>CM047426.1:5736539-7198210 GCA_026168455.1 Theocolax elegans | reverse complement strand
GAATGAATCCCGATAATGAGACTTTTTACCAAATTTTAATTTCCTACACGTAATGAAGTATTACAATTTAAACACTTTTAACATACTTTTTCATATCGTCAAAAATGAAGTAACGCGTAAAACATTTTTCCAGTTCCAATTTAAATATATAATTTTCATCTTTAAATAACAATATTTACTTATTAATATGATATAAACTGCAATATGGTATATAAACTGTGCCTAAAATTTATTATACATTTACGTAACATTTCAAGTATATATTAAGAATATTTCACGAAAATCCGAATGAAAGGCGGAAAATGCGAATGCCAGTTAACACGAGTGATATATAATACACCTGGGCGATCGGTGCAACCGATAAAAAAAAGTTGCATATACACACCGAGGTAAATAGCATCGAGCTGATTTTGCTTAGCGTTAACAATTAACATACAAATGACTGGGACATGGAGGAGAGAAACGCGCGAGGGAGTCGGACACTTGAAATTGCCGGATGTCAACGTTATTATGAGGTACGCGAGATTTCGAGTGAGTGCAAGCAAGCGATCTCCGGTTATGCGATCGTTACGCACCGGTTTTTATCGCGCACTCGTGAATTCGGCTCTTTATTCGCGGTAACGAGTCTTTTCGTTCGTTCGTTCGTTTCATTGCCGCACGAGCGACTCTGACCTATACGAGAATAGATTGCTATCCGATGGGTTTTGCCCTCAACAAAACGGAGGATATTAAAAATTATACGACACACTATATTGCTGCGCGTAACGATGCCATTTTTTAATGCTTTTTACCCGTTTTATTTTTTAATGGGAAACCTAACGCATTGCGGATGTTTGCTCTACGAGATAATATTGATGACGGCGTTCCTCTCAACTTCATTATTCAATTCGTTAAGACGTGTATAATATAAATATTCATAAGTAACCAATTTATTAATTTTGCTGTATAAAATACATACTTTCGAACAAACGAATAAAAAATAAAGTGTAACAATTAAATATATAAATTTAATAAATAATAAAATTAATAAAATTGAGAATTTTCATATCTAATAATATTGATTTATTTAAATAGAAAATCAAATGTATTCCAGTTTAATGGTTAGATTAAAAATTTTTATATAGCACATAATGTAAACATAATTTTGTTATAGTTTTAAGATTTATATTTTTTGTTATACTTTTAAGATATTTTATGCCGGACCTACGTACAGGTACAATGTATTGGACCTCTGTAGGATGTTTTGTTAAGTCAAACACATTATTTATGTCTTGATTTTGGCAACATAATGTATTTTCTGGTGAATAAATAAATAAAATAAAAATTTTTACACTTTATTTTTTATTCGTTCAATTGAAAGTATTTATATGCATGTGTGTATATATATATTGGAAATGCAGGAATAAATCGGTATTACAATGTCGATTTCATAGAAACAGCTTAATCCTTTTATTATAATTCGAGTTATAAAAGAAAACCATATGTATTCACCGTTCATAGTTTGATCATTGTGTAGGGAACAAAAGAAGCCTTTGAAACGAGGTATCGATGTCGCCATCAGCCAACAAAAGCGACGACTCCCGGAGTCGGTTCTCTTCCGCGTAATATGTTCATTATAATTTCACCGAGAGTAGGTAAGAATAATCAGAGGCATAAATCAGTCGCAAGACTGCTCAAAACGTTACTTCCTCGATGGAACAAAAAAAAATGGTGCACGTGTGCAGAGTGTGGCTCATATTCGATTAGGATATAACGCGAGCGCGCAGGTGGAGAGCGCAAAATTATACCTTTATGGACGTCGCTCGGTTTTGCGAGAACCGGAAATAGAAATCTATATCGAGTGAAACCCGTTTCGTACGCGAAATCGCGAGCGCTTCATTGACACCCGGTCGCATATTACGTCTCATTCGATATGTCGACTTGTCAAAAGTAAGTTTATTGTTATACAGATTTGCAATAGTGTGAAATTATATATACGTTACACTTGACTTATTGGTCATTTTGACCGTGGGAACCCATTGTACACTGCAAACTTTTATTTCACATATATAAACGCTATTACATGTACATATTTTCGTAGAAAATATTGTTTAAAAAATGTAATTTACATACTCATTCAATGTTCTCAATAATATTAATATTATTACGTATAATAACGACATTTATTATATAAATGATGATATTATATATGAAAAATGATGAGCTCGCGTAACGTCTGATTAAGAATTGTATAATTCAGAGATATTTGAGTAAATATCGAAAAATCTTATTTTAAAGTGTATCGTTTATGATCGATGAGTCCCAAGTATTCAACAGTACAATTATTGTCAGAGCAGTACAAATGAAAACTAAAAAGTTTCAGGTGAACAGTACATAGCATTGAGCGTATGCATACAGGCCAAGAGGGAGTTGGTAGCGAATCGTGGCCGTTACTCGCGTTGTGTATTTTCGCGCGAATTCGAGTAACGAACGTTATTGAATTCACATTGCATTGAACGAGCTCATCGAAGCCTGTCGACGCGCCCCGCCGCGCTGCGCCTCTGCGCGTACCTACGATGCAGTCACTTCCTCTTCTCCTCCTCTCGTTTCTCCCCCCCCCCTCCCTCCCACCCTTCGTTTTTATTATTTTGCGTGCAGCAAGCGCTATAACGTTTCCCATGGAAATCCGCACGATCCCGAGGCGTGTCATATTTCGATAGAATTTGAATATGCCTTGGCACGCGATATATTGAATTATTCGGGGTTACATATTGTTATGGTAAACGGACCCTTTGGATAAGTACCGATACCAATCGCTCCTCGGTGTTATTCGTTTTGTTTACGTTGAGCCTCGATTGACCTCTGGCTTCACTATATACCACCCACGCAATCTTCCTAATGGTCTTTGGTATATAATGCATAACGAATTAGTTATTACCTTGTATTTCTTTTCCCTTTTTTTCCCGATCATTTCAAAAGCCAGGATATATCACCGTTTCAATTTTGTATTCAACGCTTGCCGCCAAATCCGCTCTATGAACCATTGTCATTTTTTTTTCGAATTCGTAGCCACCTGTACGCGGACGTTTTTCTTTGTTTTGTATCGGTTAGGGTATGCACAATTAACGTACTTCGAGCATAAGTATGTTTTATGAATAAGAAATTTATCGCTTAAAATCAGTACCTGCACCAACCGCTTTTTAAATGCTAATTATTTCTATAGACGGACAAAATTTACCTTATGTACGAATAATAAGTAATATTTTCATCGGCGTGAGAAATTCCACATAATCGATACTGTCGCGGGCGTGAATATACCTATATAAACAATTGCAATTCCTCCTGTTCAATGCGTCTTTCGATGTAAGCAATATTCAAATTATATTCGAGGAATAGTAATAAATTATTGAACAATTTTTATCCAAAAATCTTCTCGTTCGCGATTCTTCCACAAATCGTCTATATATAAGTGTGAAAATTTCTATATATATTTACGTATGTACAACGTGCGACGATGGGTCGGTCAGTGACGTTACGGCCCGATAAAGATCCAGTTCCGAGATCCGGATTACCATCGACTAGATAGAACCTCAGTGCAGTTCTTCCCGAGGGGAATGCGCGTAACGAGCGAAGGATCGTAGGGCGAATCGACGAGACGAAAACTGCGTGTAACTCGTCGAGAGTCCTCGAGGGATTAGAATCGTGGTTCGGTAAATGCATGATTGTCACCCGAAGAACCTAGCGCACAAGTCCCGCGGATCGGCGGCTTCGAGAGATACTGAACTGATCAAATTCCCGACTGCACAGGTTCACTCGGCCGCGAGATTTCGAGGACCGTCCTGCCCGCCCTGCTTTGAGGGTCTTTGATCGCTTCCGATTCGCAGCATCGACGCACTCACTTCTCGTCATTCGTATGAGAACCTATTCAATACCCACCAGCTATACCATTTTCAATACATACAGTCATCCAAATCTCGTGTTCAATTATACATATATGCATCGGGTAAGAATTAATTTTTACCATTCCTATTATATTATTGTTATCAACATACTATTGAACTATTCTACCTGATGCGAAATGTAATAATATTAAACGATTTTTCTGTATACTGCATACCTATTTTGTCACTAATTTATATAGATATATATTACATGCAAATTTAATAATTTTTATTTGTTTATAAAATACAATATTTCGTTATATTTACTTTTCTTTAAGTAAATGTATACGCAAAAGCTAAAATCGAATAACCGAACAACCGAAGGGTAAAAAATTGTACTTCAATGTGTATTCAATTGGAAGAAAGTGTGCTATTAAATGAAGACTTTAGTGGTTAACCGTCTGGTATAATATGCGTATATGATTGAAAACACTAAACAATCACTCGATACGTCAATCACATATTATCTAAAAAAGGAAATAATTGATTCATTTCCCATTGTTACTACAGGGTTATTTGACAGGAGAAACAAAAAATAAAACCAGTAAATTATCGGGATTAATAATTTTTCATTTTTGATAATTAATATATTTTTTATAATTAGTAATTGTAATGATCAATTGTCAGTATTTTATGGATTTTCAAATCGAGAAGACTACTTTTGAGAAAGAAAAATGGAGAGTTTATTTAATAAAATGTCAAAATGACAAGTAAGCCAAAATAAAATACCGTAAATACGTATCTCATTCATACATTACTAAAAATCGTTGAATAATTTTGATTAAAACTTCTCTAATATTGTTTGTAATTACAATATTTTCTAAGTGATTAACAATAATGAATAATTTAATTTTACGATTTATTCCTTAATAATGGCATTAAAATGTAATAAAAAAAAAGGGTATAGATAGCTGAGAGTAAAATAAAAGTAAGAAGTAGCCTGTGAACTAAAGGGAAGAGGGCTAATGGAGACGAATTTACCATTGCAAAAAAGTGGCATCCCGCCTATACTTACTCGAACGTTCGCATAGAGGATGCGATAAATCGTTCCGATCAAAAAGATCCCTTGAAAGTAGTACGTTCGGGTTCTCCCTCATAGGCAGAGGCACCTCGTTTAATAATAGTCCCGTCTATCTTCATTAAAAATACACCACGGCCATCGGCTCTTCGGCCCGCGACTGCAAAGCTTTTACGAAAAATCTCCTTTTCGTTTTGCATTTTTCGAGCAGCAAGCCAGCCGCATTCCCGCGCATCGTGCAGCCCCGCGTGATTCACGTCTTCTTCCCGACGTCGCGAGAAATATTTAGACCTCGGGGCCCTCTTACCACCTTTTCTTGCGGTCATACATTCGGATTCGAAACTTTTAACATTCTAAATAAAAAGGAGATTGATCCGCACGCATATGCTCCTATATATACCGATTGGAATTCCCGCGGCTCTCGGACAACATATCCCGCTTTTCTATTATTTATCTTCGCAAATTTCTGCATTTTTGTTTCATCGTTGTGCTCTCGAAAATATGCAGATTTATATGTTTCGATTGACTTGTGTCCTACTGAATTTTGTAGATTTATTTTGTTCAACTACTAATATAAAAATTAATTGGCAATTGTAATTCGCATTTAAATATTTTATACTTTACACTGAGAAAAATTTGGTAGTATAAATTACTATTTTGATGGTAAAAGGAGGACAGACTTACACAATTATAAAAATTGTTATTAATAATGGTAAAAATTGCCATTGATAATGGTAATTTTAATGCAATTTTTTCTCAAAGTTTTTATCCATTATAAAGAGGCTCAATTGGACTTATCCAAGTGACATATCCTCGCATACGAATAATACACGTACTTAATACGGTAGGTACGGAAAGTATATTTCTCAAATAACCGACAAAACTCTTTCTAAATGCATAGTAACGTGTAAAAGATATCTATTCTCGTAGATACTAAAATTGGTATATTAGATCGAGTTAAAATTGCGAGGTTCTCGGGTGATATCAATCAATCGTAACAATGAAATAACGAAATAAAATAGCTGGACGCGCGCCAATAGGCCGAGAATGGCTTATACCATATTTCTCCGAGGTTATGTCCATAAAGAAAATAGTGAGAGTGAGAAGGTACAAGCCAATGCCGTGTCGTAGGCCTCTAATTTTCGCGAACTTTAAAAGTGTATATAACGCGCGCAGCCGTTGTCTCCCCGATTCCAAAACCGAGTCCACGAGACCTCGGGGATATACGCATATAATGCGGTGTTGCGCGCGTGGACCTCTGTTGTGATATTAATACAATCGCGGATCACTCCCGGGTTAGCTGCCGTACGACGCAGACACTAGATTGTCTGAATCGGGGTGAACGACTTTATATAGCATAGTCGGTTGCGCACCCCTTTTCCTCTCCTCTCTCAGACTTGACCTCGCTCCCTCTCTCTCTCTATCTCTCTCTTTCTCTGCACTCTTATAAGAATATTTCAACTTTTTGCAGTCTCCTCGTTCAAAATATACATACGTTATAACTGCAGGCAAATCTTTTGTCTCCGCAGTGTACGAAGCACCGTGTATATATATATAAATCTATGCGCGTTTTTTTTTACTGCAGATAATCGTAAATGGTGATAGGTTAGCGGTTGAAAAAGCCGTTCCTCCAAGAATGCAAGTACAGCGACGTAAGTGGAGAGAGCCAGTTCGAAAAAGGGGGAATAAAATGGAGAAAAGTGTATCAACAGGTTCGACGGAAAAGATAGGGAACAAAAAAAAACACATAGGAAGGAAACGCCAAGAGTCGCGTGGGCGCGAGGTAAATGCGAAGCGAGCGGACGCGAGGAAGCCGGTGGTGGTGGTGGTGGTGGTGGATCGCATCGGGGAACGGCGAACCACCTGTTCCCTCATTATTTAAATTCGAGTGTTCGCCGTGAGTGAAGGCGGCCGCGACACTCGTTCCGGAAAAGTGTCCCAAGTCCGCGGTCGCAAAGATCGTCGAGTCAACGTCGAGTGTGATGCCGCGTATATACCGTGCACGTTTATAGATGTATGTATACGTAGAGTATAGACCGTAACTCGGCCGCCGCCGCCGCCGCCGCCGCATATTGTTCTATTTACGCCGGCTATTGTTCATCCCATCCTTCGGCCCGTACAAAATTAGCGTCGTCGAGTGAGCGAAGATGTGGAGATGGAGATGAGAGAGAGAGAGAGAGAGTGCGAGGGACGAGTCGCGGTCGGAATGCCGGGAAGCTCGAGTTCTTAAATGTTTGAGCTCGGAGCTCTCTTTCTTAGCGCTGCAGCTACCGCGAGCATCTTTCAGGAGGGCCGCTCGGCTATTAATGATACCGATTAATTTAGAACTATTGGGTTTCCCAATTAGCCAATCGAACGGGGGACGTGCCCTGCGACGCCTCGCGCGAAAGAGGAGCCATACGGATGGATCAACGGTCAACTCGCACGCGCGATATCTCCTCATCACTTCTGATTATCCTATTCGAATCGACGGTCGCCTCTCTTTTTATTTATTCCTTTTCCAGGGTTCGCTGCACCGATTGCGCACGGGCTAAGTCTTATATAATATAATAATGATAGGCAATATATTTCATTATTTATTTTTTTACGCAAACGTTATTCTGTAAATATAATGTATATACTTGTATTTGCGTTATTCGAAGCCGTATATTACAAATTAAATTAAAATCATATAGTATTATTATAAGATCGATCTATTTCGATACTAATTGAAAAATAGTATGAGATGAAGCGCCTTTGAAAGACTTCTCTTACGAAAATTAAAAAGCAGCCATCCTGTTCTTTCATATACTGCCCAGGCGGATCCATAAATTTATTTCAAAAAATTTCTGAGGCTTCTCTCTCTCTCTCTCTCTCTCTCTCTCTCTCTTTTTCTCTCGCTTCGTGTCTGCGCTTTGTTTTCTTTCCCACAGTGTGACTCATATATCTTAGTAAAAACTTTACGGATTGGTTATGATGAATATCATTTCGGAATTTTAACTCTTCCTAAAAAATCAGACTTAATATTGTACGTGCACTTAAAACCTCAGCACTGAGTTAACCAATTTGTCAAATAAAATTTTAAATAAAAAATATAATTTACTATTAGATATCTATCTGTATATTGCTTATAATACTGTATAAACTGTATCTCGTCGAAAATGTTAAGTTTTTATATCAGATATTTAATATCAAGAACTGAACGAATCATTTCCAAACTTGGAAAAATATTAATTAAACATTTGTATAAAGTTTATTATTAAGTTTATCAGAAGGCGCAATAGCGCCTGTACGCAAGTACAGCGCGAATACAGCGCAGTTTTTACTTTATATATACATTTAAATCTGAGACTCGAAGGTTCTTTTCTATTTTAGAGTTTCTCACTCTACCAACCCGGCTATTATATTACTTATGTCATAATATAAAATTTTGTTTTATATAAATTTATAATCTTTATTTAACTTATTGACATAAATAATATAATGGTTAAGTTGGTAGAGCGAGAGCCCGATCTAAAATATATTTTAGGAGTTTATAAGGACCGGATCCGTAGCCTCATAATAAATATTAGGACCTGATATGGTTCCCTCATGGAAGCTCTGAACTTTTGAATCAATCGATGATAATTATAGAAATAATTAAAAGTACTTACAAAGTAAATACAAGCAATAGTTTATTTTTATTATTTATTAAATAAGGACATCGTAAGCATGTATGTAATTACTGCTAGAAATTTTCAATTTTATTTTTGAATTAAATATATATGTTATTATTCTATTATCTTTATGTCTTTATTCATGCAATCCATCGCAATCTTTACAATTATTTATGACACTGATAGTATAACATTTTATGGTTATGTTATCTATAACAAGATAGTAAAATATTTGTCTACTAACTATTTTATCGAAAGAATCTTGAAGGTAATATTTACCTTGTATATTTTATATTATAAATAACATTAATTAATTATTAAATATTTTGAACAATTGCAGTTAAAAACAAATTCATTACGAATATTTTTCACAATTCCAGTAGTATTTACCCTACTAGAAATTTAGCATTTGAAAGTCAAATAAAATTTTGCCATTAATTAGGCATTTATTCGGTATTTTATGACACTTGGCCATTTTTTGGCTTAAAAATGTTACATTTATAGTCAGATTTCTACTAGAGTATATATATAAAGGTTAAATATTAATATTGTTATTTTATTTTTATTGTACTATTTTTTGGTAATGACAAGGCCAAAAGATGGGTATACTGTTTTTCATGAATTTTTCAAAAAAAGTTTAACTGGCCCTAACTCTTGATTGGGATCCTCCGAAATAGTAGATAGCAGGTTTAAATTTAAATTTTATACGTTTGAGTAAACATATTTTTAATATTACCTAAGACTTTATATTTAAGTTTGTCTTAAATGTTCAATTAATATTTTTCCAAAATTGGGAAAATGTCGTTGGTCACGTCGATACGTATATATATATAAACTTTGGCGAAAAACATAAGTTTAATATAAACTTGGGATAAAGATAAATTTTTTATGCGGGTAATGATGCAACGAGAAAGCGCGTTGTACCAACCAGATAATTTCGAAAATAGTAGGTTTGTTGCAAGGTTCCGTTCCATTGATACGGCGATGCTCGCACGGTAGAATAAGTATAGTGAGCCAAATCGGTCTCGCAGCGGCTCAATGGAGCGAGCCGAAGTAGACGCGTAATAATCGTTCTTCCTTTTACATTTCTATCGCGAATTTACCGAGGAGCAGTTGTCGGCGTATCCCATTTGCTCGCGTCGAGTTACGCGCCGCGTAAACTTGAGGATGTACACTTGTCGCATCGAAAGCCGGCTTTCGTTCTTGGCTTATTAAGCATGACTGCGTGCCACGGCCGATCTTTACCTTCCGTGCTGCCAGTTAATTTGAATGGCTCGCCTAGCTGTCGCGGTGCTATTTTGCAAACCAAGCACCACGCGTTTCGACCCTATCAGGGCAAGTTAAACCTCGAACACAACGGCTATACCTATATCCTTTACGAGGTTACGTTAAAAAAAATATTTACGATATTTGTATATCGTCATCGTCATTATCATTGACGGACCTTTCGGACGATTGGCTAAAATTAATAAGTGTCTTATCAAATATTATTGCTGTAGTCGCGTTGAATAAAAAATTATTTGTATACATTGTGAAGAAACCTTTATGGAAAGGAGACACAAATGGGGAGAATGAGCATAGCCGAGTAAGAATAAGAGAACTTAAGAATGGAAAGCTATAATTATTAATACATGTCGTCTGCTGCACCCTAGCGATTCCCTCAGCACTGCGCTCATTTATTAGATACACACCTCGCATATTCTTTTTTTTTTCTTTCTTCTCCTGACACCTCACGTTTATAAGCGTTACGCGGTCCTTCTATATATCCCCTTTTCCCGATATTTTTCTTTATTTAGAAATTCATCCATTCTATCTTTGTTCTATTAAAATATTAATAAAAATATATATTAATAATTATTATAAAAATATTGTTTAATAAAAAGAAACTTTGTATTGACAGGAATTTAAATATACTAAAGTATATGCGATAACACAAATAAAAAATGTTTTGCTAGTAATATATAAGAGAAAGTGTTATTTACTTATCATAAATTCTATATTTTTATTTAATGGCATCGATGAAATCGAAAATAATAATCTCATTGACATTTCTTCTGTTATAAATGTAATATATTATAATTTTGAAATACTATTATTCATTTTATTTACAAAATATTAAATGAATAATCAATGCTACTATTATTGTTTATGGTAATTATAACAAATTTCAATATAAAAATTTGACCATCCCTTTTACACATATTTTCCAAAAATATTTTCGTATAAAAACAAAATTGCGTTTTATACATAGTAAGCCTAGTAGAAATTTGACCAATTTCACTGTTCAACTTGTTAATCAAATGAAAACATGTTTAATTGTTATTTAAATATAAACATTTTTCTCGTTATAATTAGCTCTGTACTGGCTAGAAATTAGTGAAAACTTCATACAGCGATAATTAACTAGATATTACATTTTTATTATTAGGTACTTTAATTAAGCTTGCCAAAGTAAATCAATTAAAGTATTTTATTTATGATTTATTCACCCTAATAGAATATCTATACTTATATCAAAAATTGTTATCTTACGATAGCAAAGTGTTAATACTAACACAGTTATGAAAATTTAGAAAGAAATAAAGGAATGAAATTCACACATACCTAATCCATAGCCTACTACGATGGCAACGTGCTCACACATGCAGCCAATTTGTCTGCGAGCATTAATAGAGAATACCACTTAATTGTAATGTCTTGAGACACGAACGGGAAGAATATAATAAACAAAATATTAAAATAATGAAAATATTTTTTCCAAATTGTAAGCAGCATTAGTTTTCAATAAAAAGAATAAAACTTAAAATTTACAATTGTTCAGTCTTTGAATTGTCAATGAATATATCATAGTTTTAATAAATACAACTAAAACAATTTACAATTTCAATAAGTTTATAAACGATTATACTTTCAAGAAGTTGATCATATTGGTTAACGTTTTTATTTCAAATATAATAAATATAATAAGATAAAATTTATAAACGTTGGTCATCTGCAATTTGGAATTCGAAATATTCGACCAAATACATTAATACGAAAGAATTTACTACTTTCGAAATAATGATCAATTTTCCTTATTATTCTAACATCAACTACATTTAAATTCGACTGGTGATATTCGAAAAAATTTTCAACATTCGAATAATTGAAGCTTTCAAAAATTAAACCCCATTATTTTTGCAACAATTAATAAAAATAATAAAAATGGTCGTTTTTGAAATTTTGACGAATAAAACATTATATATTTTTCAAATGTGGGATATTACATTCCATGCTGATGAACAAACCGAAATTGTATATTAATTTTAATTTATTTACAATTATTGTGAAAAAGACGTTTTTAAATGAATTATGTATAAATTGTATTGTTAATTATACGTCATCATTTTATTTCGAGTATATATTTATATATAATTCCCTAAATTAGTTTCATATGGACTAGATTCTTCACAAATAATAAACAACTATAATTTACACTAAGAATATTGGAACTCATTAAAAAAATCGTTTTTGTAAATTAATGTATTATAATATTATTTTATTATTAAATAATACATTATAAATAATTTTTTTAATTATAGGATCCTAGAATATGGCAAATGTAGTGAAAAAGTAAACTTATGTTAGTTATTGATTGAATTTAGAATAGTATGAATAATGTCGGTAGTATATAATAATTATTCTCTTGAGTAAATAGGAAAGAAAGGAGCGGCTGGCGAAGCCGAGACGTTCACAATTTTAACTAGTGCGCTGCCATCTCTGGACGGATCGATGTACCGCTAGAGCGTTTTTACGCGTTTCACATAAAAACGCGGGTATACAAATTCTTGGAGCATTTTTCTTTCTCCTCGTAATACCTAAACAGCAAAGTGTGTATTAATCACGTTTTTAATTCATCAAAACTAGACCCAACCAATAACACTTAGGGTCTCTTTCTAGAGAGTACAGTAGACCGGTGTAATACATGTCGATATATAGGGGTGAATAAAATTAAGAGCGCATTATAATACATCGAATCAGTTTAAAAATACTCCGAGGGCTAAGAAGAATATATCGCATGCGAATGATAAAACAATCGTCGTTGTCATGAAATAAAGTAAGTAATATATGAAGAGTGCAAGGGTGAGCCAGCGATTTAATTTACGATATACAGCAAAAGAATTAGATGCGTGTGAGTTTCCTTAATGCCCGGAAGACGTTTGACGAATGGAACTCTACTATTTTTCCGAAATTTCCCAGGGAAGGGTAATAAATTTCGATCAGCCGGCCGATTGAATTACGGACATTTGTGCGCGAGAGCGGGGGTGGAGGTAACGTGTATATACAACGAACTACGATCTAAAAGTAGCTATCGGCTCCCCTCGTAACGGCCATATTTTTTCAAAATCTCTCGTATATATACGGCCGAGTTAAATAACTCGATGCCCAATAATATTGGAACTTATCTATCAAATGAACGTGCTTTACCATGTATCCAAAATTACTTTTACACAAAGAGGCCATTATGGTTAAAGCACATCTAAGCTTATACCGAAATAAATTAATCTATTTATGTCGGTATTACATTTGCAACTATATACCTAACAGAGTTTTACACAAATACTGTTTATTAAAATGTATTATCTATTTTTATGTGTCTCTTTTTCCATTACTTAATTTATCTATTTATTTATTTTATCTATCTATTTATCTATTTATTTATTTATCTATCTATTTATCTATCTATTTATCTATCTATCTATTTATTTATTTATTTACTTATTTATTTATTTATTTAAATTAATGGAAGTATGAAGAAGAGGTAAAAATTTGTTTGGAGATAATTTTTGATTTCTGTGATTATACTTTGATTAATTGATTTTGTTATTATTATTATACACTGAATTTGTATTAATAAATAGTTTGTAAAAACTTATAACGTACAATTATTGTGAAATATGAGGAACTATAATTAAAATGACAAATCCAAATTGATGTTACTAGAATATATTTAACGTAATTGCAAACATAGAAAAATTATTGTATATATGGCTATTGTAATAAACAAAATAATTTTTAATAAATTTTAGCACCTGATGGTGGAGACAAATTGTCTCCGAAATGTTGTCCAATTAATTACTTATATATAGACGATCTTAAATCAATTGAAAAATTCTTTCAAAATTAAAATGTACTGTTAAGAAATTAAATTAGTTAAAACTAGCACAAAGAAGAGACGCATTAGTTTTAATGAAATATGACTTTGTTTATGCTACCGAAAAATAATATAAATTCATACATCAAAGAGGGTTTTACAATAAGAGAAAGGAATATATTTCAGTCAACTGACGTTTCCTAACTGTTGAGATCTGATGACTTAAATATATGAGCGAATGAATTTTGTTTAGCATTATTTGAAACAGTTCTTGGCAATTAAACTTTCATTAATTTCTATAAAGCTAAAATCTTAATAGTTAATAAATATAAGTGTTTTAATATCAATTTATAATAACAACTGCACGATACTTCTTTATCACAAATATTTTTTTCCCTCAGTGCAATTTCTGACCATTTACGTATATCTAATTTATATTGGATAATCTCTTATATTCAGTATATTCTAAACTGCTATAATTACAGTTAAACAAATTATTTTCCTACAAGAGTAAATATAGTATCTCAAAAAATGTTTCGGTACATTCGAAATAAATTGAATATAAAATATGTATGGGAATATAGATCGGAAATCGAATAGACGGATCGAAATCTTCTAAGAATATAAAACAACTGCGATTATGAAACAAATGCATTATTAAGAAAGGTATTTTCCACTATAGGAAAGATGCGATCAAAGCGATCGATGCACCGTCCGAACTCCGAAGTGAGAAGGTTCGAGATGTAAGTATGGGTATAAGGAAGGGTCAGAAGAAGGAAGAGGCGCACCCGGACACGCGCACCGTCCGACAATCTCGTTATTCGCGAGAGCGGCAAGACGGAAAGAGAGCCGAGTGCGAGAGCGGATTCTCTCGGCGGTCCAATAAAGAAAAGAGTGGCTGGTCTCAAGTCCGCGCGTCCCGCGGGGCCCGGATTCCCTTACCCTCCTCCACCTATCCACCTATCCACCTATCTCCTCCCCTCCCGCGGCGAAAGACCAGATTTATGTGCAAAACTCCCGGCCCCGCTTGTGACACACGAAGGAGATCGGGAAAGAGAGAGAGGAGGGGGGGGGGGGTGGAGCGGGAGACACACTCCAAGGATATCCCTCAGGACGCCGCACTCAAATAAGCCAGCGATCGGCGACGGATCTACACATGCGCTCTGTTTTTCCCTCTCGGTTCGAGAGCCCGAGAGAGAACATCCGGAGTGTCTCGGAGAGTAGACCTCCGGGCGGCCGGTCGTTTGCCGATAGAGCGTCGCGAGCCGTGCATCTATACACCCCTCCCTCCTCCGGTGTGTATAAGGGGATGTGCGAGACTCACCCGAGTATCCGAGACGAGAAATTCCGATTTTCAGGGATTCACACGGTAGAGGGGGACGGCGGGGGGGGAGCAAACCCTTTCTTGATCCAAACTAATACATCTCTAACTCTTTCCAGCGCTACACTCGCTTATTTCACGTTTCGTATATAATCGCTTCCACTTCGTTCAAACTTACTTTTAATTTTTGTAACCTGTGCAGATGAAGAAAAACACATTTTTACAATCGAAAATTTTGTAAAATAATGATAATGACATACGTACCATTATATCACAGTCATCTATAAATTACTCGAATAGCAGGATATAAAAATTGTGACGATTTCGTTGGAAATCCACTATTAGTCAATAACAAAACGGTGTACCGCGAATAATAAAACTCAAATTTACTATGAATGACGCAGTAACTCGATAAACCAGACGAGCATACGAATATAATTAGTAATTTTGAAGAGAGGAGCTGCGCAGGATATACACACCAACTGCTCCATATATTTTATCCATATATATTTCCCGATATAATCCGTGCAATAATAATGGCCCGTCTGAATTTGAGTCAAAGCTCGAGGTTGGCTCACTCGAGGACTCCTTGACGTGAAATATTCAAGGATCATTTTATCGGGAAATACCGGGTAGATTAAGCTTGGGAATATAATCTAATGCGAGCGCAAACTCGGTCCTCTTCAACGTATACGCAAAAGGACAGGCGAGAGCGAGCTCGAGGTCTGTGTGTGTGTATATATATATATGTATATGTATACTCGCGCGAACGAAAGAGGTGTCCCCACGATGTACATGGTTTCTGTCTTAGAGCCTTAAATGATTCAAAGCCCCAGACCAAATAGGTGGAACGCTACTGTATTCTCGGGTATATAGAGAGGGAACTCGCTACGAGTCGAAGTTATATACGTGCGCGACTAAATTCTGTAAGAGGTGAGACTTCGCGCTGAATTTCGACGACAACTCCTTTATTTTCCTTTTTTTTCTCTCTCTCTCCTTCTTGGATTATTTATTCTAGCGCCTCGTTCCACATATATATATACATACATACAACTTTCCGATTATCAAATTCTAATGTACCCTGCAGACATTGTGTTCAACGGCGCTTTGTAACATTTCCGTTTTGTTATATCCTATACACCTTTTATCCTTTATCATTTTTTCGACGCAACGATATACGTTTTCTTAAGCGAGATCGATATTAATATCTTAAAAAAAATATAGAAAATGATATTTAATTTGTTTAAAAAATATATCGCATATATTTAAATTATAAAATTGATATTATTGAATTTATATGTTACTTTCGGATGATTTTCTCCGTGAGCGCACGAAAATTATTATTGCCGATGGAATTTTATTGAAACGAATGTGGAATGCGAGAGATACAAGAGTTCTGCGAAGGTGTCGGGTTCGGTCGGCGCGTTCAGAGATCCCCAGTACACATTTAATAGGCACCGAGGCATCGCCTCACGCGATACGTACGACATGAATTAGAACGACATGGCTATGAGATGGTAATAGCAATGAGCCTTTAAGCGCGAACCTTAACACCTTCGATCGCCTTCTTTATTGAGTTTAATTGTGAATTCCCGTTATATCGATGTATTTTATATTCTAAAACATTTACCATTTTACACGATGCAAAAAACATCTATAAATATTCATTTAACCTTACGAGAATCCTGTTTGTCCGAATACAATTTCGAAATATATATATATATATATCCTTAATCCCTTTATATTTAACACACAGAACAACCATAAGCATGCGCTATGTTATAACGATATACATTAAAATTAATTAAATATTTACACAATTTTAATATTAGATTGTACACGTATAAATCGTATAAAATTATGATTATAAAAAGTTACTCTAAAAATATGTATTATATCGTAAATTTTGTTGATTTGAAATGGTTAAACAAAAAGCAGGATTAAATATTTAACGTGTACATGCGCGTGTATGCATAAGAATGTAAAATCATATGGTTAACAAAAGTTAACAAATTTATGGCTTTTGGCTTAAATCCAGCGACACCGTTATTCATAGTCACCGCTCGATTGATGCGAATGTGATTCACGACGCTTCGTCCTCTATGTACGCGTGTTAATGGTATTTTTATATACTTGTAACTTATTTTACTCAATCTTGTAGAAAAAGTGCCGATGATGTTTTAACCATTATATTAGATAGTCATATTTTTGACAAAATTATACGATAATATTATTTTTTTTCTTCAAAATGTTATATATTATTAATCAACAGACTTATATACATTTCGAATTAATGAAGTTAAATTTGTATTTTCTACAAATTAAACAATGGACATATAAATCAACGTATTATTATCATTGTATGTTTAATATATTAAATTTGGAAACATATATAGCAAACTCTTTACCGAATGGAGAATAAAATAAAATATGTACAGGTTCTAAAAGGATTTGTTACAATGAAAAAGTTGTTTGTATATTTAAAATATATGTATATTATACTTTTCCTTGAAATAAGTACTCGAAATTGCAGATGAACCGTATTATTTTGGATACGAAATACGTACTACTTTTCGCAGATATTAAAAATTTACTTTTTAACAAATTTCGAAATATTGACAAAGTATCGTATATATATATATATTATTTAGTAAATAACTTAACTCAAGGTATATATAATAATTAATTTAAAAAAAAAGTAGCCGTCTACAAAAAAAACGTAGAAATGCAAAAGGTAAGAAATTGTCGGCAATTTGAGGTGTATCGATTCAGTAGCTCGCGGCAACGCAGAGTCATGCGTGAGCGAAGAGAGAAAGAAGTATATATATAATACAAGACGTCGCGCGGCCAATTGAGGATTCCCCGGACGAAGCTCGTGAGGCGCGTGACCTGGACGGTTCCCACGCGTAGTAGATGCGGAACACCCCGCGTTTATCGCGTATTTAGTATGTTTTTACGTGCGCACCATCAACGCAAGAGAAAGAGACAGAGAGAGAGAGTGGAGAAGCAAAGATCAGCTACTGTATTGCGCGCGACGCGAGCACAAACTATATACGTGATCATAATGTGAAAGGGGAAACGATTGACCGCGCGACGTGGCGTCATAACTCGGTCCTCGGAGTCGCTCACGATATGACTGCTCGAGCACGGACGGGGAATACCGATTTCTTCAATTCAACTCTATACTTCTCTCGGTTTTTTTTTACATGAAATAAGAATGCATATTAATGATGTGAAACGCCCGAGCGGTTTTTCCTACGATCGACGGATTTTTCGTCTTCCTGAACGATTTACCGTTCATATATATGTATATTCGAGTTACATTTGTAACTGTCCGACGTATGTAACTATAGCTTTTCATTTGACTTTTTACGATCTGACTGCGTAGAGTTCATAAAATGTATCATTCGTCGTGGAGAAATATTGCTTCGAAGGAATTTTTTGGTTTATTCGTCAATCGAGTGTAATTTAATCCATTAGTTATAAAATGCATACAGGAATCTGAATATTATTTGTGACGATATTAATTGTAAATGTTAAATGTGTTACTATTATAATACTCGGGAAGTCAGAGTTTGCAAATAATAAATCAATTATTGACTATCGTCAAAATTTTCCTCGTTTATAACGATAACGATACATATACGAAAAAAATAATAAAAAACAAATTATAATATGCGCAAAATACATTTATTCACTCGCAGTGTGGAATATAAAATGATCGCACTTAATTAATTATCTACTAAATATGTTTTGTTGACAATAATAAACCGCATGTATGTCCGTAATGTTGGTTTTAATAAAAACGAAGGATGTAAATTACAGTAAAAGCTATTAACATTCGCTTAAAGAAACACATTGTCATCTCGAGAGCAATTAAAAGTACAATTTAAACGAGTAATACGAAATATATAATTAAAAGTAACTTTGTTAACGATGAAAAAAGTTTTTAAAACATTTAATTAATTCTTTGAATTATGTATAGGTGCGCGAGTGAGAGGATCGCAAAAATACATTTTATGGATTTTCAAAGTAAATCGTAAAAATCGATGATAAACTGTAGTCAGTATGTTCATGAAAATTTGTGGATTTTTGTACGAGACGAGTGTAAAAAATATTTTTATTATACTAATGAATATCGTAGCATATATACACGTTCAAGCCATTCACGCGTACGCATATATGTATATATACCTCGAGCAAGTTAGTTTTACAGGCTATAAAGGATAGTAAATTTTTATTTATCTTTTTTTTTCTTTTCGACGTATTATTTAATTAAACTAAAATTCGTAATATCCCTTTTTTGTTCTTAGAATTGGACTAATGAGATGCGATTAAGGCAACGAGAATTAAATTAACTCTATAAAGTCTCAAGGTACAGCTAAAAACGTACATTTAACTGGCAACTAAATTCTTTTTGTCCCCGCGCGCGTTGCATGACGAATAAGAAGAATTTTTATGATACGGGAGAATAGTTTATCAAACCACACAATTCGTCTCTTGTAAATTCTAGTCGCATCTTCGATCTGTGCATAATGATGCGAAGGCATTATTCATCCATATTAAAAACTACCGAGCTTTCAAAACAAAAGTTTCATACGACGTGCCCTTTTTCTTTGACATACTTGAGAACGTGCGGCAAATCCTTAAAAACCGCGCGAACGCTCGAGAATAATACCCATTCGAGATGAATTTCATATGCAGCGAGGAGATGTGATCAACGTGAAAACGTTCAACAATCGCTCGTATGACGCATAAAACTACAATACTCGGCGTAAAAATAACGCGTTTACCGACGCACTAAAAATCTTTAATAACGATAATTGCGATATTACAGCGCTCGTCGAAATTTCGTTAATTATTTTACGATGGTTCGTTATTTGTACGTTGTTAACAATATATAGTACTCGAATTAATAAATTATTACTCGTATTTATTATTATATATTTATAATTACACAAAGATACATTTTGTATCAAAATTACAAAATACTTTGTAAAAATGACAATTGTTTCTAGTAAATAAATCACACACTGACAATATAAGAAAAATTACTATAGTTTATATTAAAATTTAGGAAAGTTATAGTAAATATTACAAGAATTATAGTCAATTTTATTATAATCTATAGTAATTTTACTGTATATAACTATAGTAATTTCCCTAATTTGTCAGTCTGTGATTTGTTTACTAAACACTATTGCAATTTTTAATCTAAACTTTTTCTCAGTGTAGTTTACATTAAAATTTACAAACCTTATATTAAATAGTAAATTTTACTATAAACTATGTCTACTTTTTAAAGAGTAATAAATTTAACGGTCTGTACGAGCCAGAATATATAAATATTCTTAATCATCAGTCAATGGTGTGCTACAATTCATTTATTGATTATTGATACAATAAATTTATTTTGTATCTAAAGTTATCTTAATAATATTTTTCTATTTCCAGATTAATATGCCTACTTTTATTAGAAACTATAGTAATTTTCCTATAAATTGTCAGTCTGTGACTTGTTTACATATAGACACTATTTTGTCATTTTTAATCGAAATTTTATCTCACAATCAGTGTATACACCGCAACATAACCAATTTCTGATCAGTTAAGACCAATTCTTGATCATACCTCAACCCATATAAAACTTGACTTTATTTTCCATACGATATCGTAATATACGGATATTTAAACTTAATCCATTACTATACATAATCAAAATATTTTAATATCGAAAAATTAGTTTTTTTGTGAATTATATTAAAAAATGATCGGGAATTGGTCACGATACAACTGTACGAAATTCACTTTATCGTAAATTTTATGTTAAAATGTGTCAATATATTGTAACATACAGATATTTTCTAATTTTATTATATTTCTAATAGTTACTTATATAGTATATAATTTGTTGAGTAACGTGTAACACACATGTATATGAATTATGGTAATATAAGAAGAACAAAAGAATCCCCTCGGGTATACTCGACGTTAATTGCGGGGTCAGACGTGCACTCTCACTGGGTGTTTGTCATTCAAATTCGATCGATCTCCTGTTCATTGTATCCGCGGCTCGCGGGTGCAGCGTTCTTTTGTGAATTATCCACTTGGTCGAGAGGGTCACGCTGAACTCGCAATACCACGTATATACATAAATTCATCATTGCGTTCGCGCCACCGATAATCAAACTATCTCTTCACGACGATCGGTGCATTTTGCGCATTATAATTATGTATATATCCACGTATGTATCTACAATGAATATCAATGCACTCTCGTTATGTGATTTCCGTACCGAGAAAACTGCTGTCTAACATTCGAAATGTATTAAAATTATTTCCGATAATATATATTTTTTTTCCATTTTTATATCTTATACTTTTATACTTTATTAAGCCAACATAATTTACAAAACATTACAAAAATGCAGTAAAAACCTATAGAGATAAAATTAATTTATCTGTACATAGGGTGGCATAAAACTTAATTCTATAGTTTAAAAACTAAAATAAAATTAAATAAAACTTTAAATTTTGTCGCTCCACTTTATTTTATACTACGCGTTTATAATATTATTAGAATTTACAATAATATCAACATTTGGAATTTATATAAATTTAAGTTATTTATTTTAAAAAATTTAATATTTGTAATTCGTATCTTTTTCGACCAAAATGTGCTACTCGAGAGAGAGAGAGGTCAGACGCGCAGCTTGCGTTGGTGCTATATTGCCGTGCCTCCGAGTGTTTCGACGACTAACATTCCGTCATGCTCGCGTTTCCCAGTTCGAAATAATGCTATGCGGATTTTATAATCATAAATATTGAGAGGCCAGACGGCGACACGTGAACGACCGCTATATAGAATCATGATTTATATTGATAGTGACATAATTCCTATTCAGCCATTTTTATATAGTTGCTATATATACTTTTCTCTAATTCAACTTTCTAATGGGCGTATATCGTAAGCAAGTAATATGAATTATTCAATTTATATACACCACATGTTTTACTAATTAATAATCTAATTATTAATATTTCCGGTAATTGTATATACACTAAATATTATCTATATTATTATAAACGTATATATATATATTTAATAACAATGCGCGAATATCAATGTAATACATAATTTTTATACACAAATTACAGAATACAGTCAAGGTTAAAAAAATTAGTATAATTGATTGTCTCCGTTTGAATGCTGAAAGGTATGTCGTAACGAAATTACTTTACAAATATGATATTTCGCAATAACGAAGAAATTTGTATGCAAATTCAATAGTTAATGCAAAACTAACCGGGAAAAGATATATCGCCATATGAAATCGACGGTATATGGATGTGTATAATTGGATTCATTCTAGTCAATTTAAATGAGCAACTACGAGCTAATTCTAATAAGTTAGCTTACATGATTTTATCGACACGTGAATTATTGTACACCATTCAAGAATAATTATGAGTGCATCCATTATACCGTGACGTTTATTCGATACGCTATATATATTTAACATTATTCACCGCAACCAGATTACGCACGCATGTAAATATAATAAAAATACCGCAGTATTAGAATCCTTCCAACTCGATACAATATTAAATCGCTCGTAATTTACGTTAATGTTGTATATTTTTTCAATATAAAAATTACCTATATCGGTTTGAAATATATATTGGTAAAGTGGTGTTCGACTTCGGTGTGTCAACGACTGTCGCTTTGTTTGTACCGCTCTTGTGTTTATGAAATATATATGAAAATTATTGTGAGAAATAAAAAAGGAAAATGATTGGTACTTTATTTTTTGTATACTATACATTTTATAGGTAATTAAAGAAAATAATGATATGTAGCAGCGTATGTGCAAATGATTAAAGTCGTTCAAATATTTTCTTATCATTGAGATTTTGTAACATTTGGTAAGATAAGTTATAAGTATTGCGAAACAGTAGGTATTGACAACATTTTACATATTAACGATACGTACCATATATATCTACGTATGGTTATAAAAAACACATTTACTAATTAAATTTCCAAAATAATATTTGTTAAAATTAATCTAGAAACACCGTTTTACTTCAGACGTAAAAAAAGAAGTAACAGTTGTTATAAAAAGTGAGTCGTGTTAAAATTTTTTTGGATTTTATATATTTTCGAACATAAATCGTTCGTTCAGTGAAAACGTCGTTCACTCCATCGGAATACGAAAAATGTTGGGCAAGAAATATTTTTTCGGCGAAGTGGCAGTTTTCACGCCCGAATCGTGAAAAGAAGAGGAAAAAAAAGAAGAGTCAATGATTCCTGAAAGAGCACGCAACATCAACGAATAACAATGTCATGGTGTAGCGCGCGAAAAGTCCGTGGAAGCTCTCCGGGGCGGCGTCAATATTTTTAAACGGGCCGACGGGTTTGTGTACGGTGATCGACGCCCGGGTCTTGGAACGAACGGCTTGGAATCGGCTACTGTTTGACGATTCCGCGCGCGGCCCTTGCCTCACGGTGTACACCTGTATATCAGGCCCCGTCGATAAATCGAAGGAAACTGGGGCCACGTCGAAGAATACCAATGGCTGCGACGGCACACGATGACCTCGAGGCGGACGGGGCGCGACATTGAAAGGAATGTAAATGCATTATGAGGCGCCCGGCCCACTTCTCTCTCCCTCGCTTCTCCCGCACTTCTCCTCCTCCTCCTCCTCCCCCCGCTCCACCCGCTCTGATTGTCGAGGTGTTGCACGCGTGCTTGCGCGCATCTGTCCATCTATTTTTTGTGTGCACCGCAACTGCACGTGTTGAGCTTTGCTTGCGAATAGCTTATAAGGTAAAGCACCATGTACCGGGACACTTGCGGAAACTCAACTACTATAAGCACTGTTTGAAAAATTATAAACAAAATATTTAAAAATTGGTAATCTAATCGTTAATTAATTGTCCATTATATTGATTTATTATTATAAATGATGATATTATCCCTATCAAAAAAGTAAATGTGGAGATACATGTGGTTTTTTCGGACTTTTGGAAAAATACTTTATTCTTTATTATTAATCTTTATTGACTATATATAAATTTAATGAAAATCAACATGTGGAATCAAACTTGAAATATCACGTGGAATTGCATATGAAAATTATCATCAACTTTTTTCTACAGTCAAAAAAGACTATCATAAAGAATGAAGTATTTATGCAAAAGTCCGAAAAAATCACGTGTAATTCCATCTGAACTTTTTTGATAGGGATCTAAGTATGTTGTAAATGGTAACGAGAAATCTGCAGTAGTGTGCCTGTTCCGAAAAGGGCGCAGTAGTGGGACATGATTCGGACGTAGTACTGGGACAATCGTTTCAAATGTGTCCCACTACTACTACGTTATGGAAACTGTAAGTGAGTAGTATTTAACACCAAAAATCATCAATCGTCATAAACTTAAAAAAATTTTAAATGAACACTCTTTTATATAAATATATTAGTTTATTTAATAAAAAATACTAATTCATAAAAACATTTTATGTAGGGGAGACCGGGGCTAAAATTAACATTTTTTGAAAAATCGTTCTCCTAATTAATTAAAGAATTAGTTTGCTATACTAAGTATTGTTACTTTTTCTTTGCCTATTCAGCGAAGTCATGTCACAGGAATTTTTTGGAAATTATAAATATCTTTTTTTTACGAGAGGATTTACTAAAATCGTTTGTCTGTTAATTTTTGCCCCGCATGCGGGGTAAATATTAACATCTCATTTTTTTATTGTAAGACTTAGTTTCATAATAAATGTACACATTTAACAAATGTAAACAAAAAAATATATTTTTTACTGAATATACGAATAACAAGTGATATACAAATAAAAAATTGTTAACAAATTATTTCTTTAACACAAAAATAACGCAGGTCTTCGTCTTACAAATTATTAAAGCTAATAAACATTTGCACTATTAAATATACATGTATAAACACAAAAAATTATAGCAAAGTTCAAATTAATAAAATTAAATATAAATTAATTAGTATTAACAGTGTTAATACTTGCCCCAAAAATTTGTAATATTTACCCCGACAAATTTTTTTTTTAAATCGTTAAAAAAATAAAAAGAAATAAAAAAAAATAAAAAAAATGTGCGATTAAATAGCTTATTTCAAGTAGAATGGGGTATGGTAATTTTAATTTTGTTAATTATATGATATGTAATTGAGAATAAACATTTTTGAGTGAAAAATTTTTCCATTACCTGATCAAAATATCGCTGTCTCCTATATCTTATCGGCTCGACGTCCTGCGATCTACTGAAGGTGTTTACATGTTAAAGGGCAATAACTTTAAGTCTAGAGTCATCTATGAAGTGTATAGAACTCTTCGCATCACTAAGAATTCAATGTTAATATTTACCCCTGTTAATTTTAGCCCCGGTCTCCCCTACCGTTTATAGTGTTAAATTCATCTTGTTCATCTACTACTCCCAATTTTTCGCTTGTCCCGATGCTGGATACCTTAGCTTATTTACTAACAAATATGGTTCAATTAACGGTTCCTCTGAAATTCAACCTGCTGCAACATCGATTCTCGCGTAATAACATGCTTAATGTATGCTAATAGGTATATTAATTTTTTTCTTATTTATTTTTTGTGAAACATTTGGTTTAATTAAATGCAGATCAAAGGTGTAAGGTTAGATTAAAGTCCGTGGAAGCTCTCCGGGCGGCGTCAATATTTTTAAACGGGCCGACGGGTTTGTGTACGGTGATCGACGCCCGGGTCTTGGAACGAACGGCTTGGAATCGGCTACTGTTTGACGATTCCGCGCGCGGCCCTTGCCTCACGGTGTACACCTGTATATCAGGCCCCGTCGATAAATCGAAGGAAACTGGGGCCACGTCGAAGAATACCAATGGCTGCGACGGCACACGATGACCTCGAGGCGGACGGGGCGCGACATTGAAAGGAATGTAAATGCATTATGAGGCGCCCGGCCCACTTCTCTCTCCCTCGCTTCTCCCGCACCTCTCCTCCTCCTCCTTCTCCCCCGCTTCACCCGCTCTGATTGTCGAGGTGTCGCACGCGTGCTTGCGCGCATCTGTCCATCTATTTTTTGTGTGCACCGCAACTGCACGTGTTGAGCTTTGCTTGCGAATAGCTTATAAGGTAAAGCACCATGTACCGGGACACTTGCGGAAACTCAACTACTATAAGCACTGTTTGAAAAATTATAAACAAAATATTTAAAAAATTGGTAATCTAATCGTTAATTAATTGTCCATATATTGATTTATTATTAAAAATGATGATATTATCCCTATCAAAAAAGTAAATGTGGAGATACATGTGGTTTTTTCGGACTTTGGAAAAATACTTTATTCTTTATTATTAATCTTTATTGACTATATATAAATTTAATGAAAATCAATATGTGGAATCAAACTTGAAATATCACGTGGAATTGCATATGAAAATTATCATCAACTTTTTTCTACAGTCATAAAAGACTATCATAAAGAATGAAGTATTTATGCAAAAGTCCGAAAAAATCACGTGTAATTCCACCTGAACTTTTTTGATAGGGATCTAAGTATGTTGTAAATGGTAACGAGAATTCCGCAGTAGTGTGCCTATTCCGAAAAGGGCGCAGTAGTGAGACATGATTCGGACGCAGTACTGGGACAATCGTTTCAAATGTGTCCCACTACTACTATACGTTATGGAAACTGTAAGTGAGTAGTATTTAACACCAAAAATCATCAATCGTCATAAACTTAAAAAAATTTTAAATGAACACTCTTTTATATAAATATATTAGTTTATTTAATAAAAAATACTAATTCATAAAAACATTTTATGTAGGGGAGACCGGGGCTAAAATTAACATTTTTTGAAAAAATCGTTCTCCTAATTAATTAAAGAATTAGTTTGCTATACTAAGTATTGTTACTTTTTCTTTGCCTATTCAGCGAAGTCATGTCACAGGAATTTTTTGGAAATTATAAATATCTTTTTTTTTACGAGAGGATTTACTAAAAATCGTTGTCTGTTAATTTTTGCCCCGCATGCGGGGTAAATATTAACATCTCATTTTTTATTGTAAAGACTTAGTTTCATAATAAATGTACACATTTAACAAATGTAAACAAAAAAATATATTTTTTACTGAATATACGAATAACAAGTGATATACAAATAAAAAAATTGTTAACAAATTATTTCTTTAACACAAAAATAACGCAGGTCTTCGTCTTACAAATTAATTAAAGCTAATAAACATTTGCACTATTAACTAATACATGTATAAACACAAAATTATAGCAAAGTTCAAATTAATAAAATTAAATATAAATTAATTAGTATTAACAGTGTTAATACTTGCCCCAAAAATTTGTTAATATTTACCCCGACAAATTTTTTTTTTTAAATCGTTAAAAAAAATAAAAAGAAATAAAAAAAATAAAAAAAAATGTGCGATTAAATAGCTTATTTCAAGTAGAATGGGGTATGGTAATTTTAATTTTGTTAATTATATGATATGTAATTGAGAATAAACATTTTTGAGTGAAAAATTTTTCCATTACCTGATCAAAATATCGCTGTCTCCTATATCTTATCGGCTCGACGTCCTGCGATCTACTGAAGGTGTTTACATGTTAAAGGGCAATAAACTTTAAGTCTAGAGTCATCTATGAAGTGTATAGAACTCTTCGCATCACTAAGAATTCAATGTTAATATTTACCCCTGTTAATTTTAGCCCCGGTCTCCCCTACCGTTTATAGTGTTAAATTCATCTTGTTCATCTACTACTCCCAATTTTTCGCTTGTCCCGATGCTGGATACCTTAGCTTATTTACTAACAAATATGGTTCAATTAACGGTTCCTCTGAAATTCAACCTGCTGCAACATCGATTCTCGCGTAATAACATGCTTAATGTATGCTAATAGGTATATTAATTTTTTTCTTATTTATTTTTTGTGAAACATTTGGTTTAATTAAATGCAGATCAAAGGTGTAAGGTTAGATTAAATATTTTGGAGCAATCCGTAGATTCTTTCTCGGTCTCTCTCTTTAGTTTTTAACTTTTAAACTAGCCTCTTTTTACGATAGAGCCTCGGATATTGCGCGATCGCGCGCGCACACACACACATATAAATATATAAATTTCCAATTCAAAATATGTGGATTCTACAGAAAAATGATAAATATCTTTTATATTCGAAATTACTTGAATCTCTAATGTAATGATACTGATCTTAATCCATAATTTAAGAAACACATATTTGGCTTCACATATAGTTTGGCATGATGCACTTCAATGAAATAAATCACAGACTGATACTACTTTTAAATAATAGTTTAATTATTATTAATTTCAATCACGCATAACACTACGTGCTATGATTTTTTTTAACTAATGGCCCTCACCGCAGGATATTTCAGAAATCACTAAACATGGAATTGGCTGAAATTTTAACGATAGCAATAAAATTACGTCAATAATAATTAAAATTTTTGCAACGAATTCACACATTAATTTTTTTCATTTTATTACCTTTTAATTATGTTTCATTCGTGTAGATTAAAATGTTTTGTTGCCTCTATTAAAATTTTAGTGATGAACTGTAATTGATTAATTTTAATAATACTTAAATTATTATGTAATACAAATATTACCATATATTCAACCGCATTTTTTGTACCCATAGTTTTTTAAATTGTATGTAAAATGATTGAAACTAAAAAAACATGATATACAAAAGTCGAAAAAGCTATTCGTACAAAAAATGCAGTCAAATATTTGTCGATCTCTGATTTAATATTTAAAATTTGTTTCTTAGCTTATATTCATTTTGTTACTATGGCATTTACTGCACAGAAAATACATACACACACACACGCACACACACACACACACACACACACACACACACACACACACACACACATACATACATACATACACACACATATATATATATATTCAATATATATAATTTCAAAAATAAAAGGTATCATTTTTAATGAAGGGTTTACATATTTTGAGTTATACGGTCATGAAAATTTGACACGTTAGTCTAATTTAACAAAATTTATATTTTTGATGCAGAAGTCACTCTTTGTTTATCAAAAATACGGATTAAAAATTTGTTTACATATTCTAGTAAGATAAGGTGTCTAGTATAATCTACGTACACTACTACATCTATTTATAATAATAAATATAGATATAATACTAAATATATATTCGATTGAATCCATAAATATTTTTATTGTGTGTTTACGTAGTGAAATAAATAATTTATTGATCATATTTTCTACCTCCTTCTACCTTGTACAAATATTGTAAAATATTCGCTACTTCATTTGACCAAATTTTTTGCCAAAATTCTGATAACTTAACTAGATGTAGATAATGAATTGCCTATTAGAGACCGACTATACCCTTCTTGTAATATTTTAATTTACTTATATAAATGAAAAGTTCTAAAAATTATATTACTATGTATACTTTAAGTAATTCAAATTAAAAATGAAATTAATACTCATTAAAAAGCATTAACATTAATTTCAATACTTAATGTTTTCTCAAAACTTATATTCGCATTGATAAATGAAGATTATTATTCGATTATTCGAATTATTATATGTGCAAAATACATATATTATTGATAGCTGCGTAGCAAAGGTTTTATAGCTCGTAGATTAAAAGCCATCCTGCAAATGTCGTCGCCGCATCTTTCTTTTTTAACGATATTGAAATAATTCATTTTATATAAGTAGGGGCAAGGTAAACGGCAATTAAAATGCAAGGAATGCTCGATGAATTTTTTTGCATTCCTTTGATGAACGCGCAATTAAGTCACAATCCGGTCTCGAAGGGACACCACCTGCCAGTGAAATCCAATGGTTTATTCTACGGTAGCATAATTTATCAATCCGCCATATGATCGCTTCTTGTAAATGCCTGCAATTTTGCTGACGTTCGATGCACTTTTTTTTTCAAGTAACAACACGTTCAAACGATTGGTCAAAAAAACATATTTATGTTAAACAGCATTGCTTACAAAGCCGTTGAAGACGAGTTATGGGTATCATAAATTTAAGACAAATCTCTAGAATATATATATATATATATATATATACGTCTTATCAATTTATCCTTTTATTAAAAAGACCAGACTTGACGTGAAGACAAAATAAATGTAATGTTATTGGCTCCTGTAGTGCGCATGCGTCTCTAATGTACTTAAGATTAAGTTTGATTGGCTCTTGGATTATAACGGGGAAAAGTGACTTGTTTTACTAAATTATATTTGACCCAAGTATAAATAATATTACAGTTAATTCAAAATTTTATTATAACTAGAATTAGCGCTGCGTGCGCTCTTGCGTTTTTTAACAGTAATTATTTGAAACATAACGCTGTTTTATTTACTTAAACCAACAATTTTTAATACTATATTTATTCATGATTTATTATACTCCGATTTTGTCAAGAATTTGCCAAATCTAACCTACAAGGTTTCAGACGCGTGCGGAAAACGTAAACCAATCACATAGCCGTTTCACTTGGCTTCACAACATCCGGCAATCACTTTTTTATACAAAGACTATGTTATATATAATATTTTATAGTAGCCGTACGGAATTAAAAAAAATCAAGAATAATTAAGAATCACGGCATTAGAAGGTTTAATATCCCAAACAATCCAAGTAAATCTTAGTTCTAAAAATAGATCGAACGAAAATGATTAATAAATCGATACACGCCGACTATTCTCTCACCATCTCATTCAGTTGGCGATTCGCATTCTGCTGTTCCTCGGGAGTAACTCCAAGCGAGCGTGGAAAATAGAAGAAAGAAAGTGAACGAAGAGAAGAGGTTAGCCATGCGCTAAAGGAGAAATGAGAAGAGCGAGAAAGATGCAAGGTGTGTAACAGAATAAACGAGAGAGAGAGAGAAGGAGAAAAAGGGAAAGGGAATAACACACGTGATCGTCCGTCGATCGGGGGGATCGAAATCGAGGAAAAGGAGTCTCAACAAGAAGGAGAAAGAAGGGTATATAGAAAAGGACAAGGCGAACGTATCGTTAATCGCGAGGGACCACCAAGATCGGCGGCCAAGTATCGCGGTGTCAATTAATGAGCCAGTAGAAAGAGAGAGATACTCGACGAGTCCACTAAAGAGAGAGAGAGAGAGAGAGAGAGAGAGAGAGAGAAGAGAAGAAAGAAAGACTGCGTCTCGGAATAGCCGACAAGAAGGAGCCCATGCTCAACCGATTCTTATGGTTTTGCTCGGACGATTCTCGGTAGCCAACCATAATAAATACATAATATGCACATAAACTCCATGTAGCGAAATCGAAATGTCTCAGTCGATAAAGACGAATAACTAGTCCTTGCAACTATCGATATTTTATTATCATATCCATCACGATTTCCTTTGTTTTACATTGATAATGATCCAAACGTAAGGTTGTACGAATCTTACAAGATATATATGAGATTGCAAATATATTAATTGCTCAAAATGAAATTCTAAATATGTGGGAAAAATGTATAGCTCAAAATTAATAATTTCATTGAATTACAATAATACTAATTACGTAAATTTAGTTGATTTTGTTTAAAATGTAAATAATATATTCATGTATTGTAAATTAATATTTCGGCACAGTATGATAAATATATAGTTTGCATTAATTTCAATAAATTTATTTATAATACACGATTAAAATAAATAATCGGAATATTCTCTATGAACGAATTACATCCTATAATTCATCGAATCAATTATTGATCGATCAAACGAACTTACCTGTAAGTGATGTTCGATCGTAATTATACGAAGTCCTCGCTCGAGTACATTATAACTGTAGTTTCCTTCAGTCGGCAAGGCAGCACACGTCTTTAGAGTACAAGGCAAAAGCAGCCCCTCCCCCAGTATATTCGCTTCGCGCCAATTCTTCATCTTTCAGAGTAAAAGCTATATTCTTAATTTTGGGAGGGTAAATTTTATTTGTGAAAGGAAATTTTGCAGAGGGTGGGATATAATGTACTCGAGCGAGGACTTCGTATAATTACGATCGAACATCACTTACAGGTAAGTTCGTTTGATCGATCAATTATACTGCGTCCTCGCTCTCCTACATTATAACTGTAGTTGTTTAGAGTTATAATTGTCTCTTTAATACTTTATATATTTTAATTTATTTCACGCAGAACTGTCTTAGCAAAATTACAATCGTTAGATTTAATCGGACGCTTATAAAATCTGGCAAACACTTGAGAACGGTCAGACCAGCCAGCAGTGCGTCTAATTGTCTCGAAATCTATACCTCTTACAGAGGCTGCGGATGTAGCGGCATGGCGCGTAGAGTGTCCAGTAAAGACTGATACGTCGATTCCGCTTTCTTTTAAACATCTTTTAACCCATTTGCTGATTGTCTGCGCACTGACTGCATTATGCGGCTTTTTTATAGAAATGAATAGTGATTCACATTTGTTTCTTAATGATTTAGTTTTTTCTAAATAACGATTAATAGTAGAGACAACACAAAGGTTTGGTTTGTTTACAAATTTTGGGAGTTTTAAACAAGGCTGGAATCTTCCCGGAGCTGACGTCTTTATGTTGTCTGGAATTTTAACTTCTAGACCGTCTGTGATTTTATTTATGTTGTTAATTCTTATCATGGATAACGTCTGTGCTCTTTGAGCGGTGCTTAAAGCTAATAACATGACGGTTTTGTACGTTAATTCTTTGAGATTTGAAATATCGACATTTTCTAAGAAGTCTAATACTACATCAACGTCCCATGTTGATCTATACTTCGGTCTTGGGGGTCTAAGCTTAAACACACCCTTCATAAAACGTGAGACAATTGGATTTTCTCCAATTTTTTCTTCGGTGATCAACGAGATTGCGCTTCTAGCTGAGTTTAACGTACCATATGACGCCCCCGAATTATATAAACGCGTCAAGAATCTTAAAAATAATTTTAGATCTACTTTAGAAAACTCAGTCTTATTTTCACAGCAAAATTCATGCCACTGTCTTAAAGAGCTACTATATTGCTTTATCGTAGATTTACTTAATGAAGATAAAATAATGTCTAACGCTCCCTCCGGAGTGTCTCTCCTTAAAAATGCTTCCCGGATACTCTGCTCGCAATCAAACTGAGATGCTTCGCTCTCGGATGTGTCTTTGATCTACATGGAGAAATTAATAATTTATCGTTAGGTTGAAAAACAATGGGTTTTCCTACAATTAGGCTTTGGAACAATGGAAACCAGGGTTGATTTTTCCAACAAGGTATTAAAACAATACCTTCCGCTTTTTCGTGTTTTATTTTTGCGAGCGTTTTTGTTATTAGTGTAAAAGGAGGGAATGCATAAAAATACATTCCTACCCACGAGATTGTAAATGCATCAATGTATGATGCCTCACATTCTGGTTTCCATGTTACAAATTTCTTACATTTGGCATTTTGCGAGGTGGCAAATAAATCAATGTACGGTACACCAAATTGAGCAACAATTTTTTGATAATATTTATCATTTAATTCCCACTCTATGTCAGGGTTTTTTATTCGTGACAGTCCATCTGCGATAAGGTTTTCCTTTGATGGAATGTACGACGCAATTAAAATGTTTTTCCTTTTCTCGGCCCACTGCCAAATATCGCGAGCTAATTTACTATATTTATCAAATCTCACGCCACCCATCTTATTTATGTAAGACAAGGCTGTTGAATTATCAATTCTAATTAGTATCTGAGAGTTATTTAATTTAGAACCAAATTTATCTAAGGCAATTTTTACAGTCAATAATTCTAAGTAATTTATGTGCATTTTTTGTTCATCAGTAGACCAAAATCCAAAAATTTTCTCAGTGCCATTATAGGCTCCCCAGCCCGTCATGGATGCATCTGTATAGATGGTCATGTCATATTTACCGTGTTTGATGTGATGTATGCTAGATTTAATATTATTTTTCCACCATAATAATTCGTAACGAACTGAGTCTTTTATAATCATCTTTCGGTCGTAATTTTTGTCGTTTATAATAAGATTCCAAATTTTTTCTTTCTCTAAGATTTTTGTGTATAACCAGCCGTATTCTACTGCTGGACAAGCGGAAATTAGTTTACCGATTACTTGTGCATATAACCTAATACTGCAAGATTTTAGTTTTAAAAAATTTTCTATAATATTGTAAATATTACGACGCTTGTCCATTGGTAATTCGATTGCATATTTTTCTGTATCGATAACAAATCCTAAAAATTGACATCTTAATGATGGCGTGAGATTTGATTTTTTATAGTTTACAAGTAAGCCTAAACCCTCTAACGTTACAATTGTTTTAATAACATTTTCGTTGCATTTTTCCAAAGAATTTTCTATACAGAGAATATCGTCCAGATAAATCACCGATGTAAATCCCATTTCTCTCAAATATCTAACTACACTTTTCATAATCTTTGTAAAAACAAATGGGGCCGAACATAAACCAAAGGGTAAACAGGTGAATTCGTAAATATTATTATTAAATTTAAATCTAAGATATTTTCTACTATCTTTATGGACATTTATAAGATAGTATGCTTCTTCTAAATCTATAGATGCTAAAAAATCACCCGGGAAAGTCAGTTCTACAGCTGTTCTCAAATCTTCTAGTTTAAAATGCTGTTTGTTAATATATTTATTTAAAGATTTTAAGTTTAAAATAAATCTATCGGCCCCAGTTGGTTTCTTAACTAAAAAGAAAGGTGATAAGATTTGTTCTTTAGATTCAATACATTTGACTATAACTCCTTTTTCTATGAGTATATTTATACAAGTCTGAATTTTATTCAACTCAAGTTTGTTAAAGTTATTTTGATATTTTGGTTGTCTAAATTTTTTAATCTCACATTCAATCGGTATTTTGTAACCTTGTATGCAACTAAGAACAAACCTATCATCAGTGATCTCTCTCCAACTGTTATAAAAAAATTTTAGTCTACCCGCCGTATAACTTACATTATTCAATTTTTCTTTTCCGATCTCATTGGAGATCGTTTGTTGAATCTCGTTTGTTGCTGCGGGTGAGCCTTGTGGTTTATGAACTGCTGTCTGTTTCTGAAATATACCCTTGGTCTCTGACGTCCTGTGAAAGATGTAGACCCCGTCTGACCTGTCGCTGGACGTCTCGCGATTGGGGCTCTCGAGTTTAAATTTGAATTCGATGGAACGTTATTCTTGGTAGATGGTTGAATCTTTAGATTTTCGCCCATCTTATTTAATGCTTTCGCCTCCTTCAACTTCTCTGTCAGATTATCTCCATATAGAAAGCTGTCAATTTTTGTGTCTTTCAAGACTGCCTTAGTTTCTCGTGACAGACCAGGTTCAATGAAGGCTTTCCTTGACTTGGATTGTTTATTAATAATAACAGATAGCAGCTTGCCCGCATCGCATAGATGTGTAAGGAAGTCTTCCAATTCAATTCCTTCGTCGTTACTTTCGTAAATATTCGTAGCAAGAGAGCCGATAATCGATAAAGTTACGCCAGCCAATTTCTGGATCTCAATCATGTGGTTATCCCTCGCGATAGCATAATCCTTCATTACAACCGAAATTTGCGAGTTTAATTTTGGTGCCTCCAGGTCGGCTGCGCATTCATATTTCTTCAAAATGAATTCGTATTCTTCCTTCTTTAGACCTTCCTTGCAAAAAAACATCCATCTTTTTAACAACTCCGGATCAACTTTTAATTTTAATCCTTGATTTTCTGTTGGATCGTCACCTAACTGCAGTCCAACAGATAGAAAAAACAAAATTTTCATGTTGTTTTTATTCATATTATCGCTTCTAGTACATACACGAGTAAATATTAAAATAATATTTATTGACTATCTCAAGGTATTAATTTATCCTTTGTTTTACCACTTAGTAAACACGGATTTATATGCATTATATATATATATGTTTTTGACTCGCCACAGAAGCGAGCACAACAAGTCTTTCGTCCTTGTTTTACCACACTAGTAAACACGACCGATTCTCTCTTTGTGTAGTTTTAGTAACAACTAGCGCCTCGCGCTGTATGTAACACGCATGTATATATATCTATATATACCTTAGTTATTCTTTACTTACGATTTTTAACCAATCCTTAGCATTGTTCTCTTCACTATTTTTCTCTACTTGTTGATCGTCTTCTTCTTCCAACGTTGAACCGTCGGCGACGGTGTCGTCTCTCTGAGATTTCGGTGAGTCGACATCTTGATTATTCGGAACAATGTTTTCGACATCGGTCTTCGCCTTATGCTGGATCTTTTCCACTTTCTCGTTTAGCTTCTGCACTTTCTTTAGCAACCTTTCAATCTCATCTTCCTTTTCACGCGATCTTTTCTTTGATTTCCCCATATTATTCTGGTAATAACAAATTTAATTTCTAACCTGTACAAACGCGTGCCTTCTTTTCCGCGCACGAAGAAAGAAATGAAGAATTGGCGCGAAGCGAATATACTGGGGGAGGGGCTGCTTTTGCCTTGTACTCTAAAGACGTGTGCTGCCTTGCCGACTGAAGGAAACTACAGTTATAATGTAGGAGAGCGAGGACGCAGTATAATCTATAAAGAAAGATCGTTGTGAAATATTTTATTATATTTTTTTACAAATCTAAAAGAATAAGAATCTTTATAAAAGGAGAAAAAATATTCTAGTAAATATGACAATATTGTTTAATAATAATGGAGAGACATACTTGACAAATGGTAAAAATTACTATTTTTTTATATTGGTAAAATTTACTACATATCTATATCAATATTTACTACATATCTCCTAAATTGTTCTATAAAAAATGTTCACCATTAGTCAAGTTTGTCTCCCCATTACTAAACAACATTGCAATTTTTACTAACATTTTTTTCTCCGCGTAAAAATGATAATACACTCTGATGCAATAAACATCTAATTAGTCCGACGAAAGAATTGTTTAATATTGAATCGATAATGGTTGATATAGAATATATAACTTTAATAAATTTACAATATTTACGTAATGTATTGTAATGAACATTAAAATGTTAAAATAAGAAATTCCTTTAGGCGTATAGCTTGATGTATTGCCATAAGTGAGAATCTTCTAAAAAGCATAAAAACACATCGGCATGTTCAGGGAGTCGAATCTAATGGGTCTAAGCGAAGCAACGTGGATAGCTTTATCTTTGTAGTATATCGAATAAGGTTTGCTGGTCTGGTTGAACAAAAAGTAACAGAATGCGCACCGGCCTCAAAACTAAAAATTTGATTCCTCTAACTATCCGAGATTCTTTATTCTACTTCTTTATTCCGTAAATTGATTTCGCTGAAACTTATGTACCCGGAAAGAAATTATACGCTATAGATATTGTGAAACCTGATGTAATTTCTTGTCTCATTTTGATAACAATCACTAATGCACACTGATTAATTATAACTTAAATTATAATGAATACAATGTCATGCGATTGTTAATAGTGTATAACTTTATTACATGATACAGGATTATAAATATTATATATTTTTATCATTTTATTTTTACTTCGATCAGGAGATATCTTAAATAACGTTGTACTTATTAAATATCGAATGTAATTTGACATAAATCGTGAAATGATTAATTGAAAAGTTCGCAAGCCAATTAAATGTGTGCAGTAGGTAAAAAGAAGCCCTCGAATATATTCTTATATGCTCTGTCAAACTCTTTAACATCTAATTAACGTTGTTTCTAATCCATCGTACAATCCGCGAGTAAAAACTCGTTTCCACGACATTCGAGGCTTTATGAATCTCCATGATTTCCGAAAATTTCGGAAGCTCCCATAGGACGTGAATCGATCAAAGGTGTCTCATTCTACTTAAAACCGATATATCTCAACTGGGTTCCCGATCGCGAGAAGAAGTGTCAGACACATCCCGTCCCCATTCTTCCTTTTTTGCGGGTCATGTCAATCTATAAACTAACTAGGACGCTTGGTCAGGTCGTGTACAAGAATGAAACGCTTTTTCGAACCTTTCTTGCCCATTTCATAGTTTTCATTCCAATTTATAAACCTTTTCTGACCATCAAAAATGCCTTTGGAATTTTAAGTAGACTAAGAAAAATTGGCCATTTTAGCTAGGTATAATAGCCATGAACAAGCTCCTAAAACTGATTTGGCTCAATTTGAGAGAAAAATGATAAACGTCGAAATATCTTTAAAAGTACTATTTATATAGCGTAAACAATCGTCTGTATCTATTACAAATGGTAAAACCGATCAAATTTCACAACACGCTTTAAGTTTTCTTTACAGGATTACCCGAAAAGTTGTTTCATATTTGATGAAGGTTATGTCCATCTAAGAAATGGTCAAGAAAGGTGTGAAAAAGCGTTTCATTTTGAGATAGAATCTGACCAGTTTCACTGGCCATTTCTTAGTTTTAATCCATCGTACAATCCGCGAGAAGAAGTGTCAGGACACCATCCCGTCCCATTCTTCCTTTTTTGCGCGTCGACGTGCCCGGTAATTTACAGTCTCAACTATACATGGGCCGCCGGAGTAGTCGCCTCTTTTCTTCACCGTGGTCCGATCGTGCGACACGTCAAATTGCCCGTCGTAAATCATGATTTTTTTACTCCTTACTCCCCGTTTTATGCGCGCTTAATATAAATTATTAAATCGGTCGATATGATTTTGCACGAAGTCGATATTGCTTATTTTAGATACACGACTTATAGTCACTTCGTCGAATTGTGCTTGTGCATCGATTTTATTCAAATTTAATTATAACCGCATCGAGTGTTCTTTTTTGTCAAAGAAAGTACTAATTATTTTTTGTTGTTGGTAAGGTAAAGTACCCGGCGATTGAACACGTAATAGTGTTTGGATATCATGACTATGGACTATGACTTTCTTCACTATATTCAGTTTGATTATTATAAATAACAAAATTCGAAAATACACTTAATATTTTAATGAAAAGAATAAATATGTGCACACTTACTAAGTATAAATGCAATATTAAGCTCGTAAACAACACCAAAATCATATTTTTTCTTTCGATATAACTTATAATTTTATAACATGTAGGTTTAATAATAGCATCGTAACTTTATGAATTTATGTTTTTAATTGAAATCCGATAACTAATTTTACATTTTGAATAACTACGAATAACTCTATTGGATTATTATTGCATACTACACTAGCTTAAACACAATAAAAAATAATAGCTAAAATTATCGTAGTATATTTAATAATTACATTGTATATATTTCTTTTTTTAGATAAAATATTAATAAATTGATTATAAAACATTTAACATTGCATGAAAAAAATTTAATTTTTTTTCTTATTTATGCCATATTATATGACTTATTTCTTATTTATATCTAACATATGCCGTAGGATAATTAACACGAATGTCCAATTACTTATGCGCTTTTGTCCTATCACTACGACGTATCGTAAAAATGCGTTCAATAACTGCATCAAATGGATGTTGATAAATATTTATTTATTTCTATGCAAAATTGCATTTAATTATTCATTTAGCCAACTTATTTTGAAGAAGAAAACTTGTACTATCGATATTTAAAATATTTATGTCTTTTAATCATATTCTTATTCGATACAAAAGCTCGTCTTAAATATGCAATCACTGGATATTTTGAAGTATTAAATCTCTTGTATAATTGAAACTACGACGATTAGTTTATTTCCACACAATGAATTTAAGCTTTTAAAATATAATCTTTAACTAGTTATTTCACGTTGTGATAATAAAAAAAGTAGTAGAGGACTCTTTATGGTACACCCCTGCTAAAAATGATAATATGAATCGAAATTTATATGAAAAAAAAAATAAATTATTTGTAAAGTTGGTATTTAATGAACTTGAGAATTAATGAGTTTGATTATACAAATTGTACGAATAATAAAAATGAATGCTTTTTATTTGAGTGATTAATAGAAACAATTGCACATTTTAATTCGGCTAAATTTAATTGCCGTTTGAGCCAGCCGGTGGCGTAAATCGTCAAATAAAAAATAAACGTAACAATGCGTCGAAATACGAGTAACAGCCAATGAATATGTATAAAACAGAATTATTCAATTCCTTGATTCGATAATCATTTCAATTGACATTGCTCTAAAAATACGCGAACAATAACGGGCAACATCAGATGTTCGATTTGCAATTCAAGGCAATGCAATCAATCAATTTACAGGGGCAGAAAAAAGAGGAACAATGCGATAATCAAATAAAAGAAATCCCTCCCTTTTTTTTATACCGTTTCACCGAATCTTCATCAGCGGAGCTCTTGAGATATTGCAGCTCGGGAAGGAGGGAGCTGCAGTAATATCGAATACGCGCATCAGGAAGTTATAAATAAAGCGATCGTAATTCACAGGGAGCCCCAGGAACCACGAACGTTGGCTTCTGCACTCTTTTTACTTCGTCTCGTGCTTTTGCTTCCCTCTCGACAGAAAAGCCCCTTTTGTCTCTTAACGTCCTCTGTCTCCACCTCTTTTTTACGGCACGACAGGGACGAGAAAAAAAAATGAGGCACGGAGGCCCAGGAGGGCAGACGAAAGAGAAAACACGAAATAACTCGCAGTCGCTAAATCTTCGCTAGGCGTTCGACGTGTCTGTCGCATTGACGCGAATTATCGGAGGATACAGACCGTTTGCTACTGTTGTCGTCCCGCCACCTTTTCCATCTCTCTCTCTCCTCGTTCACGAGGATCAGCATTTCGGACGAAAGGTAAGACACTTCCGTCAGTAAGTGGGCGAAGAAAATTGAAGTGAAGAAAACAAACTTAATATCAAATTGGAACAATTAAGAATGTTATAAATATTCGATATTTCGACTGTATATCAGATTCCGAAGTTTGAAAATGAAGGAAGCTTGAGCGGACGGACTGCAACGAGTATCAGAGTAACAGCTGCGACAAAGAAGAAGAGAGGCCTGTCTCATTTTACTTTACAAGGCCGTGGAGCTCCGGATAGTTCCGAGAGCAGCGCGAGCGAAAACAAGGGTACCAGCAACAGAAAGAAAGAAAGAAGGAAAAGGCGAAGAAAGAGAGAAACTGAGAAAGAGGGGCTGACGCTGTGGGGGTGAGCTTTAAAAATCGAGGAAGAGACTCCTCTGACAGCTATTGCGCAACCCCCTCCTGGGTTTAACACTACCGGCCTCGGAATTAAATCTAAAATATACAATAAACAAGGAAACAATCAATAAAGCCAGATTCACCGGGGATACGCCTGCCGATCAGGGCCGATCGCGCTCCCGTCGACTCCCGTCGACTCTCGGCGTCCTCCTCACCCCCCCTCCCCTCCTCCCCCCTTCGAGTACGGATATCTGTTTCGTTGCTTTGGGGACGATCGACTAGTGATATGTCGATAATTAAAATCTGTTAGCGGGACGTCGTTTCCTCTCGTCACCCCTCCCGGCGTCTCCTTCCATCCTTTCTGCAGATTCTGACTCGCACATCTCACGATCCTCCGAGTTGGAAGGCAACAAAACAACCAAGACACGATTTAAGACTCGCTCGCTATACTTGTTCGGTATAGCCATCAACCGTATACCTAACTTTTATTCTCCTTGTTTCGCAATATTAGGTTATTTTCGACTAGTCCTTCAGTGCACTATATGATGACAATCTTCTTAAATCGGATTCACCTTTGTTTCACAGGGGTATAAATCTACTTTGCACTAACATACGTAAATCTATTTATTTAACATATTATTCTTTTAATATTAAATGTAGAAATATTAATTAATAAAGTGAAATGAATTAAAAACGAATATTTAAAAAAAAATTAATTAATGTACTATGTATATCATTTGAAATAATAAATCAAATTTATAATTCAATATCGTTTGCAATATGTTAGTGAAAATGTAGTGCCTATACAAAAATAGGCATGACTGGATTTTGTAAAGTCATAATAAATATTAAACAATTGGCTCGTGTACTCTGTATACGTGACTAAAATATTGAAGATTTCATTTTGGCTCTTGGATAAATCATAGATATAAATATTGATATAAATTATTTAATATTTAGATTTGTATAGGTGAAGTTATTTTTTTTAGTAGAGAGTAATATATAAATTACGAATCTTTTAAAAATAAACACAGCGCGGTTGCGAAAACCTTTGGTCTAAAATGTATCATTTTCACCAAGGGTAAGTTATATATAATTATGTTAAAATTTTAGATATTATTCTTATTATAGTTGTAATTTAAATGAAAAATATTTGCGTATATTTTTATATTATAATCTTTATGTAGATATAAAAAAGATACAATAAATTATAATATATAAAAATATACATTAATGAATATATAATTCCATATTCAAGTTCTAGAAAAAATTTTAGTTGTGACTTGGAAAATAATCATAGTGAAAATACAAGTTGTACGAGTTTCTCGTCGAATTGCGTGACAGAACGGTGGAAGATAAATGAAAAACGCGTAATCAGAAAATAAAGGGGAGGGGGAGGGAACGGGAGGGGGGAAGGAGTAAGAGAATGAAAAGCAAAAAGTAAAAAGGAGATAGTGGAATGGGTAAGATGGGTTTGACTTGGGTATAGATAGATTCCTCTCGGTTTAACGCTAGATTGTGAAAAATGATTGTGCCTTTATTGACGGGGCGTGTCTTGTTTCTCCTCTCGTTCTCTCGCGATGCGGGGGACATTAGCGACGACTGCGAAATTGTTGCCTCCAATCATACCTACCTGACTAGAATACGAGATTACGCGTTGTCGCGCGGGACTCCTGAACTTTTCCCTCGACGTCGCCCTCACCACCAGCGCCTTTCCTCTTCTCGTCGACGTCTATACGTCTATACGTAAGATCTCGCGCTCAAACGCGAGCCAGTCGAATTATTATCCTAATTTATTCTGGTAATATAATCGACGGTGCGTGTGTATGTTCAATTCTCCGAGCGCTGAATTATTCAAATCGCGCTGCGGGAGCTACGCGCAATGATATTGAGACGAGGACGAATGCGATGGGAAAGAAATTATCGGGTGAACGTTTTCTCGTGTACCACGATGTCGCTTGCGCGAATCAAGAATTTTTATACGCCAGATGTGGATACATTTTTATAATATATCCTATACCTGAATAACTATTTGTTTTATTGCCTTCCATTTTTACGTTAAGTATTACAAACATTTTTTTTTTCCAGTAGCTATAACTTTTTGTTTTTAATGTTTTTATTTAAACAATACTTACAATCACCATATATAAAAATTCAGTGTGTATATATTTTATTAACGATTGATTCACATTATTAATAATTCTTCAAAAACAAAGTTCTGCAAAATTTAAGTGTATTATTAGTTACAAAGTGTAGATTCGTCGTTAGATTACGCGCTACAATTATGTTACTATCAAGGGGATATCGGACTCAAAAAATGTTAAATTATTACTCTTATAAGATTATATATGTGTATACACATGTTTTAAATAATATACTCACATTATCACAGATTTTTAAATCTGCAATTTGATTACGATTTTTGGGTTTCAAGTTTATACATTGTTTCACTAATAAAATTACCGACTAAAAATTGTTTATTCAATTACTATAAAAAAATGACTTTTTCTTAAAAAAAATAATAAAAAAGTCAAGTCCTTCTTTATATTTTAAGCTATCCGTATATGAATTTTGTTCAGTTTTGTACTTCAATGTTTTAAGTATTTTTGGATTTTTTTCTTGTAATTTGGGTCCGGTATCCCGTTAATAAACATTTCTCTATACAATAAAGGTAAGTAGTTGACAGAACCGCTAATAATTATCGAAAAAAAATTCCATCTGTCCTATTCAAAACACAAATAGGCGTATGAAAATGATGTTATACATTATAGTCTCATATTTCATCGAGCAAAATCGTGCGGTTGATTTCTGGTCGAGCGAACCCTTCCGGTAGTTAGATTTACACATAAATGTTACTGTGCATCTGATTACGATAATAATGTGGTGTATGTTGTGACGAGAGGGGACATACGTACGTGTAAAGATATTAATTTCCGGTTTTGCCAATATAGCTGCATTTTCATTTTGAGCACGTGCCCCTGTTTCACAAAATATTCTTGTTTGTCTGCACCTGCAGCAATTCTAGAAAACATGATATGAATTAGTCTAAATTTTTTTATATTAAGATAATATTACTTTATTTTTGATTAACAAACAAAAGAAAAAAAATTAATATTTTATTTATAAACAAAATTTCCAAATATTTTTAGAATAAAAAAAAACGATTTTTTAAGAACAAAATGATCAATATTGAATTTAATTTTAAAATGGTGATCAAAAAATATCTATACACTGAGAGAAAGGAATACTTGAGACAAATGACGTTTCTTAACTGTTAAGATCTGATGACTTAAATATGGGCAAATGAATATTTCTTTACAGTTAAGTATTATTTCAATCAGTTCTTAACAGTTAAACTTTCATTCGTTTCTATTAACGTAAAATCTTAACAGTTAAGAACTGAGCGTTAATACTTAAGAAATATTATTTTATGACAAGTCAATGTCAATTTATAGCAACAAATGCACGGTTACTTTTTCACAAATATTTCTTTCTCTGAGTGTAGGTTTACTTGCGGATACATACTGCGGTTTCTAATTAAAGGTGTTAATAATAGAGTATATATACATATATATAAAATATAATTAAAATGTAAAATATTTTAAATTCTCCTGTATAAAAAAAATATTTATTATATAAAGTTCGTAAATAATTTGAAAATTATTTCTAAGTAAGAAGGTAACATTTTAGAACTGCATAAACACTGGTGCGTTGAATATTGCTAATTCGATTAGTAAAAACCGCATTATTTGAATTAATGTATTCTTAGTGAAATATACGTAAACTGTATAAAATACACAAATATTATACGGGAAGTCTGAAATAAAAGCGGCCACATAAATTAAGAAAGCGCGGGAGATAAACCTATTTACAGTAGCAGGTTGAAATAACGCGAAGACATTAGTACAAGGAAACCGGGAGAGCAAGCGAGCAAGCAAGCAAGCGAGCGTGCAGCAGGTGTACGCGAATCGGGCCAGATGAGATAATACTGCGATGTGTATCCGCGATCACAGGGGGCCTGCGAGGCTCGGAGTCGAGGTCGAGACCCCCTGCTGCGGAGCTGCGAGCAGTGAGCTGTACGATCCTGCCGATGGATACGGTAGCTCCCGCTCACAAATTGCCCAGCATCCCGGTACGGGATTGGGAGAGAAAGAGAGAGAGAGAGATATGTCGCCGAATCAAACGTTTTTTCTTTCCTCTTTCGGTGTTTTTTCGTACTTTTTTTTTTCACGATTCCGGCTACCGGCACATGCATTATGAGGTACCGCGAGTCACGCGCATTCTCAAGACAAAAGATTAACCAATTTGTTTTTAAACTCGTTTCAACGGAACAGCTCTTGCTTTTCTGACGACCGCCAACATACTTTTGATACCTTACTTTTCAAAGAAGGAATCTCGAGCGCTTCTTCTGCTATTTCAAAATCGAATATCTATAATTCCTACTCGTCTCTATACATATACCTCCTCGAAACTTGAAAATAAGTTACTTTGTGCTGTGATCCACAATTAACTAGAACAAACTAATAAAAATGTATAATCGGTAATTCTGTTTATATAATGTACTGTGCTTATAATATCATATTTATTGTTTTGACAGTAGTTTTATCGAGCATATAACAATCTACATTAAATTAATATGAAATAATTTAATTTAAATCTATTTTTATTCAAACGTGATTCCATCTGTAAAAAATGGTATACACATTTTTACGTGTAACAACTTAAATAAAATGCAATTTTGGTACTTTCGAAAATGATCCGAGTTTACAAAGGTATACGCCGAAAGTAAAAAAAAAAGCCTGCGATAAATACCTTTGAAGTTGACTTATTTTACAAAATGAGTTCATTAACCTTGTAAAAAGTAATTCTTTAAATTTCCAACGAAATAATCAATCAAACGTGGAACAGGCTTGATTAACTCGAGGTAGCCCACCTCCTAACCGAGAGCGATTAAAACGTCGCATTCCCATGAAGCCGATCTAAAGAAACGGTCGATACCAAATCAAAACTCATCTCGCGAGATCATCATCGCGTGTATGTTGCACTTCTCTCCCTCTCACTCTCACTCGCCTCGGTCTAATTGCGTAGGACATTGTCGAGGACCGATCCTGAGGTGGTCCCCTCCCTCACCCGTGAAAAAGCCAATCTCCGAGCCTGCGAATGCGCGCACATAGCTCCTGGACCACACAGACCGGATTTCGGTTCCCTTCTCCTTTCATCGGCTGAATTCCAGAAGCTACATTCTATGATGAATTGCGGGAGTCGGGGCTCCGACGACGACGCGCGTAAAAAAAGAGACCGTGCCGAGAGTTACCTTGGGTTCCACGAACGATCGGCCACTAAACGAGGACCTATTTCGAGCCTCATTTTCATACTAATTTGCTGCGGTCTGTCTTCTTCGTTCCCCCTCGATTTTGGGACCGCCTGTCAGTTTACACTTAAAAGGATATCTCGTATATATGCGCATACGCGAATCATTCAAGATGACGAGGTATAGACCTGCGCCCTCTTTGTTCTGGATCTCGGATCTTCTTTTTTATTTTTCTTTATCTTAAAGCTTAATTGGAAGATGATGCTTTTTTCATCGAAAAGAAGATTCACAATAACGAAGGACTAGATGGTGAGATGCGTTGATGTAACCACCTAACATTAGGTTAATCGATCAATATCTTAACGTTTATTTACCAATAAAACGAATTATCATTTTTTTATTCTGTTCAAATTGAATGACAACTTATATACCTATCGGTTCATTATCAGTATTGCCAGTAACAGTACGAACATAAATCATATTGAATTTATTAAAGAGATGCATACATACACCGTTTCACTTTTACTCGCTATTGGTATTTCAACTTTACACAAGTTACAATACCTGTAATTATCGTAACGAACTAATGGATAATATTCATTTAATTCTTTATCGACAGTGAATCAATCACTACGACTGCCTGTAAATGTTAAAGAAACAAGTATTTATTATGATGGATGTCAAAATCCACTTTTTTCTGTTACGTATACTGAAACTATCGGAAAATCTTACCACGCAGATTAAATTTTTTGCCTACGTCGAAGCACGCGCATGTGACATTGATCGACTACAAGTAATAGATATGCAAGCTGCAAAAAATATCTCACTGATCGACGCAATAATCGATTACCTTTTTATATTTTTTTTTCATACATATAATTAAAATAAATGATGAGAGAGAGAGAGAGAGAGAAAGAGAGAGATATTTCTTTCGCAGACTGTCTTGTAAGGTTGATTCGTAACTTGAATTGTGCTTAAAAAACTCAATACAACTTGGAAGTAAAAACCTGGTTAATTATTCAATTGGACCATGCCTGTCATTTCAAGATATATTTAATTCTAACAATACACTGTTAAGTAGTACTGGCTGCAGTTCTGAATCGTAATAATATCACAAATATTACTTGATTCTCTAAGTTAGATAATTAAATAATTATCGTAAGAAGGAAAAATTTTAAATTTTATATTTTAAATTAAGGGGACGTGAAACTCAGAAAATAGTAATTTTTTATATTTTTTTATGAACAAATGAATCAGTTTCTTTAAAAAAAAACTCGGTACGTCAGGCTCTTAGGCGTGTTTTAAATAATATAACCAAATTATTCCATATTTTTATATCCATATATCTATAATTTGATTACGATTTTTGGATTGGAAGTTTCATACCTTTTTTAACTAATAATTACCGACCAAAAATTGTTCAATGAATTATCATTAACAAAAATGATTTTTTCTTTAAAAAATCAAAACGTCAGGCCCTTTCTTATGTTTTGAGCTATCTGCTGATATGAATTTTGTTCAGATTATTAATTCCATATTTTCGATATAATTTTTGGGTTGAAAGGTGCAGATTCGTGTAATTTGTATCCGAAGTAATAAGTATTATACCAGAAATGCACATGTTAACTTCTTTTCCAAAAAAAAACGAACGTTTTTTAAGAGTGATTCCAGGTTGCAGTGAAATTAAAAAAATTAAGAAATAATAAAAAAACAATCTTTTTGTGTCAAAAGTATTTCTATCAAAAAGAGCTCTGCCTAATCTGTCAGACAAACGTTTGTACAAAATTGTGCAAAATATGGCAAAATATCCTCTGGAATAACCCTAAAAATCATATTAAAATCTTTAAATAAAATTATATTTAATGGCTTTAAAGAGCACTTATTCAATTGAACACAGAAAGTGGTTTATACTATAATGTACCTTACAAAATATCTGATATATTTTACATATGCGTTACAATTATACGATAAAAATAGTATTTAATGCATGTAGGTATCTCATCGTAAAACGAGAAGGTATAGATGTGTTTAATAAGGTAGAGAACGTACGTATAAGCAAAGAGAGATTTAAATAAAATACAGGGGAATATGCCAATATGTATATAGGTATATATATATATAGGTATATATATATATATATATCCAGTTATAAATGCAAAGGGAAATGATGCGTTAAAACTCACAGGCGATTAAAATTTCGTTTCGCACCACCCTAATAATTTCGAAGCAAACGATAAAGAGATATAAAGATATAAAAAGGGGAAAGCTCGAGAGAATATGCGGCTCAGTGTCTATATGTACATGGGGAAACGATACGTGCCATATAGATATATATATATATGTATATGTGTATGTAATATGTATAATCCCATAAGGCGAGAAGACGAAAAGCGCGGCGACAATTTCTCGGTGCATTAGAGGCCTCGGTGCCGGAGCGGTGCGAAAGATCGGCCTACATATTTCATGGCGGAGATTTTTGCATATAATTTCACGGCGCGTTAGAAAGACATTTAAATACGGCAGCTGGATAAACAGAGGCGGTGGTAACGCGAGGGGTCGTGTATATATATATAGGAGCCCTGAAATCCGCGCAAGAGCACTCGGACCCCCTGGGAGAGCAGGATGACGGTACGCGGGTGGGAGCCAAGAGGGGACTCGAATCGCAACCACGCCGAGCATTGGAAAAGAAGATTCGTATGTGTGTATATATACGTATACTGCACGTACAGACCCGGAGACAGTCGATCAGGACGTGTTTGGATGACAGATACACGTACCAAAGATACGGATGAATAGACTGCGCGGACGTAGAAACAATGTAACTACTTTACGTATATATAGGAACCTCATAGACACACTCACGATCGTTCATCCGTTCGACTGTTTATTGTGACATCGGAATAAACATATATTTCTTTTATCTTGGACAATTAGATGCATCGAATTATAATTTACAAAGTGCGTATCTATTACGTATTTTTAATTATTGCATTTACGTCGAGGTTCTTTATTCGCAATTGTTACGTTTGTATCGAAGTTAAGAAATTTAGTGTACATGGTCAGTAATCAATTACATATTATACCTTTAACTGTTATTACATACACGTTTCACTAAAATTTATAACAACTTTCAAAAAATGAATGTATCATTAATAGCAGATATCGAGTAAGAATTATTTTTGTTATTGATTCTTAGAAATAATAATAGAAATGCTGGTTAATAGTTACAACTTCCAAATTTGTAAATATTTAAAAAATATACTATGCGCGAGTTAGGTGCATAAATTGTCTAGATTTAGTACAGCAGTCTAAATAAACATTATCGTACGTTGATATACGAGTACGAATATAGAGAGATCTCAAACTTCTCCTCGATTCTTCGTTTTTTATTTATTTTCATTATTATTTCAACGTCGCTCTTTTTATACTCCCAACTTGGCGCTAATCATCGAATGGTTAATTTTTTTATTTTCACGAATAATACTATAGTTAAATCATATATATCATTACATAAAATAATATTTCTGTAATTCACCCGATACTATATTAAATAATATTTCGAGCTAATGAAATAGCTGACAGTAATTAAACCGAGGTGGCATGATATCGTTTATACACGAATTCAAATGGAAAACGATAAAAAAAAATAAAATAAACCGGTGAAAATAATAAGTGGTATAAACGAAGAGTAATGAAGTAACCGTGAGAAAGGGGGACAAAAAATAAAAATGAAGGTACATTGGTATAGAATAAGATAGAGATAGAGAATATATATATATATAAGCCAAAGGGAAGATGTATGTTTACACAGCGTGCGATACATGTGTCCGTACACGTTGCCCACACAGAGAAGATCCGACAATTCACTTAAGGACTAATCCCTATCTCTGACGAATCATCTCCATATAGCTCCCTGTGCGCATTTGCTCGTCTATATATATATACACAGATACACGCGTGTGTCACCCTGATGCGGAACGCCGACCTCGCGAACTCGTTTATATACCTGGTAGCGCTTTGTCAGTTCGTTTAACGCTTCGCGTGATTTTTACGCAGCGCAAACAAAGCTCACCGGTTACTTTGTTCGCGTTCGTCGCATATGGATATATGTATATATATATATACCACGCGTGCGCACACACGCACACATCGAGAGATAGAGATACTTTCAATTGGATCAAAAGTTACGTGACGCAAGTATATCCTCTTTGCGCTCGTATACACACACACACACACTCACATCGAACTATTCCTCAATGATGTATTTATTTTATCTTATTTAACCTCGTCTTGTTACTATATAGCCATTAATCAGGGGTGTACATATTTTATATCGTATATATATATTGCTACGTCTATACAGTACGTGTAAGTAATAAGTATCATAATTTTTCATAATAAATTGACAAATATTTGTAAATTAACGTATAACGAAAGTAAGAGAATTTATCGAAGCTCAATAACAAGCAGTGGATAGATAATATATGTACGAAGGAGGATCGGCTATACATACAACATAATAGAAGTAACCGTATATATAAATAATAACTATTACAGTTTGTCGGAAATAATTGAAATATTTGATTTTTACACAGTTAGTAAAATGTTAATTGTATATCAAGAATTACTCAAGAGGTAAAAAAAAAGATGGGAGGCGACCGATGATTAACTTTCCTCCTCGGGATAAAGTAAAGAATGAAGTACACCGCACGTATATAAGCGAACCTCACCGAACGAATATTTTTCAATTAACGACCGAAGCACTCGGAGCCGGCGTCGAGTTTATTGCGGCTATAAATCCGTCGATCTCATTAAAATTGGAAAATTCCCAGTGGCCGTGACAAAGGGGCGCAGCGGCGCCTCGTCCGGCCGCGCGCGCATTAGGGGAATTGTTTTGTCATTTCGCAAGTTACACAGAAACTCTCCAGTCGAGCTGTTTCCCTCTGCACATTTACACGCGCGCGCACACACGTACACCCACCCACCCACTCACATACACACATATATATGTGTGTATACGTACATACTCCGATCGGAACGGACGCCATAGACGCCATGTCCACGACTCCTGGACTGCAACATCCCTTTGTGCGCGCGCAAGTTTGTTCGAGCGCGAAAGAGAGAGAGAGAGAGAGAGAGAGAGAGAGACGGTGATTTGCAAGTACAGGCGCACACTATACGGTTAGCGCGCGCGTGTGTGCGTGTGCGCGCTCGCGCGAGTATGTCGGAGCAAAAAGGGACTGTATGTGTGTATATGTGTATGTGTGTGTGTGTGTGTATATATATATACGCGCATAGGAAGTTGAGAGAGCGCGACATCCCCGGGGAGTTGGCTGCGATCGCGTGCCCCGTATCCGGAACGCTCGTCCTTCTCTTTGATTTATGTCCTTATAAATGACGTCACTCGCCCACGTCCGAGGACTCCTTCTTCCTCTCTTTTACTATCTCTCCTTTTCCTACCCCTCTCTCTCTCTCTCTCTCTCTCTCTTTCGGTGGGTTCTTTGGCTCTGCGCGCACCCCATGTGTGTGTGTGCACAAAGGATCCGCCGTCATATTATCCGGCGTCTAGCGTATATAAATGACCGAGATTGGGACTTATTGTGTTTGTCATCGCGCGCACGTTCAAAATATTCCGCCTTGATTTACTGCGGGTGGCTCTCGCGCCTCTCTCCCTCTCGATTCTCTTCTTCCTCTCCTCCAACAGTGCAGCTTTCTTAATGGACCGGCCAGTATATATGGCTTTGGCTTACACAGTTCCTTTTTGCTTCGCTATATATACATATTATACTGCCTAAAGATTTCAGAGCTGCCACTGGAAAACCCTCGATGTATTTATTATTTCCCTTATTTAGTGGAAAATCGCTTCAAACTTCTGTCTGCATATATATATACGTGTCTTGGAATTTAGAACGGATCTTTTCTTTTTAATTTTACGAATTCGTTCATTTTAATTAATTATTACATTGCGCGAATTATTGCAATTTTGAAGTATATAGTCGATACCGAACACTAGCTACTTTCCGTAATTTAAAACACACGTTTTTACGATTTAGGTATATGCAAACACTAATACTAACAAGAGAACGCTCAACTCATCGATTTATCTGATAAAATGGTATTTTACGGCGGAAAGTGATTTATCGTACCGAAAAGGTTAACCAGTAGTTAAAACAAAGTTATAGTTAATATGTATATGAAAATAATATATTAAGGGTATGTCGGACTCAGAAAATGATCATTTTTAACTAGTTTTTAATATCTTTTCATAAACAAAAGAATAAATTTTTGAAAAAATATACTTAACACCACACGTCTTTAGGCATGTTTTAAACGGTATACTCAAATTATTTCAATTTTTTAAATCTGTAATTTAATTTCGATTTTAAAGTGGAAGTGATTGAGCTACATGTTAAATATATAAAATAAAAGTGAAAACTATAAGTTAAATTGGTAAGAATAATATATAAGGGACGTAGCTCGAAAATAGAGAGGAAGCATAACGCTTTGGGTAAAGCTCGCATAATTCGAAGTGGGCGAGGAAAGCAAGATAGTTTTCTCTGGGTTCGGTACGTGATACTCTCAGCGGTACAGAGAGAACGAAGAGCTCGGAGAAAATTCATTATCCCGCGCGATAATTTCGCGGCAGCGGAGCGCGAATTAATCGAGTAGCTATAATTCCATAATGGGAGGCTCTCAGTGAACGCGACCGGGGGATGAAAGCGCTTAACTTTCCCGAAGTGCCGAATACGCAGTAGAGAACCTCCAAGAGAAAGAGGAGGGAGATGAAAATCGTCCTCTCGTCGCAAGCACACCGGCACCGCTGGTGCGTATAACTGAAATGACATAATTGAATAATATAACGTGTCGCGCGCACGGCTGCTATGGGAGGACCGAGGTTCCCAACTCTACGAGGGACCCGTCTACGCGTTCGTATATATACGAATTATACGTCTATACGGAATTTTCCACCTAAATTTCGAACGCTTTACATATATTAAACATCCATTTGCAGCACCCTCGATAACTTGTTTTAATTTTTTTTTTATAATATTGTAATTACAATTTACAACGTGCTTCGAATCGTATTTGAATGTAAACGCAGCGTTATATTATTATATAAATAATTTAAATTACTGCATAATACCAGCATCTTGAGTATATTTCATTCAACTGTTGCATACACGATTATGTTTATACATTCATTTTCATCCTTAGATTGTTGGAATTCCTTTTTTTCAAATTGATCTTTTTGAAGATATAATTTGTGTATGTAAATATTATAAAAGTCTAGCAAAGTTTTTAAGGCACAGGTAGCTCATGCATACACCAGATCGTCAATATAAATGTTGATACAAATTATAAATATAATTTTTTAAAGGAATACAGAAATTTATCGGTCTTGCTGAGTTAACGTCTAATGACTCTAAGAACTCCAAGCTGCTCGCTCATTAGACGTTAACTCAGCAAGACCGATAAATTTCTGTATTCCTTTAAAAAATTTTGTCTGAGTGATAAAAATTATATTCTTGAATATAAATATAATTAATAATAAGAAGAAAACTAGTAATGGTAGTACATAAGATACTAGTCCGTCAAGATGTAAATTAACAATTTTGTTACTAACGCCTGAAACGTTGGATTCCGTTTTCTAACAATAGGAACCGCGTACTTATTTTCTGAAATTAATTTTGTAATTACAAGTTTTATTTATTGTACAAATCGATGTACAAATAGATAAATTATCTGGAATTATAAAAAAAATATATTTTATCGCGTCAAAGTGCCTATAATTCGTTGAGGTATTAAAGTCCTTATACTAAAATATTATTCAATAAAACTACTTAGTGGTATAAATTCGTTTAAAAAATATAGTTTGTCATTATCATTATCAAATCGAAAGGTTAGAGCGGGCGAATAGTATGCAAATACACGTTTACCTGAAAATATCGATAAAATGGAATGTCCCATATAGAGAATGACAGCTAGGGCAAGAGAGAGCAAGAGAGAGAGGGAGCGAGCGAGCGGAAGCTGAACCGAACAGAGTAATGGCGCGACGTATGCGCGTTTGCGTACGTAGATATACGTGTGACAGGGCGCACGAGGACTCGTGGGGCCTCTCGTCACGCATATTTCATTATGCGATCTGGCAGCCAACCCCCGGCAACTCTACCGCCACCGCCGCGCGTGGGTGAGTGAGTTATACACCTTCCGCGTCGACAGAAACCGACAGGGAAGGACAGAGAGGGAGAAAGGGAGGGAGGGAGAGAGAGAGAGAGAGAGAGAGGTATGAAGCGAGGTAGAGAGGGAGAGAGGAGGACAGAGGGAAGCGGGTAGACCGGAGAACACGTTGGACCATCCGCTGATTCAATCGAATTCGAATCTAAAGGACTTTGGGATATTCGCGCACCCAGGGCCGGCAGACCGAGTTGATTAAAACGCTAAGCCGGTAATCGACTTCCGCATTCGTTCGACTAGAGAGCCAACTTGCTTTAGGTACGCGTGAGCAAATGGCCACCGACTGGACCAAACCAGACGATCACTCGGAAAATGTTTCCGTCCAGCTCGATATTTTTTTTACTCGGTCAAAATCGACTTTGTCTATTCACCGGCTGACGTCTCACGGCTGACTCCTGTGGACTGCGGTTTCCGCGCTGTTGTTCCGCGAACTTTCAACTCGAAAGTGTACCGTCCTCGTCTTTGCTTCCGACCTTCTCTCTCCTCTCCTCACCACTCCACTCCTCTGCTAAATACTTATTAATTTTCTACTCGTGTTCAATAAGTATTCATAAAAATTGTACTTATATCTTACACGATACATCTATATTACTAGACAATTTGTGCACTGAGAAAAATCCTATGTTAAAAATTATTATATTATATATGAGGGATATACTTGTTTTATTAATTATATAGTAATTCGTTGCTATAAATTTTAATAAACAATCGGATATATACATACTAATAGTCGCTACAAGAAGCATTGTTAATATTATGATAATCCAAGAATCATCCCTACGTTACTTTAACAATATCGTCCTTTTTAATGTACTATATTTTTCTCAAGTGTATTTTTATTTTTATTATTTGTCCATACACTAATATTTAATTTTTTCTTAAACAGTTAATAATCTATTTTGAAGAGATAAAAAATGGTATACTTATACTTTCTCTTATATTGTTGAAACAATCAAAGAGAACATTAAAATAAAGTATCATTTTTTGTTTAATAATAGGTTTAATGATAGTTTAATAATAGGCTGTTTAGGTTTGTTTAATAATTTAATAGAGAAGAGATTGACTTAGCACTATTAATTTATAAAGCAATAATTTACACTATTAATTTAATAAAGGAATAGCACTATCAAACTCGTGACAATCCAATATTTGTAGAGTAATACATGACCAAAAAAATCAATAAAGAATATAAATAGTTGACGAAAGAGGACAAGTACATAAAAAGGATGGAAAATAATGTCAGTGGTGACATCGTTATCGGTTGAATCGTTAAAACGTTAGATCGAAGCATATTTTCGAAAGCGATGGAATCGTCGAGTACTCGAAGCCCGAGGCCCTTAGCCTCGGTATAACACCCACGGGATTGCGATTCTCTACGGGTGCAGATCCGCCTCCACGAACTCGCGCGGGTAAAGAAGGGTTTCGCCCTAGGCGCTTTCGGCCTTTCCCGATTTCACCCTCATAAAATAACGGCGCCCAGGCGCGAATACGTTTTGACAATTCCATTACGATTATTCCGTCGCGCGGCCTCCTATATACATACCCCGGCAGCTGCTCGCTGCCAAACCTATATATATACGGAGGTGTATAAGTGTGTGCGACTATGTGCCTGCCTGGTATAAAGCAGAGGTTCTGGAGACGCGAATTCGATACAGTGCGTATAGTATATCCGTCCGGATTATCCGAATCGATTTCCCGAGGTCGGGACGCGCGATCGCATTCAGGATTTCTATATATATGACGCTTTTTTTTTTGTTTCCCTCCTTTTTTTGAACGCTCTTTTTTTTTGAGGACGGCAAAATCTGTATTGAACTCGTGTTTTGAATCAACAGGAGGATCCACTTTACCGTTGGAAATTTTTCGAGAGGAGCCTTCATTTTTTCCTTTTTTTTTTTTTTGACTATTGCCAAATTGGATTTCGGTAGAATAGCAGAATTCAAATCTGGTTACAACATTCCTTTTCACAGAGAAGAATGATACATTTTTAACGTCCTTTGTAATTTATTTTGCAAAAATGTACAGATGTTAACATTAATTTAATATTTTAAATAAACACAATAATTAATATGAGAAACAACGATCTTCGGCAGTATATTATTGTAAATTGATAAATTATATTTTACGTCTGCATATATATAGGTCCAGTATATATACACTATAAACCTAAATTGTTTACCAATATTAGTATCGGTATAAATTTTTGTTCACGAGAAAACATTGATCAGTAAAATTAACTGTGTTAACGAGTAACGAGGAATTTTAGTGCATTTCTACATATAATTAATAAATTTTTATCGATTTCCAAGATGCATTATAATAAAAAATTGCTACGCTTATGTGTATACTAAAAAATGTTACACAATAAATTTTAATAAACTATTTTACAAATTTTATTGCAACGGTTATTAAATTTTACGCATATCCTTTACTGTTGTTCTTTTGTTTTGACTGCTATTCACGCATATGGAAGCTAAGTCATGTTAAATTTATGATCGTTTGCTTTCAACACAATTCATTTACCTATTTAAGGAAACCGAATCGATAGGATTTTGTATTTATTAGTTGTAGAAGGATTGGATTAGTTTTTTTTATTGATAAATATTAAAGGATAATGCATAATCTCTGAGAAAATTTACCCGTTAAGTGGACCAACGTTATAACATATAAGCAGGATTGCAAAAAAATTAATTGTACCAATCTACAAATCATAATTCATTTTTGATTTTTCAATTTAACTCTAAAATATAAAGATAATAATATTAATAATATATTATAATATAATAATATATAATAAAATAATAAATAACAATATTAATAAAATAATTTAAACTAAATTAAAAATAATTTGTGAATTTACGAAGAGTTTAATTAAAAAATCAATAATGATTTGTGAATTAAATGCGAATTTAAAACATAAATAAAAAATTATTTGTGTAGTAATTTACGTATTTGGCAAAGAATCGACAGAAATTTACGTATGTTAATTACTAACCGACTGGCTTATTAGTTTATTGATATTCATAAAGGAATAATCCAATTAATATTAATATAAATTTCCGGCATTATTCGAGCAGCGTATAAGATATAAGGACAATTCAAAATAAAATACGAGTAAAGTATTAATGTTGCAGGCAGTAAGGTGTAAGACTTCGACGCGGACGGTCCCATCAGCTTCGAATCCTTACGTGCGACGGTGCAGATTTTTTATTATTTCATGTATTCTATTTAAGTTCAGAAAATATCTACTTTATAATAAATTAAAATCGTATTTAAAATTTTAAATAAAAGTAGAATTAAAAAAAAATAGTAAAATGTGACCGTGCAGGAGCTACAAAATAAATTTTTTCTTATACGAATTTTTTTGACACTTTTAAGAATAAACAAATTGTGATTTCCACTCGAAGCCGACTGCTGTACTTTCGACTAGTACAGTAAAGTTTCACTCTTCAGAATATAGATTGTGAGGAGATAAATTTATCTTTCTATACATATATATGTCTACATAAAATTAGTATCGCGTTTATTCATAAATTTATATATCGCGCATATAGCTTCAAACAAATATCATTAATTTAGACAATGCACTAGGTATACAAATTCAGACTGCATTTAAACTATAATAAATAAACAAACGATAAAATTTGCTTCGGCGTAGAAAAGATATTTATACCGTTTCACTAAGAGTGTTTATTAATTAGCAATAGAAGGAGAAAAAATGTGACCTATTAATATTATAGATCGAAAAAGTGTAGTGTGAGGTATAGGTGTAAATTGTGCCGTGTAGCAAGTGTGACGTGAATAGACCTTTTTAGGGAGTATTATATGCGTGACTCTGGGCGATATCTTCCCGAGGATATCGGTATCCGAGTGAGAGTGTTATACATATATGCGCATGAATGTGCCTACAAAATCCACGTGTATAGAAATGGCATAGGGAAGGGGGAAGAAGAAAGAAGCAGAGCCATATAATAGAGTTAGTCTATTGTGCCTTGGTGCTGCTGGCACCGGCATTATTATGCAAATGTCGCATATTCCCAGACGGTAGTAAACAAGCACCTCTCCTCCCTCGGTGTTACAAATCTATGCATCCCGCTCTGGATGCAAGGTGAACGCACACCGATGTATATCGATGTATACGCGCGCGTATCCGATTGAATTGTCCTCTTCCGAGACGCAGCCGCCGAGGTTACTCGTCGCGCAAGAGGATCCACACGAACTTATGAAATAAACCGTATTTAAGTAATATCTATCTTGAACAAAGTACTCACTAGTTTTTTTTTTTAATTGCTTATAGTATATATAAACGCGTATTGCGAAATGAGAAATTATCTTAAATTCTCTTACCGCGTAGTGTATCATCCAAGAATTTTTTTATAAAACACAAACCTACGCTGAAGCTAAATATCATTAATAAATAAGAGAGAATTGTAATAAATAATTTTAATATCTTACTATATCTGCAGATGAAGGGGAACCTTTGTCGAAACAAAGCCAATGCGTCTTTTCACAACGGTATATATAAATGCGCTTCAAAATTGAACCTGAAACGTATAGATATTCTATTAAAGAAAAATACTTGCTTCCCATTTAGAACACAAGTAAATATTGTATTTTATACCAATTACATAATTTGTTAGTTACATCAATCTCCATCGTTCTCTTACTTTTGAAACGTTCGAAATTCTCCTACATTTTTTTTTCTAATTTTCATTACATTCGATACGTATACCATCATTATTTTTTACTATATGCGCGCATTCAATTATTTCTCGCATTCTCATAAATATTTATCTCGGCGAAATGATGCGATATAGGGCGAATGAAGAAAGTAACGAGAATTCATCATGAAATATATATATATATATATATATTGCTATACGTAAATGTAGAGTGACGATCATTCATTAGCAGCACGCACGCCGAAACAATAAATCAATTAACTGAGAAGGCGAATTCTCATTAATCACTGTGAGGTTGTAAAATCAGATCGGCCGCAGCGAAATTAATCGCTACGAAAACAGTGCAAGAAATCCCTGGCGTCGAAAAACCGAATCTCAACTTTAAATTCGGTTTGGCCAACCGGTGGGGGGTGGGGGGAGGCCTATATACCGCCCTTTCAATTGTTGAACTGTGGACGACGCGCGAGCGAGCGCGACCGCTTCCTTTCCAACTTGACCCCTCCTCGGTGCACTAGCCGTTAATATTTTAGCGCGAGAGTTGGGGATGTCCGAACAATACTACGCTACAAAGAATTTCTCTTTTCCTCTCTATGTCGCGTGCACCATTCTCCGTTAACCTGCACTTCAATTTCCAAAATGAATCCCGAGACTTTTAAATTCGGAAAGGGATACTTTTGTTTGTGTGTGTGTGTGTGTGTGTGTGTGTGTATACACGTGGACATGCGCGCGTGCGTATATATGCGCGCAACGCGACACAAAGCGCTACGTAAGATTTAGTGTACAACGTAATTTATAGAGGAAAGTAGAATGGTTACCGACGACCATAATACTGCTGGCAAAATTTCATTACTTTATATACAATGTTAACTACTGACTTTATGTTAAATAAAATATTTGACATATTAATAGACGATCCTTCTAATTGATGAGGAAGAGATTAAATATTTTCGTATGTAATAAAAATATAATGCAAGAATAAGAGAGAAATACTCTCTATACATATATAAAACAGTGAAAAATCAGGTCACTATCACTGATCAGCGAGCATTCACTAATTAAATAGTGATTGTTCTCTAATTTTTATTTAAATAAACCTAATTACACCCAATAATATTACGTTAATGTATATTATTCAACTGAAATACACGAAAACTTATTAATTACAGTAACAAATACAGGTATCTTTACGTTAAATAATATAAGTATTAGTTTGCAATGTAAACATAAAATAAAATATATATATATATATATATATATATGGGGTATTCCACGTGAAGTGGTCCGATCAAAATTTTAAAATGCCCCAAATTTTGGGTACACATTGCAAATGTTTTTCAGAATACAGAAAAAAATTTTTAGGTACTGGAATTTATTAGTTCAAAAGTTATTCTAACCTCAAAAAGTGACCTTTTTCCAGTTTTTTTCAACACCAGCTGGGTTCATCGCTATTTAACTCAAAATCTATCAACTTTTACTATAGAACATTATATGTAACATTCGTTGCTAATTATGTCTAGAATTTATCCTTCTGGGTTAGAATTTCCAATCTCAAGGTTAATGACAAATAAACTACATGTCAACATTCAACTTAAAAAAAAACTAACTTCGCCACAATTGATTTTTTTATCCAAAAGTCCAAAAGAAAGCTTGGAGCAATACCTTTCAAATGATCTGTAGCATTTTTATGGCCTTCAATTCTGCAAAAAGTTATGATAATTTAAAGAAAGACGAAATTTTTTTAAAAATTTAAATGGGAAATACCATGTTAATTTTTGTACATTTTTTGTCTTTCTTTAAATTATTATAACTTTTTGCAGAATTGAAGGCCATAAAAATGCTACAGATCATTTGAAAGGTATTGCTCCAAGCTTTCTTTTGGACTTTTGGATAAAAAAATCAATTGTGGCGAAGTTAGTTTTTTTTCAAGTTGAATATTGACACGTAGTTTATCTAACATTTACCTTGAAATTAGAAATTCTAACCCAGAAGGATAAATTCTAGACATAATTAGCAACGAATGTTACATATAATGTTCTATAGTAAAAGTTGATAGATTTTGAGTTAAATAGCGATGAACCCAGCTGGTGTTGAAAAAAATTGGAAAAAGTTCACTTTTTGAGGTTAGAATAACTTTTGAACTAATAAATTCCAGTACCTAAAAATTTTTTTCTGTATTCTGAAAAACATTTGCAATGTGTACCCAAAATTTGGGGCATTTTAAAATTTTGATCGGACCACTTCACGTGGAATACCCCATATATATATATATAGGTATATACAGAACATACAAAATACGAGTATACCATAAATCTATCATGCAACTCGACATAGTAAATCACGTAGTAACATTAATAACCGAAATTTGCCAAAATAGCATTTATTTGCCGCGATAAAATGAATGTGCTAGCAGGAGGTATAATACAGATACACGAGTGAGTAGCCACGCGCACATGCAGGATGTGTATATATCCCCGGGGTTATGATTAATGAATCGAGGCTCGTATTAAAGACCAATTGCCGACTCGAGGCGACGATGGATGCTCGGTCGCACCCTCCTTTTTATACCGAAAGGGCGATAAAGCGCGATTTACATTTTGAATTTAATAATCCTCTCCACGGAGACTTATTGACTTCGGCAAATGGGGCTCTCTCTCTCCCTTCCTCCGAAACTATATGTAACAACGTCACTTGGCATCGGTTAGCGCATAATTTTATAACGATGGCCGCTTTCTTCTCCAGTGGATTTCATTTGCGCTTTAACGTAATAAAACCGAAAATTACGTTTGTTTCGCCTGGCCCTGTATCAAATCGTTATACTCCTACAGTGTGTATATATATATATCATACATAATTCAACCGGCGTAACGCACTTTACCGTGCATCTCTATTTAGACTTGAATTGTATAATCTGTCGGAGTAAACGTTATTACTTTATGGAATTGTATACGTAGAGAAAAGTCGGAAGAAGAAACATAGTAAACTTTAAATGACACGTATAGTTGGAGGTTGTTATGAACGATCGATATAGGCAAGAGGTACACCAAAACCCTTAATTAACGGACCTATAATATATATATGTAAATCAAAAGGTAAAAATAGAAGAGCCGTATGCAGCAGTTCATTTAATATGTTTATCTCGATCGGACAAGTTGTCCCGCATCATCAAAACTATATGTGTGTGGAAAGAATCACATCTCGAGTTTGGTGTACCGGAGTCAGAACATCTATAGCCAATTCGTTCGGACGATCCAGCAATGCCGGCAACGACATACGTGTCCGAGGTGCGCTGCAAGCATTGCCGAACAACGTCATATATATATATACCTATAACAATGGCCCCGGGAGAATACAATGTATGAGGTTTATTGTTCCCCTGAAAGCTTCCCTCTCTCTCTCTCTCTCTCTCTCGATCCTGGTCAGTTTCTCGGTCCATCTGCTGAGCCAGCATCAGACACATTCGCCCTACGCGCTCGGACCTCTCGTGTGCGCTCATCAACTGCATCAACATCCGAACTGACCAGCCGATTCCCCCACCCTTTTCTCAACACCCCCGCAAACGTTACTCTATCTCTGTCTATCTCTATCTATCTATCTCGCTTGCTCACTCTGAGCGCCTATACGTGTATATATATATATATATATATATATGCACTGACTCAGAAATCGCCTCGGGTATCGATAATATTTGACTTGGTGCTGCTACGTACTTTCTGTTTGTCCAGTTAGTTAGAACCGCTTGTGTGCGGAGAGTAACATCTATACTGTAATGCCTATTTTTCTTTAGAGAATTAAATAATAACAGAAATGTAAGATAATGCTTTTACGATTCGGAACGTAACTGTATGACAATTATTATCCTTGAGTTGGAACTGTTATAGATTCGCTTCTCGTTACATGCACCTTAGTAACATAATATAAAAACTGTATAGATGTATATACATGCAGAAAATTATGTATATATATAAGCGTTAACGTACGATTTCTTCGTATAAGAAGTTACTGTCGAATCCCTAACGGTCAATTTCTAATAATTGTATTTCCTATTTAAAAGATTAATTAAACTATATAAATAGTGATTCAATAGATTTAAAAATTTAATAAAAGCATTTTTTGCTTTCATTGCGTAGATACGATACGAACTTTGATATATTATAATTTCGCTTTTACGTGTTTTCTTACGAATATTAACGTAATAATAAATATTTATTTAAAAAAGAATGTTAATATATTAAAATATATATAATTTATAAACGTATTTACAACGTTACTTTGATAGTTGCAAAGTACGTTATATAAAATGTAACATATTCTACTGAGCTAGATTCGAAGAATAATATATTATTATTCATCACGTTGTAAATAGTAGTAACAAATCCTAAAATATTAGAGAATGAGAAAACAACATTTCAGTTATAAAAATAGATAAATTTATTAGATTGATCTTGCGTATACATACGGTTGAGGATCGTAAACAAAAATTTAAAAAGTACGTATGCGTAGTTTGTACCGGAGGAACAAACGAAACTTTGCGATCAATCGTCATAGTCTCGCATTCCCTGAATTCCTCGTTTCCAATACTGTCCACTTTCGAAAAACTCGGCTAGCTCGCAAAACGTATATATACGCGCATTCAGAACTCGCGGGCGTTCATCATTGGGCATCCCCCGACGGGGCTTCGACAATCGCGACGCGGCCATATAACATTGTGTTGCTTTGGTCTATAGTCGCTTTTCAACTGCGTCCATCGAAACGCACATCAGCGTGAAAACGGGCCGCTTAATATTGACAAAAGCTTAACGAGAGAGAACATCACGAGCGAAAAAGGGCGAGCGAGCGCATCAGAGGAAGAGAGAGAGAGAGAGAGAGTGAGGTGGGGGGTACAAGTCTCTCCCGGAATGCGAACGAGGTATAGTCGATCAGTTGGGTATGCTTTTTGCTCGGACCTCGGAAGCCCATGATTCCGCGCTCGCTCGTGCTCTTCTCCCGCGCGCATATCGATTCCCTCATACGATCCCGATACAATATATATATATATATATATATATACCGATCGGTTCGGATAGATAGGTAGATAGGTAGATGTATACCGTTCCACCTCGTTCCACACTCACTGCAATTAGCGAGTCTGACCTCAATCAAGAGTCATAATAATCGGGCTGAGGAGTCTTTTTAGTTGTCAATCAGAGCACCCGATGCGCCTTCCGCTCGAGAGCGCCTCGGATCGAGACCACCAGAAGATTCGAGGAGGAGGACTCCCGGGTTTGCGTGCCGTCACGCTAACTCCCCGCGTGTACGCGCGCGAACCACTGCTCGCTCGTTAACCACACACACACGCACATATATATCCCTACTCCAGCTTTCTTTTGCCCCTTTGCTCTCTCTCTCTCTCTCTCTCTCTCTTTCTCTTCTCTTTCGCGCACTTGTAGCCGATTAGTACACCGATCGCTTCTGTAGCTTGTTGTTGTAGTTGTGCTGTCCTGCTCCAGATAGTACATCTACACGACTCTTCGGTACGTTGCAACGACCTAAAAACGACAAATGTTGTTCCCTGTAGGAATATGTCATTTTACTCTTTTATTTTGCAAATCTCGATATATTTAAATTGTAGCGGATACACCATATCATTCAATTGTTATCGATTAGGAAAATTAATAGATGAAACAATGAAATAGACATTAGTTTCAAAATATTTTATTGTTCGCATTTGGAATAATAGTTATCGATGCACTTAGGGAGTAAAATAGGCATTTATTCCCGGGATGAAAGTTGCTGCTTCCTCGCTTTAGCTTTTGGCAGTTCTTCATCTAAGGGAATATTCGCCTTTTACTTACGAAGTCCATAAACAAATTTGAAAAGTCAGTTTTTGTAATAACAATTTTCTTTTTAAATTTCTAAATTTTTTCGAAATTGTAAAATTTTTTGATATATTTAATTTTAATATAATAATTTTAATAGAAAAAGATTAAATTAAGTGTACAAAACAAAAAAGTAAGTCTACGGTGAATAAAATGATTCTACGGGAAATACAGTGATCGAAGGAATAAAATGCAATTTCACTCCACTTTTTAGATGATCAGGGTGAAAAATATTTTATTGATTAAAATAAATTTTTTCCCCAGTGTAATTGTATATTCAAGATTATTATGTTAGGATTTCTGTATTATTATCACCACTATCACACTAAAATTATTACACGGTGAAATACTTACAATTATAATCGATTATTTTTCTGAAGAGGCTAACGGATCACTATATATATATATATATATATATATATATATATATATATATATATATATATATATATGTGTGTGTGTGAAACAAAGTGACGTAAAGCATCGAGGATGCCGTCTACTTCGCAGTCTTCGGTAACCCTAATTGCCAGGAAAAAAAGAGGCTATTCGATGCGTTTGGCCTTTACCTTTTCCGGAAAAGGATGGTGCGACCGAGCATGAATGGCCCACCACCGGACGATTACGCATCCGCCGGGCGCGAGTTAACTTAATTACATCGAACTTGACTGAAATTACTGCTTCCCGACTACGGGCTAAGCTAATTTTGCTACAATTTAATCGTGCACTACGATCTTGTGGGAAATATTTTATCGGTATTTCGAATCAATCTTTTCATTAGTTTTGTTAAAAACCGTTAAATAATCTATACCCTGTATCGATGCCAAACACTACATACATATATTTGTGGTAGAACAATTCACAATTTGCGATGTGTACTATTGATTACTCATCGTTTTATACACATGGAAACATTTTATTTGTAAATTTACAGTATATAAACATACATACTATAAATTATAATATACATATATATATATATATATATATACAATAAATTGACAAATAAAATGTTTACATATCGATTTCTTATTTTCACGTAAATTTACAATGTCGTCAAGTGCACCGATAGAAATAAATAGAATTCGATTTATAAAATATGAACATATAAATAAAAATCATGTTGAATTGTACTGATAGCTGTATACATATGTATATTGATATATAAGAATTAAGCTGAACGCCGGGGACTCGCACAAGTGCGTTAATGCACATAGGTCCGACCGATCGAAATAAAAATCATTAATCACCGAGCTCTTTGCATCAGGGACAAAAGAAAAATTTTCTCGAAGCTATCTGCTCTATAAATATCCGTCGATCGTTCTCTCTGAAACCCCTATACATATACACAGAGAACAAAGTTATATATACAAGGGCGGCAAAAAAAAAAAAAGCTTAGCGCACTACTCGCACTTATGATAAGGCAACGCGTTAATGGCAGAGGTCCGAATCGAGCGTGCTATCTCGGTCGCAGCATCGCGCTAGGGGTGTGACGGACCTACCTAAGCCGGTTATCTAAATACCGTAAATAACAACACCGTGCCCTACGCACCCTTTCGCTCACCCTTCCTCTCTATATACACGCCCGTACATGTTACCTCTACACTCCTCGGTTTTCTTTCACTTGCGCGGGCGCGCGCGTGGTAGACCAGTTTCTCCGTTTCTTTGTTGTTCCTTTACATCACTTTTTTTTCGGCTCAAGGGAGAGGGAGACGGGGGTTGGAGGCGGGGGGAGGAGGGTAAGCTTTTTGGCGTGAAAGAGAGAAACGGAGAGGGGGTTAGGAGAGAGACGTGGTACGACTACGGCGACGGCATTTATCAGGATTTCTCGTCGGAGGCGGGTAAAGGAGAAGAAAAAATGCGCTCGGGATGTGTTTTATGAGAACGGCACGAGACCGACATTCTTAATGAGGCTATTGTACTAATCGAAGAAGTATAGGGGTTTCAGAACCGACTGCTGATGCATGGCTTTTGTTCACCTTCATCTTCTCGTTCAACGTTACGCTCTTATTCGAACAGATATTTTCAGAGTAATTGACGTTTACGTATAAGTAATTATTACTCGGATTCCAATACTTTATTAGCTAACGATAATCAATAATCTTATCAATATTTAATATACATTCCGTGTACCGTTCCAAGTAATTTATATACGAATAAAACGGACTTTAATAACAATTTTTTTATTAGTAACAAAATTAATGCGTGAACTGGAACCTTCTCGACAAAATATTTGTGTTGGACCCTTTTTGAAGAAAAATTTGAGTTGAACCTTACTGCTCTAAGGCGATGATTTTACCCAGCTTAAACATAGTGGATTTGCTGATTAACGATTGAAAATAAAAAAAAAACGTAAACTGCATTTAGTTTTCGCGAAATTTTAATTAACTGTGAATAATATACTGCAGGTTACAGTAACATAAGGTAAAATACCCAGTATCGGGACAAGCGAAATTTGGTAGTCATAGATGCACAAGATGACTTTAATACTATAAACGGTACATAAAATGTTTTTATGGATTAGTATTTTTTATTAAATAAACTGATATATTTATATAAAAGAGTGATCATATAATTTGTAAATTTAGCGTTAACAGCAATAACATTTTTTTGAGTTTATGACGATTGATGTTAAATACTACTTTCTTACAGTTTCCGAATTCCGAATTCTTCGTCCGAATCATGTCCCACTACCGTAGATTTCTCGTTGCTGTTTACAAACATACTTCTTCAATTAAAACATTAAGATAAACCACCGTTTTTAATAAAAAAAATCGATAAAATAGACAAATAATTGACGATTAGATTACCAAATTTTTAAATGTTTTGTTTCTAATTGTTGAAACAGTGTTGATAGTAGTTGAATTTCCGTATAAATGTCCCGGTACATTACCTCAGCAATTCACGTCGAAAACTAGTAATTTTCCCAGCAGTCGAGTCAATATAGAAATTCGCCTCGTCGTTGGGACAATCAATCAGTGACCTGACAAAAATCGGTGACCAGCATCCGAGTCCAACTTGCCAAGCTTATAAAACCATAAATACAATTTTTTTACTTCACGAAGATCCGCCGTAACGTAGTTTCGATAGAAAAGAGAGAAAGAGAGAGAGAGAGAGAGATGAGGGAATATATGCGTATATATATATATAGAGCTGAGAGCAACTCCTGGCTCGCAGCGAGTGGAAACAACGGCAAAATGAACAATGTCCAGACAAATGAACACATCGTGACGAGGAGGATTTTCCCGGGCGAACAGCCGTGAAAACGCTCAGCCAGTATAAACGGAACCAACCCCTTTTTTTTACAAACGGAGATTGATTACCGCCGCGAGATAAAAACGTTATCTCCATCTCCCGTACGTATATATATATAATCTTTTATTTGATCCCCGTGCAACTTAACTCGGTGTAGGCCCTACATAACCTACATATGTCAACTCGTACTATAACCTCCTCCATCTTTGACACTTGCTCCTGCTCCGTTTTTCCTTACTACAATCACGTCGATATAAACAACCGACCGATCGAATCTCTGGATTGTTTCCTTGAAGATATAAGTGGATGCGTTATTGCGATCCTCGCTATACACACACACACAGACATAAAAATCCGAGTGCATCTGAATGAGATGGGGAGAAGAGAAGCAAATATGAAACGAACGACAAGTAAATCTGCTTTTTCTCACATAATTCCGAGAACCCCACACGCGACCGAGCGACATTAACATCCGCGTAATCGCGGATTACGACAACGCCTTTACCCTGCTAACCCCTCGATCCGCTTATCGGGCGGACATATTTTCATAGAGGAGAGTCGTTTATGAGCTTTTCGAATACGCAAAGAAGGGGGAAGAGGAGTAAGGCTTCGTGAGAGTTACTTTAACTGTTCCGACCCTTTTAACGATCCGCGATACGTTAAACCATCTTGTTATTACGAATTCATAATCGCGTCAACTCACGAACTATAGTCCAATGGGGATGACAAAGATTTTCCCGATTAATCACTCTGGTTGTTACTTTAGCAATTCGAAAACAAAATCAATATTGTTACTAGACATTAAATATTTTCATCGTAAAGTAAACCTATATATGTTTTTTTATAATTGTCATTCGATTAGAAAACAAACAAATTCGCAATTAGTACACCGAGAAAAATGTTCATATAGTCAAAATAATCACAATGTTCTTAAAGTAAAATCCAAAAAGTAATCCTATGTGAAAATACAAATATTTATTATTTGGCAAAGCCTCTCTCTCTCGATTATTCAATAACATTGTCATTTACACTAGAATATTTTTCTTCGATAATAATAATAATACTTATACCAATGAACATAAACATAATATTGAAACCAATTTCCTTGGTTAACAATTTTACATACATTCTATGAAAATCTATAACTATTAAATCAGTAACAGCGATCTCTACAACAAACCCAAAATATTATCGGGATTTTATATTGACTGCACAAATGACTTTTGTATAAATACATTGAATAATATTATAAATATTATGTCAACGTAAAAATAAAAATAATTAATATTGCAACGGATATAAAGAAAACAAAGAGAGTAAAATAAATATACTTTGAATACATATTGCATTGCAATACAAAATCGACAATATTTTGTAACACATACTTGTATAATTATAATAGATTAATACGATATTTGAAGTGAAATACAAAACGTATAATTGTTATTTAAAACACATACTTACAATTAATCTTGTAAGCAATAGTTTTTTTTTACAAATTCCTCGAGTGTAATTATTTATCTGCTGTAGATAAATAAATAAAATTTGCGAAAAGATAAATGACGACATACGTCGAAGGTGGAATTGGAGTGAGGTCGGTAACGAAAGTTTTTGCGCAGCTCGAGAGGTGGAACATACCGGTTGCGCTGCCGAATAAAACGAGAAACGTAGTAGATCTTCTTCGTAATTTAAAAAGGCGCGAGTTAGCAACAATGGTGTGTGGAAAGAAAAATCGCGCAAAATAGCTGCTGGGCTCACCCTTACGAACGTGGAAAACGAGGTGCGAGGTGGGCGCGAGTTTGGCGAGCAAAAAGGCTAACAAGGCGAAGGAGTGGCTCGTAAAGAAGAGAAGAAAAAAAAAAGGAACGAATATTCGGAAAAGTCTAGGTGTAACGGTGGGGAACGGAGGGGTGGAGGGGTAGCGGGACGAGAAAGGACTCATTCGGAAGTCGAAGAGCTGTCAAACGTGGCGCGCGCATTTTTCACCAGCCGGATGAACGAGGTAGCAATGCCTCGCTAGAGCGAAATGCCGCCGCCGTCGTCGTCGCCGTCGTCGTCGTCGTAGGTTTTCGACGGATGACACCTCGGATGGAGCAGAGGTACCCAACGTCGAGAGAAAATTCTCACCGCGCTATATCAGCCCGAAGCGAGCTCACGTAGCTTGATAAATGCGATAAATCTGGCGAGACACGCGTAGTCGGACGACGTGTCAGCGTGATGTATGAGGGGAGGCTCTGACAGTTTTTTCCCTCGACCTTACCCCCCACCCACCCGTTATTCCTACCCTTCTCTACACCTTACTCGCGCATTATTCGCCCCTTTTACTCCTCTCACTCTCTTATTCCCGGAAGTTTGATCGCGCATGAGCCTCTGCCATAATCGCAACTTGTATCCCGATCCTCAACTTTCTTTTCGAATCCAATGGATCTTCAGAGAAGATTTATTTACGTCAAGAGAATGATAAGCAAATGAGGATGTGGGCTTGTTATTATACCATAATGTTATAACCATGATTCTTCATTATTTCTTCGTTTTTGCACGTATATAATACAAGATCACGAAAACATTTAGTATCAAAAAGTACTTTTCCTCGATGTACAAATTTCACAATGCAATTAATCAAATTTCAGAAAAATGAAGGGTTTATTTGAAAGCTCGACGAATTCTTTAGAATACTTTAATCTCGTAATTAACCCGTAAGTTCGTTAAAACTAAATTAAAACGATTCAATAGGTGCTAGATATTCAAGTAAGAGCCGTTTGATCCGCAAAATCGAGTTCTCATTACCTCGGAGTATATTCCCAACATTATATACATATCCCAATGTTCACCTTATCTTTTATAATTTCGGTAGATCTGGTTAAAGAGGAGGCCTTTTCAATCCATTGGGCAAATTATGTTGAATAGGATCTGCAGACTCTTAAAACTCGCTCCCAGCAATAAAACGTTCCCGCAACCAATAGAGAGAGAAAGAGAAAGAACTCATTCAATTTCTCGGAGCACAGGCGAATCGTCTTATGTTGTTGAGGCTCGCGTGCCGTTCGAATTCACCGCTCTTACATATATATATATATACTGACGCATTGAGCGCCGTTGAAAAAAAAGTTCGTTGCCGCGCATTATCCATCCCCACCCGTCCGTCCAACGGGGCAAGTTGAGTATGAAAAGCGAAAAACGCCCGCACAGAGAAGCACCCCTCGCGCGCGCATCATCCCTGTCTTAAGTGTATACAACCCGATAAGAGGAAGGAAGAAAAAGAGACGGGCGAATAAGGAGAGTAATAGAGCGCGCGTGTATATGTATATATATGTATATATGTATATATAGAAGGGCGGCCTCGGCCTCGGAAAACGGGACGATGAATTTTATTTTATGGTTACGGAGGGTTCGGCCCATCCTCCGATTCTCTCTCTCTCTCTCTCTCTTCTCTCTCCCAACTCCCACTCGAGGGTGGAATATGTTTCGTATCATCGCAGGGGTTAGCCGCCATATCTCCATCCCTCCAACGCCCTCCGCCCCCCACAGACATAACGCGCGCTCACTCTCTCAACGTTCATCTGTATATCTATCTTCACTGCACCGTATTATACTTCTATCTCTCTCACGGCTCGCACGCCATTTTGAATAAATTCGCGCCAAGGCAGCGGCAAAGAGAGTTATCTGTCGTACGCTTCGATTTCCCATTTAAACGATCTGATATATATATATATATACATACATACATGTAGATATAGGTATATATGTATATATGCACGTTCGTGGGGGAGGGAGTCGAGAGGAGGAAGGCGAGAGAGAGAGATGCGCGTGGGAGGCGCTCCAGAAAATATTAGCCCCGCACCGTATAAAAACCCTCTTCGCGCCTCTCCTTTCTATACTTATGCTCGTTCTACTTATTTGCTTCTAGGGCGTGGGTGGAGTAGGGACGAGCCGATTTTCTCACCCTCGTGAACGCCTGGAGATTCTATTATTTCAATTTTACTAAAAGCTGCTGAATTTCAACGTTGGAAAACGCGGCCTCTTTTTTTCCAAACTATATACTCACAGTAAAATAACAGTATATATACATGTTTTCTTTACAGTAATGTTGAGCTACGTTATTGCCGAGAGTAGGTTGCACCCGCGTTTACGAAAATTGCAGTACGAATTTTTCTTGAAATTCCTTGTACCCACTTGAAAACCATCTGTTACAAATACGTTTAATTAAACACTATTTTCTCCTAATATTAACATTTTCTTTTAAATAAATTGAGAGGGATATACCATCCATTGTGTACGTACAATAAAAATTAGAAAACGTTGATGCTTTTGAACGTTAAACATATATTTTACGGATTTTATTGTTGTACCGTGTATAAAAGAACGTAATTGTGATATTATTATATATTCATGGTTATTATATTTAATTCAAACTGTCGTATGACGACGTAAAGTGTTACGAGTTATAGATATTTTTAAATAATTTCTTACCGATGCAGGATGTACTTTTCCACATTTGTCGATCGGTAATTACACGATACGAGTTCACTAGCAATAAATCATGCACAAATATACGAAGATACGAATCGAGCAGAGATCTGATTCTGCACATGCTTCTCGTACCGAAATCGAGCAAACATCCAGAGGGTCTTACATATACCAGGGAAAAGAAAGCAAACGGAAAAAAAAAATCAATCTAAAGTCCCATTCGACGTTTATTTTAAGAGTTTACATCGCGTAACCACGATCCGCCCTAGACTATAACTATATATATATACACGTTTACGTTCGCAGGAAAGCATACACATCGTTGATGATCAATAGGGCGCAGGAGAACTCGCGCTAGGATAAGAAAAAAAAAACAAAGATAACGCGCCAAGGCTTTTATGACCTTTTTGGCATTCAAGTCTCGGCGAGCGGCGTTAGGTAATATCCCGAGGGTGAGCCAGTGAAACCAGAGGGAGGTAAAGAGGAGAGAGAGAGAAAAAAAAAGAGCGAAAGAGAGGAGAAGGAAGGCTTAAAGAATCTTTCCTCCCCGTGTTTAGCCATAAAAGAAACGCGAGGTGTCGAGGGAGCGTATGGTTCTTTTAATTTGAAACACCGTTACTGCCAGCTGCCGTTTAGAGGGACACCCGAGGTATACTCGCCTCCCGGTACTGGGACACCGTTTCAAACGAATATGCAAATGATGAGGCGTTGAGCGCAGTCATCCCGGTACGTGCGGCTAGGCGGAAATTTTCTATCGACGGCCCGAGCCTCAAATCCAACGGCGACAACGTGCCTCGAATCCACCTTCATTTCATCGGGTGAGCAGGCGGCAGCACACCGATTTTTGTATGCGGGCGCACACTCGATTCTGAGATCGCGCTCGTACCCGAATCATCGAGTATACATTATTTCAGGAATTCGATCCCCGGACACCCTTGAAGCCCCGATCACACCTAATTCATTCACGAGACAAGGACACGCCGATCAATCGCGAACGCGAGAGATGTATATATACTATTTCGTATATGGTAACTTCGCGAATCGTTCGAGTGATATGGTATTGGGGAACCACCGATTCGAAATATCAACGAGTTTATTTTTTCTTGAACGCCATTCATGTTAATTATGTACTATACAACTTTTCCCAATTCCGACACTGAGAAAAGAATTTTGTAAATATTACTAAACGATCTAGTAAAAATTACAATAGTATTGTTGTTTGTGAATTTGTTTGTGTATTTCCGTTGAATTGTATTATGAATTTAATTTTATTTAAAAATTGATAGATGACAATCTTGTCACTAGGTGTCGTATTGAAATTCACATGAAACTCGTAAGTGACGAATTAACCTCTCGATTAAGATATAAGTTCGTATTTGAATTACTTTTACAATGTAACAATGTAAAGTAATGCGAGCGTTTATAAATGCGACTGCGTGCGACTAATGATGATAGGTTAAATATCATTGCTTATATGTTTAGAAATAGATTAGAGACTGTAAGGGTACACAAATACTTTATCGACACAACAGTGAATTGAATAATAATTAAAATAGTTTCGATTACTACGTTTAATTCAAATGTTCTATTTAGTAATGTTTCTTACCAAAAATAATTCAAAGTAAAAAATATAATACTTAAAATAAAAATTACAATACTGACAGTTTGGGGCAGCACAACTGTACTAGTTTAGTAAAATTTACTAAACCGTTTTGTAATTTTTACCAGATCATTTCTCTCAACGTATAAATTATTCGTTTTTTTTGCCTGACTTCTTTTCTCCCCGCTTGCAAAACTGTTAAAATGTTATGCACTATAAAATAGTAGAATTTATAATACGTTCAAACTTATTTCTAATTCACTTTATAAAATTTTCGTATTGTGTATAAGTTCCAAGTTCCTTATTAGCTAACTTTAGTTTTCACTATGCCTTAATTAAGCTAGTGCAGCTTCAAAGTTATAGTTTATGCATCATTTCGTATTGCAAAACACTGAAAATAAATTTAATCAAATCAGTTTAAAATTTAAACTAAAATTTAATAAATTGAAAGTCTCAGTGTATAGGAAACGATACAACAAAATAGACAATTTTGAACTACTTTTATAAAATCGTATTTCCATTCAGTCATATTCGAGATACTATAATATGAAATAAAAAAAATAAGCGTCGTTTTTTTACAGTAAATATTGATCTTTCTTCTGTAATACATTACCGGTTGTAAACGTAGAAAAAAAATAAAAGAGGAATATAGGTATAATTCATTTGAGAGAAAAGTAAAGGATAAAAAAAAGGGTATAGGAACATAGGGGAAGGTTCATCGGGAAAGTGGCGGAAATATTTCCAGGGTAGGTTGCTTAATTAATGCGTTGTTTGTGTGCTTATTCGAGCTCACCTCCCCCCCTCAGCGCTCGAGCGAGCGAGCGATCAGCTCTCGGGTGCGCCGTGTCCGCGAAAATAATTATCGCGAGCGAGGCGTCGATCGATATGTGTATATATGGAGAAAGCCGGTGCTAAGCTTTCGTTATTGGATTCGCGTGCGCGCGCGCATTGTTCTCGACTCCGAGGCGCTGGAATTCTATCGGAGAAATTAAATTTCATTAAGGACATAAGAGGGTGAACGGGCGAGCTCTATCTCTCCCTCTCTCGCGCCCTCCCCTCTCTCCTCGCCCCCCCCCCTCACCGCCCACTCCCTCTCCCCATCTCTTTCGCAATGTAAACGCTTGTTTGTTGCCGAGTGCCGCATAAATATAAATTAGCTTTTGCGCGCCCGACCGCCCGCCCGTCGGAATTAATTGTATCGCGCGAAGCGTTCAAAACATGTTTCCTTCACAGAGGAGTGGAAGGGGATGAGGAACACCCGAGAGGCGGAGAGAATAAACTTTTATTACGTTACCCGCGTGTCCGGGATATTGACAACGCATAAAGACTTTATGAACTTCCAATAAAAAAAAAATCTACTAAAATTTTTCTACCGTATATATATATACCTATCTTTATCTTCTCTTATCTATATAATAAATTATTGAGAACAATAAATTAACTATTATCTTTCTCTATATTATTTTAACATTATACCTTACTGTATAATTATTAATGTGTATATAATAATCATTTCTTATAAACATTTGAGTAGGATTTATTTATTTATTTAGACAACGCATCTACGTGTAGCTTAACTTTCTTTTTCTAAAAAAGGAAACAAAGTATTTATCGAACTATTATTCAAGATAATTATAAAACGATTTATTGTAAAACCTGATATTAGTACACTAAGAAAGTAGAATTATTTGAGATAAAAAGTTACGTTTCTTCACTGTTAAGATCTGATGACTTATACTGAAAAAAAACTGTATACAATATAACATTTACTAAAAGTCTATTAATTTTGACTAAAATTATTGTAATATTTACAATAAGTTGCGTAAATTTTACTATACTGTATAATAATTTCAACAGTATGTAATTTCATTATTAGACAGTATTCCGATTTTTATCAGAATTTTTTTCTCAGTGTTGATACGAGCTAACGAATATATCTTTACTGTTAAGTATTATTTGAATCATTTCTTAACAGTTGAACTTTTATTCGTTAACTATACTAATATAAATTAAACTATATTAACCTAAAATCTTAAGCGTTAACGTCGAAGAAATATTATTTTATTAAACAATAACAAATGTACGATTTATTTCTCTCAGCTGTAGGTATACGTATATATATGTAAATCAAAATTAATATTGACTTGCAGTGATATCGATGAACTACGAGCAAATGGTTATCGGAGAGCAATCATCATCGAGTTACACACACTTATTGATCCTATCGCGTACCCGATAAAATAGACCGAGCGGTGTCTCTGGTATATATATAAACGTGGATGCACGTCGAAATGCAGAGTCGGAAAATCGCGCGGTTTCGCGGAAGATCGATCGCGGGTAAGTTCTGGCTAAGGAACCTCGACAACCTCACCTCGGTTTTGTGGCCGGGAAGGCAAGACCGAGACCGACTTGCCGCCCCGGACAAGTTACTTCCAAGTCGGCGTTACCGTCATCCTCCACTATCGTCGTTGTAGCCGAGCGTCTCCAGCCTCCCCCCCCACCTCGTGATAGTGTAAACCTTGGCTACTCGGTTCGTATCGTCCTTTGCTGTACACCGTTTACTTGTAAAACGATCCTTTCGTTAATGCTGAATAAACGGTTTCGCCTCTTATGCGAGAGTTTGTTAGGTTGCGACCAAACGGCTTTGCCACTCACTTACACGAACAATCTTGTCGACGAGTGATTCGATTAGTGCGTCCGGGGGTAACTCCTCTAAGTGATTCGATTCACTTTGAATAACTCGGTGCGAACCGTCATTTTACCGCGAGAGTCGTTTTTTACAGTTTTATTTTACGATACTAAATTATATTCCACGTCAAGTAATGAGGACATAAAATAAATATTGTTTTGAAAGGTTGCAACCTACAGAAAATCAATTGAAAGTACCTATAAAAAATTGTTTTGGATTTTTATCTCATTTTGGTGCAATGTTATATAGACAGTCACAAAATTAAAATTATTCGAAAAATAAGCATTTTCAACATTCTTAACTATTTTTAATTCAATAATTATCTACTTTTTGTTATATATGTTACATGGAGAAAATCTTATAAAATTAAACCATAATAAGTCTTAAAATACAAAAAAAGGAATGTACGATCAAATATTTTTTAATGAACCAAAATTTTTCTTGTAACTCATTAACAGTCGACAGGTTCATAGCCGAGCTTTCTGAGCCGAGTTTAGTAGAAATCGAGACGATTTTTAAAGTAGAAACTAGGCATTTCTAAAAGATTGATAGAAAATGGCTAGTTATGACCTGAAACATGGCTATTTCTAACCTCAAAACCATTTAAAATTGCCATATTTCTACTAGTGGTATTTTTAATAAGGTGATGACACGTAATACATGCAAATTTCCATATAACATGTTTTTAATTATATATATATGCAATCTTTCAATTTATCAATAGTACACTGAGAAAAACGGTGTAATAATTACTATAGTGTTATATAGTAACGTAGGGATATACTTCGATTACCAGAATATTTGCTGCAAAATATGGTAATTTTTAATACACTATTTTTCTCAGTGTAAATGTAAATGTAAATTCTCACAATATAGTATATAATAACTGATAGTAGTATACTGCTACACACCTACATTATTTTTTCTCTGTTCACCACACTATCTTTTCAATTATACGTGAAATAATTATTTGTATCGTTCAAATATTTTTATTTTTAATATATTTTTTTTATTATAATCACTTAAAAATTAATGTAATAATTGTATACCATCGACTAACGAACGAATAAGTGTAAAATTTTGAATAAATAATTTCGAGGTGATATCTGACTTTTGTTGTTAAGATTTAATTTGAAAATCAATGAAGTTGCATTAAATAAAAACAATGTTTATCGGATTTTTATTATCGTACAACGTTTTAATAAAACATCAAATCATCTATTGATAGTGATTCCAGATATTTTCAAAAAATATATAATTAATTTAAATTTATTGAACCCGGGCGAAAATATTTAAATCAAGATTGATTGCTTAGGTTTAAATAAATTTGCATTGCTATACATATAAAAAGCAATTATATTCAATCGAAATATTAAGAAATGATAACCGTATTTCAGGTTTACCGTTGAGAGCATCAAAAATAGCCTATTCGAAGGTAATAAAACGTTAAAAGACTGAGGATCCCTTGTCAAACTAAAAGGATCACTCGTCGACATTAAAAAATTCACGATCGCGGCAATGACACCGCGTAGTTTCACCCTTTCAACCAAAAAAGCTGTACAGTGGAGTCGAAGGTAAGTATTGCCGGGGAAAAGAAAGCACCCAAGACACCGTCCGAAAAACATCATCGTAACAGGTGCAGGCATCTCGTAAAAGCACGTAAGAGCGCAAGAGAGAGAGAGAGAGAGAGAGAGAGAGAGGATACGTGGTCAAGCTCGTATAAAGTGCGAAAGGGGCGGAAGGAAGGGAGAGACACGTCGGAAAATTGATGTGTCTTGAAACCCGGGTCTCTCAGAGTCCCGCGCGAATGACCCAGCCCCACTCGCGCGCATCCATAAACCGTGCCCGGATCCACCGGGTGTAAGTGCAAGCGAGTGACCCAGTCCGTACATGCGCACGAAGCACGGCCAAGAATATATTGATAGTCAGCTCAAAACTCCATTAAGGGACATTTCGGCCCTCCTTCCTCCGTTTCTCTTCTCGCCCTCCCTCCCCCGGGTTCGTACAGTCCTCGGGTTTCCCCGTAAATACGAAAATGCCATCCCATTATTTACTGGTTAATTGGATTAATGAGTCTCGTTATTCCGAGAGCCAGAGCGCGCGGAGAAGAAGGGCGGCTTCGGAAGGGGTGGACTGCAACGAGTTTCTACCGGAGTTTCACCGGAGGAGGGCCGAGCACTCGTGGTAGAAAGAGAGGCAGAACGAGAGAGAGAGGAGAGAGGAGAGAGAGAGAGAGGGCGAAGTAGTATAAGACCGCGCCGCGTGGACAAATACGTGTATGCTGTAGAGGGTGGAACGAGGATGCGAGGAGCAACGGATGAGAAGCCGAGGGACCGAGACGGACCGAGACTTTCCGTAGCGTAAATCCCGCGTGTGCCTGAGGCTCTGTTACTAGGCTGGGACGACCGGGGACGAACCGAGCGTTTCGACCGATCACCAATTCTAAAGCGCCTTCGAAAAATGTATACCTATAGAACTTGTAAATTGTATTGGATTCGGCTTGCGAATAAAATCGCTCGATTTCCGAGAGACCATTTCAGTTTCATCGACCTTTTTTTTTTCTTCTTTTTACTTTTTTTTTTTTAAATACGCACCGATTCAACAAATTTTTATTCAAAATTCAAATCAACGATAAATTGCAAAGAGCTGAAATCGACCTTTCGTAAAAGGGTAATTAAAATTGCTTTAGCCGAAGAATCAATATTTTACATTTCCATCAGTGACAAAACCGTTTTGACCTTATACCCTGTACCATTTTTTTTCATATTGAAAAGTAATAACCCAAAGAACTATTCGAGTCTTCGTGAATCGTGTTTTTTAATATAAAATAAATCAGTAGTATAACGGCACAACAAGTAACAATAAAGTAATATTTACAGATATATTAGTAATATTTATCGTGAAATCTACTCATGCTTGAAGTAATATTTATTCAGTTGCAAATCGCAGAAATAAATAGTAAAGTGTAAACTGTACTGCAAACAAGTCACGCAAATATAGTACACATTAGAAAAATTGATAAAAATCAAAGATTTATTTCTTACCTTAAATGATGAAAATGAATTATAATACAAGCAATATATATTTAGTAAAATAAATTATTCTTTTACAGAAATATTCTCCCGCAACAAGGAAAATGTAAAAATAGTTCTACCTCCGTGACTGGAACTGAATCGAGCATGTAAAAAATAATACAAGACACTCGAAGGAGAAAAAAAAAGACATAAAAGTTGAATACTCGCACATGGAACTGTTTTAGATGCGCGAAAAGCTCGAGGATTCGCGCGCGGTCCATTCAACGTTTCTTTCGCCGTCAATAGCCATTGAGCTCGCGCGCGGAGAAACAGACGGAAGGACAGACGATATTCCCGGTAATCGGTGGCGAGTGTGTGTAGCTATATATCCCGAGGGGTAAAAAAAAACCTGCTTCGGATTGCCCAAGGTGAATCGAGATCGACCGTGCAAAAGAACCCGCGCTACCTTAAATCACCGACTATGACAAACGCGGTATAAGGTGGAACGTGTCAACTTGATAATGTTACTCGTATAGAGAACGTTACCCGCGTCTATATAAAGCCGAGTGAGCACGCGCCACACCCTATTTAAGGAGTTCGCGCGGACAATCTATATAGCTCGAGATGCGCACGGTCGACTCCTGGGTGGCTTTTCCGAAGACGAGCCTTCACGAGTGCATGTATCTACACTGTACCTCATCCTTTATACCATTAAAGTAAAAATACCGTTGTCATTCAGCGCTCGAATAGGTGCGACTGCGTGTTTTATAATATCGATGTACGCTATGTTACTATTTATTCATAGCTATATCGTTTCTATTATACGTGAACTATTCAAAAATTTTATAATAATCTTTGAATTAATTAAAGGATGTATACCTTTTGCAGTCAATTTATTTATACGTTTATGGATATTTACCTTAACGAACAATATTCATTTACTTTTCTCAACGATGGAATTGAATATCAACTAGTTCGAGTGCAAATCGAGAATTCTTTTGGCGCGTGTGTTGCAGCATTGATATTTGAGTAGTTTCCTTTGACAACAATTTATAGTCCGTTAAAACAAACCTTAAATACCTCGGTATCAAATTGTTCTCACGTGAACGTTATTACACGAATATACGCATTGTAGATGTTTCGACTGCGCGCGAGTAATTTTTTTTTTACACCAAATTCCGGTCTAGTATATCTTTAAACTGATTTTCAATTATTGGTACTTTGTAGTTTTGTCCTTAACAAATTCCTCGAACGATTCGGTGTGTGATGTGTATACGGAACGGACGAAATTAAATTAACGTGATCCACATTTAAACCCGTTTTTTTTTTTTCATTTTCAACTGAATTTTTTCATTGCAAAACTAAACGACTTCAAATTCAAATTATCTTTATACAATAATTATAAAATTACACTTAGAAAAATTTGATACTATAAATTACTATTTTAATGGTAAAAGGAGAACAGACTTACACAATTGAAAAAATTGCTATATGGTAAAAGATGCTACAATTTTGGAAAAATTACTATTAATAATTGCAATTTTACCATTATTAATAGCAATTTTTATAATTGTGCAAGTCTGTCCTCCATTCACCATTAAAATAGTAATATTTACTAAAAAAATGTTTCTCAGTGATAATTAAAAATACACAACGTAGGTAAAGACATACCTATACATTTTAGATGCATCACATCCTGAAACATGTACAACTCTGAGAAACAAAAAAAAATAGGTAAAAAAACATTTATCGATTGAGGTAACGTAAAGTCTCAACTGGTACATAGAACATGGTCCGAGTGCAAAAGGATGTTCGTTCATATAACCTTATAAGTTAATCAACGATATAAACGAGCGTGAAATATAAAAAATAATCGTGCAAACTCGTATATGTATAAGTAAAAAGCGGGAAGGCGTCGCGTGCATAAACGCCATTGGCAAATAAATATGGAAGTGGACTCGAATCGCGTATACATGTGTATGTATGTATATCGATACACGTCGTCTATATATGTACATTATACATAGGTATATATGTAGAATAACCTTTACCGGCTTGCGTAGATTTTCTCTCGTTTGGTTCCCCGAATTCCAACACGGGGTTCTTATCTCCTCTTCCTTTCCGTCGTCATAACACGTTCTCTTTGGATTCGATGGAAATGATTTCCTTGAGTGAAACCGGCTAATACGGCGCGAACTCCAGAGGATCGTGTATATATATATATATATATATACATGGTTGCGGTCGTTATAACCTTTTTTGCGAGACGTCGAGCGCGCACGCATAACTGGAAAGAATGATATGAAACCTCGGTGACGGCCGCGATTGCCGTTTTGCGAAACGTTATGATTTCTACGAACCCACGGGAGATTGTAATGATTCGTGAGACGTATATGGGACAGAGTGCGCGTAGATGCGAATTATATGGTGTTCGATTACTCGATTTTTAAATTAATTTATGTCGCGCGCTCCCCAGGATACTGCAGTGGCTTTTTAGAACGACGCGAGTTTATTACATGAATTCGATTACATTTTTATATTGTCGCTTTTGCGAAGGAATAATGACACCGAGTTCAGTTTTATAATGAATTCAATTACATGTTTATATTATTACTTTTGCGGAAGATAATGACACCAAATTGATTTTACATACTCACAAGACTCGGGGATTTTTAATCTTGCGACTGTATTGATTCGAGCACTCGAAACCGTTGGATTTTGTATTTATATTCACATTTCCTTTAGTTGATAATAATAAATCTATCTGTTTATTTCGTTTATCTTTTTATTTTTTATTTAAACCACCCTAATTTAAACATATATACTTTAATATTAATAAATTTAATTAGCATTGATTTTAAGTAAAATACCATACTCTTTTCTTATTTCATTACTTTTCTATGGATTCCCTTCATAACACATATAATCTTTCTCCTTTACTAAGTACTTACTATACATGAAATATATTATTATTTTGTTACTATCAAAATTAAATAAATATAAAACTAATTTTTGAATTTCAACTATACTTATTTAAAAAAATATATAAATAGTTTTTAGGTATTTACTAGTTATATTTTTATACCTATTTAAAAGTTGTAATATAACTAAAATTTTAAACGAATTATTTAAGTACGTTAAATATAAATTAACAATACACAATTTTAATATTTTCATCTCTAAAAATTTAAATTGAATTTCAAGGTATTTTCTGTATCTATTTTTTTATACCTACTTTATAGTTATAAAAACTAGCGCCAAATTTAATGGTATATTTTGTATCTATTTTTGGCTATTCAATATAGTAATAATTATTTCATACCAACCCTTTGTAACGTTTTGTAATGTTTTGTTAAGCCAAAAAATGGTCAAGTGTCATAAAATACCGAATAAATGCCCAATTAATGGCCAAATTAGAGTTTTATTTAACCTTCAAATGGTAAATTTCGTTTTTAAGAGGCATTTTCTACAAAATATTATCATTTCTATAATTCATACCTATAATCTACTTTGGTGACTATAAATATTTTCGAATTTTACCACCAGTGTAATGCCTTATAAATTGACGATATAATAAACGATGAGTTACAAATATTAATAAAACGCGATTAAAGAATTTATACAAAAATAAAATTGAGTTGAGTTACTAAATTACTATGAGACGACAATAACATTGTAATCTTCGTGATTCGAATATTAAATAAAAAAGGGGTATAGGTCTAGGGTAAATATATATGTATATATATATATATATATATATATAGGGTAAACCCCGATGAGCGAGGGTATGAATGGTTAATCCGAGAAGCGCACAATTTAATTTTGCAAAGGCAAATGCATAATTGAAGGTTAAAGGAAGGGCTTGTATAAGAAAGTAAATTAGAGAGGCCGCACGGTCGCGAGATGGGACTCGGAGAGAAAAGACACGGGAAAGTCAGGGATGCTCTCGAGAGGAGGGTATAAGCGAGCGAGCCTTCCCGTTGATCGGGTACCGCGTACCTCCCGCACTCTCGGGTCTTCCCACTTGTACGTTTTCATTGGTAAATTGATGAACGGATTTACCGGCAAATGCGCGCGAAATACTTTCAAGAATTCATCGCACAGTTTCTATATAAAGTATATAAACCCCGGTTCCGGTTACCCTGGTATTAGTATATATACACCAAGAGCGTTCCTCCCCTCCGAGTTCGCTGTTTCCCCCTCCTCTCTCTCGCTCGCGCGCGCTAATAATTAATTGTCCCTGGTCGAGGTGCGCGCCCGGGTCCGTGGCATTATTTCAATTCAATTATTCAAGTAGCCCGTATTACGCGAGCAATAAATCAGATCTCCCGGGTAGAGCGAGACGGGCGCAGAAACTCGTTCTATATACCTCAAAAACAGAGAAAGACGGGAGGCAACGCCTCGTCGAAAATCTAAGAGAAAGAGAACGAGTAGGAGGACGAGAGGGCGAGAGGGCGAGAGGGCGAGACTCTGAGCGAGAGAATCACCGGAGGCTGGGGATTTCGGGAGTCAAAACGCGGCTCCATTAATCAGACGAGGGGGTGCAGGCACGCGCGCGAATCGCGGGGCGCACGTCCCCATTATTATATCGAACGAAATTAATGAGATACACAGAAATACACTCGATACGGCTCTACTGCGACGGGGCTGAAAGGAGGCGCCGGCGCCGTTCCTCGACCTTCCCTTCTCTCGGTTTCTATGCTCGCTCCCATTCAACGGCAATTTATGCGTGAATTATGTGCGACCGCGATATATATATATATACATATATCTATGCATATATTGCTCGGGCACATGAAACAGGTTTGCTCACTCGGAACCGCGTCGAGTGATCGATGCGCCTTTCGACGCGAGCGTATTTCACCTTTATTTTTCCCCGAATTTAAACTACCCGCGACGTGAGATGGACTGGTTGCAGCCTTGTTTTTTCCGCGAGTGTACCTGCTGCTGATACTGCTACTGTCGCATGCGCGGCTCGCTACTTCATTGCTACATTGTTTTCGGACGTATATCACAGATAATTTACGCATCGCCACGGTATTGTTTTGAGAGCATATTTTTTGATCGCACCGGACTGCAGTGCGATGGAAAAAAAAAACCCCCATTGATAGTACCCTCGAGTTATCGCGTGCCTCGACGCCCGATATATAGCAAGTAGATACGCCTATGTATCCATACCTTTATACATTCCTCGCTTATATATGCAATACGCTCGCTTGGAAATGCATAGTCGTACTGTACGTATGGACATTCCAAGTATGCCAATCGCGATATAGTTAACATTCGTGTCCGCCTATATCTTCATCATTCTTTGACGTTCTAAACAATACGTCGTCTATATGCATACCGTTTCAAGTTTCGGGTGTGGTGAAAGTGCAACGAACGCTTGCACGCACATTATTTATTTTTATTATTAAATATTATTTTTATGTTTTCTATTACAACGATAATTACTTTAAAAAACGAATCCACTATGTTCAAATTAACTTACAGATTTTATTTAAAAAATAATCTCAATTTATCAAATTTTACGTTCGAAATGATATATCTTCTTAAATACTTAAGAGTATGTAATAAGAGTATAATTATAATGCATTGTAAAAAAATGAGTTTAGACACTAGTCTGAGTAAAGTCTAAGAATGGAACTTGGAAAAATCTGCCACTGAAAACTGTATGCGAGACTTTTAATTTATTAAATTCAAATTATTTATCACAAAAATTGAAGTAGTAAAATTTATTGAACTTGAATTCAACAATTACGGAAACAGAAAAAATAATTAGTACTAGGGATCAAGTATCCAAACCCGAAGTATTTCAATAATTCAATTTGAGTTAGTTATAAAATTATTAAATGAATTAGGAACTCGTATTATCGTAACGATACATACACACATACAATATTTGCAACATTGCAGATTATAATATACGAGCGAAGTAAAAGATAAGTCTTGGGTTAAGTAGGTAATGTAAACGAAAACAAAAAGTTATAGACGTAACGAGATTAGTGAGGATTTGGAACTTTTACGGGGACACATAAACATTTTGGGTAAGTAGATTTAATTCCGCAAACCAGTAAACCAAACTCGTGAAAACCAACGTTATCAAAAGTTTGGAGATGAGACATCCGCATAATAGGTAATAACCAAATCTGAATTATCGACGTATTAGCCGAGCGTATCCTAAGAAAGAATATATCGTACGTCATATATAGAAATAGTGGGATAGAGAAAAAGTCTTGTGGAAGCAGACTACCGGGAGGAGCAACTAGAATAAAAAGAAAGTCTTTAGTCGAGGAGTGTGTGTATGTGCGTATATATAAAGGATATATAGTGGTATAGGTTCGTGATAGCACGTGACCGCTATTCGAAATGGTCTACCTCGGGCTATAGGATCCACGAGCATATACTCGCGAAGAGGCGCGAAGCCTGCGCAAGAAGGATGGAAAAAAAAGTAGAGAAAGATGTAAAAGGGAAGAGGGAAGAGTAAGGAGGGTTTTGTACGCGAATCCCGTAAAGCGCTCGCCAACAGAGAGGAGAGAAAAGAAAAGAAGAAGAGAGGATAGGAGGGAAGAGAAGAGAAGAAAAGAGAATAGAAGAGACGAGAAGAGAAGAGAAGAGAAGAGAAAGAGGAGGGTAGGAAGGATAGGTTAGGCAGTGGTGTCCGGGGGTAGTGGAGGGTGGTAAAGATGGCGTCGAGGGAGAGAGGGAGAGAGGGAGAGAGAGAGAGAAACCGCGCGTCGGTTATGATAAGGCGATGCTTTAATGACAGCGCGTCGCCATGGCGACGAGCCGAGAGGCAGAGGGGCCGGCCGGCGGTGGCGGTGGCGTCGCGACGCCCGGCGTCGGTCAGCTGAAGGGAGAGGGGAGACGAGAGCGAGCCCGAGTGAGCGGGAGAGGGCATCGAACGCGCCGCCATACTACTGGACACGGCCGAGCGGCGAGCTCTCAGGGATGCGATATATCCTCTCTCCGTCGGTCCCTCGCAGCCCCCCCCCGCTACCCCCCGCACCGCCCCTCACCCCCTTCTTCCCTTCTTCCCTTCTCCTGCGACTCTCCTCTGGCTCCTCCGCGCTCTGGTCCACCCACTCGCAGGCACCCCCTGTGTACTGGACACTCGTACGTGTCGACAGAGGTTTACAACAATGGAACTCTCGCCGTCTCCCTTGCACCGCGAGCCCCCTCCGCAGCCAGTGCGCTCCGCTCCCTTTCTCTCGTCCATGCTTCCTACCTACTATCCGTATATATACGTACCTACATCCGCGTGTATACGTACGCGCTTCCCTCCGGTTCAGCTGTCGGGCAAGAATGTGTGCGAACCGATGACGCGGGTCCGTGTTCGCGTTTATGAGATTAAAATGTGTGCTAGCTGCGTTTTATGGGCACCTCGCTTTTGCGAGATGTTTTTTGTTTTACGGGGGGTAATATAAAAACTGTATAACGACGCGCACGCTTGTAACCGAGCTAGCGATCTCTCTCTATATATATACATGTCTATATACCACGCGCACACGTACACTCCACCTTCGTATATACATACATATACATCCGTCTTTCCGTACCTTTCTGCCTTCCCCCTGCGCGTGTATGCGTACTCTCCTTCTGCATGTGTGCGCTCCTTTTTTATTGCTTCCGACGTTTTCTTTTCCTTCGACTGTAGTAAAATTTCTTATTTACGCCCCTCCTTTATTTATCTAAATCCACAAATTTATTTGCCAAAACGTATTTTAACAACCTTTTCATATCATGGATTTCCTTTCGATCTATGGAATAAGTTTACCTGTACTTTTTTTTACATCATTTCATTGATCTGAAATATATTATCAATCTAAAAACAAATTATGTCAAATGCATTATTCAGTTTTTTTCTTTCAATTTCCTATCCTTTGCCTTTTAGATTTATCAACGTTAATCTATATCCGAATTATACATTAAATTCGTTAAAATGACGATATAATTATACGAATCGTTATTTATCAAATTGATGAATTACTATCTATCCCTGACTCGCAGTAAGTATAAATCGGATTTCGAAAAATACCGTTTTTCAATCTGTATATAATTTTAAACATCAACAATGCATATATATCCAATACCATACGATTTATTTTATTTCATATTATTTAAACATTATTAAACTTTATTAACATTGTTGATTTAAAAAAACAATTTTGATACTTTAAGTCTATATGATATTGTATGAGCTACTTAATTTCGTAGCTATTTTGAATTTACTAGTTACTATAACTTACAACTGTATATTTACATTCAATTACACATACAATGTATTATTTTTAATATTAATTAGTTTCTCAATTTAGAAAATAATATCGTTTCGATTATTTATATATTTTGATTGAAGACAGACATAGCTAGAGTAATACTGGGCAAGTAATACTGTAGAATCAGAATTGAATGGATCAGAAAGCTGTGTCACTCCCGCCATCTCTGGACAAGTTGAGGCGTCGATAGCTTGGACGAACGTTCAGTTGCCTTAATCTAGGCGCTTCACTTCAGTAGAACAGGTCGATCAACGCGTAGACAAGTTAAGGTATAACGTATCTTTTTGTAATACTATCGTCTCGAAGAATTATCTATTTACATTAAATATATATATACGCATGCGTTCACGAAAAGTCGCAATAAATAGATTTATGCAATATATTTATTAAATACGTATTTAAATGACAGATGCGTTTAAGTTACAAAAATACTGCAAATTTTGGAATATGAACTGTTAAATATATATAATTTAACGAGGAATTAATATTGAAATTGTGTGTTACTTACGAAAAAAATTTATTGGAAGAAAGAGCATTTGAAGATTTAGATTCGAAAATGAAAAAAAGAAGTAGGAGGAAAAGCGAAGGGTATACGATAGAACTTGAAAATGACGGCATTATTCAAGGCGCGTTTGGGACAACACAGGCGTAAAGCCGAGGTAACGGCAATCTCTTTTCGTGTGCGAGTCTTGCGCAAGGTAAAGCCAGGGTGGCCACGGCGAAAAGAAGTAAACGAACTTTGGAAAGAAGAGCAAGAGAGAATAAAAGGAATAAGAAGCATATAAGAATAAGAATTTGAAGAAGCGGAGGAGAAGGAGGAGGAGGAGGAGGAGGAGGAGGAGGAGGAGGAGGAGACAAGAGCAACAGAGGCTGGAGGAAGAAAGGTAAGACGGTAGCGGTCGACGGGTGGGCAGCATACAATCCGCGTCGATAAATAAAGGATCGGGGCTGTTCCTCGGTCAATATTGATTTTTAAATTGACCGGCGAACGAATCCGCGAGCTTCTATCGGAGGAAGACAACCCTCCCTCGAACACGAACGCCACGAGAGCTACAGCGGACCGAGAGGCAGAAAGAGAAAGAGAGAGGGAGAGGTAGGTAGGAAAGGAGGGAGATAGTCGAAACAGACGAGATTGCGAGGTTCGGTGGTACGGTATACCGTGTGTGCTTCAAGTACATACATGGAATTCGATTATAAATGAATGCCTGCCCAGGTCTGCTCGGGTGCATCCATATAATGCAAAGAGGCTCGTCAGCGCGCTAATGCGCCAGGGCCGCGTGTTTACGTACCCGTAAACACAGCGACCGTGTAGCCACGGATGGATGCTCCAAACGTTTGGATTGTCTACTGTAGCAAAACCGCGCGCGCGCGCCCGCGCAACGCACATACGCGAAAACCCCTTTGCTCGCTCGCTCGCTCGCTCGTCCACGATCTGCTTCGAGCTGTATGTACCTCTCTACGTTAACGCGGATCAACCTATACGAATACATCAAACATTCCAAAGATTCATTGTTTAGTTACCTCTCTTTTATAATATCACCGGTTTACAGTATCAGAAATGTGGTAATAATATTTTAAGGAATTTGTACGGTCGTCTTTCGGAATGAAACTTTATTTTGTATTAAAAGAAGGCACTACCTCCTGTTCATTACGGTTGGTCAAATTTCGTTGAGAATGGCCATTTTCAAATAAATTATAAGCGGTTGGAGGGGAAATTCATCCGTCTCGAATACTGCATATTTTTCTTAGATATATCGAAACAGACAATATGAAAATTATATTAATGGAAGACTATACTTGACTATTCTTAAATATTAATTTGTATGCCTATTTAATTAATTCGCGTCATATATCATATGTATTGGGAAAACGAGTATTCTCATATTTTTCTAATTCTTTCGTGGGCACGTAAAACCTAATTTATTTCGCTTAAATGATATTTAACATTTGTGAATGTAGAGACGAAAGACGTAAATGTATACGTAATGACAAGTTGTGAGAATAATACCAAGTAAGAAAATAGAGCGACGGTGGTCAGTGGTTATTTCTTAAAGATTCTTATTAAATCGGTCGAGCGAGAGCTCCCTCGAGTTTCCCGAGTTCCAATAAAACGGAGAAAACGGCCCCCATACAAGAATTCCCCGCGAGGACGCCATCTTTCTCCTCCCTTTTTGCCTCGTACAATCGCTATAACGTCCCTCGGACGGCGGAACACGTACGAAGAGCTCGGGCAAGAGAGACGATCTCGCTTAGACGGAACGAAACGAAAAGCTCCCGGCACAGAATCGCCATTCGTCGAGGAGTCATCTCTCTTCTCTCCTTCCACCTACAACCTCTCCCCCTACCCTTTTTTTATCTGGCAATATCATTTTTCTTGATCGTCGCGAGGAAGGAAGGAAAGAAAGAAAGAAAGAAAGAAAAGGGAGACGCGTCGCCGCTCGCCCCTCGGGTTTATACGCCTGCTGACTCCCGCGACTTCCTCGCTCGTCCCGGGGGTCTGCCCATCCACCCTGCCCGATCGTGACGCTCGGCTCGACTCGACTCGGCTCGGCTCGACTGCCCATCCACCAGAGACGAACCCGAAGACCCGCATCCACTATTATGGACAATCAATCCAAAATATTGACTCGCTCCCTGGAACGACCGGAAAAAAAAGAGGAAGGAAAAAAAAAAAGGGAGCCGCAGCCGATCAAAAAGGAGAAACTATTCGTACACTATTATTCGTATGGACTAGGCTTCTTTTCTTTTCTTTTTCTTTTTTTCTTTTCATCCCTTTCCCTCTGGTTCCCTCGCTCCTTTTATAGCTAGGATTACGCGACTCGGATTCGCGCGAGCCCGTTTCTTCTCGAATTTCTTGAGGGGGCAGCTCAATCGTATTGTTCGCCTTTTTATATAGGTATCTGGTTATACCTCATCCCCCACCGATAAACGTTACTCTTTCGCATTTCTTTATTTATACGATTTATGCCGTGATTTAAACGATGATTTTCGTATGCTTCGGACTATACAGAACTCGAGCTACGTTTATTTATATATATACATACACTCCGCGTCTTCGTAATACACGTGTCGATATTTATTACAACTCGAATATAACCCGCTCGAGAATCGTATACATGTTTGACCGATAATTCCAATTTTCCGAGAATATAACGACCAATATCCCGAAGCGTGTTATCGAAAGGTTTTCTCTCTGACCGGTGGTGTGCGTAGCCGTCAAAGAATCTCCCATTCGGATTCTCCTAATACAGACAGCTACCTCTCGAAAAATACTCGATATATTCTAGTTGGGTGAATTCGGTGGCTCATCTTTGTCTTGTTGACCAAAGAGCTCGAACATCCAATGTGTATACCGTGTTATTATTTGACACGGCGCTATATACCCCTTTCGTCGGGCGGGCAACGTGTCGTTCGCTTCGATACTTTGAGCGAATAAATATTCGTGCGCCGCGCACACGCGAAACCACCCTGGGTGTACACATATACCTATATATATATATATATATATATTGCGGGAGTATATACGAGTATCGAGGTATTGATTGGTCGTGTCGTGTCGACGTGCCCCGGTCCCTATATATCCCTCTCGTATATACCGGTTAATGCAATATACCGGGAGCCCGGCTCTAATTTACCAATCATCGTCCGTATATAACGTACATTAGTTCTCGCGCTCTCGTATATATATATATGTCATTCTTCCCAAACGAACCGACAGTCGATCCGTCATATTAGACTAACTCACCCGCCCATCTCTAGGTGTATATGCATAACGACTGTATATATATATATATACGTGTAACACAATCGGCGAATATGTATGTGTTTATTTCGAGGATATAGGCGAGAAACGAATTGCGCGGATGCGACCGCTTTTTTCATCCCCGTGAACGGAAATTGCAAATTATGCATTTGGAATCCCGAGTATTTATTGCTTTTATCCATATATACCTATCTAGATTAATCGCGCTCTCTCTCTCTCTCTCCCTCTCTCTCGGTCGTATTTACGGATGTTATTTTATGGTTTATATATTAACCGTCCTTGACTCGTACGCTTTCATCTGTATATAATCCTCTCAAATTAACGAATTCCTTTTGTTTTATTTAATATATATATGTATGTATATACTTTTCAACAAATACAGTTAGTATGTGTTATTTTAACTTCTTTAAATTTACAGATTATTTATTGTATTTCTAAGCAATTGTTTGTTATAATTTTTTCCAACAACTTGTCAAGATGATGTCATACTTTCTTTTATTTTATTTCGAATAGTTCAAACTGAAAGAATTCACAATGAATATCAATTCCTTTTTTCTTTATATATTTTGACACTCTAACAATACCACGTTTAACTTTTGTATTCAAACAAAAGTTGTTAAAATTACAATAAATTTATTTAGTATAGCAAGTAAAAAAGAAAGTATATAAAAATTAAACGTATAACGTTATAAAATAATTGTAAAAAACATCGTTATTTTTGAGGAGATGAGCGAATTATCACACATAAGTAATATAAAATCGACAGGAGGAGGACATTTTGCTCCCTTAGACCCTCCCTCCATGAGTGAGCCTTAACGGGATCGTCGACGCGAGGTCGGATCCCAGAAGCTCTGGTCCGCCACCCCTCGAGCCGCCAGCACAGCACAATATCGCGGCAACATAACTCTTCTCCCCTCGTTTGTGTGTTCTCTTCTTCCTTTCCCTCCGCATCCCTCCCTGCTCCATACCACGATATCCCTCCCCTCTGCTTTTCCTCCTGCCCCTCTGCCCTCTCCTTCAATCGTACACCCGCCAGAAACATCAAGCTTTCCCTCCCTACGCGCTCGCTTCTCCGGGAAACGCGGAGTACGGCTATGGCTGAATATCAGGCGCTCTCCGCAACAACAGTAACGTTTTCTACCGTATATATAGATTATCTTCTGGAGATGTAGGTTATACGCCGAAATTCTTACGTTTCTTCAATACATCCAATATTCCTTTTTCCGTAAATGTAATATTTTTCTTTCGACGATGGTGAATAGCATTTAAAAATTATTGATATTAAACGAAATGGTAATAAATATATATATATATATTATTGTGGCTAAATGTATAAAAAATTTAATTTATACAGACGTACTTGTATTATGACCAATAATTATTTACTAGGAGAGGCCACGGCTTTCGGTTCATAGATCTTGTAGACCAAACTATAGGATTTGTTTTATAATATAAAAATATGAGGAAACTTAGATTTGTAGACCCTAACGCGTTAATTTACCCAAGTTATGGCTAACTAAAACCAATTTTGTAAAATAATTACTGTCACTTTGATTGGTTATTATAACTCGGAAACAAATAAAGATAGATACTCAATCTACAATCCATAAGATAGCTGAGATTAAATTAAACGAAATAAATAATATTCTAATAATAATCGTAAGAAATGAACAATGTGTCTAAAAATGGTGAAGACACGAAGAATAAGAGACAGAATAATTAATAATTTGTTTGACTAAATAAGAGAGGTAAAGGATGAACGTATTGCAGATAGTACGTCTGACGTATAGGGTATAGTCAGAGGCAGCTAGCACTCGCCGCTTCGTCGCCTCCTCTCCCATCCCACAACCAGTCTCGCTTTGTTTCAATAATACTGTTTATATTGGAACGCAGAGCATTGATCTGTTTGCGCGGCGGCAACAGCAGCAGAGCCTCCCCCCCGGTCTTCCCTCCGCGAGTCTCGCGTACAGAGCGTCGCTCGGTCGGGTAGTGCACCCCACCCCCCTCCACCCTCCAACAGTCGAAGATGGACATATTGGGTTCCACGGAACGGGAGAGCCGAGTTTCACAGTTTCACCGTTTCATGATTTCCATGTCGCACCGTTACGCGCGTGTGAGACGCATATAGATATTCAGAGAGAGAGAGAGTGAGGGAGAGTCCGCTGAGCTTGTATATTCGGTCTCTCGTCCGATATATACGGACAGATACGCCCATGCGCCGGCTATACATCACCCGGACCGCGATACCGCCCCGGAAAGTGATTTAATATCGCTATTCGGGCTGAATATGTCGGTGATACGTACACGCATACACCAGCGTTGCCAAATACTATGCTCACACGAGAATGACGGGTAAAGGTATGTCCTTCTTCGTTGTGCTTTCTAACGCACTCTTGTGAGTTCTACACTTTTCACTTGTACTGAATGTCGTCTACGACTCCTTTTCGTTTCTTCTATACCTTTATTTTTTTACCTAATCAATTGAATTTCGTGGTACATATATCTTATAACCCTAGTAGATATTCGAATATGAGAACTAGGAATTTAACATTGGTAGTAAGTATCTTGTGATCAAACGCTTTTTCACCCATTTTATTAGTCATCCTCAACGGAATGACCAAAACTTCAAAACATTCGAATAATGTGTACAGCTTTCCGCGAGCAGTAAACTTTTAAACGTTTCCGTTTGATTTACAACATAATTTCTGTTATATTTCAAGTAAGTATTTACAAAGATAAATGCGATTTTATTACATTTTTCACTTGTTCATTTTTCGTACACCTTTAATGGGACGTAAACATGATGCAATCTTAATATTTATTTGCAAGCTCAAAAATGGGAGAAAAAGCGATTTATCGATAGGACAAAAGTGAGCTAATTTTTCACTTATTTTTTATCAATTCTATTAAAACAATCGATTTAAAATTTATTTAATGCGAAATACGATTTCTATCGGATGATTAGAAACAAAATTAATATCGTTCTTATAACCTATAATGTCTACAGAAATTCTTGATTTTATTAATTTTCGCATTTTTCTTTTTAATTCTCAGTTTAATCGCTAATTGTTCATCAGTAATAAGGTAAATATACTTACCGTTCTTAGATCAAACATTAAAATCAAATAGATACGACTAAAAAAGTACGCTTTTGCTAAAAAATTTTTTTCCAATGAGGTGTACCTAATAAAATTATTGTGAAATTGATTCAAATCGCAGATTTAAAATTTGATTGAAATGTCAATCTCTACAATAAAATAAAGTTATCTTCCAGAAATATGTATTTCCAAAGAACATATATATATATTTATATATACTTAGAAAAATTTTTTAGTAAAAATTACTCTTTTGATATTAAAAGGAGAACAGACTTACATCATTGAAAAAATTGCTATTAATAATGGTAAAAATTGGCATTATTAATAGTAATTTCTATTAGTAGTCTGTCCTTCTTTTACCATTAAAATTGTAATTTACGCTAACAAATTTTTCTCAGTATATATGTACATATTATTTAAAGTAAAACTAATTAATAAGTCATTATATTGTTTAACATGTACTAAAAGTAACAACTACATATTTGTGTTAACGATTATAAAATTCTTAATGTTTCCCTACCTATTCAGAATATGGATAAAAAATAAAAAAAAAAATCATCCATATTGTTTTAATTTTATTTACTAAATAGCAAGGAGTCATAATTTTTTTATACAAGGGCTAGCTATATGTAAAAAAAGGTAAAGTACATAATAAATGTATCAACTGGCAATTTAGCACGGTATTAAATTCAGTTTTCCCTTGTAAAAGAGGAACCTGTTAAAAAGTGACAAATTCGAGAAAAAACAAACCGCCCAGCAGCTATATTCAGTCTACCCTAAACAATTATCCACTCTCCCGAAGCGAAGTGGAAAAGAAACAAGCATCGGGCTGGTTGGGCACCCTTATACCGTATGAAATAGTGGGTAATAAAAAGACGAAAATAAAAAAAAAAGCCGAACGAACGAACGAAGTAGCGGACACGCACGTATCCTCACGCATGCGGACATCAGGAGCTAGTACATCTCCTGTCCCGTTCGTGTAGTCAGCTCGGTGTGAAATTAGCGCAGATGTCGCGGTGACGACTTCTCTGTTCATTTTCCAGGAGATTGGATCGGGAAAGGGAGGGAAACGATTCCCGAGCGCGCAGTCCAGAGATAAAGAGAGAAAGAGAAACACATTGAGCTTTAGTCCGAATGTATACATGCGAGAAGACTGACGGATTTTCAGATCTTCGTATTATACAACATTTTCGCTATCTTTCTCTCGAAGCTATTAATTCGATTCGTCATCCAAAAAGTGATACCTTCTCCCCCCTCACGGCATAGTCTACACCCCTCGTTTTCACACTTAAATTGCGTTCTACACTCGGTACGATCAATCGAACTGTATATTTTCGATTTGATCATTCTCCTGTTAATGTAAACAGTGCGTGAAATAAAATACACTCTTTTATTCTCATTCATATATGTAACTGATGTTTTTACATTAATTTTTTTTTATCGATTCGATTTATATGCAAATTCATCGTATATACAGCTGATTAATAATTTATTGAGAAACGTTTACCATTCTCTCGCGTGGTTTTATTTTATTCTCCCGCGTATATATTTATAGAGATTATACGTATACAACATTTTCATTATCGTGTGGTATTAATATAATTGCATTTAATTATAGTGACACTATTTAACGAAATAATGGTACTTAATTTTAACTGATGATTTTATTTACTCTACGACCCTTTTTTTTTAAATTTACATGATTTGACCAATACAACCTGCCTCGTTAGTCAAAGCAAAAATATTTGAAAAATCCTTGTTCAGAGTAAAATTCGGTCAAATAAAAGTGTACTGGGAAAAGCTTTACAACAGTGAATATTTTAGTTTACAATCCTTAGTTTTCTATACGAAAACAATGTATCATATTTCTGTTTAAATTCATCTTAATAAATAATAAGAAGTAAATTATCAAATTATTTTATTTTACGTATGACAAAATTAAAAACTAAAACATATTACGTTGCAAATACAATTTACGTCGCTTGAGCTTTAGGTATAGCGATATTTATTGTACAATTTATTTAATTAATATTTTTTAACTCCCTATACTTCCAGTAAAGAGTTGGAAAGTATTTGACGTTTAAGATATAAGTAAATAAATCGAACTCTACTAAATAAACAACGAACGTGATAGTAGAATTCATTTCGAATGTTTTAAATTTATAGTTTAATCTATAAATATCTTATTATTTGTAAGTATTACTTATTATTTAATTTTAAAGAAAAAACGTTTCGATATATAAAAATCTGAGTTACTCAATAATTATATGTTTCCTTTATCTTACTCAGGAGAATTTTATAATCGTTTAAATTATTTGGATATATCGAATAAGGAGTGAATATAAACATTAACTTTGACAACACTTATTCAAGAATAAGATATTTCATCAAATGATGAAAAGAGAACGCGTGTTAATTTACATAAAAAGCATGACGTAGGAGAGAGAGAAAGATTGTTTGATTGAATAAGGAAGATGGAGTCGTTATTTAGCAGTGGAATAATATATGTGTGTATAAACTCGGAAGTTAGGTAGTTAATTAAGCTTCTTTGAAATAACAGATACTGGAAACTGTGTAGTTTGTAAAACTACCATATCATTTGTTAAAAAAAAGAAAGAAAGAAAAAAAAAGTTGAGAATTTATTTTATTCACAAGTTCTTGAGCGTTCCGTTCATGATCCGAGGAACTCGTTAAGCCACGGAAACTCAGGGGCTCGGTGCTCGGTGCTCGGTGCCCGGTGCTCGGGGCTCCTCCATTATTTGGAAATAAAGTTTGAAAAGAGGCTTCCTCCCACGTAAAAAGGCAGAGGCGAGCACGAAACGATGATATGGATTTCAGCGCGCAGAAACGTGCACCACCACCACCACCACTGGTCAGGGTGCCCACGTATGCACGGGTAGTACGTGCGTGTGCATGTGCATGTGCGTGTGTGTGTGTAAACGTAAACGCGAGCGCGCGTGTACAGACAGAGCGAGTAGGGATTTTTCATTAGAACCCGCGAGGGAGCGAGACCAGGACCAACTACGTAGACTCAAGGAGGAAAGAGAGAGAGCGCGAGAGAAACGTGAAAGAGAGAGAAGAAGAGAGAGAGAGAGAGAGAGAGAGAGAGAGAGAGTCCAAGTTTCCGGAGCTCTGATAAAGGATTAATAGAAGTTATAAAGTAGAAGCTCGCGCGGAGAAGGAGGTGGAGGAACATTACGTGACCTGACTCCGATCGCAGGCCTTTCTTCAGGTTATATTGCAGGTTGTGCCGTCGTTTCTCATCCGGACTACTCACCCCCCCTCCCCCTCCCTCCTCCCCCTGCCACCCACCGAGCCGCGACCCTTGCTCCCCCGCGAGCCCGAGCAAGTCCACCCCCGCCTCGGCGAGCGGCTCATGCGCACCCTATCTGACCAATCGAACACCCAGGTCCATCTCTATATACGAGACTTGACCAGCCTTCCCCGGTCTCATACCCCATGTACATTCTCCTCTATCGCTGTTCTCTTACCTCCACCTCCTCCTTCTCCTCGTCCACCTCCTCCTCCTCCTCCTCCTCGTCCACCTCCTCCTCATCCTCTTCCTACACCTTCATCCTCTTCTCGTCTCCTCGCTGCCCCTGCAGCCCTCCTCAGTCTTTCGATGTATGTACTTTGTACCGAGCGAGAGGAAAAAAACCCGAGAAAATTCCAACCTCGTGTGCGCCGAGTTTAACGAGTAAAAATGTTATTACTTCCTAAGGAATAACCTGCGGTTCGGTCGTTACTATCCCGACGTATTTCCCCGAGTTATACCTTTAATTGAATTTTACGAAAGTACTAACTCCATACATACACATACATCCATATATACATATATATATATACACACATATCCGTATGCGCAATCAACATTGATTATATTATTTGATCAATCAACTGATTGAAGAATTTACCTCTGTGTATATATCGTATATTTAACTTTTTTTTAAACGTTTAATCCAAATAGCATTACGTTGAAACAATCGAAGTCTTTGAAGAGTATAAAGGACTGCATTAAAATTCTGACTACATTCTATTACTCGTCAAATATTATTATTTTGATCGTGATCGTATAGGAAAAATGATCATATTTATTAAAAAAGACGAATTTCAACTCGATCACTGAAAAAGTGTTAATATTTCTATATGATCTGTGTATCAATCAACTTGATATACTTTTTTTGTTGAATTTATTATACGCGCCATTGCCGATCGTAATTACAAAGTCCGTTTTATCGAAATCAGAAATAAAGATAAGATTATTAAGAGTCAAAAAGTTGTAGGAGAAGAGTGTGTAGGTTTAGAAATAAGCCCTTGTGCGTACGTGTCATGATACATCGAAAGCATAGCACCGTCCTAGGCGACAGCGAAGGAGGTAGGGGAAAAGCAGGCGATAAATAAGCGGTAACGAATTGTAGTTACTTTTTCGTCGAGTTAGCGAAAGTTTGAGTTTGCCGCGTCGCGCTCACGCCCGCCACGTGGACTGAGTCGGTAATACGTACGAGACGGAGAAAGAATGAGAAAGAAGGTGTAGAGACGGAGAGAGAGAGAGAGAGAGAGAGAGAGAGAGGGAATGGACTAGAGGGTGCGAAAGAGAGGAGGTGTATATATATATATATATAAAAGAGAGCGAAGAACCGGTGTCGACGAGGATTATCCAAGCAGAATGTGTAATCAGCCGGGATTGCATTAGTACAGCTAATTAGCCGGGCACAATGCTCTGATAATATTATAGCGGAGTCCTCTTTCCCTCTATCTCCTCGCTGAGGAGGGGGGAGCGGGAGGGGGAGGGGGCACCACGATTTTCCATCGGCGGGAGAAAAGACGCGGAAAACCGAGGACCAGTAGGACAATACCGAGGGGAAAAACCCTTTTGGACGTAAAACTCGGCGAGTCGAGAGAGAAAGAGACGGGAAGACTGGAAAAGTTGGGAAGGAGGCCGTGTAGGAATCGAGCTGCTCAGTTATTCGTGTCGCAGCTCCTGTGATGCTCGGCGCGCTCGGCTAAACAGCCGCGCAACTCGTTCGCAACGAATCGAGACTCGGAATAAGACTAGGCTCCCTCTAGACTATCTATATATATATCTATATACTTATACGCCGAGGGAGACCTAAATCCGCTTTCTATTCATCTACAACCGGAGCCGGGAGTTCTTGTCTTTTCGCGCAAATTTGTTGCTTAAACGATGGAATTATGGAAAGTTTTGGGGTGCAAGCGCACGCCGTGAATAAGGATTCGCATCCTCTACGCGGTACGTGACGCGTTACTTCACCCCCGCAACCCCGCCCCTATCCAGACTTTGCCCACCTTTCTCTCTTCTCTTAATTATAATCCAATTAATAAACTAGTTCGTTCAACCTCACTCGAATCTCCACGCGAAATCCTGTTACCTGTTATTCCTTTTCTCGAAACACTTACTTGTCTCTTCCTATTTATCTACTTTAGTTTAATAATAATACATATACAGTGAACGTTCTTTATTCAATTTTTTACTTCCTCATTGCGAGCTGTCTTTTACTTTTTGGAATTAACCATATTCAAGATAATTATTTTTAATCTACATAATTCAAAAATATATTTTTTTATTTTAATTAGTTGCAATTTTTAACTAGATTTGTAATTTCGTTCTCAATGTTAGACCGATATTGATACCCACTGGTGGTTTCATTTTTTAAATTATCTTCCGGTAAGTGCACTATGCTCAAAAATCTTGGTACGTTGTCTAATGATTCACTAGTTTTTAATAATAATTTGATTATTAATCGATATTCAAACATTTTAATCGCTATACAAGATTTTTTGCTACTATGCCATTTGGTTCGCAGAAAATAATAGTACATTATAATCAAAAATGTAATTAGTAGTATCTGTGATTTATCTCATTAATGCAGTACATCATACTGAAGAATGTTAAAAGCAAAATATCTCATTGTTTAATGTATTAGTATCAGTAAAAGTACATTAAAATTTTCTTTGTATATTTCGAGTTATGAATGATTATATATATTAATGTAAAATAACAATATTTGTAGTTTTAATTATTGACAACTTTTTGTGTACCTAAGCTTCCGATCTAAACAATTTATTTGCGTATTCTACGTAAGAAAAGTATTTTCTTTTTTCCGGATTTCAATAATTTGTAAATTTTTATCTGCTGATTTTATACGAGATATCTCAGATATAATATTAAAAAAATATTAAATAATAAACTAAACAAACATAAATAAAATTATAGTAATTTGAATTTGAATGAAGTAGCGTACTGGCTATATATAGTTTTACGAACATAACATTTCGACGGCTCCTATGCACAACGACCTATCTTATTTTATCAGGATAAATCGAGCATAATTAAGAAAGTATAAAAGATAGTAGTTACTATTATTTTATAGAAGATTGATTTAAATTTATTTTGCTTATTTAATAAGGGTAAATGGAATACTATAGACTTAATTTTGATCAATATTATTTCTCTAATTTATATATTGAATTATTTCTTGGTAACTTTCTTTTTTGAAAGGTTTAATTATTTAGAATTAAAATTATTATTCAATGTTTAATAATAAAAAGTAACAATTAAAAATCTAATTTATACTAAAAAACGTTTATTTTTTTTATTTTTTTAATAATGCTTTGCTGTGCTTTTTATCATAGTAATAATATAAAATTATAATTAAAAATGAAGCTAAACTCCAGATGATAGGAATTTTATAATATTCAAAATTATTTTGGGATTGACATTTTTTTACTACTTTTGAGATAGGTCGTTCTAAGTTGCGAAAGTCGAGATAGGTCGTTTTATTTTGCAAAAATGAGATATCTCGTTGTGTATAGGAGCCGTCGATTTGTAAGTTTAAAAGTATTTTTATAATTAAAAGCGAAAAAAAATTTGATAAATTAAGTAAACTATCTTTTTTAATACTCCTAAAACAATAAATTTGTTTGAAACTAAAAAACATTTATTTACAAGTGTTCATTAAAATATTTCATTAGACTCCCTAAATATTTTTCTGAGTGATACAGACATCATTCATTTGAAAAATCAAGGGCAACCGTTGATCGTTTGTCAAACACCCTACAGCTGAAATTTCATGCTCATCATCGTCACGAATGAGATAAAAAAATATTATCCCGAAAGCTAAACTGCAATGACTCAGGAAAACATTAGCGATTCTAGTCAGTTAGCGTACTTGGCGAAAATACCACCCTTATAGAACGTCCCCCGGAAATTCTCGAAAAATCATTTAAGCCAAAGATCGGAACCGAAAGTATATAGGAGGGTGATACCGTTAGAGGTCCTAAAATGAAACCGAACGCCCGTCCCTGCCGAAGCGAATCGATTCGGTCCAGAATGTCTGCAACCGGTTCATTCGCACCCGTTATATACATCATCGCTCGTGTATCATCTTTCGTCGCGATGTCACGAGTGTTTGCACAACCAAGCCGCTCGGGTATCCTCGAGCTCCATATTAAAAGCGCTCCCCCAGTCCCGTTCGGAGGAAGGGAGCGATCCGACACCCCCCGCGTTCTGCCAGTCGGGTGGTGAGGCGACGGCGAAGTGGGGGGGGGGGGAGAGAGAGAACAATTTATCTATATTATACCCTCGGTTGGCTCCACCGGCACCCGCGCGTGTGTGTTTTGACAGGAACAGCATTATTAAATGCCCTGGATATCTGATACGCGCGACACCCTTAATCTACATATTACGCACTCGTCGGACCCATGCACCCCGGCTCCCTCGGCTACCTCCCTAGAGAGCGCGTTTCGGGATTCTGGCGCGAAATCGATCCCATTAAAATATCAAGAATTTTAACTAATTTAATACCGGGAGATGCGATAAATCTACTTTAGATATACTAAATTTATACCTACACGTGCTATTTTGTTTTTTTTTTTACAATAACTATTATGTACAGAGAGTCGAGTTAATTTTACAATAATCGATTTAAGCCGAATCGTTAACAGAAGTAAGTGTAATTTATATAATTAAAAATATATATAGCATGAGGAAAACAGAGTTTCCATGTAAAATTTACCATGCTAATACGGATAAAACCAAATAGACTGAGAAAAAAGTTGTAGTAAAAGTTAAACACTGTTTATTAATGAAATTACATCCTGTCGAAATTCAAAAAATTACTATACTGAATAGTAAAATTTACTAAAAGTTTATTCATTTTACCACAATTATTGTAATATTTATTATAAATTACCTAAATTTTACTATACAGTATACTTATTTTTTGAATTTTCACAGTCTGTAATTTCAATACTAGATAGAATTTATTGTCATTTTTACTACAACTTTTATCTCAGTGTAACGTTTGACTGACTATAGTAGCCTAAAATTTCAATTACAGCAGTTGTGAAAATCATCTCGATTTCCTTACAATTATTGTGATAGTTTAGACTAACATTAATCTAACAATTGCTATACCTAGTGTAATTTTTGTTAAAAATTTCTCAACGGTGATATAAAGTATCAAACAATATTTTATAAACACATTCAAGAAAAAAGATGTTTATCCTGGACTTTTCTATCTTTTCACATACATATATATCGAAATAAAATTTTTATTTTTATGATAATCGATTTTTATTCAATAATAATCAAAAGGATGGATAAAAAGTATTATTGATTGCCGGATAGAAAGAAATTCGAGAGTATACAATTGTTATATATTTACGTATAGTATACTGGTAACCATCTTTGTATAGGCTATACTGCACTTGTGTTTGCTTTCAAGGCAAATAACGATCGTATTTGCTCAAATTACTTTGAAATAGCACTTCGAAATAGCTCTTTGAAATTACTTTGAATTTGCTTTAGTGACCTAAAACTTTTATTAAAACAATATATACATATATACATATATTACTATATATGTACGAAAGGTTCTTTTTGTTATTGCAAAAGGGATTACTTTAAATTTAATGTACTGAAATTATATCCAACGTCATCTTCACATCTGCTACTATTTACGGTTGTATGTATAGTCAACTATTGAAATTGCAGTATAATTTTTTGTTGGATAATAAAACAATAGTTTTCTCATTAGAGACGTACATAGATCCCACACTGAGAAAAATTTTTAGTAAAAATTACAATACTGTCTAGTAAAAGAGTCACAGACGCATTTTTCTCATTTTTGGCAGTCTGTGACTCTTTTACTAGAAAGTATTGTAATTTTTACTAAAAATTTTTCTCAGTGCAGGTCTGTTCAAAACGGAACGGTAAATAAAAACTTTTTTTTTAATTTTTAAATCACGTTAAGAAATTGAGGTTTTTTATTGTAAACTAAAACAGGGTGTTTTCAGCTTCTCAATTTTTTGCACGAGTATATCAAACTTCGATTGTGTCCACCTAGTGAAGGAGGTAGTATAGATTATACAATTAATGATAACAATGTAATTTGATTTTTCATAATAAATAGGGACACACATATATATATTTCATCAGAGCTTTTTGAAATGTCTCACTCCACCCATATGAACAAATTTTTAATTTTCATCAAGAGAAAAAAATCTGTGAAAGTAAACTATATTTTAATATGAAAATATACATTATGATTTTATAGCAATTTAAAAAAATTTAGCATACAGAATCATATATTAAAATTAGTTTATTTACGATATTAAAATGTAAATAATCCATGTATAAAAAAAGGCGCAATAAATCAGGAAAATCTGATGAGAACGCATTGTAACAGAGAAATACGGGATAGCTGTATATCTATCATGTGCGTATAATAATAATAATCAGAAAATAAAGGACAATCGTTGAGCGTCTCATCCTTCCGATAAAAAAAAATCCGAGCGTTCTTCTTTTTGCAGTTGATCCCTCGTTAGGGAAATGCTGAGCCCGAACAGGCGCTTCGGCTTTTATCCGAGCTGTAAAAGCGACACGCGACTTCGTTCCCCTCCATAGTACGCGGTAAATGAGATACTGACGCGCGCCTACTGTCTCTTTATAATACACCCTTAATGATCTATCGCACGAACATCGAGTAATACTCACCACGCTTTCAGTCCCGGTCGCGTGGACGAATTTCTACCTATAACAACTCCGGCTATAGAATGCATATATATGGTATTATGGTGCGCAGTAGAGAATGGGCGTTTAGCTAATTTTTCCCGTGCTCTCGACACCACTCGAGCCGAAGATAAACCGTGTGAGGTGTCGACAAGATTGTCCCCGAGTTTAGTTCGCATGAAGAATGATACTTTTTCTCACTTAGGGTCACGTAAATGCGGGCATGGGAGAATTTCTTCGGATGTACTATAGTTGTCGAGGATATTATCAAGGGTGACTATTTGATTTATAATACGTACTGCGAGATATACATTTGATTTGTTTTGATATTTGATTACATAAGTAATCCTGAGATTATCCTAACTTATAAATATAATCTTTTCCTATATGCTTATATATCCGATGAGATGGTATATACCTATAGTTATGTAGGTATATACATATGTGGGAAAAGAGGAATTTGTCACTTAGTCTATTAGAATAAAATTTATAATTATTAGGAAACTACCTATAATATATATATCTACCTCTAAGAGAATTTTCGAATTAACAAATTACCGTAAAATCAACGCCAAACCCTCTTTAGTAATTTAAATTTCGCGCCAAAAATTGTATCGATTATTCCGTGCTTATTGTAAAAATAATAGCTTTAAATAAAAATGAAATGTTGTCCTAATAACGTGTCTGTCTATAAGACAGTAAATAATATTATTTCGTTTTTGTGGAAACTTTGACTTACTAAATGAATTTTTTTAATAAGTCAAACTTTTCACAAAAACAAAACAATATTATTTACTTCCCCTTGACAAAAATGTTATTAAATATGACAGCTAGCGGGGACAACTCTTCATTTTTATTTGAAGCATTTATTATTAAAAAAAAAATACGTGATAATCGACATTTAGTTTTGGCGCGAAATTTAAATTACCAAAGAGGCTTTGGCGTCGCCTTGATAACCCTTGTGGTAATCTTATATAAAAAGTCATCGAAATATGTCGTTTCTCACCATGTACTGGACAAATTTTGACAAAATTATTAATAAGGATATTAAAAATAATAACGACGTACAATCAAATGAATGATTTATTAATATTAAAAAAAGTAACGTGCAATATAAAATACACGTTTAACCTGTAACAACCAGTGAAACATGACTAATCCCGAATTCAATCAACCGCCCGAATTTCGCGGCACTCGACGGAACGAAACTAAAATTGAAAGTGCAGGGTACGATGGTTATGTAAAGCGTGTAAGTCACAGATACAGCTTGAAAATGAAGAAAAAGTTATAATTTCCCATCGATAAGGGCGAAATTGGCGCATAATAATTGCCCGCTCGCATACAACATTATATATAAAGTGAATCGTATAGAATTGAGAAGGATATTATAATGAAGAGCTCGGGGAGCATAATGGTTGGGGTCACGGAGTTCAGGATCGGGCAGGTGCCTCTTCATATCCACGCGTCACGCGAACTGCGAGCAACCCGCGGAGTTTCCCTTTGCTTGTTTACCGGGTGCTTTCCTATAGAGATGGCTCGGGGAATAGTCTCCCGAGTTATTTTCGCCATACCTTACCTTTATTCTACGTACGTACGTATATAGGATCGACTTGCGCGGAGAATGCCTATATAGCTCGGCGAAAAATCTAATCGGCCCCGAGCGCGCGACGCGTAATGGGATTTATTTTCGAAATTAGCCCGACACCCGGAATCGAGCGCTAACTTTTCCTCGGCACTGCGAAAATAGGCTTTGTGCAGCTATAATACTCGAGAAGTGGAGGCGTCCAATTGATTTTTACTCGATCTTCTACTCTCCCTAGCTCTCTTTCACTATACCTATATACATATATAATAAAGTTTTACTTTTCAAACACAAACTTTACCTATATATCCGCTTAAATGACATAAACATTATTTATTAGACGTGAAATAATTATATTCGAGAAAGTCATAATCAAACTGCATTCTCTTCTAACTGTTTATCGTTCGTATTGCTACATGTTTGCTGTTAGGTAATTAGAAAAAAGTATAAAGTTACAAACGCAAACTTTGTATACGTCAATTTTTAGTTATACCAGAGTTTATTATAAACAATATATACGGAGACATAATTTATATATTAAAATATTTTCGATTACACCGTTGCGGTGTCCTTACCAATTTTTGAAATTATTAATTTGTGCACACGTAGAGTACGGGTAGAATTGAGTAATGCAAGGTGAAGGGGAAAGCGATTAATTTATAATCCGGAAGTATAAGCCGCGAGTGATCTATAGAAGTATCCGCAAAAATCATATTTATATTATATTAATACCTATCCCAACTTTATAAGTTATTATTAAGATCTCAGCTGTATATAATTTATTGATAGCTTTATTCATAATTTATTGTATAAGCTAATTGCAATTAATAATGCATATCACATATTTATAAGTTATATTTTTTACAATTAAATATTATTTGAATATCAATTGTCAACAGCTAAACTCGAATTAATTTCAATTTATCCAAAATCTTAGTAATTAAGAAGTAAATGTGAATATCAAAATAATATAATTTTATTACAATTTCTATTAAACAAGTCTCGGTGAACATTTAAATTTGAGCAGGTATATAAAGTAACGAGGACAATGATGTACGTCATATAATTAGGTACATGAATAAATAAATAGAAGTATATACCAATATATACCTAATTTGAAAATTGAAATAGCTGATTAGGATGGTTATGGGTGTAGAAGAAGAGGTTCGCGGTTGATGAAATTAGGGACGACGGGCCTTAATACGACGAGGAGAGCCCGCACGGGCCGCAACCGGAAATTGGTTGGGTGGTTATCAAAGTTTGCGGGTTGCGTGTCTAACGATTTTGCAAGGGTTTCTGTATAGGCTAGATATATCCCATTAATACGCGAACTGGAGCGAGAGCCGGCGGCGGCGGCGGCGGAGGCGCCAGCACGAAGGGTAAGCAGGGGGCCCGAAGTGTAGGTAAATATTAATTTGCCGCGGCTCGCAAACCCGTCATCCCCGTTAAATCACGATCCTGGTTAAAGGCTAGGTTTGGCATATAGCACCGACGCACTTAGGAATCCCCTTCCTCGTTTCTCCTGACCGAACCGCCGGGATCACGTTTGATAGGGAAGGGGCGCTCGTATATATATATATATATACCTATATCCCGGCCTCGCCCGCGCCTCCGCCAGTCCTCGTCGACCTCGCAGCCGCAAGTTTACACTAGCCTCCCGACGTTTCTGGAAAACAAATTTCAAACCCTTTCTGAAATTCAATTTGAGTGGGTAAATGTCAACTCGCGCCCTCGCGAGCACAACCTTAAGCAGAGGGACCTCTATATATATGTATATACGGGGTTCACTGTTATGTGTGCTCGAAATTTACCTCTCTCTCTCTCACTCCTCCTCCTCTGGCGCTTCAAATTTGACGAATATTTTTTCAATTTCCAGAGGCTTTATTTTTCTACGCTCTTGGTATTTCCTCCTTGTATATATTATTTTATATAGAACGAGTAATTTAATGCAACTGAGCTATTGCATACAGGTGTTGTTGCTGCTCACTGGTTATCTCTTTAGATTTACATCGACAAGTGAAATTCAATGAAATGTCTCCACGAGAAACCGTAAGCTCGATCTTCCAGCACTGCTGCATTTATACATTAAACGATTCGCAAAAGTTAGATTATTCCCCATTAAAAATGCGCATATGAATATAGTACTCCATGAATATTTACACAAATCCAAGGTGGTTGGCGTATTATTTAACGTACGTGATTCATATTTAAACATCCAAATTTCTAATTCACGATAAGATATAATTTACATAATCTATATTATTTTCGTTAAAAACCGTCATAATTAAATAATGTAGAGTTCAAAGAACTCGGAGGGATGAACCATAAAGGGAATAATCAAATTATTAGGTTAGAAATAAAACAAAATGTAAATTGGACATTTAAAAAGTTTGCGTATGCTCAAAGTAAACGGGTGACCGAATCGCGCGCGAGAATAAAAGTTTTATAAAAATACCGTAGGGCAAATCAAACTTGTTTACCGGTACAACTACCCATCGGCCTCAAGTTGTCGAAGAGAAGAGAAGAGAAGAGAAAAAGGTATATATAGGTATATGGTTGTGAAATGCATCGAACTATCGGTGGGTTCCATTCAAATTGATGAAAATATAATAAAGTCCAATTTGAATAGTTTCAAACAGCATTTCAATTCAAGAGCAAGAAAGTTTCTTTGAACTTCTCGGGTGGGGGGTGGGGAGGGAAGCGATTCGTATGCATCGGTTGATGCAGCAGTGGCACCGGCACACAAGGCCAGGGGGAAGAACGAGGAAGGACGGACGAGAACGAGAGAGGAGGAGAGAAAGAGAAAGAGAGGCAAGGAAGGTAGGAAGCCTCGTAGCCTCCTTAGATTTCCAATAAAAGCCTTCTTCCAATCCACTTTCATCAACGCGGAATGATTATTCTCGTCAGAGGTATATATAAAGTAATATCAATTCAAAGTGCAGCGAGAGTCGCGAGGTCGCGCACTCCTCGGGTCCCTCTCGACTTTGGGTCCCATACCGACGTTGAATAATAAACGACCCTGTTAGTTGAAACAATTAATTAATAATTCATGATAGGCAACGAGAGAATTTCCCAGGTGGGCGGAGTCCTCGCGCTCGAAAGAGAAACGCGGGCGCAAAGACGGCGCAACCCACGGCCAGAACGCTGTAATTTGCGTTACGACCTATGTTCACCGCTCTCATCCTGAATATAATTTACTTGAACAAACTCAAATCCCCACCTCGTACACATCTGCCACTTGCTATCCGCTATCCGCTCTATACGTCTCCGTACTTTCCTTACTTCTCCAAAGATCGCGCCCTCCGCTCTCTCGCAAGGGAGAACTCTCTCTCTCTCTCTCCCTCTCTCTGTTTATCCGTCTCTTTGTCTGGTATACACGAGAAAACTTTCCGCGAGACGCGATTCGCGACTACCCAACCGCTTCCCCCTCCTCCTCAACATTCGACACTTTTAGGCTTCCCTATAACCCATCTTTCCCTTGGCATTTTAACCCGTTCCTTTTGCCCAATACTTTGCAACTTTGAAAATGCGAAGCAAACAACCCCGTGTTTACATTCTATTTATGATTCCCTTGATAACCGAGTCCTCCCGAACGATATACTCGAACCCGCAAGCGTTTCATCGATTCTCTATAGATTAGACAATCCTCGAAATGCTATAACAATCCTTAGCTGCGCGGCAATCCTCGCCAAACTAGCTAAATGTGTTTCGATCGCTTTCGAAAATAAACCTTCCTTTGAATATAAACACCTACAAACGAACCTTCCTAATTAATTAAAATTAAACAACTTTCGCTTTCTCCACTCCTGACTAACCTTTACCCGTTACGCTTTTAAACAATTTTACAAAGCTCAGTTTCTACATTTAATTTTCTAAGTTTTCCTCCTTTGATTGCGTTTAATTATCCGATATCATTTAATTATGCAAAAACGGTAAATATAACGTATTCATTTCAATACTAATCCACAATAATTTTTATATAATATAAATCAATTTATAACAATTTTAATCGCGTATATGGATACCTATAGCGAAAGATAAAAAACGGAATCGAATAATAAAATAAATTGTAAGTTAGGACGATACTCGGTATCCCTTATAGTTCCGATCAGTTGGAAAAGTTAAAGCGCGGGTATAATGAAAACGATATAAGAAGAGTTTAAAATTAAAAAAGAATGAACGTGGTATTTGAACGTGGTAAAGAATTTACGGAGGTAGAGAGGAGATTGTTCGGCAGAAAAATAGACTCGTTCGCGAAGGGTGTCTCATTATCTGGTGATGGAGAAACTAGCTGAGTTATATAGATACATATATGTATAAAGTTCTAGGGAGAAAAGCCCCCGTCACCCTAGTCGTTCTCTCGCGGTCCTTCAACCATTCTCATTTCGAACAATATCCGGAGAGATTCTGGTTTCATTTTGTAGATAAGACTGCAGGGTAGCGCGCGGAGGCGAGAAAAACTGGAAGGATGATGAGGGGTGGAAAGGGAGGTGTGGCGACGGTGCAAGCAATCAGTATGGCCGGAGAGAGAGAACCGAGGGAACCAAGAGACGAGCGCCATAGATAGAGAGAGAGACGGAGGAACAAAACGAGGAAGACGAAAGAAGAGAGTATGGGGCCGCCGTTGCGTTCATAAATCTCGGCAGATTACTAAATCCCGGGTTTGATGGAACCGAGGCTCGTACGTTCGCGTGTACTCGGTCGCTTCGGCACTGCGAGAGAGAGAGAGGGAGGGAAAGGGAGGAAGGGAGGGGTCAGGGTGAGAATGCCGAAATACATAGAGAGAAACGAGAAGCTGGGCCATAGACGCGTATCGCGCTAGCTCATCGAGACCCCGAGCCGCTGATAACATTATCATAAAACGGCAATATCGCGCCGGGGATATTGCGCGAGGCAAGCACGAATCCCCATCCCACGAGCCTAGCTCTCTCTCTCTCTCTCTCTCTCTCTCTCTCTCTCTCTCTCTCTCTCTCTCTCTCTCTCTCTCTCTCTCTCTCTCTAACACACGCCTATACACACGCGAATGGGATATAACCGATTGATGTACACTGCCCATAGATATACATCCCCGCTCCGTGGAAGTATGTATATGGGCTGCATAAACGCCAGCCAGCTTTCATATGCTAATGCTCAGCCCTGCCCGGGCTCTCTCTCTCTCTCTCTCTTTCACTCTCTCCCTCTCTGCACTATAAGAACGTCGGGCGCGATGCCTCCGACTGCGCAAAGTCGCCTTTTGGAATAACCGACGGCCTGCAGGATTTTATCGAGCTGCCATTTCTCGTTTCACCTCCTCGCAACCTCCTCCTCCCCCCAAGGCTATGCTGGACGACTCTCCTTACGTATATCCTCTCATACCACTCATTTCTTCATCTATGTACGGTCTGTATGAGGAAAGAGAAGTGCTTAGACTAGTAGAAAACTTCCTCGCCTTAGGGTTTCTAGGTAGTGATGCGTGCAACCTCTTGAGTAACTATCCATCGGACTCGGACTCGGGCGAACGTTCGCTTGAGCATTCAAACTCCATTCCCTACTTCAAATCGTCGAAAAACAGGTTTTCTCTTTTTTCCTTGCAGTTACAACCTTCTATCTTTCGATCCGTTTTATACCGTTTCGCGAAAACACCGTTAAAATTGTAAATCTTAAAATTAATTTAAATTATATAACTATACAATTTTGATATATGTATATATGTATATTACATACACAGATACATTATTCGATTAAATTATTATAAATTATTACTTAATCTGCACATATAACGGGGCACTAATAGACGTAAAAGGATGAAATCGGGTATCAGTTGGTTGGCAGCTAACAGGAATATCTGATTACGAAATTCATAGTACCTCTTCTCTCTTCCTCTTCTATCTTAGGTTCGCTATTCCTTCGAACTCCCGGCGCCCTTCATTCGTCGCAGCAGTGGCAATGTCTAATATCGTAGAAGGAGGCCTAGATGATGAGAGTCGGCCCCGCCTCAGTTCAGTTCGGCACAGGTATTAGATTATGAATATTCATGGCAGCGTGTCTGCGCGGTGCTTCATTACACCCTCCGGTCTACGTTTCCCTTCTCCTTCTCCCTCTTTCACCCTCTTCCACCCTCCTCCTCCTCCTCCTCATCCTCCGTCGCAGTAGCTCGCCTCTTATATACACCGCTCTCTCGCGAGTTGGTGTCGGCTGGTTCTATCTCGCAGTTAACCGAGTCTCACACGGAGCTCCCATCCGTCTGTCTTTGCGCTTCTCCTTCGCTCGCTCGCTCGCTCGCTCATTGCGACTCGAGGCGATGGCGTCCTCGCCTCCGCTCCCTACGTCAATCAATATGCAACGCGGCGCCGAGCTTTGCTTATCTTCTGCATCCGCGGAGAACAGACCTTGTCGTCGGAAGAGACACCACTTTCCACAAACGGAGAGTGAGAAAGAGGGAGGGGAGAGGCTAGGGGAGGGGAGTATAGACCGAACACGAGAGAAGAAGGTAACTGATATCGTCCTACGTTTAGCCACGCGAGTCCTCCGAGATTCTTCGATAAAATAGTCTTTTCCGGGATTTTACCGATTCTCCTGATTATTCGATCGTGCATACACTATTGCTAAAATGATGGATTCGTCACTTGATTAAACATCGCTGTACACCTATGATATATCCTATATGTGAACACTTACAAGTTATATTTTTAACCGAATGCGACGCACCAATTATGTTAATGCGGATATTAAAGCAAGAAAAATGGTAGATTAAAAATTATTATATTTTAATATACTTGGTTCATCACAATGTTTACAATATTAAGTATATAGTAATTTGTTGCTATAAATTTTAATTAAAAATACGATTAATATACATGCAAAGTAATTGGGAACCATGATGCAAAAAGAAAGAAAAAAGTACTCGTTACTTGACAGTTTAGTATTCAGTGCTATGAATTACAAGTAGTAAATCAAAAATTGTTTTATCGTATCTGACTTACTAGACGTCTATAGTAATCATTGCTATTTTTTCTCTTCGTATAGAACTAACAATAACACCTTGTAAAACTCCCATAAAAAACTTCTTAAAATGATAACTTAACGATTAATATTATATTCATTTAATAATTTAATATACTATATTTTATAAATTATTGTTCATCCAGCCACATATATTAAATTCTAAGCAAAATTACGTACAGTCGCTAATTGCAAAAAATGTTGTTGCCTTACTCGCATTATCTAATATTTTTATTTCTATGTTTTTATTATTATTAAGCTATTAAACAAAAACTAGTCATATAGCATTGCTGTTTACATATAATGAACAGTTAAAAAAATTGAACGTGAAAATTATATTCTTTATTCTAAAGTTACATTCGTTTAAATATGTATTAAAGCGTTTTGATATTGCAGCGTTCGGTTTTACAATGAAGATTTCCAATCATAACGGTGGATGAACATTTATTTTGCTTTATTTTTTAAGATTCTTTCTATCATTATGACATAGCTTACACTACTGTAAAAATGAGAATAATATTTTTTCATATTTGTTACATTTAGATACTATTTGACTAAATACTTAGCTATAATTTTGGCTACTAACCCATATGGTATTTCTCTTGCGTGATTAATTGACACTTTATGTTTCTCTGACAATTTTATTTTGACCCAGGGTTGATTTCTTTCGATAAAGTACAATTTAATATATTTTAATTCAAATTATACTTTGAAACTTAACAGTTTTATTTGTACGAATGTGTGTTTTTTATATCAATGTACTCAAATATAAAGATTTATATATTATTGTCGATATCCACAATTTCTTTTCAGTATACCTTTTTTGCAGGAACGTTCAACCTCTCATTTCCAATAATTCCAGTACACGTGATAGAATCCAGTAGAGTTTCAATTTTGATCACAGTTTTAACTATTAATAGATGTTTGATCTGAAAAATATAATTTCAAGATTTTTAATTGCAGTTAATATTGTTAACATTCAGAAGTACACTTTTAGAATCTGAGAAAATGAAGACGTCGTGTTTCTTTATCAATTAAGAGCAATATCCATTGCACAGTTTATATTTAAGTTTGGTGCAAAACAAGCTACTCCGACATGTCTATCGTCGTTAAATTTACTGCCATCAGAGAAAATAGCAGCTCCGAAAAATAAATTAAATATCATATTTGAGATTATTACTATTTATTGAAATTATTCCCACTTAATTTAAAATTTACTAGATATCATTTGTGATTTTGGTATGTATAATATAATTCGTAAATATAAGAGATTCCCGAATGTCAATAGAGTTAGATAGGTCAATCGTATTATTCGTACAGTAACATTCTGTTTTTTTGTATTTTGAATTTGTAAGTGGCGAGTCATGTATTTTATATTTATTATATTATACTGTATATTATTTATACATTGAATTGCTTTTGTTAGATTATAGTTTTCATGTGTATATGTTGCTTATGGAAACGTTGCTTTCTCTTGTGTAAATGGGAGTTTCGATTCTACTAACAAAATATTTATTGCCGTACTTTTCCGATAATCTAATGCCATTTAATAATTTTAATTTAGTTTGTGATTATTTTTTGTTCATAATTTGGAGAAAATTAAAAGGTTAATAAAAATTTTTTTTATTCTAAAGTGAGATCATGTCGTTAATTTCGTGCATATACTATTTTCACGGTTAAATTGTAAAATCTTATCTTCGACTGTCGAATCTAAGAGATCTCTGATGCGCGTAATTTTGATTTTCGCATGTCGATTAGATAAATTTAAGTAAACGTGTTACTTAGGTTTTTAAAAATATTTGCTTTATTGTTAGTACACTTCATAAAGCTAACAAGTTTTATCGTATATGTAAACAAGAAATTGTTTTCTTTACATACCATAAAATTTATTTGATATAGTCCAGTTTACTTATTTCTTTTACTTTATTTTCGGTTTAATATCAGTATTTGAGTTTCCTGTATCGTCAATTGTAAAATAAGTTTTAATGAAATTGCAGGGAAATTTAGTGATGTGTTCATATTTATTAACAAATGCTTGTTTACAAAAATTGAGAACAGAAGGGCTACTTCAGTTTCATAAATACCTGTTTTTACATTAGTAATTTGAGAAACTGAAGTTATGTTAATATTATGGAATTCTTCAATGATTATAGCGATAAATAATATTGGATAATACAAGAAGCCTTTCTTATTAACATTGTCAGTTGTCACTGCGCAGTCAACAAATTTAATTTTTGTTTTTTTTCCACAAATATGTCAATAAGTACTTTTTTCAAGTAAAAACTATATTTTAGCTTATTCTTGATACATACATAGTATTTCTTTAGGTGGTACAATTTTGGATAATGTACATACGCACATACGTACGTTTTTGATGTCGACGGTGTTCGTGAAATTTCTGTGGAAATTGACATTGTCTAGCTATGTTATAACGCAAAGAGGAATCTCTTATTCAAAGTTATGGTATCTATTTACGAAATATATTGATGTTTAATTACTCGTAATAAGATTTATAAAAAATTATATAACGAAATATCACAATATTCAATATACCTATATACAGATTAACAAGAAACAATCTAGAGATATTTCCCGCGTTTCGTCTATAAATCTAAATATTGATATAAATTATCATAAAAACCAGTATACAAAAAAATAAGAAAAGACTAACAGTTCTAAACTTGATTGTCAATAAATCGTATTTCGACACATGACAAAACGTTGATTATACGATGTAAGATGGTTTCGCGGAACAGTGGATAAAATAGATATAAATCAAAGTAATGGAGAGAGTCTCGTTGATTAAAAAGATTATCCGAGTATTTATTAATAATGGAACTTTAGGTTACAAAATATCGATCGACTCGTCAGTATTTCCATTGTACGTATATATACATATACATATATATCACCGATATTTTCCGGCAAATTCAATTAACCGTACAAGTGTACATCTTTCATCCATTCCAATATTTACAAGTATCCATTAATCTTTGGCTCCCCGATAGTTCGACTAATTTCCATAATTTCCTGGGAAAATAGGAGGTCACGTAATATATATATAGAGTTCCCTCGTCTAGTCGGTGTAACGACTAACGAGAATCACCGCTCGGGGCCGTTATTCCACCCCCGTGCGGCAAATCATCGAACATTTGGCGTTGAGCCACACCCTCGTATACATATACATACACATATATATAGGTAAAAAAGTCACCGACTCAAGAGGAGCCACCGACTGGCCGAGGTACACGCGGTAAAAGTGACCCGACCGACCGTGATTGCGAATCCGAGGCAGACGCGTCGACGAAAAATTTCGGGGAGGGTCGGTATATATATATATGTATGTGTATGTGTATGTGTATTATACATCCCCTCGCACGATGGAATTAATAAAGCGCGCTCCGCGGAACAAGTGAACGAGCGAGAGAAAGCCCAGCAATCTGCCACGAGGACACAATGGCTTGGCAAGCGTATGTGTCTGTATGTGTGTGTGTTTGTGTATACGTATCGTAGCGGCTGAAGAAAAAGCGAGAAAGAGAGAGAGAGACGCCCCACGGCGTCCGGTTCGTATCCCGGGATGATTTGATTAGCCTCAGATTGACCCCATACGTCGAGCCGGTTATACACCGAGCTGGGTATAGCCATGCGGCGCCTAATCACTCATGGCTCTTAGATCGACTGAATGCCCACGCATACACACACACCCAGAGCTTCGCGCCATTAGTCTTCGCACTGGTCCGGCATTTTATGCCCAGGAAATTTGCAATCTTTCTATTTAATAAATTGGCGCCTCGACTCACCCTCGTGATCCGTAGACGAACATAACGGGGCTATACAATTTGAATGCATTAAGGGAGAGAGAAACTGGGACGACGGGGGTGTGCGAAAGGATGTCGGACGATAATATGAAATCAGGTGTATAACAAATTTTGTTCCGGCGTGCGTATACGAAGATTGCATTACAATGGATCCGACGAGGACGAATAAAAAATGAACAGCAAAGGGCGGAGATTGGAGAGACTCGCTTATGGCAAAAGCGTCGTCATTGTGTATTAAATTTATTCACATCTTTTGTACCCGAGGGACGGATAAGTGCATCTCATTCACTAAGCTCCATTAATACAACACGTTTCGAGATTATACCAGTCGACCTGCATTCTTTAATGTACGTTGCTTTACTTTAAATATTTATGTCAATTTTTATATTGTTAATATATGGTATTTTAAATATTACACCAATGCTTCTCGCATATCTACAACAATAATTACAAAAGTTTGCGTTGTTTAACCTAAGTAAACGATCATTTTTCTTTTTTTTCGAACGGTGGATGTAGAAAATAATTTGTTATTTATTTTAAAGGGTTGTTTGTTTATATCGTAAAATATAAATGGAATAAAAAAAATCATACATTGCTTTGTAAGTGAATAAATATGTAATCTTGAATTCTTACAATATAATTTATTATCTTGAAGTGTTTTATAAAATTTATACGTTCTCAATATATTACCATTCAATTTTAGCAAAAAAATACTATACGAGAGAGTGCAATTGCATGTTGCATTGTTGTTATCTGAATAAATAAAATATTATAAACAATTTAGAATTTATAATTCATAAATGTTAATATTTCAGTCTCAATAATGGTCATTTTTAATATTTTTTTATAAACGGAAAAATGAATTTTTTTTAAACTCCGTCCATCAGGCCCTCAGGCATGTTTTCAACGATAAGTTCAAATTTTTTCAGATTTTTAAATCGATATTTTAATTACAATGTCTGGGTTGAAAATTTATGCCTTTTTCACTAATAATTATACCGTCTCAAAATTGATTATTCTATTATTATAAAAAATCGATCTGTCAGAATCTTTCTTATATTTTAAACAATCCTTATGAATTTTTTAAGATTTTTAATTCAATATACAAAGTATACAATTATTCGTACATGAATGGAGAATTTAAATAAATTTTTAAAGACTGAAATAACGATAGAACATGTATCAATAAAATGTCAACATTACAAAACAACTTAAAGATTTAGATCTAGAAAAACAACTTTAAGGACATCTTAAATAAAAAAAACTCAAAATGAAAAAGCCATTAAGCTACTAGAAATGAGAAACTTTAAGCAAAAAATTTTAATTTCACAAATAAAATGTATATACAATAAATAAAATATATAATATAAGAAGATATAAATATAATAAATGAAAAAAAAAATTTTCAACACAGTTATTACCCGACTTCTGATAAATAAGTGTAAGTGTAATCGCACTTGTTTGAATTTTCGAAATAATCAACGAAAATATAGTTGACGATTGATAAATACCTTTACACCAACGTATACAATATTGAAGGATACTCTGTATACACTTGAGGTATATAATCGACCGTGAAAATTTTACTCTCGAAGAATTATGAGGCACGAAAATAGAAAGAGAGATAGACCGGCATTTACTTAGATATAGTGGAGTTAAAAGTGGCATTCTACCCCTCGGGCCTTCTGGTTCCATGCATTGTGATGATAATAACCGTGGCGCAGTTGACATTGTTGCCGGATGGCCGGGCGCAACACTCGCGGAGGGACCAGAGAAGTCACCAGGGTTTATTCGAGGCAGCGCGAATAAATGCAGTTAATATTGGATATATAATGGGGTGGGGGGGGAGGAGGGGAAGAATACGACTGGGGATGGCCGAACGCCCCCGCACACTCTGCATCTGTCCCTCGTGCTTATTAGCTTCCTCGTCGACGTTTACGAGATTCCGGCCATTAGCCTCACTGGACTCTGGACCAGACGATGGACCATCCTCATTCTGCTTTCGATTACATGATTTGCGGAGAAATCCCATAACCGTACGTCAACGGCGAAAAACGCTCCTTCCTTCCTCTCGCTGGGCTTTTCCGTTTGAACACTTTCGATATTTCTTCCTTACGCAGTATAATTTACTTTTTGATTACATACCAACGATTAATCTAACCAATTTAACGTTATTTCGAGTACGTCTTGCTTTACCCGCAATGTATGTATATGCATCCGTGTGTTACTTTATTTTGCGTTTATTATCTTTGCATATAAACATTTACAAAAGAATTGACAGGAATGAATAAAAATTAAAAAAAAATTGCTTACGCTACACATGTATAACAGCTAAGTAACAGCTTTTATCCACTACTTCGCATACTTTCTTTGATGATCCACGATTCAATACTTTTTAGATAATAGTTCATATTTTTTATTACTAATCGAATAACTAATTAAATATATATGTTTTAAAGATATTTTTATCGGCAAGCGAAAGACCAATTAGTTTATTATAAATCAATGTTTTGGATTAATCAGCCATAAATTATGCTAATTAACCAACGCATTACAAACAACTTTCAATAACAACGATAATTACGAAAATTTATTACTAAATTAATAAATAATGGAATATTTACGCGATTTTATTTTTTGATTATACGCACCGTATCTCCATACTAATATTATTTAATTAATAATGCAAAATAAAATATTTGTACCAGAATAGATAAAATTTATACATTATAAGGAAAAAAGCGATAAATTTTTAATATTTGTATATCATCAATGTAACAGAAATATTTATGAGATATAATAATATTAAGTGAAAGGAAGTAAAATAAAATATACCTGTATATATATCTATCCATAGAGCACAGTATCCGAATGAAAGGAGCGTAGGCGTTTAATTATAAAATAGATGAAGGTGAAATCATGAAAAATCGAGATGTTGTAATCCCTGTAGGTAAAGACGCACGTATTAGCAAATTAGTATAGGAGCTGGAGCAGTTAAACCCGAAGGAGAGCGTCTCAGCCGAGTGGAATGTGGCTGCCGGGTATTATTCGATTAGACTCGGGGTTGCGGAGCCCACGAGAGGGAAAACGGAGGAAGAGGTCAGCTGAGATACCCGGGAAGTCAGAGGTGAAAGAAGAAGAAGGAGAAGAAGAAGAAGAAGAAGAAGAAAGTCCCCCGATCCTCCAGCCAATGAACCTTCATTATCTTACCTCTGGCCATTCGGTCGTCCGGCATTAACGCTCGCGGTAACTGACCTAACGGTTATCTTGGCTAAATTAAAGGAGTTAAATGGACGTAAGATGACCACCTCCGCGGGGGAGAATAAGAAGACTCGGCTCTGATTATATCAAAAGTTGTTGTTACTCTCGGCCGTGCGAAATCTTTCTACGACGGTATTGCCTTACGCGTCGACGTCTGACTCCCTAATTGGAATGGACTTCTCTTCGAGTAACTATAAGACGCAATTTCTTCGGATGCTCTATCGATTACTTACCCTACCAAGTTAATGTTCATTACGAGGCCAACATTTTCTTTTTAATCTATACATGCGTCTCTAACTATTTTATATATATATAGGTATAAATATACATATGCAATTATATAATGGTGTCTGTCCTTACACTTATTTACTTACACTTGTATACTAAATATGTAGAAGGACTATTTATAAACCTTTAATCTATTTCTTTTCTTATTACTTTAGTGTTTAGTTTTTTCATTATTTTTCTTTATTAAATTCAATTTCTTTTGTAATTACATTTTTATTTTTATCAATCTTCTGTGTACAGATAATTTCGTTTACCTCTATAGAGATCACATCATTTTTCTATACTCTTTGCAATTTTTTAACTAAATATGCATATGCGCAAATGTATTCTTTATCGATTTTAAGAAAACATTAAAATAATTAATTGAAAATTCAAAGTTTTATTCAAAATGCATTCATTTATAGAGTTCTTATCAGAGGTGGGCAAGTATTCAACCGCAACTTTTTGAAGAATAACTTTTCAAAAATTTTATATAAATGATTCGACAAATACTTTTACTAGAATATTTTTTCGAAATTATTTTATGGGATTGTTAGACTCCGAAAATGGTCATTTTTAATACTTTTTATAAACAATAGAATAAATTTTTGAAAAAATCCTGAACGCCAGGCCTTTAGGTAACTTTTAAAAAGTATACTCAAATTTTTTCAGATTTTTAAATCTGTAATTTAATTCTGATTTTTGCGTTGAAAATTCATGTTTTTTTAGATAAATAATTACCGACCGAAAATTGTTTATTCATTTATTAATAACAAATTTATTTTTTCTGAAAAAATCAATACGTCATGCCGCCTTGCTTTTGTTTTAAACTAGCCATATGAATTTTGTTCAGATTTTTAATTTATTATTTCCAACATAATTCTTATGTTGAAAGGTGTAGATCCCTGTAATTTGGATCCGACATCCCGTTAAATTCACTAGTATACGTCGCCAATCACCTACATATCACATTTCTGTGTTTCTATCATCACCTCTATAAAATTTTTGAACAGTATTAAATATTATAAAATAATTTTTTAATTTTTTTTAATTTAGTATGCCATTGCCTAATCGCTTACATGTTACATTTATTTGCTTACATCTCCATTTTTGTATTATATTTAATAGTACATTTTGAACGATTTAATCATGAATTTTAAAAAGTGTTGTTAATTTATTATATAATAATCAATACTCTTTAAAAGTTGTATAGAAATTATGTTAGTAACACTGAAATGTAATATGTAGGTGATTCATACCAGACTATTCACCGAATACTATTCGAAATTGTTTTAAATACACTTATACGTCGCCAATTACCTAGATATCATATTTGTGCTTTTATTATCATTTATATAAAATTATAAAAAAGTATTCAACGAAAAGCTGCGGTCGAGTACTTTCCCACCTCTGGTAGTGATACAATTAGATTAAATTTAAATGTTACACTTATTTTATCAATTTTACAGTATCCCATCCGTACAATGTCAATATTATAAAACAAATTTCGTTAACATTATAGTGACACTATATACGACTTGTAACTACGTTGTGTGGAAAAAAATCATCTTTTCATTCCTTACATTATGGGTGAATAATAATGTATTAAATATTATATTAAGGGTAGAGTATGATCGAAAATGATGAAAAAATCAATTTTTGTTTATTTTAGAAAAATGTTCATCATTAAAAACTTAACAATAAAAATATCACATTTAATTTTAAACAAAAATGGCTGGGTAACTTTATAACTAATATATATCCCAGGATGTGTGCGAAATTTCAGGAGTCTGCGATAAAAATTGTTCAGTAAAGACTTTTTTAAAGGTATAAAAAATAGTTTTTAAGATATTTAACTTTAAAGTTTAAAATAAGTATCTCCCTCCAATACTTTATGTTGAAGATTATTCAATAAAATTTTATAAAAATTACATTTTCATCTTAAAAATTGTTTACGCACATTCTGCATAACGTATAGAACATTTTTCTAAACTAAAAAGAGTGCATGACCTTTTGAATTTAAAAAAAAAAGTAAATTTGTTAATAATAAGTAAATGAATAGACAATATTTATTGCTCTAAAAAGGCTTGAATTTTCAACGGATAAATCAGAATTAAATTACAGATTTAATAATTTAAAAAAATTTGAGATACTGATTCAAACATGTCTAAGGGCATGGCGTTCAGGATTTGTTCAAAAATTTATGCATTTCTTTATAAAAAAAATATTAAAAATGACCATTTTCAACACCCCTTATCAGGTTGGTAGTTTTCCCACCGCTAGAGGGAGTCAACCACTTCTTTTATATATGTATAATATCTTGCTGATACATTTTGTGACAGGCGTTCAAGGTACGATCTGCAGTTTTGTTGATGAATCCTAAATGACGATCAAGGACGAAACGCTATTTATTTTTTTAAAGGGTCATATTTTGGGAAATTTCATCAACTACAGCGGACAAATAGTAAAAAGTGCCTTTTTTAATTTAAAGTTTTAAGTTTGATTCGGATAGACGGTAAATACTATAATATAATAAATTATGTTACATCCTTATAACTTCTATATTAACTTTTTCGTTGTTAATTATTAAGAAATTTATGAATTTTTTGTTTTTAATCATTAACTATAGGAAATGAGAATTTACTTAACTGTTAAGAAAGATTGATTCGCTCGGGTTTACGTCATCAATTTTTAATTTTTCAGAAATATCCCATTATTTTCTTTCAGCGTACCATTTTGTACGATATGTACTAAGATTAGAAATACATTATCTTATTTACATATTTGTCCATTAAAAAATAATGCTGCAGTAAAATTTGTAATATTCCGGTTTATTGACAATTTAAACTGCAGATTTTCATTCTAATAATACTTTGTCGTAGTTTAATAACACTCGGAATTATTTGTACATGTATTAATTTTCTTAATAATTATTTTCAAAGACGAAGTAACAGCCATGCAGTATAAAATATTGTATAAAAGACGATGCACATTAATCTTAAACATGAAAGCTCGAGAAATTATCGGATAGAAGAGAGGCGGTAATTGAAGTATCCGAAATGCAGTGTCAGATGCGGATCTTTATACGTTAAAACAGCCACGGTTACGAGAGAGAGAGAGAGACGCAAGGATGACTACTAGAGAAAGAGAGAGAGAGAGAGAGAGAAAGCAAGGCGGCAGCGAGAGCACAAAGGCAATTACACTGTATTGGGTTAATTGCCTTTCCTCTAACGTTTTCTCTCTTTTCCACCCTCCGAACTCTCTCTCTCTCTCTCTCTCTTTCTCTGTACAGCATCGGAGGCTCCTACCCCCAGAGCTCGCCATCGGCCGTGCCATCTCTCTCTCTCTCTCTCTCGCTCTCTTCCTTGTCTCTCTCGACGGATAATATTGTATTCCTTTTTACGAGCATTAAATTTCAAAATTGTTTCGAGCTCCCGGGTACTCTCGAGCAAAAATCTCCGGCCGCTCCTCCTCGTAAATTACACTTTCAAGAAGGCGAAAAATTTTCACGCAAGATATATATACGCGAAACGGTAGTTTCGAAAATACGGGCATAGGGAGGTAAAAGCAAATAAGAAATACGGGCTACACTCTCCCTAGAAATGCGGAATTTATTTACGACTAAGAGATAAATATTTTCTCTAATGCAACTTTAAGATAATTAGTTTAATCACCCTAGTTTTCAACCAAGATTATATATATACGTACTTTTACTTGATATATATACATTGTATTAATGATGCGATACCGGAAATATTTTCACATTATAGTCGCAATCAATCCACTCGCGCATTATGAATACTTTTTATTTGCGAAACAAGTTTTAAATCGCAATTGACGACGTAACAACGCTTATCAAGGAAATCTCAATTACGCATTTAGCAACGTACATATTAGGCATAGTTTACATGGACTCGGAAAAGGTGGGAAATTCTACTAATTATACGCATGAACAACGCAATTCGTATTACCCAGTGACACAAGTATACGCAGGGTCAGCCAAAAGTAATTTGAAAAAATATATGTAACTCACATCTGGTCAAAATATTTGTAGGTGCATGCTCGTTCAGAAATAATGTAAAAATACGCGAGAGAAAACGAAATGAAAGAGGAAACCGGGGAAGGGGGTTGAGAGGTTAAGAGAAATAAAGAAAGTTGCGAGGAGGAGGAGGAGGAGGAGGGTTGGGAGGTGGAGAGGATCGGCGGATGATTTGTCGGCTCGCGTCTGGGAATGCGAGGCGCATGCGCAACCCGCAACCCCTTCCATCGAAAGGAAGCACCCCCGCGTATTGACGCGCGAGCGCGAGCGCGGTCTGGTCACCGGTCACCGCCAGCAGAGAGTGAGAGAGAGAGAGAGAGAGAGAGAGAGCCGCCACGAGCAAGAGCACGTTGACCGGGCCCCAGGAAAGTTCGCTCTCTCCCTCAGGATCCGGTCCGGCCCAAGACAAAGAAGGAGGGGGCACACCAGAGACTGTACATCTTGCGGAACGCGCCTATGATGCCTTCCTTCGCGGCTGAACCCTTACCACCCCGCTGACCCTTCGTACCACCATATTTAATAGTACATTTTGAACGATTTAATCATGAATTTTAAAAAGTGTTGTTAATTTATTTATAATAATCAATACTCTTTAAAAGTTGTATAGAAATTATGTTAGTAACACTGAAATGTAATATGTAGGTGATTCATACCAGACTATTCACCGAATACTATTCGAAATTGTTTTAAATACACTTATACGTCGCCAATTACCTAGATATCATATTTGTGCTTTTATTATCATTTATATAAATTATAAAAAAGTATTCAACGAAAAGCTGCGGTCGAGTACTTTCCCACCTCTGGTAGTGATACAATTAGATTAAATTTAAATGTTACACTTATTTTATCAATTTTACAGTATCCCATCCGTACAATGTCAATATTATAAAACAAATTTCGTTAACATTATAGTGACACTATATACGACTTGTAACTACGTTGTGTGGAAAAAATCATCTTTTTCATTCCTTACATTATGGGTGAATAATAATGTATTAAATATTATATTAAGGGTAGAGTATGATCGAAAATGATGAAAAAATCAATTTTTGTTTATTTTAGAAAAATGTTCATCATTAAAAACTTAACAATAAAAATATCACATTTAATTTTAAACAAAAATGGCTGGGTAACTTTATAACTAATATATATCCCAGGATGTGTGCGAAATTTCAGGAGTCTGCGATAAAAATTGTTCAGTAAAGACTTTTTTAAAGGTATAAAAAATAGTTTTTAAGATATTTAACTTTAAAGTTTAAAATAAGTATCTCCCTCCAATACTTTATGTTGAAGATTATTCAATAAAATTTTATAAAAATTACATTTTCATCTTAAAAATTGTTTACGCACATTCTGCATAACGTATAGAACATTTTTCTAAACTAAAAAGAGTGCATGACCTTTTGAATTTAAAAAAAAAGTAAATTTGTTAATAATAAGTAAATGAATAGACAATATTTATTGCTCTAAAAAGGCTTGAATTTTCAACGGATAAATCAGAATTAAATTACAGATTTAATAATTTAAAAAAATTTGAGATACTGATTCAAACATGTCTAAGGGCATGGCGTTCAGGATTTGTCAAAATTTATGCATTTCTTTATAAAAAAAATATTAAAAATGACATTTTCAACACCCCTTATCAGGTGGTAGTTTTCCCACCGCTAGAGGGAGTCAACCACTTCCTTTTATATATGTATAATATCTTGCTGATACATTTTGTGACAGGCGTTCAAGGTTACGATCTGCAGTTTTGTTGTGAATCCTAAATGACGATCAAGGACGAAACGCTATTTATTTTTTTAAAGGGTCATATTTTGGGAAATTTCATCAACTACAGCGGACAAATAGTAAAAAGTGCCTTTTTTAATTTAAAGTTTTAAAGTTTGATTCGGATAGACGGTAAAATACTATAATATAATAATTATGTTACATCCTTATAACTTCTATATTAACTTTTTCGTTGTTATTATTGAGAAATTTATGAATTTTTTGTTTTTAATCATAACTATAGGAAATGAGAATTTACTTAACTGTTAAGAAAGATTGATTCGCTCGGGTTTACGTCATCAATTTTTAATTTTTCAGAAATATCCCATTATTTTCTTTCAGCGTACCATTTTGTACGATATGTACTAAGATTAGAAATACTATTATCTTATTTACATATTTGTCCATTAAAAAATAATGCTGCAGTAAAATTTGTAATATTCCGGTTTATTGACAATTTAAACTGCAGATTTTCATTCTAATAATACTTTGTCGTAGTTTAATAACACTCGGAATTATTTGTACATGTATTAATTTTCTTAATAATTATTTTCAAAGACGAAGTAACAGCCATGCAGTATAAAATATTGTATAAAAGACGATGCACATTAATCTTAAACATGAAAGCTCGAGAAATTATCGGATAGAAGAGAGGCGGTAATTGAAGTATCCGAAATGCAGTGTCAGATGCGGATCTTTATACGTTAAAACAGCCACGGTTACGAGAGAGAGAGAGAGAGAGACGCAAGGATGACTACTAGAGAAAGAGAGAGAGAGAGAGAGAGAGAAAGCAAGGCGGCAGCGAGAGCACAAAGGCAATTACACTGTATTGGGTTAATTGCCTTTCCTCTAACGTTTTCTCTCTTTTCCACCCTCCGAACTCTCTCTCTCTCTCTCTCTTTCTCTGTACAGCATCGGAGGCTCCTACCCCCAGAGCTCGCCATCGGCCGTGCCATCTCTCTCTCTCTCTCTCGCTCTCTTCCTTGTCTCTCTCGACGGATAATATTGTATTCCTTTTTACGAGCATTAAATTTCAAAATTGTTTCGAGCTCCCGGGTACTCTCGAGCAAAAATCTCCGGCCGCTCCTCCTCGTAAATTACACTTTCAAGAAGGCGAAAAATTTTCACGCAAGATATATATACGCGAAACGGTAGTTTCGAAAATACGGGCATAGGGAGGTAAAAGCAAATAAGAAATACGGGCTACACTCTCCCTAGAAATGCGGAATTTATTTACGACTAAGAGATAAATATTTTCTCTAATGCAACTTTAAGATAATTATTTAATCACCCTAGTTTTCAACCAAGATTATATATATACGTACTTTTACTTGATATATATACATTGTATTAATGATGCGATACCGGAAATATTTTCACATTATAGTCGCAATCAATCCCACTCGCGCATTATGAATACTTTTTATTTGCGAAACAAGTTTTAAATCGCAATTGACGACTGTAACAACGCTTATCAAGGAAATCTCAATTACGCTATTTAGCAACGTACATATTAGGCATAGTTTACATGGACTCGGAAAAGGTGGGAAATTCTACTAATTATACGCATGAACAACGCAATTCGTATTACCCAGTGACACAAGTATACGCAGGGTCAGCCAAAAGTAATTTGAAAAAATATATGTAACTCACATCTGGTCAAAATATTTGTAGGTGCATGCTCGTTCAGAAATAATGTAAAAATACGCGAGAGAAAACGAAATGAAAGAGGAAACCGGTGGGAAGGGGGTTGAGAGGTTAAGAGAAATAAAGAAAGTTGCGAGGAGGAGGAGGAGGAGGAGGGTTGGGAGGTGGAGAGGATCGGCGGATGATTTGTCGGCTCGCGTCTGGGAATGCGAGGGCGCATGCGCAACCCGCAACCCCTTCCATCGAAAGGAAGCACCCCCGCGTATTGACGCGCGAGCGCGAGCGCGGTCTGGTCACCGGTCACCGCCAGCAGAGAGTGAGAGAGAGAGAGAGAGAGAGAGAGAGAGCCGCCACGAGCAAGAGCACGTTGACCGGGCCCCAGGAAAGTTCGCTCTCTCCCTCAGGATCCGGTCCGCCGCCCAAGACAAAGAAGGAGGGGGCACACCAGAGACTGTACATCTTGCGGAACGCGCCTATGATGCCTTCCTTCGCGGCTGACCCCTTACCACCCCGCTGACCCTTCGTACCACCAACTTTGTTCCCGCAACCATCGACCCTAAGCGAATGTGCGAGACCGTGCGGACGTTTACCTCGGTATTATATGGAATTCTTCGACTGGACTACTTCCACCTTCGAGGCTGGGAATCCAGGCATTTCCCTCTCTCTCTCTCTCTCTCTCTCTCTCGACAATTAAATTGTACATTTGTTAATATTTATGTTCATCATCTAGGTTGTTATCGTATTCAAAGTTTCTGTAGCTTTTACATTATTTACTTTAACTATTTTAATTTATTATGTTATTATCTTCAATAGTCTAATAGAGATTATATTATAGTATGATAATTCAATTGTTCCAATGTTAGCAATTATTGTTCTATTAAATTCTAGCTTAAAGTATATTAAACAAGATAATTGAAATTAAAAGAATTATTAGATTAAGATAGATACACTATTTATAAAAGATCGGAACATAAGTTATACATTTGATGACTAATATATTTTATTGAATGTAATTAAATAAACTTAATAAGTTTCAGATGGATATAATAAATTATAGAAATTGTCCACTGAATATCATCCCATTGCAGCTCGGTATTATTACAGTGTACTATTATCTTATCAAATAATTCTACCTTTGAACTATATCGAAAAATCGAATATTTAAGAATAATTTTAATTTCAACGCATTATTTCCCATACACATTAAAAACGTTTCAAAACATACGGCTAATATTATAACAGTAAATAATGTGGTATAGATTAAAATAACTAGTAAATCACGAGAGATATTTAATCAATAAAAAAATAAATGTAAAAGTAAGAACTAAAAATGAGAAGGAAGGATAATTTGGAGTTTAAGAAAAATAAAAGATAAACGTCAAGAGAGAAGAAGATGAAGGAGGGCTCGGAGAGATCCGTATCTCAACGGCGCGGCGGCCCTCCGCACCCGTGACAAGTGCGAGGCGACCAACCAATAACCCGCACTGGCCACTGGCCTCCTCCCATCCAGCCAACCCTCCCGTGCCGACCCTCTTCTCTCTCTCCCTCTCTCTCTCTCTCTCTCTCTCTCTCCTTTTTCGCGAGGAGAGAAGGCTAGCTAGCGCTCTTCTCCGGGTTCTCGTCCTTTCTTCGCTCGACCTCGAGCGCAGGGTGGTGCTCATAGCTAACGCTCCTTACCCGGGCGGCACACACCTTCGCCTTCGCTGTCTATTCGCTCTTCCTTCCTGCATCTTGGCGAACCCCAAGTTATTGAAGGGTGGAATTGACCGTATACTCACGGATTTTTCCTACGCTCTTGTTTTGTCTTTCGGTTTTCTCCTTTCGCTTCTATACTTTTCCGTGTATACGGACAATCACACAAAAATTACAATATACATAATTACGTTCTATAGATGTCTTTAAAACGTTGCAAATAGCATAATTCTAAGACTTGTATATATTCATTTGTAAGTATTTCGTAATATCCGTGTGACACATGCTATCGATCTTCGGCCAGTACAAAATTATATAGCATACTGCTTTATATAAATAATCAGGTGTACGCGTCTATACAATTTTTTTTTATACACCAGTACAAGCACACTCGGTGTGATATTTGAATCGTAAGATAAACGATTGCGTATACACATCCCGATAAAAAATAAAAAAGAAGAAGGAAAGGGAAACCGAGTACTACGACAAAAGCTCGACATTGTTTCTCGAGTGATTGCTCAGATCTTGAAGTATAGCGTAAGAGTGAAAGAAAGAGAGCGAGAGAATGCAGAGTCAGTTCTGAGGAAGCGCGACTGCTTTGCAGCTCGTAAATTAGATTAGTTCCAAAGTTTACGAACTCGGCGGGGACTCGGTGAAGAGCGGTTGTAAGGTTACATTGCAAAGACATTAAGAAGGGATCGCGCTGACGAATTGAGAACGTGCGAACGAACAGCAATGACGCGTTCAATCGTTCGCTCTCGCTCGTTCGACCTACGCGCGGGGTGGAAGAAACAGAAAAAAAAAACATAGTTGCTCTCATTTGCGACCCTCTAACTTCGGTATTCGACTCGACGAAAGTCATATACGAAGCTCGATAAACGTCTCCTAATCGAATGAATCTCGATACTAAAACTCCTATTCGCTTTTTTCCGTTTTAGATTAGCATTAGAATCGATACCTATACTTGTAATTTACCAATTTTTACGACTAATTTAGGTACACCCTCGTTGCCTACAAAGTACTCTGGAACATCTTTCAGCAATTTTTATTTTAGAAAATATATACAATTATTTAGGATCAATTTGTTCGTCGGTATATTTCATTCGTAATAATTTTTTTTAATAATTTAGCATACGGTATTAAAATAAAATTGTTTTTGATTTGTAATTATGAAGACGTATTCATTCCTGAGTTATAATTTTGGAAGTAAGTCAGTTTCTTAAAAATATTATCCCCTCGGTGTATTAATATAGAATTAATTGAAGACGCGTTTGTTTAAAATGTATAGACTAAATGTTGCTTAGCAAATTAAAAACCAATTTAATCATAATTAATTATTCAATTGTATACATAGCTGTAACGAAGATATTACGAGAGACTTGAAGCCGTTTGTTAACGTAAAATAACAATTTCTATAAAAATAAAAAATAATCGATGGCAACGAGGAAAACGTATATATATATATAGGAATAGTGAGCGAATGGCTATCGGCGAATAATCATCGGTCACACATATCAACGGAATGACATGCACCTGCGTTCGTTTGCTTGCTTTCACACAAGTGTAGATATATGAGAAACAAACTGGCGAGGATATAGTTGGACTGGCGGTTGGTCCAGTGGCCATGGCTGCGGCCAGCAGCTGCGGGGATGGACGATCGCAGAGGAACGAGAGAGAGAGAGAGAGAGAGAGAGAGAGAGCACACAGAGGGTGGCGAGGCGTTGATCAATACGCGAAGATAGAATCCGATGCTGCCGCTGCTGCCCACCGTCCAGTCGATTCCCTTGCTCCCCTCGCCCTTCTGTCCCACTCGATTTCTCGGTTCTTTCACGCGTGTGCGTGTCTGTCTGTACGTCCATGTGTACTTTCACCTTTCTCCTCTATCTGACTCTGTCTTGAAAGGATACCCTATACGGTTTTATATGCGTGTATATGCGAGTGTGCGCCCCTTTCTCCACGTGTGAGTGTGTGTGCGCGCGCGCTCGTATCGACGAAGAGGAGAGTAACTGCCCGGTCCAGCAAAGGGTATCGCGCGGCTCAATCGACTGATTTGTCACCCACGCGTCATTTTCTTCCACCAGTCATGGGTGTGTGCTCGAGTCCCCCAATAACTCAGGATGCCCCATCAACATTTTCAACCTTATATTCATCCTTGTAGGTTTTGACATTCTTTCGAGATTATATTATTTATTATTATCTGCACGTCATGTCTTAGTATTTCTGTATTTTGTTAAACTTATCAATATATTATATTGATTTATTTTTAAGCATTGCATTTTTTATTTTTCTGGACTGGTTACCTCTTTTTATAATTCTCTATAGTTTACGGGAAATGGATATATTAACTTCGCAATTTACTCGTGAGTACTCAAGTCATTGTTTAATTAGTACTATAGACAATATTTAATATATACCGATGTTTAATATATCTATAAAGTTATTTATTCTTTCCGTGACTTAATGATTATCTAACGTGTTTGTTTAATTAGTCTTTTCTACATTAAATATTGAAGAGGTGTTCAAATCTTACAAGGATTCGTTATCTTTGTAATGAAATTGTTATAAACGTTTGAAAAAAGCTCAAATTTCTCAATTTGGTCAAATATATGAGAATAATACTGAATTCGATAAAATTTTAACTAAAATTTAGTATTAATGTTGTATAGATTTTTTAGGCAAAAGTTTCGTCTTATTCTTATATTTCTACAATTAAATTTGACCAAATTGAGATATTTAAGCTTCTTTTTTTTCAAATTATATCTATTTAGTGTGTACCTTTCATTGTTTCTGAGTTATCAATTAAACTGATGTTTGTGTACTAGAAAACAGTTCCCAAAGTTACAACAAAATCCGGTGAACCGAAGGGTGGAACCCTCTTCGTGTGAGTTAGACAAATATATTACGATGAAAGTAAGTACTGTGGATATTACAATGAAAAAATAAATAATTTAAATAAAGTTTCAGTTTTATATCTCCGAAGAATAATTTTGTAATTTTTCGTTCCTTTCACCAAGTACTTTATTACAATTAGTAATACAACCATTTGTTAGTTCTAACAAAATAATATTCTACATTCTAGCAAATTTTTTAACCGTGTACAGAATATCAATATAGTTAAAGTTTTATCTTCCAATCGTGAATTACTATACAACTGATGGGATTACAGTTTTTTTACAACAAACCCAGTTATTATACTATATCAGAATTTTTTAATTCTAATAATACGAAATTTTGAGCCAGGTCTCTGTTGATTTATACAAGCGCCACTGAGAAATATATTTTCAACGTCTTATTTCGTAACAAAGACATCGCATGACCTCCGTCGCTGATTACCACCGAGTTGACATCATAAAAAGAACTACATTAAAATAAAAAAAATTCGTTATACCTATATATATATGGGCTGTTTCACGTCAAGTGGTATGATGAAAATTTTAAATCGCACCAAATTTTGAGAATCGACTCGAAATATCTTCCAGAAAATAAAAAAAAGTTTTGAAGCGTTGAAAATAATTTGACTAAGAGTTATTCTACCATGGAAACTGGAAATTTTTCGTTTTTTTTTTGTTTCAAAGCCATTTATCTTAAAATCTATAGGTTTTTTTTGAAAAAACATTACATACAACTTTCGTTCAAAATAATCTTTAGAACTTAATGTATTTTAAAAAAAATCAATAGATTTTCAGATAAATGGCTTTAAAAATAGCAGTTTTTTTAAAAAAATTGAAAAATTTCTATTATATACTTAATATATACCGTATATACTTAAAAACTAAACAAGTGAAATATCTCAAGAGAAAAATCCTATCTTATTAAATAATAATATTATTGCTAAATCCAAAAAAAATAATGCTTTGTAAGGAAGAAAGAGAACGAAATATAATATGTGCGTAGCGTGATGAGAGAAGGGTCCGGCGGTTGGTTTGTTATAAACGATCGTCCCGAGAACGCATCGGGGCCAAGCATCCAACGGTGGTTCAAAGCGTCAAACGCATTACTTCTGGAGTAGTGATTCGCGAATGGAATTAAACACGGAATCGGAATGGCCCGGAGAGTTAACACACGTGGAATTTTCAAGTGGAGCGTAGGGACCTTCCAGAAACGCGTGAACCCTATAGAAAACCGAATGAGCGGAAGGGATGAAAAGGGAAAGGGCTACTGGAAATCAGACTAAAGGCCGAGGGTATTAGCACGGCTACAATATCGAAATTGTTACGTATAAACTTGTATTATTTATGTATAATAGCGGTTACCGAATAACCTGAAAACGCTTGATGTATTAAACAGGAAAGCGAGAATTAAAGATTAGGATTGTGTCAAATTATTAATTTTGAGAATTTTGTTCGAACGTACAATCCTTATTTTAAAATTTTTATTTTAAATCATATTATGTTACTAAAATTTTGTACGGATGTTTTTAGTTTTGGCAAAACAAATTATATTGTTGTTAATTCATTGAGAACGTGTTGCTTAAAATTTTGGTTAGTTTATAAGTTTGTAATTAGTATTACTATGTTACTTTTAAGTTACACCAGTACCACCAACAGATAAATTTTGTTTATCTGTGTGGTATTTGTACATGATATGCGTATTAATGTAATATTGTGTAATTCTTATCTAGTTAATAAATAAATAAAATGTGTCTTGTTTGCTTTATCAATTACTCGGTAATATAAAACGAACGATCTTTAGTATAAGGATAACAAACGTGTCTGTATAAATATAAAATGATGCCTTTTGAGAGAGAATAAGTAAATTAGTTAATCAGCGACATATTATATAATTAACCGTCCTAGCATATGGTGTACGATATATGTTGTAGATATATAGAACCGAAATAAAATGCGTTAACACTAGTAAAACTAATGTGTGGATTAAAGAGGAATATACGTATTTAGAAACAGAGTAAGCGAGAGTAAGTGAGTAAGTGAGTTCTCCAGGTAAAGCAGTATAGAGTAAAAGGAGGAAATAGAGGAGGAGAAGGACAAAGAGAAAGAGAAAGAGAAAGAGAAAGAGAAGGAGAGAGGGTGCAATAACGGGTCCGTCGTGAAAGGAAAGTTAAATCCCTTTACAGTTTATGCGACAAGCACGGTCGCTTGCAAGTTAGCCGGTTTAGGGCCATAAACCTCTTTCCCTGTCTCTTTCTCCGGGTCTCTCGGTCTTCGGTCGGACGTCTCCGCGGGCACTCGCGACTGGCCAACCCAACACGCACATTTATAACCGACGCAACTCCCGGATCGTTTAGCTAAATAATTAAAAGATACGAGCGTCGCTCCCGCGTATCTCCAAGCACGACGTCTTCAACTGCCCCCGCTGTATGTATATATATATATAGCCTCCGTTATTTTGTCAAACCGCTAGCCCAGTTTGCAAAACTCACCGATCCACACTCTTTCACTCTCGTTACCTCCACGCCAGCTCATCCGTTACTACTTTCTTCTGATATACATACAACTTACTCCATTTTTTGTTTTCTTAACTTTCGACCTGCGCTCAATTGCTTTTATTTACCGCAAAGTACACAATTGTTGATAATTAACCGATTTCTGATTTTTTTTTAATGTAATACAATGAGATTTACGTAAATGTAAACATTGCTATAGACACAATTTAAAGGTTGAACAATCAATGTTTAAAAATAGCAGTTATTTTATTTTTCTAAGATTGCTAAAAGGAAGTTCGATACTTATACTTTATGTATGCCTCAAAATATATACAATTATTAGCCTTTACTTTAATATAAAATTATTCTATGGATCAACAACTGGGTATGGTACGGTGCATTTTGATAAATCAATAATTAAATTACTTTAAAGAAATATCTACTGCTTGCATGATTTATATTATTTTGGCTGTAGGAATGGCTGCTTACTTATAACAATATTAAAAATGATTTACTTTGTATCCAATGTGGCCTTAAATTTGTTTATCAAATAAATAATTTACAAAATTCCAATTCGTATTCTGTTTTTTTTATAGTAGCTCACACGGAGAGAAGAGTTTGAGTAATTTTTACCAAAATTTTGTAAAACAGACTGCCGAAACCCCCCACAAAAAAATTATTAAAATTTTTGATAATTTTTACTAAACTTTCGATCAATTTTCACTGAAAGTTTATTCATTTTTATTAATAATATAAAAATTGTTACTAAGACTTCAGTAATATTTTGGCAGTCTGTTACTGAAAGTTTAGTAAAATTAACTGAAATTTTTTTCTCCGTGTACCGTCACATACATAATTCTGTATCTCTTAAGATCAATTTCTTTGTTATCTTTCTCTGATTATCTTTTTCAAAGATTAAATATACATACACATCTCGTAATTATCAATTTATTATTTTGATATGATTTTACATTGTTGATCTATTAATTAATGCATTGTTTGTGACTTAAATATAAAATTGATCAATAACCGGGCTGTGATCAAGAATTGTGTGGATAACGGTATAAAAAATTTTCATATACATTTTGGCAAATAGGAGAATAAATAAACATAAATTAGTCGATGGTATATCCGAAAAGTGTAATCCGCGTCCCAAGTGCTCCGGTATTTGTACAGATGACGATCAGAATCAGATTACCGAAGTTGAATCCAAATATATATATATATAGGTATACATATATATATATATATATATATATATATATACATGTATATAAATATATGGGTGTATAGGAGGTGAGGAAACGAGAGAAAACGATGCAGTGGCTGGGAGGTGCACTCGTATCGGAGCCCTCGGTGTCGTTACCCTAAGCGGGTATATACGCACAGGGATTGAAATGGCAATACGACGATTCTCACGGTTGCCGCACGGGGAGGAGGAGGGGGAGGGAGGGAGTAATAGAGCTGAAGCCGCCCGGTCGCGAGTGATATTAGGAGGGTGTTCGCTCGCGTATCTATAGTATTCGGGTGTGCAGACAGGTCGACCGAGGTAGTGCGTGCAGCAGCAAATGCGTCCGCGTGTACGGTTTCAAGTGCAAGCGCGAACGAGAGCCCAAAGGGGTGGCTCGTTCTTCCTCGTTCTTGTTCCCTCAGACACGTACATATACGCACACGGTACGTCTCTACGCGCATACGTATATACCGATATGCCGTTGCAACCTGCGCGCGCGCGCGGCCTGCCTGACGATGGTGGCACAACCCTGGGCAATCAATATGGGCCCAACGCAAACACGGCGCTACTACTGTACCAACATCAAATAGCCGAATCGAGACCGCTCGATCTCTCTCTCTCTCTCTCTCTCTCTCTCTCTCTTTCTCCTCCCCCACGTTTTCGAATACTATACCTGTACCACACTTACTCTACTCACTCGCCTATATCTCTCCCTATCTATCCATTCTAGATCCTCCACCGCGACTATTTTTAATAATCCACTGTTTAGAAAGACTGAATTCTTATTATATCATGACTCCTTGCAGCTTCTTTAAATTTTATAATGGTTTCCTTTGACAAAAAAAAAGTGAAGTAGACGAGACTTATCATTTAATCTCAGCTTACCAATGGCCGTAATGCTTCGACACACCCAACCCCGGAAAAATTGAGAGAGAGGAAAGAAAAAAGAAACGATAGTGTACGAACTCTCTTCTAGGATCACCTCGGATGTGCTTTCAATCTTGTCAAGATGATGGATTCTCATTGTTTGGAAAAGCCGTGCGAGGAGCTGTATACACAGACCTGTATATATCTATATATCTATATATCTATATACATAGACCTCGCAACGCTCCAGATGAAAAGAGAGTCTACGCGTATTGTACTTTTACCTACAGTGTGTGTCTCTTCAATCTCGCGATGAATTGTGCGCTCGCACTTTGCGCTCGGGATGTCACTTTTCATTTCCAAGAGGGTCCAGTAATGCTCGCGCCTTTTAAATTACCTTCATTTTTCTACACTCACTCAGACCCGATCAATCGATCCAACGATTTTTCTCATCAGCTTCCCTTTACATTGCTTTTTTTTATATATATATAATATTTTCAAGTGGTACAACGACAGAAATTTTGTATTAAAAATTACTATAGTTTGTATTAAAATTTAGAAAAATTATAGTAAATATTACAAGAATTGTATTAAATTTCATTATAGACTATAATAATTTTTACTGGAGAACATACTAATTTTCCTCAGTTTGTCAGTATGTGATTTTTTCATTAGAAACTATAGAAATATTTTTAATCTAAACTTTATCTCAGTGTATACGTTAATTTTCAAAATATCAAACTCCACACCATTATTAAAGATAATAATGATGTACAATTTTTCTAACGTTCGCATAGATTATAACCTGTAAATTATTCTGCTACCGTTAGATTGCATTGCGATTCCCATTTTTATTAAAAAAAAAGTAATTATAACATTTATATCCAAAGGAATACGAATTTAATTTAACAATATATAAATCTAATTTTAACAATACATCTTAGCTGTATGTGTTCAAAAAAATATGTAATACAAATTTTTATTAAAAATTACCAAAATTAGACGAAGTGTAAATAAAGAAACGAAGACAGCTCGATGTCACAAAGCAATTCACCTTTTCTATCAACATTCTCTCGGTTTGTATGAGTAAAAAAAAAGGGGGAAAAAATGGGGTGGAGCTAGAATTCGCATAAAGTACCAAGAGTAGTGCATAATTCGCGGCAGCGTGACTCGAGGAAGGAGTGCGACAATGGAGCGCGAGAAATAAATTATGCGGGATCACAAAAAAGCTCCGTCCCGTCTTGTCGTACTCAAGAAAACTTAAGACTCATCACCGCTCTCCTCTGTCCTGCTCGTCCCTTTTTTCTTTTTCTCTTTCCCGTCGTCTTCCTTTCTTTTTTTTTTAATCCAGAGACACTGGTAGCGCAATTATTCTCCCCTTTTTCCGCATCTCGAGGAGGAAAACGCGTTTGAACACCGTCGAATTTAGCTTACTGAGCCGTCTCTCGCACTCTCATTTAACTTTACAAAGAAGAATCATATTAATTGTTAAACGCTGCGGGGCATTTTTATCATCTAAATTTGTTACTTCTACGTCATAAAAATTTGTATACATACTCTCTTTCTTATAATTTTATTAATGATTATGCATTTGATGAATAAACAAAACAATTAGAAATAAATATATCTTTAGTCACTCTGCAATATTAATTTTTAATAAAGTAAATTAAAATAATAATATAAAAAATCGTAATTTCAATTACTAAATAGTCATATTTATTATAAATTCTGATAAACATATTAATATCGAACTTGATAATTCCTATCAGTGACATTTAGTCTATAGTCAATTCGTTCCACACTGTATAGATCGAAAAGTGTCTAGTTTATAGTTGTACCGTGTACGAACCTCGAGAGCGAGATACGCGTGTTGCACATAAGGCCGCGAGCAAAACCAACTTCTTTTTCAACTGCTACTCGACGCGATACCGTTTGACTGGCCGAAGGACGACGAGTTCCTTTTCGCTTCTTCGACCTTTTTTGCGTGAGCGATGCTTGCGGGAACGATCGATTCGTCGAACCAAGAGGACTCCGACGAAGAAGAGGGAGATCTAGAAAGTGGGCGCCGGAAGCTTTTCTCTTCGAGCGCTTTGTAAAACTGTTTGAGCATGCACGTCAACGAAAATTCTTGAATACCGTTGCCTCCTGGGCAATCGGCTCCTTTCTCTACTATCGAATGAACTGACCCTCACCTTCTTCTCTTCATCTACAAATTTTGTCACTGGATTTTTTTTTATTTTATTTTTATTCGATGTCGATTTTGTCGAGATTCAAAATTATTCTAATTTAAGTATATACAATGAGAAATAATATATTTAAAATTACTGGTATACATTTTCGTTTTACCCCACCCAAAAATATCAAGTTTTTTTTTCTCAGCGTATTGATGGAAGAATACGTAAATTATAAGTATTTGTATTTTGTTTTGTTGGAGAAATATGATTTGGTTATTATTTTTTTAATTGAGTGGAATTTTGAGTATCTGCAAAGAATAACCATCTCTACCCCATGTCCACGCATTGTTGGACTATCAGAATTCATACCAATGTATATTCTAATATAATTAACAGACTGTTTGAAGGCACGTAAGTAGTGTACACAAAAAAAGGACAAAATATATAAGAAAAACAATAATAATTAAATAAATAAATAAAATACTAATAATAACTTAAATTATCTAATATCAACTTATAATATTTATAATATTTGAGTTATGGGTCTTATTTATGTTATTATAGTTATATTTACTGAGTTAGTCAATTTTCATTTATTATTTTTTCCTCTCCCCTCATGGTTTATTACTCAGAAATATTAACATTTTCGAATAGAACACGAGGAGGAGGAAAAAGGATTGGATATATTTACGACTTGTATTTAGAATTGTTGCTTAACAACTATTGTATGAAAATTAAATGTTTACATAAAATGTTTTTATAAACTTTTATAAAATGTAAAAAATGTTATTTCTCCCATAAAATAATCATTGATAATTATGTTTTATGTATTTTTTTTTATCTATTGACCGAGAAAAAAACTTAATTTTTTTGGTTGGAATAAAACGAAAAAGTACCAAATTACTATATTGTTATAGTAACGGATAAGGATGTAGTTGGATTATCGCAATATTTACTATAAATTACAGTAATTTTTATTATACTATTTTTTTAGTGCATTGACAAATTTAAAAATATGGAACCATTATTCTTCTACTTTATAATATAAATAACATAAAATAGAAATCCCTAGTTAATTTATAATTAATTTCTTAATTATTTGTTCGGCACTTTTGAGATGGTTACACTTATCAGAGAATACGTTAAAAATCATTATTGTAATTTTTTCTTAAATCTTGAGTATCAAATATACAAACTAATGTGACGCCTGTGTCCGAATTATAACAGATTTTCATTTCCTTGAAGCCTTGTACAAAGATATCTGAAGTAATGTGAATAATGCAATGGATTACCTCGGATATCCTCTGTAGCTGTTATTGAATATTTGAATTAAATATATCTACCGTAATCTATTAAATACATAATCAATACATTTTTACTCCTTTCGAATAGTTTTAAACATTACTTTTCCGAATTAAAATAAATGATGAAAAGTTTATGAGAGTCGACGGAAGTTAAAGAGTTTTCATTGATTAAATTAGTTTTTTTTCCCCTATAATATATCTTCAAGTTTTGTTCCGAATAAATAATGAATATAAAGTACATTTATTAAAGGTTTTTAAATAAAACCCAAAGTTCCTTTTGATAATCCCCCAATTTGCATAACAATACAAAGTAGCTACGTAAAAAAAGGTCGCCAATTCCATCTAAGAAGAAGAAGAAGAAGAAGAAGTCGAGACCAGTGGCAGCATTTTCCTCCCTCTTAATTCATAAAAATACTCGACCCCAGCAAAAACAGGCAGGTCTCCCGACCCTCGTCGATTTCCATCTCGACGTTCCTTCGTAGCTCTTCCCCGACACGGCTAATTCGACAGGATTCTAAATAAGCAAGTCATCCTCTCGATTATTTTCACGATTAATTACCCGATTCTCCAATAATAGTCGAAAAACATTTCGATTATCCGCTTACAACGAAAACACACTTCCAATCATCAATCTGTAAGAAGGAAAAAAAATATCAATTGATTCATTTTCAATTAAATTCAATTATAAATTCTTAATGACTGATTAATTAAGAATTATGTTGTGCGTTTAAATATATTAAAACTACTAAAAACAAAGTACCATTGTATTCACTCGTGTTTTACAATTCAATTCTATATTTAATTATATTTTTTATGTATTCTGAACGAAGAATCTACAGCAGAAAGTCAAAAAGTTACGAAAATAATGTTTGATACTGATAGTACTATTTAGATATAAAGAATTAAAGAAGTTTATAAACATCAATTAGATCGAGAAAAATATTGGAACTATCGTAATTAAGAAAGAGCTATAAGAGTAGATGAAATTAGAGGAGGAAAAAAAAAGGAAAATGAGAAAAAAGGTGGAATCTTGAAATTAGAAACGAAATCACCAGAATTTCCAGAGCGCCACTAATGGGAGAGCGTTTATTTAATAAGAATATGAAGTTGCGCGCGATAGCTGGTCGAATGAAGACAACTCTTTGGTACGGAGTAGAGAAAGATAGGAAAGCCCACGGGAATGAGAGAGGGTAAAAGAAGAGAGAGAGAGAGAGGGAGAGAGGAAAGGCAAGATGTTAATGAGACCGGAGGGTTGGCATTCCTAGCGGCCTCGAAGACTCCCAAAGATTCCTTCCTTGCGTTGGTTCTCCCTTTCCTTCTACCATCCGTGTGACGTCACGATTCCACCTTGCCGCGGGGCTCGCTTTTACTTCAAAATCTCGACAGCGCGCGCGTGCACGATGCACCGGCTTCACCTTGGGCTACCCCAATTTTCGGGATCTCCCGAGCCTCGGGCAAGTATTTCGAAAATCTTATTGAGGAATTTGGTAAGTGTCCTCGAGACCGGGCTCCGGGATGCACACTCTACGGATTTTGCAATTCAAAGTTCACGCGCGTGCTTCATAAACACGCGATAACATTCAGTTTCTCGTTTAATTACGCATATATATATACACACTTTCGTGAAAAAAATTAATCGCCCCGTTTAATAAATTAAAAATAATCGGGGCTCTTTTAAAGTTGAAATTGAAAACTGTTCTGTTCAAGTAAAGTAAATACCGAATTTTGTTGTCGTGAATGTAAGCAGCTTGAAATTGTCTCGAAGCGTATAGTAATATTTTATTTATAAAAAAAAATTGAAACAAAAATTGACGAAACGTGAACGTAATTTAATGAAAGTAATATAATATAAAAAAAAGAAGAAGGGACGACGTAAGCTCAACTTGGTAGAAGTATATATATATGTACGTGAGTCCGCAAGAAAAGTGGAAAAGAACCCTCGAAATAGGCGACACTCCCACATTAGTCGGAACGGCCTTAGGAACCCCTCAGAAAAAATGGCGATCCCTGGATACATGTATATATATATATAAGTATATACCCTCTAGAAATATTATCGGAACGCGCGCGCGGGGGGTGGTGGAGGGTGGAGCCCATATTACGCGAGCAAGAGCGAGGGCGTTTCGTCGTCGCGCAGAAATAATACCTATATAACCTTGGAGACGTCGGCGGGGGTCACACAAAGCGTCGGGTTGGACCAACGTATATCGTTCTAACCAATCCCTCGCTCAGCTTTCGTAATAACTCGAATACCCTAAGATCATAACTCGGTGTATGCCCGAGAGGGAGGGTATAGAAGGTGGATACTCACAACGACGTTTCGATGCTTCGTCTCTGCAAATCGATGATACTGTATAGCTCTCGTTAATTGTGTAACCGACGTTATGGCTATCGTCGAATATCAATCACTAAGATATAGTATGATAATTTATTTAATTATATTAAACGAACGAATTTATGAAAAAGTACTAATTTAGTATTATTATAAGAATTAATTTTGTCTCCAAGTGAGCTCGAGTCATTTTACATTATACATAGATATATATTTAACGAATAGATTAACATTTTGAACGAATCGACACTTATGAATAGAAGAAACACATTAAATCTTAAAGGTAATGAAAATACAGAGCTCCGAAACTGTGTAATTATACAATTTAATTTATATTTTTAATAAATCCTTTAATAGTGATAGTGGATGATGTTATTTCCAGTTCGATAAAAACGGATTGAATACTTTATGGCGAAAAATTCTGCAATACGTAAGACTTATTTTTTCTTGTATACACTATTCTTGAAACAATAAACTAGCAGTGGTAGAAAAAAACTATTAAAAATATAATTCGAAAAGTGTAACATTTTACAAGCATCCAAAAAGAGATATCCGAGCATATAGAATAAAATTAAGTAGTAATGCTGTAAATATCGTCAGCCACATCTTCAAACGATTTATTAGAAGAAATAAATAATTACATTTCTATATAATAAAGTATTACATCTTAGTTATCGTGACGCATAAAACGCAGAGACGCCAAGAGTTAAGAAAGTTTGGTTATTTCTACCTTGGTTTATATAATTTTGCGGAAGGAAGGACGAATCATCCTTTAGTGCGAGATTGCGGCCGTCAAGTGCAACGTTTCACAAATCGAGTCGTTGTCGTTGTCATTCTCCTTCTTTCAAAAGGATAAAGGAAGGAAGAAGAGATAATAGAGAATAGATAAGAGGTAAGAGGTAAGAGAGAAGAGGGGTAGAAAGACGTTTGTGGGCAAGTGTTCGGCGTCGTTGCGGCGAAGAAACGAGCGCACCAGCGAGTAAGCGAGCGAGGACACGAGGCTGTCAGAAGCACGCGGGCCCGTTACTTCTGCTCCAGCAAGTTTCTCCTCTACGAACGTTGCTCTAGATGATCTTCCTGTCCGACTGTCTGTTTGCCACGCGAGACCGGCCTCTAATGCTTTGCCAAACGCGGATTTCATTTTACAGAGCGGCTCGCCCGCGTTCCTCCTACGCCATTTCTCTTCTACCGCTCGCGTCTTATTCCGTTAACCGCTACGATGCTTCCCTTCTGCTGTCTGTTACCTATTGCTTTCTCTCCCTCTTTACCGCCACCGCATACCCTTCCTCCTCCTCCTCCTCCTCCTCCTCCTCCTCCTCCTCTTCTTCTTCTTCTTCATCCTACTTCCCGAGCAACATCTTGCGAGCGTAAAAATCTCTTTTCCTCCAAATGAGAATTTACGCGGTCTTCCGCCTCTATTGATTTTGATTCTATTTCCTAATTTTTTTTTTCGTTTTCATACTACGTACGCTCGGGTATAAACCTGCGAGTTATAACATACAATTTTTACAGTTAATCTACATCCATTCTCTCATCCTATAAATAAATAGCCATTATCTTCTAATTTGTTCTATAATGATGGTTGTTATTTCGTACTTTACAATAATATCGAAATAAATTTGGCCTATATCCATTTACAAATATAAGTTATACTTTTCAAAGTATATATTCTTTTTTACATCATACACATCAAATCAAATAAAAAAGACAGAATAGCTCAAACCGACAAAAACGTGATTTTTCACCGCAAGAAGTTATCTAACGCCGAATATTTATGAATAATAATAGCTGTTGGGTTATTCAAGTGGAATTTCAAGAAAATATCCGGTTGATATTAAATAAATTTTCTAGAATTTAGAAGAACATGCTTGACCCTGTACTTGAGTAAACTTTTCTAGTTTTGAACATAAGGAGATATAGTTTGATTATAGAAGATTCATATAACATCCACCAAACAACTTATTGAGTCATATTCAACAAACATTCTATTTAAAGTAATAATCTATTTTTTCAGTGTACATTATGTATCAAAGTATTATTTTATCATGTTGATTTAAATGTAACTTCACTTGAGCGAATGTATTTAGTTCATTTAATTATTTACTCTTAGCGAAGAGATTTTCGCACTTTTGGCTATTCTATATTTTATTCCGTGAGCTTTTTTAATTTACTGTATGAAAATATTAATTATATAAATAATCGAAAAAAATGATGTTAATCTATTACGAAGTAAACAACGTTTAGTAAGTATCTAGATATATAGTATACATATATCAGGAAAGAATTATTTCACTTGATAATTTTTCAATCTCGCTCAAACTTTATGCCATTCGAAGGAATTGAAAGCACTTCCGAGAGTAATGGTAAGTAGGTCAATAACTCGAAGCTTCAAGGGAGAGACAAAACCGTTTCTGATTTGAATAAAAATAACCTTCCTCTTCCAATATAAAATGCAAAAGAAAAAAGTTACAAACAAAACTTTGAGTTAAGTGGAAAATAAACCAACGTCACGCCATCGCCGCGCATAAACTTTCGAAATCTCGAGCTATATGAAGGCGAAAAATCGTCGAAAGGGACCGCGGGGAGATGGAAAACAAAAAATTACCTGCGATTCGTTCCCCCTCCGAGGGAAGGAAAAATCACGAGAGAGCCGCAGACATCGATAAACCAAGCTCCCGAAAAGAACAAAAAAAAAAAGGAAGAGGAATACGAAATCCAAGCGAACATCAAAAAGTCGCAGTCGTGACGCGATGCCCAGAATGAAAAATAGAACGTGTAAGTTTTGCCGAGGCTAAAAGAAGGCCCGAAGAAAAAGGAATGAAATAGGAAAAAAAAAGAGAGAAAGAAAAAGAAAAGAAGAAGCGAGGGGAAATTCAACGAACGAAACGCGTCGGCACCGTCGCCCGCACAGGGAGAGATTTTGGTCGTTTTGAGGGAATCTCGAAGATATATATATATATATATAGCTAGAAAGAAAGAGGGGGGGGGGGAGAGATAAACAGAGGTACGGCGAGAGAGGCGCAAGTTCACGGCAATTTACCCGATCTCCCTATACGGCATATCAATTTATATACAGGAGAAGAGCGAGAGACGCGAGCGGGCCATGAGACAGGAAAGAAAATCAAATAAAGGAGAGGGTAAAGCGGCGGACTGTTTATGGCAGTGCCGGTCTCGCGCGGGGCTTTTGTTTTATATTTATACTTTTTGCGCTCGCGCCTGGTGATGTATTCGCGACTGGGGAGCGACGTCCCCGAAAGAGAGGGAGAGACAAATATAAAGATAAAGAGAAAGAGAGCGAAAGAGAGGGATGAACGTGTAGCTAGGGGAGGAATAAAGCGAAGGCAGGAATCAAACTGCAAATTGCCATTTTTATTTCCACTTTTCCACGTGCCCCTCGTTCCGGGCACCCCCTTGCGCGTCATTTCCATACAACGCGCGCACGATTTCACCCTCGCGCCCCCGTCTCTCTCTCTCGCTCTCGCTCTTCCGCCTTTTCCGCTTTTTCAGCGGTTTTTAACCCGACGAGCGCTCAATTTTAATTCACATAAAGTAGAAATCGCGCGCTACCTTCTCTCTGTTTCTCCCCGGTTTACCTATCCTCTCGTTCTACCCCTCCCTCGATCCGACTCGCTCGCTCGCTCGCTCTCGCTAAGCGCGGGTTATAAGCAACCGGGGAGCAAATAAAAGGGACCCTCGCCGGCTCTATAACCCGCGAGTGTATACTTTCCCGTTCGTTCCGCGAAATTTATGATGCGCTCGCCCGTCTATGCCTCCACACTTTTATACACCCCCTATCTACGCGTCCACACCCACACACGTATACCTCTACATACATATGCGTCGATACAACTCCGACGGGTAATTAACTCGCGATGAATGGCTAATTAACCCCGATGAAATATTCACCTTTCAATTTTCTCGTTCGATTTCCGTTGAGCCGAAAAATTTTTTTTTTCTTTACTTCCCCGGTTATTTTTCTTTTCTTTCCCCACCTCCCCTTTTTTTGTCGATATACGTCAAATTACGCTAGATATCGGTACTCTGAAACATTCATTTCGTTTGTCATTCGGCAATATCGGAGTCTGACCGATTATATACGTTTCGTCGATCGCCAGCTTCGAACGATTTCCCGATCGTTTGTATATATAAATACATTTTATATTTTCAAATAATGGACACCCTATATATATATACATATATGCATCTGCGTGTACCGCGGCAACTCGTTCAACAATTTATACGATTAATAATAAAAACTCTTTTAAAGAATGCAGTTTAGGAGAGCTACATTTTAGAACAAAATATCGAATTTTTTCTAATTAAATTTTTCTCGCTTTCTCGAGCTTAAGGGTGCAGATATATGTTTTTAAATTTAATTTTAATTTACTACCATTTTAGGAGCAAGAATTTTCATTAAAATTGCTTCAATGATTATTCCTCGGTAGTATATATATTTATATACTGATTATATATACGTATATATATAGGTATTCCGGTGGAACTTTTCGATTCCTCGGTTGTCCAATATTGTTTCGAGTGATAAAAAAGAAGAGAGGGAACAGACGAATAGAAGGTTGAATAATATTACTGTTATATTGTGTACTTTACTACTGTACGATTAGTATTATTATTACTACTATAAAAATAACCTTCCTCTTCCAATATAAAATGCAAAAGAAAAAAGTTACAAACAAAACTTTGAGTTAAGTGGAAAATAAACCAACGTCACGCCATCGCCGCGCATAAACTTTCGAAATCTCGAGCTATATGAAGGCGAAAAATCGTCGAAAGGGCCGCGGGGAGATGGAAAACAAAAAATTACCTGCGATTCGTTCCCCCTCCGAGGGAAGGAAAAATCACGGGAGAGCCGCAGACATCGATAAACCAAGCTCCCGAAAAGAACAAAAAAAAAAGGAAGAGGAATACGAAATCCAAGCGAACATCAAAAAGTCGCAGTCGTGACGCGATGCCCAGAATGAAAAATAGAACGTGTAAGTTTTGCCGAGGCTAAAAGAAGGCCCGAAGAAAAAGGAATGAAATAGGAAAAAAAAGAGAGAAAGAAAAAGAAAAGAAGAAGCGAGGGGAAATTCAAGGAACGAAACGCGTCGGCACCGTCGCCCGCACAGGGAGAGATTTTGGTCGTTTTGAGGGAATCTCGAAGATATATATATATAGCTAGAAAGAAAGAGGGGGGGGGGGAGAGATAAACAGAGGTACGACGAGAGAGGCGCAAGTTCACGGCAATTTACCCGATCTCCCTATACGGCATATCAATTTATATACAGGAGAAGAGCGAGAGACGCGAGCGGGCCATGAGACAGGAAAGAAAATCAAATAAAGGAGAGGGTAAAGCGGCGGACTGTTTATGGCAGTGCCGGTCTCGCGCGGGGCTTTTGTTTTATATTTATACTTTTTGCGCTCGCGCCTGGTGATGTATTCGCGACTGGGGAGCGACGTCCCCGAAAGAGAGGGAGAGACAAATATAAAGATAAAGAGAAAGAGACCGAAAGAGAGGGATGAACGTGTAGCTAGGGGAGGAATAAAGCGAAGGCAGGAATCAAACTGCAAATTGCCATTTTTATTTCCACTTTTCCACGTGCCCCTCGTTCCGGGCACCCCCTTGCGCGTCATTTCCATACAACGCGCGCACGATTTCACCCTCGCGCCCCCGTCTCTCTCTCTCTCGCTCTCGCTCTTCCGCCTTTTCCGCTTTTTCAGCGGTTTTTAACCCGACGAGCGCTCAATTTTAATTCACATAAAGTAGAAATCGCGCGCTACCTTCTCTCTGTTTCTCCCCGGTTTACCTATCCTCTCGTTCTACCCCTCCCTCGATCCGACTCGCTCGCTCGCTCGCTCGCTCTCGCTAAGCGCGGGTTATAAGCAACCGGGGAGCAAATAAAAGGGACCCTCGCCGGCTCTATAACCCGCGAGTGTATACTTTCCCGTTCGTTCCGCGATGATGCGCTCGCCCGTCTATGCCTCCACACGTTTATACACCCCCTATCTACGCGTCCACACCCACACACGTATACCTCTATATACATATGCGTCGATACAACTCCGACGGGTAATTAACCCGCGATGAATGGCTAATTAACCCCGATGAAATATTCACCTTTCAATTTTCTCGTTCGATTTCCGTTGAGCCGAAAAATTTTATTTTTTTTCTTTACTTCCCCGGTTATTTTTCTTTTCTTTCCCCACCCTCCTCCCTTTTTTTGTCGATATACGTCAAATTACGCTAGATATCGGTACTCTGAAACATTCATTTCGTTTGTCATTCGGCAATATCGGAGTCTGACCGATTATATACGTTTCGTCGATCGCCAGCTTCGAACGATTTCCCGATCGTTTGTATATATAAATACATTTTATATTTTGAAATAATGGACACCCTATATATATATACATATATGCATCTGCGTGTACCGCGGCAACTCGTTCAACAATTTATACGATTAATAATAAAAACTCTTTTAAAGAATGCAGTTTAGGAGAGCTACATTTTAGAACAAAATATCGAATTTTTTCTAATTAAATTTTTCTCGCTTTCTCGAGCTTAAGGGTGCAGATATATGTTTTTAAATTTAATTTTAATTTACTACCATTTTAGGAGTAAGAATTTCATTAAATTGCTTCAATGATTATTCCTCGGTAGTATATATTTATATACTGATTATATATACGTATATATATAGGTATTCCGGTGAACCTTTTCGATTCCTCGGTTGTCCAATATTGTTTCGAGTGATAAAAAAGAAGAGAGGGAACAGACGAATAGAAGGTTGAATAATATTACTGTTATATTGCTGTACTTTACTACTGTACGACTAGTATTATTATTACTACTATAAATACAGGTGTTAAGTAAATTTGATCAATTTATTATTATTTCACAAACATAAATTATTGTAAATAATTTTCGTATTAAATTAAAGATCGTTTAAAATATTTGTATATACAATATTATTTGAAGAACTGCGATGGAGGTACGAGGTACTTTTTTCGATCTCTACCGATTATTACAAGCATCACTCTAGAATGTACTTTCAATGAGTGCTTTCTTTACAAAGACAACGCATGCTGTCGTCAATGATTAGCATTGGATTTAGGGGTATAAATGAGGAAGGTTAAACAATAAAAAAATAAATCCTGTATATTATTAGAGTTTAAAAAAAAGGTTTAAATCGATATTGTTCCCAGTTACTGCTCTAACTTTGTACTGACCATATAATTACTATTAGTGTTATTATGTAACAATACCGCCACATACTCAGTTATTGATCAGTCAAGGCAAATCGCTACGTTCATAAAATAATTATATGTTAAAATAAAGGCTAATAATTTTATTTATGGAGCCGCGGTGGCTCATGGGTAGAGCTCCCGACTCTCATGACGTGTACCTCTGAAAAATTTTTTCATGTGCATTTTTCGAACACCGCGACTCAGTGGCTCGGCGTGTCACTATAATGTGACGCCAGTTAAGGTGCGCGTGCGTTTCGTGCACTTGTCACTTTGTCAGTGCATGAGAGGCACGGGCATCTGAACTATAGGGAACGTTTAGGGACGCGAAGATGTAAAGAGGATCGCGGTGGTTCCATCGGGAGGACAGGAAACTGTAATTATTAGACTAATTAATCGCGATGAATGGCTAATTAACCCCGATGAAATATTCACCTTTCAATTTTCTCGTTCGATTTCCGTTGAGCCGAAAAATTTTTTTTTTCTTTACTTCCCCGGTTATTTTTCTTTTCTTTCCCCACCTCCCCTTTTTTTGTCGATATACGTCAAATTACGCTAGATATCGGTACTCTGAAACATTCATTTCGTTTGTCATTCGGCAATATCGGAGTCTGACCGATTATATACGTTTCGTCGATCGCCAGCTTCGAACGATTTCCCGATCGTTTGTATATATAAATACATTTTATATTTTCAAATAATGGACACCCTATATATATACACATATATGCATCTGCGTGTACCGCGGCAACTCGTTGAACAATTTATACGATTAATAATAAAAACTCTTTTAAAGAATGTAGTTTAGGAGAGCTACATTTTAGAACAAAATATCGAATTTTTTCTAATTAAATTTTTCTCGCTTTCTCGAGCTTAAGGGTGCAGATATATGTTTTTAAATTTAATTTTAATTTACTACCATTTTAGGAGTAAGAATTTTCATTAAAATTGCTTCAATGATTATTCCTCGGTAGTATATATTTATATACTGATTATATATACGTATATATATAGGTATTCCGGTGAACCTTTTCGATTCCTCGGTTGTCCAATATTGTTTCGAGTGATAAAAAAGAAGAGAGGGAACAGACGAATAGAAGGTTGAATAATATTACTGTTATATTGCTGTACTTTACTACTGTACGACTAGTATTATTATTACTACTATAAATACAGGTGTTAAGTAAATTTGATCAATTTATTATTATTTCACAAACATAAATTATTATAAATAATTTTCGTATTAAATTAAAGATCGTTTAAAATATTTGTATATACAATATTATTTGAAGAACTGCGATGGAGGTACGAGGTTCTTTTTTCGATCTCTACCGATTATTACAAGCATCACTTTAGAATGTACTTTCAACGAGTGCTTTCTTTACAAAGACAACGCATGCTGTCGTCAATGATTAGCATTGGATTTAGGGTATAATGAGGAAGATTAAACAATAAAAAAATAAATCCTGTATATTATTAGAGTTTAAAAAAAAGGTTTAAATCGACATTGTTCCCAGTTACTGCTATAACTTTACACTGACCATATTATTACTATTAGTGTTATTATGTGACAATACCGCCACATACTCAGTTATTGATCAGTCAAGGCAAATCGCTACGTTCATAAAATAATTTCATATGTTAAAATAAAGGCTAATAATTGTATATATTTTTACGCATATACAAAAAAAGTATAAGTATCAAACTTCCTTTTTAGCCATCTCAGATAAGGTAAAAGTCCCTGTTATTAAACGATTTTTAACATGTTTTTTGTTCCGATCTCAATAAAAAATTGAAATAAGCATAAATGTTGGAAATTTGTATACCATTCGATGCGCGTATTCTTTCTGAACAATTACCTGGTTTAACATTTTAATTTAACGGTTTTAATTAATTATATTATTAAAAAACGGAGAGCCTCATGTGTACGTATTATTAAACGCCTTGAAATACATGTCCCGACTGTTTAATAATCCTGTCCCTATTTATTAAACACTTTGAAAACTCAAAATTTAACTATTTTTTAACAATTTAGCTTAGTATTTCGATTGATACTACAAGGATTTATCTTTATTTAGTGTATGCAATCATAAAATTCTATAGATAAAACGATGTTTAATAATTTTGATCATAATACAAATGCGAGTTACTTTGGTATAAAATGAACCCGTGAGAGTTTTCCGCGTAAGTCTTGATGCAACTATATTATAAAGATTCAATAGCCCTTTTTCACATACTTTTGAATTTTAATCGGTTACTAATGAACAATGACGAGCATACACATATTAGTGATTCGATAGATATACGTTTCACTAACACACATACTGAAATAATATCAATTTTTCCGAAAAAAGCTCAAAAGTAACCTTCAAGTGCTTTTGTAGGTTAACTTTCTAACCAAAAGAAATACATTATTTAGCCTTTATACAACATGCATATATCATTTAAATCGATTAATAATGTATTTTTAACTATTTTACCAATAAAAATCTATAAATCAATCGGTAAATATTGATTTAAAACAGTGTTTATACCGTTTAATAATAGGGACAGGAACAAAATCATATGTACGTAGTATGGAACAGCTAATAATTTAATTAAAGCAATATTAAAATTGCAAAAACAGTCTGTAATCGAAATCTACGATATAAAAACTATCCCCTAATGCTTAAACGATCAAATATAATCCTCTTATTAATGTATTAGAGTTAGAAAACTTTGTGCGACAATGCCGACTTTTTCCGTCAAAATGTTAATCGATCTATGCAATTTTGCCGACTGTTTCGTGATTTCCCCAGTGCTTCATTCTAAGTTATTTCAATTCGTTAACATAGTTAATAGACTAAATTATTTAATAAAATTTTTCTAATCATTAATATACCTATACTTTTCTTTTAATTCGTATTACTTTCTCTCTGTTTAGTACGAGGTACACTTTTCTCGAGGTGTTTAATAACAGGGACTTTTACCTTAAATAAAAAAAACTGGTATTTTTAAATCAAGCAACAATCTAAAAAAAAGCGAAAAGTATCCAATTTCTGATCAGTAAATTTTCGGTAATGTATACCAATGCCTCTACTAACTAAATATTGTTTGTTTATAACCTTTAAATTTTGCGTAGATCTATCAAATCTTATTATTTTATTATATTAAAATAATATACTCTTCAGCAATTGTTTAATTATCAACAAATGCGTATACTAACTAGAAATAAATAATTATAAATTCGAGAAAAAAAGAAACCAAATAATTACAATAAGTTGGAGTGTATAAGAATTTATCGTTAAGAGAGAAAAAAGGTATGGAGAATATCAAAAGTTTGTGGAGGCATAAAGTTTGAAGCGATTGAGTCTATATCGAGGATCGATTCTCCCTCCCGGTTCGAATTATACCTCGCATCAAAAGATAAAGGTTAGAGACGTCGAATAACTACCCAGCATTCCCGTTAAATAATAGCATTTCGCGCGGCTACGGGTACACGAGCACACGGCTCACGGCTCACGGCTCAGGAGGTTCCACGGTAGATATGTATATATACGTATAGGAAGCGGGTGAGGCTCCGCGAAGCAATCAACATAAAGAACTTATAAATCTCGGGTGCTGTCGATACGGCGCGCTCGCTCGCGAGATTCCCCAGCGTTCTCGGCGCGAATATTTCGATATAAATAAATCGGCACCCCGTCGAAAGACGAAGGGTCGCGGCGTGTAGCGGCGCAGCGCACCCCCGAGCAACACCTACACACACATACAAGTGTGTATATATAGGTAGAACGGGTTCTCCATAGCTCTCCTTCGCTCTAACGACACTCGACCGCGCGCGCGCGCGCGAGTTCTCCCCCCGCCACTCCTCGTTCTCCTGGCGCACGTATACATAAGCTACACAACGCACCTTAATGTCGCATAAATCTCCCACTGGAAAATTACACCAATGCCAGATAGAGGAGGACGGGAGGGAGAGACGGAGAGATGCGGCGGCGGCGGCGGCGGCAGCGGCGGCACCGTCAGTATACCAGCGGAGTAGGAGAACAAGAAAAAGAACGAGCCGACAGAGAGGGAGAACGAGAGGGTGAGAGGGGTGCAGAGGTTAGGAGCGAAGCTTCGAGAGATCGGTTTGGAAGGAGCGGGGGAGAGAAAGAGAGAGAGAGAGAGAGAGAGAGAGAGAGTAGTAGGAGTTCGCGCGTATATATTTCCTCGAGGTGTACCCTTTCCTCCCAGTCTCTCGGTCTCTCTCGGTCCTCCTCGGTCGGTTCTCTTAGCCCGGCAGAGCGAGAGAGAGAGAGAGTGAGAGAGGGAGGGAGGAGTGGGTGGCCGGATTTTCCGGGGGCAGAGCGAGAGAGAAGCCGCGCTGGAGCAACAGCAGCGAGAGCCGAGAAAGCGCGGCAGCCAGCTTTCCCCACTTCAGAAGAAAAGCACTTTCATAAATCTGCCAGCAGATATATGTGCGCACAATTTCCGAGATCCGGCCATTAAAGAGCCTCTCTCCTCCCTCTCTCTCTCTGTCTCTCTCTCGCTCTCTCGCTCTCTCGGTCCTGTCGTGCGAACCTGCAAGAGATTCGCTTCGTCTCCGTCCATCGGCGAGTTTCTTTATCTATCCATCTTTCTGCCCTCCCACTCACCTCCCCCCCCCCCCTCCACGCCCTCTCTCTCTCTCTTTCGGTGGAATCGCGCTAGCTCTCGAGCCCGAGCCCAGAGAAGAGAGTGAGAGAGAGAGAGGAACAAGGGAGAAGTTCACCGTGCGCTCCGCCGACGAGGTTCCACTATAACGTGTAAGCTTGAGCGTAACGCTCGCCGACGTATATAACTCGCGCGACCAGAGCCCCGCGCTACCAGTAATTCTACCCGTGGTTATATCTTGATCTCTCCGGACATCTTTCTCTCTATATCTACCTCTCCTACCCTCGAAACCTCTCGCCTCGCTCCTTCTTCTCTATCCCTTTCATTCCACTGCATCTATATATACATAGCTATATATTCCTCGCGTTTGCCTTTACATTACGCGGTTTTCTGGACATTCCTGAATTCTGTGCCGTGTTGCGCCTAACACTCCACTTGCTATGCCTATACCTATAAACTCAAGGCGATTTTACTTTTGTATCTGCTAAGATTTTATCAATAATGTCGATATTGATTATCCCTACCATACCGACGAAACGCGATATATCTGTAAATAATATACAATGGAGAAAAAGTATAAGAGATAATACGCGCCTTTGTTTGTTTGAATTAGAAACTAAAATGTAGTATTGGGTTTTCGAGATGAGTCTATCACCAACAAATGTGAACGTAACCTCAACAGGGTGCAGAGACTTGATATTTGTCGGTATAAGGGCTACAAAAAATATTATATTTCTCAAAAACACAATAATATTTCAGTCTGAAATGATCAGTGCACAGTTGGATTATCGATAAACGAAGGCTTCTTTTCTTATTTTTTCGTAAACCATACGCATTTTCTTTTTCTTTTCTTTTATTAATCAATAATCAAGAAAAATTGAGTACGAGACCCCCTAAAAAATGACAAATCATATTACAATGAATTAGAGAAAATATCTTATATAAGAAAAAGAAAATCACTAGGATAATTGTTTTGAACGTAAAACGCATAAAAAATAATGCAGATAAATTTGAAAAGACGATAGTAAAATAGAAACGATCTGAGAGTTGTAAAATAATAAAAGAAAAGGAGGGAGAAGGATTGCAAAGTAGGTAAATTGGTATAAAAGCCATGGTCCCACTCGGAATAATAAACGTGTCGGGTCTCTTTAGCCCGTTCGTTTGACTCGATTCTCCCCCGCCGTCCCCGTAAAACTAGGCGCATACGTTAAAACTCCTTGGGGCTCGAATTGAGATAACGTTTTCACGTACACACACACACACACACGCGCGCGCGCGCGTACGTACGCTCGCGAGTATTCTTCCATTTACAGGTTGCAACGTTTCATATATATATATAGGTATATATACAAGGCCCGTCTCCGGAGTGCGAGGATCGCGGGATAAAACGCGAGCGCGCCCTCTAAACAGTTTACTTTTAAACCGAGGCGGCGCTTACCTATGTATTTTGAGATAGGGGTGAGTTATATCTCCCTGACGTACGGCCACGCCGTTTTTAAAAGATTTATCCTCTTTAATACTGGCGAAAGGGGCCGAGATTTCCCGGTGCGAAAGAAAAGCGTGTGCCTCGAGAGATAGAGAGACACTTTCTCTCTCTTTCTCTTTTTTCTCTCTCTTTTTACCCTCTCTCTGGCTCCCTCTTTCAACCTCCACCAGCTCCGATTTCGCTTGGCTTTTGCTCTCTCGAGCTACGTCTTACTAGTGCCTCTGCAAGAATAAATGCTCGACAGCTCGCGGCTCCCTCGTTCGCCAAATTAGAATTGCCTACTATATACAACGCGCGTGCATCTTACCCATCACACGTTTACTCAACGACTCTAAAATACGTTAACCATTGCGTTATCCCCTGATCTTCACCTTTACACTTGCAAATCTTCTTTTCTCTATTTACACATTATTTTTCGGACTTGTCACTTTGTATAACTGTTTTGGACAGTTACAAGTAAAGGTCAACGTTGTAGTGTAATAATGCTTGATTATATCCTTGACGCATGGTATAATCTTACGATCCGTCCAGAAATCGTAAATTAATAGTGGCGATACAATGTAATTTTTTATGAAGAAGCTTAAATCACTTCCTTTAATTATATAATACGTGTATATTATTAAATAAAATTTTTTAATTGTACGCATCAAAATAAAATAATGCAATATACATTTGAAACGCCTTCTACACTCCGTCAAAATTACAACTGTAAGAAAATGTAAAGTATATATCTTATCACGTATCTCATAAAACGATATAAAAATAAAGCAGTACGAAAATTTAAATACTAATGCGCGTTGGTGATTAGATTAAAAACAAGAAACGCACCGAGTGAGTAATGAAGAAAGCAAACAAAGAGAAAGACAGTGGAACGGAAGATAAATAATATGTCCAAGTCAATGGCGAAGAGGGTAATTAATTCGTATAATATGCCGCAGTTAAGCCGGCTATCCGTAACGCGACCCTACTGCCAACCCACCCTCTCCTTCTCTCCCGCCTCGTCGTCCTTGTTCGCCTTTTCAAGCAAGCTTTTAATACCGCTGCTTTAGCTGAATTATCAGTCTTGAATGATAATACCATTTTCTCTTTAGATTTATATTTCTTTATCTTTTTTACAACCTCATCTCGTAACGTACATTATTTTCATTACATTAATGTTCATTTCATCTCACCTTTTATTCCGAGCTAGATCATTATATAATATTTACCATTTTCGACTTTTTTTTTTATTTATTTTATTTCGAATTAATAATTAATTAATAATAAAATTATTTCGGTCTTACAGTCCATATTGACTGTAAGAAATAAAATGTTAATAATGAGGATCAAAATCGCCCTATTTTTTATTTTATTTAATTTTTGATTGTTTTTACTTTCTTGTAATTAATATTATATTTATTTTAGTTAATGGACTGTAACATCGAAATAATTTCTGTTTTAATTTATATTTTATCTCAATTTATTTTATTTTATTTTATGTATAATTACACGTAATAGTTCTACTTAGTAACATGAAATTATATTTTTAAATTAGGTAACGTATACTTCAAGATACACGGGATGTAAACTTCAAAAAATAAAAAAATGATTTATTTTTCATTAAACGAGGAATTTAATTTGTGGATATATTTCATGAATTTTTTCAATTAGTTTTATTGATAAATCAGCGAGATTTTTGGGCAGCCGTAAATCATTGTTTTGTAGACTACATATTACAGACCAAAAATAGATGATTACGTATAATTAATTAATAATTAATTATTTCTTAAAATCTCTCTGTCGTACTATTCTATTTGTTTCGAACAGTATCTGCGATTTCTTGTGTTTTTTTTCAGATTTTTCTTATAATTAGTATATTATTATATTAATATTTTTATTATTATTATATTATATATTAGGTATACGTGCACATACTCTTTTTTATCCATATTATCCCAATTTTAATTGACGTAATGGACGTAAATCCTATCAAATGAACACAAGTCCAACACTACATACCATTGTGTATTCCCGTATTTTGAGAGAAAGCGACATCGAATCGCACGTACTAGCCTATGGGAGGGTGTTGCAGTAACAATCAAATTCCAGAGAATATATATATAGAGTTTCGGCCGAAAAGAAAAGTTTGCAATCGAGCTATCGATCAACTGGAGAGAGTAGAAGGAAGAATTAAGGGGTCGAATCTTCGCCGACTCAGAGAAACAAAGAGGAACTCGTAAAATTCACGAAAGAGGTAGAAGCTCTGAAAAGAATAAGGGTCGTCTTCGAGATGAAAGAAAAAAAAGTCCCCTTCCGCGTGGATAAAGTTGCTTGGCTGACCATCCTAGGCCACCCGACAAAGGGAGCTTGCGTGCGTGCTCACGCGTTTTCGACACGAGGGAGAACGAACACCCAGAAAAGTTTTAAAAGTCGATTTGATTTACTATGATATATCGTGACAATTTCAATTTAACTTGGAAACTTCTTTTTATTTGATTTAACGTTTACGCGTTTGTTAAATATATAACTGCACTTTTAGGGATATTATTATAATCACGTTACACGTAACACCATAATAATTATGTTTAAAGAAATCTCGATCGTGTATATAAAATCTCTTCACATTTTTATTGAAATGACAGATCGATAATTTGCGATTTTACTTATACAAGGAGAGTATTCAATCTCCCGGAAACAAGTTTATATAAAATTATATGTTATTTCAATGTGTTCAATAAGATTAGTCTAATAAAAGACCCGTGTCCCGGGGTTTCGTAAAATGGGCTCAAGGTATATGGATACTCAAACTTTTCGAAAAATCTACGGATAAAAGGAGCTAATCAAAATTTCAAACAACTCAGGTTTTAAACAATTTTTAATTTCTAGTCAAAAGCTAAAACATAGTCCCAAGGTTCAAAAGTTACGTTTGATTAAAGATATGTCTAAAAAATAGAATAACAAGGCAATGGAAAAATTTTAATAAATTTGAAAAAATCAATCTATTATTAACTAATAATGATTTACTATCTGAATAAACCAATGTTGGAATATTACAATTCTTAATGTCAGTATTTTTCTCTGTTAGGCATCGGTTATAGGATAAATAAAAAATAATAAAAATTATTTAAATTGATGATAAAATACGTTTTAAATCTTTATCTCACACACCTAATGAACAAATCCTCTAGATACGGGTCTGTTGGTTTGAGGCAAATAATTATATATTCCATAGATTAAAAAATGTTCATGTCCTGAAGGTCAAGTTCTTGTTTCACAGTTTCCCTGGTAGAAATATTCGAAAGTCACTCGCGAGTCCTTCGCTAAATTCGTTGCCATTGGCTAGTTTTTTCAAAAATGTCTAGCTGAGAAAGTGGTCTATATTTTTATCTTCTTGGATAAAAAAACTCGTTAAAGCATATATATAATATAAACCGGCTTGATGAATAAAAAGGTATTTACTGAGGATGATGAGGTTTAGGATGTGTATTATTGAGTAAATCTACCAATAATTTGAAATCAAGATTGTTTTTATTTTATTTTTTATTTATTTATTTGCATAACTTGGCGTGCAAAATCCAATAACCTCAGTTCAAAGTATGTTTGAAACAAGCTGCCAGAGCTATTTCATTTTATAAGTTTATTAATGTTGGATCGTAATGAAGACACTCTAAAGTGCATATATAAGATGTAGTTTGTATCTGTGATATTGTGTGTCTAGTTTTATCTGTGTACAGTGTATATATTATACGTGAAAAATAATATAAAAATAAAACGAATGAATTTGAACTAGAATTGTGTTGATTTATGTATAATAAATTATTCTTTACTTAAACAATTTGTGTTATAACATCACTTTATTACAAACAAGTATATAAATATCGATTATCAAACTAGACTTATTTACGTATTATTTTTTTCCAAATAATCGTGTTTGTCGAAGATTCAGTGTAACTGAGAGGGTCACAATACGTATCAAAACTTAATTTCACCAATCTATCCGTAGCACTTCGAAAGTTTTTATTTTAAATGTTACCCAATAGATTTTCCTAATAATTACTACACTGCCGGGTGTATTAACCATAGGCAGTTCTCGAGTCAAGATTAAAAATATTATATAATTGAAATTTTATGTATGTATAATGTTAAAATCTTTCTTATTAAAACATATTATTATTTAAATAATAGTAGCTTATTTGCAGGCACGATCGTTACACGACAGTGCCTTATATTAATATTATATATTGAACTTGAAATTATTAGGTGCTATAATTTTGTATCGCTAAAGTAGATTTTGGTAAAATAGTTGGTCAAAAGAAAGTACAAAGAAAACGTTTGCTCTACGCCAGATTGCTTATGTGCGCTATCAACTAAAGACAGTTTATTGACACGAAATTGAAGATGCGGGCATTTAAATATTTAGAGAGACACCGCCAATTGGTAAAATGACTATTTTATTATCTTTATGCACGCGGATAAAACGTTGGTATATCCGTAACAAATATTTTCCGAAACACACGTTGACATAAATATATATATGCGTGCGGATTATTTACGAGGTGATCAAGAAAATCCAAATGGAAGTTTGCATAAGTAAAAATGAAAAAAGTGAAAAGCGAAGCCTCCGAATTGTCGAAAGTGAAGAGGAATCAAAGTTGATGCTCGCGCGCACGATATAAAGCAAAAGTATAAAACTCGAAGAGCGAAGTAGAAGTGATAGATCGTAGGGAAGGAGGGAGGGAGGTATAGGTAGGTAGAGAGGTAGGGATCGGTAGGAAGGTGTAAGGGAGGGTAAATCTGAGGAAAGAAGAGAGGAATAGGAAAAATAAGGGAGATGGAATAGGAGTCGGTTGGATGAGAGAGCGAGTTGCGAGCTGGCCGGTAGACATCTGCACCTGTTTCACTTTGCCCCCTCCGGAAAGCAGCAGCAGGCGCCAGGCGGTTTAAACTCCCACCCTTGGTCGGAAGACAAGATAAGGAGAGACTCGACGGAGGAGAAGGATTCCGCGCCCCACCTAGGCACGAGCACCCCATCCTCCCCCTCCTCCTCCTCCTCCTCGTACCCCCGCGGAGGGCCAGCGTATTCCGAGAGACGAGAAAGAGAGAGAGAGAGAGAGAGAGAGAGAGAGACGTAGCCCCGGGCACGGAGGAGAAGCAGTTCGCGAGAACCCGGCGCTCCGCCCGTCATATTCCGGCTGCGCCAATCGCCGGCCCGGGCTTTATTAGATCCATAAATCCATCATATCCATCTCGCGAGGCTCGCCCACCCCGCGGCGCGTCTCGATTGGTCGAGGCCGCCACCGACCGTCGGATAGGAGAGGAAGGACCGAGGACCGAGGACCGAGGACCGAGGTACGAAAAACGAGCCGGGAGCTTCCGTGTCCGGTCTGGCGCATTGCGGCGCCTCTACGCGCCGGCTCCTCACCGCCCACGTGTTTATATCCCTACACGTCCTCATCCCGGATATACGATATTATTACAGAATTCTTATTTGGGAGGAGCTCGGATACCAGATGTACTCTACTCTCCGAGATTTCTATTCCTTATATTTAACGATCAGTTGTAATGTCTGCTTCGCAAAAACGCAATTAGAAAGACAAGACTAAACGTTAATCTTCACTTATATAACGATGATAAAAATGAGTAAAGAAAAGCGTTTCATTTATTTTTTAAATTTACATTTACATATGCTCAACTGTAACGATTTAATTTTAAAACCAGAGACCTATACCTAGAAGATTCCAAAAATTTTTAAATCTAATTATAACATTCTTTAATTACAACATTTCTTAATTATAAATCTTAAAAAATTACAGATGCTGTTTTAAAGAAATAGAATAGTATGACACAAAGATTTTTACGAAATGACTAATTATTAATTAATAATACGTAAATCACTATTTTTGATCGGTATTAATTAATATAGAGCTTTAAAACAATGATTCACAGCTGCTCAAAAGTCTCTCTAATATATCAATAAAAAAATTGAAAAAAATCACAGAATATCTCTAAAGGAAGCACAACATCGTTTATATATAACGTTTGAATTCCTCGTTTAATAAAAATATAAATCATTTTTTATTTTTTGGGCTTCACATCCCGTTAATTATATTACGAAGTTATTTTATATAAAAACATCCAGATTTCATTTATCCACGAATATTTTACTTTTTATTCCATTTAAAACAAATATCTATTTTTTTATGCCTTAACATATAACATTTTCGACCAGTTTTTTTAAAATAATATTTAGTATAATCAATAAAAAAATCGAATGATCCAACTCGATTCGTTTTTCGTAAAACTAATTAATATAGTAATACATAAACGCGGTGTATCGAGAAAACCGTAAATACGTCGATATTTATATACAATAGCTGGATCGAACCATTTTCTTAACCACGAGGTACCACGTAATATCTATACCGGTTTTCTTACGAGCCGAGAGCGAGAGAGAGAGAGAGAGAGAGACCGGTGATTTCCAAGGGGTATATACCAAGGGAGGAAATGCGCGCGCACGTTAAACCCTCTTCTTTCATCCTGGGCTACGGAAATTTGAGGGGAAAGAGGAAAATTCGCGGCTGCGTCTCGCAAGCTGCTTCTCCGGCTGACCACTGTCCATGTCTCTCTTTCTCTATGTTTCCTACCGACGACCCCTACCCCGAACGAACGCGCGCGCGTGTGGGAGAGAAGCCTTCCCCGACTTGGCCGGAAAAGGGGACTCGATTTGGTCTTGGTGGGATCCCGTATTTGCTGCGCGCCGCCAGAACTACCACTTGTGATGTTCTTTCATTATTTTTTCTATTCTCTTCTGTACATATTAGTACAAGATTTTTCCAATTTTCACTTTTTACACTATCTTCGGACCAACCTCTCTTTTATACATTATTTATAAACGTGTTAAACTATATTTTATCCTATTTCTTTGTATACACATGGATTGTTATACAGTGCGATTACGTTTACAGGTTATATATTGTAAAGAAAATTTTATCTATGTATATGAAAAAATTGTTTATTTAAAATAATTTCAATTCATTGCACGCAACTGTAGCGATATACAATTATGAATTATAGTCGCGCATTATTTGAACACAACTGCGTTTTCAAAGTCTTTAAAGAATAGAACATCGATCCTCGTAAATCCATAAAATAACATTATATACACGTATGATATAGGGAAAGATAAATCTAAACGATAAAATAATAAATAAATGCTAATTAAAAAAGAAAGGAGATAATGTATGAAATAAACAAATTTATGAAACTTGGTATTATTTATAACTGAAAAGCGATAGGTAATAAAAGAGGAAAATCGTAGCTTAGAGATAAGATAAGGATCTGATATATATCCGAATCGAGAAAGAGAAAAAATGATAGCCTCGTAGATAAAAGTACAGTGGGCCGTGGGGGTGTTTCGTAGATCGAAAAGAAGCGATATTCCGAGATGAAGGTGTGCGCGCACGGGGTTCGGGGTGGGGGGGGGGGGGGGGGTAAAAAAGTAGGGGGAAGAGAGAGAAAGAGAGAGAGAGAGGCGGCCAGGAGGAGGCAAAGCGACTCGAGAAAGAGAAACCCCGACAGAGACACCGAGAACAAGAGAGAGAGAGAGAGAGAGAAAGGGAAAGAGAAGAGGGTAAAACTGGAAGACCAGCGGCTCCTTGACGGACTCGACGAGATCAATATCCTTCAATACCATACTCGGGGCAAGGCTATATAAGTACGGACCTATTTCTACCGCCAATAAAACGCTCTGCCTATGTGTGTATTGCGCGATTCTTTTCCTCTCTCCCTCTTCTATACCCGTTCCCGAACCCCTCTCGTCCCTTCGACACCCAACTCACCCACCCTCCCCCGCACACACTCCCGCGTTTCCTATACTATTGGTTGTAAAATGCTCCGGCTTGCAACTGAAAGCTTCGAATTTTATCGTGCCACCATATACATATATATCTACATACATTTATACATACTATATATACACACACAGCTCGATTTAAAAAAAAGAACGATAACAATAAGAATGGTGCACAAAAAATTTTACCATGTAAGACTTGTGTGTTTCAAAGGTATATTTTTTAAGAAAATTTAATCGCCGCGTACATTTTCTTATATGCATTAATAAATCTCGTGGATAATTTTGCAGCAATTACTAGAAAAAATGTTCCTGATAGAATAAGTACAATAATCTTTTTGGTAATTTGATTTTATCACTCGGTTGTTTTTTAATGTAGAATTGTACAGGTGTATACACCAATTTCACGTTTTTTTTGTTTATATAATGAGTATAAAAAGAAACGAAAATTTAAATCGACTTTCGACGAATTTCTATTGCATACTGACTGCGATATTGATATTAGAAGGTATTATTTATAATTCCTTTCATTATATTCAATTTTTTTCTAGTTATTATCCGAGATGTATTTAAAGTATTATAAATAAATTTTCAGGAAGAGGGTGGCGTTGACCACCGAAACGTTACTAAGAGAAAAAAAAAATGTGTTAACTTAACAATTCTACAAGTACAATAATCGTGTAATGAAAATCATGTATCTTGCCAATATACATAATATTAACTTTTCTATAAAAAATAATTTAAAGCCAAAAGAAAATAGTCGAACAATACAATGCGTCATTAATTTCGAACGAAGAAAAAGCAAGTACACGGTATTGCTTGATCAAGAAAAACGAGTTGCGAATAACAATGAGATTGACAAATAATATATAATACGCGGAGTAAAAAGTAATACGGAGAGATATAAAAAAGAAGCACCCGATCGCGGGGTACAAAAATGGCGCGAGGTACGTATCTCGCGAGCGCCGTGGAGAACAGGGCGCTCGATCTCGAATTCTCCACCTTCCTTCTCCTCCGAGTGGAACTCCGGTGGGAGGTAGTGACTGTAGTACGGTGTATACCCCTTGTCATAGCTCTTGTTTATGAATATGGCACATTGGCACATACATAAAGCGTCGCGCTGGTGACGGTCGAGGGGATGGTCTCGAGAGAGAGAAAGAGAGAGAGCGTGAGGGGAAGGGGGAGAGAGAGGGTAGCTAGGAGATCCGAGCTCGGATTGGCCACCCCGGTCGTCCAATCATAACGGCACCCGGTTACATAACCAACCGCTCTATGGATATGATATTATCATAACGCGCGAGGTTTATTATTGGTCGAAGCGAACCGAACCCTCCGCCGCTCACCCTCGGGTTCCTTCGCCCACCCCCGCTCATCCCCGCTCCAGCCTCTCGTGCCGATCCCCTACTCGCGTGGATGCAAGAGAGAGAGAGAGAGAGCGAGAGCGCGCGCGCGCACGGGAGACCGTCCGACCAACTCTCTACCCCTGCTATAACCCCCTTCGTGCCCAGCTTGCCTCTCCCCTCCCCCTCGGAATTATGAGGATCAATACGCGCGCCGGCGCTGCCGCCACCATCACCGCCGTCGACCCTGCTATGGTTGTACTATTCGTATACTCGGTGCTCGGCCTTCTTGCAGCGCGTATCTCTCGCTCGTCCACCCTTTTCCTTCCCTCAGCAGTGCAGCCGGATCGAGCTGGGTTGGAGGGGTACTGTACATCCCGCGCTCACCTCCCTCGATCGCGATTTCTCCGGATGCGAGCTTATGTGGACATTCTTTATGTGCCTTTTATGGTTTTGCTCTTTCGTTTGTTTTTATGTGCTTTTCCTTTCTCCGTATATATATATATATATATACACACCCCCGCATCCGCGCGTACGTCGAAGCCAACCTACACCCCGCGTGCCACCCATCCGGATCCAAAGAGTTATTCGATTAAAGCGCACCAAATTTAAACTTCGCGGGGCTTTACGACTATTGAGATTAGAGAACTGCGATTGCTTTGTTTAACCTATTTTTTTTACAGCTGCCGCCGTTATCCTCTCTGTTATTATTATTATTATTATTATTATTATTATTATTATTATTATTAATGTATTTCATTTAAGTAGAATATCGGTTTTTAGGTACTCACGAACGGAGAAACATGTCGAATAAAGTTTTATACTCGCTTGCTTTCATTTTCTCAATGATGATTTTAATATCTATACAACTATACTGCACGTTAAATTTATACTGTTGGAATATTTAATGAAAAATATTTTATTTGACTAAAGGTGCAAAATTTTGTAATTGCCGAAGCGACGTATATTTTATCAATACAGTTTTAGTATATAATTTGTTCAATTAATCTCGATTGCGTGCAGAAGTCAAGAAAATTGGTCGATGTGATAAAACAACGAAAATTGTGATTGTCGTGGTATATTGGCGTGTCGACGTGTCGCGAGCCCTTTGATAATCATATAACCAGCAAATGTACGAAAATAAAACGTCGGAAAGTGTAGTATAAATATAAAAATAAGAGGAAAAAAGAAAAAGAAAAAGGAAACGAAAGAAAAGGGGATAGTCGCGCAGTGAAAAGCGTATATGTACGATGGAGTATGATAAAAGGTGAAATCAAAGCGAGCAACGCACGAACGTGGAGGTGTGTGGAAGAGAGCAACAGGGAAATACGCGCGGAAATGGATGGAGAAAGGTTGGAGGGAGAAAGCCAGAGGCGCGCGTAAAGTCATACATGCTCGGCATTATATCCCGAAACAATCGATACATGCCGGCGGTGCCGCAACCACCGACTTGAGCTTCCAACGAGCAAGTGCGCGGGGGAGGCGGCCAGGGTAGGAGGGGGGAGGGGTGTGGGGCGAGAGAGGAGTAAGCCGACTATACCGCGCACCCTCCCTTCCACTTTGATTTTCCCTCCTCCTCCGGCCGCGGGTGGGCCCGCTTATCTCTTTTCATTTGAGTGTACCCCTGTAGAGCCCGTGCAACCCCCCCGTATATAGTCCCTGTCCGCCCCGTATTTATCCGTCCAGCGGTGCTCGTCCGTCTCTGACCCTGTATTCGGGTTGTGCGCGCTCAGGCCCCCTCTCCAAAAGAGGAGCCGAAGGGAGGACTGGGCGTTCGTCTCTCTCTCTCTCTCTCTCTCTCCCTCTCTCTATCTCTCCTCCCAGGCTTCCGTCGAACCGACCGCCGCAAACTACACACACACACACACACACACACTCGCTCCCGAACTCCGCGCGTTTCACTTTGTATAACCTGCCCCGACAACCGCAACCTCAAAACCATTTTGTCCTCGATGGGCATATACGACGCCGCGTTTCTACATCCTCTTTACCCCTCGTCGTCGTCTCTCTCTCTCTCTCCATCCCTCGGTCTCGCGAATCCCCCGCGGTCCCTGCTAAACCTTCGCGAGGTCGTCCCCCAACTCACACCCCTCTCTGTCTCTTCCGGCACTGCGTTATCCTACACCTGATCACTGGACACTTCCACTCGATCCTCTTTCGTATTATTCAACAATTCGGTCGTGGTTATCAAAACTTATAACGATCTTCTTACACGTACGAGTTGTTCATTTATTTATTTTATCTGATATATCAATTGTATTACTATATATTATAATTATATTTATAATATTATTTATATATTAACTGACAATGCAGTATATATATATATATATATATTGAAATTGCGTTACATAATCAACATCTTTTATTGGCTATTTTATTTGCATAAACACTGAATATTAACGCAACAATAGCATTTTATAATTATGGTGCACATTATTCCATTTTTTTTACTTAACGTCCAAAATTATTTTATAATGAATTAGCGTTATAATTACCAAAATACAGCTATTTTAATGAATTTACACGAGACAATAATATTGCCTTCGACTTTTTTAATAAACTTTCGTATATAAACTTTTTTAAATTTTCAGATTATTATTTTAAAACCTGGGGATCATAATTAATAAAATCGTATTTATTAATATAATCGTATAATCATTATCATATTTATTGATATTATCGTATATTAATCACTATAGATATAAGTAATTAATTATTATATCGTGTAAAATAATATTGATTGATTTGATTACATTCTGCACTTATACAACAATGTGTTATATACAATTGAATTTAATTTATATATTTGTCATAATCGTATTAACGTATTCTTGAAAAGAGACGCGTAGGCCAAGTATAAATTCCAAAACAATTTTAACGAAATAATTATTTTACATTTATATAATTTATATCGATACTACAAATGTAATAGTATGTATTTACTGTACAAACGTATGATTAAATTAAAAAAAAATAAGAACATTGCATAAGTATTAAAGTAGAAGCAATTTAAAATAGATAAAAAGTTTCCGAGTCACGCGGGATTGTTGGGATATCAGTAAAAAAAAAGGGGGAAAAAAATTGAAATTTCTAAAAGTTAAAACTTGGTTTCGATATAAAAAGTAAGGGAGGAAAAGTCTGTTTCGGAATAAAAAATTCGAAAGCAATTTTCAATAGAGGGTCCAGAAACGATCCCTCGGACACGGGGGCTACGTTGGTGTCGCCTGTATAAGGAAGTGTTTTACGTTTTCGCGCTCACAGTATACTCTCGTCTGCTCTCTCTCTCTCTCTCCCTCTCGGTTGTTTCATCTGCGCCCCTAGAATCTATACGACGGCACGCGTGTATATAGGTATATATATATATATATATATATATATATAATGCGTTTGGTTCGTCGTCGAGGGAAAGGGAGACAATCGCGGAGGAGCTCGGGTGGTCGGCGACGCTCCGGGGACGAGATAAAGCGACGGAGAAAGGGAGAAAATGGCAAAAGAGAAGCTCTGCGCCAAACTGAGAGACGGCGAGAGAGAGAGAGAGGGAGACGAAGGAGAAGCGGGAAAATAGGAACGAGGGGGTAAGAGGGAAGAAGAGAGTAAATTTTTTATCGGTAAAAACTCCATTAGAGAAAGAGCGAAGCACGGCCCGGTGTCGGTGTTTGTTATTGGTCATCCTCGGATAAAACGGAAAAGGGGAATCCCTCTCCCTCGCGCTTTCCCTCGGGTCTCCTCCTGCTGTGTGTATGTCCAGCGCAGAGAGCGGCCCATTGATCTCGGAGACAGTCTCTCTCCTCCTCTCTCTCTCTCTCTCGCTCTCTTTCCCTTTTCTTTTCTCTCGGATTCCCCGCTATATCTTTTTTCCATTGTAGCCGCGCGCGCACTTGCTTTTTCCGCGCTACCTCCCGCACTTCCCGCACTTTTACCTCTTTTCCGTCCCATCCGCCGTTTATCCCTCCATGATCCATCAGTATCCTTGATCGTATACACTTCTCGCCTTACGACTAAGCGTAAAACCCGGTATACACCAATCGAACGGTGTGTCGAGTATAACAATATTTATAACTGTAACTCAAACTACCCCATCGCAAAATTATAATTGTCGTACGTGATTAAATAATTTTCCGACCTAAATGACAGATTTATTATAACTATCTATATACATTTTGAAAATTAGCTTTATTATTTTAAATATTTACACTGAGAAAAATGGTATATGTTATAAATTATATTTGGAAAATGTATATAATTTATATAGTAATAATTTTTAATATACTATTTTTCTCGGTGTATCTGCATCCAGTGATTAATATTCATGAGCGAAAAGGATATATTTATGTTTAACTGCTTATTAATATACTATCTCTCTACTATAATATCTATATAGTATCTCTCTCCTCTCCCCCTCCCTTCTTTCTCTTGCTTTGAATATGTAATCTATATATATTATTTAAATGTTTTTATTCAAATCTTCTTTAGGCTTTGTAAGTTCAATGTTATACTTTTAAATACAATTTGTTAAATTAGCAGTTACAATACCAAAATAATTAATAATAATAATTTAGCATTGTGTTATCGCAGTTAAGTAAATGGTTACATTAACTAAATTCATTGTTTTATTGTTTGACCAATATACAACATAAATAAATCACTGCATATATGATCTACATTACCGTCACATACCCAATTATTGATCAGTTCAGGCAAATCCCTACGTTCATAAAATAATTTCATATGTTAAAATAAAGGCTAATAATTGTATATATTTTTACGCATATACAAAAAAGTATAAGTATCAAACTTCCTTTTAGCCGTCTCAGAAAAATAAAATAACTGCTATTTTTAAACATTATAAAGAACAATCTAAGAAAAAAAACAGGAAGTACCAATTATTACATATTATTAATAGCAATTTTTATAATTGTGCAAGTCTGTCTTCCTTTTACCATTAAAATAGTAATTTTTACTAGCAACTTTTTCTCAGTGTAATTGTTTAACCTTTATATTGTGTGTAGCAACAATTGGATTTATGTAAATCTTTATTTTATTAAAATAATACACTCATCAGCAATTGGTTCATTATATAAACAATTGGGTAACTTACGGTATAGTAACTTGAAGGGATGTAAAACCCAATAAAAAATTCAAATATATCCCGCATTTAACCCTTTCAGACCCAATGTACATTGTAATGTACGCATAAATGAAAAATTTTAAATTAAAAAAAAAATTGTAACGTAAATTATATTAAAAGTATAGTTAAGAAAAAGTTTGATTATTATTTTTAAATGAATAAGATGAGATTAAACCAATTTTATATTTAAAAACAATCTTGATATTGGTGAAATGATAAATAAAAATATGAAAAAAATCATAAATTAATTCAGGTTTCAAAGGATTAAACTAATGGTTCGACAAATAATATTTTTACAAAAATTATTACCCTTTTTTATAAATTTAAAAAAAAATTTAAATTAATTAATGTAAAAATTCATACATAATTGCGCAAAATAACTAAAATTTTTAATTTTTAATTTTGTTAATTAATATACCAATTGCCTTGAAACTTTGCATACAATCATCAACGAATATACATCGATCATCATATACCAAGCATAATATGTTAGTAGTTTCCGGTACACCTTAAATTTTAATAATTTTTGAAGAAATTGGTTATCTTGTTATATTATGATTCCAAATCAATCTATCAATTATACCAAGATAAATTTGATAATTGAAATACGCATCGCTGCTACAACGAAACCGCTATAATATTGATCACCGAGGAAAATCCACTTTCGTACGGATCACCCAGAAAATTGTTTAATCGAAACGGTTTTTTATACGTCCCTGCTAACCGAATAAACTTACGAATGCCCGTAATCGCATATATTTTTGAAAGTCAAATCAACCGAAAAGGTAAAAGGTATACGCAGTATTATTTCACTCTATATTATTATTAGCGAGCGGTTCAATAGTTTAAACCGGCTGCAGTGTAAACGGCAAACGAACGGAAGGTAAGTCAAAAAAAAAAGAAAAGAAATTGCTCCGGAGGATACAGGTGTAAAAGGCGCGCGGCGCGCAACATCAACAGAGGGTTGTAATTATATACGGTAAAAATGAAAAGGGAGATGTAAAAACGAAGGGAATATATTTTTACACGGTAGAATAATGGTATATATATATAGGGAAGTTCATCGCGGTCATTGGTAAAACGAAAGCCGAGACTTGCGCCGGAAAAACGAAAGACACCAAAGGAGAAAGAGGAGTAGAAAGGGGGGTGTGGAGTGGCAAACTCTTCCCGCGCTGCTCGCATATTTATTTTATACGGAGGTGGCCGTCTCTATATAGAGCCCATTTACCCTTTTTACCTCTCGAGCCACGATGGAATCCTTTATCGCGCGCCTCACCGGAATTTCATGGGATCGCGTGGAAAAATACGTCGAGGGCCTCATATTTTTACCTCTCCATTGGACTCGCGCCACGCGTATAATATACGTATAATACGTTACTCCTTTTATATTTAGAGCGAGATTTAAGGTGTATATACGGACGGTGGCGTATTACGATAAAATGGTAACCGGCGCATGTTTAACGCGCGGCAACGGGAAGACCGAGGCCTCGTTTGTCGTACATTTATCCTTGCTCATACGCAAGCCGAGCCGTATTCACGGTGGAACAACCTTTTTCCCCACTTTATTATCTTTCGGGATATACTATACCTTTTACGAACCGGACGTAACGATCCGACCTTTTTATTCCACCTCCTATATATCCTCTTCTCTTTATTTTCGTACAATTTTTATCCTACTTTACATATTATGACTTACTCTTTATATATTACGTATACTTAAAATCCTCCGCTAAGATTAAACAAACACGTTTACTTTAATTACATACTATACCTATATATATACATACTTTACTATTCAAATAATTTTTATCCAACTCGTGACACTTCTGCAGTTTTATTATAATTTACTATTTTTATACGCATGATGCGAAAAATGTACAATGGTGACGACGAAATGCTACACAATTTTTCTCCGAATACTGTATCGTCACATTTTGCGTTAATGTAATATTTGTACATAATTTAAATTTATTTTCAAACGCTCTGCAATTTCTAATGAGTTAAATAATAATTCCGTGATCGATCACGGTGACTCACCGGTCACAAAATTATTTGCTTCATTGCCGGACAAAACGTTAATAACAATGGATGCAAACGTAAAATAGTCGACGTTAAAGCCATAAATCTTAGTCGGGATAAGCGTAAGATTAATATGATTAAAGGGAAAGAAAGAAAAAAAAAGGAAAGAATAATGAAAAGTAAAAAAAAGGGAAATAGCGAAGTTGATAAAAGAAAGATAGGGAGTAAATTTCGTTTTAAAGAAAGACAAAAGGAGAAATGAGCGTCAGGATAGAGGTCTTCGATAAACGCAATCTCCCGAGGAGCGACAATAATGGTCAAAATGAGAAATACAAAAGCTACAGCCATTTATCGGGGAGAGTCGTAGGATTGGAGAGGGAGAGGTCGACTTTATCACAGCCATTCTCGGGAACAAACGCGGGCGCATTTCAGAACTGTCTCGGATCTCTCGAGGTGAATCTATGGAAGCGGGACAGGAGGGGTATTAATCCGAAATAAAAACGAGAGAGAGCCTCCTCTGCCTCCCCCTCGCCCACCTCGCCCCTCACTACCCTCGGGGGAAGGGGGGAGGGGGGACCTCCTGGACGAGGGGGTAGGGATGGGAGGAAGGGGCTATCGGTTCCGAGCGTCCGGCCCGGAAGAGAACGACGACGACGAGGTAGGATGGACGGATGGACGGATGGACGGAAAAGACAATGGAGGAACGAGACTCGCACGCCGGAGGCTCCGGACCTATATACCACCCTCCTTCGCCTCTTTCGCCTCCACCGCCTCTTCCTCGCCCGATCCTCGGTCGTATAGGTCTCGTCGCGCTCCTGCGGAAAAGCGAGACAACGACCGAATGCGAAAGGATTCCGCTCGCCTGGCGGAAGGCGACACCTCTTTCTCTGACCACCTTTTCCTCCTCCTTCCCATTCTATCACCTATATACGTGATTTCTTCCTCCAACGATGTCGCTTAAAATCCCTTTGCAATATCATTGTATGACGTATTTTCATTTTCATCGATCATTATACATTTTATTATAAATCAGTTTTTCCTATAAAGAACTGATTAAGCACATTCAATATTTTTATATATATACCTTGTTGAACAAGAAAATTAATTTTAGCAAATATTTATTAATCAATTTTGAAAAACCGAAAATCCGTATTAATCCACAAGTATATATATATATATATATGTTCAATACAAGAAGATACATATAATAATATAAAACATTTATATATAATAATATAAAACGTTTATATATAGTAATAACGCAACATAAAATCGATATATTAATCTGGACTTTACCGAAACGACTGTAAAGCGGCTACAAATACATTGAATAAATATGAAAAAAAAAAAATGATGTAGACGTAGCGGTGAAGAAAAAAAATGGGAGAGATACGTATATATATATAAATGTGTGGATTTAAGAAGAAGTAAAAGTGCCACCGGGTATAGCCAGAATTCAATAGAAAAACTTTCCACCCCGCTATAAACCCCGCGGAATGCCCGATGAACGCGCCAAGACTGCCGGTGTTTCGCTCGGTATATATATATAGAAGAAAAACCAGGAGATGCGGGACGAGCGGAGGTGGACGTAACGTCGAGGAAGAAGGGGAATGGGCAGCTGAACCCAGAATTCGACTGTACACGATATAACTCCCTGCACATGGGTATATAACACAGTTGAGAAAGACTATAGCGAGACGAGGACCTGTGTAGGGGAAAGGTTGCGGAGGGGGAGGAAAGGAAGGGTGGTTGGTTCGGAGAAGAGAAAATGGTCCGACGGCCAGCGAAATAGCTTCGACTCTTCTGGACGCTCGGACCGTAAGAGAGAGAGAGAGAGAGAGAGAGAGAGAGAACTCGAATGGACTCGGACTACCTATACCTACTTTTATATCGCTCGGGAAATAATGGGATTCCCATCATGAAGTGGATTTCCCTTGAGAACGCTGGACATCGATGCACACGCCCGCGTCAAGAGATATATATCTCTCCTTCTCTCTATCTCTATCTCTCTCTCTCTCTCTATCTTCGTCTATCTCGTATCGTTCGTATATATACGGTCCGGTTGCAGGAGAGACCGTCCGTCGTGTCCTCGTTACTCTCTCCCAAATTCACCTGTCCTGCACCCGGAGACTGCAGTCACGCTGTCACGCTTGTTTTCCCGCGCGCATAGTATCAACCGCCGATTATCCTGTCGCGCTTCCGTCAAGTAGTTAACCCGTACCTTATATATATACATATATACACATTTCAGATCCACCCTTTTCTTTCGCTTTCATTCCATCCTCTATATATACCCTTCAATAATCTGTATAACTCCATTTTTTTCTTTGATCATCCTGTATCTTTCACTCAGATGTATGTTAGAAAATACACTTACGCATTTCGATTGTTGCAATTAGTCTACACTGCTATTACTTTCTCAAATTTGAGTAACCATGTTTTATAATAATATCATAATTTTCGATTGTTAATTCACGCTAACGTGACCTACAGTACTTTAATTCAATTCCTTTTTTTTACTTTTCACTTTAAAACTAATTATTTAATTCCATAGTCCTCCAGTTGAGTAGCAATTGAGTACCTCCTAATTGGTAATCTACGCATTTGCCATTTGAATTTATATTCTATATATTTCCTAGTATTTTCAATATCATTGTCCTTATCGATAAAAATAAAACCATTTAAATTAAATTAATCTAATCCAATCAATATTTTTAATAAATATATTTTAATCTCCTGAGGTGGATCAATTTGATTTTAATATATCTCGAAAATTTGTAGATAAACACTTAATAGCGAATGGTTTCTTAAAATTATTTGGTATGATATTTGATGTATCAACACAAAATTTCAACCACAGTTTCAAATTTGCCGCCTCATCCGACTACACCATATGGTAAAACAGATAATCACTTGGATTGGTAAAACAGTATCTGCTATACTAGCTCCACAGCAGCAAACATGCATTCTTTTTCTACTTTGCCGTGCACTTAACCTTTTAACAATGTCTAGTAAATTTTAATTGAACTATAACATAATAATTATAAACAACTATTTGAAAAAATGACGACACTCTTCAAAATATGCGACAGATTGCAGTGTTTCAAAAGTTTACTTCACCCAAAGTATGCACATTTTATAATTTTACTACAATGTAAATTAATTTTCATTAAAAATATTTGTTTATCGTCTTTGCAGATTAGAAATAAGTTTCACACCGTGCAGGGAAGCTTATTTTAAAAATAATCCAAGAAAAAGATTTCCTCCGTGGTTTATTAAACAAGAAAAAAGGGTTTGTAGCTTAATATCACTATTAAATGTAATGTTTCATCAATTTTTAATGTGTACTAATTCACATAATCAATATTTAATAGCCACAAAGGGAAGATTTAGATAAGGAAAGCAAAGATTTTATAAAAGAAGTACTAAATGAAAAATATCCACTACCGGATTATCCTTTTGGAAGTTATACACCATTAAAATTGCAAACAATTGAACCGATGCACGAATGGCAACCACAGTACAAGCGCGTTGGTGTCATTGCAAGAAAACTTGGTGTTGTACCAATGTGGTTAAAAAATGGTCAAAAAGTTACCACTACTATGTTTCAAGTAAATAAATAAATAACATTTTAATCTGCAACTACTACTAACATTTTAACATTGTATTTTAAACTAATTTTAACAATGAATACAAATTATAAATAATTATAATTCTTATGTTATTATATATTATAGATTGCTGATAATCACATTATCAAATATATACCACCCGAAAAGTATAAGCCTCTTATTACAAAAGTAAAAGATCCTAGACCGCGAAATACTGGTTGTATGTTAGTTGGTGCTGATAGCTGTGATCCTCAATTGGTATGTGCATAATGTTCATAACAGTCTTTTAATTTAAAAAATTGTAAATGTACTATAATAATAAAGTTATATGTATGGTTTATGCATTTAGTTTACAAAAGAATACTGTGGATTATTTAATGAATCGGGTGTTATGCCAAAACGTTTATTAGCAAGATTTCATGTATCACCAGAAGCAGCATTACAACCTGGTACCCCATTATTTGCATCTCATTTTCTACCTGGACAATTTGTTGATATTAGAGGAAAAACGTAAACATTTTATTATTTTATTTTATTATACTTACTAAATTAATATTAATGTTTCTTAAATAACATTCAATTAATATCTAATAAAATGCTACTATTAAAATTTATTTCTATTAAAGTATTGATAGAGGATTTCAAGGAGTAATGAAAAGATGGGGTTTTCATGGAATGCCTGCTAGTCATGGAGTCACTAAAACTCACAGAAGACCTGGTAATATTGGCTCTGGTGGAAACAAAGCTCGTGTAATGCCTGGAACGAAACTACCTGGACACATGGGAAATAGATATCGCGTTTTAAGAGGACAGAAAGTAAGATTATTTTTTGTTTATTGGTTGGATAACAGTATAAATATATGATGCTACTGTATACAGTAAAGGTGTAGAAAAGAACCTTTACTTCACTCATCAATTCTTGATAAATTTAACGTTTTAAAGCAAAAGTATAAGTATAAGCATTGTAATATATAGATATAACAGAATCATTAAGATTCCTCTTTAAATTATCATTTATTTTGAAAATAACCTCAATGCAATAATGCTTATTTTGTATTCTCAAAATATTGAATTGTGTTAACTAATTAAACAAAGACGAGTAACTTTTCTTCCATTCATTTTACGTTTTAGCGTTTCACGTTTTTCTATATGTAACATTATACACGTATACTGTTGCAGCATTTTTCATTTTTTTTAATTCTAAAAGCTTTTATAAAACCAAGAAATTTAATTTTAGGTGCTTAGAATTAATACAAAGTATAATGTCATTTGGATTCTTGGACAAGCATCAGCAGGTGAAACAAACAGTTTAGTGCAGATTTTCGATACTGTTTTGCCTTTAAAAAATTTCAAAGCATTAAATCAAACTCCAAATTTTCCAACTTATTTCCGAAATCCAGAAAATGAAGAATTACCAGAAGAAATGTTTTCAGATGATTTACATAATTTTAATGATCCTACCATTGAATTTAAAGAGGATTAAAGCAAAGTAGTTTATGTTGTCAAATATCTTTAATAAAATTTTGTTACAAAATTTAAATTAGTATCATTTTAACCATCAAGGTTTTAAACAAAGGATAAAAAGTAAAGAAAAAACTTATTTGATTCGTCAATGTATTTGAAGAAAAAATATACATTGTTAATTTCAGATAGAATAAGAAACTTGATCGTTACAGCCACGGTATCTAATGTACGCTACATTTTTATTGTTGCTGCTTTCTTTTCTTACAGAACGCTCGCAGTTATTGATTACGCTAAAAAAAATAATAGCTTAATTTTCATACAAATTGGAACTATTATAAATTTAACATGCCTAAAATATACACAAAATAATTATAAATTTAACATTATAAATCAAGATTCGGCATCCCGTACAAGTGTAAAAGTAATACTTTACCGAAAAACAAAAACTGCATTTGTTTTTCGGGTATGATAAAATTCGATAATCACGCGTGTTCTGTTTCAAATAACACTGATCAACTTTCTTTTAATTAGCTTCAAAATAATAATAATAATTTACGCTAACGTCCTTTTTTAACTCATTGAGCATCTTGATTAGACTTGTTTTACGATGTAAACGTTACAAATGATAATCAAATATCGTAAAAAGAATTAAGAACAGAAAACACAGTTGATTTGAGTCATCGTTGACTTATTCCTCGGGTCTTTTCGCTCGCACGGATCGTCGAAAATCGATCGGTTCCTTTTTTTTCTCGATAATACCTTGACACAAAGGCCATTTCAATTTGCATTGTGTGTCTGTATCTTTGGGCCCATCATTTTAAATAGAATTTCATGGTTCAGTACCAGCGCAACATATATCACGTTTAACTGCGCGTCGACCAGAGTAATAAGGAGACGTGGAAAAAGGACAAGACGAGGGAAAGCAGAACGACTCCACATCGGAGTTTGTCGGGGGACGGCACAATCGGGTAGGGAACGTAAAGGATCACTCAGAATTTAAATCCTTCGCTTGGAATAGATGTCGCCGGATCGAATTCGAAAGTTCCATCACCAATTGGCGGTACTATAGTAACATCGTCCGTCTGAAAAAAAATATGCATTAATTTATATACATAAAGTTTTAATAAATGATAGTTAAGTATTTATTACAATACTACTCATAAAATAATGGAGAAGCACTTTCATATAAAAATTAATTCAACTGAGTTCTCTGAACTACAATCCAAATAGTATATTTTAAAGACATTCTTCTACTTTATATAGATCATTCTATCAAAAACAATTTAAATTTATGGTTCTCAAAACTTAAGTGCAAATGTGAACATATTTCGAACAATATATTACATACTTTGTATAAACACGTTATTAGCATGTTATTAAGTAAGTATACTCAATTACCAGTGATGCTATCTCAACCAAATAACTTTTATTAATAATTCAGAAATGTAATAAATTTTTATAATTTCTTTTGGTTTCAGTTAATAAAAAATTGCATTAAGAATCAAAACAAATACTAATTATATTACTTCTCCATCCTTCTCCTCGATTAATCATTAAATTAATGAAATATAAACTTACATCCTCTGTGAAATATTGCTCAATGATCTCGTAGGCTAATTTATAGATTTCTACATTATCGTGTGCCTGTAATGCCTCAATTTTGTCCAAGCCTGAACATTCTTCAATCATGTTTGCTAAAAATTCAACTTGTGGTCCAGCTAATTTGAGCATATTATTAATTCCGTCAAGTACAACTTGAACAACTTGAGTATCTTTACACGAGAGTAAATCACAGAACGGAGGAACAACTCCTTCTTCAATAAGTTGTGCCACCTGATCCTTATCACCACTTATCGTTAAATTACTAATTGCCCATGCTGCTTCCTTCTGTGTTTGGAATTCACCCTTCAAAAATTAAAAAATTGTATTAAATTGATGTTACAATTGTATTGAATTAAATGCTATTTTACTGTTAATTGTGTTATTGTGTACCTTTGATAAATTTCGAATAATAAGAGGTAACAATTTTGCATCTATAACAGCTTGCACCTGTTGCCGATTACCAGCCGTAATATTTGAAAGGAACCACACTGCTTCTTTACATATTTTTTCTTTTGGATGTGTTAAAAGATTCGGCAAGTGAGACAATACATCACAATTTAAAACGGTTTGAGTTTGTTCATCAGTGCCAGTTACGATATTACCAACTGCTCTAAGAGCAGCAGTTTGAACTTTAACTTCTTTATGCGAAAGAAGTGGAATTAATCGTGGAACGATACCGCTGTCAATAACCAGTTGAATCTGCTCATTTCCACCATCTGTCAAGTAGCTTAATGCCCAGACTGTGTCAACAATAATCTAAAAACGTAATTAATTTAAAGATAAACTATACAAGAAATTACTATCAGTAAATCAAATCATTATTAAAATTAAAACACGATTAGAAAAAGACAGTAAAATTAAGCAATTGTTAACTTACGTTAATATCGCTGTGGTGAATGAGAACATTAAGCGCTGGTAATATTTCCTGTATTGTAGATACTCGCGGAGGTGGATCCTTATTTCTGCATAAATTAACAATTACCCATGTTACATTACGTAAAAACGTAAGGGGTATATCTGGTTTAATAAATGTTAAAAGAGGTTGGACAACCCCAAGTTGTATTGCATAGTCTCTTAACGCTGGTCCATCACCAATAATATTTCCTATAAAAATATACATATAAAATTAAATATAAAAATGTTGTTTGATTTGTTGAACACTATAAAATATGAAAATTTATATCCTACCTAATGCCCATACTGCTTGTTCACAAACATTCTGCTTGCTTGAAAGTAATAAATTAAGAAAATGTGGGACAGCCCCTGCATTGACTACTGCATTAGTTTGAGCAGATGTTCCACTTGCAATGTTCGTTAAAGCCCATGAAGCTTCAAACTGAAGGGATGGGCTGAAAAACAATATTTTCATAAATATATGTTTATAAATTTCTAAAATAATTTTTTAAGAACATTGCTAATAACTTACTTATCATGTTGTTCCAAACAACGTACCAAAATTGGCAATATGTTACTTTGAATTAAAGGATCAATTGGTGGATTACGATCTGAGGAAAGTAGCTTTCGAGCAGACTGAACAGCTTGTAATTGTTCGACTGGATCTGAACTTGCTGCTTTCATAACCAATTCTTCCAAATTGGTCTTGGCTAACTGCTTGTCAATGTCATCCTCATCTATTAAGAAATAAATGGAATTATAAAAGGTATTTATAAGAAATTTTTTAAAACTAAATTATTAAATTCCAATACAATGATTTATATACCTGTTGAGTCTGTAACTGGTACATTCCTTTTCTTTTGAAGAGTTTCTTCACGTTTGTTTTTCCTTAATTCCACAGTAACTTCATTCCGCCTCCTTCTCATTTCCTAAAAAAATAAGAAAATTTAAATAACTCAATAAAATTAAGAAATTAGTTTTTCAATTATGTATGCCAGATTGCACCATATATTGCAATATAAGCCACATGCTTCAAATAAAAAAAATAAGCAATTAGTTAATGAAGTGCACATAACTTGTTGAAATATTGAGGTACTACATTATAATTACATAAAAATATACTTAAATAATAATTAAAGACATTATTGATGATTCATCTCTACGGATTACTAAATACATGTTTATTTAAGTTGTTCACAAAGTGAAATATGATATATGTAATTTAAAATTAACTAGTGTATATAAATATGTATATATATATATATAATATATTAAAAATCTTACATATGGTTGAAATTTCATGAATATAATGGTGTACTTTGAATTGAGCTAACCTTTCATTAGACTGTAACATCTTTAACCCCTTGGGTGTGGGAGCAAAATTAGCTACGTGGGCTGAAAATGAGTAGAAAATACTGTTCAATGTATTTTTAACGCATGTATGCATATCCACATTTCAAGCTCACTTGCTCATGACGATACGTGCCATCCACACGCAAGGAGTTAATACACTCAACCATAATTCATAAAAGATTCAACCCTATTTTCATAAATCATTCAACCCTATGACAACTTCAAATACCCAAAAAAATCCAATTTTCAATCTTATATCGTTCAATACATAAATAAAAGGTAAATCAAATACAAGGGGAAAAGTGAGTCATGTATGTCAGCTTACAAATCACATTTCAAATACAAGTTGCAAAGATTCATTTGCAAATCATTCTCATTTCCCAAAACTCATACTTTCATCCTAAGGGACAGACAAAATTGTAGGCAGTTTTACAACAATCTCAAGCCATCCAAACCCACAGGTATAGCATAAAATCAGTACATATTCATATATATCTCTGCAAGTACACAAAATTCTTTGTGACATGTCTTCAGGTATACATTCAACATATAACCCATACCTGCACATTTTATTGCACTACAAGTGCACAATACAGCTATACTAGAGCATAAATGTAAAACAAAAAGAGTAAGAGGAACAAGGGTAAAATGAACAAAGAGAGAGAGAGGGAGAGAGGGGTGAGGGGGAGGGAGCGAGAAAGAGAGAGAGTAAGTAAGAGTAGGAGAGGGGAGAGAATGAGAGTGAGAGAGAGAGAGAGAGAGAGAGAAACAGAGAAAAGGAACGGAGCGGCGGAAGATGCATGCTATAACGAGCATCCGTGCTAAAATGTTCTATGTCTTTTTCCACCGTTCCCTCTCTACGTCTCTTTTCCACTCGGTATATCGCTAGCTCTCTCTCCTTCTCTCTCTCTATCTCTGGGTCTCCCTCGAGTCTCGACCAAGCTTACTCACTCGCTCGCTCACTCATTTTATATGTGTGTACTCTTCTCTCTCTCTCTCGCTCTCTGGTCTTCCGTCTCTCTCACTCCCACGCCACACGAAATATGCCAGTCGCCACAAGAAACTTCGAGCACACGACGACTTCCACCTGTCATATCGCTCTTCTCCTCTATCTCTCTGTACACCGTTCTTTCTCTCTCGTTCTCTCCCTGGCATTCTCCATGTCTCTCTCTTTCTCTCGCTCTCTCTCTCTATCTCTCTCTCTCTCTCTTTCGCACTGGTGTCCGCATGCCTTGAAAACCGTCGCCGATGAGAGCGAGACGAGCGACGACGACTACGCTAAAGAGCTCGTGTACGCCCGTCGCGCCCCTTCGCCAACGGCCATCAAGCACCCCGACACACGAAAAACCAAAGCCATAGAAGCACGCTCCACGACGAAATACTTACATCTTGGTCCTTCCCCTTGTTCTTGAACACCATCATCCGGTTCTTGCTGATCATTTCAGGTGCCATTTTTGTCCGAGGATCCCGACACACAAACTGCACGTGAAAAATAAGAAATAATCAACGTATTGCGATAATAAATATGCGATACTAGCTATGTTTGTATGTGTATATTTATATATAACTATTTATATATATGTATATGTGTGTGTTTGCGCGCGCGTGTGTGTGTGTATACGAATATATATATATCTTTATATACGTTAAATATGCGCGGCGCGAGCCCGACGAGCGGAAAAAGAGCCACTCGAAGCGAGGACAATCCGACTCTGCTGTGCACAGCTAGCGACTACCGAGACACAAAGGAAGGGGGAAGTACGCGCAGCCGCACCGTATAGATTCGCCCGTGGGTTTTAGGTAAACTTTACAGTGCAACTCCGTGCGTTACTGCGTTCATCCTCCAATTCCTCTCGGAGTCTCGGGTTCATCGAGGGCCTTAGGGTGCTGTCTCACGTTTTCAATACCTCCTCGACGCTTTATATCCCAATTATTCTTATTGACTCCGCACCTTCCGAAATTCCGTCGACGATATAATTTTTATATTTCACACCGTTTTACCCCGATTAATTTTATTTACGAAGAAACGCGGACTTTTTTATACCTTTCGGTAGATCCTATAATCGAACGAACATTGGTAAAGTAACACGTGGTGTGGGTGATAAAATGACGAGGGAAATACGTCAGTAAATTCGAAAATGGATTTTTCGTAATATCGGTTTGAACCATTGTTGCTTAGTTGTTGTTATATTTTTCTTTTATTTAATATTTTAGGTATTTAATTTCAACGAAATCGGGAGATACGCGCCTGCCTTTATTTTTAATATTCGAAAAAATTGATTTTTGTGACGAGTCGTTTACCAACTGTCAGCATCGCGTGCGCGCACATGTTGAACCGACGCACCGCACGGGAAGACGCTTAACGAACACGGAACATATGGGAAGTAAAACACCGATCTGTAATTTGCAATGTCTATGACGCGTAAACGTTCGGAAAAGTGCGCGTAGTTACATTTCCAATCAATTAAATTGAACAACTATATACATAGCTAAAAAATAATTAAAAAAAGAAGGAAAAAAAACAAATAAGTAAATGTTGTTTAAAAATCCGTTAACTTCATGTTAATTGAAGAATGTAAAAAAAAAGAAAACAAACTCTTTTCAAAAGCGTTTACCTTTTACCGTTAAACTTTACAAAAAAACTTGCATAATTTAATTTTTTATAATACTTATTATTCCATTTAAAACAAAAATGAATTTAACATTCTGTGATATATTTATAATATATATGTTTATCGGTCACTTCGAACCGAGTATTGTTTTAAAGTCAAGTTTTAGTTCGAAAAGATCGATAAATACATTATACACATAAATATTTATTCTAGTAAACGTTAAGGTTGAATGTTTATTTATTTAACGAGCTTCATTGAAAAAATGTCTTTTTAACCGGTCACGGACAAGCTTGGTAATTTATAAATTTGCAAAATTTCGAACCGCGTATAGGTACCTATAAGTAAAAGGTGAGGATTTAAGTAAAAAGAAAAAAATACCGAATACCAAAGTGAAAAAATAAAAGTGAATAGTATATCGGTGTTCGGAAAACCGTCGATAAAACTCGATTGATCGATAAACCGGTAACCGAGCGACACGGTCGTCGAGGAAAGAAGGAAAGGAAATAAACTATAGGAGGCAAAAGAAAAATCATCACCGGCTATACTCTTGTCCTTGACCAATAACCGTATATGCAGCGTATGTGCGTGTTTCTATACGTTTATTTCGCATTACCGAATCCGAGCGTCGTTTACTCCGCTTTACTTTGACAGCTGCATTCCAAAAGCGGTAGCGGGGAAAACACGGGACACTGAGCTCTCGCACCTCTCGATTCCCGGACCAAGCTAAACTTACATTTACTTAATACGTGCATCAACGCATAGAGGACAGAACGATATTTTCTTCGATCTTACTTCACGAAATTTTTATTTTATTCCCAGATATATATATATATATATATATATATATATATATATATAGGTATATACATACACTCTATGTGCGAATTCCGGCATACAAGATAAAATGAGTATCTCAAGGCCAAAAAACACGCGCTCGACTTGGAAAATATGGAGTTCGATTTCACTATTTCACATTGCCCGCGCGCAACGCTATATAGGTATATACCTACACCTATATACCTGTATAAGTAGTTATATATAGCTATATATACCCGAAGGAAACGAAAGGAAACGAAACGGCCTGATGTAAAACTCGTATAGTACAAAATACAAATTCTACGACCTCTATATAATATGCCCCCCCCCCCCTTCGCTCTGCAGTTTCGCCTCTTCGCGAGTGACCCGATATATAAGAAAATTTCCCTCTTTCACTTGCCCGTTTTACCCGAATCACAATGTGTAAATGTTAGCGTACTCTCGTTTCCGAAATATGAATATGGGATTGAACGTACTTTTTTTGTTCCTCGTTGATCAGGCAGCAGACTCGTCCAGCTTGCCGACTGATTTCCTTCGTTTCTTCTTCTCTTTAGCTAGCACGCGCACGCACCAAAACTGCTCGAGGAAGGCCAGAGTAGAGTCGATTATTATATTCCTCCTTTCTCCTTGTCACTCGCGTCTCGCGTGAATGCTCGGTCAGATCTCTCGTGCCGTCTCCGTCTCTGTGACCTGACCTGTGTTGGATAGATATTGGTAGTTGGTACTCGATAGGTTACTCATATATACATGTATATATTGCTATTTTGCAAACACACTCTTATATGCCTACCGAAAGTGCAAATAGCTAATTGCATATATATATATACGATGCGCCTCTCGCCTCTGCTTCGCAACGATCAATTTAAATATACTGGCACTGTTGTTCCGATCGAATTTGACGTCTCTACTCTACTAATTTACAATTTACAATAGATTTTTGACACTTTCGATCAAAACACACCCCTCGCTTATTCGCCTCTTCCTTATATATTTGAATGGAAAATTGTTGAAAGGGTGCAATTTCAAGCGCGACAACAAAAAAAAATGCTACTATGTCGCGCAACGCATATGTATATTAATAAGCGCCATACAAGGTGAGAGATGAGGTTAGGTAATTACATAGTACAGAGGGCGCTTACCCCGGTTAGCAACGTTTATATTAATTATATAATCGCGTATATTCTATTTTTTCTTGTTTCTTTATAACTTTATATGTATTGACAGTTGACACTTGACACTAGTGTATTGCAACGATAAAGAACCTGTTTTTAAAAGCATTATTTATTAAATGCAAGAACCATTTTTTATTTTGAACTTCCCTCCTATACGCGTTATTCACCATTCGTTGCATACAAGCCAATTGAAAAATAGTACGGAATAGATTTGTACACTTGAAAACCAGACATTATTTTGACTGTCAAATACTCGATAAAAGTATATAAGTACATATAATTACATAAAGATACAAAAAAAACAATGCATAAGATAAGTTACTTTGTCTTACTAATAGGTAGGACTTTGGGTGATTTGTAATTCAAATAAAATAAAGTGCAAGGTAATCATTTGGTACTTCTATATTACAATTGAAATTCACAGTTAGATTTAACTGTATTATTATACAAATCTGTACATTTGTTACATTAGTCATAAATGTATTATAACTATATTATTTTATTATACATATAATTATTTATATATATATTTACTGAACGAATAATCACTTGTTACATTCTGTTTTGACATTTTTTTATATTTGTTGATATACTATCTTTGATGATTAAATTTATTAATTACTAATTTACAGTAGATCTACAATGGCTTTAAAGGGAGTTAAAGTTATTGAATTAGCAGGTCTTGCACCAGCTCCATTCTGCGGCATGTTGTTGGCAGACTTTGGAGCATCTGTCATTAGAGTCGATAGAGTAAGTAATTATTAGTTGTACATATTAATAATTGTAATATCCAAGTACAAACATTAATATTCATTGCACTTTCTCTATATTATTATTTAATTAACTTGCAGCCTGGAGCAGCAAATCTTGATTCTCTTGGTAATGGAAAACGGTCCATAGCTTTGAATTTAAAATCGGAAAATGGTGTAAAAATATTTAGGAGATTGTGTAAACAGTGCGATGTTATTATTGATCCTTACAGAAAAGGTACAGTATATCAAAATTTTATAGAAAAAAAATTATTTTATGACTAATATACTAGCAATACTTTTATTTTTAATAATTACAGGTATAATGGAAAAATTAAACTTAGGACCAGAAGATCTTGTGGCAACAAATAATAAATTAATTTATGCTAGACTCACTGGCTTTGGTCAAAGTGGACCATACTCTAAAATGGCTGGTCATGATATTAACTTTTTAAGTTTGTCAGGTAAAGCAAAATTTTTAAATAATTACATTTTTTATAAAAAATGGAAACAGAAAAATACCTAGAATAACATAATTATTGTAGGTCTTTTGTCTTTATTTGGTCGTTACAATGAAAAACCGACACCACCATTAAATTTTGCTGCTGACTTCGGGGGTGGTGGATTAATGTGTGCTTTTGGAATTGTTATGGCTCTGTATGAACGAAATCAAAGTCGGAAAGGTCAAGTAATTGATTCTTCAATGGTTGAAGGAACTGCTTATCTAGGAAGTTGGTTCTATAAATCATTAAACCTTGCAGGACTATGGGGGCAACCAAGAGGAAAAAATATGTAAGTAATTTTGCAGCATACAGAGAAAATGAAAATATATTATTTATTTTTTAAATAATTGTAATTAATTACATTTAAACATTTAAACATTTTTTTCAGATTGGATACAGGAGCACATTTTTATGATACTTATGAAACTAAAGATAAAAAATTTATGGCTGTAGGTGCTATTGAACCACAATTTTATGCTGAGCTTTTAGAAAAACTTGAGCTTTCTGAAGATGAATTTGAACAGTATGATGAATTTGAAGAAAAAAAAAAGAAATTAACTGAAATTTTTAAAACTAAGACTCAGAAGGAATGGTGCAATATTTTTGATGGAAGTGATGCTTGTGTAACTCCAGTTTTAACATTAACTGATGCTGCCACTCATATTCACAATAATTCTCGAAATAGTTTTACTGTTGGAAAAGATAATTTAACTATACCAAATCCAGCTCCTCAACTTTCTAGAACACCAGGTATATCATGTTCTTCTCAACAACCTAACATAAATCCTGGAGAACATACATTAGAGATATTGACTGAATACAATTATAGTCCTAGTGAAATAAAAAATTTTATAGACAATAATATTGCAGAACAATTTAAAAAACCATCAAAACTTTAACACTCTACTAAAAGATAATTTGTTATACATATTATACATTTATTGGCATATGAGATATATGTATATAATAGATATTTTTATATTTTAATGTTTATATATTTTTTATTACATTTATAAGTGTTGTACTGTATTGTTACTGTTATTAATAAAATACTTTATAAATAAATAAAACTTTTATTGTTATTATAAATAGAAAATAGGTATAGAATTTTATTACAATGCAATCATTGAATATAGATATAGTAAGTACTACACAAAATCAAAATAAATATGCATACTTATATATAATCACACGCACGTAATCTGTATGTATATATGCACACACACACACAGCGAACGTTACCGCTATGCTAACCGGAATATATGTATATACATATAGATATATATATCGTTAAATTTACGACCCATTCTAGCCTTACCTTATGTAGGTGAGGAAAAATGGAAGAAGGTACTTCGCTGATTACTAATCGTTTTTGTACTTTGAGAATTAATTATGTATTTTATAGTAATATCAATTCTAGATTGTAATATTGTACATACAAAAGTTAAAATATTGGTTGGGAAATGTAAGTTTTACATTTATTATTCACCTAACTGGCTTTTTTTATACAAATTCTAACCAGTAACCTAAATGTTGTAGGACATCAACCATTGAAATAAATCATGAAAAATTTATACCTAAATGTGAAAGTGGTGGAAATATCGACAGAATCAATAAAACAAGTCCTTCTATGGCTTACGAAGAATTTTTTGAAAATTTTTTAATAATCAATAAACCTTGTATCTTTGATCCAGAAATAACAAAAGATTGGTCAAGCAGACGAAATTGGAGCATGAACAACGCGCCAAACTTTGAATGGCTAAAAAATTGCTTTGGTAAGATAATTATTGTATTTATTACAAAAAAGAATAATGCTTCAAAAATAGTATGTATATATATATTTTTTTTTCTTTGTGTTAAGGTGATTGTAATGTTCCTATAGCAGACTGTAATAAAAGATACTATAATGCACAACATAAAGACAATATGTTAATACGAGCTTACATTGATTACTGGATTGACTATCGTAATTGTAACTACTCCAATAAAATGCCTCTACTTTATTTAAAAGATTGGCATTGCATTAAGTCACACTCTAATATTTCAATCTACAATGTGCCTAAATTTTTTGCTTCTGATTGGCTAAATGAATATTACACTGCCCATCCAAATTTAAACGATGATTACATGTTTGTGTATATGGGACCAAAAGGAACATGGTATATTATAAATACATAATAAATTATTTTTAAAATACTCATTTTCAATTTTAAAAATTTTTCCTTTTTAAGGACTCCATTTCATGTTGATGTATTTACATCATACAGCTGGTCAGCTAATATTATAGGAAAAAAACGCTGGTTGTTATTTCCTCCCGGTCAGGAAGATTACCTCAGAAACATAAATGGAGATTTAATTTATGATATTAATTCTATACAACTAAACAATATGCCCAATTGTAATAATACTTTTAATGAAACATCAAAAAGTTTTGAAGTTATTCAAGAACCTGGTCAAATCATATTTATACCTTCCGGATGGCATCATCAAGTTTGGAACTTGGTAACAATTATTTTATATTATTTTTTATATGAATTAATAAAAAATATATTGTTGTATATTACATTTTTACTCATAATTTAAACATTTGAAATTTGCAACTGTTTTACACTTCTTTTTTCAGGAAGATACAATATCAATTAATCATAATTGGCTAAATGGTTGTAATATTTGGAAAGTTTGGAATTCCTTAAAGAAAGAATTAGCTGCTGTGATGAAAGAAATCGAAGATTGTAAAGATATGGATGACTGGTCAATGCATTGTCAAATTATGTTAAAAGCCTCTTTTGGAATGAACTATTTTCAATTTTATGAATTTTTGTCATTCATTGCTGAGAGACGTTTAGATTCTGTGATAAATAGTGTGCCTCTAAAAAGTTTTGAAAAATGGTATTTGGGCAGAAATCATTGCTTATTCGATCTGAAGCAAATAAAACTTGTACTTGAAAATTTAATAAAAGATGCCAGTGAAAAAGACATAAACACTTTACTTTGGAAAGAAGGTGAAATTAAACTTCTTATTGATAAAATAAATGCAAATATAAACAATTTCACATGAGACAAATTGTAAATAAAATATTTATTTTGAATATTAAAAACATTGTTGTTATTTATTGACTTTAAAATGATATTTATTTAGAATCGACAATTTTATAATTAGTATATTTTATCTAATTAATTTAAACTGTTAAATGAAAATAATAACAATTCTTTTATTAAGAGCTGTATAATCGCAATTTATTTTGACAAAATATGAATAAACATTAACAACTACAGTCATATAGTATAGCATTAAATAATGTTGAAGATAGTTTTGGATTCTCTTACAAATTTATGATTAATTAAACTTCATATTAATTAAATCTTTTGAAAAATAAGTTCTAATTTTTATATATGTGTATGTGTATCTATCTGTGTCTGTGTGCGTGCGTATATTTATGTCTGTTTTAATTTCATAGTATTTTCTTTTATATATAGACCTACATTGCATTTGAAAAATTTATTATTGCGTTGTAGAACTCAATTTCTTTCCTCCATTACATAACACCGTAAATTTTAGTTATCAAATAATTTCAAAATAACAATACAACTGTTAAATAAATCAATTGAATAACATGAAATAAGACATTATAATGGTATACGTTTAAATTCTAACTTCCACTTTTACTTATGTTAGGAGACTGAAATGAATTAATATTTGAAAAATATTGCAACGGAAATACAAAACTAAAAAATAATAAAAAGATGATTTTTTTTGTATAAGAATGTGAATACACGTGATGTCAGTACGGTACATATTCTTTATATTTACATTATACTTTTTATATTTACAACATTATATTTCTAATAAAAATGTACAAAACCTATAAGAGATCTTATAGATCGTAAATTTGCACTCTTATAAGTTGAATATAGTTTCTCTAGATTTTTAAGATATATAATACCTACAGTTGAAGTAAATGGCTGTAGCTAAAAAATTATTTTAAAAGCAGACGAGCTTCATATAATATATATATATATTTATATATATATACACACACATATATACATACATATATGTATACATATACATATACATATACATGTACATATATAGTAACCAGAAATCCTAAAACTAATAAATCAATGAAAGCTTGTTCGAATTAATGCTGCACTATTTACATGTATGCTACTTTGAGACTTGCTGTCTAACACTTTTGTGCTGATGTGAAGAACACTCTATATTAATAACTATATGACATGGGCTTAGACGATTTGCATGAAAATAAATTTTAGTAAATTAATATTTGCCACTTTCGATTATACATTTTAAATGAATGCACTTGACCAACAATCATAAATTAATAAAAATGTGTACATTACTATATTTTTCTTTCACTAAAAAATATAATTTAAGATCTATCTTAATAATTAAGTATCTGATATGTCAGTTAAATGCATTCATTAATTATTCTAAACAAGGAGATTGAGAAGGTAAAAATGAAGTGCATTTCAGTCTTATTTAATATTCTAAGTAACGGTACTCAGCAAAATCTCAAATTTGAGATATAATTGATTTATGTAGAACATGTTCTTTTCTATATTGAAATATAGAATGTATTTATAAACAAAATACTAAATATCCAACATTTTGTCACAATTATGTTATTATTTTCGCTAAAATATCTACCAAATTCACATTTAATAAATTGATTGAAACAGAAATCCACTTCAATACCCTCATACCAATTTCTACATCGAAAGGGCGTAAAGCAATGATATCAACATCATTTCGAAACCCAAGATGCAACATTATAAAACAATAATCTACATAGCAAGTCCACTTTTTCTCAATAAACGAGTCAATGTCACATGAGATAAAGACACAAATTTCTTCCTGAACAATCGACCTTATTTCACTTATACGAAAAAAAGTACACATAGCAAATGTCTCAATATGAAAAAATAGTGGGTTTCGTACATATAAATACAAGCACATGAACTTGTTGCTTGTAACTTCAACTGGTAGTTTTGTTAAAGGCCTTGCTGGTGCCACTAGTCGATGCCTCGTCTCATATGGTGTGAGAAGTTATAATCGTCGGCGGTGTAGTCATTGTCGTGTTAGGCGTGGCGGTGATAGGTGTGGGTGTCATAAGGACAGGCGCCGTCGTCGGAGTAAGCGGCACAGGTACAGGCGTTGCTGGTTGAGGGGCTGGTGTTTGTGAAGCAGCAGGTGTTTGACGAGGAGGAGATAACAACTCTTGTCGATCTCGTTCCCGTTCTCGTCCTGGTCGCCAAGCTTCGAGTAAAGCTTCTACGCGTTCTTCAGTCGGACCCCAACGAGCGTAACCTGCAGCGTTTTGTAACCATACTACAAGTGTTCCATGTATCGCTCTGATGTTTACCTCACCTCTGGAATGTTTCAGATACAAATATTGATTAAGATTAAGCTATAAAACACTGTATGATTAGAAAAAAACTAAAAATTTTAGCAAATAATTTTATAAATAATAAAACTAATAACAAATTGATTAAATGTAAAACAGAAAAAATACTGCTTCTTATTATTTATTATGTACGTACTTTGGAAGAACATGTTGAAACCCGTGTCTGTATTCATGCTCCATAGCAAGAACGACAACTTGTTTTCGTTTAAAATGACTACCCTCAAGTTTGATAAGTGCATTCGGTGCTGGATCGCGCCATTCTGGCAAAAAGACAACGAAAGAGAGCGGTTCCGTCGAGTCTGATAGTAATCGCTCAAAGTGATTAACCATCGCCTCCATTAATTCTTCGCAATAAGGTGGATTTGCCTGAAAACTACCGCTTATCGGCCTAAAGTCCAAGAATGGACCTCTTGAACCAAAGTACGCATCTGTATCAGCAAAGGCTGAACAATATTGTCGGAAATAACAGTTAAGAGGCGATGCAAAGCACTCGAAAGTGACGCCGAACGATCTCTGAAGGCACTCGAATACGGTCACGGGCAGTGCCATTTGCGTCGCCTGGCTTTCCGTACTGCCCAGGTACGTTTGATATCGCTTTAACATACACCAAACACGCGGGAGGAACATCTCAAACTTGCGATCGTCAAAACAGTTGTATCTGTACAGATGCTCTAGCTTCGTCAGGTGCGTATTATTAATGCACATTGCGTCGTTATGGAAGCGTAGCATCGTTTGTTCTCTTTCAGGTAGGTATTCGATCTAAAATTCAAATTAATAAATATATATATATATATAAATATTTATCTATTACCATCAATATTTATATTACTTTACAATAAACGGCTAATAATAGTCCAAATAAATAAAATGTTAATGCAGATATATTCATTATCTGGTTCATTTTAGTTTAAAAAGATTATAATTGATTTTTATATCTTTATGTACCTGTGGAAGCCGTGGAGTTGGAAGAGAGAATTGCACTGGATAGCACCAAACCTTTCGCTGAATACTTGCAGGCCCTCCTGCAGGTATCGCATCACTCAAATTACTATCTTTAAGTAATTGAGCATTTTTATCTTTCACTTTTTTTGCATACTCTGTAGATAAATGATATATTTTTAAACAAATCCCTTCCACACTAGCTTTAACAGTTTCAGTTAGATGAGGTTGACACTGGCGTTTTAAATGTGCTAGCCTATCTTGAAAATCATCAAAAGTAGCACCCACTGTTCTTCTAAGCCACTGAAATGTGTCTTCAGCATTCCATTTAACTACTTTTCTACTTTCTGGTGATGCTTCTCTTGATTCTATAACTTTCTTAGCAGCTTCTGCATAACGAGATAATTGTTTTCTAGCATCACCAGTAAATTTAGGTCTTACAAGTTTGATGGGTATGTCATTCATAATTTCACGATACATTGACTTAGATATTTCAGGAAAACATTGACTTGGGAGCAATGGATCAGTACCGCAGTCTATCACTTTTCGCTCCATAAGCCAACGATTGAAAGAATCTTTTGGTGCATCAATTGACTCTCTTGTATGACATAATTCCTGATAACACTGGCGTAACTTTGCAAGTAAACCACATCTTAGAGCTTCAACATCTGGATGTACATGTAGAAGGGTTGTTGGAGCCCGTTCATAAATTATAACATTTGTTGGTATTTCTAAATCCCATGGACCTCTATATTCATAAATAAAATAAAATATTAGGAATGAAAATAAATATAAGTTGATTAAAAATAAATTAAAAACTTACGCCAAAATAAATTTTTTTTGTGCAGGCAATACAGTTCCATCCTCAGATGCTCTGCGCTTAAGTGGACCTGCTGGAGTTCCAGGGGGTATTTGTCCATTACCAGGTACAGATGGTACGCCAATCCCCAATGGATCCGTAATAGGATCAAACTTGAGAAAAATGTGTGATTAATAGATTTAATAGAAGTTTACGTTGATCTCATTTAAATTAAGACGACCATCAAATCACTCACTTGAGGTTTTAAAGACGGCATAACCCATAACGATTCTCCCGTTAATTTATTCCAAAAATACGGTCTATTTTCTCGTTTACTCCAAAATTTTTTCCAACCTTGTTGTTGCAATTCAATAGACAATTCTGGCTCCGTGAAACCTGGTGGTCCAGTTCCCTGTACACAAAACAATCATGAATATGTAAACTATAAGAAAATTTATCATCAGATGTCTATTTCATACCTGTCCTACTAAAGTTGGTTGTTGAACATGACCAAGTACGCCGCAATGTTCACTTGAAATTGGTGGAGGTGACAATATAGGAGCTTGTAATTTGACAGGAGTAGGAACTATAACTTGTGTTACGGGTGAACTGGCTTCTTGTGTTAGAGGTGGATTCAAATGGTGCATCGATGGAATAGTAGTCACTGGTTGATTCATCATTGCATCCCATGCCGATGTACTTGCTATTTCTTGCTTTCCACCGCTCACTTCGTTCATTGTTAAGCATCAATTTGAACTTTTACTAAAAGAAAATAATAAACTTAATAATAGATAGAAATTACATGTTTAAAAAATAAAAAACCGATTAATTTAAATAAATTATACTGTTTTGAGGTACAATATAAAGTTTTACATAATCCGGTAATTAATAGATCGAAAGATTTTAAAAAGAAGCAGTCTTCTAATAATACACTAGGTTTTTCAACAATTGGAGGAGATAGACGACTAAATAATCTGACAACTATCACGAAAACGAAGCGATAAAGAAAACGATGAAATGTTTGTAAACACGCAGACTACGATTGTTTTAGCCGCAAAACTTATTTTCAAGCCATCCAATACAAACTAGCGAAATTTGTGTTTGTTTACATACCAAGCGCGCGTCAATGGAATTTATAGATTTCTCGAGTTTTCCTGTGTCGTGAGTCATGTTAATTAGATGGACACGTAGCTCGTACTTACCGGAGTCAAAGCGTCACTCGTTTCGCGGGAAAATCATAATGAAACTCAGAATTCATTCATGATTTCGAAAATCTGAAGAAACGAACTCCACCTCTGCGACGCCATTTCCTTCCAACTGATGCTATATAGGAAAAAAACGGAGTTATAGATGGGACGACGTGCGGACCAAACGTTCGTCGCTACGTGGTGGCGCAGTTGATGCTGCTTTTTTCTACACTCAGCCCATGCCTATTCGTCGGTTCGCTCGCGTTCTCTACGCGTTTATAGCCGCGGTATATACAAACTTACCCAGTGCTGACGTAACGCGCGACCCCTTTTATCGATTGGCTCTAGTGGTCGAGGCGCCAAAATTTAGAACGTTTGGATCCTTCAAATGGCCGTCTATTGTATCGATTGTTCTTAGTTCAATCTTCAGTGGTCCTTATATATATCTTTATAACCTTTAACTGATATATACACATTTTCATTTCACCTTATTATTTAATTACTCCGAAATTCAATCTATATAACATTTGAATTATACAAAACTTGGATATAAATATATATTTATTTTAATTACAAACTGTTAATTACTTTTTTTTACAATTATTATTAATATTGTCGATTTATTTCACAAATCAAGTAATTTATAAGATACTAAACTTTTTTTATAATCATGTATATTCGTTTAATAATGAAATTAACGACCTTAAAAACCGATATATTATGTGTATAGAATTGATCCTAAAAATTTTACCAAATACATTAATCTACAATTTTAATTAATTCATAATTAATAATTTACACGAATATCTATAATTGGTAAGATAACATTATTCACATTCCACATATAAAATATACGCTTGCTTTGAAACGTCTTCGCTTAATATTTTTCAAAATTTTTAATTTATTAAACTAATTATATATTATACGTGTATGTCAAAACCTTATACTATATATAATTACTTATCATCATGTTTTAATATACATTACAAAGTTTAAATATATAAATATATCAAACATATGGATAGGTACTGTAATTGAAAACTTCATCGATTTATGTTGATTAAATATATATGTATATATACTTGACATAACTGTAATGTATGATATATTTAGTATATATAACTTAAAATTACATTCAATTTGCAAGTAATTCGAAATACGTTCTTTAATCGAATATCAATTATTTACCTGAGCGACAATGTGAGAAAATGCATTAAAAATGTGGAAAATTATTGAAACACCCGATTATGTGATTATAAAAATAAAAGGTTTCTTTTTCCTAACATACTTATATATACAATACACGAAAATTTAAATGTACGTTCAGTTATAACTCTGAGATTATAAAAATACTTGTAATAAATATAACTAAGTAATAATAATAAAATAAAAATTTTATAACACATATATTCATCAACGATAAAATAAGTTTTATTATACTAATATTATTTTGAAAAGGTAATACAAATTTTAAAATGATCGACGCGTTAAAAACGTATATATATATATACATCTCGCGTGCACCGGCAGTTGCTCGAGCATATCCTTAATTTAATACCGATCGACATAGACTTAAAATCGAAGAACTCGCTTTATATTAATTACAAGCGATTTAATACTTATATACATAATTACACGGGTATCACTCGTATATAAGACGAAGATCGTGCAGGATCTTGCGATGATAAATGACGAATTAATATGGACTTCCCGCGCGCCTGCACTAATTAATCCGCGTGTGCCTCCTCGCGTATACTTACTTTCATTTCGTATATATATATATATATATATATCTTACGCGTACTTTCATACATATATATACATAATATTTATTTTTTTGTTCGACGCGTTGAATTTGCAATGCACGTGGGAACCGTGCGCATCAGAAGGATAATTTACGCGTGATTCGATCTTGTATATATTTACGTTTATACTTAAAATAAAATTCTTTGATAAGAAGTATCAATATATGATTTGTTGATATAACGTTACGACATTTGAATCTAAAACACTTTTCACGTTATTTTTCTTCACTCGTACTCCATCTATTTTTTTTTTGTAACAGGTATATAGTCTATGTAATACAACGTTGCTGACACGAACTAATTTCATCATCAATATAATCGTAAAATTAATTTAAATGTGATCTCGTATTTCATTTAAATGGTCAAATTTCTATCGCTTCCGTAATTTGATCTATTTCTTCTTCTTATCTTCATACATCCAAAGATTATAATTTTTGTTAGTATACATTTCAATTTTAAAATTACATTTCCAATTGCAAATGTACGCTCTTCTAATTATATAAAAATTCATTTTATTATGCGAAAAAGGATATAGAACATATGAGTACTCCATTTTCACATATTAAGTTACATCGTATATCTTTTAGCTTCTTTAAACGACAAAAATCACTGTGGTTCATTTACTAAAATTTACAACAGTGTCCTATTTTTTAAAATTAAATTATTACGATATTTTACAATGACCGTAATACTGCAGTAATATACATTTGTCCCTTGTTTACTACAAATATATTATTTTATAATTATTCGACACTATATAAATGTATTTTTGGCTATGTATAATACTTAGTATGTAAAAAATAGAGCTTTTTTATGTGCGCGCATTAATAATTACTAAAAAAAAAACTTAATAATTCAAAGTAAAAAATGTGGAGATAGAATTTATTCAAATTATAAACTACTGAAGCCTACACATACTCATAAATGTTCTTGAAAGTCGCACATTAAATTAATTTTTTTCTTTTCTACCACAACTTTATATATATATATTAAACATTAATTGAATAATCCAAAAGATAACATTATAACAATTCATCGATTTGAAAAGTATAAGATATACCAATACGTTTTATTTGTTTTTTATTTTATATACACAATAACAATATAGATAAATATTATTAAGCAACTTTATAACGCTTCCTTAAATATTTTTTTTATAACTGAATTAATTTAACATAAAATTAAAATAAAATAATAATAGATTCTCCGCGGAACAATACATATATATATATATAATGTACAATAGGAACCGGTATATATCTATAAACGAAAAGGAGTTATCGGTAAGATCCGATTTGTATAATATACGTGTCGGTTCCCTGTACACGGAGAAAAAAGTTCCATGAAAAATTACTATATTCCGTAGTAATCGAAGGACAGACTTGATTTATATAGGATAATTGCTATAAACGATATGAAATAATACAGGGACATAGTGTAAATATTACAATGTAACATAGCAAAGATTTAAAACCTAAAAAATGAAACATGATTTTCAAAATAATAATAAAAATGAATATAAATATTACTAATATGTATGTGAAAATTTTACTATATGATATGGCAAAATTTGATACGTTTCGATAATACTAAATGTTTTTACAAGATTTACTAGAAAATATGGTAAAAATGAAGTAACTCCCTTGCGAAAGTACAGATGTCAGGATTGAATTTTACTATATACGGATGAGTCGTTCAAAAACAGACGAGCCGCGAATACCTCCCCTTCCGCAAGGAGTAGGGGTAGCCGAGTATAGAAAGAAGGAGAAAGATTCGGCGCCCGACCTTGATTTGTTTTGGTGTCTATAAGCAGCGCTGATTTGTTTTGATGCCTATAAGCAGCCTTGTATTGTCGACTTTGTTTGAAGTACAAGAATAAAAGTGGTAAGGAGTTTCTCGTGTATTGGCCGTCGTTTAATGTGTTAGTGCTGTATTTACGAAAATTAGCGGCTTGAGCCCGTGAGAGGATTAAACATGTACCGATAATGTCACGTGACCATCCGTTCTTGCTACGACTTTTGTGCGAGTTAAGTACGATTTAAAAGTGCCGGCTAACCTATTACATCTTCAAGAAAACAATCAACTTCATGATCGTACACTTTGCGTGAATATTTTGTACGTATTTTCATGAATTGTGCATTAACTATAAAATATTTTTATATTCGACTGTAATTTATATATTTTATGAATCTCACAGTGCTCGAGTAAATTGTGACGCTTACGACGCAGTATACGCACAGAAGAAATTGGAAATTGGAAAACCCTGTACGTTCTTCACCAAAATACGGAAAACACAGCTCTTAATTCTGTAAGTAAATAAATCTTCGATTTTGACATATTAATTGTTTTTTATGCAACAGATTTGAGATAATGCTAAAATTTCTTTTTAATAATTTTTTTGGAAGGAATGAAAAAGTGGTTTGATGTCATTACTTAATAAGCAATTTGATTTTAAGTTTTTGGTTTAACTTTAAGTTATTTTAATTTATTTAATAGCATGAATCATGGATAAACAACAACAAGAGGTAAGCTGCTTCTGAGTTCGGCTTTGGTTGTGTATGTGTGTATGTGTATTCAAATAAGGTATTTCCTTTAATTTTATCAATTTTTCTGTTGTTTCCTCTATTTCATTTATTTAATTTAATATCCGTATTTTTAAATTAAAAAATTTTCCTTTCCTTGGAACAAGAAAAAATTATAATTTATATAATTATATTGTTCAATATATTATTAACAATAAATGAATAAATTGTTGCAGCTCAATGGGACAACAGCTCTTCCCCTTGATCAACGTGTCTCTTCCGAGCCATCTCACAATGTAGAAGCCGAAAATGCTGTACCTGTTAACAGACTCAACCAGGAGACGGGGTCATCAAATGAAAACAGAGGAAATACCGAGCAGACTAACCAACTCCTTCAAACCGGTGAACAAGTAACCACTGTACGTAATATACATTTTTTTTACTGTCTTGCAGATCTAGTAGTCAGTTTTTCCTACACTTTATCATTAAAGATCATACGTCAAGCATCGTTCCACTGGCTTGCTGAAAATTATTCGACTTGGCATAAAAAAATAAAGTAATTAATATGAGAGAGGTTTTTAATCTATATATATATATGTTGTTAAAAATTTATGGATGACTAATACCATTATGACGTAACTCAAAATCTTTAAAATTGAAAAATGAATTAATTTAAAAAATTGTTATAAATAAATATTTTTTGTTATTTAAGTTATATTTAGTTAAAAATATAAAAATTGAAAGTTTTTGACCTCAATAAATTCAAATTTCTTACTACCATCCTCCATATTCTAGAAAAATGCATTTTGAGGTTTGGCATAAAGTATTCTTTTGACCGATGAACCAATTTTGACCTAATAGCTTTTTTTGCAGCAAAATGACATATTTTATCTACAAAAAAGAGAGGTATTAGATCAAAATTGGTTCATCGGTCAAAAGTGAACCTTACGTCAAAGCTCAAAATGCATTTTTCCAGTATACGGAGGATGGTAGTAAGAAATTTGAATTTATTAAGGTCAAGAACTTTCAATTTTTACAGTTTTAACTAAACATAACTTGAATAACAAAAAATATTTATTTATAACAATTTTTTAAATCAAAATTCAGTTTACTAATTTTAAGTGTATGACCCCCTTAAAAAGAATTGTTGTTAGATAGTAATAGAAAAAAAGTATCAAATACTGCAGTTATTATTCTATAATCTTCAGCAATGCACTGGAACAATGCTTATCAGTTAAATGTGTGTATGTCATTTATGTGAATTTTTTTCTAGGGATTACTCCAATATCTGAAAAAAACTACCGCAGGAAAAGAAATTTTAAAAGCCTACAGTAAATGTAAAGAAGCAAATAGATTGCTACCTAGAAGATTAAGATCTAAGTTAGTTAGAGTTGTAATCGACAGAGAGAGAGATTGGCTTTTAAAAGATGTCACCGAAACCGAACAATTAGATAAATTTGTGTATGATTATTATTTACTTTATTTGTAATATATTATTTTACACACTAAATATGTTTTCTTTTTTCAGCATACGGAGGGAAAGATTTATAATACTTGCAAACGAAATTTCAAATATTTTTGAAGGTGAAAATCCATCGACATATTACATTCCCTTTACTGTAGAAAACAAACGCATAATTCCTGCTGGAGGGAAACTCTGGGATCATTTTAATTATAATAAGAGTTGTCTCCGCAGAGCAGATCTTTTGAAAAGTAGAGGGCCGAATACCATTCCTTATACCTTTACTGAAAATGGTAAAAATTTTTTACAGAATTTTTAATTAATATTATTGAATTCAGAGATTTTATTTTATTTTTTTAAATGTATTCATTTAGATCATCGTCACATAGAGTGGCTTTCCTCTCATTTAGAGCCTTGGCAAGAAGTGGAAGAAAGGTGGGTGACATCATTTGAAGCAAGAAGAGAAATTCTACGAAATGAAGATCTTGCAGTATGTGACTATATTAAACAATTTCCTTGTTTAACAGTTCAAAATGGAACTCAATTGGTAAATTTTATTTATTTATTTATTATTTCTTAAATATCTAAGTAATTAAAAAAAATTTAAACTTTAGTTTTTTATAGATTTTGCAAAGATTAACCCTGGTAAGTCATTCATAGACTTGAATACATGGAGTCGTATCAAAGAGTGTCTTATTCAGCATCTCACTGATATCAAAATAGGGTGCGTGGATGATGCCGCGTTGATGAAACTACTGCAATCTGGTGATTTGAGTGAAGGTATTTTACATAATTATATTACATCAATTTAAATAAATATTTATTCGACGGATTACCTGATAAAAATTTTTCTATGGATCGCGTTGAATGTAAGAACCCTGCGTTCCTAGTATAGTTGAACGTCTGTACCAATCTCAGGGTTCATAGAAGTTCACGAAGGCAGTGCTCTCGATACCTTTATTGTCTTGTTTAAACTTTATGTTTTTAATTTTCAGCTAAACAAGATTTTATAGTATTTTACTTAATTAGTTACATCATTCCTCCGAAACGAAGTGTAAAAAGAAAGAAGAATGATGATTTAGAGCCACAAAGACCTCATCGTTTAACTTTGGAAGAAAGGCGTGAATCTTTTATTTTCAGAGTACAGGTACTGTCGATTTGTTTTAATGTTTTTTTATATTACAATAATACATAATGATTATAATTTTTATTATTTAGACGGCGAGTGATATTGAGCCTCAATTAGATAATTATAAAGAAAGGTTGAGAAAAAGTAAGAAAACTTTCCAACCTCTGATAGTTGCAGTCGGTTCGCCTACAAATATTACTAAATTTCATGTTGCTGTAAATAATCAGCTGTATGATGTCCATTCAATTATCGAAGCTATCAAGTTAACTTTAGCAATTTACTTTTCCCTGGACTGCAAATATCACGAAAACACAGAAACCATCTGGGTATTTCTGCAACGTATATTTGCGAATGTTAAACTACCGATCGATGTTCTTAATGTTCAATCAAATATTATATTAGGCCATATACAAAAATTGTTAAGCGCAAAGCCTAATTAAAATGGCTTTCTCTTGCGTATTTTGTTCACAAGAATATGCGAATACAATTTTACTGTACGGTCATATTGTATCGATACATAATTCTGAAAGCAGTTTCGTATGTTTTTTTGGCAACTGTGACAGAGTGTATTCACAAGTTCAATCTTTTAAAAAACATGTTTCTCAGAAGCATATTTGTAAACAAAATATTTCGCAAAAAGTTTCGTCTTCAGACAGTTCCGATACTTTTAATGAGAATACATACATAGGGCAAAGTACTTTGAATACTGTAACTTCTAATATTAGTCAAACTGATAGTTTTACAATTGTTTATGATAGCGATAGTGACGAATTTACAGAGTGCGAAAATATTTCTGGGTTTGATATTGATAATTTATGTACTGACGATACGTTACTGACATTTGGTCAAATATTGCAGAAGATTTCTTTACAATTTACAGCTGCATTATATGATAACAAAATCGTTCCTAGAAATTATGTAAATAACGTAGTATCTGAAACTAACAAATTTTTATTAAAAATTTTAACTAATTTAAAGAATATGATTCTTGCAGATATAAAAAATATCAGCAATGAACATATCGTTAATATTTTTCATACCGCTTCTTCATGCTTATTAAATTTAGACACAGAACAACAACGTTTCATGCAATATAAGTCATTGAAAACATTTATATATCCTCAAAGTTTTATTATTGGTGAAAGAAAACAATTTGAAAGAAAAAATAATAGGATTGAATTACTTCATGTACCAGTAAATGCTCAGTTCATACCTTTGCGACAAGTATTAAAACTTTTTTTTGAATTGCCAAGTATGTATGACAAGACTGTTGAATATGTAAACGACTTAAATTGTAATAAAGCGATTGTAAGTAATTTGATTCAAGGTAGTTATTGGCAAACTAAATTAAAAAATTTTGGCGATAAAGTCGTTTTTTCCGGTAATTTTATATTACGACGACTATGAAAACAATAACCCACTCGGATCGCATAAGGGCGTAGCAAAGACCGGTGCAGTGTACATTAGTGTACCTGTATTACCACCGCAATATCAAGCCAAAATTGAAAACATATTTTTATTTATATTATTTAACACACTTGATAGAGAAGTATTTAAAAATAAAATGATATTCACCAAAGCAATAGAAGAGTTAAATTTTCTAAGTCAATTTGGCATTGATATTGCTTTACCCGCTGGTAACAAAACAATCTTTTTTGAGGTAGCATTATTTGTTGGCGACAATCTTGGCGTACATACTATGTTAGGTCTTTCAGAAAGTTTTAAATCTACCGTGTTTTGTCAACATTGCCTTATAACTCAATCGCAAAAAAATGAAGTCTTTTTAGAAGAACAATGTGTCCTTCGGACAGTTGACAATTACACAAATCTGTTAGCATTAAATGATGTCAAAGTAACTGGTATAAAAGAGAAGTGTATTCTGCACGACATTAAAAACTTTCATTCAGCGACAAATATAGCGGTAGACTTAATGCACGATATATTTGAAGGTATTTGCCGTTATGACGTAGCATTAATTTTAAATCATTTTATATACGATTTAAAATTCTTTACATTGGATGAGATAAATGAGAGAATAGTTAGTTTTGATTATGGACCGAATTACAATCTTAACAAACCACCACCATTTAACGAAACTTCTATAAAAAAAGGTTATATAATTATTTCATCGTCAGAAATGTTTTGTCTAATGAAAACTTTAAATTTAATCATAGGTCAATTAGTTCCGAAAGACAATGCACACTGGGACTTATTTTTGTCATTATCGGAAATCGTCACAATCGTAACAAGTGCGACTATACATTTTACGACTCATAATCTTTTAAAAACTATCATCTATGAATATTTAACACTATTAAAGTCTCTATTTCCCAACAGTATCAAGCCAAAACATCATCTACTCTTACACTATCCTCAGTGCATGTCAAAATTCGGTCCATTATTGAAACTTGCATGTTTTAGATTTGAAAGTAAGAATCAGCAGGGAAAACAAGTATCCAAATCAACAACTAGTCGCGTAAATGTAAATCGAACTATCGCTATCAAAAACCAATTACTTTTAAACTGTAGATTTTTACAGAAAGAAATGTTTTGCCCTATTTTTAAATTTGAGAAAGCCAAAAGAAAACAAATTAGAAATTTGAATATGTATCAGTATTACGCGCATTTATTAGATATTTCAATTCTGAATGATATTTCAATTGTAAAATGTGTATTTTACATTGATAAAAAGATTGCAAAAAATAGCATTATAGTAATACATACTGAAAATGGATCCAATTTTCATAGAGTTTATGAAATTATTATAAGCAATTTTAAATGCATTTTTATTACGCAAAAGTTCAACGGTATATTTTTAAACCTCCATCTACGAGCATATCAAATTTACAATTTGACGGACTTCAGCTGGAGTGTATTATTTGAAAATGATATTACCAATTGTTGTATTACTCATATGATTGAGTTAAATGATGGTCTGCATTATATTTCTAAAACATGGATGTAAAAATAATTTAAATAGTAATAAAATTTGAATTTAAACAAACGTCTGATGCATTTAATTATTTTTTAATAAATTTGTACTTCTTAATACATATAAATTCATAATACATCATCTTTAAATAATAATAATGTTTTATCTAATGTTTTTAGCGAAAAAAACCACAACAAAAATTATTTTTTGAATTTTTCGTACTTCAAATCACAACTGAGACTGAAACAAACTATTCTGTTGAGTGATACCAGATGGCGCATTGAAATCCGCAATTGGCGAAAATGATGCTTACTTAATATATAAGAACGGTTTTAGATAATCTCTGACATCGATTGCGAATTTGCGTTAGTGTTGTAAGCTGTAGGGTATAAAATAAGCGTGTAATATAAATAAATGTATATGCGATATAATTAAGTGTCCAATTGTATGAAATACATCCGCCTCGGACAATTGTAATCGGACAAATCTATAAATTAATCTCAAATAACTAGCTCATAAACATTTATTTTATTTCAGTTTCTCGAATAAAAGAAATATTAATTACCGTATAATAAAACATTATTGGATATAAACTTTTAATACTAAGTCAAATAAATGCAAACTATGCGTGATGTTAAATTTTCAAATAGAACATGCTTAAAATTACAATAGTCTATTGTAAAAATTCGTAGTATGTGTATTAGTATTTACATTTCTTAAAATTTACCATAGTTTCTAGTAATTTTTACTATACATCAAGTCTGTCCCTGTTTTACTTTATGACTATGGTAATTTTTCGTCAAATGTTTTGCACTTTTTCATGAAATATTTTTCTCCGTGTAGAATACAATCAAGCTTGCGTAGGGGGGAACCTAAAAAGTCACAGTGGGAGAAAGGAGACACATAGCGCGTAGCTATGTAACAAACGCACTAAAAGAAAGAGATGGAAAAAAAGGAGGTAAGTAACGTGCGCGCTCCGAAGCGCGAGTGATTAAAACGCGCGGCGGAATCGCTTTCCAGTTTTCTGAGGGGCATCGACACAGACGCAGCTACGCTCGCTGTTGTCCCCGCTATACACCGAACATGTGCGATCGCCGTTATTACAATACAAAGATCGTCGCGTGGGTTTATTACTTCCTATTACGTACCGTTAATTATATTTTTTAATACGGATATATCACGTTTCGGTGTACCAATTTTCGTTTACACGCGTATTTATATGTAGGGGGAACTTTTACGCGATAACAGTGATATAGTCTAATACCATAGTGTCGTTATTGATTTTCAACTGTGTGGAAGTATATTTCTATACGGTAAAGTGTGTAGGTGTTCATAAGTGAATCATGCCCGCGGTTGAACGCGTCGAAAGGAGGCGATGACTCGCGCGTATGTATCCGCCATAAGTCCAGGATCGAGAAAATATATTTGATGTTTTATTTTCGACTATGTAAAGTAGTTGGGCATCCGTCGATTGACAGTCTTTTTTTTGTTCCTTGTTGTTCTCACGTGTAGAACCTATCTTATAGTTATGGTGCCTATGCGTCAATATATACAGTATAGTTTACGAACGGGGATGAAATAGATTTATTATCGTGAATACATATACTGTACCAGAAAGTATAGATATATACATCGAAAAGTCAAAAAATGTGGTTCAATCAGGAGAATAATACTTCCATTTTTTACATTGACTCCGATTACGAATCCTTAAGCTTCAACAACACAAAGGTAAATGCAAATAATACGCTTATTTTTAAATCTTATTCATGTTTCGTTAATAAAATAATTGATAATTATTTACTGATAAGTATAATACAACGTTAAGTTTCTTTTTATTTTCCAATGTGAATGTTCACTGAAATTATTCAACAATAAATAATTATATTGCAAATAAATATAAATTATTCTATTATAAAAAGAAAAATCATTATCAAATTGAAAATGTATAATAACTGGCGGGCGTTATATAGTAAGTAAATGTTTTTATAATAGTCAAACTTTTTCATGTATATATATACACTGACATACACGAACAGAACCAAGTTTTTATTTGCATTACGTCGTGCATAAATCATTTTTATCGGTATCTCTTTATCACCATCGCGACATTGTTCCATTTTACGATTTCTTAATATTTTTAAGCTATAAAATTGAAACAATACGCATGCTGTAATTTAAATTTACGAAACCATGCGTTTCACAGGTGAAATATCATTACGTAATTAAAAATTGTGTTTTCATTTTTTCATCGCTTCTCTTTTTCATTTTTAGATTTTTTATCCCCTAAACTATCTCAGCGTCATCCTCAGAACTCTAAAGATCGTAAATAATAACATTTTTCGTTGTACTAACTGCTTAGCTTGATAATTTCTCATCTTCGTTAGCATTTTTGTTGCCCGCTTGTTCGACTGTGCAACATCCTCATCTCATTGGCAGTAATATAGATTTACGTAGCAACACCGAGAAAGTATTGGCAAGCCCAGAAAACGTGTAAATTGACATTTGAGGCAAAACCGAGGATTTCGAATACGTGCTATGGGTATACTGTTTTATTTTACCCAAGAGGTCGGAATTATGAACTTACCGACCGAGGCGCGGTGAGAGATTTCGACTTTGGGGCAGTTGGACAAAAAAATTATGCTAATTAATTTCCCTTTGTTAAATATCGTCATAATTTATAATTAAACACGAAAGACATTGGCGATTTCTTGCTTACGTGACAGTTAAATATCTGCTTGCGTGAGTTCACATGCTCAAAACACGTCGAGGATGTATTTCTTCTATTAATTCGATACGACAGTATAATTTTTATGATCGGAGAACGTAGTGTATAGACGTAGACTTCTTTTTATTTTTGTAGCAATTTAATAGAGTAAAAGTTTTTATAATTTTTTTTTAATTCTTTTTTTTAATTAATATAATTTTTTAATTTATGATTAATTATCTAAGTAAAAAAAATTGATACTTCGTGGTTTTTGTATTTGTCTCTTTGAAGGTTTAATCAACATTTTTTCCGTGTAGATTCCACTTCGTTTTGAGGATATCTTTACGTTGATATCTTGTTTTTGGTGATACACTCATTAGAGTTTTTTTTATATGTTTTTATATATTTAAATATACAATTTTAACGTGTTACCGTTCAAGCCGTTTAATCTTTTATTAGACTTCTCAAAAAATTTTAGTCAATTTTTATAATCTCGTAAAATTTGGAAAGCGCGAAAAAAATCTTGTTTACTTTTCCGAGACTTTAAAAAAAATTACAGTCTGTGAAGAGTATAAAAAAATTACAAGATCTGTAATGAAGTACGGGAGAAATCCTGGCTTATTTCTCCCAGACTTTTGAAAAAATTAGTGTGGGAGAAAGTATGACTCTTCTCCTAAACTTTTAAAATAAAATATATCGAGTTTGACAAAAAGCATAGGAAAGCCTAACCGACGAGACTATAGTCAGATTTTAGCAAGATTTACCCATACTTTTTTTTACACGGACATGTGACACTGATATGAAATTACTACTCCAGCGGCTATCCATATACATTTCGTAGACACATGAAATCGTCGATTCTACCCTTGTGTTTCTTATGTATTTTGATCCGCTAAACTAAATCCGAATTTCTTGTATATAGAAACTCTGAAAATAGTGCTTTTATTAATTATTAACAATTTTTATAAATAATTAATTAATTCGATTTTTGAAAAAAAAATTCTATAGTATTCTGTGGGTGTTATTTTGAACAAAAAAGTTATTTACACTTTTTCCCCTAAAATGCTTTCTAGAATCATGAAAAATCGTCAAAGTTCAAAAAATTACGTTTCTTGATAACCTTGACAGCTCCTAACTCAGCTTACACTGCATCGATTTAAACGTACTCAAGCCTAAATTATTTGATGATTTGTGTACTTTGAACAATAAACGAATCACAAAGGTATTTACAATAATTAAATAAATTTTCAGCGATCTGTACGAGTACTGATTACGTGTGAGCCAAACTGCGCCGGATGCCGCGGTCGGCATAGTGACTAATCAGACACTGTATAAGTTTCCTGAATTTTATCAAAAATTTACAACGAGCAATTTTGGTTCGGGTACGTTACAATCGATGCAGGGTAAGCTGAGTTATGAGCCATCGACATTATCAAAAAAAACGTGATTAATTTAACTTTGACGATTTTCCACAACCCTATAGAATGCACTTTAGGGAAAAAAATGTAAATAGCGTTTTTGTTTAAAATAACCCAAAGAATACGATAGATATTTTTTTCAAAAATCGCATTTTTATTAATTATTTATGAAAATTGTTAATAACTAATAAAGGTACCATTTTATTCCAAAATACATAAGAAAAACAAGGGTAGAATCGAAGATCTCATTTGTCTACGAACTGTATATACGGATAGCCGCTGGTCTATACCTTTTATTAATAAAACTATAAAATATCTTGTAGGTAATGTCCAGCTATTTCACAGAAAGCGGAACATCTAATTTTTTTTCGCATTTTTCTATTATTTCTCAGTTTAAGAAGATAAAAACTTTGGATTAACAATTTTTATAAATTCCTGCCATCGTCGATTAACTTTTTTTTATTAAATCGATGCCTTTTTTCGTCTACTTTTTTATGGTGCAGCTTCTGCACGTCTACTCTAAAGGGCAAATTTCAATGAGCCGGTGGGAAGCTCTAACAGGTGTAGTTTCAAAATCGAAATTTTGTCGAAAGGAACTCGGTTTCAAGTGGCGAAAATTCTTTTTCGGTTGATATACTTATAAGCAAATTTCAAAAATATAAAATTACTTCGAGAACTTCTACTTGATAAAGTTTTTGTTAAATCAAGTAATGTACATATTTCTTAGATAAAATATCAACGTTTTCTTCAATCAATGAAATAATTTATCAATATTTACTGCAATTTTAAGGTAAGTAAGAAACATTATTTAAATAAAGTTATTCAAACAAATATTCTATTTTGGTATACTCGACATAAAAATTATTTATCTTTTAAAAGTTACAGAAAAATAAATAAATAAGTAACATAAAAATAAACATCTTTTAATAGAACTAAATAATCAATTTAATTTCGACCCATTACGTTTACAATGAATAAATATGTTGATAAAAAAAATATTTGGTTTAAGGGACTAAATATTTGATAACAATAACTAATAATTATTTATTTACGTGATAATACAGCAGATTGAAATTAAATGAATTATTTGTTAATCGAAATAAATATATTTTGTAAATAAATGCAATATTCATTAATTTTTATTATTATAAGTTAAAATAATTCAAATAAATCCTTTATTATTCGTTGAAAATGTATATTTTTTCAAATATAATTGAAGAAATATTTTATTCGAATCGAAGAAAATCTGTTTGAATTCAATAAATTTTTTTTTCAGTGTACCTCTGCCGTCCATACATATCTCTTCAATCATCTGAAATAAGTCCATATTCATGCAGTGCTTGTTACACTGCGGTCCAAACTAACTCGACCTGCCATGGATTCATCACGAGTGGTTTAACCAACATGGATTTACCATGGTATCATCAGGCGGACGCTCACACCAACATCAATGATTCCTCAATTAATGGATTAAATACCCTCGGATTATGATCGCATCCGTACGCACCTTATTCTGCTATGCATACCACTACGTGATTATAATATAATTGTTAGGTTACCGATTGACTCTATCATAATGAGAATATAAAACATTTAACTTTTCAAAAATGTATAATATCGAAAAGTCGACTATGTAACGGTGAGACTAAAGCAAATACTTTCATTTAAAAGCGTATATACATGTAAATTAAAGCTAAGATTTTATAAGCCCAGACGAGCTAATGAAACCTTATATTTATCAATGCGCGCTATAGGCGCATGGACGGGTGGATTCAACTATAAATCACCCTTTAGATATTTTTTACATAATCGGTAATTTTTTTATTAAGTATATTTATGTACTTTCATACGTATTGCACAAATCAACATTTTTCTCATAAATTATTACACAGAGGTTTTATAGACAACTATTTATTTTTAACAAGTACATCAAATCTAATAATTCTGAGAGTAAAAAATCAGTGCTAAACTTTTGCGCAGGCTACAAAAAAGTAGTAGAATGTAAATTATTATATATAACAATCCTGAGTAATACTTTACGATTGCATTGATTGTAAAAATGTGAAAAAAGAAACAGCACTCATGAACATCTGTAAATAAATAGGAAATAAATGTATTGAAAATCCATTAACATTAAAGTGCGGTGAAAACAAATTTTTATTTAATTACTTATATACCTACACGTTTAAATGTTTCCAATGACAATTTAATGTATTTACCCGCAGTAAGTTGTACTGGTTTTTGAGCTCTTAGCATAAGTAAAAATAACATATGGTTGGCTTTCGATTTATATTCCGAATGTATCAAAGTTGCGTTGTACGCAGCATTTGCGATTGCTTCACTCTTAAAATATAAATAAATAATTGTATGAAAAATGTCTACACTTTTCTCACCGACAATGCCTCAATCGGGAGAGCAATTGAATTGAATATGGTATATTTAGTTTCATTGTCATTAGTAACTTTGGTCGATTAATATGTTCACTTCGATAGAAATGGATTACATTTCTTTAACTATAAAAAATAGTATAGTACATTGATTTGATGAATTCCTTGGAAAATCGTGTTTTATTAATTTATTATATAAGATATATTCCATCGTTCGTGAAAAGAAGAAGAAATAATTGAAAACACCAGGTTTTATTGTCTTATAAATTGATAATTTTCAGTTCACAACACTTCTCTTTATAAACTCAATAATAATTGTTCGCTCGTTTAACTTATAAATAATTAATTAATAATTTTATTTAATTAACTGATGATGTTAATAGATGCGTAAGGACACGTGGTTTTTGTACGGACGTGTCTTGTGTTCCTATTAACGGAGGGCAAGCGCGCAACTGAAAAGGCTAAAAGAAAAAAAGCTCTTCAACAGCTCGACGAAAATTTAAATGTATGGCGTGAACAAGTATATCCATTATCAATTTTTATACAAATTACTTATACTCAAACTTTAATCGAGTTAAGCGTACAATGTATTTAAGTGCGCAAATGATAATTATAAAGCATTTGTTATAAATATAGATTCTTTGGCCTGAAAGCTCATCACTCTATCCGATCAAGTTATTGCGGAATGTAATATGTGATTACTTTGAATAAAATATATTTACGGAACCCTCGTAGAAATCTTGTCTAGTTTTATGGACAAGCAATCGAGTTTTTTTAGTGAAACGTTAAAACTAAGAAAAATTATTATGAATGACTGAATAATTCTAGTGAGAATTATATGGTCGACTCGATAGATTAATAAGTAAATCAATTGAAAAACTTGATCTCTTCGAACTAATATATTTCACTTGATTCTATAGCTATAATGCCAGATCTATTTTGACTCCTCCGTCATACGGAGAAGAATTTTGTAGCTTACAAGGAGAGTCCACACCCATTGGGTAACGGCTAGGATGTTTTTTCTACTATAAAAATATAAAGAAAGCCGGAGCTATAGACTCTAACGCTCCATTTTACGATAGATATAAGCAAATAACGAAGAATCTCGCCAAAAATACTCTTAAATTTGATTGTTTATAACTCGGAAACAATTAGAGATAATATATCCTAACCCAAGTTCAAAAGCTGAGATCAAACAAAAAAAAGAAACTTAAATATCTCAATTTGATGTAAAATTACGGAAAAAATAAAAATTAGACAAAATTTCGACCTAAAAAATGCTAAATTTATGATATTACGATAATGCGAAAGTTATGATATTTTTATTATAATATTCTGTAGATGTAATAAAAATCTATAAATCTATAAATTGTGACGTTAATGAAACTATATAATACGAGCGTTACGCAGCAATGTACATCTACACAGTTTGACTACACAGATCTATCTAGTGCGATATTAAATTAGACAGTTTTATGTAGTTTGGGTTATAATTTTCCACTAGGGACACACGATATACTGTAAAGTACCCAATTGTTGATGATGAACCAATTTCTGATGTTAACATATACATAATAAATCTACTCGTTGCTATCACATACCATTTAAATGTTAATCAATCAATAATTAATTAATAACCTTGATTATAAATTGTTACACTTTCTGTATGCGTAAAAATATATACAATTATTAGTCTACATAAAATTATTGTATGAACGTACGGATTTGGCTTAACTGATTAACAACTGTGGGTACGTGACGGTACACCAAAATATTAAAAAGTTCATTTGTATAACTTACTTCAATTAGTAGCACCTGTGAAACCCATTGACAACTGAGTAACTGCGATGTATTAACAATCAATATGCTAATAAATTTCATTGATCTGGACTGAATTAAATAATTAATACATTATTCCATTTAAACGATTAATGATAATATCGTGGTTATTAAATCTTACCTGGAGAAATACAAATCCTACGATAGATATGTTGTAAACACTTGCCAATACCTGAATCATAAATATATTGCACATGAAATGCTCAATTTTTTCACCAAATCTGATCAACAAATGTATATAAATTTGTTAATACGTCTAATTTTAATACGTAACGTATCACAAAAATAATAAAACTACTTCAACAAAATTATTTATATTTGTATACGAAAATAAGTTATCCATACTCTCGAAACTTACAAATTGATGAACATATATTAATACACAGAGATAAATATCTTAATTTAACTTATTTATTGATCCTTACGTCACTATCTTTTGATGAAATTTTATGCAGCTAACTACATCGCGAACTGATAAATATCCCATTTTTTTACACTTTTCAGTATGAATACTGCAAGATGACTCTCTCATCATTAAAAGTCTAATTGCAAGTACTCGGAAATAACCAGAAGTCATCAAAATTAAAAATGGACCAACTGTTTCAGTTGCGGCGACGAGAGTCACATTACTAAGATACATAATATTTTCAAATATTGATATCAACCCGAAGAACCACATTTTACCGTGAAAGTCAGCTTGGTATCTGCGAAACATTTAACACGGAACTTTAAATTTATATTGTGAATTGTGATACATAATTATTTTTGCCTCCTAATTAAATCTAAGGGAAAAAATGATTTAAGAAAGGAAAGTCTCGACGATTTCATACTATAATCAATAATTTAAGGATAACAAAAATAATACAAACGTGATATACCAACCTAAGAAATATAATTCTTATTCCTGTATCATTATCTTTCGGTAGTAAAAAAGTGGATAATTGATAAGTAAGTGTGTAAAATATAATTCCTGATAAAGCCCCGAAAAAGAAAAGAATTAAAAAGTACAATGCTTTTTTCTCAAATTTTTTAAGAATTTTACTCTCGTCAAAAACCAAGTATTGCCAAAGTTCTTCACAAAATCTCATAAGATAAATTAAATCGGCTCTTCGATAATTCATATATAAGAAGCGCAAGCATATGCTGTGTATCATTATATTCTCAAAAATATATTCAATTTTCCCTTCGTTACGTAAGAAACTAACAATCGAGCTAAGCATCAGTATTGAATTAACAGTCAAGTTAATACAATTGAAATAAATTTTCGGCAAATATTTCCGGATAATGTTAAGCTCATTTTTTTCGTAAGGGATAAGACCAACAAAACTTGTAGAACCACAAATGTACACCGGTGACTTCATCGTATGTCAAATAATCTTTTATTACCTTCATCCTACTACAAAATTGTTTTATATATTAAAATAAAAAATAATTATAACGAAACTTGGAATTAACCGTGTGCGACCACTCTTCGATAGATACTGTCGTACGATACTCGCAGGAGTTTCATTAAAAATGAAACAGCTTACGGCTCTCCGGTACTTCCTACTAGTCGCAGTAAAACGAAGTTTTATATTATGCGCATTTTCTCGTTTTGCCTAACGCGAGAAAAAGTTACTTCGTTCGCTTGATATAAAGTTATAGGCAAAGCAAAAAAATATAGAGCTTTAGTACATGGAATATTTCAGATTTACCTCGAACTTTTACTGTGCGCTGCATCGTTCATTTTTAATGAATTACACCCGCGTAAAAAAAATTATGTTTATCTAAACTTTATATAAAGTTAAAGTTTGGAGAAAGTTCATATCAACGTGTCCAACGCGACATTCCCAAACTTGGAAAAATGTTAATTAAGCATTTGTATAAAGTTTATACAAACTTAAAATAATGTCGTAGGTAAGATTATAAAAATAGTATTTTTGAGATTGTAAAATTTGAATAAATAATAAAATAAAAAAAAAATTTTATTCCGAGATTCGAACCTCCGATCTTCTACTTCGAAGTCTCTCGCTCTACCAACTGAGCCATATTATTTTAAGTTTGTATAAACTTTATACAAATGCTTAATTATCATTTTTCCAAGTTTGGGAATGTCGCGTTGGACACGTTGATATGAACTTTCTCCAAACTTTAACTTTATATAAAGTTTAGATAAACATAATTTTTTTTTACGCGGGCACTTTTACCAATTCACGATTGCTCGCAGACGAACGAGAATTTTTTTTCAGAGAGACGCTTCTCGCTTGTCGAGCTGGTTGGTAATGTACTATAAACTTGAATTGGAAATATATGTAAGGTGTATTCGAAAGAATAAGAAATTGTTTTAAATATCAAGTTTTTCAGTGGATTTATATTTATTAAAAATTTAATCCAAGTTCGCACCTGTTCGACGCTCGGACACTAAAACTGTCCCAGATTCGGAAATATGTCGAATTGCGGCCTCTGAAAATTGAAGACCTATTCTGGGATAGTATTGGAACAGATTTAAAACCAAAAAATCGATTGCAAATACGAAAAGTATAAATTTTATTTGCGAAAGAATATCATAATAAATACAAGTAAACAAGTAAGTACATTGTTATTAATGCCTAATTGTTTGTCTTGATACTTAATAACTAACAACAAAATATTTTATTGTGATGCAAGACTTTGATAAACGCTATGCGGGTAATTATAAAGTCATAGTTGTGCATATAGAAATTGCTCAAGCTTCTTTATTTCACCTCTGTTGCATTGTATTTCATAATCGAATACACTTCCTTATATGTTCATAATACGCAATTCCTAAAACAGGAATACCTACAACATTTAAATACTTACATTATATACAAAGAAACTTTTGATAATTTTATTATTTTGTTACTTTATGAAGTTCATACACATTTAATTTTCCTAAAACAATAACGTACCCTTAATGAGGAAAAATACAAATATTTTTGAATCATCAACCTTTTTAATTTTTCAATAACCTCGCATATTAATATACAAACGAATATAGATATGCTTGTGTAACAATAGAGAGAACAAATATAAATGAAATGCTGAATATTCTATACATATATCACTTTATTAATATTAAGGGTAGAGTCAGGTCAAAAATATTTTTTTTATGTTTTTCATTTTTATGATCTACAACTTTTAAGGCATTATTGTAATAAAAATATAAACTTTTAACAAAGTAGCATCATTTTAACTAAAATTATGCAGAAAAATGTATCAAAATTAGTGTTCAGTATCAAATGCTAGCTCCTTGCGGGACATCAATTTTTGGATTTACTTGAAATTTATTGCGATAATTTTTTCAAATAATTGGTTAAACTTTACAGAGGCTTTTCGCAATTTGAACATTTTTTTGTTTGTTAGATAGTAAAAAATATAATTTATATAAAACACTGTTTTTTTTGCATAAAATGTTAATTTTTAATAGTATATTTTGTTTAATAAACAAAAAACTATTCAAATAAAAGAAACCTGTATAAAGTTTAAACAATTACTTGAAAGAATGATCCGAGCACAAAAAATTTCAAGTAAATCCAAAAATTGATGTTCCGTAAGCAGCATTTGGCACGGAACACTAATTTTGATAGATATTTCTGCCTATTTTTGATTAAAATGATTTTATCTTGTTAAAAATTTCCAAAAAAGTTTATATTTTTATTACAAATGTGCCACAAAAGTTTTAGCTGATTAAATTGAATAACAAACAAAAATTTTTTTTATATTTCCTCAACTTTACTCTACCCTTAAGATGATCTAATATATATATATTTCAAAGGATAATATAGAAAAAGTAAATATGACAACACTTTAAAACAATTAAAATTATAAATATAGGAATCTATAATATAGTTTTCAATAATTGAAAGAGCTATTGTTATAATAAACGAAAGGATATGTATATATATTTAAATAAATAAATATTTAACTCCATACCGCGTTGTGTACATGTATATACAAAAAAGGAAAAACTCATGGTAATTATATGAAGCTCTCGAATCGGTGTTATCAGCGGTAGAAAAAGACGGGAATAAACAAAGAGGAAATAGGGGTGCCAGGTGTAGGCTATACATAATACAATGGTACGCGAGGGCAAATCCGCCGAAGACAAACGCAACATCCGGCCAGGTTATATACCCGCAGACCCGTGCCGCGAAAGCGTAATCACTCCTTGTCGTTCACCTCTTCTTCGCGTCTCTATACATCGGTTGGCCGGAAGCATTATACGCGCTTATCGCTTGGTGCTCGCTGACTCCGCGCATACAATCGCTCGAGTTATACGCACAGGACAAAAACTTGAGCCGAAATCGCGATTTTACTAAACCGCGTGTATATAATTACCAGAAAGTCTACTTAACGGTGGAATTCCGAAAAGTAACACTGTAACGGGATCGTTTACTTTAGGTGTCTATTACCCAAGTGTATACCTTGGTCTTTTTTTTTCATCACTTTCTTAATCAAGACAAAAGGTCGTGAAAATAATCCTGAATATCTTTGAATAATGTTTCTTTATTTTTTTAACCAAGTATTTCATTTTTAGATTAACGCTACAACAACGGTAATTGAACGAGTATAATCGAATAACACATAATGGTGATAAACTTATCGTTAAATTAAAAAAAGTACTTAAAATGTCGAATTACGGAAATTGTATTAATATCGATAAGTATAACATTTATTTGTCCTTTAAAAAGCAAATATGTTAAAAATTGATATATATCGAATATGAAGATAAATGATTATAACTCGTAAGTTCTAAACGCATTAACATTTATCATATGTATTAATCAAACGAATCATTACTACGAGTATTCAAAGGGTATACCATTTTTCAGGTACAATGCAAAAGTGTGTGTATAATAGATAAATTACAAACTTGATCCAAGACTATTATAATTATTTCTCAATAAATGGTGGAACGTGACAAGAAACAAGAGGCTATCGATAAAATTGATTCACCTCGTCTTCCCAATCACACTCATCGCATACGCGTACATTTAAACTGGCACAGGATATAAGGAGAAAAAAAGCTTTTCTTTTCCTTATCTCAAGAGAGAAACGGACTATCGAACCCCCTAATTAAACTTCCACCTATGCATTGTAAAAGAGGCATTAAATTTTGCAAATGGTACCACGCGGCGAAAACGAGAAAACACGGGCCATTAAAACGCAGTCGTGTCTTCACGCGGCATACGTATACAAGACAATGGATCGTTCGCGATGCAACTATATATACATACACTTGTACGAAAGTGTAAGAAGGTATATATAAAAAAAAAAACGAAAAAAAGTTGAGAGAAAGAAGAGTCCGATCAGCGATATCATGGACGTCTATAAAGAAATCTTGGCTCGCCGACGCATCGTATTATGTACCTTTTAACGTTCTCGTTGTATATATGGGCAAAATCCACAATAGTTTTAACATTTTGTGTAATCGAAACATGTTATTTTTTTAAAGTCTGTATCATTTGTTTGTTGTACAGACAATGAAACATTTGTCAATTTTGAGGAAACTGGATAAAACGGCATAGTTAATATTTCCCTAAAAGTACAAAAGCAGTTACGTTTTTTAGCAAACTAATTGAAAAAAACCTGGAATTTTAGGAATTTGATCTATTTTTTAATCGCGCCGTTCAACATATAATAATAATGAGATATGATTCTTGGCTTTATACAAAGAATTTAAGCCCCATATATGAGTTGTGTGCTTTATTTGAAAACTGATATATTTCAATATTATTAGTTAATAGCATTAGAACTTTGAAATATTATCAAAACAATTCCGAATAAGGCACTCAATCTTTAGGGAGCTTAAATTCTTTGTATTAAAGTCAAGAATCATATCCTATTATTATTATGCGATTATATTGAACGGTGCAATTAAAAAATACATAAAATTCCTAAAATTTCAGGTTTTTTTTAATTAGTTTGCTGAAAAACGGAAACTGCTTCTGTACTTTTAAGGGAAATATTAACTATGCCGTTTTAGCCAGTTTCCTCAAAATTGACAAATATTTCATTGTCTGTACAACTAACAAATGAAGCACAAATACAATGATGTGCCTCTTCAGGAAACCAAGTTACAGACTTTAAAAAATAACATGTTTCGCTTACACAAAATGTTAAAACTATTGTGGATTTGCCCATATATACCCGGTGCAGTTGAATTAATTAAGCTTAACCGCGAGAGAAAGAGAAATAGCGTTAGCGATCGCGTTCACTTTTCACGAGGCTAAGAAAATTCTTCATTCTCTCTTCTTGCACTATATTTCGTTTTGCACACATACACGGATAAAAATGTTATAATAAATATTGTTATGTTGTTGAGGAATTAAGGAACAGAGTGGACAAATTATAAAAATTACTATGTTACGTAGTAAAATTTATTACAAATTTATTAATTTTTCCTATAAATATATTAAATTTTGCCAAATTATACAGTAAATTTTACTACGTAACATAGTAATTTTTATAATTTGTCCACTCCATTCCCAAATTTCTCAACAATATAACAATTTTTACAAAAAACATAGTAATTTTTATTATAACATCTCTCTCCGTGTATATACACAGGTATATAATGTAGCGTTCACCGCATCATCTTCGATTCACTCGAGTTATTTAACCGAGCGGTTCGTTATTAATACACTTTTGCTCCATTTCCCATAAACCGATATATGTGTAACTTGCATCTTCTTTTCGTTCTCACTTATACATTTTTCTTTTTACTTTCGTTCTTCCGCGTTTTTCAAAATTAATTTCTATACGTGGTAACATTTTTCACACCGTTATTTATCGTTATATATACCGCAGCATACGAAGAATGAATCGTGTCAGTATCGCAAGATCTATAATATATTTACAGGTATTATAATTGAAAGATCCGCGAAATTCTCAACGCAACGATTCCCTGCAACTTTCGCAATCGGCGACGCATCTATATATATACATGTTTACTTATAGGTATATATATAGGTATACGAATGTACTTTCATGTGGCACATTACTTCATATTTTCTCGCACTTTGAGAGAGACCTGTTATTAAATCAAATACTGCTGTATAGTATCTTGATAATAATAAGACCGTAATGAAGCGACTGTGCGGTGTGCTGATAAAGCGCGCTTTACGACTTTTCGGCTCGCCAGACACTTGTAATTCAACGCTACCGAGAAATGCAATGCTCCTGTTTACAATGAAACGGTGTGAAATTTAACTATATATGTATATTATATGCTTTACGAAATTTTATTATACATATACACTATTAACAATATACAGGGTGTCCGCGAGCTCCCTTCGCAGTGAGGACGGTGTGCACCAAAAATATTTGTATGTTACTACTTTAATTATAACTATAGTTGTTGCTTTAGCAGTAACAGAGAAACTCTTTTAGTATGTTACTAATATAGTAACTACTATAGTTATAACTATTTTTTAACTTAAATTTTAGAAAATATTTTAGTAATAACTATAGTAATTACTATTTCTATTATTTTAGTAACATTGATATTAGTATTAACTTTAGTAATTACTATAGTTAAAACTAAAAAAAAAACTATTTTTCTTTGCCCTGAAGCAGGCCGATTTTACGAGCATAGGGTAACCAACGCTAGATGCTAAATGTTAAGTAATTCGTGTTAGATATTCTAAATATTAGTATTAGATTAATTTTAATTAATTCACCTATCCTAGTTATAACCTATGAAATAGATGTTCTTAACCTCAAACCATCAAACTATTAAAATAACGTAATAATCTCAACATTTCAAAATTAATAAAACACCTTATTTTTAATATTTAACACACATACTTTTAACCCCCAATCATTAAAATGATAAAAATACCCTCAACATTTGAAAATTAATAGAAACATGTTATAACGTTTAAAATATAAATACAAAACTGGTTAAAACCTATAAAATAAAAACTCTTAACCTCATATCTTTAAAAACATTGATATACCGTAAAAAATATAAGAGAATTAACAGAAACATTTTAGGTGCAACCAATAAAATACATGTTTCTAACCTCTAATCGTTAAAATTATTAAAAAATCCTAAAAAATATCGAAATTGGAAAATGAATAGAAATAATCTTTTTATAACCTGTAAAATTACTTAAACGGACTGATTATAACCTATAAATAACTAATTATAACCCCAAATCAATAAATAATTGAAATAACGTAGAAAATATCAACATTTGAGAATTAACAGAATCATATTAGTTGCAACCAAAAAAAAAGATATTTCTAACCTCAAATCGTTAAAATAACTAAAGCAACCACAAAAATATCGAATTTGGAAACTTAGTAGAAACACTCTTATTATAATCTATAAAATTACTAAAAAAGTTCTGATTATAACCTATAAAATAAAAATTTATAACCTCAAATCTATAAATAATTGAAATAACGTAGAAAATATCAACATTAGAGAATTAACAGAATCATTTTAGTTGCAACAAAAAAAAAGATATTTCTAACCTCAAATCGTTAAAATTAGTAATGCAACCACAAAAATATCGAATTTGGTAAGTTCGTAGAAACACTTTTGCTATAACCTGTAAAATTACTAAAAACGGTCTGATTATAACCTATAAAATAAAAACTTATAACCTCAAATCTATAAAATAATTGAAATATCGTAGAAAATATCGACATTAAGAATTAACAGAATCATTTTAGTTTCAACCAAAAAAAAAAGAAATTTCTAACCTCAAATCGTTAAAATTACTAATGCAACCACAAAAATATCGAATTTGGTAAATTCGTAGAAACACTCTTGCTATAACCTGTAAAATTACTAAAAACGGTCTGGTTATGACCTATAAATGAAATATACATATCCTCAAATCTATAAACAATTGAAATAACGTAGATAATATCAATATTAGAGAATTAACAGAAACATTTTAGGTGCAACCAATAAAATACATGTTTCTAACCTCTAATCGTTAAAATTATTAAAACATCCTAAAAATATCGAAATTGGAAAATGAATAGAAATAATCTTTTTATAACCTGTAAAATTACTTAAACGAACTGATTATAACCTATAAAATAAATAATTATAACCCCAAATCAATAAATAATTGAAATAACGTAGAAAATATCAACATTAGAGAATTAACAGAATCATATTAGTTGCAACCAAAAAAAAAAATATTTCTAACCTCAAATCGTTAAAATAACTAAAACAACCACAAAAATATCGAATTTGAAAACTTAGTAGAAACACTCTTATTATAATCTATAACATTACTAAAAAAGTTCTGATTATAACCTATAAAATAAATCTTTATAACCTCAAATCGTTAAAATTACTAAAGCAACCACAAAAATATCGAATTTGGTAAATTCGTAGAAACACTCTTATTATAACCTATAAATTACTAAAAACGAACTGTTTATATCCTATAAATAATATTCATAACCTCAAATCTATAAATATTTGAAATCAGGTAAAAAATATCTACATTAGAGATTTAACAGAACCTTTTTAGTTTAAACCAATAAAATATATATTTCTAACCTCCATTCTTTTAAATTACTAAAATAACCTTAAATGTATCAAAATTTGAAATTCTGTTGAAACACTCTTATTATAACCTATAAAATTACAATAGTTCTGATTATAACCTATAAAATATATATTCAGAACCTCAAATCTATAAAATAATTGATATACTGTAAATAATATTAGAGAATTACAGAAACATCTTAGGTACAATCAATAAAATAGATATTTCAAAATTCAAATTGTTAAAATTATTAAAACAACCTCAAAAAATATCACAATTAGAAAAGTAGTTGAAACTCTTATTATAACCTGTTGAATTATTGTAAACGTTATGGTTATAACCTAAAAAAATATTCATAATCTCAAATCTATAAAATAAATGAAATATCGTAAAAAATATAAACTTTAGGTAATTAGCCGAATCATTTTAGTTTCTACCAAAAAAAAAAAAGATATTTCTAACGTCAAATTGTTAAAATTACTAAAACAACCCCCAAAATTATCAAAATGTGTATATGAGTAGAAACACTCTTAATATAATCTGTAAAATTACTAAAAACGGCTTGATTATAACCTATAAAATAAATATTTTCCAATTTCGATATTTTTTGTGGTTGATTTTGTAATTTAAAAGAATTGAGGTCAGAAATATATATTTTATAGATTGAAACTAAAAAGGTTCTGTTAAATCTCTAATGTAGATATTTTTTACCTGATTTCAAATATTTATAGATTTGAGGTTATGAATATTTATTTTATAGGATATAAACAGTTCGTTTTTAGTAATTTATAGGTTATAATAAGAGTGTTTCTACTAATTTTCAAATTTCGGTATTTTTAAGCTTGTAGTAATTTTAGCGATTTGAGGTTTCAACCATTGGTTAAAAATAAAATAATTCTGTTAACTCTTTTATCTTGATATTTTGTACGTTATTTCAATTATTTTATAGATTTGAGGTTATAAATATTTATTTTATAGATTAATCAGACCGTTTTTAGTAATTTTATAGGTTATAATAATAGAGTTTCTAATAATTTTCAATTTTCGGTATTTTTAGCTTGTATAGTAATTCTAACGATTTGAGGTTAGAACCATTGGGTGAAACTAAAGTGATTCTGTTAATTCTCTAATATTGATATTATCTACGTTATTTCAATTGTTTTCTAGATTAAAGTTATAAATATTTATTTATAGGTCATAATAAGAGCGATTCTAATAATTTTCAAATTTTGATATTTTTTGTGGTGACTTTAGTAATTTTAACAATTTGAGGTTTGAAATTTCTTTTTTTTTTGGTTGAAACTAAAATAATTCTGTTAATTCTCTAATATTGATAATATTTACGTTATTTCAATTATTTCATAGATTTGAGGTTATGAATATTTCATTTATAGGTTATAACCAGACCGTTTTTAGTAATTTTACAGGTTATAGCAAGAGTGTTTCTACGAATTTACCAAATTCGATATTTTTGTGGTTGCTTTAGTAATTTTAACGATTTGAGGTTATAAAGATTTATTTTATAGGTTATAATCAGAACTTTTTTAGTAATGTTATAGATTATAATAAGAGTGTTTCTACTAAGTTTTCAAATTCGATATTTTTGTGGTTGCTTTAGTTATTTTAACGATTTGAGGTTAGAAATATTTTTTTTTTTTTGGTTGCAACTAATATGATTCTGTTAATTCTCTAATGTTGATATTTTCTACGTTATTTCAATTATTTATTGATTTGGGGTTATAATTATTTATTTTATAGGTTATAATCAGTTCGTTTAAGTAATTTTACAGGTTATAAAAAGATTATTTCTATTCATTTTCCAATTTCGATATTTTTTAGGATGTTTTAATAATTTTAACGATTAGAGGTTAGAAACATGTATTTTATTGGTTGCACCTAAAATGTTTCTGTTAATTCTCTAATATTGATATTATCTACGTTATTTCAATTGTTTTATAGATTTGAGGTTATGAATATTTCATTTATAGGTCATAACCAGACCGTTTTTAGTAATTTTACAGGTTATAGCAAGAGTGTTTCTACGAATTTACCAAATTCGATATTTTTGTGGTTGCATTAGTAATTTTAACGATTTGAGGTTAGAAATTTCTTTTTTTTTTGGTTGAAACTAAAATGATTCTGTTAATTCTTTAATGTCGATATTTTCTACGATATTTCAATTATTTTATAGATTTGAGGTTATAAGTTTTTATTTTATAGGTTATAATCAGACCGTTTTTAGTAATTTTACAGGTTATAGCAAAAGTGTTTCTACGAACTTACCAAATTCGATATTTTTGTGGTTGCATTACTAATTTTAACGATTTGAGGTTAGAAATATCTTTTTTTTTGTTGCAACTAAAATGATTCTGTTAATTCTCTAATGTTGATATTTTCTACGTTATTTCAATTATTTATAGATTTGAGGTTATAAATTTTTATTTATAGGTTATAATCAGAACTTTTTTAGTAATTTTATAGATTATAATAAGAGTGTTTCTACTAAGTTTCCAAATTCGATATTTTTGTGGTTGCTTTAGTTATTTTAACGATTTGAGGTTAGAAATATCTTTTTTTTTTTGGTTGCAACTAATATGATTCTGTTAATTCTCAAATGTTGATATTTTCTACGTTATTTCAATTATTTATTGATTTGGGGTTATAATTAGTTATTTTATAGGTTATAATCAGTCCGTTTAAGTAATTTTACAGGTTATAAAAAGATTATTTCTATTCATTTTCCAATTTCGATATTTTTTAGGATTTTTTAATAATTTTAACGATTAGAGGTTAGAAACATGTATTTTATTGGTTGCACCTAAAATGTTTCTGTTAATTCTCTTATATTTTTTACGGTATATCAATGTTTTTAAAGATATGAGGTTAAGAGTTTTTATTTTATAGGTTTTAACCAGTTTTGTATTTATATTTTAAACGTTATAACATGTTTCTATTAATTTTCAAATGTTGAGGGTATTTTTATCATTTTAATGATTGGGGGTTAAAAGTATGTGTGTTAAATATTAAAAATAAGGTGTTTTATTAATTTTGAAATGTTGAGATTATTACGTTATTTTAATAGTTTGATGGTTTGAGGTTAAGAACATCTATTTCATAGGTTATAACTAGGATAGGTGAATTAATTAAAATTAATCTAATACTAATATTTAGAATATCTAACACGAATTACTTAACATTTAGCATCTAGCGTTGGTTACCCTATGCTCGTAAAATCGGCCTGCTTCAGGGCAAAGAAAAATAGTTTTTTTTTTTAGTTTTAACTATAGTAATTACTAAAGTTAATACTAATATCAATGTTACTAAAATAATAGAAATAGTAATTACTATAGTTATTACTAAAATATTTTCTAAAATTTAAGTTTAAAAATAGTTATAACTATAGTAGTTACTATATTAGTAACATACTAAAAGAGTTTCTCTGTTACTGCTAAAGCAACAACTATAGTTATAATTAAAGTAGTAACATACAAATATTTTTGGTGCACACCGTCCTCACTGCGAAGGGAGCTCGCGGACACCCTGTATATGATACATTACGTTGAGGACACCACATGGTTCGTAATGGAGTTAAGAGCAGAGGATCCGACGAGCAGATGTAAGGGTGTATATTAAATTCAAATTTAAAGAGTTCAAAAATATTATTTTTTATAAATTATAAAATTTTTGGCATTAGGATTCATTTTATTTACAAACAATTCTTATATATTTACAAAAAAGTAATTAAGATTTTTTCATTTGAGTTATATTTAGTAAGTATAAAAGCGTATGATGACCATATAAAAATAATAATTAGTAAACGTAAAATTAATACAATTGTTGGAATATACAAGTAAAATAACGTGAATAAAATGTAGTTTACAAAAATCACTCGACTATAGCTTGATTGTTTGTTTCGGTAAAGGTGACAAAAAGAAGGGTTTTATGGCACTGCATGTGAGTGCATCGGCGTACTCGGCGTACGGTCTAACTGATCATTTTTGTAACTATAGCTTATTATCCATATTGCGTGAATGCCTAGTATTTTGGATGCTTTCTTAGTTTTAGGCATCGTTCTTAGTTTAGTCTCGAATCGTTTCTCGTACAGTACAGACCTATATACTTTCTCGTGACATTATATTTAAGTGTCTAAGTTTGTTTATTAAATATTGTCGTCTTTTATTTATTCCAATCCCCACATGTATAAAAAACCATCAACTATGATATTTTTTTTTGTAATATAGTGCTCGATTTTAAAACTTTATATTATTTTATAGATTATACAAATTATATGTATTACGCATAAAAATATATCACAATTTTTTTTTATTTTGACTTATTTTTTACTTATTTACATCAATTGTATTGCGGTGACTATCCTAATGCTTAACATTATTTATACAATTGAAAAATTTAGTTCTTCATTGATCGGAATAACCTCTGTATTCTTCATTTATTTAATAAATAAGAATTTTTCATGTTTTTCCTCGTAATTGTTAACCAAGAAAATTTTATACAAAATACTTATGTAACAATTATTGCGATACACGAATAATAATTTGAATGTAAACACAGAGTTATTAACAAATTTATTTTTTCAGTTAAAAGTTAATACTAATAAATATTAATTTTAACTAAATGTGAGTAAAGATGATTAATAAAATAATAAACACAATACAATAAAACTGTTGTTACATTCACATATTTTTACACCACCCATTATCAAATTTACGTAATGTGATATCTGCAGAAGTAGCATAATTTTTTTGCGACAAAATGGTCAATATCAGGTCACTACGAGAGCACTCTAAAAAAATGCGTAACAAATTGCGAAATAGGTGAACCATTCAAGTACTAGTCGCAGCAAGTGCTGCTTATAAATTTTGTGATCAACCAAAAGGTGCGATACCGCATTTCCGCCACTCCGACGATTATAAAAATATGTGTATTTAACTGGTGTAATAATTTTTCGTTCTCGTTTCGTTAAGATTTGCAATAAATTTTTCATTTCAATATTATATGTGTATATAGAACAATTAATTTCCTTAAGCTAAGAAATTAAAATAAGCGTCATATAACACATGTTTAAAAGTAATTTCCATATGGTTACTTTATTTTATTTCATATATATATATATATATATCCTTATTAATTTTTAACCGTAAACGCGATATTGCCATATTAGGCGAATCCGTTCATTATAAAGGGCCAATAGATGTGTTTCTTGGTATAGTAAATAGATTATACATATATCTAGAATTACAAAAAATGTATTTTAATTTTTACTTGTAACGATAAAGAATGTTTAAAGTAGCTTGGAATTAAGTTTATACATAGGCGGTATAAGCGTGTAAACGATGTTTATGTGTATATTTACGTGTAAATTGCAGTAAATGGGAAAATAATTTTCAATATATGTATCCGCTTGATTCAATCGAATGAAAATTGATCCGCGTAAGCGCACGTTGTATATATATATATATATCTATATACCTTTATTTTATAGCGCTCGCGCACATGTTCGTGATACGTGTACATGTACTTAACATGTCTCATCGAGTATTTAATAACTCAATATTTCTGATTTTTAGTATCGAGCAGCCATCCGCACATGTATCGTGCGAACGATAAAACAAAATGCGAAAAAAAAAACGCCGAGTGAACGTTCTTATGTAAATGTTTAATGGTACAGTCGTGTTGCATATATACCGCTACCTTAAGGCAATCGATATATATCGGAATTTCCATGAGAGGCATATAAGATGATGCTCTCTCATTAACGTCATCGCCGAACCGTCGAACATTGATCGATCGGTTAGAATTTATTTATCCGCACTCTCTCTCTCTCTCTCTCTCTCAGATGGCACATTTTATTTCTTCATTTTTTTATCCTTTTCTCCCCTTTTTTCACCTTGTTATACTCTATACGCGTATGCGAATCAACTCTTTAATTTTACTATTTCGATTATTCCTTTTCATCTCTCGTGCAACATCTTTTCATTGTACTCTCAATTTCGAGTATGAATTTGTCTCGTGTTAATGTTTCATACAAGTTACGGAATCGATATGATTTTTTGCGCAATGAAATCATGTTGGTTGCACACGTTTAAAAAAAATTAGATATTTCATCGGGGATGCGCGCGTGAAATGAACTGAAAAGAAAATTGGTGCTTTTTTTTTAGAAATTCAATTAACTTATACATATTTTTAATGGGAGTTTCCTCGAATATTGGAATTACAAATGTAATTATTGCATCAGAAACTTATAATTCACAATTTACGAGGTAATTCGATCAATTCGAAAGACGCTCGTTCTTTCGGCACATCAAACGTAAGTTATAAGCTACCCTCCTAATGAATTTTCCAACGACTCTCCGATATATATACATGTTATCCAATCATCGATCACTCGGATTATGCAAAAGGTTCCGCCGCGATGTCGAGTGTGCGAATATTCGTGGTGCTTGTCCGATTCTCGTTCAACCTGGCTCCGACATATATATATATATATAATTCTAGAAGAGTTCGCCACGTGCGTGTCGATCCTCGTATATATATATATCGTATACCTTCTGAATATCAACGGGTGCCGCTTGAGTTTTGTGTATAAATTGCGGGCGAACGTCGATACATTCTGTTAAAACTGGAATCGACGAGGAGTTTCGCTTTCGCATTTACATATTTAACATGTTCCTTTGTATTTCGTCGATCGAGTGTATATAATTCGAGTGATGTGGATGATCTTCGCATAAGCGAATGTAAACCTATGGTTTTCGTATAAGGTAAAGCAAACGGTCCTGTAAATACGCGTTGTATATACACCGACCGCTACACAGTATGCGTTTGTATTTTCTTTAAGATAGATATCTTCCCCATTTTCTTTGCATTTTCGTGTATATATTGTATTTTAAATTACCAATTACAAAACTTGTGCATTTACATTACGTACAAATACTCCGTGTGTGTGTGCCTGCCTTTTTACAAACAGCGTTTAAAACATATATACATATATACGTAAAATTTTAAATTCAGTGGTTAGTTCGATACTTAGGAAGTACAGTTATATTTGCATAATTTAAGTTATAATATGTATATTATTAACTAAATTTATATAACTACATTGACGATACTATAAGTAGCAGTAGATACGACTGTGACGATAAAATGTGAGATGCAATATCTTTACACAGGTGCGTAACGCGACGACTGGTATATAGTCAGCTTCTTATCGAGAGCCTCGTAAAAAAAATTCCAAAGGAGAATGCCAACGAAATATGTCGAAAAATTGTATATGCATTTAATGCTAAAACTGAAATTTTAATGGTTATTGTGGTTTGTTCCTCATATCCCGGAACATTCTTTTTTGAAGATCAATTGTCATCATTGAATATCTTAAACGATAAAAACGTACGATTTATACACGGAGGAAAAGATGTGTAGTAAAAATGACAATGTTGGTCAGTACTAGAAGAAACATCAGACTTGACAAATGGTAAAATTTACTATTTTGTTATAGTAAAATGTTACTAAATATCTATATAATATTTACTATAGGTATATATCTCATAAATTTTTCAATAAAATACAGTAATTTTTGTCATTCGTCAAGTCTATCTCTTCATTGCTAAACAACATTGTCATTTTTACTACAACATTTTTTCTCCGTGTACGTCTTGTAACGTTTCAACACTTAGCGTCCCCATTTGTTTTGTTAAAACATATATATATATATATAATTCTAGAAGAGTTCGCCACGTGCGTGTCGATCCTCGTATATATATATATCGTATACCTTCTGAATATCAACGGGTGCCGCTTGAGTTTTGTGTATAAATTGCGGGCGAACGTCGATACATTCTGTTAAAACTGGAATCGACGAGGAGTTTCGCTTTCGCATTTACATATTTAACATGTTCCTTTGTATTTCGTCGATCGAGTGTATATAATTCGAGTGATGTGGATGATCTTCGCATAAGCGAATGCAAACCTATGGTTTTCGTATAAGGTAATGCAAACGGTCCTGTAAATACGCGTTGTATATACACCGACCGCTACACAGTATGCGTTTGTATTTTCTTTAAGATAGATATCTTCCCCATTTTCTTTGCATTTTCGTGTATATATTGTATTTTAAATTACCAATTACAAAACTTGTGCATTTACATTACGTATACAAATACTCTGTGTGTGTGTATGCCTGCCTTTTTACAAACAGCGTTTAAAACATATATACATATATACGTAAAATTTTAAATTCAGTGGTTAGTTCGATACTTAGGAAGTACAGTTATATTTGCATAATTTAAATGTTTATAATATTGTATATTATTAACTAAATTTATATAACTAGATTGACGATACTATAAGTAGCAGTAGATACGACTGTGACGATAAAATGTGAGATGCAATATCTTTACACAGGTGCGTAACGCGACGACTGGTATATAGTCAGCTTCTTATCGAGAGCCTCGTAAAAAAAATCCAAAGGAGAATGCCAACGAAATATGTCGAAAAATTGTATATGCATTTAATGCTAAAACTGAAATTTTAATGGTTTATTGTGTTTGTTCCCTTCATATCCCGGAACATTCTTTTTTTGAAGATCAATTGTCATCATTGAATATCTTAAACGATAAAACGTACGATTTATACACGGAGAAAAGATTTGTAGTAAAAATGACAATGTTGGTCAGTAATAGAAGAAACATCAGACTTGACAAATGGTAAAATTTACTATTTTGTTATAGTAAAATGTTACTAAATATCTATATAATATTTACTATAGGTATATATCTCATAAATTTTTCAATAAAATACAGTAATTTTTGTCATTCGTCAAGTCTATCTCTTCATTGCTAAACAACATTGTCATTTTTACTACAACATTTTTTCTCCGTGTACGTCTTGTAACGTTTCAACACTTAGCGTCCCCATTTGTTTTGTTTATACATATTTTTTTATTAAAATTATATATTCTATACCTTACGGATTATACATAGTTATTCCCCCTTATCGTAAACCCCACCGGTTCGCATTTTCCGGGTTATAGGAGAAACCTCGCCCGAAACGGCCAGTGTATTCGACAACAACGATTTGGGCGACTGGTCTTTAACACCGAAACCGAATGTCTCACACCTCTCGCTCACATCGTCTGGAATGCGAAGAAAGACGTAACCGATCAAGCAAGCTAACGTCCGGTCACCCAATTATAGCTCTGCTTAACGGGATGTAAATCCCAAAAAAACAGAAAAATGATTTATTTTTTATTAAACGAGGATATCGATTTATCGAAAAAAGCGTTCTGTAACGATGTTGTGTTTCCTTTGGAAATATTCTGTGATTTTTTTTCAAATCTTTTTACTGATAATTTAGCGAGATTTTTGGGCAGCCGTGAATTATTGTTTTGTAGTTACGTGTATTACCGGCCAAAAATGGTTATTCCCATATGAATCGTTAATACTTATTTATTTCGTAAAAATTTCTCTGGCAGAGTATTCTATTTGTTTTGAACTGTATTTGCGATTTTTTCAGAGTTTTCTTATGACCAGGCAGAGATGCATCTCCAACACTTTGTCCACCAGGCTTTCAGGCATGTTTTGAACAATAAACCCAAATTTTTTTAGATTTGTAAATCGATATTTTAATTACGATGTCTGGGTAGAAAATTTATGCCTTTTGTCACTAATAATTATCGACGCAAAATTATTTGTTCTTATAAAACCGATCCGTCAGGCCCTTCCTTGTGTTTTAAGCTATGCTTATGAATTTGTTCATATTTTAAAAACAATATTTTAGATATAATTAGTGAGTTAAAAAGTACAAATTTCTTTAATTTGGATCCGACATAGTCAGTAGGTTACCGAGTGAGCAAAAAAAGATAATTATTCGATATCTATTTTAAAAATTTATGCAAAATCGGAATACGGAAGCACTAGATAATTAAATAACAAGTATTTATACAAAGTTCCAGATCAATACTACAAAGACACCCTAAAAAATTTATGCACCGAAAAATCACGGATAATCGTAGAATTTTCGGTGCAGAAATTTTGTTTGTATTGACTTGAAACTTTGTAGAATGACTTATTTTTTAATTATCCAGTGCAGTTCTGTATAAGAATTTTTCAAAAAATTGTGTATTTTTTAAATAAATAAAGTAATTATCTTTTTTTTGTTCAGTTGGTAATCCACAGGGTAAGCCACCCCCTTAAATTGACTATTATAAACAAAATATCTAATTATTTATATATATTTCGCTGATGAATACATAACAATTCTATAATAGTCGTCCTCAAAGATCGGTCATAATAATAAGTTTGACGAAATAACACTCAATCGAATATATATAGGGATATATACACGAGATGACGCGATAATCGTTTGGATAGAAACAAAAAGAAAGGAAGGCGCATATACGATTGAAAATATAATGCAGAGGTGTTTCGTGAATAGGCAACGGTACACGATTCTTGGGAAAGAAAGGAGAAAAACCAAGTCGCGCGCCGCGGCATTAACCCCGTCCTTGTAACGCGAAAATATTCGAATCACGAGTCTTAATCTTGTATACTCGTCTACATAAAGAAACTCCTCGAGGAAACGCGCATACCCGCGTATAATTCGAAACGTTTATTGTATATATATATATACACACATAGACCGATCCACACACTCCCACACATGAGTATATATAATATATAGAAGGACGTGTCCCGCGGCTCGAAAAACAAACTTTCTTCCTACACACACACGTATACATATACATATATATATTGTATAAGTACCTACGGTCTTTTACCTTCAACGGACCTCCTCCACCCTGGTGGGTTTATTCTTCGCTCTCGCGCGCACGCATCTTCTTTTCGCGTAAACGCACGCGTGATATGTCCTGCACCGTGACCGGCATATTTTAATACTGACCACAAAGGTGCATCGCTTCTTACGTACTTACATCTATTACTCACATATTCTCTTTTTATTTTATATTACTTTTCAATGCGTCTTTGTGATACGACGTATATACGTGCTATGCTTTTATCCATTATATTTCTTCATCTAATGCTTTTCGTTGAACCTCTGAGTATAGTTGGGGGCTGTAAATACTAAAATCATAATTTATTCATACGTAATATGGTTCGGAAAGACCGAAAAAATTTTTAATTATGTACTGCACATATCTATACAACAATATACTTAGAAAAAGAACAACGAGTACCAAAATATATAGAGCAATATAGGTGGTACCTAACAACATGCAAACTTTAATTGCCAAATAAGAAAACTAAACTTAAAGAATGTATAAAGAAGAATAAGTATTTATATTGATGAAAATTTTTTGTTACTTAAATATAAAATTAATTTATTAGAATTACGTTAAGTTTTTCACAGTTGTAAGATACAGTTGTTTATTTCCTTCGTTTATTTTAGATTAATGTATTAATTATATAGGTGCGTTTAGTTCGTAAGTTTAGCATGTAGTACATATACATACTTTTTCCAGCTTCACAAACTAGATAACTGCGTTCATCTTTGTGGAAGGTTTACATGATGTATATATTGTACTTTTATGTAAATTCTATTCTGGTAAATAAATATCGCTGAACGATCAAATTATTTGAATACAACTTCTTTGAAGGTGTATATGTGCGTTAAGTAAATACCGATATACTTATTGTCGCACTGATTTGAAGCGATCGATTTAATTGGTATATGACAATAACAGTGCAAATTTATCCCCATATATTAACCAACAAATTAATGTTAGGTCTTATTTTGGCTTCACTTTCAGATTCATCTCTTTTTAACACAGGAAATAAACATTAAGTACATCAATACCATTAAACAAAAAATTAATGTGATACGGGTGGGGTCCGATTTATCGAATGCTCATTCAAAATGTGTGCATTGTTTCGAATCTCTAAAATTAGAAATGCATGTTTATTATTTAGAATTAAGAGAAATAGAAAGACTATTATTTCGAAAGTAATGCATTCTTCAGTTTTTACATATTTGTTCCGAAAATTCGAACTTTTAAGTGTAGAGAAATAATTTTTATAATATTTGTCTATTAACACCTTGATAACAGACAAAGATGTAGAAAATTCTTTATCTACTATATTTGGAATTCGAAATATTGCACCTAATACCAAATATCTGACGATTTTATTACTTTCGAAATAATGATCATTCTATTTTCTCGGTTCAAAATAACAAAAATGTTATTCTAATTTCTAAAATTCGAAATATCGCACATATTTTGAATGAGCCTACGACAAATCGGACCCCACCCCGTCTATTAATTTCATATATAGCTCGTATATAGTTGATCAAGTAAAACCGTATAGATTACGCGTAAACTTAGGGAGTATTAGTATAATAAGGGGTAGATATATGCAGAAAAAAGTCGAAGTGAAGGAAGTAACGTAGGTATATAAGCGATTTCGATTCGACGGCTGGTAGATCGTGGGTAGATTAAGAGACGATGCATCTCGAAGAAGGGTTCAAGGGTCGACTCAGCTTCCGTAATGGGATACGATAGCTTGACAGCAGCTATACGTATACCCGGTATTTATATATATACGGCCAACTGGTTGTTCGAGCTAACTCGACGTACGTGTGTACCTAACGATAAAAGTTATATACTTATATATATATATATATATACGTGGTGCAACCACTGATTTACGGTACAATTTATCCAAGTATATGTATATATCGAGGCCCGCGCGCCCCTGCAACCGGTTTCGCAGCGATGTCGAACGTGATGCTATTACTGCGCTGCTGGTCGTTCGCGCTATATATATTACTTTTTACTCCCGTCTTGGAAGGAGCAATTGATACTATACCGACCGTTTTCTTTCCTTTCTTTTTTCATCTGTAAAGGGTTGATTTTGAAGAACGAGCTGACTGCTTGTCGGAGTCCAGTTAAATTACTACTTCTGATCTATCGCTGGTTCGACATATTAAATTTCAATTGTTTTCATTTTGCGTTTTTAACACGCGATTGCCGATCAATGGTAACGGGCTATCGACATTGTTATTAATTATTTATACATTTATTTTTCTAGCAAGGTCCTTTGAATTACACTTTCAATTTGTACAACGTATGTTATTAATTGAAATAATAAAATAATAATTTATATTTAAATAATAAATAAATAATTTTTCTCAAATTGGTGGAAAGTAACTGTTACTAGATATAACTATAAAATATTTACTTTTTCCTTAGAAACGTTAAAATGACATGTAATATCTATATACCAAGTAAATTGAATTGTTAATTCATTCTAATGAAGAAGACGAAAATATCTATACTTCCAGTCACACATCCTATTTAATTGACTATTTAATATTTCTTGATGCGTCGCGTTTATATTATTTATTTATTTAATTATTTATTTATTTATTTATGTAATTATTTCATTGCCTACGTTTTTATATCAAATCGCTTGTTACCACTTCGCTGGATTTTGTTATACATCACATCTATAATATTAGTGCAAAAGTGTTAACTAACAAGGAGAGGACTAATCCTGTTTACGATAGATATAAGCAAATAAGGAAAAATCTCGCCGAAAATGCTGATTGCTTGTAACTCGGAAATGATTAGAGATAATATATGCTAACCCAAGTTCAAAAGCTGAGATCAAACAAAAAAAAGAAGCTTAAATATCTTAATTTAGTCAAAATTTATGGAAGAAATAAGAGTTAGGTAGACGAAATTGTAACGATAATTTAGGATTTAGATTTAATGATTTTTTCAAACCAAAATTTCGTCTAATTCTTACTTCTTCTCTATTTGAGCTTCTTTTTTCAAAATATACCTACTCAATCTCAATTTTCTTTTAAAATTTGGTTTGCATGTATATATCTTTACTCGCTTCCGAGTTGCAAGCAATCAAAGTTAAGAGTATTTTGGTGAGATTTTTTGTTGTTTGGTTATATATATGGGGTATTCCACGTGAAGTGGTCCGATCAAAATTTTAAAATGCGCCAAATTTTGAGTACACATTGCAAATGTTTTTCAGAATACAGAAAAAAATTTTTAGGTACTGGAATTTATTAGTTCAAAAGTTATTCTAACCTCAAAAAGTGAACTTTTTCCAGTTTTTTTCAACACCAACTGGGTTCATCGCTATTTAACTCAAAATCTATCAACTTTTACTATAGAACATTATATGTAACATTCGTTGCTAATTATGTCTAGAATTTATCCTTCTGGGTTAGAATTTCTAATTTCAAGGTAAATGTTAGATAAACTACATGTCAATATTCAACTTAAAAAAAATCTAACTTCGCCACAATTGATTTTTTTATCCAAAAGTCCAAAAGAAAGCTTGGAGCAATACCTTTCAAATGATCTGTAGCATTTTTATGGCCTTCAATTCTGTAAAAAGTTATGATAATTTAAAGAAAGACGAAAGTTTTTTAAAAATTTAAATGGGAAATACCATGTTAATTTTTGTGAACTTTTTGTCTTTCTTTAAATTATCATAACTTTTTGCAGAATTGAAGGCCATAAAAATGCTACAGACCATTTGAAAGGTATTGCTCCAAGCTTTCTTTTGGACTTTTGGATAAAAAAATCAATTGTGGCGAAGTTAGATTTTTTTTAAGTTATTATTGACATGTAGTTTATCTAACATTTACCTTGAAATTAGAAATTTTAACCCAGAAGGATAAATTCTAGACATAATTAGCAACGAATGTTACATATAATGTTCTATAGTAAAAGTTGATAGATTTTGAGTTAAATAGCGATGAACCCAGCTGGTGTTGAAAAAAACTGGAAAAAGTTCACTTTTTGAGGTTAGAATAACTTTTGAACTAATAAATTCCAGTACCTAAAAATTTTTTTCTATATTCTGAAAAACATTTGCAATGTGTACCCAAAATTTGGGGCATTTTAAAATTTTGATCGGACCACTTCACGTGGAATACCCCATATACATAGTAAGAAAGGACATTGGACTCTATAACTCCGGGTTTCGTCATAATTTTATAGTAGAAAAAATATCCCAGAGTTTGGTAAAGATCCAATCTCATCTCCTTATAAGTGTTACTACCTAATACTACCTAATATTATTGCTGTTTAAGGTGGCTCCGTCGTTTCTGTAAATCCTTAAGAAATGAAAGAGATACCTGAAATTACAAGATTTTCAATGATTGTTTAATTCGTACAAAGTTACAAGACAAACCAAAGAGAAAATAAATATAGAAACATGTATAATTTAACGAAGGTTCTTCTGTAGTCTTAAGACTTGATCTAGAACTTTTATTTTCAAATAAGGAGCTAAAATCCATGATTTCTTTATATTGAAAGTTTGAAATAATGTATCTTATTATTTATAGATTGTAATGATATAAAAAATTATATAGGTTATCAGACATAATTAAAAAGAAGTTTGGTTTATATCCGCATGTTCGAAAATTCAACGTTGTTAAACATACCACATATCATACATGGACAACATAATTTTTTAGGAAATTATTATATTTCACTAATATATAAAATTATTACATACACGGAGAAAAAAATATTAATAATTACTAGAAAGTTAGTAATGGTTAATAGATTTTATATTAAATTCAATATGTCGGATACAATTTTGACTGATTAGGTATAAGATTTTGAAAAAGTTTCGTAATCTTTTAAAAATTATTTTATCGCCAATCGACTGTGACAGCTAAGATATTGTATACTCAGTCGAAAGAGAACCTTATAGTTTTTTATTTAATATATCCAGTACGTTAAAATTATAGAAAAAAAAATCCTATAAACAGATAAATAGCTATAAGAAAAAGTATTAAATTAGTACGATGTACATTATTACTATAGTAAATAGTAAAACCCGTACTTATAATATTCACCATGAGCAATCATATACGTACGTATGTATTGCATAAAATTATTTTTGACTACATCTGATCGATAAGTTTACCTGTTTAAAATGAACAAAGCTGTTGGTTAATTGGAAGGTATAGGTCAACGAGGAGATTGACCGTCGAACGTTGATATATACGGGCGCTACAGCGTCGACCGTAGTCTCGAGGCCACTGGGTCAGGAAGTTTGCAATTACAATCCCGCTGGAGGTATATCTCTCTCGGCTGGTCTCGCGCGATCACGTGAATCGTCGGTGTGCGGCGCGCGGTGCAGCTTCATTACGCAAAAGCCCGTAAAACGAGCAACCCACCGCGAAATCGAACGGACACGCTTGGCTCTCCCTGCGTCACTTCTCTTTCACGCCCTATTCGTATACGCTTTATTTAATTACTCGACGGAGCTATAATTGCTTCACGTATTATACAATTTAAGGGACCTTTCTACTCGCCTACGACGAATTTAACTTTAACTCGCCGTGACGATGCGTACTCGTATGGACTTATTAAACGTATTACCATAGAAACGATGAATGTAAAGTTCAATTTAAAGTTGTCACTAAAATAACATATATGTTATACAAAGTTATACTCGAGAAATGTTAACCTCCTTTTTCTTTTCTTTATACCACTTTTGTAACCAATTACTATATGTTTATAATTTTTATATAAATAACAAATGCCGTGCAAACAATTTTTAATAGAACAAGTTTAAATATACATATAATTTTAATTTAGCTTTTTATTATACACGTATGTATATATCTAATACCTTTTTCCTACATATTCTCTACGTGTTGAATAAAATGATTAATTCACGAAGAAAATTAAATATTTAAATTATAGGTCTTTAAAAATATGAGAAAGAGTAGTCTTTATGGTAACAATTACGCTTCCTATATTTATTCAGCTAAAAAGATTTGTAAATAGCGAAGTTATTGTGTAGGTAGTGCAGGTTATATACTGTACATTCAGAACAATTCCATCAAGTGGTTCTCGAGAAAAAATTACAATATAAAAAAGATTTTCTCAAAAAATTTTATCGCGGTAAAAAAAAAATTCGTAGTAAAGTAGCTTTATCAAAACTTGTCAGAAATATGTTTTAAAGTGTTTGTAATTTTCATATTCAATTAGTATGAAAACTAATTCTAAACAAGTTGGATCTTTTTGGTAGGGTTAATTAAATTACATAATTTAAGGGGATGTCGGACTCAGAAAATGGTCATTTTCAATATTTTTTTATGAACAAATAAATACATTTTTTTATATTGTGAACGCCATGACCTAGGCATGTTTTAAACAGTATACTCATATTTTTTCAGATTTTTCAATTTGTAATTAAATTCTCACTTTTGCGTTGAAAATTCATGCGTTTTTAGATAAATAGTTACCGGCCGAAAATTGTTTATTAATTTATTATTAACAAATTTGTTTTTTCTTAAATAATCAAAATGTCATGCCCTCGCTTTTGTTTTAAACTACCCATATGAATTTTGTTCAGATTTTTAATTAAATATTTCCAAGATAATTCTTATGATGTAAGGTGTAGATCTCTGTAACTTAGGTCCGTCATCCCGGTAAATTAAATTCTTATAGTAACTACATAAGTAACTTCCTTTACCATTCTTTGCATCGATGGTTGCAATTGCAAAATATGTTAGTATCCCAAAATAATAATGAATATTTTATTTTGTGGCAAAATTCTGTGATTCAAATTTTTAACATCTTTTTAACAGTTTTAAAACCGTTGAATAAATGTATTATTTTTAATTGAATTTATACTATAATAACATATTACGTGTACAGGAGCAATACATTAATTTTGAAGAAGCTGCTTGTTATTATTTTTACTTTAGCATGTTGATATTATTGATTTTTTATAATAATTACTTAATTATTCAGCAGACGTCGGTGCAGTATCTCGCAGAAAATTAATATTTCTAAGAAAATAAACTAAAGTAATTAATAAATGATAGAATTATGAATTTTTCTTGGTTATTTAACCTCAACGCAGTAAAATTTTTACTATAAAAAGGGAAATAAAAAATACATTAAATTCCGTTAAAAACTTATTAATATGTAAAATGATTATACTCCATACCTTGATAAACCGATCATCTTAATGATAACCGAGTGATATTTGTCAAACAATGAATATAACGAATAATAAAAATCTATATATAAAGGTTCCATAAATTGTGTTCAGTGTCCGACATTTTAAACGAGTGCGATTTAAGGGAGCCTTGTAAAGATAAATCATCGATTACATCCGTCTTGAGAAACTCTCCCTTACAGCCTTCTCCAATGGTCGCGTATATAGCATAAGAGAACTGGTTGCTTTCTCCCAATTGCAACGTTCGACAGGATCGCCTCGTCGCGTCGATTATATACCACGGCGTCACCTTTTTCTAATAACTTTCGGACGTGGTGCACGCTCGAATTTCCAACAGCGTGTATATGTATATATACACTTTCGCCTTTCACGTTCGCGAAAATCCACGGGGTCTTTTTGTGGCGCCGCGAGAGACCGTATCAAGCTTTCTTTTGGCTCCCGCGTTTATTTTATTCACTTGTTTTTTTTTTTCTTCTCTCTCATCCCGAGTAACCACTATATACATGCCCGATATTACGCGCAACGAAAAAAAAAAAATCTCGGAGTGTCGCGTTTTAAAACACGAGATAAAGTTATATTGTCATTTTTCGAGACTGACCGCGGTATATAAATGGATACACACATAAGCTCCGAGGATGCTGAAGTATTTTAATGGAAAAATTATATAAGAATTTATATTACCCCGGACGGAGTACTTTTTCACGCTACCGGAATTTAAAATATCTCTCTGTATATTTGTCTTGAGACATTTTTTTTTAAATGCAACGGCGAGTTTTATATTTTACCGTTCGCCCGTGTGTAATGTATGCGGCTTGCTTTTAGGCAAAAATTACTAGACGCTTAGTCGATTTTTTTATCTGCTAACCGTGATGTATGACAATCGTTAAATACATTTATTTTATATTTTTTCTTTCCAAACGAATGTTATACCACTGTTCTAAATAAATAAGAATTTTAACACTTAATATATACATATTATTTATGCACTTACTAATCAAATAAAAACGATCTATAATACACACAAAACTTTATAAAATTAATACATTTTCAATCGGTTTTAAATAAATCTACGTATATTTATCCGTCTTTTACGATAATGATCTATATATTCGAAAAATGATAAATAAATATTTAAAAATAGAGATGATTAAAAAAAATGAAAAAAACCGTTTGAAAAAAATATCGAAAATTGCGAATCAATCGTCCCCACGACCGTGAAAGCCTATACATACCAGGGATCAGTTTTGCTGCACGGTCTTACGTATGCACACAATACACGTGCGCGGTCCACGAGAGCGAGAGCGAGAACGAGAGACAGATTTCTCGCGGAATGCGGTCAGGTTGGCACCGAATGCGGGAGAGTCCCCGACAGATTCGTTGGTACAAGGAGACCACGGTGACTTTTTGTCCGAGCCTGCAACTCAACAAGCAAACTTTATAAATGTTTAGTCTGTAATTAAGTGACAAATTTTACCAATAAACTATTATAATATTTTTTTGGATTTTATATATATTATATTAACAATGTACATTGCTATTTTTACACTATTTTACTATATTATTTCAAAATATTCATTTGTTATTAAAATGCTATAGGTTGTATATCTACAATTATATTTTTAATAATTTATAAAATATTCATTGGCATCAATTATATGAACGTATGTACTAATTATATAAGACTATAGAAACTAGATGAATTTATTATTTTAAAAATCAATGTTCATTATGATTACTTATATAACCTCTGATGTCGCGGTTCCTTCATTCAGTTTTGAATTAAATCAATTTTTAAGTATTCTAATGCTGTTTTATATTTTTATTCTATGACTGTTTGTATTAATTATAGTATTATAACACTCAAGATGTTACCTTGTATTTTCCAATTTAATATTTTTTTGTACTTACATGTTACTGAAATCTCACTTGTTTTTAATTAACCCGAAACGCGCGGACTATATAAAAATCATTTTATTAAACATTTTCTGTACGAGATGAAACTGCTCTAATATCCGATGCGACATATTTTCCATTAAATTTTTACATATAGACAATATTTTTATTTTATTCGTTTAACCCTTTACGGAACGGCGGCGTATATATATCTTTATTAAATCTTGAAAATTTATTCGGTACGTAAATTCTTGTAAATTTAGCTAGAAAGTTTAATAATTCCTTAACGAGCCAGCGATCTATCTTTTAAAGTAATTACACTTTAGTTGCAGGTTGTATATGTATATCTCACTCATAAAATGAAGTAAAACTGCCACTCAGTAATAACATTTCTTTTACTTCTTCTTTTCCAAATTTATGGACGTCAAAAATGCGGTGCAAGCGTCTTTGCATATACCACTGCACGGGAATCTCGCGTTAACCCCTCGGATATTATACATACACAGGTTGTAATAAATGGGCGGTCCTATATTTTTACGCTCCCAATAATCCTATAGGTATGGGCGAGTAATCGTTACGAGCAATGTGTAACTAGAAATCATCGTATAAAAAGAAAAAACAACCTCCGGTGAAATTGTATCGTCGTCGTTGGTGACAAGTACGTCCCTTGCAGCGTTTCTAGTATTGCACGTGCCGCCATATTTTAAATGATACAGTTCACCGGAAAAGATATTTTTAGATCGGAGAAAGTTGTTTCGCGTTTGTAAAAAATACCGACGGTCTGCGTTTGTTTAACTTTTTTTTTGTCTTCGCTTTTTGTTGAAATTCTGGATTTAACGATGTGAAATTTTTCCTTCGCTTCTCGCTGCTAAAGAAAATAAAGAAAGAAAAAAACCGAACGACCAAGTGATTTCTGTAGATGCTCCATTTATTTATTATTGACTGTATTATGTGGATTTTTATTACTCTTTGTTATGAAAAAAAAGAACGGCACAAATTGCTCAACGATACTTGTAATATTGTGAGAATTGCTATTTACGTTATTATACATTCACACGACGCGATGTGTACGTTCAATCGTGTATTAGGTAATCCTGAATTTTCTCGCGAACAATCGTGGTGAAAATTTCTGTCGATGATAATATAGAAATTTACTTATTATACATTCATTAAACTATATTGCCAAAAATCACGTAACTGTTTAGTCTCCTCTATCTCTATTTATATAGCAATAAAATCGCCTTAAAAAATGGTACCGCGAAATTTATCATTATATCCTTTTTTACGGTAATAATTTTAAATTATTCATTTAAAATTCAAATTAAATTTATGATTTTCACCTTACAGTTATATTATACACATGTACCGTATAAAATATTGATTAGCTCGTAGATATATAAATTTACAAGTATATTAATAATGAAAAATTGTTACATTTAAATCAGGTTTCACAAGAAAATTAACAAGTGCACTTGCCGGTCGCTGAACAAGTAACGAAGGAACAGCCACTTTTCTATAATATTAAAAGAGCAATTTGCTCAATATATTCATTTCTGACGTATATCGAAATTTATACAGTCAACGGAATGGTACTACTTATTACTATTAATCTCTGCACAAATATTTCAATGTATACATTAAGTGTCCTGTAATACAAACTTTTCAATTTTAAATTATAAAGATATATAAGTTAATATAACATTTGTGTTTATTATATCGCGTAATTGCATTTAATTCGCGTAAATATCTCTTACAAATATTCATCGTATGTATATAGGTATAATAATCGTCGAGTAAAGGTTATAGCAGAATCACACCCACTAATCACGCTTGAGCGTAAAATCATTAGAAAATCATTAAACGCTCGGAGTAAAATCGTTATGTAATATACATAAGGTATATAACGTCTGAACCCAGTGTTTCGGGATCATCAACACACCAACGTCCCTGGGAGGTTTACACGATGCGTTACACATCGCGAATTAGCGATTACACGCAACGTTCAGTCGCACTGTCTACACGATTTTACAAATCGATGACAGGTTCGTTTCGCGTATATTCCATCTCCAATATACATGTTTTATATAGGTATATGAACGACAAATTTTTTTTTTACGCGCTCTTGGAAAAACATTTACTTTCACATTTATATGTTTGCGCTACTGTGGGAGTTTGATATATGTATAGAATCTGAAAGGGTAAGAAACCCTCGAGCAATGGAAAGCAGTGGAATCTTCGTGTACTGATTGCGTAAAAATTAAGGATGAATGTTATATACATCCCGTGGTTCAGGAATTTTATTGTTCCGCGTAATCATATACGTTTCTATATAAACGCGGAACGTAGAAAAAAAATTCGGCCGTTGTTATACAGCTTTATAGTAGATATGGGTATGGGTATGCCTCGGTGTTTTGTGTTTTCACCCTGGAATCTTCGAGCAATTGAAATTTCAACGGGTTGTATAAAATAATGTTTGGATTATTAATATGAAATGTTAATTTTTTTTTAATAACCGGGATAGAAAAGAATATATATGTATGAATAAATAGTCTCCTGTAAGAGCAAAAAAATAAAAAGTAATAAAAGGTACTGTGCAATGATACGCAAGTAAACGCGTAGCGAAATGTTCATCATTTCATCTGTTATTTTTACGTTTTCTTACTTTTTTCATTTACTATTTCTTACAGTCACTTATACGTTTTCGAGACTTTTATTACTATTTTTTTCGTTATTCTAATTTTCGTCTTATGATAAAATTTCTTATTAGTTTTTCTCAAACTTTATTAATTCGTAATAAAAAACAATAAAACATAAGAAGAGGTATTTAAATCCAAGTAAAAGTAAAAAAAAGTAATTGAATATCTACATGGTAATTAAGTCCAATTGTTGATCAATTAAGGCAAATCCGTACGTTCATAGAATAATTTTATGTTAATGAAGGCTAATAATTGTATATATTTTGTTGGATACAGAAAGTATAAGTATCAAACTTCCTTTTAGCCATCTCAGAAAAATAAAATAAATCGTATATTTAAAGTAAGCAACAATTTAAGAAAAAAGAGCGAAAATTACCAATTTTTAATTAGTAAATTTTCGGTAGGTACACCAATTCCTGATCAAGGTTATTAACCAATTATCGATTGTTTAACCTTTAAATTGTATGTAGCAATGACTAGATTTATGTAAGTCTTATTAATTTATTGAAATAATATACTGATCAGAAAGTGGTTCATGATCAACAATTCTGTACTTTCATATTTTTCTTTACATTTTGCTTTTAAATGTAAGTTTTTGACGACGATAGAACTAAGTAAAAAAAAGTAAGAAGAAGTAATAAAATTTAGTATAAATGACATAAAACGTTAGAAAAATTAGAAAAAACGTTAAATGAGTCCAAAAGAAGATATTTTAGTCTTTTATCACTATTTTTCTTACTTTTCATAATAATCGGTAGGGTTGATATATACATTGACGAATAGTTGAGTAAGTATATCAAACGAATCGAAAAGGAAAAAGTGTAAAGTGACGGGGGCGAACGACTTGTACGGCCCTGGAAAAAAATCTCCCTTCGCTCTCGAATGCGCCGGGTAGCGGTCGCGCAACTCGAACGGTTCAGCTCAGTTCCTCTCGAGGCCCCGACAGGTGTGCCTCGAACCCGAGAGTGTTGAATCCTCGGGGGAAACCCGCGTGTGCGCGGAATTTGTATATCGATACCAAGGATGTCGAGAGGATCGAGATTGGTAATCGGTGTCTGGTAAATAATATCGAAAAATTACATGTTCACCATGCACGAAGAGGTGAATACCCACCGTGAGGTGACTCCGAAACGCCCGCACTTTGTTTACCGTCAACGAATCCTTCACTACCGAAGCCTCGAAAGAAACAAGGAGAGCACCTGCGATACTCTAATCGTGAGTACCTCTATTTAAGACGCTTTCTTTTTATCTATAACGTTCATTTCCCTATATTTTTTTTTATTTCGAATATTCGGTACCGCGAATGCTGTTTACATATATACATTTAAATTAGAAATATGCGATCTGATATTCGGAAACATGATAATAACGGAAATATTTAATCGGCAATGTATTTCGATCTCAATATAAGAAAGATTTTAAAATGTAAACAATATCGATGTCTTTTTACGTATAGGATAGACCGTTCAATACGAGCTTTATTCATGTATATAAGAAATTTCCTTAACGCTCGGTTGTGTTTTTCTTCATTCATCTTTCTCGTGCATTACGTTTCATTTATACATACATACATATATATATGCTACGTATAATACTGACGTTACCTTGTGTTTAATTTTTGCATTTAGGGCGTGTTCTCGTTGAGGTTATATCGCGCAGCTGTGAGATTGTGGGAACGCGTGCGTATAACTGTAATACAGTCCGCGGATCGGTTTGCTTTCTCTCTCTCTCTCTCCCTCATAGGAAGAAAATTCTGTACTGCAGCAACAACTCTCGCGTGGTGCGAAAAAATGTTAACGGTTTACTGTTCACGGTGAAACGCAATAATTTTTTTCTTTCCTTTTTACCTTCGATGAGTTTTATTGCTTTTAAAAACCGCGCCAAATATATATATATATATACCCTTCCTCTAGCGTATATACATCGGACGAAATAAAAAAATCGGCTAAACCGTCGTTGTTATTGACGGAGAAAGATAAACAAAAGGTGAACGTTATACGGATAAGTTTTCTTTGTAAAAAATTAGTACAGTAGTTTATATATATAGATATACATATGGCAAAGGAATATACATATTACTATGACTGCATCGTTTCCTTCCTATATGAGAGAAAAATATTCTGTTTGTCGCGAGAGCGCCTGGTTTTTTCAAGTGTCATAATTATCTCGTATTTGGGTTTATGCGAAGCCACCGGTGCGTTGCACCGTTGCAGATTTACCATATATAGAAAAACCTTCCTTTTCGCGTAACGCGTTTTCTTTACACTTATATATATATATATATATATATATACATGCCAATTGATTGCGTTCATTAAAATTTAATTAAACCGCGCGAGGTTCTGTATCTTGTTATCTTTATCAGATATATACATACACTACTGAATATTCTCTCAAAATCACAGAGAAAGTATATACTCACCGAGCTATCGGATTGCGCTATGTGTGTGTGTGTGTGTGTGATTTGATTTTAATTTTACCATCTATAATAACTCGGATCATTGAATATATTAATCTACATATCTACAAGTTATTAATTTTTATATCAACTGTAAATTATTCCTCGTTTCTCTTTATGAATATAAACATATTTAAATAACTTACACCGCACCGTGTGATAATTAATTACAATGAATATTTTTATTTCGTTTAGTATTAATTTATATATACATATACATACATACGTGTGTATGTATGCCCTACTCGTCAATGATGGACTACATATATATGCCTTGTATTTTTATATTTAATATGTAATACGTATAGATAATTTTAGAATTCCTTTAACAGTATCATTAGTTAATTACTGCGTCACTGGTTAATCAATAATTAACTTAATTTCTACTTTGTTAGTCTGTAAAAAATCCACTTTGTACATTTATTTTTAGATGTAGGTATATTTAAACTGTATGCTTTATATACGTATACAATCAATTAGGAATACCGTAATTACATTGTAAAATAATAAAAGAAAATTATAAATTTTAATTTGTTGGATATATATTTAGGTTTTAAAATTGATCGAATAGATGTACGCGATTTAAAATTTAAATGTATTGCATTCGAACGGTAACTCGGGTATTTGTGAATCGCGTATTATAATTTTCTACTACCTCTTTCATTGACAGGCTGTTAAACCTAGCACTTTGTATACTCAAGGTGTTTTATCTTGTTGAATAAAGATTATTGTATATTTTATTTTTTTATTAAGTATTTAGTGAGGTTTTTTTTTCTTAAATAACAGTAGAAATGCGCAAGTTGATTTATACTATAGTTATGTATATACTGATGTAATGAACAACATACTGTCGTATTTTAGATAAATATCATTATTTTCACACGGAAATAACGCAGTCGTCGAAAAATAATTTCATTCAACGGAGTGTTTACATGTTTAAGAAGAAATCTTAGTTTAACTTCCGTATAAGAAGATTCTCGTGTATACGACCTGAAGCACCGCCTATTGGCGTAATCGCAGGCGCTACAGAGCAAGTATAATAAGAGAGAGAAAAAAAGTTGAAAAAGAGAGAAATAAGAAAAGAGGAGGATAAAGAAATGCAGTACATGTATATATATAGATACGCGCGGACCGAACGTGAGAATGGTCGAATCGGTTCTCGCGGACCAAGTAACGGGCGACGTAGAGCGCGCGCACGAGAATGAATATAAGTATCGCCCGCGCGCGCGCGCCTCGGTCTTTTACATCACGGTAAACCGGTCGCCGCATTTATATATATGTAGCTGGTCTGGCGTCGCCTGACTTTTAACGAGGCGGAAGGAACAGGGAATTTCGTCAACTCGCTTCTCCTCGGTGACAAAGCCGACGTGTGTGTGTGTGTTTTTTTTCTTTCACGCGACGATGGTTTTTTTTTACGGGAAAACCTTTCGCTTCATTTTTGAGGGAACCGCTCTGATATGTGTGTGTCCGTCCACGAAGAAAAATGGGAATTGCTTTGCAACCGAAAGAATATATATATATATAACGAAATAAAAGACGCTATTGTCGTTGGACGTTCGAAAATTCGGTCGGTTTCGCGGCCAAGTTCGCAGAATTAATGGCGCGCGATGGAAACCGGTTGATAATAGTTGGCCGTTCGCCTTTGAGAATCAGGAGGAAGAGGATGAGGATAGAAAGAAGGAGAGAAGGTATATATATGTAAGAGAGGAGCAAAAAGAATCGATCTCCTGTAAACGGGGCGCAGGTTCATCCTCGCGCGCATGCATCTTATATATATATATACACGCGCGGATACTTTCTTCCTCTCGTTTGCGATGCGTCAGTGAAAAACGCGAGGAAGGAATCGTAAAGCTAAAGGATGACGGACAAGAGAGAGAAGAATCAACGCTTTGTTTGATGTTTCTTGTGTCTTCTTACTTTTTTACTTACTTAATTCTATGGTAATTGATTGGGAATAGTTGCCTTTAGAAATTCCTCGAATGGGATTATACTTTTCTTTTTCATTAAGTACCCGGACCGATATACACAAATTTTAATTTATACGTCTTTAACGATTTTTCATTGTCACTTTTCCTTTGTTACGAATTGCTATGGTTTATAATGCATTCTCGTTAAGGGTGTATACGTTGTACTTTAAAAACATCTTTTATTTTTATTGTGTGCATAAGCATTTCTATTAGATCCTTACATTTGCTTTCAACAACGTAGTTTCATTTCAAACTTTTGGTGTACCCGTTTGCGACTCATAATTAGGTGACCATCTATTGGTTAGTAAATGGTCATTTTAATACAAAGATTTTGTTCCTACAAATTATTTCAGAGTTAGGTTTTTAATCGAATATTATAACCATATTTTGTTAATTGATAGGTGCAAGTTTCTGTAATTTAGATTTGATCCTTAATTACATATCCGAATTCGATACACATTGTACTGTGTAATGTATATTTAGACTTAAGCTACATATGTATTACTGGTAAATAAATAAATAAATAGTAATAATAAGAAAAAAAATTATTAACTATACGTAATTATTACATTAAATATTATTTTTTTTACATGCTCGATATTGAAACTGTATTAGATTGTTTTTTATTGCTAGAGGCAAAAGATTTTTGGTAAACCGTTATTTTAAAATTTGTTAATTTATATATTTGTTGTCCGTATTGCATTGACAGACAGTTTACAAAAACAGTACAAATTATACATAGATATTAAATGTAAACAATAATCATTATAGTATACAAGTTGCTTACATCTTAAACTAAAATATATAAATTTGATTAACTTACAATTACTATGATTACTCGCATGGGCCATTTTTGGATTGCGTCAGTCTGTCTCCGCATTACTAGACAATATTGTAATTTTTACTTCAACTTTTTTCTCCGTGTATTTAAACTGCAATTTATGCAGAACAACTATAAAGGAACAAATTAGATTAGATAAATGTTGAATTTTTACTTTCGGTGTTACATTATATTTCGAATCACTCAGTCAATATTATCTAAATTTTTATAATTACATATACATACACGTTATGCAAATAAAAATCTCTATATTATCCAATAAAAATCAACGTGTACAGTAAAAGGAAAATCATGGAAGTGTAAGTAAATTTAAAAGAAGCATGTCGATAATAAAAACGTAATATTTCGAGTCATCGAATAGTGTATAGGACACGCGTCATCAACCGATTCCCACAGCCGGGCCACAAACACGTGTAACCGTCATCCGTCTGTCAAATCATTTTTGTCTAGCTTAGACAAGCACATACATACCTACGCGTACAAAAGTCCAAAAATATACATACACAGATATACATGCACAGATTTTCCTGACGCATCTATCTTGAAAAGATAACAGTACATATATCGTTGTAAGTTGTCGAGGTATATTTACATGAATGCGAGCCCCCAGTAGGCGAGTTCGAGGAGGCTTGACCCTGAAGTACGTGCGGATACGCGGGTCGTCGACCAACACTCCTCGATTATCAGGGATTTACGCGATTTTGGTCCCTCGTGGGCAGGGATCACGTTTCCGTCTTGAGAAACGTGTCTTGCCAATTTACACCGCTTCCTGTTATCGCGATGTATAGACTCTTCGGACACGATGTTCAAATGAGGGTTTTAACGCCCGCTGAAGCGTTAATCTTCACGAAAATAGTGATTCCCTTGAAAATTGATCGGTATAGAACGTCCCTTCGTTCATTTTACTTGATTTTTTCTTAACAGTTTTCGAGTATCTTACAATGTAACGATTCAGTTATTAAAATGTGAGTATATACACTGAGAAAAAAGATTCTTTGAGTAGAAGGATATTTCTTAATTGTTAGAAATGTGGATTAGAGTACGGTTAATGGCACATGTCTTAACAATTATCACTGAGAAGAACAATATAATAAATATTAAAATAATTCGTAGTAAAAATTACTATATTGTGTAGGAAAAGTGTGACATACTCAAATTATGAGGGATTTTGTTGCACTTATACTAAATATTACTATAGGTGGGACCTCTGAAGGGAGTCGACGACTTTTTGATCTTGATTGCAAATTTTATGCATTAATGATATAACTATGTCTACTCTCATATAATATATTTACTAATTTGACTAAACGAATGTATATTCAGTAGGATATAAAATTATATTCCGAGCCATCGCAAGCCACATAATCTTATAACTTTATAAGTAAGAAATTGACATTTATCGCTGAGCAAAGATTTTAAAACAATGACAAATACACTATTTCTTTGAAGCAAAGAATTACTTTTCTCAGTGTATAAATCTAAATTCTTATGTATAGCTTGGCATTAAATTATTTAAGCTATATACCACGTAACAAATATCAATAGTGATTAAGCCCTGAAATTAATGTTTTTTTAATTATGAATTAATAAATTGAAAACTAAACCTACTATTGGTCTCCTTCAGATCGACATAGAAGTTTTAACATTATATAATCCGTTTAATTTTGTAAAATTTATTAAATTTACGTTTCATATTTTATTCAACAATATACAATATGTTTGATTATCAAAACAAACTTATTTATTAATATTTATATTTTATCGCAACTACTTCGACTGCAAACCGTGCACTGCACGTAAAAAAAATATACCTCGCATTTTATTTTTAGATTAACTTTGAAATTACGGAAATTACAGTAATTTGAATATCTCTGTAAATGTGAAACTTATCTATATAATATAGCATTACAGCCAAACTATATAATTCGTATAATAACTATCTAGACAATATTTTCGATGTCAAAGAGAAAAGATGCACTTTAAATTATACGGAATTTTATATATCGATTATACGCGAAAACAATAGCAAAAATACTTACTCAAACCCGGACGTAAACGTTCCGTTTTACTTTTTAAACTAACAATTTTCAAAACGACCAACATATTTTGAATATGTTTACACAGAAATAGCATGTAAGACACGCTTTTATTCGATACAATTCCGACAATCCAACTGTATATACGTATATTTTATCTACAAGTATCAGAAAAAAATATATCAATTAATCAATCATTATGTATAGGTATGTACACAGAACTCTGATTCTGATTAATTCTTTAGAGCCGCGCCCCAAAGCGGCTTATTGTTTTAAGATCTCTCTCTCTTTTGGTCTCGGCGGTACGGTTTTTTTTTCTATCTTTCGAGACAGAGCAAAAAATAAATTGGGAAATTCCGCCGGCGCTGTTATATAGGCCTTTTAAGATTTCGAGATCGGTCGTCGAACCACATAAACTCGCAGGCGCGCGTCCTTGGCCGCGCGTAATCTCGCAGGCTTTCGCGCTTGTGGGACGGGATCTATCGAAACAATTAGCCGCTTACAGAAATCGACCGACCGGATAGCTATTCAATTATTTCGCGGTCCATTTGGTCTCCTTTTCCTTTCGGACCGTAACTTTCGCGTTATAAACGATTATAGTTGTATATTAGTGGAAAGAAAAGTATATACATATTGTATTATTATTCTCAGGTATATATAAATGACATAATATGGAATCTTGAACGCGTGTGCGTATAATACATTATGACTTACCTGGCGAAACATACCGATCGAACACTTTCACAACCTTTGTATATACCACTATACATACCATGTATATCTTTGACATCTATTAATTTTCTCATTTCGTTCTGTTTTTGTTTGTTTCGCACTGTATGTGCACTTCTGATGACGAATAGAATATGTCTCTGTTGCAAATTGGGTGGTCAAAGATTCAATTTCACAAATTTTTTTAACGTAAACGTGGCTATAGATTCTGTTGCGTAATAATATCCGTGTATGATATATGTTACATGTTGTTCAACATAAACCTTACATAAATACGGTTTATCGCTGTAACATATCGTTTCTTCGATAATATTTGAATAATAATATTTTCGAGCCATCACGTACATTATACAAAAGAAATTATACAACTATGATGAAACTTATATTTTGTTTTGTCATAAATAATCATCTGTTTATAATTCAATTCGCACAAAAATAAATTGCAACCAATTAGTTAGACGTAAAGAAGAAAAGTTGATATTTTTTTTAGTGAAAATATAATTATTATAGAATTAATAATTTTAATAATATTTTAAAAATATTTTAATAAAAAGTAAAGAATGTGTATCTTGCGCGCGCAGGTGCGTCAAACTGTGTTGCCAGAAAAAGGATATTACACCTGTGAAATTTTGAATGGCTTCTTTATTTTTACGGTCACAGATGTTTTATATATCGAAGAATCTTCGAAGCAATAAAGCGTTTCATTGTGATCTACATTGTTAAATACCGTGCGTTTATTACACTGAGAAAAGTGATCGTATACACTGTGAGAAATTTTGCATTACAAACTAAAGAATCATTTGTAAAAATGACAAAGGTTTTAAGTTAAGAAATCGCATACCGAGTAAAATGGGTATAGTTTGTATTAAAAATTTACGAAAGTTATAGTAAATAGTAAATTTTTTAACATACTAATAATAATTTTTTTTACTATGGAAATATCATATTTTTAATCAAAACTTTATTCAAATTGAAAAAAAAAATCGTACGTAGTTAATATCTATAAAACAATAATTTCATAATGGTACAATGAACATAGTGTTATACCGCATTCTACATAATAGGAATTATATAAAAAGATTATTAAATTAATGTACATCACATAATTAACTTGTAAAAGCAACACTCTCTTCGTGTCTAAACAATAAGATCAATGTGTATATATTCTTACGAAAGCTTTATATCCCATCATTTCTTCTGTGAAATTTGTGAAGACAAAAAAAAATATTATATATTGCTCAGAAGTATGAGTACAGTAAATTAAATTAACTTATAACCCACGGGCATGAAACGAGAAGAAGATATGTAACCGATTTGTCACACGTTAGCTAACGTTATTGACGCGGTATGAAAAGACTTCAATCGCGTAACAGATTGTTCTCCTATATACATGTGTAAGAATAACACTAAGGAAAAAACACCCTTAACACTACTCGCAAAGGATAAATTGCAAAATCTCGTTGATATATATATAGATTTTAAGCCAAGAGAGAGCAGGGAAAAGACTATCGAGGAAAATACGCACGTGTAATCGATCCCGGATACGATGTCACCTCGTGCCCCGCAAGACTAATCGTCGCCGGGTTGTTCGGTGTATATCGTCGATATATCTCGACGTGTAATCTCTACGAGCGCCCGGAATAATAAATCCGTCGCCTACTTTTGCCTCGCTACGATTTTCGGCGCGGGTGGTGCTCATTTCGCGCATCCTCATTTTGCTCTATAAGTACCTCTCTTTCTCTCTCTCTCTCTCTATTGAATAGAAAGTCACATTTTTCGAATTAACGTATACACAGATTTATCTGAGCAATTTTACGTGTCCGTTATTATACATATACATATAATCATTCGGGATTCTAGGACATCTTTAGAAATTTTTAACATTCTGGTGTATAAGATAATTAATTACAATAATGTTTATACGTATATTCGGATTTAATACAGACATTTATTTAATTTTGAACGTTCAGAAAACAGTGCACACGAGTGTGTGTGTATATATATATATCTTTGAAATATATAAATGAGTAATTTGACCGGGGTATAGATTATCAAGATAGTGGGATACAAAATGCGACGAGATTTGTATAATGTACATTAAAACGGTGAAAAATCAAATTCGACCAACGAGTAAACAATTTTAATTAACCTTTTTTGATAATCTGTAAAATTTGGTATACAGAGGAAATTAATGATCGACGATGTGTCTAATGAGAGGATATATAGAACTAAATGAAAAATCACACTGCGATATATATATCTTGATCGCTTTAGTGTCGAGCTTTATATTAATTAAAATACTCGTTGAATATTTTTCTTGGTTATATATGTCATACGATTTGAATGGAATAGTAGCGATTAAAGAAAAAAAAATGTTTTATACAGTAGCAGGATTTTTCTGTTCTTTTTCTCAATGGATTTTTAACGCTGTACAGTTTCCTCTCCCGTATATAAGATAAAGAGTGGTGTGCGAGAGACTCAGGTGCTCGGAAATTTTTTAGTCCAAACAAGTCGAGTTTACTCGGTGAAAACCATCTGGTGCGTTGTGCTACAGTTTCATGGCGTCGCGGACATTCCCTTATACTCCCCCATAATTTTCCTTGTCGCCCAGCCCCCCCCCCCCCCCCCCACCTCCTCCTCCTCCTCCGCATCTCCACGCCCGTACGTCGTTGAAAACGCGTCGAGTCTCGACCGAGCGCTGCTGCTGTGCATGCATATATGTGCATGCACTCTCTAGAAATTCAGAATTTCAGCTTGGCGAGTTAACGACTTCGCATAAAAATGAAATTCAAGGTATATACTTTTATCTCGCATTCTGGGAATACGCCGTGTACGCGTTCAAGATTACTTACCGTTTTTGGCGATGCTATATATACATACTGCACGCTCTAAAGCCTGTAAAAGTTGTTACATCCGAGCTCCTCCTTGTCCTCGGTTTTTATTACGTAATTTAAATTAGGAGGATCTTATACAATATTAATTTTTGTACATTTTCTTCGCGAATTACACAAAAAATATAAAAAAGAAAGATTTTAAGACTGCGCGTATTTTAATTTTTTTTATATAAATGTGATAACGATTTTATACGGTTAATTATTAATTTGATAAAGCAGCTGTATAAAGAAAATAATGTTACTTTGTTGTTTACATTCGCAACAAGTGGGTGCAACAAATATACGACCGTGAAGGAATTGATAGGTCATGACGCGATGCGCGGCGAAACGACGGTATGTGGATTATTCGGTGAACCAGCAGAAAATGACGGGGGGGACTCGTGATCTTCCCACGAGAGAAATGCTGTCCGTGTCCGAGGACGAGACGTTTTTCCACCGAGCGCGACACACATAAATTGCGAGCTCGGAAGTGCGGCCTGCAAGTCGTGACGCTCGCGTATATAGCTATATATATATATATACACATGTAATTTGTAATGGATAGTGGCGCGCAAGGTAGTAAACGTATATATATATCCTTCTTTGCACAACAAAATCTAAATCTTCACGAGACGAAAAAAGTCATATAGAAAAAAAATAACTCTTATTCCTTTACCTTCTAATACTTTGACTTCTCCCAGCGCGATTAACTTTTACTCGAATATATGCTGACAACAAACAACACTCGTGGTATAATTTTTACCTTATCATTGTAATACCATATCGGTCTATCTTGCTCTTCCTATACGAATAAGTCATGAGCTTTTCATCGTTCTTTTTTTTTTAATTTTCTGTGTGTTGTGTACTATATGTTTAATCGAGACTATGTGATCGTAGAACGAATATAATCGGTTGCATAAACGATAATTGTACTTCGTTATATTTTAACGCTCGTGAATTCGTTAAATATCTTCATTATTTATTACATACTTTGTTTAGTGCGTTGCGTAGTTTTCTTTGACAATTCGCAATGAAATTTATTACAGTGGATAAATATTTAAGCATGTTTTTTTTTATATCAAATATTATTTTTACATATTTTTTGGCTAGTTATGTTTAATATTTGAATAATACGAAAACAAGGATTTCTGTTAGGGTATTAAGAAAAAAAATGAAATTCTATAGCTTTTAACGTAGATTATAGTATATTAACAATTGTTTCTTGTATAATTTTTCTATAATTTAATATCAGAAAAAATTTATATATATAAAAACGTATTTATATATTTACATCTATTGTAAACACACAAACACTGCATTATTACATAAAATAAAACAACATACACCACGAGAATTAAATGAAAGTTATAAATGACGTACATTATAAGCTTACAAGATTGAGTAATGCAATTAAATGATTTTTCTTTTCAATAATGCTTCTCATTACGTTTTCGATGTACATATATATAAAGAAGACGTTCCTCGAGTCTCTAACGAGGAAGTAGCTTTTAACGAAGTAAATATGGCAATGGTATTTTTCTCTTTTTTTTCATACAAGGCAAACCCGTAAGTCATTGTTTCACGTACACATGCCTGCACTATGGATATATTTGCTCTCCTTTTGACCCGGTTACAAACGACGATTAAGAATTGCTGACGAGCACCAGCTGATTATCATCACGGGTTATTTTATAGTTCGTCTAGCGGTAGCCTCTTCGTTTCATTCGCTTTATTACAGAGACACATTCGGTTCGCGCAATATTCCGGTGTATACACTTGGTCGAAAGCGTTTTCGAATATTATTCGAAATAAAAAGAAGTATAAAGACGGTTATATAGCTCAACTAGCGACATATATGTCTATATGTTTTGACATGAATTTGCAAAAAATATATAAGAGGTTCCTACGCTGTTTTATGCGTCATGCACGTCAATTTCGCCTACTTCCAACGTAGGTCCGCAGAGGGTTAAAACTTCTCACGTTCATTTAGGTTCCACACTTCAATAGTCGCATTGTTTCTATATATCATCCTTCTTCGGTTGCCCCGGTTTTGTCTCGTTTTATTATTATTATTCTTCAAAAAATACCGGGCATCTGCGATTTCACGTGCGCCGCGTACTATATATATATGGTTCGAAACGGGATCTCCCTACTCGAGAAGAGAGACGTGTGTAAGATCGTTCGAGGTACAAAGGCACCGTTAAACCCGTTCTGCCGATCGTCAAATCGATTTCGCGGTATAGGACCATTTTCGCCCTCCTCGTCCTGTACACACGCACGCACACACACACACACACATACATGTACTACATTACATATATGTATATACGATGACGAGCGAATAAAGGTCCAAAGCGGCTTATTACTTTGTTGAACGATATATCGTGTATATATACACGTAAATCCTGACACCCGCACTGGCAATCGTTTATATATTAAATACGTATGTTTGCACCTGTAATGAAGAATGAAAGGATATTTAGTTAATTGAAGCAATACGATTTGGAACAATCAGCGTATAACCCCCAATTTTTCTCTTAATTTCGATCAGTTATATATATATATATATATATATATATCGAATTCGATCGCACTATATTTTTGCAATCAAGCAATTTCGTTATCCTGAACGTCACCGGGATTTGCCCAATAAGAAATCGAACGTAACGGGCTCGACTCTGAATACTTATAGACATCTCGCGCAAGAAGGTTAATTTCCCATGCTACCCCGGTACAAATCGGCTCGATCATCCAGTCACGTTCACCCGCATGCACGTGTCTGTGCAGTGTACGCGCAAAGTAATTGCACACCCCTATTATAGACGTTTACACGACTCTTCTTTCGCATATGCAACTCTCTAGCGAGTATACTTATGAATTTTGGGTTATATACCGATAAGCGCGTGCGCTTCTTATTTTTTTTTTTTTTTACGATGAACTCGTTCGTTACGCGTTTATGTATTTATGTATATAAGTGTGTGGCAGTGCAGGAGCAACGTTGTCCCGTTAAACGAACAGCTGAGCGTGTTTGCCAAAGACTTTGTCTCTTTCTCTCTTTGCGACGCAAGTGTAAATTCGAGATTCGAAGGAAGTATTCGTTAGCGATGCAGTTCCCAACGGTGTACATGCTTACCTGATGCATTGATTACTATCGACTTCTTCTGATTCGATTTGTTTTGTATACTTTGTACTTTATTGGTTTTTTTTTCTATTCGAAAATTGAGTTATCGATTCGTTCGAAAGGTACCAGTGAATTCAAAACGGTTAACGTCTTTGGAAACGTATATAGCAAATTTACTTTCATATAAATTTATGAATTAGTGAATAGACACTAAAAATGAAACAGTGATATAAATAGGTGATTATATGTGTATATAGTTACTAATTTCATTGGGAAAAGAAAATGTTATACTATCGACTTCTTTGATTCGATTGTTATATACTTCATTCGTTAATAGTCAATAACAATCATTAACACAACTCATATTTTTTCTTAGCGTGCAATTAGTCAACATATACTGTAACGGGATGTCGGACTTAAATTACAAAGATCTACACCTTTCAAAATAAGAATTGTGTTCAAAATATTGAATTAAAAATCTGAACAAAATTCATATAGATAGTTTAAAACAAAAGCGAGGGCATGGCGTTTTAATTTTTAAGAAAAAATAAATTTGTTAATAATAAATAAATAAACAATTATCGGTCGGTAATTATTGTCTTAAAACGCATGAATTTTCAAAAATCTGAAAAAATTTTAATATAACGGTTAAAAGAAGCCCAGGACATAGCGTTCACAATTTTAAAAAAATGTATTCATTTGTTCATAAAAAATATTGAAAATGACCATTTTCTGTGTCCGAAATCCCCTTAATATTAGTAAGTATATATATGTTCACTAATTTTTTGACCGACTTTTATCACTATATATATATTTAATTCTTCGAGAGTACCGTAAAATCAGATTGAACCGCGATTCGAAACTCGCGACGAAGGGAAAGACTCGTCTTCCCTATATATATAGGTATATATAGACACAATGACTATCCGACGTATATACCCTTCCCCGGATGCGCCGGCATGTGAAATATATTCGCGGATCCGCGCAGACGAGAGGGAAATAGAAATACGAAAACGAAGGCGAAAGCGCGCACACGCGGGGGTCAGAGACGCACGCGCATATATAGTACTATTGTACACACACACACACACACACACATATATATATATATATATACACACGCGAGTGAACTTGTCCTGTTTCCCTGGTACTCGGACGACCAAGACGTTTGCGCAAAACGCGTGGACGCGCGAGCACGCGTACTCGAAACCGCGTCTCATCGTTGCTATAGCATTAGACGACGCTCTTCCACCTCGAGCTTATACGTACATCCTTTCCTTTAAATATATCTATTATTTTTAAAATACTTTTTATCAAAAATTGAAAAAAAATTTTTTTTTTAATTAATCGATAATTTGTTATACATATGTTAAATGAGATTTGAGTATGGGATAATATCGCGCGAAAAGTAAACTTTTGATTTGGTAATTGATTTAAGTCGGGAGCTATACTATGTATCCTCGCATACTTAATTTGATACCTTATATACTGCACATATGCATCATGATAAACTTAAAATAAAAGTTGTGTACATATTGGTAATACATTAATTTTCAAATTACAATCTACGAATTGCGTAATAAACATACTTTTTGCACTTGACAATCAAACGATAGATGCGAACCAGTTTTCACGTATAAGCAATTAATCGTTCATTCTTTTTCATTTTGCGTGATATGTATACACATATATATATATATTAATGGACGGTTACATTTACATTTATTATTTTCAAGTATAGAAGAAGATAGACGTATGTAACAGTTCCAGTTACTTCGAGTAATATAACGTGGAAATATATATATATATAATACACTTACTACCTAATTACCATATATATACGTGAGGAGCAATTGGTTAATCAACAAAAATTAATCAATTCAGAATTGTATGATAAATGTTAATGCTAATTTATTAAGCTCTACATTTCAATCGAATATATATATATTTAGGCCTTCTCGACTATACGTCTATATATATTCGTAATATCTGATTAATTAGATGTACACAATATAATTACCGTACTTTATAATTTAGAAATATTTAAATTCTCTTATATTTACTGTAATGCTGTGTGGGATATGTAAATTTAATAATCTAAAACGTATAATTTCCCGAAGATTAAATTTGTGTGTAGGATCTTGTTAATAAAAGTAAAAATAATTGATTGGTAAGGTTATACTTTCTTATTTTTCATTATATTCGCGTAGAAAATGTAGTGCGAAATTATTCAAATGCAAGTATATTCAGAACAAACATATATGTATAGGAGAACGTGTTTTATTAGTATGTTCACAAGTATATTATAGTTAATCTGAATGAAGCATTTCATTTTATTAAAAATAATTTACGAATGTGAATCATTTATATATATAATTGAAAAAAAAAATAATTATTTAATATTTCATTAGCGGTAATTATATTGCTAGATAAAAAGCTTTGCGTCCCAATATAGAAATAGTAAATAAATAAATTGCTGAAACGACGACGGGGACAAAACTATATAATAACACAACGACAAATACACATCACTTTCAAAAACTGGTATAAATTTATATGAATAATTGCATATATTCACCGACCTAAATATTTGTTATTTGACCGTAAGAATAAAGAAAAGCATATACGCAACTTGTAAATACATAGATGCGAAATGGTATAATAAAAGTGAACATATGTGTATATATAGGTATAGCTAATATACATCGTGAGTAACAAGGGGAGCGAGCGAGGAACCTCGAGTTTGCGCCTCGCGAGAAAAGACTACCTATATATATATAGGATGTGCGTGAGTGTGTGTATACACGCCGCGGGACGAGGATTCGAAGAGAGGTTTGCGAGCACGTCGGTGCAACAAGTCGCGCAGACGTAATGCCACGTGCGTACCCGGAGAACAGGAACGCGCCGCGCGTATCATCCGCGTGTACTTCCTCGTTGCGTCTTGTTGCCTTTCTCAAACTGATGCCTCCTTTACTCGCGCCAAGAGATGCGCTCGCATCACCGTCGAAACCTATTTGTATATACGTATGTACATATACGAATAAACAACAATTTTTGTAAAAACTATAAGGATTGTTGGAAGATTATATATATATAAAGAAATTTTGCTATTAAAAATCAGTTGGTCTTAGCTGTGTATATAGATCACACTTACAGCTACCAGATTACATATATACACTGAGAAAGAAATTGTAGTAAAAATGACAATAAGCGTCTTTATTAATGAAATCACACCCTGTCGAAATTCAAAAAATTACTATACTGAATAGTGAAATTTACTATAAGTCTATTAATTTTGACTAAAATTATTGTAATATTTACCATAAATTTAGTAAATGTTACTGTATATACAGTAGAGTAATTTTTTAAATTTTGACACTCTGTCATTTCATTTTTTACTACAACTTCTTTCTCAGTGTATACATAAACATATAGGCATCTATCTTTACTTTTTACTGCATAAATATATATCCACTTTGTACCTTGTTTATTTTTTTTCGGCAAGTTGTTTGAGCGACCAACGCGGATAAATTAGTTACGCCGATTACTGAATCGACTAGTCAACGGTACACACGATACTGAATATAGTTACGTTCTAATCGTATATATGAACTTCATTTGATCGTGTTGATCTTGTCGAACGTTAAACAACTAATTAACATCCTATGATTTAGATAGGATATATATATATATTTTTTTTTTTATTTCAATTAATTATATATTAATCTTGAACTTGATTAATGCATTTTAAAGTAAAAAAAAAATAAGCATTTAATTTTCTTCTTGTATGATCGTACATGAAATCAATTTAATCGTTTACTAATAAATAAAGGGTACGCGTTATCGTGTTTTCTTATTGTTATATATAGGTATAATGTATATTGTGTAATTTTATCAATAAAGTACAAAAACACTAAGTTGTAAATTACCGAGTGTCTATATCATGAAAAGTGAAATCGAGGTATCTACAATTTATGTTTTCAGCAACTAAACGCACTAAATGATATAAAAGAGAAAAGTTAATGTTTAAAAGATTATTGATTTCGTTCCGTTGCGGGTAAACGACGAGTGTATAGAAATTTCATTAACATTAGCCGGGTATTAAATGTGTAAATCAATGTCTTAAGAATTATTTCTATGTAATTTTTATACATGCGAATATATTTATATCAATAACAATAATAGATTTATATATATCAATAATAATAATTTTCGTATGGGCACGATTGTTAGACTTATATTTTCACCATCGCCGCATCGTGTACGACGTATCCTTAACGGGATGTCGGACCCAAATTACAGGAATTTAGCATTTTTCAACCCAAAAATTATATCTAAAGTATTGCATTAAAAATATGAAAAAATTCATACGTATAGCTGAAAACATAAGAAAGAGCTTGACGTTTTGATTTTTTAATGAAAAAACATTTATTAAATAATAATTGAGTAAATAATTTTTGGTCGGTAAGTATTAGTCAAAAAAAGCATAATCTTTCAACCCAAGCGTCGTGATCAAATTATGGATTTAAAAGTCTGGAAAAATTCCGGTATATTATTTAAAACATGACTAAAGGCTTGACGTTCAGCGTTTTTTAAAAACTTTATTCATTTATAAAAAAAAAAGTACAAAATGACCATTTTCTGGGTCCGACATCCCCTTAACAATCGATTTATATATATAGTGATAACATACGAACAAAAATTATGTGACGTAAAGTCGTTTTAACCACTACCTAAAATGTATGGACGTATCGCAATGCATAACAATTGAAAACTTATTCGACTTATCACAGATTATTTAAGAATTTATCGTTCCTTATATACGCATACAAAAATTGTTAAGGGACGAAATGTTTGTCTCAAAATTACAAAATCTTACCTACATTCATAACATACAATTAACCTACTTTATATCCTATTTTATAGGAAAATTTATGATTGGAACAGTTTCTTTTAATGACAAACAATCAAAAAACGATAAAAATAATAATATTGATATCTTTATTTTTATTCATGAAAATGTCGAAAAAGGCAATTAAATTAAAAAATAAACATTCGGGCATAATAATATTGTAACGACATCAGCGTAAAACATTTGGTAAAGACATTTCAGAATTACAGGCTTTATCTGTACTGTGTACATAAGCTATGATGAGTTTATTAAATTCTTTCAGCGTAATTGTTTACTTTTCGTATATATATGAGTTATCTTAATTATGCATTTCCATATATATCATACGTATGTTAAGCAATATTTGTCGTTATTTCGAATTAATTATACGAAAGAATGTTTGACGTACCGTTCATGAAAAAATTAACACCTGTTGAAGATTCCTAAACGATTAAATAATGTTCGATATAGATACATCAAATAAATTAATATGGTTATAGAAGTACAAAAATATCTCGATCGAATACAGTTGTACATACAGTTAAAATATATACATATATACATCATAGACCTTTAACGCCCTGTACTATTGTTACTCGAATATAGTGATTTTTAAATTCTCAAAGAGATGTATATTAATAATAAAAAATTTTCTCAATCTTGGTTTCCCTTTGTCTATATTTTTCGTTTGAGCTTGTGTGTATATACCTGCATCGAGGTATTTTTCCTTGTCTCAGCTCAGTTCGAAGTCTCGTATACAAGATATAGTACGTGCCTTTGTTACAATGCCGCGTGTGTATATATATACGTACACGAACAATCGGACGACGGCCAAGTTCTCTATGTAATTTCCTCGTGAAATTGCTCGATGCGTATATATAAGAACATGTGAGCGGCCATCGATTAACAAAATCATTCCCGCATCTTGCTAGATTTTTTTTTTTTTTTTCAAATCGCATGATTACGCACGTTGCATTGTACATTGCGTGGGTGCGATCAACGCCAGAGTCAAACACATTTATATACATATATATATACCTTTAGCAATTACAATTTCAGCGAAATTCATTTGTAACTCGGAAGAATTACATGTATACATATATACACAGTACCGACCATTAAGTTGAGGATTATGTGTAAATTATCCATTTTAATGTGTATATTTTATCGAATGTTTTATCATCCAGATTTTTTGAAGATAATATCGTAGAATAATTGGATGATATTTCTTGATCTTTTAATTGATATATCACTCAAAATTATTAGGATTAATTATTAGAAAAAAATGTAGTTAAAGGGACGATTTTTGAACAAAATTTTAAAAAATTCCTCACATTTATAGTAATGTAAATATAAAATCAGTTTAAGTTTTGTTTGAATATTAATTCAGGTAATTCTGAGTGATGTCAGCTTGAAAACAAAGAAAATACCTGTATATTGCTTTTTTAATAATTATTCTACGATATTTTTTTCGAATGTAATGATTGTTAAATATCATCTACACGGACAGAAATTTTGTATTAAAAATTACTACAGTTTCTAGTGAAGAAATCGCATAGATTAACAAATTGGGGAAAATTACTATAGTTTGTATTATAATTTAGAAAAGTTATAGTAAGTAGTACAAGAATTGTATTAAATTTTATTATAAACTATAGTAATTTTTACTGGAGAACACAGTAATTTTTCTTAGTTTGTCAGTCTCCGATCTATTACTAGAAACTATTGTAATTTTTACAAAATATTTTGTAATTTTTAATACAAAATTTCTCTCCGTGTAAATTATCCATTTTAATGTGTATATTTTATCGAATGTTTTATCATCCAGATTTTTTGAAGATAATATCGTAGAATAATTGGATGATATTTCTTGATCTTTTAATTGATATATCACTCAAAATTATTAGGATTAATTATTAGAAAAAAATGTAGATGAGGGACAATTTTTGAACAAAATTTTAAAAAATTCCTCGTATTTAAAGTAATGTAAATATAAAATCAGTTTAAGTTTTGTTTGAATATTAATTCAGGTAATTCTGAGTGATGTCAGCTTGAAAACAAAGAAAATACCTGTATATTGCTTTTTTAATAATTATTCTACGATATTTTTTTCGAATGTAATGAATTGTTAAATATCATCTACACGGACAGAAATTTTGTATTAAAAATTACTACCTAGTGAAGAAATCGCATAGATTAACAAATTGGGGAAAATTACTATAGTTTGTATTATAATTTAGAAAAGTTATAGTAAGTAGTACAAGAATTGTATTAAATTTTATTATAAACTATAGTAATTTTTACTGGAGAACATATTAATTTTCCTCATGTTTGTCAGTCTGTGATTTCTTCACTAGAAATCATAGTAATTTTTAATCTAAACTCTTTCTCAGTGTAATATATGCTTTTAAATAGAAAATTTCCAAATAATCCTAATCTTATATGGACGGTATACTATATATAAGTATGTACAGATGTAAACAAAAAGAAAATTATAACGATAAAAAATTTTATTGATTTTGACGTACACTTTCATTTACGAATTTTATATTGCATATCGCGACGTTCGTGCTGAATTATACGCCTATAACACTGTAGTCATCAACTCAAAATGCCCTATACACAAGAGACATAATTGCGCAAATGAATGAAAAAAGAAAATAAAAATAAAACATTCAATAAACTGGTAATAAGATACTGAAATTCACTTTCCGTATATAAAGCCAGTAGAGTAAGAGTCGTACAATCATTCGAATTGAATAATTCTTGACTCGAAGGATATATAAAAAGAAAAAAAGTGAGTATACACGCAAAGTAGAACGAGCTGAAAAGGAATCCGGCGACCACGTAATGTATATGAAAAGTCGAAAGAAATCGTCTCGAAGGTCTGCCGCTCTCTTTCAATTTACAAGACTCGTGGGTGACCGACGATTATTTCGAGGCTTTCACGAAATCACTCGTACACACTTACGTAACGTACACTAATGTACGTACGCGACGAATCGTATGTATATATACCTTTAAGACATCATCAGGAAGCTTATAATACGCGTGCGCCACTGAAAGCGTAAGCGCGATAATGTACCACAATATACTCGCGGTGCGGGCATAATGACATATCAAACCGCTCTTTTGATAATCCAAATTAGACACGGAAATCGCTGCAACAATATATATGTATATATATGGTATATCGCTGTGAAATTGAAACGGAAATGGAATTTGATTTCTGAAATTGAAGAGCGTACGATTTTTATGCGGTTGATCGTTTATATAGATCTCAATTCAAATTGGTGTATAACCCATGTATATATATATATATATATGTATACCGCAACATTTCATTTCCAATTATATTAATGCGTATACATTTTTTTGCAATAAAAAATAAAAATAATAACTTTGTCCGATTATAATATATTAATCCGAGGTATTATATGGTAAAAGAATTATAAAGAAAAAACTATGTTGAAATTAATTAAAAATGAAGAAATTGAAATAATCTGAGAACCACGTAGCACTTGAAGAAAAACACGGTTGCGATTACTTCATTTCTGAGAGATAAACAGGGAAGTCCAAGGGAGGAAGGTATATATATATGTACGCGCGGTAACTTTGGATAAAAGGCAGAAGGAAGGATATACAAGTGCAACGCGCTCACTCGGAAAGAGACATACGGGATGCTTAAATGGGTATAGTCTCGAGATACCTTTAAGGGTCCCGAGATGAACGTGAGCATAAAGTTTTTAAGTTTCCTCTTTGTCGGCGTAAGAGAAAGAACTTTGGTAGAAAACGAGCCTGCACGTATATATCTATGTGAACACACGTGTACACTTATATACAAGTCACTCGCGCGACTTATCTTGGATATATACCTTTTATACTCTTACATGTGTGCTCCTCGACGTCGTAAACAGTAGAAAATAGGAGATTCGGATGGGGTACTTGTTTTATCTCGAATTGTTGTATACATACTACTCAATGACAAGTTCATTAGCCTTTACATTTTTTTTAATAACGAACTAATTAACCCTTCTAAGATTTTTTTTAATACGAACTAATTTGTGTGTACTTGATAATTAGTTGTATATTGCAATTTAATACGTAATGTATATTGCTCAATTTTAAATAAATATTCCTACTTACAAGGAGGGGCCACAGCCTCTGGAAAATGGATCCTTACCAAACTCTAGGGTATGATTTCTACTATAAAAATATGAAGAAACCCTGAGTTTTAGCAGTCCAATGCCCTTTTCTACGATATATATAAGCAAAGAATGAAAAAACTCGTTGCAAAATTCCTTGAATTTGATTGCGTATAACTCGGAAACAACTAAAGATGTACATTTAAACCAAATTTCAGAAAAAAGCTGAGATCGAGTAGATGCGATTTGAAAAAAAAGAAGATCAAATATCTTGATTTGGTCAAAAGTTATGGAAGAAATAAAAATTAAACGAACTTTTATCGAAAATTTAGCATTACAACAGGATGATTTCTTTAGGGCGAAATTTCGGCTAATTCTTATTTCTTCCATAGCTTATGACCAAATTACGATATTTGAGCTTTTTTTTTAATATATCTACTTGATCTCAGCTTTTTTTTAAATTTAGTTTGAATATACATCTTTATCTGTTTTCGAGTTATAAGTAACCAAAGTTTTAAGGGATTTTTTGGCAAGATTTTTCGTTATTTGTTTATAACTATCGTAAAAAAAGCTTTATTCTTTATAGTAGAAATTATATCCTAGAGTTTGGTAAGGATTTGTTTTCCAGAGGATGTGGCCTCTCCTTGTCAGTTGATAAATATGTATAGCTAAAACAAAGTAAAAAGATAAAAATTCAATTACAATCGATTATAAATTATTACATTGGAAAAACGTTACAACAATTTTTGGTAAATAAATCACAGATTGACAAAATGATAAAAATTACAAGGAGAAAAAAATTTTAGTAAATTTTACAAAAATTCCTGTAAATTTTACTAAACTTTCACTAACGTAACAGACTGACGAAACTTGAAAAATTACTAAACATTCAGTTAATTTTTACTGACCTTTTCTATCAACTTTTAATGAAAATCTACTAATTTTTACTAAAGGTTCAGTAATTTTTTGCATTTTGGCAGTCTGTTACCGTCGTAGTGAAAGTTTAGTAAAATTTACTAAAAAATTTTTCTCTCCGTAAACTATAGTTACCTAAACTAAATTTACTACAATTTTTGTATAATTTATCATAAGTTTTGTGAATTTGTAATCTAAACTTTAGTCATTTTCCTCAGTTTGTCACTTTGTCATTTATTTACTATATAAACTATTATAATTTTCAATACGAACGCGTATAACAATAACCCACTTGTAACTTGTAAGTTATACAAATTTTTCGACACAAAAATAGAATACGAATAATAAAGCCATAACGTATAATCAAAACTTTAAAAACTTTTTGCCAAAAAAGTTTAAAGATATATTTAATTTAGATCCTTCTTACTAAAATTTCTATTTTCATATAGAATCTAATAATTATATACTATTCGCACATTTAAGCGGTTTCTCTCGGTATCAGACATAGACTTTCTATAAATCATAATAATTTTATTAATCATCGTAAACTCAGCTGATAATTACAGAATTGGATTTTTTTCTCTTCGACAGGACACACATAAATTTTGCGATTTCCGATAATTAATATTTTAACTGCGATCTACAAGACGATTCATCTTTAGCGATGCCCCGTGTGTCTTAATCACTAATGTCTGAGACTTGCCAATAAATTTTTCCATAAAAATGTTTAAAAATGTGTTATTATATATATATATATATATATATGCACGAGAAAATAATATCAACATACGACTAAGTGATATATAAAAATAAAATAGAAAATAACGAGCGTAAACGAATAAGAAATATAATTGATAAAAATATAAGCCAAGTCGTTTCTCGCGTTACGCGCCGGCGCAATTCTATCAAAAACAGTTTTCCAGGGAGGATCGCCACGAAGCGTAACGCGACTATCACCTGGCGTTTGGATTTCGTTCCGCAATGCATAGAAGCAAATCGAGCGTCTATCGTTTAACCCAGATCGAACGACCAGGACGAGTTCTATAATTTGTCTCTTCGCGTCTGCGGGAAAAGGAAAAACCCGTCAAGTGAAAACGAGCAATTCGAGCACCAAAGTGGAAAAGGAAATGATTAAACCTGCGTTAAATCAACCTCTCTCTCTATCTCTCTCTCTCTCTTTCTTGTACACTTATATCTTACGTTTTGTTTTCATTTCGAGGATATAGCGGAATTGTGGGGAATGTTGTTTGCGCAGATTGACTCGCAATGGCACTTCTTCTTTTTTCACGGTGATTTATCGTACGTATATATAAAAATTCATCAGACGCTCTAGCGACAAGGTTTTCATTTAAATGATTTATCGTTCCTTCGAGTACGTTAAATATAGAAATCTTCAACTATTTCTAGTACGATAATCAAAAGGAAAATGAAAATCATCCGTTATGTCGCGACTTTTTTTCTTCTTTTTTTATATCGCAATCTCCAAAGTGATGAAAGTTACAAGCGATTCTTCACAGTTGGAGTACTTTTCGATCTCTCTTCCCGATTAAAACGACAAGACAAAAATACACTAATACAAAGCAAGATCTTGTATTCAGTTTGTATCACTGCTTTTTTTCGAATCAATTCTGTACCAAAAGTGTTTCGAATGTTGTTAACTTTGCAAACTCTATACAGTTTATCAATATATATATAGATATATAAATATGCGTCTTACATAAATATATACATATCTAACGTTTGTAACACTATAATAACGACTTATCTAACCATAAACAGAGATTTTATCAAATATAGATAGATATAATACTTCCAATATGTTACAAACTAGCGATATATAAAATTAAACTTAAAGATTTTCTGAAGTATATATAATCGATAATGCGTTTTATTAAATATATTTATATATCGATTACTATGAAAATGACCTAAAATAATAGTACATCAGATACAACAAATTGAGTTGATCTATTATATATTTTGTGTACTCTATTATATATTTTGTGCTTCATTCGTAAGGTTGACAAAAAAAATTTAAAAAGATCACTATATGAAGTGATGATTAAAATATATCGTATTGTAATATTTGGCTATGTATCAATTGTAATAGGTACACAGAAAAAAAAGTTCTCAAATTTAGTAAATAAATTTGGTTAAATTTAAAAACTACTTTTAAGCAAATAATTTACTGGTACTAATATAATATTTTGTTAATATCTAAGCTGATTCGCTATTAAACAATTTACTTGAATTCAAGTAACAACACATTTATAATAAAATAAATATATTTTTTTAAATTAATAACTTATTTTTCTACGAGAAATAAGTTAATTTATGTATAATTTCTGGTAGCAATAATCTAAAGGAAATATAATTTTCTTACAAAAAATTATGTCATTTGATTCTAAGAAAGTCTTATTATACATTAAGTAAATCACTTTATTTGTTATTACAACTCTCCTTAAGAAAATAATTGCTCAAAGTTAAAAAAATTATATTTGATTTTACTGCAACGGATACATTAATTACAATTGAATAAATATTTATTTCAATTTTGAATATTATTTATTCTTAGAATAAGAAAGTTCATATATTTAAAGCAATTAATTTATTTATCAATTTTGTCACTATACATTATTTAATTATACTTAAAAAAAATTTTTTTGATTCTACGAATATTTTTTTTTTCAGCGTAAAATATGTAAAATATGTTAATTTTTATTCTTTATTAGTATATTTACTTAGCGATGAGTAGCTTTAACAATAAATATACACAATTTTATTCCTCCTCTGGTAAATGCGTTATAGAGAATAGAAAGATATTACTATACCCAAGAGATTTAATAACCACTTCAAACTCGTCCGATCGAACATTTTCTCGAAGCAATATGAAAAAAAAGAAGCATGTAAGCAAGCAAAGTGAATATAAATCGAGAAATCCATGTATATACGTTTAGACGGGGCCAAAGGGGTCATACATTAGCGCTCGATCGAGCGTCGCGTCCTCGCAAATTAGCGCGTCTCGAGACTTATTTATATACACGTAAATGTGAAATCGCTATACGGGATTCGTATGCTTATCGCGATCTCTTCCCGCCTACGTCTCGTTTTGTCGAGAGGATGTGTGCGGAAACCCAAGGGAAAATATGGACGATGAGACCGAGCGAATCGGTGAACTAATTTCGCATCACAGCTTGGTTTATTTGTATATATAAAATAGGTACGTGTGTATATAAACGCGATATTAATCTGTTTATACGTATCTGGCAAGCGTTTTAAAGTTGTGCTAATGATGGTATAAGTGCCAGTGTATATGGATATATAAATACCCCGAGAAATTCAAACGCGCAATACTTTATTAATGCAGTAAAAGAATTTTTCTATCTTTTCGTGGTTTTTTATTGCGATATATTCATTGGAGATATATAGAAACTTATATTAAACATCTGACTCGTTTAGCGTATCACGCAAATTTCTGTCGGTTCGTCAAATGCACGCGGGAAATCCGATGATTTATCGACAAGTGTAATAAAATAATCTAGTTTGGTTATATTAAAAGAAATTCCTATGTTTAACCTCGATATCTCGGAAGGTTCTTCAAATATAACGAATACAGTGGTGTCTATAATAAATATGCAATATATATAGATACATACTTCGATAAATAAATTAATATAGGCTCGGTTCAATTGCAAATTAATACTTTTGGCATAATCGAAGAAATATACGTATATAAGTTTCACTTGCACTCTTGATCTAAATATATATAAATAACAATACGCTACTAATAGAAAAGAAGTTGACTTTGTTTTTTTTCATTGGCTATCATTCCATCAAGAATTTACGCTGCAATGCCGATTTTATTTCTTGTAGGAATTATCGATCGATCGATACGCTAGTTCAAGGGCTATAAAAATATCTTCAAGTGATGCATGACCGCGTCGACTAATCTACCGGAATAATGTCCCGCGCGCTGTGAAAATAAACTATACAATATTTTCTATTTAAAAAAAGTTTTTTTAACGAAAAGCACTCCTATTTGACACTTAATAATAGATTAATTATTAATAAATATGATCGATATACGTATCTAAATCGATTGCAATATGTGTATGCAAAATTTATTTATGAGCTTTTACTCGTGTTTACGGATTATTAATTGTCAATTATATACATATTTGTAATATATCAACAACACTATATCCACGAATTTGAGGTATTAACACTTGATTAGTAACAGTTGTTTATAACGATAGGGTAATTTTAACATAACCGCGACGTCATCGATTTATATATATCTTACATATTTTAACCGTCACAAAAGTTCTTTATACCTTCCGAGGTAAAATTAAAACACGTTCACGCTGAAAATTTATTTACATTCTCGATACATTCCCTTTTGCCTCGAATAAACAATTAATATTGTAAATTTAACGAAAATAATTAAAATAAAGGTTTCGCGGGCGCGCAAAAAAAAGAAGAAGAAAATATTGTAATGCCAACTCGAAGTTACATAATTAATATTACACTGTTATATTTGGTGTAACGTAGCATCCGGCTTGGGTGAAATTACGTTCCAAAGGCTTTTCACTTTCTTCGCGAAATTTCGCCTGTAAACAAGCCGACCTAGCAGAGAAAACGCATACAAAAATTTAAAAAAAAAAAAAAACGACCACATCGATGTATTTACGCGCGTTTGGAGTGGGCATAAACCTTGCGCGAGAAGAGTACAATAGAGAAAGGTAAGAAGGAGAAGAAGAAGAAAGGACGGATGCTGACCGAATGCACAGTTATATCGCTGTACCATCGATATTTTCCTTTTTTCCTTCCGCCGCGCACGCTAGCCATATGTCACGCGTGTATATATATATATATATATGTACCGCATTGTTTCGTTCGCGCGAATTCAACAAAAAACTAAAAGATAATAACACGTAGATGCGATGTTTAACAGTCCTGTGCTGTATATATAACGTTTATGTATATACGTGGCTTTCTCCTCGTTGCGCGGGTCCTCTCGTTTTAGGTGAAATTAAACCTTCGTGTACCTTAATTACTGTCATTCTAATATAATCGCGAGGAAATACCCGTTGACAGCTGTTTAATTCCAGAATATTCGAGAGATTTTCTTCCACACCCGAAGCTTCAGGTTATAATTGTGTATGATTGCTTATACCTATATCTTTACTTGGAAAATTACCTAGTTAAAATAACTCGAGTATGTTAGAAAACAGGATCGAGTTAATTAATGCAAACGTTTATGCAGTTCAAACTATATATATATATATATTTTTTTATTATTATTAATAACAAATATTACTATTTTGCACGTTATAGTTATTAATATTTGAAAGTTGTCTATAGGTTTAAGAAGTAATTTATGTACGGTATATACAAAGTATATACACTGAATTATTATTTGATAATTAATGTTATACATATAGCGTTACGGACGATTTTGTAATTAAAATATATATGTGTATTTCGAGCGTCGATATATCTCTGAGGAATGGTACAGCGAAGTTTTTATGAAAAAAGATTTTCTTGCATTGGCTTGACCGGAAATTGTAGTAATTTTGTATTCAACTACTTAGATATATGTATTAAATGCAATGTATTATTATATATATATAAACTAAATTTTCTAAAATTTAACAACCGTGTGAACAAATAAATGTGGATAATAATATATTTAATTTTATTTTGATATCCCTACACTGAGAAAAAGTTTAGATTAAAAATGACAAGTTTTTTTAGTTTTTAGTTTCTAGTAAAGAAATCACAGACTGACGAATTGATGAAAATTAACTATAAATTCTTGTAATGTTTACCATAACTTTCGTAAATTTTTAATATAAACGATAGTCTTTTTTCTCAGTTTGTCATTTCGAGCACTGAGAAAAATATAGTTATATATTAAAAATGACGATATTGTTATAGTAACGTAGAGATAACACTTGGAGTATCATAATTTTAACTATATTTTGTAAATTACTATATAATACAGGAAATATTATGATAATACAAGTATATCTCTCCTATAACAATATAGTAATTTTTAAGTATACCATTTATCTCAGTGTGATTTCTTTATTAAATAACTATAATATAATTTTATTAAATAATTATTAAATAATTAGTTATTTGTACGAATAATTTGAAACAACATTTGAAATATAGAAGCGATATTTTAGTGTATAGAAAAAATTAGCGACAAATTATTTTTATATCGATCTATTGATTTTATCGAATGTAAAGCTCTATAAAGAGTTAGTACTCAACACTGTCATCTCGGATAGCTCGAATTAAAATAATGCAGCATAAATAGTGTACATCTATATATATATATATATATATATGTACACGAGAGATCGGGGAAAATATTGCGCAAGAGCAATCAAGAGGTTAATACCGTTAGAGTAAAATGAAATATCAAACGAGGGTAATAAATATCGAGGTACCTGTGTAACCGCACGCATCCTCGGGAAGTGCAAGGTACGAGGTGCACTGCAGAGTAAACATTTGAGACGCGCATGTTGGAAGGAACGTTTTATTATATAGGTATATATACATATACGTGTACAATGCAGGTTGGCATTGCACCGCCTATGCAAAAAGAGTGTATCCGGTTCGGGAAGTTCTTCTTCGCGGTGTCGTGCACTTACGCACAATGCGTCCTTTCGAGTATATATATATAGTTTTTTTTTAACGTCTATAGACCAAGGGAAACCCGTTGTCCGTGGTCCACGCGTGTATTATACGTGTTTATATATCTATACATATATAGCCTGATGTATACACACGCGTGCGTGTATATAAACTTGGCGTTTCGCTTGGTTGCGAAAAGTTGACGTGCTCTCCTTGTACTTGCCGCTAGTCGTTAAGGTTACCTCGAGTCATACCAACATATCGTAAAGAGACCGTCCGTGTGTATTATACAAGTATGCGCGACATTACTCCCTTTTGTCCGCAGCGATCACGACCTACGAGCTGCATGTTGTGTATATATATACACCGCGCGCGTGGCTCTTTTAATTTCGAGCCGCGTACTTGCACTCGAGCTTGAGAATCGTTTCCTTATCTCCACACATTTTTGGCATCCTCGAGTTTTTTTTTCTGCCATGCTCCGGTAAACATCAAAATCACCCGTTCGAAACTTTTAAACAAGAAATTTGTAGACTGGAATATGTATATATATATATAACGTATTATAACCATCGAATCGAAGGTTTTTTTTTAATCAGATGTTTAAATATATTCGGTTTTATCTCGTTTATATCAATTTCGTAAAAAGTCCGAGTTTCACACTTATGTGCTCATTGTGTGCGAGCGATAAGTGCAACGCGCGTTGTGTAACGTGTACATACATACACATTGCATAAAATAGTTTAACGTGATGTCCGCTTCATAATACTGTTCCCTTCAAAAAATTTGCTATTCGTGATCGTTACTTTATATAAAAAAACAGCACAATGCGTGCTTTCGAGTATATATATATAGTTTTTTTTTAACGTCTATAGACCAAGGGAAACCCGTTGTCCGTGGTCCACGCGTGTATTATACGTGTTTATATATCTATATATATACACACGCGTGCGTGTATATAAACTTGGCGTTTCGCTTGGTTGCGAAAAGTTGACGTGCTCTCCTTGTACTTGCCGCTAGTCGTTAAGGTTACCTCGAGTCATACCAACATATCGTAAAGAGACCGTCCGTGTGTATTATACAAGTATGCGCGACATTACTCCCTTTTGTCCGCAGCGATCACGACCTACGAGCTGCATGTTGTGTATATATACACCGCGCGCGTGGCTCTTTTAATTTCGAGCCGCGTACTTGCACTCGAGCTTGAGAATCGTTTCCTTATCTCCACACATTTTTGGCATCCTCGAGTTTTTTTTTCTGCCATGCTCCGGTAAACATCAAAATCACCCGTTCGAAACTTTTAAACAAGAAATTTGTAGACTGGAATATGTATATATATATAGGTATATCCAGTGATTTCTTCGCGGGATTTTCGTTTTCCGCTCGACGATACATCTCCTTGCGGATAGAAAATCTACAGATCGATCCTTCGATTACGTAGAGAAATCGAAATCGGAAGTGTCGAGTTCGATATAGGAAAAATCCGTATGACGAAGGTCCGTACGTTTACGTTCCCGTTCCTCGACAGCTATAGTTTCGTTTGACGTAATTTCGTACGTGATTGCAGTTTCTTTTTTACTTTCAATCGGAAGCGCAAATGAATATCCAAATAATTCTCTATTTTTATATACATATATACGTATATACACAATTTTCTTAAAAATTGAATTTTCAACGTATACATTTGTAATACCGATATACACATATTATCCGTTGATCAATAGATATATGAATATATAATATTGTATCAGGAGATAATCTTTACAATTGGAGACAGTAAATATATGTGAAATATCGAATTGTCACGTTTCCAGAGCTTCGAAACTGTATCCTTGGAATTTTTATTAAAAGCACATGTTGCACGTCGCGTATTTATATGTAACAACGAGTTATCAATCTAATCTCTACATTTCCGATGCATAGTACATCAAAAATTAATCTATACTTACGTGCGTACGAAACACGTGATAATTTTACATTATACACTTACGATAAAAAGTATCTTTATAATTTTCGAACTACAGTATACCTATATATTAATTATTTCTTTTTTATTCTTGTGCGTATACATGTACATACTTATATTTACTTAAAAAGCCTTTTGGTAACGGCTACTAATTTGTCAAACGTAATTAATATACTTATTACTATATAAAAAGCATTAAAATTAACACGCCCTTTAGCGAAAAAAAAAACATAAACAAAATTTGTAAGGAAATCGTCGCGATACTTATACATATATACCAACCATCCGACAAAGATCAGAGAATAAGAAGATAGAAAACGTTATCGGGAGGCCTTTCACGAGGCGATAATGAACTTGGCGAATAACCACGCCCGCCGCTATCAGTCGCGAGCCGATAACACAAATTTCGTCTTTGAGAGAAAAGTGAGCGGAGGTGGTGAAGAAGACGACGGTGGAGGAGTAGGAAAACTTCGCGACTGTGGGGGGGGGGGGGGAGGAGGAAACCGGAAGTACTCGTCGCGAAGGAGTCGCGACCGGGCAACCGACCAGTCGTCCTCGGTCCGTCGGTGCCGCTCGCGCGCATTTCTTATATACATGTATTATCGAATCGAAGAAATCCCGCGTGGTAGGTTTATTCGATGTGATTAAACAGACGGTGCGAGTTGTAACTACATTTTTCTCAGTCGCGGTGATCAGCTAGTCGTTTGATATTACCAATTAAACTTTAATCGCGCGATATCAAGAATTCGTTAGATATATATCTCGAGTTTCAAAATTTGTTTCTTTTCACGAAAAAAAGTTTTTTTCTTTAATGCAATCAGTTTTTGAAAGTTCTTATTTTCCGATGGCTCGATAAGAATGTTTTTGTGTCTGTGATTAATGTATAACTCACTTTCCCTTTCATGCTTCGAGTGAATATATATATATAGTAAACGAATGTGCTTGTAAATATTATACGTGTAACGGTACGGCACACTCGTTACATCTCAACTGGGTAATTCGAAGATAAAAAAAAAAGAAACAATTAATTAATTCGATAATTTAAATATCGCTTGAAACAGTTGGTTTAGTTCTTTTAACAGCCGTTATAAATTGAATTAACCTCGGGTATCTTTTGTGTAAAGTTCCAGCCGCTTTATGAATTATGTAATCGAATAAAAGGCGAATTGTTGTTGTTGTTGTTTTTTTTTAATAACTTCACGAAAGTACATATATATGTTTTTCTCTTGGCAAACTCATGGAGTGTATGTCACTCTATGGAGAAATCCATATATAATTAACTAAAATGAAAGACACTTTCTAATCCGCGATTTGTCCATATAATCCATGGTTTAATTTTATGTGGATTTTTTTTTATATAGTACACCTCCTCGCTATATTCAATCGTCCAGTCCTTACGAAACTAGTCCACGGGACCGTTGTATATTATAACTTTCGTATATATATACACCTATATTATAGAGTCATCGAAAGTACATCTGAATAATAAATATACTTTTTTTTCGAGTAACTCGAGTGAACGTATAATTTAGGCATCGAAGATATATAGACGCGTTCGTAGAAATATACAACGGTGGAGAACGACACTTTGTATATGTATATGTATATGTATATATATAGGTATATACAACACGCGTGAATCTTGTTCTGTTTTGTTGTCTCGTGATTTCACGAAAATTACACGCTCGGCTCGTTAGTGCCATGGAGGCTACCGTTAACCCGTTTACCGTAAACGCACTCTGTCATTTCCCGAATGAGAATACGTAATTACGCTCGAATGCTCGTATGTACATATATGTATGTGCGTGTGCGTGTGTCTATAGGAGGTAACAACTTTACAATCCAAATATTAATACTTGGATTAGAGTTAACCATTTCCTATTGACTACCGTTCACTTTTACCCATTTACTGCGGATTACACAAATTGCTCTATTCACCGAGCGTCTCGACGTCGATTCGATATAAAATTTAATAACATTTTATATACACGACATATATTACTTGATATATCTATATACGTGCATCTCGTACAGTATATTGCTTAATATTATTTCTGTAGAATGCGCGAAAAGTGCCTCAAAAATTTTTTGTGCCAACATTTTTCATCGATAACGAATGTTTTTAATGATACATAAAATGTAATTTTTGTTAATTTTATCGCGATGCCCAAATATATATACCTATAGAATGAAACGCGATCCGTGTAAAATCGATTACTATAACGATAAATCGAGATAAATTATATATGAGTGTAATCACAATGATACCGAATGTAATTTTAACATATATCGTATTTTAAACAAATAAATAATTATTTTCGTAAATATTTGATTTTCTGTCGTTGATTAAATATTAAATCGTTTTACGATAAAAACTATAAGAGTACAAAACGTACGTAAACTAGCAATGCATAACCAAATTTCGTCTATATATAAATCATTGAGCGCACACGTATCTTAATTGTATTTATCATCAATTAAGTAAATACAAATTGATTTGCTTTATCTATCGGTGCTAGCACTTTTTTTAAGATTATACATAGATTTATCTGTATATAGTAGAATTTTATTAGGATAAAAAATAAATAGGGTATAATCATTAGCGTTTCGTAATTTAAAATTAAATGTATATATTTGCATTTAGGTATAAATACACCTGCGCCTAATTTATTAAGTTAAAAATACATTGTATACATATATACTTAATACGCACTAAAATAAGAATGATTAAACGTACGTTTACCGAAAGGGAAATAATTGTTCATTCGAAAATTTTTTATAAGAACACCAATAAAATCAAAAAAGAAAGAAAATTGTGTATAAAGCGCAAGAAAAAAATAGTGAAACATCGGCATAAAAGGCGGTCCTCTATACACGAAGTTTTTCAACGTATCATTCAAAGTGAGGTTGGGTACTCGCGCAATCGGGATTGTCATTATCAGGTACGAGGTGCGACAACGTACCCAAGATAACCTTCTCGTACTTGCAAGGACGCGGCAATTAGTTTGCTAAGAAAAACCAAGAAGAGCGAAAAAAAATACCACATGTACCATTTACGTCGGGATGAGATATCTTAGTCGTTGGTCCGGATCTTATTCTCCAATTTTCGAGCTGCAACTTTCGATGTAACGTTAAGAGCTGTGTCATACTCAATTAAAAATTCAAATTTCGCGCCACAAAATAGCAGACGAAAAAACAACTAATTTACTTATAATAATTAATAAAAACAAATTTACGCAAAATCAAGAGTTGGTTGCCCTCCGTTATGTAAGTATCTATCGTTTTACAAAATTACAGTTTTCAAGATTTTTTTTTCGGCGAAATATTGTTATAAATTAATGGAAACTTTATAAAATGATAGATTACATAACAAACGGCAACTAACTCGTAATTTTGCATAAATTTGTTTTATAAGTAAATTACTTATTTTTTCGTCTGCTATTTTGTAGCGCGAAATTTGAATTTTTGATTGAGCGTGACACCCCCTTTAAATGTTGTAGTTATAGTATAGATACGTACCCTTCTCGGTTATTACTAAATGGTTCAACTTCAAAATTACTATTATCATTGAGTTTTTGAAGTATAACGTATGGATTTTACGTTATACTATCAGAACTTTATCATTTGTTGCGTTTTATATAAAAAATCTGTTACTAAAGATGATTTTTATGATAGGTTTAATAATTGAGTACGTTACTTGAGAGTTCCTACAAGTTTTTAATAGTCAAACATATATGACATAAATTCTCTTACTTTTATAGTCATGTAAAATATTTAACGTGTATATATATAGGCTTCTATTTCGTAATGATGTTTAGATCAAATATTTATAAATTGTTATACAACTGTTTAATTATATAGTTTAATAATCATTTGATGATGAGCATTTAAATATTCGTTACGATTTACCGCATGTCTTTATTTTATTAATTTTCTATATATATACAGAATTGTAAAACGGATAAGATATTTTATATATTATGATTGAGAATGATATTCAAGAGATTTTCACGTTTCTATAAACATAGTAAATACAAACTTTTTTAACTAACGAGTTTGTATGTTGAATATATACTATAAAAATTTTATTCGATAACTTACTGGAGATTGCCTATATCTTTGAATCCTATACCGTTCTGGCATAAAAAACGAAAAAACACTCGTATTTTCTTTAAGAATTAAGCATACTTTCTTTAATATTTATTGAAATTATTTTAATAAAGAATGTGCACGAGGTAACAAAAATTAATATAATTTGTGTTCAAAGTCAATCCTTCTCCAATTAAATGCTACAACGTAACAATTTTTAAATGCTATACCTGCATATGCATACTAAATTTCGGTAGGGAAATATAAATTTTTTATTCCTTGCTTTGATTAAAAAAAAAGATTATTAAATACTGATAACTATTGAGTAAAATCTATTAATATATATTCGAGTAATATTAAAAATATACTAAAAATTACTATATTTCTTTAGTGTAATAATTAAATGAATAAAAAATTTTTTATAACAGATATACATTGAATAAAAAGCAAATATTTTAGTTAATCGTAGTAGCATTTTTAAATAACGTTAACAAATAAATAATACACAATTACCCGAATCGTTTCGAAAGTACGTAAGAAAAAAAAGAAAAGAAACTCCGTACAATTAGTAATTCTTAACTCGAGGTAGCTGCTTGCCTCACATCCCTATCGCATCGAATCTTAAAGAAATATATATAAGAAAGGGAAAAAAAGTATTTTTTACGGAAGGCCGGCGTAGCGCGATTATTTCCTCAAAACCGAGGAGAGCGCACCCGTAAACTTTCGCCACGAGGCGCAATTAAACCAAAAGCAAACGGCGAATTTCAAGCACCGTAACGTTTCGATGATTACCAATGGCCTTCCTTATGGGTCGACTCAGCAGGTTCGATGAATAAGACGCGTCTTAGCTCTTCATTGCGCTGAAAATCTATTGTTCATCGAACAGTTCGTTTTATTAGTGTATTAGATAATTCAATGGATATAACGTATACGATTCAAACCGTATAATTGATGCGACGTTGTAGTTTTTGGTTTGCTTAAAACGATATATGTTCGGTTATACGGTCGTTAGAGTGTGCTAAAACTCAAACACAAATGAAAAATCTATAACTATTTGTTATATACATGTGATAAAAGTAATGAATGTATATAATAAAAATGTACATATATTATGAAAACTTATAAATTGCATGCATACTATAATAGTACATTTTTATTTAAGGGAATGTCGAACTCGGTATGTTACAATCCAAATCGTTTACATACCGACTGAAAAGTACTATTTTGACAAAATTAAATAATAATTGATTGTATTAAACTTCCAGTAAAATCACGAAAAGGTTGTCATTCATCAGTAATTAATAAAATAAATTGTTTAAAAAATTTAAGTTGCAATCTCTACTTAACGTCAAATCACCTTTTTATAAAAAAAGAGTCAGTCCTTCTCAGTCGGTAACACGACGAGTTGGACATCCCCTTATTTCGACTATACCGGTGTATCATAAAAATCCGACATTTAAAATCGATAGCGAAAAGAAACAAATTTTGATAAATACGCCGGTACGATCAAGGACCAAGTGTGTAATATTAACGAATGACAGTTCGATATAGTGCTACAGAAGAAGCGATAATTTCAAAACGAGTGAAAGGAAAACTCGAGTGTCATAAGAAGGAAGAAGTAAAGAGAATAATCGAGTCGGTCGCGTCGGGAGCCGCGCGCACAAAGAAGAGCGAAATCTTGGTGTATAAAAGTAAAAAGAAAAAAAGGGAAAAAGGAAAGGAAGCGAGATCGAATACCGAACACGGAAAGAGTATACACACAGAGAAAGATACACCAGGGCGCGGGAGCGTAAAAGTAAAAGAAGGAGAACTCCGAACTGGAGATGCAGGAGAGTGGAGTTTATCGGGTGGTCGATCGACCGGCACCGGGCGCCTGAGCTCGTGAGGCGAGAAAACACCGCGCATGGAACGAAATATATTAATATTCGAGGAGGTGGTGAGATCGCGTGACCGGATATATACACCCGCAAAGGGCCTCCTTAGGGTGAAGGCGGGAGAAGAGATGACCTGGAAAGCGGATAGATGATACAAAAGAAAACAAATGCTATCGGTGCACCTTGGGATTCCACCTAGGGAATGAAAAATCATTGGGAATACGATGGAAGATCCTTTGCTTCTATATACATGTATATATATATATACATACAATTCATGTATAGGAATATATATTATTAACGACGTTTGCTAAACTTTTTTACGATATACCTGAACGATGTCCTGCAGAAAGAAAATTGACTCCAAGATATGGAACGAGTGGTCAGAGTATACGCAGATGGTAAGTTTCCGATGCATCACGTTGATAAGGCTTATCGATGTATATACATATACATATATATATATTGTTATATACCTTTTTTTCACGAACATCTGCCGAGTTATATATCGACCAACTTGGTTTTTCGGTACTTCCTGATGCGGTTAAACCTGCATTTGCAACATTTTTTAATATCTTACAAGTATCCATCCAATTTTCTAGACACTTTATATATACACACACATTCAACTATTTTCAATACAATTTATCGGATTTAATGAATTATTTTCGACTAATATGTTATTCTGATGATTGATCGAATTAATAATTGAAAAATAATCTTGTTAATAATTATTTTTTTTATTATAATTTATCGTACAACAGACATCTTTACACTTTTTTATGTTTTTCAATCTTAAATTTAATTAAATTGATATTTTTTATTAATGCAATTGAACCTCTTACACGAAGTTATTTGCATAATTGATATTTACATCAATCTTTACATTACCTGTTCTTAATATTATTATTACTTAATCAATATTTACATTAATGTTTACATTATGAGTTCTTAATATTATTTCTTATAATTTAAGATTACAGTTTTTACGCATCTATAGCCATACACGTATACACAATAGGCTTTAATAATAATAACTGTCGTGAGCTATAGGTGGTAAAAAATTATTAATTTTCTGTAGCTCTTAGGACAGAGTACATGTTCAATGTCTTGACGCTCGTAACCACAATGACACTCTGTTGTTTTAACGACTTTGATACGAAAAAGGAAAGCGTTACGATTTTAATGCGGTCTGCGCGTAATCTATATATTTATTAAGTCGATACAATTGCTCTAGGTAAATTGATTTTAATACTGATAATTGCAGTTGTTTTTTTATCAATAATTCATAGGTAATTAGTTGGATCTCTATTTCAGAGATAATATAAAGTGATGTATACATTTGAATAATAATTTATCGATGCGCTATAGTAATATTTTAGCCATCGTTATACAGATAAACGTCAACTTCCTCTTCAAACACCGTCTTATTCACTGGCGTAATTTCTACCTTTAGAGTTAATTGTTCCTTTTGCATTATCAACTTTTACTTTCGTTTGACACGGTAAACCCGTTAACCGATAATATAATAATACTATATACGCACGCACACACACACACAAACAGATGGTACACTCGCGTATACTTACAATCCAGGAGGAATAAATGAAAAGTTGCACGAGAGAGCTCGCACGAAAGATGAAAGGAACTCGCGAGCATTACAATAGAATGAAAAAGGCACGAAGTTTCCCACGTCCTGGATGAAGAAAAAGGAGAAAAGTCGAAGAGACGAAAAGTTTGCTTTTCTTATAGGACATAAATTCGATATTTACATTTATTATAAAAGGACACGCGTGTCCATGGGAATCACCGTGCACGTGTAGGTGCGAGTATCGGACAAAGTTGCACAATCGAACGAGCGGCGCCAACCGCATTTAAAAGAAAATCCCGTTCTGGGACAATCGTCGAGTAGTCTTTATATATATGAGCAAATCCACAGAACCTTTAATTTTGGGGAAGCGGGTAATATAGTAGTAAATAAGCAGACTTAGCAACATTATAACAACGGTTTCTGGTAGAAAAAGTAATTCGATGAAGGGTCCTTATCATTTTTTTAAAGTTGTTTTCATTAGCTTTTTGTTAGAGGCTTCATAAAGTTGCATTTTTGCAAATTCGACGATGGAAGTAGTACTCATCTTCTATTTTTTAAGCTTATAGAAATTATAATTCTTCACCAAATGTTACAGAAATTTTTTTTGACAACCTACACCATCTACCCTATTAAACTAAAAGTGTTAGAATAGTGTGCCTTCATGATACAGAAAAATAAAAATCGCAACTCTTGAGGAAGTCAGTTTTTGTAAATTTAGGAAATTTAGAATTTTGATATTATACAAAGATAAGTTTTGTTTATAGCTATTGTGACTAATATTGCTTTTTTCGATTTGCAATAAGGATTCTTATTCTTTTTTGTGCTTAGCTGTGCCTCTTTTTCTTTACTAGCAATTCTACCTTAAACTTTTCAAAATCTCGGGCCCCTAGTCTTCCAAATTTTCATTTTCGCATGGCACACTCGACATTCACAAAAAAAGCATATATAAACTATATCTCTTTACTTTTTAGTAGATTATTGAGTCATCTACGTAAAACCTCAATTGAATTTTTTGTTAATTTAGATAATATAAGCTGTATAAAAGTATAAAATTTTATACCTTTGAACTGAAGTTCAAATTGACTATACGAAATAGGTTATTTCAACAGAAAAGCTAATATAAATACGCACACACACACACACACACACGCACACACCCGCGCGCGCGCACACATACACACACATATCATTCAGTCAGCCTTACGCAAGTAGTTTGTTTACCATTAAAGAGAAGTATGCGAAAAGAAAATTATTTATCATGTAATGAATGTTTCAAATAATTTGCCATGTACTCATTACCAATTGAAACCTTCAAGTTGGAAGATTTATGGAGCAAAAAATGAAATTCCTGTTACAAGTACTCAAACAAAAAAAACCATTGTTACTAGGAAAAGAAAATTACAGTACTGTAACGGCACTTGAAAACATCCTTTTATATGAAAAATTGTTGTTAGATATTTCAATTTTTGTTAAATAAGAGTCTTAATTATGTTGTTATGTTCATAAATTATAGAATAAAAAATGTTCTGTTTATTTACGAAGTGATTTTTTATAATTTACCCTATGATACCCCTCATTAATATTTTAATCGTTAATTTCTTAGATAAGTCTTGAAAAGAAATAGGGGCCCTCATATTTTCCTACTATTTAACCTCTAAACAAGTAGAAATCTCCATTAAAATCAATGTACCTCCCAAAAAAAAAAAAAAAATTTTTCAAATGAAAATCAAAGGTTCCGTGGATTTGCTCATATATCCTCACCATGGCCTCACACCGCGCGCGTCCGGACAAGATCAAGTCCGAGATCGAGAGCCGAGCCGTCGATCGCTCGTCAACATTATCGCGGACTTCTTTCTCCATATATATATTATACGACTCGATCTGTTTTTTCTCTTTGCGCTGCGCTGCCACGCGACCGTGTCAAATGCGCACGAGATTTATTGCGTGATTTCACCTTAACTCTTTTATACTGCATTGCTCATTTTTTTTTCATCACTTCGATTGAATATATATATTTACTTTTTTTTGTTAATGTATATATTCAGGTTATAACTATGTTATAAACAGATCGCTAGAATCTGGGATGCAATATAATTTGTTATTATATTTTTGGAGAAGAAAACAATAACATAAATTATTATTTATTTTTATTCGGTTTACTTCCGCTCGCGGTATATTATTTTTATCTTGATAATCTAGGCATTGAATATAAATTTTACCCAAAGATATAGAGATTATTTGTATGATATATTTAAACAACACTTTTTTTCGTCAATTTTACCTAATCACGGAAAATTTGCGTTTCAGATTAATTGATTTTAACAATATTATTACAATTTAATACGCATAATATTTATTATTTAATTATTTTTTAGTCAATAATAATTATTTATTTACTTTGCACTCAATTGATATAGTTTTATGATAAATTAGTTGAATTTTCCAAATAACTTTTTGTATTGATAATTTTAATTTAACAAATTGACGATTTATTACTTAATTTAAATTGGATATGTGTAATATTATACAGTATTACACTGTAAAATTATGACAAATGATTGTAATTATCTGTTAATGAAATACGTGGGTTGGATTTTGGGCAAATTACATATTCAACGACAGTTAATAAATTGATCACTTATTCAAACTTTGGTTTTCACAAAGAATCACTGTGCATTAACTCTTACAATGAAAACTGTTTATCACTAAGAATCACGAGATTTATAACGAAATAAATGTAATGAAATAATTGGCTATCCCAAATTAATGTATTTTTGTTAGTGTGAAGAGCACAAGGATAATGTATAATTCGAAATACTCAATTAGTTCGAGTGCACTTTTATTCTATATATATACATTTGCAAATGAAGAAAAAGAATAGTAAAAGAAAAAGCAGGCGAACAAAGCAGAAACGGACAGGACGCTAATTTATTACAACATCTCGTCTCGAGTCGAACCGAAGCCCATCATCGCGATACCGAGATTTGTGGCGCCTCCTTCCTCCTTCGACTCACGGAGAAGCTGCAGCCTGAAATTATACGCGAAGAATCGATAATGCGACGAGAGCCAATGTGCTCTCGTGTCTGCATATATATACATATATATACATACATATATATATAAACGGTCGTGTTTGCTTAATCGCGGGTACTTACACCCAGTTTCACTCTCTCTATCCGTGAGCCGATGGAACGCCCAGATTTCGCCGACGAGGTAAAAATTTTACGGAGCACCGAGGTTGCATCTGTACACATATAGGTATATATATATTTAATACCCTTTATCCTTTAGGTCAACCGCTCCGGGTATATATAGGGGTTATACGGTCATACTCGATCGATTCTCTCCCTCGATCGAGCGCTAATCTCTTCGATATTAATTTTTATACCGGCGGCTGAATTAATTTTACTTTTCTCCGGGTGCTCGGAATTTACTCCACCGATCGCTGCATGTGAGGATATAAGCGCCTAGCTTTTTAATACACGTGTATGTGTGTGTATATATATGTATATGTGCTATCCCGGAGGGAAGATGATTTATTTGATTACGGGAATAATTTATCATTTAATTTTCCAAACGTGTAATTTATTTCAAGTATGCCTATTCAATCATTTGTAATGTAATTATGTTTAATATATAAATAAATAAAGGTGTGTACGTACGTATATACGGTATACACACAAAAATATAATTATAAAGGGTCTTAAACGACGAATGAAGTCAAAAATAATAACTGCGGTTTCCAGCATTCTTCACTCAAACTGCGTACAATTATATCGGACCTAAACATCTTTATACATACTGCACGCACGAAAAGAACACCCTGCACTCTCAACCGAAAGACCCGGTAACGCTTAATGAAATAAAGTACATATATTTAACTTGTATATATACAAATTACTTAAAAATGTATACGAAAGGAAAAAATAAATTAAGGAGAAATGTATATATTAACGTGACGCGTAAATAAAAGAAAGACCCAAGGGAATGAAAAGGAGTCAAGGAAAAAAGAGTCACCCACGTTTGGTTACGCATATTGCGTACTATAATACATATCAAGACTCGATCGTGTTTAGTGCACGCGTCGTGTGCGCCCGCCAATGAGGCAAGCCCGCAAAAGATCGTCTACCTACCTGTTTCTCGGGTGGTCGCCACGAACGCACAACCGAAACCGAATTCATCTCGCGCCGCCGGCGAGCTCCTCCATCCTCAGACTGTCCGAGAGAGGATCCCTTTGCTCTTACCTACTCTCTTACTCTCCTCGCTTCTATATACATATATATATACGTATACAGCACTGATCCTCTCTATCCTTCGGCCCACGTCACTCTTTATCCCAGGAGTACCGATCAACGAGATTTCGCCGACGAGTATATTTACTATTACTCTGTAACATAAAGTATTGTTTATAATCATTTAATAAATTTCTTTTGGGCACCGTCCGGGTATATATAGGGGTTATACGGTCATACTCGACTCGATTCTCTCCCTCGATCGAGCGCTAATCTCTTCGATATTAATTTTTATACCGGCGGCTGAATTAATTTTACTTTTCTCGGGTGCTCGGAATTTACTCCACCGATCGCTGCATGTGAGGATATAAGCGCTAGCTTTTTAATACACGTGTATGTGTGTGTATATATATGTATATGTGCTATCCCGGAGGGAAGATGATTTATTTGATTACGGGAATAATTTATCATTTAATTTTCCATAAATAAATAAGATGTGTACATCGTCCTATACGGATATACACAAAATATACTTATAAAGGGTCTAAACGACGAATGAAAGTCAAAAATAATAACTGGGGTTTCCAGCTCTTCCGTCAAACTGCGACAATTATATCGACCTAAACATCTTTTATAATACTGACGCACACGGAAATAAACACCCCCACTCCCAACCAAAAGACCCCGGTAACGCTAATGAAATGAACGTACATGATATTTAACTTGTATATATACAAAATTACTTAAAAATGTATACGAAAGGAAAAAATATTAAGGAGAAATGTATATTAACGTGACGCGTAAATAAAAGTAAAGACCCGCAAGGGAATCAAAGGAGTCAAGGAAAAAAGAGTCACCCACGTTTGGTTACGCATATTGCGTACAATAATACATATCAAGACTCGATCGTGTTTAGTGCACGCGTCGTGTGCGCCCGCCAATGAGGCAAGCCCGCAAAAGATCGTCTACCTACCTGTTTCTCGGGTGGTCGCCACGAACGCACAACCGAAACCGAATTCATCTCGCGCCGCCGGCGAGCTCCTCCATCCTCAGACTGTCCGAGAGAGGATCCCTTTGCTCTTACCTACTCTCTTACTCTCCTCGCTTCTATATATATACATATATATATACATGCACTGACTCCTCTCTATCCTTCGGTCGAAGAACGTCCTCCTTTTCCCAGGACCGTACCGATTAAACCAAGTACCCTGATTTCGTTCTCTTCATATATTTACTATTACCTTTTACGTGAAATAATAAACTATTACTTGTTTTAACAATGTAAATAAATCACTGTATATACCACGCTGAAACGTTGTAATTTTATATATCGCACAATTTTCTGTACACCGATCTGTTGCATATTTTTATTAAAGTTACGTCTTATTATTTTACAATATATATATATATATATATATGCACGCGTAACGAAAATGTATAACGTTGAAATATATATGTATATTTTTTTTCTGTTTAATCCAAAAAAACGCGCACTCGAAATTTAATGAACAAAAGAATTCTTTAACATTATTTACGTGGATTTGCGGTCGGACAAAGCATTGAAAATGCGCAAAGTTCTCCCTCTTTATTATCTTTCATCTTTCCTTTGTCTCGCGTCATTACGCAATTGTGAATAGTCATCCTTACCGAAATCTAGAAAAAGGCATACGGAGTGCATTACTTTAAAACGCTAGGTATGTAATTTTCAAACGAGATTAGATCTAATAATAATTTAGTAAAAAAAAAAATAATATAACCACGAAGCGGCTACAACATTTCTTTCGACTAATGTTCATTAACATTTCATTGTTATATAGTTGACAAAATGATGCAAGTGAACGTATAGCAACAAAAATAAATTAAGAAATTTAAATAGTTCGAGAAACATTGTGGATTTAAAAATACAGCGTTTACGGGTCACCAATAGTGCAGAAGGGATAAAAGTGTATCGAACAATAGTAAAATGCGAATCGAATCGTATATTTCGAGAGATCGAGAGAAGGCTATAATATCGTTGACGAGATGGGGATAAAAAGAAGGAGGGATATATGTATATATATATATATACATATATATGTTATAGGGAGAAGGTTTTTGGACTATACAACGTGTTCACTCGGTAAAATCCGATCCATTATCTTAATCGTCGTCTAGACGGGAGTCCGTGGAACGATGACCGCAAAAAGGCCAAAAGTTCGCGGCTTTATTTTAAAGCCGTTGCCGAAAACGCCCCCGACTACCTCTCCGTTCCTTCTTCGTCCGCGTCTTCTCCCTTTCTCTTTTTAACCTTTGAGAAAAGGGAAAGAGTCGAGGTTCTCTGCGGTACGAACCACACGGGGACAACTTATATATATACATTAGATTTTATCGTGAATTTTGTAATGCTCTTTCGCTCGGTATTAAACCTATTCCCGCGAAGAGGACAACAGGTATATACAACTTTTCTGCGAGAAAAATTTTCTTTGAGAAAAGAGTTTGGCAAGGCAAAACTGTGTATAAGCTTTTAAGTAAAAATAAATAATTTACTTCCATTAAAATATTATAGAATGTGGTATTGATATATAATATATATATATATATATATATATATATATATATATATATATATATATTAGTTTACGAACATTTGTGTTAACGTTTTGAAAGAGTAATATGAATTTTTTCTTGTACATCGGTTTTTTTACAAAGTGACGGAAAAAAGATGTATAGTAAACTGGTTAGTTTACAATAATTAAATAAAATATTGATTAACTATATAAACGATTTAGAGATTAAATAAAAAAATAAATAAATTACTAACTATATTAGACGCTCTATGGATTAAAAACGGTTCATAAATATTATTCGATCTGTTTCGGCAAAGGTTTAAATATTCCATCTTCTGTATCTTTCATTACTCCTAAATTCCGATAAACAATTTTTTTAGTTAATTTAATTATCTAATACATCTAACATATTCATATAAAAAAAATCTAATACATGTATAACATCGAAGCATTATTTAATGTCATATTAAATTCTCAATTTCACGTCAACTGATATTCTTCGATTTGAACCAAAACCAACCAAATATTAAAATCATCGATGTTAATCTAGTGTTATCTTTGAAGATATACAGCGACAGGTCTCTACATTTATTTAGCTAATCTAACAATAGGTATATTATTTTATTCAAAACGATAATTATCGGTTGTACTTGTATCTATTTACACAAGGTCGTAATATCGTATAGCACGGATGAACAATTTATTTATTATTAAAATACATCGAGTTAATAAGCACTCGAGGAAACCGTGTTATACGAGATATTTTTAAATTCGTTATTTAATTCTACTTATATATATACTTATTTATTTCTCTTATACTTAATTAAATATCTGTACAATAACGACAGAACGGTGTTTCTTCGATACATAAAAAAAAAGATATGTCAAACATAATTTAAATGGTACAATTATTTTTGTACGATACGATAGCACACTTACATGCCGCTTCAAGATTAATACAAATATAAATTTATTATCGCAATAAAATGTATAGTATTCTCGTTCTCACGTCAGAGAAGGACAGAGGAAGGGAACAAAGATCGTGATCGTTCAATTGTAATTCGATAGCGTTCGAGCTATATCCATATATATATATTTTTTTAAGGTCCCTATAAGACTAAAAACCTGATTTTACACATTTTTATAAGTTGAATTAAACTTTATTGGTATACACGTATATATTCGATATAAGTTTAGAAATTGTACAAAGTTTCATTAAACGTATATATAGATGGACGGTCTATACATCTATGCAGTTACACGTGACACGCTCGTGTCGTCCGTTCTTCTTCTCGATCTTTATTTTTCACCTGTTTAAGGACCGTTTCGTGGCTAATCCCATAGTACATGTAACACGGCCCTCTCCCGCGTTCGTCCCCTCAGTGAATACACAACCTCTCTTCCTTTCTCTTATATTCCGTCCCAGCATCGCACTATTCTCTTTCTCTCCGTTACTCGCAAACTCCCTTCGTCTCTATCGCATTTTCTTTTTTTTTTCTACTGGTTCAAACATTATTTTCTCTCCTTCTCTGACGAACTTTACGCACACCCCTTATATACTGTATGCATTTCTATCCTCGTGTTTGTTTCGTATATAATACAGTGCATCATAGTCGCTCGGTCTTGTTCTTTCGTTTTTTTACTCTTCTTTTTCTCTCGAGAATTGTACCTCATTTTCTGTTTCCTTCGCGTGTTGGGTGCTTTCCTTCTTTGCCCCTGATGCACATCCTTATGTATTTTCTCTACGGTGTAAAGCACCATACATACTGTCCGCGCGTTTCTTTCGTCCACTTATATGTACTTTACGTTGTACGTTCGTACCTCAATTTTTCACTTTCACTGCTCGCAATTCGCGATATGATTATTTTTTAATTAGTTACTTAAAATATAACCTAAATTTATATTGAACAAATTTTGCACTAATCGTTCTCTGGGTTTAATATACACATCGCAATTACCTTTATTGGACGGTATGGTCAGTTAGTATAGTAAAGAGTGCTGGTTACTTTTCATGCCAATGAATGACCAGTAAAGAATTTAAAAAAATATATATATATTTTTTTAGTTCATTTTAATTAACGCATTTCTCATTGATTATTTTAATTTTTAATTTTTTTTTTTTAATTTTATAATATTAATTATATATAAATGGGAGATTCCACGTCAAGTGATGAGGACATAAAATAAATATTATTTGGAATAGTTTCTACCTATAGAAAATCACTTGAACAAAGTATAGAAGAAATTACTTTGGATTTTTATTTCATGTTGGTGCAATTTTACAAAAAGTATAAACTTGAAATTTTTTTAAAAAATTAGCATTTCAAACATTTTTAATCATTTTTAACTTAATAAGATCGGCCGTAAACCTGTCGGTGGTCAAAATAAAGATAATATTGTTGGCTACAAGAAAAATTTTGGTTGATTAAAAAAACATCGTACATTTCTTTTTTGCTTTTAAAGATTTGTTGTAATGTTAAAGTATAATTAAATTGGTATTTAACATGTCTACCAAATTTTAACAGTTTTTCCTTGAAATTTATAAGATTTTCTCCATTTAACATATACAACAATAAGTTGATAGTTTTTCAGTTAAATATAGTTTAAAATGATGAAAATGGTAATTTTTCGAATAATTTCAATTTTTGACTGTAACAATGCACCACTATGAGATAAAATCCAAAAAAATTTCTTTTACTTTCTTCAAATGATTTCCTGTAGGTTGGCACTGTTACTTGACGTGGAATGCTGCATATACATATAATTTGATTAAACTTTTTAAAAAATGATGCGTTAATTTAATCTACAGATATATAAAAATATATGAAAATAATTCTTTATAGTCCTGTTATCATAATGTTATTTATGATTTGACAATTTTTGTCTACCGGTCATTCATTGGTGGGTGGTCACACACTGGTCACTTTACGGTAATAGAATTTTCGGTTATGCTGTCAGATTCTTCTACATCTCTGTGAAAGAAAAAGGGTCTTGATCGCATTCTTCGTTTTTACAATATTAAGGTACAAATTAAGTTTCATAGTAAATCACAATATTTTCTCAACTATGTTTAAATACATTCCTGTATACATACATCAAAAACTTATATAGTGCATATACAATATAAGCGCGCATATGTATCTTAATCAGTAATTTATCGATTTCTCCGTAGCAAACACTGTAATAATAAAACTATTTTTTTTTATAAAAATAATTATCCTTCGATTATTGCACAAACCGAGTAAATGCGCGTTATCATTTTATATTTAAATACGCCTATTCCATTAACTCTGTAATAAAATTCAAACAACAAGTCTTTAAAATTTTGATGAATTTAATTAATAAATGATTCTACCAGTTCGTAAATAAGATATCATTATACGATACACTCGAGGTTGAGAAATTTATAATAAAACAATTCTCACTATATACTAAATGAAAAGCTTCACCTGTTGCGATACTGCAGGGATAAAAGTATACCAAAATAACAGATTAATATTGGCGCACGTCACTTTGTATAGATCAATGCAATATCGATACTTTTCTACAAGTGTTAGAACCCGATGAATTATCAAATAAATGGATGCGCGCAGGTTATTTGGGACGAAGAATCTCGTTGTCAACGGGGGGTCAACTACACACACACGTCGTCGCATCCTAATTTTAAAACGACAGGTTCGAATTCGCGGTGTTGTCGTATATATATATATATATAATATAGTGTAAAAGGGGCAGGCTGTCGTGTATACCTCTCCCTTCCTCGCGTCAGCGTGGTCCGTGGTCGTGTCTTTCTCCTCCTCCCTCCCCCTCCCCTCCCTCACCACGGCAATGGTTCCCTCAGTTCCCCCAACCCAACCGAGTTGCAGGTTATACGGAGCTCTCTCGCGGCGGCGAGTAGCGCGCGCTACTCCCTCGAAACTCCCTCCATAGTCACCAGAGTCGGTAGAATGACCAGTCTGCTCTTGAACGGTGAACCTTTCGAACGCCGTCTTACCGTTGCCGCCGCGCGCTTCATCTTTCTTCGGTTCTCTCTCTCTTTCTCTCTGTATTATACCTGCGCGTCTATATATCTGTATAGGCTTTTTAGCCAACGGCGTCTTGCTCTCGATATATATATATATATATATCTACACCTACTGCCGGATCGGAGTTTATCGCTCGAAAAGTTTCGTTTGGTTTCGCGAGTGTGCATGTGTGTGCAGTGTGTGTGCCTTGGACCGCGATGCTTTGAGGTTTTCATATACGGTGTACTGCTGCAGCACGTTTAATCAAGGTACGACTTGTCGCACGATCGTAATTAAATGTGTGTATATATAGTCACTTACGCGTATTACGTTTATTCGATATTTCGTGAAACAAAGTGAAAAGAAAAACGATGTGTATAATAAAATGTATATAATTAAACGCTATTATATAGGAGAATCGTTATATTGAAAATGTGTTCGGAAGTATATTGATAAATTGTAATCGAGTGAAAAAGGAACCGGTATTTTACTCCTTAGACACTTTTGCTTATTTTCCCTTTGATATGATACCCATTTTTTTGCTACCTTGATCGATATATACGTGTGCAGCGGATAACGCGCGTGGACACGTCTTCACTTCTCGCGCTAACTATATACATATTTTTTATTACTTAAATTTCATATATACATATGTGTGTATAAATCGTACTATATGCGACCATCAAAATTATCTAATACTACAACTTGATTTGTCTAATCGCGGCCATTTGATCATCGTAATGTGGCTTTTGATATCTCCAAAATAATATTTTTGTCCGAACGTGCACGCTGAAAACAACCGCGGTTCACTTTTTCAATAGACAGTGCCTCGGTACCTATATATATATATCTAAGATGTATATAGAAGCGCGTCAGGCGGCTGACTTTCACTGTGTAAAATCGAGGTAACTGTATACAGCAAAGTAATAGATTCTTAATTTTAGTGATTACGCGTATACTGCACCGTCTAATTATTTAAATTAGGAAAGCCACTCGATTATACCATTCCGTTGAAAATAACAACCAAAATTTTTACCGATGCGACGTTGTCAATAAATTTATATCCTACATAGTTAACATTCAGTATTTTCAACTTAAAATACGCGCACCTATTTGATCTATATATACAAGTTGTTTTACACTTTTACATACGTAATCTAAATATGTTGTATATATGTAAACAACGATCGACAAGCAATTCCTTATTTCCGAATTTATTACCATTATGACTCACTTACGATGTAAGCTATATGTGCATCGAATTTATTTTAACTACGTATAAATATATATGTATGTAATATGCGATAAGTAGTTATTAAAATGCAAATAACACCACTTATAATATAGATGCCTATATTGTTAAGGAGATGTCGGAGTATATAGAAGTACAAAACTATATGTAATATTATCGTACTTTTCGCGTTATATTGATTTACTATTTTTTAGATTTACTAATTATTTTTATATAAAACGCGTATTTTCCGATTAATAACAAATGTGTGACAATGGCGATAATTACGTGAAAACTAAAACAAATTTAAATAACGAAAAATGTACAATCTAGTAATGTGCGTAATTAGCTATACGATATCTCTTTAATTATAGGAAATCACAATTAATTAATGTAATTAATGTACGTAATTAAAATCGCATTCGGTCCGCGAATATAAAAAGTGTTTAAGATATCGTATTAAATAATTCTGTATAAAAAGAAACTGAAAAATTAATGTCGTCTTTGTCTAAAGAAGATATAATAAGTTAAAATTTAGGTCAGTCGATCGATGAAATTGTTATAAATTATTATATTCAAATTGTTTATCATCGCATATAATATACATACTCAAACGGTAAACTTAAATATGACACACTCGAAGTATAGATATCGTTTTTAGTAAAATAATTGCACGATAAATTATTCGATCAGATATAGTGAAAAACATCTAGCGTAACGACTCGTTACATTAAAATATTACAAACGATTTAAACCGACAAGAGGCATCATTCGTCGTAAGCACTATATACGAAAAATTTCTCGAGATAAGAAAAATTTAAACGAAATCGCAAACAATCGGAGTGCGCGGTAATTGCTAAGCTCGCGATGGCACCTCGTTACAACGAAATAAAGAAGGTCAAAGCACGTCCCGCACACTCGCGGGCGCCTGCATACGATAAAAAACAAATATATAAAAAAAACGTAAAATAATAAAAAAAAAAGAAGGAAGAACCGACAAGTTGACTTGCAAGGCCTCGTTTGTAGAGAGCGGTCGCATAAATCCCCATCGGCTCTCTTTTTCCCGCGAAAAGCATTTAAATCGGCCGCGGCCCGACGCCGTCTGATGTAACTGCGAAATTGCATGTTCTCGGTGCAGCCGCGGCATCCGACAGACGCGCGTGTAATCGAGATTCGAATTCGAACGTCGCTGCGCGCCGGTGTTGTAATGAGATTGACGCCGTTGCCCCGTGATTCGCACACCTTCACGTGGATATGTGTGACTGTGTGTGTGTGTGTACATCTATACATACACCTCGTTCGGCCTCGATTTGAGAGAGACCATTCTTTTCCAAGATAGATTTCGCTGAATACGAAATTCAAGTTTTAATACTCGCGCATCGTATTCTTTTTTTTTTCCTTCATTTCCTTTATTATCACAAATATTATTGTTACTATTCTTGTATCGATATTCATTTATATACATATTCAATAACTTTCATTCGGTTTATTAGACTTTAACTAAGGTACTCATCGTCAGATTTATAACTATAACATTTGTTTTTACTGTAAGAGCATTTGGGTTTAGCAAATTTTAGATTATTGTATAAAGAGATGTTGCAAGAGGTATATTACCTTATATTTAGATATGCAATATCTTATTATATCACAGTAGAGAATAAAGTATCCGATAAATGTATATAATATGATGTCATTATCTTTTTTTTTCAACAGTTTTTCTAGATTTTCAGAATTTGCGTCAATGAATATTATGTTGAACGGCGACACAAAATTAAAATTTTATATAGTTTTCTTATTTTCTATTCTATTCCATGTACACACACATTTAACTATATACATATGTTTTTTATATATCGCATTCATATTATCTGATCTCGCGTATCTTTTAATAACTCCAACGCTTCAATGGCATTTCGGTATATCGCGAAAAAAAGATTGTATCTCTCGAACACTGTAACTGAACAGAAATCGATTATTCTAATTTTAATGTTGAAAAAAAGTGTAAAAATTATAAATGTTTAAAAATAAAAATAAGGATATAGATAAGCGTAGAGGATTTTAAACGATTTCGAATAGCATCCGCGCAAGCAAACTCTGACGAAAGGGTATATACACGCAACAGCTGACTCCATCCATCAGTCCAGACGCGAAAAAGTGGAACGCCAATAGCTACATAGATGTTCATATTTATCCGGTTAATGAACGCGAGTGCGCGCAACTTTTCGGAAAAATATTCGAAATAGTATGTATATATGCGTGTGATTAGTTTGAGGATATATAAAATCGCGCGGAGAGATGCGGGCCTAAGTAATTAACGTCACATATTCTATATATACGCAAACTCGATAAAAATATAAATGAAAAGAGCGTATAGTGCGTTTAGAACATACTTAATCAGTCGATCCAGTCATTTTTTTTTCTAGTTCGTTGCTGCGCTTTCATCTTTCATTGTGTGGCCTAAATATTTCATGCCCGAGAAGATATTGCGCTATACCGTTGCGTATTAATATATATATATGTATGATGCGGGAGAGACGGCGGGTATGTATTTTTTTTTATTGTTAGGAAAATGTGTAATAAAACGTTTGTGATTTTACGCTCGGTGGATTTTTACTTCTAAATTTGTGTTTTTACGTAATCTCGCGGAAAAAAGGGAGAAAGAAAACGAAGACGCGCACATGGAAGAAACATCGGAATTTGTAATATGTATTTCATATAAATTAATTATCGTTCATTAAAACGACAACGAATAGCGTAGTTAATTTTTAAACCATTTAAGCGATGAATCCTATTGTGTTGTTCGTTGAGTCTATATAACGTGGGATTTTTATAAATTACACTTGAATTTTACTTTTATGTATTTCCGCACGCAGTGTATATAATGCTACATTTTTTTTATGCCACGGATCGCGACACTTAAGTGGCATTTAAAAAAATAGTTGCTCGGTATTTACCTATAATTACATCATTTATATTATTTGGGAATATTTATTTTAAGTACAACCTTACCTAATGCGTATGTTTTGCGAGATGATATAACATTAACTTTTTGGGTATATATAATTAATAATTAATATTTAATTGTAACGAATTTGTATTTTTAGGAAAAAAAAAATTAATTTGTAAATAATGCTGCGATCAGCGTATCATATTTCGAAGGATATAGCATTGAATTCCACGCGACAGAACGATTATAATATCAAAGTGAGATTGAAAGGAAATGTGCATAAGTGTTGATAACATCCGAGTAGAGCATCCGTAGTGGAAACGGAAACCCTCGGAGACTGTAACGAGACAAGTGAATCTTTATCCTCCGTTTTTCTGTTTTATTATGTTACAGTTAGATATTTATTTCTCCCACACAAATAGAAATTACAATATATAAAAAAATATAAAGTTCTGATCATAATACAAATTGAAAAATTAAATAATTTTAATTACAACATAATAATAAGGATTATCTTTGCAATCTGCCAAACGAACGCTAATATTCGATCTATTTATACGTACACTGAGAAAAAAGTACTAGTAAAAATTACATTGTTGTCTATCAATGCAAGGACAGACTGACACAATCCAAAAATTTACCATAATGTATAATAAATTTTACTAAACTTGTAGTAAAAATTAATAACTTTCTAGTAAATTTTATTATATACATATACTATTAGTAAATTTTTGGATTGCGTCAGTTTCTCTCCGCATTAGTAGACAACATTGTAATTTTTACTTCAACTTTTTTGTCAGTGTATACAATATGAATTTGTTGTTATCCATTGATCTTAGTGAGCGATCGAAGATGCATTGCTATTCGTTTTCCACAATACAAGATATACATATAATACAATACTATAGTGTGGCATTAATATAATTACAAGAGGTCCGGCTATCCATACGGAGAAAGTTCACCACCGCGTGTACGTAAGTTTTGCGTACACGTGCGCGGGTCTGACGATCTGACGTCATTGGAGAACGCAAAAACCATTGAGAGTTTCCGAGTGTCAAGGTCGAATCGATCTTAATCAAAAATGACAAAAATTTTAATGGAATTAAATGTCTCTATTTAAGAATTGGTCATATACGTATTTTATAACGATATATATATATATATTACACGTATATATACAATAATTTATTTTTCAATAATTATTAATAAATTTTTCGTTAAAAATATGTAAGACAATTTTAACTATACAAATATTTGCATTAGTACATTAAATTATTTTTTTTCGAAGAACTATTTAAAAATAATTATTAGACTATATATACTTTGAGTATATAATCTTACCTATATATACACCACTATATGTATATATACGGAAGAAAAAAAAATTCTTTCGGTAAAAAAAAAGCAGTTTAGGAAAGCTTTAATTTACATTAATGCGCGCATCGAATAGCGTAAAAATTCCATTGCGTTTCAAACGATTCACCTTAAGCATCAAATTGACTTTCTCTTTTCAAACAAAAAAAAAGCAGGAATTATAAAGCATTTATTACACCACTACACTTTGTTATTTTAGGTGGATTTAAACTATCACGGTTTGAAAACTTTCTCTACCGTATTATTGCACACGTATAGTCATTACGAAAGAATTAAATGTAATGACAATAATGTAATAAGTTGAAAAAGGAGTTTACCGTTTAATAAAAATATAATCACGGCATTTACACACTTACTGTACGACAGATGTCGGTCATTTTTTTTATAGTTCATTTTTTTATTGTTGAAAAGTCTAAATTTGCGTACACGTGTAATCTTTTACAAAAGTAGTATATATATTTTTTAACGATTAATAAAATAACAAATATGACTATTATAAGGCACTGATATATGTGTATGTATATGTATGCAATTTCGTCATCCACTTTAAGTGGAAAATGATAAGATTATTTAAATATTTCTAGGCAAACGTCTATTTTCCTTCCTTTTTATATAAGTTTAAAAAGTACATTCCATTTTGAATATTTAACTATATAAATTACGTATATATATTATATGATTTAAAAATTTAGAACTATTGCTATTGTGTATACGAAAATTACTGAACAATTGAATGACATCACTTAAATAACTGTACAATATTCACGTCTAATTATAAAATTCAACAAACAAGTTACCTTTACAAAGACATAAACGTAGATGATGCTTTTTTTGGGCAGTGAAAAAAAAATGCATAACCATAATAAGCTGGAAAATTGCAAAGTCGAACCGTGCATAACCGTGTCGTAAAATGACGAAAAAAGACGGGCTCATCGCGAAGCCACGTTCAAGTTCAAGGACGCGGAAGTATAGGTATATGTACACCCGAGTGGCTTGCAATACATACTCGCGGTATATCGCGATTTCAAAAATATTCTCTCCCGCTTCTTGCGGTCGCGACTGTGTATTATATATGTATGTATACGTATAGGCACCATGTTACAACGCGCGCGAGAGCTCTGCTAATTGCAGCCTGGCGAAATTTGCGGCTGCTCGAGTGAAATGCGAGGATTACGCGATGATAAACCAAGCCGCGTCGCGAAAGTATGCGAATCGTTCTCCGGGTGTCGTCGCGGCTTATGGGTGAGATTCAAAATGTTCAGCCTTGTCGATTTAACTTTTAACGGCTCGATGTGAGGATACGTAGTGTTTTGTTTGTGGGTTTTTGAAGTTATCATCGTTGTATTCAGACACTTTGGCTTTAAGAATAACAGATAAAAATGCTATAATTGAGTGCACTGTTATTTTAACTACCATGCAAATAATGAATAACGTTTATGGCCAACTTTTACGTTAAAAATATTAATCGCGCCCAAACGAACATAAATTTTTTCTGATTTTCGTAGTTGTTATTTGATGCGTAAATCGTATTTTCTCTATAGTTTTTTAGATACATTCTTTCAAATGTCGTCGGGAAAATTGAGCTATTTAATTTAAAAACGATGTTATGATTTTTGAAATGTAAAAAATGCAAAAAAGCATTATTTGTTTTTAATTAGTTTTTTTATAATAAAGAAATGCATATATATAAAGCATTTGAATTGCGGACGTTTGTGGACAGAATAGTGATAGTTTGACTCTGTATTTTTTTATTCTAACGTAGTTAAAAAAATTGTTTACAATGAAAATGTATGAAAAATAGCAAAAATGATGAAAAATAGATGTTTTCATATATTTTCATTGAAAACAAATTCTTTTCCGATTTTGATAGTGCACCTACTTCATAATAACAATGATTTACCGTCACATACCCAATTGTTGATCAATTAAGGTAAATCTGTACGTTCATAGAATAATTTTATGTTAAAAAAGCTAATAATCGTATATATTTAGACGGATACAGAAAGTATAAGTATTAAACTTCCTTTTAGCCATCTCAGAAAAATAAAATAGGTGCTATTTTTAAAGTAAGCAACAATCTAAGAAAAAAAAGCGGGAAGTACCAATTTCTGATCAGTAAATTTTCGGTACATATACCACTTTCTATTTAAGTCTACTAAACAATTATTGATTTTTTATTCCACAAAAAATTAATAAAAAAATAGCAATATTTTTTTTTAATTATTTTATATTTAAAAACTATAATTTTTTTTTTTTAAATTAAATTGGTCAATTTTCACGACGACATTCGAAAAAAATTTTTGTTCTTTTGGAAGTTAATAGGTTAATATTGCAAATTTTATTAAAGTACATGGTGAAGACTTCAAATCCATGTTTGTTTAACATTCTTGGATTGGTACTAAAGAAAATTAGTAAATTTTGCTTTAATTTAGATTTTTTAGGTTTTTTAAAAAGGACTTCAGAGCTACATTCCTTTATACAAAATGACCCATATTATGTTTATATTCTAGGGTTAAAAATTTTAAAAATGAAAGAAAATTAGGGCATTACTTGACTCACTTTAATTCCTTTTATAATTTATGTCTATAGAACATTATTAAACAGTCACTGTATTAAATAAGTATAACACTTATAAAGTAAAGAAATTTTCTTATAGTTTATTTAAAGTTTTGTTTAACATATGTCTTATTTTTTATCACTACTATAGGATATAAATTAAAGTACTAATTTACCTGGCAATGAAACTTAACTCACACACCGCTTCAAACCGTAAGCACTTATGGCTAAGTTAATAAATAAAACGGCAATGTAAAATGTCAAAGTATATACACACAGAAAGAGAGAGACAGAGAGATAGTTAGATAGATAGTATTTTATTATATGTACATTATGTTGTACATGATATTTTACAAAAATATAATATAAAGTTACAAGAGTGCTCTCTAAAATACAAATATATAAATTTATGTAGTGTAATAGTGAAAATAGTGACATACAAGTAATCAAGGATCATTGTTTGATTAGGTTGGACAAAATAATAGATGAAAATTAAATTAAATTGGTCAATTTTCACGACGACATTCGAAAAAATTTTTGTTCTTTTGGAAGTTAATAGGTTAATATTGCAAATTTTATTAAAGTACATGGTGAAGACTTCAAATCCATGTTTGTTTAACATTCTTGGATTGGTACTAAAGAAAATTAGTAAATTTTGCTTTAATTTAGATTTTTTAGGTTTTTAAAAAGGACTTCAGAGCTACATTCCTTTATACAAAATGACCCATATTATGTTTATATTCTGGGGTTAAAAATTTAAAAATTGAAAGAAAATTAGGGCATTACTTGACTCACTTTAATTCCTTTTATAATTTATGTCTATAGAACATTATTAAACAGTCACTGTATTAAATAAGTATAACACTTATAAAGTAAAGAAATTTTCTTATAGTTTATTTAAAGTTTTGTTTAACATGTCTTATTTTTTATCACTACTATAGGATATAAATTAAAGTACTAATTTACCTGGCAATGAAACTTAACTCACACACCGCTTCAAACCGTAAGCACTTATGGCTAAGTTAATAAATAAAACGGCAATGTAAAATGTCAAAGTATATACACACAGAAAGAGAGAGACAGAGAGATAGTTAGATAGATAGTATTTTATTATATGTACATTATGTTGTACATGATATTTTACAAAAATATAATATAAAGTTACAAGAGTGCTCTCTAAAATACAAATATATAAATTTATGTAGTGTAATAGTGAAAATAGTGACATACAAGTAATCAAGGATCATTGTTTTGATTAGGTTGGACAAAATAATAGATGAAAAAGTAAAAAGTAAAAAAAGTAATAAATGAATAAAGAGAGAGAGAGAAAGATTATTAAGTATAGATTTACCTCTGACCGTCCCAAGATTGTTTAAATCCAGTAAGCAAAAATTTTTGTAAATATATACCGTAACATTGATTTTACGTCAAACAAAATATTGTTCAAAATGTGTCAACGAGGAGATACGAATGATTAAAAATTGATCCACCGTTTGAAAATTCCTTGTATATACCTCGGAGCTAAGTCAAAATAATGTCGTTACCGCTCGCTTCCTCCTTCTCGGAGAGTCCCCATTAAAGGAAATTAGACCAGCTCTCGAGGAAATAAATCGCAGGTGGTTAACTCGTTTAATTGCACCGAGCATAGTTATTTATTATGTAAATTGGCACGGGGTTCGTGAGGAAAATTCGTGGACGTCAATCTATGTGTGTATGTGTGTCGAAAGAGAGAGAGAGAGGTATAGAGGTGTACACGTTGCTCGAACTTGTCGTTCGTCGTATATATATATATGCTTAAGGAAAAGAGAGGCAGACAGTTTTGCTAGGCTTCTGCAGATTCTCGCACGGTCGAGCGACTCTCGACGGCTTGACGGCGGCCCTCCTCTCTCGTGATTAATGTACCTGCCGACAAAGCTTTTCTTTTCCACTCCAGCCTTTTCTCGCGTTAACCGTCCTATAGGTATATACATACATGAATGTGTGTACCCACACACACACACAGACACATTTCCCTTAGTCTTCCGTAGTACTTTTCAAGGCCATTACTCGCGCTTCATCGAGTCGGAAAAGTATTTTCGAAATTCTTTTATTTTTATACCGCGTATATAGTTATATATACCTACTTTATAGGGACGTAAGAGATTTTAACCCTATATATAGATGTAGTAAAGTTTCGTCAAGTTTTAACCGTACATCGATACATTTTTTTCGGCATCTAATTGTTTTCCATTCTATTTACCGACAACTTGTATAGCACTACACTTCGCGTATATAGTATATATAGAAAAAAAAACAAGGTGACTAATCGCACGTGGTTGCGATTAATTTAACGCGTTCTATTTAACAAAGTTTATATAATAAATGGAAAGAAAAATGTTTATTCATCGGGAAATCTAACGAAATATTACAAATTATTGTTCGACACTGTATTATTATTATCATTACTACTACTGTCATTTTATCGTGTGCTCGCACGTTATTCGTATTAAAGTGGTATGGTATTCCTAATTTGCTTTCCATGCTGTATTCATTAGCGCGATCGTTGCAAAACCTTTGCGCTCTAAAATAGAGAGACCATTTCACTTCCACAGCGAAGTGCAGTGGAAAACAATGAGAAGTATCACACACTGCACGTACACGCTGGAAAACAAAAAACAAATTGCATATAAATATATATAAGTAGTATACAGGGAAAACGAATTTCTGAACTCTTAACGGGATGTTGGGACCAAAAGTTACAGGAATCTGCACGTTTTAACCTAAAAATTCTATCGAAAATATTGAATTATTAAAAATCTGAACAAAATTCATACGAATAGCTTGAAACATATAGGAACTGCCTGATGAATTCATTTTATAAGTAAACTAAATTTTTGTTAATAATAATTGAATAAACATTTTATGGTCAGTAAATATTAGTCAAGAAAGGTATAAACTTTCATCCCAAACATCATAATCATTATGGTTTTAAAAATCTGGAAAAATTTGGGTATATTATTTAAAACATGCTTAAGGGCTTCACGTTCAGAATTTTTAAATAATTCATTCATTTGTTTATAAAAAAAGTAAAAAATTACCATTTTCCGAGTCCGACATTCCTTTAAACACGTGTACACGAAACGTTGCATTTTATATACGAGTACCTGTATGTAGAATGGTTCGTGCACTCGTGATTGGAAAACATTGTTAAATTCTTTTATTTCTTACTCTTGGTGGAAATGTATATATGTAATATGAAAGTAGTAGTCATTTTTATAAAAAATTTATGAGAAAAATAATTGTTTAAGGATTCTTTTATTGATATCTTATACGTACACTGAACAAAAAAATTATTTTTCCCACATTTAGTAAATAAATTTGCTTAAAGTTTATTTACCTGAAGCAAGTGCGTATATGTACTAAAATTAAAAAATAAATTAGTCAAATTAAAATAATGCTCCGTTATAACTTTAGTACATTAATTTGTCGTAATGTAAAACGCCTTCGGAATTGAATTTATCAAATAAAACGTTTATTAACTCCGACTGAAATAAATGAGTTAATTATTTAAAATATTCTACTATGAACTCGACGAAAAAGCGGGTATTATCATTTGTTTCTCACCTATATACTTTGAATATATATCGCGGAGGCGATATCGAAAATGCGTTACCGGTCAAGACAAGACAATAAGTGTAACGCAATAAAAATTAATAAATTTAATACGAAAATAGATAAATCGAGTACGACGTCGTTAAAAACAACATTTGTAAACATAGTAAGAAGTGAGGGTTACAAACCAAAAAAAAAGAAAAAAGAGGTATAGTATATGTAACGAGGCGAAAAGAAGTAAGTAAGAATGAATATAAGGAAGCCGCAAGATAATTTGTTTTATTTATCCTACACACGCACATTCTCATTAACGTGTATACGGGGTAAAATCGCGAAGGCGAGCCAAATCGAGAGAGGCTTAACCTGGCCGCAGGCCTGCACAGTTGGACGCGCACGACGGCGGCTTCGTATCTATATATACATGTATAATACGTATACGTGATAGAGAGGCACAGGAGCCGCGCGTATCAGCAACACCCACGTTCGTGGTTTGCCGGACGAAGTGGCGCACGACCGAAAAGTGTGCCTACCGACTTTCTCCATTCTTGACCAACGGTTTTTTCTCGTGGCGAACGCGCGCACGCGGATAGGAGGTCAGACGACGGCCTCGTGCGCTGCATCGGCCCGCGACGATTCGTCTTTCGCGGGACGAGGCGCCGTTTTTATTTCCCCACTCCGTCTCTATATATATGTGTGTGTATAAGTATATACTCGGAAATATAAGCCGTTTCACAGACAACGGATGGACATTCCAACCGGGCTAACCGTGCCCTTCTAATTTACCTTCTCGTCCTCCTCCTACCTATATTCGTTACGCATTTCCCACCGACGTTCGTTATTTAAGTAAACACTTTATCTGAAATATTTATCTCTCTCTCTCTCTCTTTCTGCAATTTCACGTAATACACGGTTCCTTTTTATAATTTATTGGATTTTTTGAGAAGGTGGTATACCTCATATAATAACCCACCGAGTGACAATTTTTAATTATGACATTTCTTTAACGATTACATGTATATATAGTATATTTAAGACGATGTTCGCTTCTTCATTTAATACACGCACTTAGTTGATTTGTCAAATTTATCATACAATTTGCATATTTTATTCAATTGTATGAGTTGAGGTACATTCTATGATGTAAAACAATTGTGGGTGTTTAAAATTTTTTTAAAAAAATGATAATTAAAAACTATATTTGAAAAATTAAATACAGAAATCTGTAGTGTGTACCCATCCCCCTTAATAATGCTGAATTCAAATACAGAAGTACTAAATAATTGAATAATACGTCATTAAAATAATTTTCTCGGAAAATTAGACACCTCCAGTGCAAAGATTTTTAAAGAAATAAAATATACTTTTGGAACTTTGTAATGATTTATTATTCCATAATTTAGTGCTTCTGTATTTTAGTTTTGTAGCAAATAGTATTATATAGGTGAATGTAACAATCAACTTTTTTTCACTGGGTCTCTATTAAACTTATTCGTACAGCACATTATACATAAACTAAATTAATTGTATCAAACATTATAGGTATTTTTTTGATTCGATAACATTTAAATAATCAAATAACTTTAATTATTTCAGTATATAAGTACTCGAATTAGTTGTATACTTGACAAATTGTACGCACAAGCATAGTTAAACGATGAAAGGCAAAAAGTATATAATGCACCTTATTGAAATCATTATACTATATGGCCGATAAAATTGAATCACGAAGATTTATTATGTGAAAAATTTACGATCTTGGGTATTTTTCCGAGGCATAATTAACCAAGTTAACGGATTATCTTATTATATTAAATGATGCAACGCATTCTCAAGACAAATTAGTATTAGGTATACTACGTCGTTGTATCAACAAGTTGATAAGAAATTAATAATAGTAATCATACTTCGCTACAACACTGTAATTTCAATCGTTAATTAAATAATTCTTTAATTTAATAAAAAAAAGTTAATAATTCAATCTTGATACGCGTGTATATATCAATAGTAAAATATTTCATCGAACGTGTGCGTTCAATGTACCTATATATATGTAATAACCTCTGTTTACATCCTATTACGCAGATGCGGAAGTACGTGCGCGTATATAGGATCTTTTTAAATAATTAAAAATAGTAAAAATAGAACACGAATAACCTATAGATCGTATTGTTTGAAAAATATATAAATGTATTTTATTGTTTGCAAGAAGAAGATTGATTTTAACGAAAGTATGAATTAAATACAAGGTATAATTATGTTGTTTCAGATGGAGTCAGAGGTGCGGAGCCTGCGGCAGGAAGTGTCGCGCACCCAGGACTCGTTGCGCGCGGCGACGCGACGATGTCGCGAGTTGGTCCGCGAGCTCGACGGTTTGAGCGCCGAACACGAGCGCGAGAGGCTACTGCGAGACCAGCAACTCTCACGGATATTACGAGCGCTTCTCGTTTTGGAGTCAAGACTCAAGCAGGAACAAAAATCCATTAGGCAGCTCCTCTGCGAAAAAGACAACGTGATACGTAACCAACAGCTCGAGATCGCGAGGCTCAGGCGGTACACCAAGAGCTACATCAAAGGCAAGCGCGATCAGAATTGTTGCATCGATAAAGATACCGGCAAGGACGGAAATGAGCCGCATTCCCTTGAGTCTTCTAATTTTCAGGTGTGTACGACGACTATCTAATTATATTTATGCATTATGTTCTATTATACAACTATAATTACTTTTTCTTTTGTTTTTACAATCCAATTATACGAACGCTAATGTACTATAAAGGAGGTACTTATTATACGTAGTACAATCCTGATGATTGAACCCAAAATTTACTATTGTTAAAATATATTTTTTAGTGAAAATGACAATAGTATCTGATAATGAAATTATATAGACTGTGTTAAAATTTAATAAATTACTATACTGTATAAGTAACATTTACTAATAGTTTATTGATTTTTACTACAACTTGTTTTTCAGTGTATATATTTTATAGTATAATGTAGGAATATACACTTGGATTATTCGCAATATTTACTATATTTTTTATAGTCATTTTTGTTATATATTATAATAAAAATTACTATAGACAGATGAATGTTTGCTGTAAAATATAGTAATAATTACGAAATAACGATAATCCGCAAGTATATCCCTACGTTATATAGTAATATAAAAATATAGTAATTTTCATTATACTATCTTTCTTAGGACGTGTAATATATTGTAACATACTTTTGTAAACAATAACTTAACAGTTGGGCAATCATACCGATATGTTGTATAATTATTACCCAGTATTATCTACACACAGAAAAAATTAGAATCTTATTTATTATTGAAAAAATATTAGACCCATGATAAAAATTTAGAATGTTACTATCGTATCTATCAATTTTTTCTATACACTGTTATAGATTATTTAAACTAATTATGATGACGCTGGGATTTTAGGAATAAAGACGGATTTCACAAAGAATTAAAAGAAAAATGAGTGGAAGTTCGTAATTAATATAAATGTATTGATTTAAAACCAAAGTACAAATAAATAAACTGGACTTATTATTAAACAATTGATAATCAAATTTCAAACTAATAACTCTACTCGTAAGTTTTACAATTCGCAGCTAGCTGCCCACAACCGTTACGATCGCTTCGCTCCGTCGAACTCTGAGTCTTTCTCCCCGCACGGGCCCGTCGACCGACTCTCTCCCCTTCCCTACGCATGCGTACTAAGCGAATCTAGAACTTTCGAGTAGGAATCGTCACAATTCGGCCATACTGACCTTAGTTTGGTCCCTTCAAACGAATATCGAAACCTTGATTTAGTTAAAGATTTAATTAAAGAACACTAAAAATAATATTATAATACATATTTAAGCAACTAAGATACATTTTTAGAGAATATATATATTAAACGTAATCATCGAGCCTTTTAGGACGCTTTTGTACCCTTTTTGGCCTAGAGGGAATCTCTAATTTGTTATAATTATTGATTGATTCCGCGCTCTGTTCTTTAGATACCGCACCACTATTACAATCTGAAATTATTTGCTCGCCAGAAGGTACATTTTTCTCAAAATTACAAGTGTTGTCGTTGTTACAATTTAGATTATCATTCGAATCGCTAGAATCGAAATCATCGCCCGTTTCGCTATCTTCGTTTCGCCCGAAACCAGTCCATATTTTCAATTGGCTAACATGAGCAGTGGTTTCAAAGCATTTATCGCTTGAATCGTCATTAAGTTTTCGAACGCGATAAGTATCGCTAGGGCATATTTCAACTATAACTAACGGTCCCTTAAAAACAGGCTGTAATTTAGTGGAGTAACCGGTAGCTATAGGGTTACTCGACATAAAAACAATATCACCAACTCCAAAATTAACATTAGTATTCCTATTTTTATCATATCTCTCCTTATATAATTCTTGTTCCTTAATAATACGTTTACGAATTTCGTCGCGAATTACAATCGGCGATTTATAAATTTCGCAATTTTCGGTCAGCATTCGCATTTGTCCTTCAGCAAACCTTGGCAAATACCCCAGTAAACATTCAAAGGGAGTTTTAAGGGTAATCGCACTCACAGTAGAATTAATGTCCCGCTCAATTTGTTTTAATTCGCGGTCCCACTCTCCTTCACCTACCGAAATAACTGAAGCTCTCATCGCTGCTAAAAGAGTTCTGTTTAATCTTTCGATTAAACCATTGGCCTGTGGATGCCTACTTGAATTAAGAGTATGCTTAATGCCATGTTTTAAGCAAAACTCTTGAAACGACAAAGAGGTAAACGAAGTTCCTCGATCCGAAATTATTCTTTTAGGTGCACCAAATCTATCAATAAATTCTCCTAATCTTTTGATCGTAGATTTCGACGTTACATTGCAAACGGGTTTAACAAATACAAATCTCGTAAAATTGTCTATTAATCCGAATACATAAGTGTTACCTCGTCGCGTAGTAGGGAACGGCCCTAAGTGATCGATGTTTACAACGTCGAAAGGCTGCTTTCCCGGCGGGATAGGATGCAGCTCTCCCTGTCCCGGTCCAGTTTTTTTCTTTGATAAAATACATTCTAAACAATTAGATATATGCATTCGAACATATCGCCTTAACCTAGGGAAATAATAATAATTTTCTATTAATCGAGCAGTTTTTTCGAGACCGAAATGACTTTTAAAATCATGGTATTTAATAACTAAACTTTTTCTCATTAATTTAGGAACGACGTACAATTCACGCTCGACCTCATCGCGTATAACCTTTTTATAAAGTAGACCACCTCGTAATACAAAGTTTTTAACTCGTCGACGCTCGATATCATCTCTATCAGAATTATCTTTCTTAAGATCTCCATCAATTCACGAACTTCCGGATCGGATCTTTGAAACAAACAAATTTCATCTTCCCGGGTGTCTATTCGCATAACAGTATCATCGGTATTTTCACAAGCGCTTTTAACTGGAGCTCGCGACAAAGCATCCACGTGTTTCATGGCTTCGCCCTTATTATGCTTGATAGTTAAATCGAATTCTGACAATTCGCTCATCCACCTCGATATCTGAGCATTTTTAGTTTTCCATGCATCCATATGTATTAAGTTTAAGCAGTCCGTTCTAACAATAAATTTTAAACCGATTAACAAAGGTCTTAACTTGGATAACGCCCAAGCTATAGCTAAAAGTTCCAAACGCCCAGAATGATATTTGGCTTCCGCCTCGGTGGTGCATCTGCTAATAGCGTAAACCAATTTTAAAGGCTCTTCCGTACGGTCCGACTGAAGAAGCATAGCACCTAAGCCTACGGCTGACGCGTCAGTATGAAGTTCGGTTACAGAAGCACGAGGGTTGTACATTTTCAAAACCGGTTGTCTTACTAGTTTTCGCTTGATTTCGCTAAAAGATTCGTTCTGCGCGCTATCCCAAATAAATTTTACATTCTTCTTTAAAAGTGAAGACAACGGGCGCGCTATATTAGCAAAGCCTGGAACGAATCGTCTAAAAAAGCTAGCGAGTCCTAAAAACCTTCGAACTTCGTGAACATCTTTCGGTCGAGGAAACATTTCGATAGCTTTAATATTTCGATTGCCGGGCTTTCATTTCACCTTTTCCCAATGTATACCCGAGGTACTCAACTTCCCGCATACCAAATTTACACTTAGAAAGATTCAAGGTGAGCCCAGCTTCGCTTAATAACATAAACATTGTTTCTACGTTATTCAAAAACCCGGCCCAATCCTTAGCAAAAACAAAGAAATCATCGAAAAAGTTAACTAAAATACCCTGTCTACGCGCATTACCAAAAATTAAATCTATTAGTTTGGCGAAATATCTAGAGGCATTACAGAGGCCTAACATTGCTCGAGTAAATTCACCAGACTGAGTCTCAGTCACAAAAGCCGTTTTCGCTCGCGCTGATTCAGAAAGAGGCATTTGTAGATAGCCTGAAGCAAGGTCCATTGTTCCAAAAATTTCAGCGTCGTGAACGTGATCAAATAAATTATCGAATTGCGGAATCGGATACGAAAGGGGTTTGGTAATCTTATTCAATCCACGATAGTCAACTATCATCCGCGCGCTTCCGTCTCGCTTCCTCACAACGAACGCTGGACTAGCAAACTCGGAGCTTGTTTCGGTAACTATGCCCACCCTCTTGTATTCGTTGATAATATCGTCTAAATCATTGCGATCACGCGAACTCAATCGATAAGGCTTTGCCCTGAAAACCGCATCTTTATCGACCTCAATGTCCATACTTAGTTTATCCGTAACTCCCAATTCACTAACGTTTTTCGCGAAACAATGTCGATATTTATTTAATAAAGTCACTAATTCATTTTTTTGATCGTCGCTAACACAAACATCTGTGATAACTTCATCGTCGGAAATCAAATCTTCACGTCTCGTTAATAACCTATTTTCACTAACCGATAAAATACTTTTTCCTAATTTATCGCCGGTCGCGATATCCACTGATTTTTCACTAAGGTTAGCTATAGGGATCGAAACATTAACGGTATTTACTTGAGCATTAATAAAATTAACTTCGCCCGGTGCGAGACTAATAACCTCTTTTGACAACATTACATGTCCTGCGTCATAACCTAATTTTTCGATGTCGCAGTCTGCGAAGGTGAGATCATGACCTACCCGTTTATACGTCAAATCGAGAGACTCGGTGAAAGGTCGTCCGAGAATAACATCGTATCGCTGCGCGGTGTCGGGTATAACCCTCAATGTTATTTTTCTCGGTTTCAAATTATCTAAACAAACAGTTTCACTTATAACACCCGGCGACTCTACACTATTCGCGCCGAAACCTACCAAAACAGACCGAGAGTTGGTCATAACAAAACCTTCGCTTAAAACTACTGTCGCTTTTACGGTACATACGGAAGCACCCATATCAATCTGCGCTTCAAGCTCAGAAGAACCGATTTTAATCTTGCGAATAAATTTTTGTCCGGACTCTACCTCATCGGTCGTATTTACTACAGAAATCTCCGGTATACTCGAAATAGTCGGTGCATTGAAACCTTGAAGGTTAGAATTATTACTAGCACAACGAGAAGCTATGTGCCCCGGTTTACGGCATACGTAACAAATGATCTCGCGCTTTTCATTCTTACAATCTCGCGAAAAATGTCCGACTTGCCCGCAACGAAAACATTTCACCGTACTGCTCGACGACCGTTTGGAATCCTTGGGCGCTGAAGTCGCATCCTTCGAAGCTGTTGAGCCTCTCGTGATTATCGTCTTGTAGCCGCTGGTCTTGGCTGCCGACATCGCGCTAGTGTCGAATGAAGCGTTGTTGGTCGATCCGCCGATACGGGCGCTGCTCCGTTGACTGCGCTGTTCCACAACGCGCTCTCTTCGGCCATATTGAATCCTCTCTACTCTGACAATATCTTGGAGCATTTCGTCGGTATTATCGTACGTTTTTCCGATCACATAATGCGCCAAATCACGTAACCACAGTCCCGAAGCAACTTCGTCACGAATGTCACCGATATCGAAATCCAATCCGTCGCACAAAAATACCTTGTCCAAAATATAGTCTTGCACACTTTCTTTAACACCCTGCACTCGCGCCATCATAATTTTTAGTTTATCACTTTTAGAACGCGCAAAGGTAAAAGCAGATTCGAACGCGCTCTTGAATTCCAAGAATTGAGTGACCGTTGTCGACTTGGTCATCAGCCATTTGTAGGCTCCCCCTCTCAACCTTGATTTTGCCACGCTAAATGCAAGGGACTCGTCCCAATTATATAAATTTTTGGCATTAACAAGCTCGGTGACCCACGCTCGCGCTCTTTCCGGACCTTCATTACCGTGAAATTCTCTAATGAGGCTTTGAACGTTACCTAAGGCCAGGGAAGGTCCTAATCCAGCTTGCTGATTAGCCAAGGTGTCACCTAGATGTCGAATAGCTCTTGCTAAAGATTCTTGGGGGTTTCCAATTTCTGAAGCACCAGAGTCAGTTTGGCTTGCTGCTTGCGATCTACTTAATTCTGATTGTAATTCTCGAATTTTCCGCTCCCAAGCTTCCTTTTCTTGGAGGCGCCGCTCCCTCTGCCTATCAATTTCCGCCAAAGCTGCGGCTAAATCAGAGTTAGACATCTTGGTCGTATCTTCCTCGAAACGAACACTAGTTCTCAGTTACAATTTTCTCACAAATCACTATCCTTGAACTGTTAGTATATCCCACTTCTGAATTTAATTTGTTAAAGATTATTTAAACTAATTATGATGACGCTGGGATTTTAGGAATAAAGACGGATTTCACAAAGAATTAAAAGAAAAATGAGTGGAAGTTCGTAATTAATATAAATGTATTGATTTAAAACCAAAGTACAAATAAATAAACTGGACTTATTATTAAACAATTGATAATCAAATTTCAAACTAATAACTCTACTCGTAAGTTTTACAATTCGCAGCTAGCTGCCCACAACCGTTACGATCGCTTCGCTCCGTCGAACTCTGAGTCTTTCTCCCCGCACGGGCCCGTCGACCGACTCTCTCCCCTTCCCTACGCATGCGTACTAAGCGAATCTAGAACTTTCGAGTAGGAATCGTCACAACACCTAGTAAATAGTTTCTATAAAAAAATAGTAATTTTTACCATTTTGCCAATTACAACTCCCCATCACTAAACAACATTTTTTTTCTCCGTTGATCAATCTAATGTAACACGACGAAGAAGTAATGAAGTATACATATATAAAAATTTGCAGGATCACGACAGCGGATTGAGCAAAGATATCGCAAAATTGAAATGCGAAATAATCACAAAGCTGAACGAGGGTCTGGAAGAGTCATCCGGGCGGTCGGTCAACAGTAATATCCGTAAAAAGCACAGCTTCGCGGGTAGCGATATATCGAAGACGAGTCTCACCTCTAGTGAGAACACCGACGCGTCTATCATCACGACGACGACGGACGGAAGTCCCTCGCTTTTGAGCACCGAAGGCTTCTGCGAGGGCGAATCAACGGACGTATCACCAGGCTCGACGTTAAATAAATCGAGCAGTCGATGTACCCCGACCATCGTCACCACCGACAGCGAAGCCGAGCTCGTAACGATGCTCGTCCTCGACGAGCAGCAGAAAAAGATCGCGCGATCCGAGAGCAAAGACGATGGGATGGATTGTAATTATGCCTCGGACGAGGACGACGACGAGCCGATCTACGAAAATGCTTGTTGCGACGAAAACAACGCGAGAAACCTCAAAACGAGGAGTTTGACTGACACTAACGACGATTGTAGCAATAATAATGTACAATTGTAAGTACCTCCATTACTTTTAATATGTATTATTATTCCGACATTTCACCTTAAATCGTTTTAAAGATAATGTAAAATTCTATGTTAGATTTTTGCTCGTCAAATAATAGTAAGTATAAATAAAAATGGGACTGAGAATCGAAGTCTTGGAAATGATTTCGTTGATAGAGATCAATAAAGTCATTTTTATCTATACTTGTATTATATTATCCATTTAATTCGTATAATACTGATAATTTCTCATTTATCTACTTTTATTGGGTGGGGTCCGGTTTGTCGAAGGCTCATTCAATATGTGTGCATTATTTCAAATTTCAAAAATTATAAATGCATTTTTATTATTTAGAATCAAGATACATAAAAAGATTATTATTTCGAAAGTAATGCATTCTTTATTTTTTTTATATATTTGTTCCGAAAATTCGAACTTTAACGGGATTTGAACCCCGAAAAACAGAAAAATGATTTATGTCTTATTTAGCGAAGAAATTCGATTTATCAAAAAACACGTTTGTACCGATGTTGTGTTTCCTATGAAGATATTTTGTGAATTAAAAAAAATTGTTGATGATAAGAAAAGAAAATTTTTAGGCAACCGTGAACAATTGTTTTATAGCTATATATTACCGATCCAAAATGCTTATTTACGAATTATTACTTAATAATTAAATGTTAAAATCTCTTGTACACGCTATTCGATTTATTTTGAACAGTATCTGTCATTTTATTCAGATTTTTCTTGTAATTAGGTTATAAAATTTTTGGGATTTTCCAAGTAGATCTCTGTAATTTGGGTGTGTAGATAAGTAACTTTTATAATAATATCTGTCTATTAACACCTGTATAACAGACATTTATGTAGAAAATTCTTTATCTACTATATTTGGAGTTCGAAATATTGCATTTAATACAAAATATCTGATGATTTTATTACTTTCGAAACAATAATCATCCTATTTTCTTAGTTCGAAATAACAAAAAACCTATTCTAATTTTTATAATTCGAAATATCCTTAAATTTCCTAAAAAAAAAAAAAAAAAATATTACAGATTTGAGAAAAATAATGATACATTTATCACTTAAATAATCATTTATTCGTATGCTACATTCAAAGTAATAAAATGTTACAAAAAAATTCTTAAAATATTTGGTTAAAGATATATTCCAATTTTTTATTCAGGCTTGTACGTTATGTAAAAAAAAATTGTCTTTTGATTTCAGAAGAATAACCAGGATCGACGCGGAGGATCCAAATCACGAAGAATCGTCGGGTAACTGGTACAGTGATCCGGACGAAGATCGGTTGAACGACGAAATGCTCCGACACAGCGTATATAGGCCGAATAGCAACCACAATTCCGTTCTCGAATGTGTCAATCAAATTTTACTACGCGACATGGAGGACGAAGAGAACATGCTGTCGGTACCACGACGTTTCAAGCATCGAGGAAAAATTGTGCGGTTTCAACCTGCTAGACTGTCGGACATTGAATCTGTCGGTTCTGAAATGGAGAGGCGGAACTCCGAAGAGTCACCCCAAATGATTGTCACCGCTACCCCGGCTACCATCGTTACCACTGAAGAATTGGAGGATAAGGAGGTTTGTTATCTTATCATTAATTCACTTTTATAGACTTGACTATCTTAAGTATATACGTATATGTATATATAAAGCTACAAACGTAGATTTGCTATTTAATTTTTTATAAAATCATAAATTATATTCAATAATTAATTTTACAGTAATAAATTATACAAAATATTTGTTAATTCATGACCTATAGGTATATGGCATACATCGTACTAAACCTGTTAATAGAGATATTTTTTAATATTATAATAAAAAAGTACAATTTTAAATCACTTCAAGAGGATGCCGTGCTCAACGTTTCAATTCCTACTTTAGTGATAATAAAATACATAAAATTATACATATTTGAAAAAGGCATTTATTAACAAAATTTTTAGTTTACTGTTGGCTTCGCAGAAAGTAATACATTTATGTGTAACAAATTTAGTACACATATATGAGTAATTAAGAAAGGAATGGCAATGAACAGTTAGAATTGGGTTTTAATTGATTGTATCAATTATTTATTTAAAATTTTATTTTTTTGTTTTATAGTAATGATATTTATTTTATTTATATTTTACGTTAATAAGAAAAAGTTAATTATAGTATTTCTTTGAGATATTTATTAATATAGCTTCATCATTTTTTATTTATTAACTAAATTTAATATTTTAACGAAAATATAATTTATTTGCATTTAGAAAAGACAAGACGAAAATGAGAATGAACCAGAATCGTCCATCGATGGATTTGAAGCGACAAATTCAGAAGATGAGTTTGGCATGAGAATCGCACCTTCGTTAGATCCCGAATCAGGATTGGAGGAGGAGGTCGATGACTCAAAGGCTCGACCAATCGTTATTATAGAACCTTGCGTAAAACCCGAAGAGCCAATGAACAATTCGAACATTACACGGTAAAGACTATACAATATTTTTAGCAATTTCATAAGGCTTTTAACTTGGATGACGCAGCACAAAATAACTCGTAATCAGCTTTCAATTTTCAATTGATGCTAAGAATAGACGTGATACCAATAATTTTTAATCAAGTTTTAGTTGTGTTTTACATTATCGGGGTGCCAAAATCAACTTTTATATTTTCTATCTTATCAACCGAGCTAAACAAAGAACTGAATTATAATTAATAAAGTACGATAATCGCGCTTTCGTTTACAAACAATTAATCTCTGTATGAAATGACTAAAAAGCGATCGCGGTTTCGAGAAATTCGTTACAAAAAATATGTAAATGATGTATAATATATAATCATTATTTTATTTCTTAAAAATCCGATTGTATTTTAGTCTTAAATTTTGCATAGAAGTCTATCGTTTGTAGCAAAAGGCAGTCTCTTATTTTTTCAAATATTAACATATTTTATTAGTTATAATTGAGTTTTTTGTTTAGCTCGGTTGATAAGGTAGAGAGATTATAGTTGATTTTGGTACCCCTTTAAAAAATTTATTTTTTCAATTTAATGTCATTTATTATCACTTTTAAAATTCATAGTTACATCGTAATATAATTTATTTTACTTATATAAGTCGCATAAAGATGTATAATTTTTATAATACCCTAAGATAAGCATGAATGTATATTTGTTTTCGAGAAATAAAATATATATTCCTGTGTTCTTTTTAAGGTGATGGCATCTTCTGTGGGTTACAAACCGAGGAAATAAAAATTTTTACATTTATTTAAAAAATATACAATGTTTGGCAAACCCGAATACAGAAGCAGTAGATAATTAAAAAATAAATAATTCTACAAAGTTCTAGCTTAATACAACGACACCTTAAAAAATTTATGGAACGAAAAATAATTACGTCAAATCGTACATTTTCGGTGCAGAAATTTTTTAGGGTTTCCTTGTTGTAGTGACCTGGAACTTTGTAATAATGATTTATTATTTAATTATCTAAGGCTTCTGTGTTTGGATTTTTCCATGTAATTGCACTTTTTTAAATAAAAGTAATGATTATATTTTTTGCTCGGTCGGTAACCCACCTTCTTAAAGTAAAAAATGTATTTTTTTTATATCAATTTATCAATTATTTTATTGCAAGTGTATTTAATCATAGAATCTCTGAATCGGTATTGTCAGTTAAAAAGAAAATATTAAATTATTTTAAATAATTAAAAAAAACGTCATTGATGTTTCAGGTCGATAATAACGAAAAATAAATCAAGTCAACCTTCGAGTCCGACATCTCTACGAATGGAGAGGATCGAGGAAAAGACTTGCCTGCAAATGTCGAGCAAGGGTTTAACGATAGCGAAGAACCTCGACTACGAAGACATCGAATCGCTGCCCGAAATCATATCCTCCGGTTCGAAGATTCCGCCAGCTCTGCCACCAAAGCCACAGTTCCGGAATAACACTCTCATCCTCAAGAAAATTCCAAGCCCATCGTTTTTGATCGACGAGACATCGCGTAAGAAGCAAAATTCCGAGTTGAATCAGGCAACCGAGCGAGCAAAGAGCTTTTTTGGGATCGGCTCTAAAAACCCATTGGCGACACCTACGTCGGTGCGAAGTCTGAAATTCGACGATACCCCGAAAAGAAACGTAAGTGGAAGCGAATCCACAAGTTTTTGGAAAAATCGATTCAACAACGTCCGCTCGTCGTTCCAGCTGAGGCACCAGAGTACAGGGGAATTATCACGGGGCTCTCCCGAGCCACCTAAAGTAACGAACATCGTACGACACTTCGAGGAATTCAAAATCGAGGGTGGCAACGATCAGCCACCAAAAAAAACTACCCCAACCGAATACCTCGACGAATATATCCAGCAAAATTTTGAAGAATTCAACCTCGACGAGTGTGATTTATCGGACGATTCGGATCGCCCCGAAGCCGATGGTTCCGAGAGCCTCCTCCTCGGCACGAGTGTTCTTGGTCCCACAAACGACAACTCGACGGCTAAGAATTCGGACAACAACAACGTCCCACCAGCGAATCAGACGAGCAACGGAAACACGGGGAATTACGACAGCTTTCTCGAAGCAACGGGTTTGAGTAACAAGTCAATATTGACACCATCGCGACTTCTGAGCAACCACAAGAGTATGCTCAAACCTAAGGATGTGAAATACAAGAGCAAGATCAAGGCGACCGCGGTAATGGAGAGGCACGGGATTAGCGTAAACGGCACAGGTACCACCACGCACACCAGGCATTGGACCGGACCGTTTGTTTGACGGCTGGCCAAACGTGTCCTACCTGATAGCGCTCTTCGGTGGGGCTCCACATCGCAATCGACGCCCGAATCCAACTCCTCCTCGGTCACTTGACGATGGCTCCTCGAGTGATAAAAATATCTCTCTCACCTGAACGATCGGTGTTATTATTATTTTCAATCGACTCTAAGGACGATTTCAAATCCTAACTTAACGTTGCCGTTCGTTAGTGATTAGGTTTTTTTACGAGAAAGGCTGTGGATACTGTGAATTTTTACGATACCTTGACTACATCCCTCTTATTATTTTCTCCTTTTCTCTACTAACGATTCGATTTATATTTTTTTTATGCATCAATGTCTCCTCTCATTTTATCATCAGTTTAGAAATTACAAGGATACAGCATGTTCCAATCCTGATTATTAATCATCATTTTTACCTTCGATACAAAGCACAAGGTTTTTTCGTTAAGATCGCACAGTATTTTGTACTCGAATTTAAATATTTATCTAACTAAACTGATTTTGACTGCAGAATAAAAATGGAAAAGTATAGACATTGACTTACTAAATTTTAGCGCTTACTTGTACACAAATTTATTAAAGTGTAACATTCGTATGTCAATCTAAACTGACAATAAATATATATACATTTTGTTTTTCTTAGTAAATTATCAGCGAAGATTAAATTATTTTTTCGATAAGGAATTTATTTTTGCATTTAACGGGATGTCGGACCCAATTTACAGGGATCTACACCTTTCAACATTTTAAAATAAAAGCCAGGGCATGGCGTTTTAATTTTTAAGAAAAAATAAATTTGTTAATAATAAATGAATAAACAATTTTCGGTCGGTAATTATTTATCTAAAAAAAACATGAATTTTCAACGCAAAAATCAGAATTAAATTACAAATTTAAAAATCTGAAAAAATTTGAGTATACTATTTAAAACATGCCTAAGGGCATGGCGTTCAAGATTTTTTCAAAAATTTATTCTTTCGTCTATAAAAAAAGTATTAAAAATGACCATTTTCTGGGTCCGACATCCCCTTAACATAATTTAAATTTTATATTTTTCAATATTTAAAGAAATTTGATTTATTACTTATAAATAATATATAATTTTTTCTATAATATTAAATACATTAATTATAAACCATTTCGCTGCAAGTACAATTTTAAAAACCTTTGTAAATAAAAGGCATTGAATGTAATTATATAAAATCTTTAATACGTAATTTAAATCATTCCATTAAAATATAATTTATTTCATTTTCCAAAATTACATTAAAGATTTATCATGAATCCGACCCTAGATTAAATAAAGTGTCATTCCTTCCAGTAATAGTTTCATTTATTGAAACTACACTAGAAACTCTAAAGTGGTATAATATGAAATAATTGATGTGGAGATATTTTTCAAATGTTTATGCAAACTGTAAGTGTACATGTTACAGCATTGTGACTTTTATTAATGTGTTTTGTACAACTGTTTCTAAAACGAAATAGTCAAATGTATTGTAAGAGTTGCATAGGTATTCTGTATGCATAAGTATACTTTTGCAAGTTCCGAAAATATTGGTACAATTAATCACTTTTGTAAAAATGTTATTTATGTAAATAAATGATGAAAACCTGAAATTATAAAAGTTTAATATTAAATAATGTATCTACATATCTTGTTTAAAAATAAAAAAAGTTAAAAATCAACATAATATATAAATTAAATTTAATTTATTAAAATCTATATGATTTATTAATTTTAAGTCTATATTTTTGTAATTAATTCAATTAAGGGAATGAAAAAAAAATAATTACATTTTTTTGTGGAAAAGTTTTTTTTTATTAAAAAATGTCTTACTTGGTATTGATAAGCTCTTCACGTAGTACGGTGATGTTAAATATTTTTCTAATATTTTGTAAACAAGTAGGGAACATATTATACAGACTCATATGTATATAATTTCTACAAACAAAATAATAACACAATACTATAAAAATACGATGTACATAATCACTGGTATCAAAAATTTAAACCAGAGGTGGAAGTCGACAAATTACATAGCGAGCAGTACAAGTACATCATCTAGTACTCATTTTTTTCTTATCACTTAAAACAATGAAAGATTTACTTATTTTTTTTGGATTGAATATTCACATTATGAATCATTCATTCAGGCACTCTCTTACACATGGCTAGAGCTATATTAACGTTACAGTTTTTATAGCTGAAAAACCGCATATTCAAGCAATACAATTGGCACGAATTAACTTCCTTCAAGTTTCTCTTTCGGTTCGAAAATCGTAGAAATACTAAAATAAAATATACTGAATATTAAGATGATATTTTAAATATTTAAATATTAATTATTAAACAATCTTTAACTAAAATACAAACCTCTTTATCCAGCTCATTCTGAGTTCGGATATGAATCACAGGAAATTGTTTCTGTAAAATTATTGATTATTAATTAAACTTTGAAATTAATATTTTTATATTTTAACAAACTAGTCTTTAATAGAAAGTGAAACTAAAAAAATAATATTAGGATACATAAACTTAAACATTAAAACAATCCCGTTACTATTTACAAGGTTAATAATAAAAATTTTGCTTATTGCTTAATAAAACATTTTTCATTTCAATCGTGATTATTAAAGACGGAAAAGAAAATAATAACTTAGTTTTTATTCACTAATTACAAATGTATTCATAATCATTAAACAAAATTCATAATTTCAATAAAGCGTTTGCAGTACTTTTTAATTCACTATCAAACGTGAATTACTTACAGTAATCGACTTTGATGTACTCGTACTCAAAAAAGGATTGAGAACAAAAGGAACTCCATCGAGATCTGATGAACCTGGCAGTGTTCCGTACGCCGGCACAGAATTAACTAGAGGTGATTTATTAGAAGGCGGCCTTGGCGCAGGTCGTGTTGGCCTTATTCTTGCACTTGGACTTAAAATTTCATAGTCTTGGTCGTTTTCATCACTCGAAGGTTTTCCTGCAGATGCTGGACTTAATTGTGGATACATTTGCCCGTTTGAAGCTTTTGGAGTAAACTTTGGCTTAGGTGGCCTTTCTGGCGCTGCTCGATGAGGTGTACCATTAGACAGAGTTGGCGATGAAGTTTGAAATAATCTACAAATGTTACAATATTATATTATAAATGTAAATCGACACGGTGGCCAAGTGCCGGGAATACACCTCGACCGATCACGAAAGTAAAACGAGCAGCATTTACTGTGACTAGTAGTTGGAGGTGACCCATCCTCATGGGGCTTTCGGGATCGGTTAAGAGTATTTCTATATTCTATAAAGGGAGCGGGACGTGTGAAATGTTCTGTTTCGGTGTTAAAGCCTACGCACTGTGACTTTAACACCTAAAACAGAATATTTATCGGAACACCTCGGTAGAGGTTTTATTAAAACAGCATTTATCTCACAGGGTGTGAGATAGAGGGCATTTGAAGGAAATGAAATAAAGGTGTAGGGAGATATGTAAAAGCCTCACACAAAGCATAAGTGGAAACTCCCAACATTTAATTCAAATATATAATAGTAAGTGATATAATAGTTTCTCCATTTAAAATACTCTTTATAAAATACTTACTCTATATTGGCATATGGTTGCGCAGTCAGTGAAGCATTTAATAGGGGAACTGTTTTGTAACATATGTAAACTCCATTTATAACACTGAAATATACAATAAAAATTATTAAAATAAAGGTTAACACAATCTAACATTCAAATACTTTAAATTTTAATTTGTTAAATTGTAAAATACTTTAAAACCAAAATTTAAAAAATTTAAATTACTGATTTTGTTTAAGAAATAATATAAAAAATGTAGAAAAGTTTTACTAATTGAAAATAACGTTTTACATACTTTATATGAAATAAAAAAATTTACCCAGCATAAGTGAATTCATCTGGTGCCATTTTAGTGCCTTTTCCAGCCCTACTGCAAATAATAATATCTGATACTGCACAAGAGCATAAATCCTTATTCCTAATTTTATAACACAGTTGCCTCTTACGCCACGCTTTTTGCACTGTAATGAGTAACAAGCAATGAATTACCATTGTCTTACAGTAGTGAGAAAGTTACATCATGAGATAAAAAGTTCCTCAAGGTAAGAAAGTAGAAGTAATGAATTAATTACTTACTTGAATCTACTGTATGAGAGATCATACTGAAACCTTCAGGAGGTGGTTCCCTCTCATCGATAATAGATATTTTTTCAATAATAGAATGTGGTAAACCTTCAGTCTTTGAAAAACATATGTATCTGGATTTTTTCTTAATGAATAATCCACTTTCACGCCACAGATCTGCATCAGAATCCATATCGTAGGTTCTTGACACCTAAAAAAAAATTGTATTAAGTTCTTTTGCAATATTCGTACTTACTAGACTGCATAGTTTTACTCAATCTAAAAGATGATCATATAAACTTTAAATATGCTTACTGAGTCATAAATTATTCAACAACCTCAATGATTTCATTTTTTTTTAAAAGATTTATAGTACTTGATGGATTCATTTTATTCTTTAAAACCATATTTACATAAAGTAAGTTTAGTAGTCAATTAAATAATCTATTAAAACATCTACTTACAACAGTGAAATTTGGTGGACATTTATCCAAGTCCTCTATGATATTGATGGCTGTGATGGGTCGATCATCCGGTAAAACCGACGACAGCTGGTGTACCAGCATTTTGTTACTATCCTTTCTCGACATTATGCTACCCTAAAAGAGACAAAGGAAAATAATTAAAGTTCTAGACAATCAACTGCAAACAGTTTGACAAATAAGGAACTCATGCCAAGTGTACAAATGAATTGCATTCCATTCAATTCTTTAAATGGCGAGAGATGTTGTAATTCTTTTAAAGTAATACATATTTATATTTCATTTAAACTGCAAATGTATTTTCCAACTATAATAATAACAATCATGTAATACATTGTATACAATTATAAATGTAATAATTAAAAAAAAAAGCAATATTAAATTAAATGCAATATTTTATTGTTAACAAGTACTGCATTTTAAAAACAATATCAAGATATATTAAAATCACTTAAGCCATTCACAGGTTAATTCTCTTGGAAGCATTAAGATAAAGAAATTATGATAGTGACAAGAATGAAGAATGTAAGTACTTAAACGAAGGTAAACATTGCAACTTTAAAATTCAAATGTTGTCTCAAATATTTATTTTTCAATAAAATAATACAACAAAGTACCGATTAACATATTAAATCACCAAAATTTGATTATAGAATGTAACGTAAACGAAATATTATTAAAGTGGAACGTAAATATTTAAGTAAGTGGTTAATGTAGATGTGAGAAAAACTGTATTAATCGAATAAATTAATCGAATCGCGTGGAATCGTGTAGAAATATATATGTATAAAGTTGAATGCCGAGACATAAAAACAGTGGTGACGCAATCGCAATTCGCAAGGAACGAACCACTGCGGAACCGTCCTCGTTTAAACCAATCAACTTTAATCAATACTAATCGAAAAAAAAAAAACAACAACTTTGCACCTGTTATATATACATAATATCTACCCGGAAACGGTATGTATCCAGGCTAGTTGACATTAAATAAGTATATACAATGCTTACGGTAGTAAGAAAAAATGTCGATATCGGAATTGAAGAATCAATTTTTACGTTGGAACGTCGTGTATACAAGCAAACTAAAATTGTTTAACGATAAGTACTTCTTCAGATTCTTTTCATAATTTGAAAACATTATCTCATTTACTTGTACATATAGGTCTGACAGAATGACAGAAAAATGCATATCGAAACGTATAGAAAATAAATAATGAGATTAAACGTGTGCAGTGGTCGTTATCTCCTTAAAAAAGCAAAGGACTAGCAAAGAACGAGCGGTGGTTTTCTATTATCGGTAAACAATGATAACCTTAACCAGTGTAACGAAAGGTAATCAAGAGGTAATAAACAATCCTCGAGCGTATAAATAGAAATGAATAATGTGGATTCTAAAAATAAAAAACGGATTTAAGGGAAAAAAAAAGAAATTCAACGACGATCATCTCTGGCGAATTTCGGTGCGGTGTACGATGGTATTATGGAAGAAATAGAAGAGTAAAGGAAGCGTGTGGTGCAAAGAAGAGATGGTAAGAAGTATATACATAGGTATAAAGAGTGAGAGAGAGACGGGGAGAAGAAGGCGGTGCACCTCGGTCGCTGTCAAAGGAAAGAACGAGCGTATAGACGCAACTGCGAGCCGCGCATCCCGTCAAACACGCAGCCAGCAGCAGCCGCAGCAACACGGACTGACCGTGTATTCTCCTGTCCCTTTCCTCCACCTCTCCCACCGTCGGCGCGGCGGGAGCGCAACACAACACAACAGCAGAAGGTACATATATGTGTGTGTATATAGGATATAGAAGCGAAGCGGCATATACTCGCACACACACGGAGAGAAAGAGAGAGAGAGAAGGAAAGGCTGCAAGCACGAGGGAATAATTCTCGTCTCTCGCTGCGTATAAGTATACAACATATCGAGATACGCTGCTGGAGTTTCGCGTCTTCTCTCGGCAAAGTCTAAAGTTCGAACGATATTTTCCTCAGCTGGTCACCATGCATGCGTGTGTGTGCAGCATGCATATATAGGTGTGTATTATGTACGCGCTCGCGGCTCCTCCGAATCGATTGGAAAGACCCGAGCCATGCACGGGGCCTATGTCTGTACAATAGCTGTATATATATATATGATATGTATATACGTAATAACAGCACGCGTTTTCAGCGAATACTTTCCGAGGTCCGGTACGCGAATAGCATATAATATGCGAATGTGTACATTCGTTCGTGATTGCAATAACGAAGGTCTCGTCCAGTCCAAGAATATGAGAGGGCATACTCTTATGTGCGTTATACATATATATATATAATACCGACGATTTGTTGCTAATGTATAATATGCGATTGGAACGTCTGCGGGGTGTATCCGTATACGATGCCCTCCTGCACTCGGTGCGGTTAAAGTACTATAACCATATATACGTCATATATAGGTAGCGATGTTCAAGATCCGCTCGGGAGAAAGAGAGTGCGACTTTGGCCGAGATTCGCGAACTAGGACCGGTTATATACGTGCGACTATTAATAAAACTGTCTGATAAGTATTGTATAGGTAAGTATATAGGGAAGAGACGAGAACGAACGGATTTAGTGTATGTATATATATAGGTGACGCAGGTGACGTGCTTATGTTTACACGGTCGGAACGCGACACAGGTTACTTATAATACTTACCGCTCTCTTCTTACGGAGAGAGGCCCTCGGTATGTTCACGATTACGTTCACGGCTCCGACGACATTCCACGGCGATGCCGAAAGACCTGGTGGAGGATTAAGGGGAGTGACACTGACTCTTCGATTCTCCGGAATACAACACGCGCGCACACACACTCTACGTTCTCGAAGTACTTTTCGAAACTGAACCGTGTATGCGAGTTGCGACTCCTCGTCGCTCGACACTGCCGAGTCAGAGAAAGACTAGAGAGGGAGGAGAGGACTCGAATCGACTGTGCAGTGCGCGCGCGCGGCCAACTGAGACACCGACTCCCGAGACTTATTGTGACGCTTTTCCACTTGGTTCGCTTCTCTCTCTCTCTCTCTCTCTCTCTCTCTCTCTCTCTCTCTCTCTGTGTATACCTCCCTAGACAACCGATACTCTTATATATATACTTATGTATGCGGGCTCCGTATAACTATTGCGATAAGATATTCTCTCTCGTGTCAACCGTGAGTTCGGGCATTTTTTTTTGCCCAACGAGATGGATCTATATATACTCTGATAATTTTGTCTTTCAATGTTTATCTCTATGCACTATAGTATCTAAAGCTATATAGGCTGTTTGGTTATATTATACTTGTACTGCAGATTTCATTGTTTTTTACAATCGAACCTATGGATAATGATATATATATATATATATGTATTTAAATAACGCGCATCTCTCGATGTAAAATCGTATATATACATCAACTTTATAATTTATTAGGAAAATCCTAAATACTCGATTGAATTATATATCTAGCTGTTTTCCGCGTACGTAAATTCAAGACGTTTTCACATTTCACGTTATAATCGATTTTTAATGTACACACACACACACACACGCGCGCGCGTAAGTATACCTGCCTATTGTAACGTTAATGTTACACCAAAAAACACGTTCTTAATTACGCTCGCTCGGTTTTATGTCATGCGTAATTTTCTCAACCTGAGTCATTTTACCGTTCTCGAAAATCACTCTGAATTCCGTGGAATTTACATATATACGTCAAAATTGTTCCTTTTTAAAACGCGCGGCATATATATATACAAGTATTTCATTGAAATTCGCCAAACGTATTCATATAATATGTACGAAATAAATAAGGCAAGTTCATTGCCACCCATGTGACTAAAAATTTGAAACCGGGATTGTTCGTTTCGTAATATTCTTTGGTTTTGCTTGAATATGTATATATACTTACAAACTTAGAGTATTTATATACCGTTATAACTTACCTTTCTATCGTGCGGAACTGTGTATGTGTATATATATATATATATAGAAGACGAAAAGTTGGATCTTGCGCTACTAATATACAAAATCTGATGAAGGTAGCTTAAGTAAATGTTTATAGGGATATTAAGGTACTTTTTTTTATTAATTTATTGAACTTTGATTCAATTAGATACGTTTTTTGGTACATTGCTGTTAATACTTTTTATTTTGTAACATAGAGTGTATACATATATACATTGAATTTGAGTACATATCGATACAATAATGACGCGTATGAAATCATTTTTTATGTTACACTGTGAAATTATTATTAGGGATTTAATAAACGTTCCATCGTTGCACTCCAACTAAATTTGATAATTCTCAATTTTAAAATTTTGAAAAAATCAGTAAAAAGTTATATATAAAATGTTTGTTTCTCAATAAAGTTCTTTTTGTATTAATTATTTCTTATTAAAACCAAAATTATAGTGTGCAACGATGAAAACTTCATATATCGACATTATATTTGTAAAGAAAAGGGTTCATTCTTTTTGTATAGGTACTCATATTTGCATGGAATATATACAAATAAATATTTAAAAAGTAGTATGAATTTTACATTAAAAACAAAATTTAAATTCAATTCACAACGTTCGCGCGTAATAGATTCAATATCTTATTTAATATTGCAAGAGTATTTGAATAAAGTAACTAAGAACGAATGTAACATTAAAAGAGAGCAACTGTATACGAAGGTTCGCGAAGTTGAAACTAGACCTATAGCCCCGCGCCTCTGAAATCAATACATTCTTACAAAAGAAACTTTTTACCTCCCAAATAAAAATTTATACAGTGTACACATTTTCTGTTAAATTAATTCAATTAATTATTGAAAAGGATTATATAATCAAAAGTAAGGAAAATAATTCAAAGGTGGAAAAACTGCATAAATGTCATTCGCGGCGAGCGAGACGGTCTTGTATATCTTCGTAGAAGGAAAGAAAACGAATTTAAGTTCGTACAAGAGTAAAATATACTTAGAAGATATAAATATATGAAATGAATGAATGTAAAATATCAAGAGAGATGGTAATAATGGATGGCGATTCACGCATTGAAGAAAAAAAATTGGACTCTTACAGAAATTCTTGTTAAATATATATATATGACTCAAACGGAAAATCTGCTTGCTCTCTAAAATGATATTCGTTTTATAATCAAGCTGATATATACTTTGAAAAAAATTAGGAAATTTAACTCGGAAAAGATTAATGTTCTAATATCAAGCATACACCTCTTTATTACAGAATAATCATTGAAGAGTTTCCGTTTATGTCATGTTCAATAAGAATTCTTCTAAAACCAAGAATCCATTTTTTTTTTCGGAGCGCCTTGCATGCGGATAATACACCACGAAGCTACTGGTGAAGGGAACTTTTGCAAACTCGTTCATTGATTAGATTCTATGTATGTCGACCGGATGATAAGCGAAGCTCAGTTTTAGCTTACTAAATAACAAACCAAATGCATCTTGCACTCACGCTCGAGTTCTACCGAAATATATGAACGTACAAAAATAGAAATGGGATTTTACGCGGAATAACGATTACTCGACGGATTTGCGAGACGGTATGGTCGGGAAATGCCAAGTTGACAGATCACACGCACATACACACTGAGAACAAAAAAAAGATGAGTTGTTACAAATGATTGTCATTATAACTATTAAGGAATGTGGATTAGATTTTGGGTATTCTTAATAGTTAAGGAATTGTTATTAATATTTAATACCTGATTCATTCGAGGTGAATGAAGAATTAATAAAAATGTTGAGAATCTTTTTAATCATAATTTTAATCATTTTTATCATAAATTATTACGGGTTTTCCGAAACCGTTCCCAATATGCGTCAAGTAAAAGGTCCACTATGGTTAGTGGAAGTGCCAGAGTAGCCTTTCAAAAAAAACAAGAAAAATTAACAAAAGACGTTTTGACCAGAGCTTTCTAGCTTGATCTCATCAGTAAGGAACTAGACGCCTTCCTTAAACGCCTGTCGCAGGTGGAAAGCGATGTCAAATGGATGTTACGTAGCTTCACTTAAGTTACTTCATTTATATTTTCGTATTACGATGAGTATATGAATCCACCGAATAATATTTAAGGTATAGCTCTGTAGTTACTCGACTAATCAACTGAGAGATTAGCCAAAATTTTTTATTCAACACATTTAAAATGTAATTTTTAGTAACTAAACATTATTTTAAAATATTTTAACGACTTTTGCTACAATAGATAATATGTTTATTTAAATTTTTGTGTATTAAAATTTGTAACTAAAAAGTTACCCTCATTAATTTTGAATATTTAACCTTAAATTTTCGAGGTTTTTTAAGAATATATAAAAATTTTACACGATAACTCCTATATATTTTTGTATTTCTTATTAGTATATATTAAAATATGATTAAATGTTGCTTTTTGTACCGATGGTGGATTCGTTATCGACTAAAATAACTGAGTTTCAACGACATCGGAAGATTACCGACATATGAGCTTATGTTAAAACAGTAAATTTTGAATTTCACGGAAAAAATTACACGATAACTGATATCGAAATTTTACAGAGACGTTAAGAAAAGTTCAATTGAACTATTTGAATTTACTATTAAACAATTTTTAAAACGTTCGTGAAACTGTAGAGCTACCTTAAACTCTATAAATTTATTTGCAAAAATGAATTATATATATAAATTATTTATATACACAAAATCTAAGATAACCGTTGGCAATCGCGTATACACACAATGACGTTTTACGACGTTAATTTTTTAAATTCATATTTATTAACTATATTAAAGTCATATGGTACAAATATCATGAAAATTTTATCCTTCAATGAATAATGATTTAAATACAAGTTTTTTCTTCTCAGTGTATACATGCGTGCGATCTGTCTGTCTGTAAGTATGGACAAGTGTAACCAAAAATCCATTGCCGTCGTTGTTCGATAAGCCCTAAAACCTCATCTATAGAAGGGCATCTATCTTTGTCTCGCATGAACGACTCGTTTCCTTTTCTTTCTTCCCGGCATATTCGTTTATTTCTGTTCTCTCCGTGTTGGTATATATCTCCATTCACCATTGTCCAATTTCTGCAATTTTCCGTCGTTTCGTTTAGTTCGCATGTCTCTTACACCTTCCTTTTCTTACCGTCCCGTATAAGTATATATACCACTTCCTAGTTTCGCCTTCTTCCATATACGTACATTCTTCATCAAATTCGATTATCCACGCTTTCCATTTTCTTATCGCGCTTGAAAAACTTATTTACGACCTGATGTATTTGCATACCTATATTTGCGTCTCTAACTACCGAGTAAGCTTCAAAGATTTGTTTGAAAAAGAACAAAAAAAAAAGAAAATGACGATAAGGTCGAGCGTTTTCGACTTTATATATAGATTTTCCGCTTTTAGGTGTATACATTCGTTCTAGTTGTATATATGCATTCCGAGAAACGACGTTAATCGATGTGTTATACTTTTTAAATGCCGGTATGTTCACTCTCTTTTGTTGGGACAACAGCACGTATATACATGCACACAGTCGTCTCGGGTGATTAAGAAAATTTACATTAGTTCGTTAATAACTAGGACATAGGCCGAGGTCACCGGTTCGAATACATATTTATATGAAAATTCACTTATGCGTCGTCTACTTTGCGTGCCGGTATATTAACCACTCAAATGTGTATTATTAACGCACGTACTTGTAATACAAATTATACCTCTATACTTTTGCACTTAAAACATTAGTCTTAATGAACCTTTAGAAAATGTATACACACACGTATATATGTATATGAGCTTCAAGATTTAAGTAGAGAATGCACCGCTGCATTTCTCCTGTGAATTAGAGAAAAATTAAGTATTTTATAATTAGACGGTTAACTTCGATATATCTATAACGATCTTGAACGACTCGTTAAATTTATTCCGAATTTTATACTATTAATTAATTTATTTATTATTATTATTATTATTCTATATTAAAATTGATGAGCTCGATGATTAAATATGCAGTACTCGTTCATTGTCCAAGATCATCTGGTTGTCGTTTGAGAACATCAATCTGTCGACCGAGTTCATCGATTTTTCGTCTCAAGTCCTCGATTTTCCTCTTTAATTCCTCGCGACGTTTCGACTTGAGCTTCGATGGTGATGACGGTCTCGTGTCCTAAAATATATATATGTCACAGCATCATTAAGTTCAATGGAATCGATGTATTTTTACTCGTAATAAAAAATTTGAAGCGTAACGTATAACATCCATTTTTCCAATTAATAAGTGTTTTAACGTAGTTAGATAAAAATAAAAATATACTGTATATCAAATTCAATTTATTTTAAAAGCTTCCGTTTACTTTGAATATACATTCATCCGTTAATAATGCACAACTTTGAAGCGAAGTAGTGGAACGAGCTTTAATATATGAATCATTGTAAAACACGTTTCTCTCGCATCTAAGATATCAGTGCTTTATCTTTAAATGTATATAATTTTTAAAAAACATCTCCTTGCTCGCTGTAAATATATACGCATATATATGCATGTTATTAATGCCGACAAACATTTATAAATAAATATTTAAAAATCTATATTGTATTACTTTATGAAAGCGTATAATTAGCGTGATTGTAAAAATATAAATCAATTTTCGTCGTTACACGCAGAAACGCAATGGACAAAAATATTAACTGATATTATAAACGAAGTAGCGTTTCAAATCAAATAATAAAAACGGTTAATTCATCTTACTACTTGCGTACATTATCAGTGAGAAGTTTATCTACTCGGTATAGATTATTCATCCAATGTCTTCCCCGCAAGTAATTTACAAAGATATTCATTCATTATTAAAAAAAAAAGAAACTCACCATTTTAAGCGATAACCAAACACGTGCACCCTTTTATCAGATGTATATATATGTGAGTATTGAAAAAGAAAAGCGGCAGTGTGTGTAGGAAACGATGGCAAATGGATGTGTAGTGCTCGCGATGCGTATAAGGTTCAATCGAACGAGTGAAATATTGGAGCAGCTGACTGCTATTCGACGCAGACTTGAAGCGCATAATATGATTCCTCGACAAAGCAGAGGATGGACAGAGAAGTTTTAATTAACCTCCGTCTCTCTTCCACACGACCAGCACATCGTTTTAATCGTGTATACGCCTCCTCTCTCGGCATGGCGTTCAGCACACTCAGCTCTTTTTGGGAGGTGAATTACGTCAAAAAAAAAATCCTCGAAACGTCAACTCTGTCGAAATCGTATTTGTACTACAGCATCAACAAACTTTTTTTTATTGATACTAAATATTATTTTATATGGTGTACCACTATTTTATATCCTGGCATGTTTATTACTAAATTGATCGAGTGAATAAAATATGTGGTGTGTTTGTGTGTATATATATATATGTATTTTTAGGTTCGTTAGCATTATATTAACTGATGTAGATTTTAGAATATTCAATCATTTTAAATGAAGTTTCGTATTGTAATTATATAGTATTTTAAATATTAATTATTATCATCTTTTACAAAGTACATTATTTTTGTGAATATTTAATTATTTAAGCTAAATTTAAATATCGTAGCTTACGGGAAGGGGGCTTCAGCGACTTAATATAAAAAGATATAAAAACTGATGAAAAATTAGAGAATGATATACTTTCCAACGGTTCCAAGAACACTATATAGGTTATCGATTAAAATTTCAACAAAAAACGAGAATAATGAGATTTTTAGCACGTTGCTTGTATAGGAATAAGTAACGCGAACGGCTATCCTCTTCGTTATAAACAAAAGTACAGAGTTGCAGATCCGATTACAAAGATTCTTTTCACGTTAAAAAAGTATGATACCAACCAAAGGAACGAGAAAAGGAGAGAAAAAACAAAAAATGGTATATTTTTATCAGTTTTAAAAAAAAGTCATTGAAAAAGAAATTAATTCGTAATTTTACACAATTTTCAACGATAAATTATAAATTTAATTAGTAAAATATTAAAAGAAGATCCCACGCGGGCCCGTGTTAGGTACGACACCACGTGCTTGAACCTTCAAGTATATGATGAATCAAGTAAAAAAGATTCGTGTTAACTATCAAAACAATGTGCATTATCTATTTACAGAATGATTTATCTTTTATTAATGTAATATAAAATTTTTATAATAATGTAAAAATAAATTGAAATTTAAAATTATAAAACAGTCCCTATTAAAAAGATTTATATTCTATTATTTAATCTGTAAATTATTGATATATATTATAAATTAATTTAAATAGAAAAAAAAATAGTACTTTGAATAAATGCTTTAATGAATGTATCCCGATTGTAAAATGCCGATACGTTCCTTCATTACCGTGTGCTAAGTGAGTAGATCTCAAGGTTAGTTTGTATATCTTGAACCGTTTCCCGCTTGATGGCGCCTGTTCTCGACTTTTAGAATAACTAAATATTCATGTAACATGGCAATGTAAGTTAACCTTAAGCCAATAAAATTTCTATCATCATCATCATAACTAAATATATTGGCTCACTTAAGAGGACAAGCCTGGGTTAAAATTCTATACAATATTAATTATATTATTATTATTAAATTATATTATTATTAACTTCTATTTAAAATTTTTTGGCCAAGTGATATGTAAGATAATGACTATTTTAACTATAATTATGAGACTCTGTACTCTGATTTTTTCCCATAATGGACTTACCGCAGGATATCTCAGGAACCACTTCATCTTACACTTCAGTTACTGTTAAAATTTCAGCTTATTCGATGGTTCCTGAGATACCCAGCGGTAAGTCCATTATGGAAAAAAATCAGAGTACTGAGTCTCATAATTAATATTTGTTACATATAAATTGATCAAAACATTTTAAATAAAAGTTAACAAATAGTATAATTTGTTTAAAAAATTAAGAAATGGTTTCAACTGTTATAAAAAAAAAATTAATTATTAATATTAAAATAGCTTTTCTTCAATTTTAACTCTGACATGTCCCCTTAAAACTTAAAGTAACATTATAACTCTACCTTTTTCAGAAAATCCTAATAATTTCTACGTTTAAGCTATTAATTATACATTTTATTTATTAAAAATGATAAAGTTATACATTGTGATACAACTGACCAAAATGTATAATAAAATATATAGCAATATTATCACGTTTATTTTGCATATATTTTTATGCAATATGGTAATCTAGTGTTATTAGTACGCAAACTACAAGATCATTCGAGAGAAAACATGATATTGTGCCTAATGGGTATAGCAAGTACGATTACATATTCCAAGTGACGTGGTTCAATAACATATATGGAATGTAATAATTGCATTCCGTAATTAAGGTATATGTTATTCTAGATTTAAAATAAACTCATTAAGTATTTATTTTTTTGTAACATTTTCTCTCAAACTAAGCAACACTATTTACATATATAAAGGATAATAGATATTAAATCGATGTATACTCAAATAAAATTATTATAAACATTTTTGCTTATTTATATAAAAAGAGCCTAAAATTGTATTAAATTTATATGTAAAATATATTTGTTAACAATACTGTATATATTTACATGTTAAATTATAAATAAAATCTACGATAATTATTTAATTGTTTTCTTTAATATAAATGTATATTAAACTCTTTAATGTTCATATTTATCAAGATAAATTTAATTTTGCGTTATCGACTGGCATTCATTAAATAAAATACGGTAAGCGATATAGATAATTAATATTTATCAAAATCTATGATATAGCTACCTTTACACAAGTGTTTTCTGTTGGAACTTTACCAATCTTTGATATGCATTTTGTTACAGCGTTATATATACATATATTACAAATTTAGCAGTAATTCTTCAGATTTCTGGCTTAATAGGCAAAAAGTTAATTCGAGACTTACAAGACCTATATAATATGAATAATATATTATACAAAGTTTATTATTGAAACGGACACTCCAAAAATAAATATATATCTGTTTCATTCAATATATTTTGAAAAAAAAAACGGAAAAAGTTAATAAAATCCTGTGTAATATATAAGCTTGTTCCAAATTTTACATAAATACTGATATATTCTAAAAGAAAGAAGCAGCGAACAAGAAGGAAGATAGATGGAAATCGATATATATGTATACGCGTAAGTACAACGCACACTAAGATTAAACTTCTGATCGAGATTGTTCGATATCTCCGGTTAGCGACCAAGTGAAACGGATCTCTCTCTTCTGTTTTTCTCTTCTTTATTCGCGATATCCTGCAGTCTACGAGACAGAAAGAATTTTCCCGGAGAAAAACGATCGGCGGGTGTTACTTGGATTTGTCGCCGCAAAGTGAAGTCAAGTTTTTCCTGTACTTCCTCTTTTTTTGCGTTCAACACATTTGTTTCGATTCCTCGAGCTAGGATTCAGGTTTTGGATTCTTTGACTTTACGTATCTCGCCGTATATTTCATTATGCTACTGCTATATATACGATATTCTCAATTAACGGGTTGTCATAGTCAATATTTATCCTTATCGGCAAACGCGATTTTTGGTAATAAAGTTGTAAATATAAAAGAGTATGTGATGGAAAAATAAGAGAAGAGGCGCCTTCGTTTGTCAATAATTTAAATATGTGCTTAATTTTTATCTGGAATATTATTGCGTTTTCGAGTAAAGTCTTACCAATTAATATCAAATCTTTCCATCTAGTTGAGGTTACGTTCACATTCGTTGGTAACACTTTTCTCTATAACGCAATAACTAAATTTTAGTTTAAAATTCAGCACACAGATAGATTATCGATAAATGAAGGCGCCTATTCTTTTTCTTTTATTAATTAATCATGAAAAATTGAATATGAAATCCCTCAAGGGGATGTGATACTCAAATTGCAGTGACCTACCTAGAAAATCCCAAAAATTAAAAACTTAATTATAAGAAAAATCTGGCAAAAAATCACAGATACTCTTCTAAACAAATAGAATAGCGTGACAGATAGATGTTTACGATATAATTAATTATTATTGAATTATATGTAAATAACCATTTTTGGTCTGTAATATATAGCTATAAAACAATGATTCACGGCTGAACAAAAATCTCGCTGATTCACCAAATTAAAAAATTTGAAAAAATTCCCAAAATATCTCCAAAGAAAACACCACATCGTTACAGAACGTTTTTTTCGATAAATTGAAGTTCCTCGGTTTAATAAAAAATATATCATATTTCTATTTTTTGGGGTTCACATCCCGCTAACTGAATTTGATGTCACATACAAAAAAAAATAAACGTTCAAATTTCATACGACAATTTTATTATAAGGAAATGTAGTTTCGCCTTTACCGTATGCGGTACAAATCCGTTGCAACATACATATTTTGATAAAGTTATAACTATTTAATTCTTATAATTAATATGCGCCTGTATAAGCAATCTTGAAACTTATACATAAATAAGTAATTTTGCATTCTTTATTCCGTCATCGTTATTTTCACTCGTGCAAACTGCAACTTATATATTAAAAATATATTTTAATAAAATTATAATAATGATATAATAATAATAATAATAATAATAATAATAATTATATAAACACTATGTTTGTCACAATTTGATTAAAATATTGCTTAAGCAATATTTTTAATATTTCCATCGTGATTCATTGTACAACTCGTATAGGTAATTTAAACAATACTTCGGGATAGAGTCCATATATTGTTTGAAATTACGCACACATTATGTAAATTACAAATTTACAAATATTCGTTTGATTACAATACCTGTGAAACGAAAATACGAAAAATTACATTGATATTTTAAAAAAATGTATATATGTATTTTGGCCATAACTTGAGGAGAAGACATATAAAAGAAGCGTTTAAAAATCGAAATTTCCTGTTTACAACCATCTTTAATATTTGACTTTTGCTAAGCAACTTGTAAATTTGCACTAAATTGCAGAGGAAAATCCTTGAATCGGGTGCTTATTATGTCTTGTAAAGGAATTTAAAGTGTGAATTGTTTCAAGGTTAACCCAGTGCAGTATAATGGTTAATAAGTATATAACTTTATATCAGTGAATCGCGAATAGTAATTGAATTTTGGTTTACTTCACCATTCTTGACACTTTTTATAATTTATTTATATATAACATAATTCTAAGATTGTAAATTCTAAATTCAAATATGTGTTGTACATATTTTATCATTTTAATTCATTTTTCGTAAAAATAAAAATTTTTTTATATTTTAATTTTGAAAGATGTCATAAGCAATGAAAGTGTATGTTTACATAATTTATAAATAAGAATTTTAGTCGATATCACCGATACGCAGTAATTTTTCAGCATTCCTTTTGGCGAAACTTCTATATAAATACATTAAATAATATAAAAAAAAATCTTAAATATAATTTTTAATTGGCTTGCGATGGGTTTAAAAACGATCCTTTTAGATTAGAATCTTAATTATAGACGCAACGTTGTGAAATGAAGTCTCTTTGTGCGCATTACACATTATACATAAAAAGTGCACTTTATCCGCGAGAGGCGAGAAATTTCACATTTAAGTCGTGCATCGACAGAAAGTGCGCTCAAGTCGGTCAATGAAAATCGTTTAGCGCGCTCAAAGCGAACAAAGCCAAGAGCTTCCGGTGCACTTATACTTTGTACACTAGCATATAAGAAGTGGTTGTACACTTGTGCCGAAACATGAAAAACTGTTTTTACTAAGATTTTAAAAGCAGGTTGGATTTTCCAATTAAAATATTTTCATGCGGTATTTACACGGTCGGAACCTTGTAGCAGCCTAGAATCTGCAGTTAAGTAAATAAATACTGTTAAATAAAAAAATGGTTTTTGGGATTTAAAGGGATTTGGATAAAAGAATCTTTTAATAGTAATTAAATAGGACCAAATAAGAGGATGTCTGACTCAGAAAATGATCATTTTTTACTTTTTTTTATTAACAAAAGAATAAATTTTTTTTTAAAACCTGAATGCCAGGCCTTTAGGCATGTTTTAAATATCCATTTTTTCAGATTTTTAATTTCATAAAATTTGATTGCGATGTTTGGGTTGAAAGGTTATGCCTTCTTGACTAATAATTAATAATTAATTTTGACTAAAAAATGTTTACTCAATTATTATTTAAAATATGATTTTTTTTCTTAATAAAATCAAAACGTCAAGCCCTTTCTTATGTTTTAAGCTATCCGTATGAATTTTTTTATATTTTTAATTCAATATTTTCGATATAATTTTTGGGTTTAAAGGTGCAGATTCCTGTAATTTGGGTCCGACATCCCGTTAAGGAGATTGCATACTCGGTGAGTTATCGACCGAGCAGAAAAAGATAATTATTACATTTATTTTAAAAATACGCAATTTTATGCAAATCCCAAATATAGTAGCATTATATTTCTGCACCGAAAATGTACGATTATTTGTGATTTTTCGGTGCAGAAATTTTTTAGGGTGTTCTTGTTGTATCGACGTAAAATTTTGAAGAATTATACTTATTATTTAATTATCTAATGCTTCTATATTCAAGTTTTTCGTAAAATTGAGTATTTTTTAAAATAAATGTAATAATTATATTTTTTTGCTCAGTCGGTAATTAATATCAGTCAAATTAAACACAATTTATTGCTTATTTTAATTGTGCGTACATCTCGCCATGGTTAACAGATTGCGTGCGTATATACTCTCAGAATCTTCAAATTCGAGCTAGTCATTTGATAAGATGAAAAATTGCAATGCCCTGCAAAAGTGTTATCGAGATTACAGTGTTTTACCGACAATTTTTCATTTTATTAAATTAATATCTCGAATTTTACTAAGATTCCATACCTAGATACCTCACACAATCTGTTCACCATGCAAAATATACACAGTATATATCTATACACGCACAATTGTAATAACTAAAAAAACTGAATATTACAATTAAAAAAATGAATTACATCGGTAATGTCGAGAAAAAATATCGAGTATAGAGAATCCAAGATGCAGGTTGCGAGGAGAGGCCGCCACGTATAGGTATAGATAGAGAAGCGAAGTATGAAAAGGGGCTCCAAACGATCTCGGTCCGAGCCTGGAGTGGGCCGTAAAGGAAACGTGCGCCAGTGCGAGAGAGAAAGGCATAAGCAAAGCAAAAGAGGGAACGAAAACACGCCGGCTATACTTACTGCATATATATGTATAGCCACACTCAGTCCGAAGCGGTGGCAAGACAACGCGTACCCGCGTCACAGTCCCCGCGCGGTTCTTCGCGTGCGCGCCTCATATAACTTGGTCGGTTGCATTCGTGTCTCTCTGTCCCGGGCCCGGGGTGCCACACATAACCTCTTAAACCACGCGCGCGCGCGCGCGTGCGCTTAATATCCTTCGGTTCGATTATACGAAATTCAATGTTTATACCGGGACAGAGAGCTGGACGCGCACTTACCCGTCGAGTGTATAGTTTTTTTTTCTTTCCTTTTTAACGAGAAGAGATTGTATAGTGTAACGACCGATCGAGCATCTATATCGATATACGTCAAGTTTTTCTTTATAGATATCTTTTCCGATCTTCGGGTTATACTTCGAAGACGCGTTTCAAGATTCTTGGAGGTGCATCGCTATACCTTATACACCTTTCGACTTGGTAAGTATTGTTTTCAAGAAAACAGCTGGCCTTGGCTCGCGCCTCGATATACATGTGCGCTTTTTTTCTCTCTCTCTCTCTCTTTCAATCGGTGCAATAATATAAAGAGTTTGAAAGTCGTGTATTCAACGTGAGAGTATGTGTTTTAACACTTTTAATTCACGTACAGGTCACTCGGTGCAGAATTTATATTTTTGTCATTATTATATTTAACGATCTCCCATGTCATTTGTGATTAACAGCAATACAAATATAAGTAACAACCGCTAATATGTATAATAATAACGATATACCTTACAACAAAATTCTAAAAAGTTGGTTATTTCGTAAATTTTCTTACACTCACTGCACAATTATGAGTTTTATAATATAACCTACTAATTTACGTTTTATATAGATATATATAAAAAAATAAATGATTAGTACTTAATTTTTCGCGTTTATAAATAAAAATTGCATCGTTGCAGTTTGGCGATTGCAACATTTAGGTTATCGTGAATCAACACGTCGTCGAGTAGTTTAACTTTATAACTATATGTACGTGTGCATACGTACATAAGTATAGACGTACATTTTCTTAAAAGAATATTAAAATGAAAAGAAATTGTATATAAGTATTTGTGAAAACGATTGGGTGCTCTCTACATTCTTATATATATATACATATCGAGAATTCATTTGACAGAAAAAGCAAGCGCGCTATTACTAAGCTTTTTATATTATATACACACACGAAAATTCCTTTTGTCTTTCTTTATCATCGCGTGTGTATATATAAGACACTTGATAAAATATTAGATTCGACATATACATAAAAAGTATAAATTTCAAATACCTAAGTGTGTTAAAGCACTCGCCGTGTAGCTTTCACGAATAATTAAACGCAGAAAACTCGAAAGTCTAATAATTGCTTTCGAGTATAATAAACTTTTCCTCCTCTTTAATTTTCCCCTTATCTATCTTACGCTTCGTATATACCGCGGTTTTTCCTCTCCGACAATTCAATCCTCGTGTCTCCGAGTGTGCAGCACACACATATACTTGCCGCGCGTATGTATCGCGTGACGGATTCTGCGAGTTTGCGATTTTATATTTTTAGTGCTGCGTACGCGATTATATTGACAAACTCGAACAACGCGCGCGCGATCCGCCTTATCTCGATGTTGATGCGACGCGCCTCCGTAAGTTTTTTTTTTTTTCACGTGCGGCGCGTAACGTGTCCTCGTCGCTTGTTGCCAAGCTGCACATGCCGCCTCCTTTTCTCTCCGTATACTTGCATGTGTGCGTATGTATATATAGATAGGTTGCTTTTACTTTTATTTTATTTCGAAATCAATTTCTAGTCCCGGATAGACCGGTGTGTGTTGTTGTCTTCGAACCCGTCGGTGTTATTTAATTGTTTTAATTGGAAGGCAAATCGGGTTTATTTTAATTATATATATATATACATACATTGACGAGACTAATTAATGGTTTAACTTTTATTCTTATTGCCAACGCAAAATGCATTATATGTTGAAATAGAATTTTAAATTATCGTGCAACTCGTTTTTGTGTGTAGGTATGTAGAGCTGCGTCGACTTTTTTTTACGTCTTTATTTTTTTTTGTTTGAGATAATTCTTACTTTTCGATATTTAGGAGAATACATTCTAATTTAACTAAAAGTTTATTTTATAGGTAGATATGTTATACAATACTCGGGGAAATAAAATTATTAAACGTTACCCAAATGTTCGGGGTAAAATGCATAACTTTACTATGCTGGATGTAGATATACTTTCCTAAACTTGGGCGCTTCGAGCACTTACGTATTGTTTCGCAATTTTGACACTACAATATTTATTTGAAATTTTTAGATATACTTTCTACAAAACTTTTCTCTATATAAATGTATTTGTTATGTAATATATTAACTCAATAAGTTATACTGGTTTATCCTTGTGTTTTATTATTTTTTTTTATTGAAAGTATAACATTTTTCCGATATATCGTTAAAATATACTTATATACGATCTGTTTTTCATTCACCATGTGTTTTGGACGCAGAGTGCACCTACAAAAAATACACATCAAGATTATATTAACTAATAAATTGAAAATTATTTTTGTACTCCATGCAAAAATATTTTAAATACTTATACTGTTTCAAATATTTTCTTTGCATGGTGCCTAAAATCAACTTTCCATTTTTTTAGATTTCGAATTCACTATGTTTAGTAAAAACCGCTCCACGTCGTGTTTTGTTGAAAAAAAAACATTAGCATTCAGTTACTTTTGTAGAAGATTGCAGTATGGAGTCAAAATTGAGATTTTACGCAAGTGCTATTGTCGCGAGCAAACTAATAAGCGTGTAACCTCAATAAGGCTAAACCTTCAATTTAACTCTACGAATATAGTAATAAAACATTGTAAAACAAAGTTGAACACTATTTTTTAGGTTAGAAAAAAAGTAATGTAATATATCAATACTTGAAAATGATTTGTATATGAAAAATACCAGTGCGTAAATACGTAATAACCTCTGATAATTTCATGTGTTTTTCTATAGGCGTAAAAAAACAATTTGATTCTATACAGTAATTAAAATAAGCAAAAAATTAAAGTAAGTAATTATATTAAAATTATTTAATTAGATATCAGCAGGCAGTCACAAAGTAAGACTTTTCAAAAGCAAGTATATATGGTTATTTCTTACTTTTTTTGTAAATAAATTAAAATATTTTAGAAAGAAACCTGAATGTTTTATGCATCTTAGGCTAAATCTTAAGCATGTTTTAAATAATATACTCAAATTTTTCCAAATTTTTAAAACCATAATTTGATTACGATGTTTGGATTGAAAGTTTCATGCCTTTTTACACTAATACTTACCGACCAAAAATTATTTACTCAATTGTTATTAAAAAACGATTTTTCCTGAATAAAACCAAAGCGTCAAGCCCTTTCTTGTGTTTTAAACTGTCCGTATAAATTTTTTCAGATTTTTAGTTTAATATTTTAGATATAATTTTTGGGTTGAGATGTACAGATTCCTGTAAAGATGGACACCCTAAAAAAAGAGAATTTTTAATTTTTATAAATTTTAAAACATAGGGGGAATAACTCATAGTACAATGTCAAAAAAGTGATTATTGGTTTTGTAAACATTGAACCTGTGAACCTCGGCAAGCGTGTCGGTATACAGCGTACTCTTAAATGAACTCAAAATTCATTATAATAATAATAATAATTTAATATAATAATTTTATATTCATCAACTTAAAATATTTCTTAATTTTTTTTAAATATATTCTATTACATTATTTTTTATTATTATCGAAAATACTTACTTAATTTATTTATAATTTAACTTTTAATAATCAATTATGACTTCCATACCAAAATTTTTAGCATAACGTATTTACCGCATTATATCTCAAGAACCTCTATATCGAAATAGGGGAGTTCGTACACTTATAGCTTCACTAAATCCGCCACCCGAAAATTTGCGAGCAGCAGCGGCGCTGCCGTGTCAGATAGGCTGAGTTCGTATTCGACAATAATTATGGACATTTAAAGAAAATAGAGTTTTTACCATATAAAATCAGAGTTGACCGCCATAGCTATTGATGTAATGATTAATTACATGTTGCTTAGCTGATCGAAAAATCAGTATTTTCGACGAAAAGTGATAAGTACGAATTAATGTTTAGAACACATACTGAAGTCACTTCATGCTTATCACTTTACGTCGAAAATACTGACTTTTCGATCAGCTAAGCAACATGTAATTAATCATTACATCAATAGCTATGGCGCTCAACTCTGATTTTGTGTGGTAAAAACTCTATTTTCTTTAAATATCTATAATTATTGTCGAATATGAACTCCTATCTGACGACAGCGCCACTTCTGCTCGCAAATTTTCGGGTGGTGGATTTGTAAAGCTATGAGTACGGACACCATTCTAATCCACTTGAATAGAACAGAAATTACAAAAACTATCTTAAATATCCATATAAAAATGTAGTATCTGTTTTTTACATCATTTTTATACTTTCTGCAGTAGTTTTGCAAATTAATCTTTTTAATTGCAATATTTTTAGATTCTGTGCCATTTACATAATATGTTTTATTGTTACTGTTAAAGTCTTAGTTTATTTAATGAAATTCCTTATAACTATGATGCAGTAAATCCATTATGCTAAAAAACTTGGTCCAATGTGACATAATTGATTAAACAATTATTTTGCAAATAAATTGACTAAACAAAACTGAGAAACGGTCCGTTTAAACATTAAGATCTATTTTCCTATTGCATAATAAATTATTTTTTTCTAATTTGAATCTAGTCTAGTCCCTTTAACTAAGTAACGGAGTAGATTTTCACTATTTGGAATTATAACGTCTGTTGCCCAGTGCTTAAAAAAACTTATCCAAATGAATACTTATAACTAAAAAAGGGTTGAATGAAAGTTGTATTTCGAGTATACCAACATTTGAAGATCACTTTTTTATTTCGTACCTTTCAGAAAGTTGCTCTGTTTACCAACAATCTTGCGTACGCGTTGCAGTGCGTTGCACTGGCATTGAGACGAGAGTGCGATACTCGGTACCCTTCGTGTGAAATTGCAACGAGTTGAGCGAGGGGCTCGGTAATTGGTGACGTCGAACCGTCGATTTCATCAATCAACCGCGGCCTTGTAGGTTTTTCGAGTATTCTCTCACCGTCACCGGAACCTGCAATTTTGCTATTAGTTCGACTTTTATTTTTTTATTTTCCTTTTTTTTACTCCGCACCCTAAAAAAATTTCTTCCCATCAATTTGACGAGGAACGGTGTATTTCTCTAATTGGGATACACCTAAACTTATATATATATATCTACAATTGAAAACATAGTTTATACATTGTAACGAAAACATATGGTTACGTGTAATAAACGACGTTTTACCAGTAAAAGTAAATCCGAAAATAAAATAATTGTTAGACTTTTTAATTACATAATTTTATAAATGTGTGTCATAGTTTTTACTTTATTGCAGAACGTAAGAATTATGTCGTTTCGTCGCTTTACTGAGAATCGATTATATAGAAAAGTACTGGAGATTATTTTCGCGTTCTAATTTTAAAATTATTATTTCGACAAAGAAGTAGAAGTATACGTTGTAAGATCAACAATAAAAATGATACATTCATATATTTTATTTTTATCAAAGTTAAAAACAACGTTGATCGTATGGTGAAAATTACGTTATGCAAAGTAGAGCAGTGTCATTATTTGAAGATCAAAAGATTTAATTTCATTACCTTTTTACAAGAACTAGATCACCCAGCAGATAAAATAGGTTTGGTATTACGTTTCTGATATACTCACAATGCCAAACTAATTCATTCTTAAACTGCACAATTTCTATTTTAACATTTTATTACCTTTGTATCTAATAGCACTGCCGTAATAAATTCATTGCGCAATTCTGCAAAACCTTTTCCTACAATACAATATGTTTCTGCATAAATATCACTCCAAAATCGTCACCGTTGAAATGCAAATATAATTTATCAAGATTAATAAACAATTTTTCATAAATTTTATTAAACTAGTATTCATTGGAAAATTAAATTGTTTGTTCATGAAAATAAATTTATACTTTGAAGTTAAGATTTACCGAAATACAATTCAAATACATATTGTTCGTATGTTAATGTTATACCAAGATGAAAGAAGTTGACTGTTTCTTATGGACTTTTTCTTTTGCATCTAACACCGTGACTGTAAATCATATTTTCATTATCCCTTTTATTTGTCAATCTCGTTGTGATAAGCTGTCAGCTGGCAGGGACCTCGCAGCAACGTGTCAAATGTACCGCATAATACAAATTCGCTCGTGGCTTCGTATATATGCACGGAATGAATTTTGTTCGCTGATTAGAGAATCGAGAGATACTGAATTAAACATTTGACTTGACAATCGATTGGAAAATGAATGCGTGTAGCTATCTGACTTTTCAACCTTTTACTTCTTAGACATGAATGTTGTAATATTGATGAGCTGCATTAATGAAAAAGTCAATATACATCTAAATTAAAATATTTTAAGCAATGCACACACTGGATTATTTATATATACATATATTATGATTAATATACATGCATTCGATTATATTTATATCATGTGTGTTTGATAAACAAGTATTATATTCATTTTAAAATTGAAGATATATTTCAAATAAATTTAAAAAAAAACCCATATTACTAATACTTTCTACTGAACGTTATAAATGGAAATCAAGGAAAAACGAAAATATTGCTGCCGCAAAATACTTTGCAATTACAAATTTGTCGTTTTGATAAATTAATATACAAGTGTGGGTATTACTGTACTTTTGAAAGAAGTATTAATTATGAAATTATTCGTAAGAATTGCTAGGTATAAGAATTTGAACTGTTACTGTATTAAGGGTAGAGTATGGTCAGAAAAATATTTTTGTAATTTTTATAAAATATTGTGTAAAATGTCTTCTTTATCAAATATATTATAAAAAATATTCTTTATTGATGATTACTAACACCCAAATTACATAAAATATTAAAATATTTAACAAAATAGGCCTAAAACAGTTGCAAATTCAAAAAACTCCTTGCAGGGTAAAAGTTATCAAAGGACTCCGGTAAAAAAATTTCAAACTTATACATATAAGAGCTACAACTTTACACAGCGAATAAGGTTTATCTATAAAAATGCAATTTCTGTCTCGATAAACCTAATTTATTTATATAATTGCCTAAAAAATATCAGATTTTTCATTAAAAAAGTAGTAATAAAAATGTCACATTTAATTTTAAACAAAAAAGGTTGTATAACTTTATAATTCATACATACCTCAAGATGTGTGCAAAATTTCAGGTGGCTACGATAAAAATTGTCCTGCAAGGAATGTTTTAAAGGTATAAAAAATAGTTTTTGAATTATTTAGTTTTAAAATTTAACATACATGACAGATTGCATTAACTGAAGATTATTTAATGCTGAAATTATGTAAGAACATAAGCTTTATAATATTAAAAATTATTTACGCATATTCTACGTAACATTTAAAACTTGTTTCTAAAATTAAAAAAAAATTGATTTTTTTAAAATTTTAGACCATATTCTACCCTTAAGGGAATGTGAGACTCAGAAATTGGCCATTTTTAATATTTTTTTTATAAACAAAAGAATAAATTTTTGAAAAAAATGCTGAACGCCATGCCCTTAGGCAAGTTTTAAACAGTATACTCAAAATTTTTCAAATTTTTAAATTGATGTTTCAATTACGATGTTTGCGTTGAAAATTCATGCGTTTTTAGATAAATAATTACCGACCGAAAATTGTTTATTCAATTATTATTAACAAAAATGATTTTGTCTTACAAATAAAAACGTCATGCCCTCACTTTTGTTTCAAACTACCGATATGGTATGGAAAGGTGTAGATCCCTGTAACTTGGGTCCGACATCTCGTTAAGTTTTATAAACTATCATGAATTGCAATATATTTCAAAATAATTACAAATATTTAAAATAATTATTATCTTGATGGCGATCTCTAGATGTACATTTTTGTATAGTGATCACGTAATTCGCGATTAAAAATTATTTATATAAGAATTATTATATCAAATGATCTTGCAAAACTTTTTTTATCTGATTAACAATGCCTTATTTTACAATATAGAATAAATAAAATTATTTAAAATTGCTTTATTTATTTTTTAATTTGTAACGCATTCATTACATACTTAATTTTCGACGACCAGTGTAACCTAACCTTTCATACCACCTACCTAACTTGAAATGGTGTAGGTGAAGGATCTTTTTACTTTTTCCGATTAGAATAATTTTAAGATAGGATTGAATAAGTTACAGTAAAAGTAGGTATAGATACATAGTTTTTAATATATTCCTAACCTAATGGCATAAACACAATATTACCGGCATCATAATTGATACATCGACCATAACTGTCGCTCTATATTTGATATAACGTTACAATAATACCAGCAAAAAGAAATTTCTTTTAAACAACTTTTATTAATTAGTTTTCAGTCTTTTTGTAAAAATAAAAATTTAAACTTACAAATAAAAAACCTTATGAAAAATTCACCATAATACCCACACTTACCCTATACTATTAAAAAATTTAATTTGTGGAATTATTGATTAGAATATCAATAAATTACAATAAACAGTTAGTATAAAAAGATTATTTATTGTATTATTATCAATCTGCAGACGCTTGTGTAAAATACATCGAAATCATGGACGGAACATTGACGGAATTTGAAGAGAACGTTTTATTCGACCTGGACGATCCTGACTTTGCGCCGCCAGTGTCACGTACAGCCGCCCACGAAGTATTCTGTGGAATGAAATTCGCCGCTGAAATCGCCTTAAATGTCAACAAACGTAAGTAATTTTCTTTCGCTATAATTTAATACGAAATTTTAATTGTTAAAAGTTTTCAGAAAATACGTTATACAATCAAATGTATATTAGACATTTAATAATTTTTTATTCTTTTAATAAATATCGTATGTTACAAACATTTTTTGGGAATAATTATTTTTTTTTAATAATTATATGTAGCAATATAAAAAACTATAGCAGATATATATTAATGTATTAAATGAGCGTATGTATAACATTTAGTTATTTTTTCTAATTTCATCGTTGCGAATTTAGTTTTTTATTTGTAGAACTCACAAATTGTTGATTATTTCTATGAATTCGTATTTTAACTCTAACGATTTAAAAAAAGTATTTGAGTTACCAAAATTTAATTGCAGTCGAATTATTCAATACGAAACTATATAGACATCCATATATATTCGAAAGTTTCAATCGAATGAAAAGTAAAAGGTTATCAACAAAATTTTGATTTCACAGTAATCCAAAGTTGATAAATATATATATACGTAAGGAACGAATTCATTAATATGCGGAAGATCGAGTCGAGGCTTTCGGGCACTTGCTGCACGAATTCGTGAATGAAAGTCGTCGACGGTCATCGACCCCGGTACCGCGGTACCGTATATTACGAGTATACATACACACACGCATACTTACAAATCTGTTGAACGTCGTGCAATAATGAAGCGATCGAACGGGTTAAAAATTCTAAATTACGGCTCGCACGTATGCACATATATATATATGTATCATTTGATCGACGCACTCGAGGTCGACTGTTATATAGCGAATGCAAAAATTTTTTCGCGCGTCACATGTTTCCCCTCATTGTTATCCCTGTATTGTATCGAGCTGTGCTGATTAAGCATTGTATATCGACACTGTCTGCAGATATATACTGACGTCTTGGTGGTCTATTCGATTTCGTGGGTCTTGCGAGGGTCAGAAGGAAAATCTCGTTCGCCAAATTTGGTAACTCTGCAAATTGATTAGATGACGCACGTGTGACGAGTTGAAAGTTTCAGGAATAGTTATGAAATTTTAAGTGATTAGTTGCTGAATTATTTATATACGTTTTCAAGTCAAATTATCGGAATGCCAAGATTTTAATTAACAAAGTAAAAAGGATTATTTTTCAATTTTTTGAGGGCTAGGTAGGTTTTTATTAATTTGAATAAATAAAAAAACGATTTTTACTTTATATGCAACGTTTCGTTGGCCAATACGCTAAAAGGTTAAAGGCTATACCTGGCCCTCAAAAAATTTAAAAAAAAAATCCTTTTCACTTTGTTAATTAACAATGAAGGGTGAAACACAAGTATTACACATCATTAAGATTTTAAAATTAACAATTAACAATTGTTGAGTAAGTAAGTGAATTGGCAATGTTAACTTAATTTGTATTTAGTATACTTCTATATCAATTATTTTTACAATACTCATCCATGTATACGTCTTTATAAATATATTTTGAAAATTCTGTGTGTTTTATGATATTCAGTTATACAAATTATGGTCATTCCTCGTATACGTACAAATTAGACAGACACATTAAAAACACTGTCATATTGTTTAAAAAGTGAACTATTTTTCGGAAATTTTTCTTTATATATAGGTTTGCCGAAGTAATTTGAGAGATAAAAAGACACAATTAGAACTTTTTCGTTGTCTTAATTTATGGAAGATTAAAAACCTAAAAATAGGCTTAAAAAGAAAAAGTCTGATATTTGAAACAAGGAAGAAAAAAAATGTATCAATTCGACCTTTCCGAAAAGTTTTTTTATCATCTAATTTGAAATTTGATTGATTTCTAACCTCTTACCGGACGCGTACAAATCGTGATACTGTTGCACGTAACAATAGGTTGCAAAAGTTTATTATTTAAAATATTATTTAAATAAATAAAATAATTTAAGAAAATTTTAATTTCATAATCACTACATTGTCTCACAAGTCGTTAGAGAACTGTACCTTAATTAACCTGTATACTATTATTAATATACCCATGCAAGCTAAATAATTTTGTCTAAATTAAACGTTGAAAAAAATTGCCAAAGTTTACAAGAGGTGTTTTAATGAAATCTTATAAAGAAGCTTAAAAAAAAAAGATAATCATTTTCTCTTAGAAGACGAATAGTCTTCTTCAATATTTTGGTATCGCAAGATTTACAAAAAAATCATTTTATCTATATTTTTCAAATTGAATTTCAATCGATTCAATCAATATATTCATATACTACGTACAATTAGTATATTCGTACTGAAACTAATTGAAATACGTCCTAAAATTTGTTCTAAATTAATATAAATAATGGTAATTATCTTTACAGTTTAACAGTTCTTTATTAAATGCAAAGCAGTAAATATTATTTAAATTTTCCTTCGATAGAAACTAAATAACTATTGTTTAAAATGACAATTCTTTATTCGTCTTGCGTAACAGTTTTACAACACTTAATATTTTAGTCGTGGTGTATATAAATACCACTTTTAAATTGGATTACAATTACTTTTGGGATAATATTGTTTACATAAAAGTGTTAATTATACACGAAACTGGTTTAGATAAGCCGTTGTAATATTTTGTATAAACTTCATTTCTACTCATGTAATATCATGTAAAATAATATTGCTTATTAAATATTTATAGTTATACTCTTAATTCGAATGAAAATAAAAAATGAAGATATAAAAATCTTAGTTTCTTAAATACACATTTGATTTATTACGTATACCTTTTTACCCGTGGCATTTTTTTTATACATAACTTTTTACCCTATGCGTTTGAATTGCAATTATAAAGTTTACCGTTGTTTGACCTATCGTCTTGGTTGACGTCACACTTTTCGATAATGAAAACGACGCGAGTTGGTCCTTTTATTATCTACGCATACATTTTCGCGTGTTAACACGCGCGCGTTTTTTCACAACGAAAGAATCGCAAAAGCTCTCGATATATTTGTCTTTGTATATATATATATACAAGAATGCATATGCCGTCAGGTTAAATCGAATTTCCGGCATAGTTGTTCAACGGTTAATGGGCTTTTTGTCGGCCAGCGCGTATGACGAAGCTACTCATAAAATCCTCTATTTATCGCTAGTCAAGATACATTGCTGCACAACAGTATGCACGGACATCTTTTTATTTATGTAATATTAAACTTTTTTTTTCGACTCACGCTTTTTCCAATATATTTCACTTTGAATTATTGAACTATTCGACAGTTATAATTTTTTATTTAATATTCTTTTAAAATAGTTTCAATACGATTTCTATAACTAATATATGTGTTAAATATATGGTAATATTTTTATTCTTTTTTCTCTTTGCAACAGAAATAACGTTTTTTTTCCCAAACATGGATGATTAAACCTATACATTTACACTTTCGACAAATGAATACTAATCTCACGTATAAATTATGTCACTCAAGTTTTCGTTAAAAGTGCAGTGATCCTCGTATATAATAATAAATCAACCAATATATATAAAAATTTGAATTTAATACGAGTTTTCTCGATATTTGCGGAACTATATAATTTGTATTTTCGATGTTGACGAATACGATATACAGCTGCGATAACACTCAAACATACTATTATCGCACGTGCGACTGCTACCGACTTTGCGATTTTTCACGCGTGCACTTCGTGCATTTGTTATTTCGCTTGGTTTCCATTACTTTAATATACTTATAAAAGTGCGATAATTTATTGTTTTTGTAATATGAGTTTTTGTTTAAATACTCTCTTAAAATTACGTTATGCCATGGATATATATATATATATGGGGTATTCCACGTGAAGTGGTCCGATCAAAATTTTAAAATGCACCAAATTTTGGGTACACTTTGCAAATGTTTTTCAGAATACAGAAAAAAATTTTTAGGTACTGGAATCTATTTGCTCAAAAGTTATTCTAACCTCAAAAAGTGAATTTTTCCATATTTTTTTCAACACCAGCTGGGTTTACCGCTATATAACTCAAAATCTATCAACTTTTACTATAAAACATTATATATAACATTCGTTGCTAACTATGTCTAGAATTTATCCTTCTGGGTTAGAATTTCTAATCTCAAAGTTAATCACAAATAAACTACATGTCAACATTCAACTTAAAAATAGTGTAAGTGCGCCACAATTGATTTTTTTATCCAAAAGTCTAAAAAAAAGCTTGAAGCAATACCTTTCAAATGGTCTGTAGCATTTTTGGGGCCTTCAATTCTGTAAAAAGTTATGATAATTTAAAGAAACTCGAAATTTTTTTAAAAATTTAAATGGGAATTACCATGTTAATTTTTGTGAATTTTATGTCTTTCTTTAAATTATCATAACTTTTTACAGAATTAAAGGCCCCAAAAATGCTACAGACCATTTGAAAGGTATTGCTTCAAGCTTTTTTTAGACTTTTGGATAAAAAAATCAATTGTGGCGCACTTACACTATTTTTAAGTTGAATGTTGACATGTAGTTTATTTGTGATTAACCTTGAGATTAGAAATTCTAACCCAGAAGGATAAATTCTAGACATAGTTAGCAACGAATGTTATATATAATGTTCTATAGTAAAAGTTGATAGATTTTGAGTTAAATAGCGGTAAACCCAGCTAGTGTTGAAAAAAACTAGAAAAAATTCACTTTTTGAGGTTAGAATAACTTTTGAGCAAATAGATTCCAGTACCTAAAAATTTTTTTCTGTATTCTGAAAAACATTTGCAATGTGTACCCAAAATTTGGTACATTTTAAAATTTTGATCGGACCACTTCACGTGGAATACCCCATATATATATATTAAAAAGAAACATTTTCACCGGGTTACAAAAATCGAATAAAAATATATGGTTTATAAGAATTATACTACCGATCGATTTAATATAGTTTATTATTATTGCATAATACGATTAAACTGATATAAAGTTGTATTAAGAATAGAACATCACATTTTAATGGGTTATATTCATAATCTTTTTTAATAAAAATCAAGGAAACTTAGCGCCAGTGTAGTGTGAGAAATTCTACTTAAGTTTCGACAGAAAATGATTTATATTCTATTCTGGTAATATGATAAATTAGAATAAGCTCATTTACAATATTGAAAAAATTGTCAAAAGAATAGAAAAACAATTGATAATGAGGCGCCAACGTCACTGATATTTACTCAAACTTAAATAAACTCAATTCCTTGTATACTATCAAGCACTGGTGTATTTAAAAAAAAATTGTTTCCAATTAGTTTAAAATGCTTATTTATGGAAGTGTTAAACTAATTATTATTGGAAATGAGAAGTTTCGAATAAATAAATTACAACAATATGTCACGTATAAAATTTGACTATTTAAACCTCTCAGACCTGAATTAGTTTTTCATTTATTATTTTATCACCTCGATTGTTTTCAAATATAGATTTGGTTTAATACCATCTTATTAATCTAAAAATACTAATGCTATATTTTTATTTACTATGCTTTTAACAATTTGCATTGTAATATTTTTAATTGAAAATTTTTCATCTATCACAATGTACATTGGGTCTGAAAAGGTTTATAAAACGTTACGAGGAAAGCTAGATATTTATTCAACGCTTTAAAAACTAAGAAAGCATCCAAATATATTGCATTACAAGGATATATACTGCACGCGCGACAATAGGCTACATTGTATAAAAAAAAATGGTTAGTTAGAACAGTCGTTGCATTCATCAATGTATGCTCAGACCATGACATAAAACCTTTCTTTTCTCACATTTCTCGCGAGAAACGTTAAGCTAGCCAACTGATTTTTGCACACGATATTTTATTTATATTATTTTGTTTAATATTCCAACATTTATAAAAAAATTTATTAATAACCGAGAATCATACGAGCATCTGCAATAAATAACTATAAACGATATATACTTGGAACAAACTCCGATATCGTTTATCTACCAAGAAAATGTCATTAATATGCACGATCCAAAAGCTATATATGTACATATAAGAAACAAAGTTACTTTTTATGTATATAATATTTCATAATCGTGAAGCTGCAAGTATCTATTTCACCTAATTGCCACTACTACGAAATAATAAAATAAAAATTTGTTACGTTTTTATATAATATACTTTTTTATTAGTTACAGACATACAGGATTAGTATACGCTGAAAACATGTAATATTTTTTGTTTTTGAATTTAAAATAGATCGTTTATCGAATACATATATGTTTTAAACGACTCTGTAAAAGTTGAAATAATGAACATCTACTATATATATTAAAAAGAAACATTTTCACCGGGTTACAAAAATCGAATAAAAATATATGGTTTATAAGAATTATACTACCGATCGATTTAATATAGTTTATTATTATTGCATAATACGATTAAACTGATATAAAGTTGTATTAAGAATAGAACATCACATTTTAATGGGTTATATTCATAATCTTTTTTAATAAAAATCAAGGAAACTTAGCGCCAGTGTAGTGTGAGAAATTCTACTTAAGTTTCGACAGAAAATGATTTATATTCTATTCTGGTAATATGATAAATTAGAATAAGCTCATTTACAATATTGAAAAAATTGTCAAAAGAATAGAAAAACAATTGATAATGAGGCGCCAACGTCACTGATATTTACTCAAACTTAAATAAACTCAATTCCTTGTATACTATCAAGCACTGGTGTATTTAAAAAAAAATTGTTTTCCAATTAGTTTAAAGAACTTATTTATGGAAGTGTTAAACTAATTATTATTGGAAATGAGAAGTTTCGAATAAATAAATTACAACAAATATGTTACGTATAAAATTTGACTATTTAAACTTCTCAGACCTGAATTAGTTTTTCATTTATTATTTTATCACCTCGATTGTTTTCAAATATAGATTTGGTTTAATACCATCTTATTAATCTAAAAATGCTAATGCTATATTTTATTTACTATACTTTTAACAATTTACATTGTAATATTTTTAATTGAAAATTTTTCATCTATTACAACGTACATTGGGTCTGAAAAGGTTTATAAAACGTTACGAGGAAAGCTAGATATTTATTCAACGCTTTAAAAACTAAGAAAGCATCCAAATATATTGCATTACAAGGATATATACTGCACGCGCGACAATAGGCTACATTGTATAAAAAAATGGTTAGTTAGAACAGTCGTTGCATTCATCAATGTATGCGCAGACCATGACATAAAACCTTTCTTTTCTCACATTTCTCGCGAGAAACGTTCAAGCTAGCCAAGTGATTTTTGTACACGATATTTTATTTATATTATTCTTTTTTAATATTCCAACATTTAAAAAAAATTTATTAATAACTGAAAATCATACGAGCATCTGCAATAAATAACTATAAACGATATATACTTGGAACAAACTCCGATATCGTTTATCTATAAGAAAATGTCATTAATATGCACGATCCAAAAGCTATATATGTACATATAAGAAACAAAGTTACTTTTTATGTATAATATTTCATAATCGTGAAGCTGCAAGTATCTATTTCACCAATTGCCACTACTACGAAATAATAAAATTAAAATTTGTTACATTTTTATATAATATACTTTTTTATTAGTTACATGTATTGTCTGCAGACATACAGGATTAGTATACGCTGAAAACATGTAATATTTTTTTTGTTTTTGAATTTAAAATAGATCGTTTATCGAATACATATATGTTTTAAACGACTCTGTAAAAGTTGAAATAATGAACATCTACTATATATATGAAATAGTAGAAAACTGCTATAAAATAATGAAAATTGTAACACTATTTGTGATTAGTCAAGCATTTATTTTACTATCTTATAGTGTCGTTTTTACTATTTCAACTTAGGAGACTTAATTGTCAATGACATTTTAATATTATTTAACTGCGACTTTTTTTTACAATTAAGAAGCTGATTAAGATATTTGATGAATAAGAAAATGATTTCTTTCTGCAAGTGTAAAATTCTTCTCAAATGTGCGCCAAAAAGAAATCTGCTACAAGTTAAATGATTCTTCTACAATTTAAAAGATATCATGCTTCTAATTTCACAAAATAAGTCTAAAGCTAATTAACGAAATTAGAAATTGATGTTAATAACAGGAGAATCATTTAACATTCAGTCGATTTCTTTTTAGCCATTCCGCTTAACCATTTTTGTGAGTGTATCTTTTACTGAATATTTCAGTCATTTTTGGGGCATATACATAACGAAGATAGATCCCTGTCATCATTACACCACAATTCATAAATATCTAAATAACGATTCAAATATAGTTTAATCCAATTATGCAATCAATAAATATATAGTCATAACGATCGGCATAATAATCCGACGTAACTCAATTTTTATGCGGCACAGTGTTAGTCAAAGTGTCACGTGGTTATTTTAATACAAAGAAACCGAAGCTATATCATACGTATATAACGTGGTGATGACTATAATATACCCAACGATCTCGTTACATTACGCAGGGCCAATAGCATTGCGCATTCGTCTAAAATGTTTTCTTGCATGCATTCGTTTACTGCTAATCGCGCATTCTTAAAACTTGGTTTGTTTTCTTTAGAAGAAGCTTATACGTCACTTATATGTAGGGTGTAATATTTTATGGTCGCACGGAGTAATCAGTTTAACCGACGATTCAAAACGAATATTTCAAACTTATTTAAGATACTACAAATTTAAAAAATATAGTACGTTCGCGTAAATATGTAAGACGTGACGCGTTTTAGAGTTCTTGAGTAAATCGAATAAAAGTACAATACTCATAGAATTTTAATTATATTTTGCGAATAAGTTTTAAAACACTTGTATAAAAAATTTCTTTTTGTACGTATATGGTATACGCAAGCAACTTTTTTTTATGAACGAATGTTATAATGATGAATTTAATAATATAGAGTCAGTGAACGCGCAGTAGTATCTTTTTTTCTAACAAAAGAAGTTTTAATATTATCGTTTTACAATCGTAAGAAAAACTGATCGATCGGTCATAGTTTTTCATTTACGATGTGGATCGATATAGGTTTTATTCATACATTATATTTGCTTTATGATTTACGCGTCATTTGCGTCACTCTCTGTGGTTTACGTACAGTGCAAAGATGCATACGAAGTATCGATAATGCATATGTACAGTCGAATCCCAGGCTCTATACAAGGGTAAATAAATTGTTGGTGACAACATTTAACTTTTTCCAATTAATTGTCGGAAGAGCGCTTATTTAATCTAATTTATATTACGTAACACACTGCAGTGTCCATTATAATTACGATATTCAAGATATAAATATCAACTTAGAAGGATTAATTAAATTTTCATCGTGAGACATATTACACGATAAACGATGTTATTTATACAAATATTTACAAAAAACGGAGTCTTTCAATTGTACATTGAGAAAAATTTGCTAATATGAATTACTATTTTAATGGTGAAAGGAGGATAGACTTGCACAATTATAAAAATTGCTGTTAATAATGGTAAAAATTGCCATATTAATGGTAAAAATTAATAATTAATAGAAATTTTTATAATTGTGCAAGTCTGTCATTCTTTTACCATTAAAATAGTAATTTTTATTAAAAAATTTTTCTCAGTGTATACATTTTTATATGACCGAAAAAGATATATAATTATATTTTTATAACGAATTACTATCTAAATATAATAATAACATAGAATACGATTATGATCTATGTCTACATACCGATCCTGTACCGAACTGTATGAAAGAATATCAAGGGTAAAATGAAAATATATGAGTAACGTGTATATCTTCTAAATCTCAACAACAACATCCTCGATATGAGACATTTAATGTATAAACCCTAGTGTTCCCAATATTCTTTGGAACTCTCATAAAGTCAGTCTAAATTCGTATTAGCAATAGTGCGTTCATGTAGAAAGCGTAAAATAGCAACTGTCCCTAATAATAACGCGGGCCGCGCCAGTTCGGTCAAACGCTCTCGAGATATGCGCAACATTCGATTTTTATAGCTACAGCCAAGCGCCACGGATTCGCAGACGTTCGAGCGCCCTTATTATAACTACCACGTTCTATACAATTAAAGAATAACAAAAGGAATGGTATATATACGTATAGGTAATGGATCCGTTGGATGAAGAAGGTGGAGTACACATCTGAACAGGACGTGGTATACATTTTTCGGGTGAATGTAATTAAGAGGGTGTCATATATATTCAATTAAAGATTCAAATTTCGCGCCACAAAATAGTAGACGAAGAAACAATTAATGTACTTGTAACATCACAAAAATATAAGAAAATTGTATTTTTCGAGGTTTTCGAGGCGACATATTGTTATAATATAATTTGAAACTTTGAAAAATTATAGATAATTACATAACGGAAGGCAACTAACTCATCGTTTAGCGTAAATTAGTTGTTTTGTTCGTCTGCTACTTTGTGGCGCGAAATTTGAATTTTTATTGAATATGACACTCCCTTGATGTTTACAGCATGTTATATACACGCAAGTATAGATTTAATCAACGATATCTTTTCTACATAGTCACAATAAATATATACGTATCAAACAAGATAAAGTATTCACGGTTAAGTTTGTATATACTCGTAAAAATTACAAAGACGCAAGTACTAATGAAAATGAAATGAAGGAATAATCCGAAAATTTGTATAAATACATGTAACCAATGATACGAAAGTATCAAATATATAAAATTGTGATAAACCAGAAAATAACAAATTAAACTTCAAATAAATTCTCTAAATATATTAAAAATATTCCGTACATTATATTAGGAGAAAATAAAAATCGTATACTCTCGAGTTTATTTACCAGGCGACAGTTATACTATACGGAATGAAAAACGCACAATGCGCTCCTGAAAAAAAAAACGAAGGAAAGTCGAGTAGACTTAACCAAGTCGCGCACTTACACGAACTAATTACATACGCTCTCTGCTCTATACTCGAACAATCTCCGAGACTGTGCAGTGTTTGTTGTACAACGACTCACGGGAGGTTTCGCGCAATCTTGCAGCCCCGTAAACCTACACTGAAAAAAAATTTACTGAATTCAAAAAAATTTTTTTTGAATTAAGTAAATTATTTCTTTCACTATATTGAAGAATCCGTTTGGTAAATTAATAAATATATTTATTTGAACAAAATTAATCTATATTAAAATAAATAAATATGCGTTGTATTGACCAACATAGTTTCGTTTTAAACAAGCAAATTATTCATTGAATTAAAATCTGCTATATTAACACACAAGTAAATAATTAGTTATTTGTAACAAATATTAGTCACTTAAACCAAACAATTTTATTAAATTAACAAAATTTTTTTCGATCGAAAACAAAATATTTCAATGTTTTATAAAATTGATGTGTCCAGAAACAAAGAAATTATTTAATTGTTTTAAAAGATATTATTTAATCCTATTAGTTTCATTTATCTGATACTAATAAAATATTTATTCAATGTCATAATATTGGTGTAATTATATTAATAATAGTGTTTCTTTGCTTCAAGGTAAATATATATTTAAACAAATTAATATTACTGCTCTGTAAATTTTATTAATAAATTTATTTATTTTAATGAAACTTTATTTCATTAATTGAACTATACATTTAAATCAAGAAAATCTTTTTTTAAATCAAATAATTTTTTATTTAACATAAAAAAAAGTTATTACATTTTCGTTTCTTCGATTATGTTCAATGGCCCATTGAATCCATGTACATTTAATTACAGCGAGGCATCCTTGAGTTGTGTAGTTCTAATGCACTTGTTTTTTTTAATGTAACGCATCTCATCTTTTATGTAAATTATCTGTTACTTGAATCCAGTTTTCATACGACGATCGAAACACTGAAATTGAGTAAATAGTTTTTTAATTGATGAAAACGAAGAGTATTGATTCTATAACTGTATTAATTAATGTTTCTACTTACCTTAATATAGTGGCAGCGAATTTTAGTAAATTATTTCCTTGATTTCAAGGAAAACGTTTTTCAATTCGCTTCTCGATTTAATTTTATACTTTTGAAAGTTTCTTTTATATGAACCGATAAAATTTTGGCCGCTTGCGGGAAACTTGGATCCCCCTAGCGGTCGTTGCCGAAAGCTCTCTTATTTAAGTAAATGGTTTATTTAACTTAAAGAGCAAAAAAAATTATTTTAATAACTTTTTTTTTTCAAAAATTGATTGGAATATTTTACCAAAACCAGTGAACATTCAAAAAATTATTCCATCGTTTCAAAAAAAAATTTATTTAATTCAAAAACCAATTTCTTCGTTTCAATAAAACATTCTTTAAAATTACTTATTTCGTATGAATTTATTTTTTTCTAATAAAATGCATTTAATACAAATAAATTATTACATCGCTTTAAAAAAGTATTTATTTCCTTCAATAAACTAATTTCTTTGTTTTCAATAAAACATTTCTTTAGAATTACTTTATTTCATATGAATTTTATTTTTTCTAAAATAAAATGCAAATAGGATTAATTAAATTTTCATCGTGAGACATATTACACGATAAACGATGTTATTTATACAAATATTTACAAAAAACGGAGTCTTTCAATTGTACATGAGAAAAATTTGCTAGTATGAATTACTATTTTAATGGTGAAAGGAGGATAGACTTGCACAATTATAAAAATTGCTGTTAATAAAGGTAAAAATTGCCAATATTAATGGTAAAAATGAATAATTAACAGCAATTTTTATAATTGTGCAAGTCTGTCATTCTTTTACCATTAAAATAGTAATTTTTATTAAAAAATTTTTCTCAGTGTATACATTTTTATATGACCGAAAAAATATATAATTATATTTTTATAACGAATTACTATCTAAATATAATAATAACATAGAATACGATTATGATCTATGTCTACATACCGATCCTGTACCGAACTGTATGAAAATATCAAGGTAAAATGAAAATATATGAGTAACGTGTATATCTTCTAAATCTCAACACAACATCCTCGATATGAGACTTTAATGTATAAACCCAGTGTTCCCAATATTCTTTGAACTCTCATAAAGTCAGTCTAAATTCGTATTAGCAATAGTGCGTTCATGTAGAAAGCGTAAAATAGCAACTGTCCCTAATAATAACGCGGGCCGCGCCAGTTCGGTCAAACGCTCTCGAGATATGCGCAACATTCGATTTTTATAGCTACAGCCAAGCGCCACGGATTCGCAGACGTTCGAGCGCCCTTATTATAACTACCACGTTCTATACAATTAAAGAATAACAAAAGGAATGGTATATATACGTATAGGTAATGGATCCGTTGGATGAAGAAGGTGGAGTACACATCAGAACAGGACGTGGTATACATTTTTCGGGTGAATGTAATTAAGAGGGTGTCATATATATTCAATTAAAGATTCAAATTTCGCGCCACAAAATAGTAGACGAAGAAACAATTAATGTACTTGTAACATCACAAAAATATAAGAAAATTGTATTTTTCGAGGTTTTCGAGGCGACATATTGTTATAATATAATTTGAAACTTTGAAAAATTATAGATAATTACATAACGGAAGGCAACTAACTCATCGTTTAGCGTAAATTAGTTGTTTTGTTCGTCTGCTACTTTGTGGCGCGAAATTTGAATTTTTTATTGAATATGACACTCCCTTGATGTTTACAGCATGTTATATCACGCAAGTATAGATTTAATCAACGATATCTTTTCTACATAGTCACAATAAATATATACGTATCAAACAAGATAAAGTATTCACGGTTAAGTTTGTATATACTCGTAAAAATTACAAAGACGCAAGTACTAATGAAAATGAAATGAAGGAATAATCCGAAAATTTGTATAAATACATGTAACCAATGATACGAAAGTATCAAATATATAAAATTGTGATAAACCAGAAAATAACAAATTAAACTTCAAATAAATTGTCTAAATATATTAAAAATATTCCGTACATTATATTAGGAGAAAATAAAAATCGTATACTCTCGAGTTTATTTACCAGGCGACAGTTATACTATACGGAATGAAAAACGCACAATGCGCTCCTGAAAAAAAAACGAAGGAAAGTCGAGTAGACTTAACCAAGTCGCGCACTTACACGAACTAATTACATACGCTCTCTGCTCTATACTCGAACAATCTCCGAGACTGTGCAGTGTTTGTTGTACAACGACTCACGGGAGGTTTCGCGCAATCTTGCAGCCCCGTAAACCTATATATATATACGTGTACGTAAAAGAGAGCGAGCCGGTAAAAAGGAACGATCGAGTCGCGATCCGCGAACAAAATTGGATCCGACTGGCTCGACTTTCTTCCTGAGAAACTTATATAGCACCCAGACGAGGGGAGATAAAACCATGCGCCTTTGTCTTTCTTCACCTCCCTTTCTTTCTCTTTTATCTCTTCAGACGTGCTGCTGCGTGTCCTCAACTCCAAGTATATATATACACTTCTTTTTTCTTTTTAGTTTTCCTTATCTTTTATTTTCGAAAGTCGCGGCGACCTTCGATCGTACGCTGCCCGCGAGCTTTTACGTCCGGCGCAAGGTCGCGAGGATCCGCATTGCATTATCGTATTGGTGTATATATATATATATGACATCCGTCAATGCTGGGGAACGTATTTTAATGCGACTTGGTTAGTATTTATGCTTAGTCTATATATTGAATGATTCTAGGAAAATTATATAAGTTTTTAACGAAATGCCGATAACTCAAACTTTAATTTTAAAATATATGATTTTTTTCCATCATTGATTTATTTAGGGGTTAAATGTATTCTTAAAACTGTAAAATTATAGATAATTACATAACGGAAGGCAACTAACTCATCGTTTAGCGTAAATTAGTTGTTTTGTTCGTCTGCTACTTTGTGGCGCGAAATTTGAATTTTTTATTGAATATGACACTCCCTTGATGTTTACAGCATGTTATATACACGCAAGTATAGATTTAATCAACGATATCTTTTCTACATAGTCACAATAAATATATACGTATCAAACAAGATAAAGTATTCACGGTTAAGTTTGTATATACTCGTAAAAATTACAAAGACGCAAGTACTAATGAAAATGAAATGAAGGAATAATCCGAAAATTTGTATAAATACATGTAACCAATGATACGAAAGTATCAAATATATAAAATTGTGATAAACCAGAAAATAACAAATTAAACTTCAAATAAATTGTCTAAATATATTAAAAATATTCCGTACATTATATTAGGAGAAAATAAAAATCGTATACTCTCGAGTTTATTTACCAGGCGACAGTTATACTATACGGAATGAAAAACGCACAATGCGCTCCTGAAAAAAAAACGAAGGAAAGTCGAGTAGACTTAACCAAGTCGCGCACTTACACGAACTAATTACATACGCTCTCTGCTCTATACTCGAACAATCTCCGAGACTGTGCAGTGTTTGTTGTACAACGACTCACGGGAGGTTTCGCGCAATCTTGCAGCCCCGTAAACCTATATATATATACGTGTACGTAAAAGAGAGCGAGCCGGTAAAAAGGAACGATCGAGTCGCGATCCGCGAACAAAATTGGATCCGACTGGCTCGACTTTCTTCCTGAGAAACTTATATAGCACCCAGACGAGGGGAGATAAAACCATGCGCCTTTGTCTTTCTTCACCTCCCTTTCCTTCTCTTTTATCTCTTCAGACGTGCTGCTGCGTGTCCTCAACTCCAAGTATATATACACTTCTTTTTTCTTTTTAGTTTTCCTTATCTTTTATTTTCGAAAGTCGCGGCGACCTTCGATCGTACGCTGCCCGCGAGCTTTTACGTCCGGCGCAAGGTCGCGAGGATCCGCATTGCATTATCGTATTGGTGTATATATATATACGTGTACGTAAAAGAGAGCGAGCCGGTAAAAAGGAACGATCGAGTCGCGATCCGCGAACAAAATTGGATCCGACTGGCTCGACTTTCTTCCTGAGAAACTTATATAGCACCCAGACGAGGGGAGATAAAACCATGCCTTTGTCTTTCTTCACCTCCCTTTCTTTCTCTTTTATCTCTTCAGACGTGCTGCTGCGTGTCCTCAACTCCAAGTATATATATACACTTCTTTTTTCTTTTTAGTTTTCCTTATCTTTTATTTTCGAAAGTCGCGGCGACCTTCGATCGTACGCTGCCCGCGAGCTTTTACGTCCGGCGCAAGGTCGCGAGGATCCGCATTGCATTATCGTATTGGTGTATATATATATGACATCCGTCAATGCTGGGGGAACGTATTTTAATGCGACTTGGTTAGTATTTATGCTTAGTCTATATATTGAATGATTCTAGGAAAATTATATAAGTTTTTAACGAAATGCCGATAACTCAAACTTTAATTTTAAAATATATGATTTTTTTCCATCATTGATTTATTTAGGGGTTAAATGTATTCTTAAAACTGTATAATTTATATATTTTTTTACTCGCCGTTTTACCTCTTTTCTAATTTGGTTAGTAATTCCTAATTTTTAATTCTTCGAATCGACTTACGGTAACTATTGGTATCTTTGAATAATAGATATACTCGTTACCGACCGAGCAAAATACCTTTATTATTACGTATATATTTAAAAAAATGTATTATTATTTGGAACAATAATTTATTAATCTAATATATTAATTGTTGTACTTACGAAACCTTATATAATAAAATATAATTCGTTTATACTTATAAGATTTATACTAAAAATATTAATTCACAAAATAATTCGCTTTTTTATAATCACGTTTCCCTTTAAAAACAATATTGAAATTTTGTTGGTCGTAAAATTATTAGGAAATCGCATGACCGCGTGACGGTAAATGATGAAACTTTGTCGCGAGTCAATGTTTTCTGATTTTCCCGATAGATGACTGTACGCGAACGTTTATTAAACAAAAAATAATGCGATAATATCGCGATTGCTTGTTCATACGCGTGGTTTATCGAACACTTTGAGGTAGATGTTTTATCGATATAATTTTGTACAATAAGTGTACAGGTTTATATACCATGAAAAGCTTACATTGTATACACGTGATAAGCGATACAAATCAATTGATCTCACGTAAAAGAAAATGATAAAATCTATTATTGTTTAGATCATTAAGCATAAGATATTATGATTTCGATTCATTAAAATTAATTCATTATTACATTCGATACGTTTGGTTAAATGTAATCGTAAATAATTTCGGTAATCATTTAATTGTATAAATTATAAAAATAGTTGTTACATTATTATTGTTGTTTAAAAATAATATTAAAAAAATATTTTTATAAAAGATATGTGTTATAGGCTACGTTTGTACACAAGTTTAACACTGAACTTATTTATGATTATTTATTAATTTGAAATAGAAATTTTTCAATATAATTTGTACAAACAAAACGATAGTGAATGGTTTCTACAGTTTTATATACGTTTAACACTTTTTTATCTTGTGCGTGAAAAAAACGTTTCAATAAAGTAATTATTTTGCCTATATAAATTATTTTTTTATAAAAAGTTATTTTCGTTGATGCGATTTTTTTATTTGTCAAACAGTCTTTTAATATGAAAAATTTATAAAATTCTGATCCTCACAATTGAATAAACAATACTTTTACTTTTAATTTACTTATTAAAACATATTGGATATGCACGCAATAATATAAATAGTACGATATATTATTAGATATTTACATAACGTATATGTATATGTAGGATTTAAAAATAAATGCAAATACACATATACTGAGTAAATTAGCAACAAATGCTTAAATTATTCTTGTATATACATACCTTAAACATTCTTTATTTAATATGTGACTGACATAAACAATTAAATGTAATAAAAAATCTAACATGTAAATTAATAGAATAATTATGAATAAATTTTCTATCGATTCACTATTATATAAATTGCTGTTATGCATACTTTTTTTTACTGAACTGGAGGTGCTTTAGATGTGTGTATTGGAAAAGTAATAAAATACCTCGAGCGTTGTGTGCAGGTACACAAAGTAAATCAGCTTTCTGCGATTTATGATTTCGATTCATTAAAATTAATTCATTATTACATTCGATACGTTTGGTTAAATGTAATCGTAAATAATTTCGGTAATCATTTAATTGTATAAATTATAAAAATAGTTGTTACATTATTATTGTTGTTTAAAAATAATATTAAAAAAATATTTTTATAAAAGATATGTGTTATAGGCTACGTTTGTACAAGTTTAACACTGAACTTATTTATGATTATTTATTAATTTGAAATACAAATTTTTCAATATAATTTGTACAATAAGTGTACAGGTTTATATACCATGAAAAGCTTACATTGTATACACGTGATAAGCGATACAAATCAATTGATCTCACGTAAAAGAAAATGATAAAATCTATTATTGTTTAGATCATTAAGCATAAGATTTATGATTTCGATTCATTAAAATTAATTCATTATTACATTCGATACGTTTGGTTAAATGTAATCGTAAATAATTTCGGTAATCATTTAATTGTATAAATTATAAAAATAGTTGTTACATTATTATTGTTGTTTAAAAATAATATTAAAAAAATATTTTTATAAAAGATATGTGTTATAGGCTACGTTTGTACAAGTTTAACACTGAACTTATTTATGATTATTTATTAATTTGAAATAGAAATTTTTCAATATAATTTGTACAATAAGTGTACAGGTTTATATACCATGAAAAGCTTACATTGTATACACGTGATAAGCGATACAAATCAATTGATCTCACGTAAAAGAAAATGATAAAATCTATTATTGTTTAGATCATTAAGCATAAGATTTATGATTTCGATTCATTAAAATTAATTCATTATTACATTCGATACGTTTGGTTAAATGTAATCGTAAATAATTTCGGTAATCATTTAATTGTATAAATTATAAAAATAGTTGTTACATTATTATTGTTGTTTAAAAATAATATTAAAAAAATATTTTTATAAAAGATATGTGTTATAGGCTACGTTTGTACACAAGTTTAACACTGAACTTATTTATGATTATTTATTAATTTGAAATACAAATTTTTCAATATAATTTGTACAAACAAAACGATAGTGAATGGTTTCTACAGTTTTATACACGTTTAACACTTTTTTATCTTGTGCGTGAAAAAAACGTTTCAATAAAGTAATTATTTTGCCTATATAAATTATTTTTTTATAAAAAGTTATTTTCGTTGATGCGATTTTTTTATTTGTCAACTAAACAGTCTTTTAATATGAAAAATTTATAAAATTCTGATCCTCACAATTGAATAAACAATACTTTTACTTTTAATTTACTTATTAAAAATATTGGATATGCACGCAATAATATAAATAGTACGATATATTATTAGATATTTACATAACGTATATGTATATGTAGGATTTAAAAATAAATGCAAATACAACATATACTGAGTAAATTAGCATAACAAATGCTTAATTATTCCTTTTATATACATACCTTAAACCTTCTTTAGTTTAATATGTGACTGACATAAACAATTAAATGTAATAAAAAATCTAACATGTAAATTAATAGAATAATTATGAATAAATTTTCTATCGATTCACTATTATATAAATTGCTGTTATGCATACTTTTTTTTACTGAACTGGAGGTGCTTTAGATGTGTGTATTGGAAAAGTAATAAAATACCTCGAGCGTTGTGTGCAGGTACACAAAGTAAATCAGCTTTCTGCGATTTAAGATTTCGAACCTTGTTGCTTTACCGACAAGCTTTACTGGTCTACGAAACAATTGCTACGCGTGTTTTTAATTAATGGAAAATTGATAACTTCCAATACCTCGGTAATTTTATGCTTGATGTATTTTTATTAATTTTCCCTTACTGCACTTTATTTTTAATAATTATTAAAGTGATTTTATATTAATTTACTGCTTCGATTTATGAGATGTACGCAACGTTTTATTGTAAAAATATAATTATAATGATATTAAAATTAATTATTAAAATTGAGACCTAGATAGATAGGAATTTTGTCATTAAGATTTTGAGGTTAAAAGAAATGGTATACCTTTTTAAATTAAATGTATATGAGTTTCTGAATAATTATAACAGCAAACAATTTTGAAGAAATATATTTTTATTTTAATCTACAATTTAATACACAACTTAACATAAATAATAAAATCCCATTACTTTTACATTTGCAATATTATTGTGGAAAATACAATTAGAAAAATATATTATCCAACAGACGCAAATATATTATCAAAAATCCGAGTATATTGAAAAAAGCATTCCAGTTTTCTAAATTCTCGTATATATAACGAATACAAATCATCATTACTTTTTCTTCCTTAGCCCAATTTCGCAGATGTACTTTCATCATTGAAATTGATGCATCCCACGGGTACATATATATACAGTCCCCGTCGGCGCGCGTCCATTTAAATCCGTTTTTTCATCGTGACCAAGCGCGACAGCGACTTATCACGGCTGCTTTGCAATGGAAAAACACGAGTCCCGAGACTTTGAGTTTTCTAAATTGTATATAGGAAGAAATTTTCCGCAAAAGCAGCGATTCGCGCGACGACATCTAGAGGTTATCGGAGACCCCCGCAACCGATGCGACGTCTGGTCCTTGAACTCGTTCCTCGTTCGTCAAAGCGCGCGATTTATTTCAAATGAATTTGCGAATGTAACCTTTGGTAACTGCGCTTTCGTATTACCCCTGTTTATTTTTTTTTCGAGTTTCAATAATTTTGCGCGGAATTATAGTTACACGGAACGATACCAATAAACATATGACTTACCGTTATCGTTACACAACGACTACATAAATGCAGTGTATTGAGATTTGCCAATATATTTTTAAAACACGCGTGCGAACAGTACAATGAGCGTTCAAGTTTACGTTATACTATCAATTTAGCATATACAAGCTTGTTTTATGTACATTTTCCTCATGTTATATGAAGTTTATACAAGACAATTTCTATTTCTATTATTTTATTATTAATAATCGACTATAAATATATGCACAATTTCACCTTTTATTACATCCAGTGCAAGAGAATTTGAATTTCGCAAATTTATAATGACTTTAAGTAATGGTTTTGTATCATTTAGCTTACGTTCTCCCAAAATTCAAAGAGACGAAATTAAAATGTTATATGTTTGTCCCGACTGGAAACTATAAATTTTAATTTCTTTCACGAATTAACATGATCATCTATATGTCTTTAATGCTATAGATTGCGTGAAGATCGATATCGTAAAGGCATATTAAATTCTTCCAATACATCAATTATTAAAAATAGAATCTTGCATCCAAACCTTATCGAATTTATTCGTTGATTAGATTGTTAAATTTAGTATATCCTTTTGTCTTTTTATCGGGTAACTTAATTCTCTACAGATTAAATCATATTACTGCGACGATCACCTTTTTATTGACAATCGCACAAACAAAGAGCTCATGTGCAGTTAAGAAAGTATACGATAATCTACGACCTTTTGTTATTCGTTCGAACATACATAAGAAGGAGACAATTAAAGTTACATATTTTTTTTATATTTTATAACTCCGAGGATTTCATTCAATTTTTTTTTAAATTTAATTTTTAATTATATTTAAAAAAAATTAAATGTAACTAAATAATTTGAAATTTCTTTCTACCAATGTCTTTAATTGGTAAGAGACTGATTCGAGTATATATATACCAATGGACCACTTGTAAAATAGATAAATTTTGTGATATTTTCATTTTATCAGCAGATGTAAGCCGAGAAAGTTGTAGTGATTCCAATATATCTGTGACTCTGTATTCCGATAAGAAAGATGATAAATAATTATTGTTACAAATTTTTTAAAGTACAAATGTGCTTTTGTTAAAAGAAAAATTATTCGTGTTACACTTTGCTTATCTACAAAACGTTTTTGTAATTGTACCATGTTTTTTATAGGATAAAACTTAATATTTTAAATTTGTTCATTTCGATCGTGTAACAAAACATAATGAAGAAAAGAGTATTAGCAGCGGAAACAATATTTGAATAAAATGTAGCGCGTTATATCGATTTTATCGTAATTGCAGGTAAAGGTAGATTAAGGATCCACTGTGTAAATTGAAGTTTATGACAAGATATTATGTTTGTAAAATTAAAAACAATAATAATCCACTTGCAATTTGTGTTTTACTGCAGTCTAATTTATTCATCCAAATGACGCATTGTAAAGCAGAAGTAACGCTCTCGGATTTTCAGCAAAGAAAAATATTATTGACTAACACAACAATATGATAGCGTATATGTGCGTTTTATAATTAAAGTTTGAATCATAATAATTATTAATTTTAAAAAGTGAGATAAAACATATACATATAAATTACTCGAAAAGCTGTATAAACCTTAACAGAATTAGAAAGAGTTTAAATAAAAAAAAAATTACTCGAAACATTACTGATGAATAGCTTATAATACGTGTACTCGACATACCATTTTTTTTAAATTCGCGTAAACGATTTAAGGAGTTTTAAAATCAACCAATGACTCGCAAAAGCTCGATTCTTTGCTGCAAATTCTCGGTTAGATACTCAATGTCAAGTGCAGTACGGAGACTCGGCTGCGATGCGAACATCCTAAGGCAAGGACGGAGCGTTTTGCGCGTGCCGCTGCTGAGCTTCAAACACGCCGCTTTTGCTTACCACGTCTTTGTCGTTTGGTGGGAACGTTTATTCGTTAGAAAATTATGTAGGGTTTCAATTTCTTACACATTAACGCATTTGTGTCAACGTTGATGATTGCGTATATTTCGCACTATAGTATATAATATAGAACACTTTTTTTTTACTTAGCAACTTTTGCTTTTATATTTCTCACTAGTATTTAAGATGCATCGTCATTGCAATTTGCTTAGATTACTTTTTATTTAAAATTGGATAATTATGTGTTTTAAATGTTCCGAATGACATTGCTTGTCAAAAGCTCGTGACGAATCGAATTTAATGTAACGCCTAGTAATTTAAATTTCGCGCCAAAAATTATATCGATTATTCCGTGTCTATTGTAAAAATAAAAATTTTAAATAAAAATAAAGAATTGTACCCGCTGGCTGTCCTAATAAATAACATTGCTATCAAGGGAGGGTAAATAATATTTGTGAAAAGTTTGACTTACTAAAAAACGAATAGGTTACGTTTTACCTTTCTTTTAGTAAGTTTGTCAAACTTTCCACAAATCAAAAGGCGCGATAGCGCCTGACGCAAGTATTATTATTTACTCTCCCTTGACAGAAATGTCGTTTATTATGACAATGTTTTTATGATTATGTTTACAATAAACACGGAATAATCGATATAATTTTTGGCGCGAAATTTAAATTACTAAAGAGTCTTTGAAATCGCCTTAATAATAGATATAAGTAAAAGCATAGCTTGGGAGAAAGTAAAATATCGTTCATGCGTTTAGGAAATGTTATATGTTAAATATATATACATGCTTCAACTATATATATATATATATATAAATGTATATGAGTTTCTTAATAATTATAACAGCAAACAATTTTGAAGAAATATATTTTTATTTTAGTCTATAATTTAATACACAACTTAACATAAAATAATAAAATTCCCATTACTTTTACATTTGCAATATTATTGTGGAAAATACAATTAGAAAAATATATTATCCAACAGACGCAAATATATTATCAAAAATCCGAGTATATTGAAAAAAGCATTCCAGTTTTCTAAATTCTCGTATATATAACGAATACAAATCATCATTACTTTTTCTTCCTTAGCCCAATTTCGCAGACGTACTTTCATCATTGAAATTGATGCATCCCACGGGTACATATATATACAGTCTCCGTCAGCGCGCGTCCATTTAAATCCGTTTTTTCATCGTGACCAAGCGCGACAGCGACTTATCACGGCTGCTTTGCAATGGAAAAACACGAGTCCCGAGACTTTGAGTTTTCTAAATTGTATATAGGAAGAAATTTTCCGCAAAAGCAGCGATTCGCGCGACGACATCTAGAGGTTATCGGAGACCCCCGCAACCGATGCGACGTCTGGTCCTTGAACTCGTTCCTCGTTCGTCAAAGCGCGCGATTTATTTCAAATGAATTTGCGAATGTAACCTTTGGTAACTGCGCTTTCGTATTACCCCTCTTTATTTTTTTTCGAGTTTCAATAATTTTGCGCGGAATTATAGTTACACGGAACGATACCAATAAACATATGACTTACCGTTATCGTTACACAACGACTACATAAATGCAGTGTATTGAGATTTGCCAATATATTTTTAAAACACGCGTGCGAACAGTACAATGAGCGTTCGAGTTTTACGTTATACTATCAATTTGGCATATACATACTTGTTTTATGTACATTTCCTCATGTGTATATGAAGTTTATACAAGACAATTTCTATTTCTAATTCTTTTTATTATTAATAATACGACTATAAATATATACACAAATTTCACATTTTTATTACATCCAGTGCAAGAGAATTTGAATTTCGCAAATTTATAATGACTTTAATTAATGGTTTTGTATCATTTAGCTTACGTTCTCCCAAAATTCAAAAGACGAAATTAAAATGTTATATGTGTGTCCCGACTGGAAACTATAAATTTTAATTTCTTTCAACGAATTAACATGATCATCTATATGTCTTTAATGCTATAGATTGCGTGAAGATCGATATCGTAAAGGCATATTAAATTCTTCCAATACATCAATTATTAAAAATAGAATCTTGCATCCAAAACCTTATCGAATTTATTCGTTGATTAGATTGTTAAATTTTAGTATATCCTTTTGTCTTTTATCGGGTAACTTAATTCTCTACAGATTAAATCATATTACTGCGACGATCACTTTTTATTGACAATCGCACAAACAAAAGAGCTCATGTGCAGTTAAGAAAAGTATACGATAATCTACGACCTTTTGTTATTCGTTCGAACATACATAAGAAGAGACAAGTAAAGTTACATATTTTTTTTATATTTTATAACTCGGAGGATTTCATTCAATTTTTTTTTTAATTTAATTTTTAATTATATTTAAAAAAAATTAAATGTAACTAAATAATTTGAAATTTCTTTCTACCAATTCTTTAATTGGTATAGACTGATTCGAGTATATATATACCAATGGACCACTTTTAGAATAATAAATTTTGTGATATTTTTCATTTTTATCAACGGATTTAAGCCGAGAAAGTTGTAGTGATTCCAATATATCTGTACTCTGTATTCGATAAGAGATGATAATAATTATTGTTACAAATTTTTTAAAGTAAAAATGTGCTTTTGTTAAAATTATTCGTGTTACACTTTGCTATATACAAAACGTTTTTGTAATTGTATACATTTTTTATAGATAAAACTTAATAATTTCAAATTTGTTCATTTCGATCGTAACAAACATAATGAAAGTAAGATATTACAGGCGGAAACAATATTTGATAAATTTAGCTCGTTTATCGATTTTATCGTAATTGCAGGTAAAGGTATGATTAAGGATCCACTGTGTAAATTGAAGTTTATGACAAGATATAATGTTTGTAAAATTAAAAACAATAATAATCCATTTGCAATTTTTGCTTTACTGCAGTCTAATTTTTCTTCCAAATGACGCATTGTAAAGAAGAAGTAACGCTCTTCGGATTTTCAGCAAAGGAAAATATTATTGACCAACACGAACAATAATATAATAAACTTTATTTTCCTATTAATATGATAGCATATATGTGCGTTTTATAATTAAAGTTTGATATTATTAAGACGCGCGTCTCGTAAATATAATATAAATCATAATAATTATTAATTTTAAAAAGTGAGATAAAACATATACATATAAATTACTCGAAAAGCTGTATGAACCTTAACAGGATTTGAAAGAGTTTAAATAAAAAAAAATTACTCGAAACATTACTGATGAATAGCTTATAGTAATCGTGTACTCGACATACCATTTTTTTAAGATTCGTTTAAACGATTTAAGGAGCTTGAAAATCAACCAATGACTCGCAAAAGCTCGATTCTTTGCTGCAGATTCTCGGTTAGATACTCAATGTCAAGTGCAGTACGGAGACTCGGCTGCGATGCGAACATCCTATATAAGGCAAGGACGGAGCGTTTTGCGCGTGCCGTTGCTGAGCTTCAAACACGCCGCTTTCATTTACCACGTCTTTGTCGTTTGGTGGGAACGTTTATTCGTTAGAAAATTATGTAGGGTTTCAATTTCTTACACATGAACGCATTTGTGTCAACGTTGATGATTGCGTATATTTCGCACTATAGTATATAATATAGAACACTTTTTTTTTTACTTAGCAACTTTTGCTTTTATATTTCTCACTAGTATTTAAGATGCATCGTCATTGCAATTTGCTTAGCTTACTTTTTATTTAAAATAGGATAATTATGTGTTTTAAATGTTCCGAATGACATTGCTTGTCAAAAGCTCGTGACGAATCGAATTTAATGTGACGCCTAGTAATTTAAATTTCGCGCCAAAAATTATATCGATTATTCCGTGTCTATTGTAAAAATAAAAATTTTAAATAAAAATAAAGAATTGTACCCGCTGGCTGTCCTAATAAATAACATTGCTATCAAGGGAGGGTAAATAATATTTGTGAAAAGTTTGACTTATTAAAAAACGAAGAGGTTACGCTTTACCTTTCTTTTAGTAAGTTAGTCAAACTTTCCACAAATCAAAAGACGCGATAGCGCCTGACGCAAGTATTATTATTTACTCTCCCTTGACAGAAATGTCGTTTATTATGACAATGTTTTTATGATTATGTTTACAATAAACACGGAATAATCGATATAATTTTTGGCGCGAAATTTAAATTACTAAAGAGTCTTTGACGTCGCTTTAATAATAGATATAAGTAAAAGCATAGCTTGGGAGAAAGTAAAATATCGTTCATGCGTTTAGGAAATGTTATATGTTAAATATATATACATGTTTCAACTATATATATATATATATATATGATAAGATAGATCGGACTTCATCTAATTGCTCCCTCTAGATCTAAAATTAAACTCTCGAGAGTTCAACAGTTCTGGTGATCGAATAGAAGAAATTGACCTGCTATACACGAAGAAGATAAGATTTCGATGGTGAAATGACAGTATATTTGTTTGCCTCCGGATTCGATAGCGATATATAGCCAAGATCGTTGGGGGTCCGATAACCCCTGAATCTTCAAGTTATCATCACCGCTCCTCCTATATAATACTTGTTGTTCAGTTATTCGCGTCAACGGAATTGCTTCATCTCGCTTTGTTTCATCGAAAAATGTGACGCAAACTTATTTTTCACTACCTGTTCACTCGATCAGCTCGAATGTTTATATAGTTCAATCTTATTTCAACCTAATGACGAACGTAGCTATATACTTGGATTACTCAACATTTATCAATCGTACGACGACTGTTGATATATTCTTCTAGTTTTCATTCGCAGATGGTTGGAATTACGCGTGTTGTTATATATCCCGTACTTCCGAGCTGGATTATCGGCTGAACGTTTTATTCAATTACCCTCGTATGTATACGGGGTGTGTAAAAAAACCCCGTTATAACTTTTAGGATTTTTCCCTGACTATCTGTTCATGACCTTGGGCTTGACATTGACCTTAACCTTCAAGGTCGTGTCAAGATAAAATCCATATTTGTTTAATGGAGATCCCTAATTTTTATTAAGGATTTTTTTTGAAAATTAGAAGTTTCCGTTTAAAAATATTAACTTGAACTTTATGGTCAATGCATTCCCGCTGAATTATCGTGCCGTCCCGGAACTTTTGATACACCCTATATATCAAACAATAGGCTTTATTAATTAATATTTTTATCGATAAAAATATTAATTAATTTAGTTATACTACAGTCGACATAAGTAATATTTTATCAATAGGCTTTATGTTTATTTTACTTATATATCAATGATTTTTCTGTATTGGTGAGAGAACTATATGTATATGTGTATGATTTTGTGCCATTATATAGAATATTATTTTTTAATTATAAAAACCCGAATGATTATTATCATTTATAGATAAAAACATACATTTTCCAGATAAATACGAAAACATGTTTTGTACGTCTGCCGTGGATTCATTGACTTCTTTTCAAAATAATCTTTATTGTTGCCAAATAAATTTAAGTTCGATTTAATAATTTTTTTTAAAATATGTTCACAAATGCACATTGTTTTTTTTTTTGGTCACGATCGTTACTCTGATGTGTCTTACACTTTTATCGATATTATATCGATGTGTATATAATAATTTTAAAGGCACAACTCAGCCAATTTTTAATAGAGTATATCTTTCTCGTTGGGTATTAGTATTTGGTCCAACATTAGAAACCAACATTGGGTCTCAATATTGCAACGTCAAATATTATTTTTCTTTTTTTCTACATTATTTTAAATTTAATTATAAGAGATGATGCTACAACAACCCCATCTGAACAATTTGCTTCTTACATTTAAATGTTAATATCATTTACGAACTTGTTGGACTCAGAAAATGGTTGTTTCATATATTTTTTTTATAAACAAAAGAATGAATTTTTGAAAACGTCCTGAACGCAAACATGTTTTAAACAATATACCCAATTTATTTTAATTTTTACATCAATAATTCAATTAGGACGTTTCGGTTGAAAGTTTGTGATTAGATAGTTTCCTTTTTTATTAATAATACACCAATCAAAAATTGTTTATTCAATTATTATTCAATTATTATTAAAAATCTTATACTTTATTTACAATAAAAACGTTCAACTATCTATATGAATATTTTTAGTTTTTTAATTTAATGTTTTAAATATTATTTTCACCCCGACGGTCTGAAAAGTTAACTTTATTGACCCTTTTCCATGGAGTGAAAATTTATTTTATTCCCTAGGGACGTAAAGTACTTTATTGCTCAGTAAATTTACTTTAATCCCTCTAAATTCACTTTATTGCAGGCTAAATTTAGTTTATTCCTTGTAAATTTTATCTATTGTAGAACGAATTTGTATTTTGTGGTCAGGGTGAAAAGTCTTATATGCACCTCGGAAGTAATTGGTAATTATTCCCTTGCGCGATGTTCTGCTCTCGCTAAAACTCGGGCATCAAACTTCGCCCGCGGGTATAAAGACCATTTTTATTCCCTTGGTGCATAAATAATTATTCTGGATAGGAAAGTGTAGATACCTGCAATTTTGGTCTGACATCCCAGTGACAATTAAATTTTTAGTTCAATATAAATCTATTTTTCATCCGAACCACCCGAAAATTTCACTACGTTGACTTCAAACGTGAGACTAAAATAGTATTTTATTCCCTAGGGAGTAAAAGTACTTTTTACTCTGAAAAAAAATCACAGATATACTGTTCGAAACAAGTAATTAGTGTGAAAGAGAGATTTTTACCAAATACTTGATTATAAATTAACAATACGTAAATTACCATTTTTGGTCAGTAATATATAGTTATAAAACAATAATTCACGGGGACCGAAAAATCTTGCAGGTTTATTAATAAAAAGATTTGAAAAATTATCAGATTATTATAGTTTCAAAGGAAACAACAACATTGCAGAGCACTTCTTTATTCAATAAATTGAATTCTTCTTTTAATAAAAAAATAAATCGTTATTCCGTTTTTTTTATAGAGTTTACATCCCGTTAGTATGAAAATAGAATTAACTAAGACTTGAAATATTTGTTTGAACTCACGGAGCCAATGAAACATAATAAAACAGGAAAATTTAATTTAATAGACAAAGAAAAACGAGTCAACTCATACAGTTACTATATATTAATTAAATATTAACCATGTTAACAATAATTATAGATATAAATGATATAGTATGATAGATTTACATACTTGTATTACAAGTGACGAATGTGTATGTCTGCAATTGCAACATGTCATCACAAAAATCTCATTTATGAAGTAGGATCTTATACAATTAACTTTATAATTATTATAATAAAAATAAGTAATTACTGACAAAGACTATTCCAATTTACAAATCAACTTGAATTAAACGATCCTCCTTTACTTGAGAAGAAAAATAGAAAATATTAATTAATAAATGAAATTATAATTGATACATATCAAATATAGACACAATTTATACCTATAGGCACATTGATTTTAATTATAAATTCTTGTAGTTAAACTGTGACGAGAAAAAACGTTAGTTCCATTCATAGTATCCATCATAGAATTTTGTTTTAAATTTATCTATCTTTAGAAAGAAGATGTGACGTATTACAGTGTATTATTGTGTTAACAGTAAACAGAAGTTAAGATGTTATCGTTTGTTGTCACTTTGCAAACACACATATTAGTTAATACAAAAAAATATGGAAATACGCGTTAATGGATTGTTACAAAGGAGTTGTCCACATGCGCATGTATTCAAAAATGTATGTTTTTCAACAAATCAGGTGATTTTACTACGTCAATATAGTAAATTATATAATAGTCAATTAAACTATTAAATATTGACGTCTTGAAATTTATTTGATTTTATTATTGTGTTTAAAATATAATATTGTATAGTATTGACGAAAAAGTGTAACTTATTAATCGATAAATTAATTAAATCATGTATTTGTTTGAAAATTAAATTGATTAACGCACAATAAAAATGTCAACTATAATTAGTATTTCAATCCCCTGTTATCTATATTTTGTTATTTGGCAGCCGTAAATTTCCAACCAAGACTTTGTTCCATTTCGTTTTTAATATATAATAGGAATTGGTGGAATGAATTTTGTTTAGCAGTGAAAAGGCCTTATTATCGATCAATTTATTATTTTCATATACAAAGATACGATAAGATAGTAGATATTAAAAATCTTATACTTTATTTACAATAAAAACGTTCAACTATCTATATGAATATTTTAGTTTTTTAATTTAATGTTTTAAATATTATTTTCACCCCGACGGTCTGAAAAGTTAACTTTATTGACCCTTTTCCATGGAGTAAAATTTATTTTATTCCCTAGGGACGTAAAGTATTTATTGCTCAGTAAATTTACTTTAATCCCTCTAAATTCACTTTATTGCAGGCTAAATTTAGTTTATTCCTTGTAAATTTTATCTATTGTAGAACGAATTTGTATTTTTGGTCAGGGTGAAAAGTCTTATATGCACCTCGGAAGTAATTGGTAATTATTCCCTTGCGCGATGTTCTGCTCTCGCTAAAACTCGGGCATCAAACTTCGCCCGCGGGTATAAAGACCATTTTTATTCCCTTGGTGCATAAATAACTATTCTGGATATGAAAGTGTAGATACCTGCAATTTTGGTCTGACATCCCGTGACAATTAAATTTTTAGTTCAATATAAATCTATTTTTCATCCGAACCACCCGAAAATTTCACTACGTTGACTTCAAACGTGAGACTAAAATAGTATTTTATTCCCTAGGGAGTAAAAGTACTTTTTACTCTGAAAAAAGTCACAGATATACTGTTCGTAACAAGTAATTAGTGTGAAAGAGAGATTTTTACCAAATACTTGATTATAAATTAACAATACGTAAATTACCATTTTTGGTCAGTAATATATAGTTATAAAACAATAATTCACGGGGACCAAAAATCTTGCAGGTTTATTAATAAAAAGATTTGAAAAAATTATCAGATTATTATAGTTTCAAAGGAAACAACAACATTGCAGAGCACTTCTTTATTCAATAAATTGAATTCTTCTTTTAATAAAAAAATAAATCGTTATTCCGTTTTTTTTATAGAGTTTACATCCCGTTAGTATGAAAATAGAATAACAACACAGTTTTAACTAAGACTTGAAATATTTGTTTGAACTCACGGAGCCAATGAAACATAATAAAAACAGGAAAATTTAATTTAATAGACAAAGAAAAACGGTCAACTCATACAGTTACTATATATTAATTAAATATTAACCATGTTAACAATAATTATAGATATAAATGATATAGTATGATAGATTTACATACTTGTACTACAAGTGACGAATGTGTATGTCTGCAGTTGCAACATTTCATCACAAAAATCTCATTTATGAAGTACCTAGGATCTTATAATTTAATTTAACTTTATAATTATTATAATAAAAATAAGTAATTACTCACGAAGACTATTCCAATTTACAAATCAACTTGAATTAAACGATCTTCCTTTACTTGAGAAGAAAAATAGAAAATATTAATTAATAAATGAAATTATAATTGATACATATCAAATATAGACGCAATTTATACCTATAGGCACATTTTAATTATAAATTCTTGTAGTTAAACTGTGACGAGAAAAAACGTTAGTTCCATTCATAGTATCCATCATAGAATTTTGTTTTTAAATTTATCTATCTTTAGAAAGAAGATGTGACGTATTACAGTGTATTATTGTGTTAACAGTAAACAGAAGTTAATGATGTTATCGTTTGTTGTCACTTTTGAAAACACAACATATTTAGTTAATACAAAAAAATATGGAAATACGCGTTAATGGATTGTTACAAAGGAGTTGTACAATGCGCATGTATTCAAAAATGTATGTTTTTCAACAAATCAGTTGATTTTACTACGTCAATATAGTAAATTATATAATAGCCAATTAAACTATTGAAATATTTGACGTCTTGAAATTTTTATTATTGTGTTTAAAATATAGCATTATATAGTATTGACGAAAAAGTGTAACTTATTAATTGATAAATTAATTAAATTATGTATTTGTTTGAAAATTAAATTGATTAACGCACAATAAAATGTCAACTATAATTAGTATTTCAATCCCCTGTTTATCTAGATTTTTGTTATTTGGCGCCGTAAATTTCCGACCAAGACTTTGTTCCATTTCGTTTTTAATAATATAATAGGAATTGGTGGAAATGAATTTTGTTTAGCAGTGAAAAGGCCTTTTATCGATCAAATTTATTATTTTCATTACAAAGATACGATAAGATAGTAGATATTAAAAACCTTTTTTTCTCTGCACCCAGAAACAGTTGTTAAAATCTGTTTAGATAATCAGTTGACCTGTATCCAAATAAGATACATTATGACACACACTGTAGATCGATTGTTAAGCATTATTTAAAAATATAATAAGTAAAAATATATTATTTTTCGAAGTAATGAGAAACTTAGTTTGCACTTATTTATATGACTGGTGAATGAACTAAACCAATCTATAAATAATACGAGAGTTTCGCTCATCTCAATGATTTGAAACGTAATTGTATAGCAAATGCGAGACTTTGTTGAAGCTCTATTAACAGTTTTACCAAATATAACTTTTACGTATATACCACCTCTCTCTGCGTCTGTTTAGTGATACGTAGACATGTTTTTACGTTTTAGTATTGCAAAAAGCAAATTGGTACACATTCGTATAGACAAAAATATTAACTTACTTTTTATTTATTAAATTATCACCATGATTGCTTTTCGAATATAGAGTTGGTATAATATTATTTTATTTATCTAAAAATGATAATGAAATGTTATTTTACTATATCTTTTAATATAATTTACGTTACAATTTTTTTAATTAAAATTTTTCATCTATGTACACTCACCACCACATGCTTTTGCCCACCCTACGCAAAAATCACTAAAGATTAAAAGTTTTATTACTCAGGAGCAAAACATCGTAGCTCAAAAAATCCAACGCCATTCGAAAGAGCAGGTGAAAACCTTTAAAAAATGCTACTGTACAAGTAAAAAAGTTTAAATTTGAGTTTTTTATAAGTATTAAAAAGAGATGAAAAATTGCTAAAAATCATGCCTCTTTTTGATCCGCTGCAGATTTAGTTCCCTTATTCGTAGCTTAAAAAAACTAACGGGGTTTGAAAGGTAATTGTTTTAGCTTTAAAATGAGGGGTCGAACGTTTTTTTAACCCACTTTTTACCGATGTTAGCGCATTTTTTGTGAAAAAACACGCTTTTTTTGGAAATGGGAATATATGAAAGAAAAAGAGAGATAGAGAAAAACTTCAAAGAGAAAAAAGATGCTATTTTACTCACAGAATATAGATCTGCAGGTTAAAACGAGATTTGGACAAAAAAATTTTTTTCAATTTTTTAGCATATCAAAAACTAAAAAAACCTTTAATTAAGTTGTAGACAATGTAGCATTCTTTAACTTAATGTTATTCTATTATTTTTAAATTAAATTTACGGTTAAATTATGCATTTTTTCAAGACCAATTTTAAAAAAATAACTATACATGGATCTACTCAAATTTAATTACTCAACCTTATATTATCGTTGATTACAATTTATTTATTATGTACATGAACTAATACAAAGTATAAATTTAGATAACTTAAAATTTAATATTAATTAAATTTATTAAATCTAAAAAATCACTTTTTTATTTTATTAAATTTAGAAAATTTAATTTAAAAATAATAGAATAACATTAAGTTAAAGAATGCTACATTGTCTACAACTTAATTAAAGGTTTTTTTAGTTTTTGATATGCTAAAAAATTGAAAAAAATTTTTTTGTCCAAATCTCGTTTTAACCTGCAGATCTATATTCTGTGAGTAAAATAGCATCTTTTTTCTCTTTGAAGTTTTTCTCTATCTCTCTTTTTCTTTCATATATTCCCATTTCCAAAAAAAGCGTGTTTTTTCACAAAAAATGCGCTAACATCGGTAAAAGTGGGTTAAAAAAACGTTCGACCCCTCATTTTAAAGCTAAAACAATTACCTTTCAAACCCCGTTAGTTTTTGTAAGCTACGATTAAGGGAACTAAATCTGCAGTGGATCAAAAAGAGGCATGATTTTTAGCAATTTTTCATCTCTTTTTAATACTTATAAAAAACTCAAATTTAAACTTTTTTACTCGTACAGTAGCATTTTTTAAAGGTTTTCACCTGCTCTTTCGAATGGCGTTGGATTTTTTGAGCTACGATGTTTTGGTCCTGAGTAATAAAACTTTTAATCTTTAGTGATTTTTGCGTAGGGTGGGCAAAAGCATGTGGTGGTGAGTGTATATCGTATTAGTTCTGTAAGAGTTATATGAGAAAGTTGTTTTACCAAGTGTAAAAAAAAGTAATACCAATCTTTAGGATTATTATAGTAAAATATTTTTAATACATATTATATTATAATTGTTTATTATTACATATAATACGAAATACCATAATATACACTCAACAGTAACATGACAAGTTTCTAAAGTTGAGCTCTCGTATATAGTTAGTGTATTCTAACTTTAAATTTTTTTTCTAGATATAACCATTCAAATCAAATAATTCACTATAAATGTGGTTGTCCGAAAACTCTGAATGCCACTAATAAAACAACAAGGACTATGCTCAAAACGGCACGTAACATAAACCTTGAAATATATATCCTATCAGTTTCGCAGCACACGTTACAGGCGCATATACGTAACCCATAGGAGAGGACCACGACGCAACGCAATTTCGTTAAGTAGCACGGAAGCAAGTTTCTCTAGACCATGCAGAGGTCTTTACTATAAGTAGAGAATAGCCTAGTTGCCTGTCGGAATCGGATTTTGTTGCAATTTTACACATCTATTTCTATGTAAGGTCCAGCACCGTATACAGTTAATAAACCTTATAAACCTGTAGATCTTAATAGAAACTATGATTTAAAATGTGTAGAAGGCAGTATATTATTTATTACGATAATGTACGATTATTCGAAATAAAAAAATATCATACAAATTAAATAAATGTAATTTAAAGACTATTTGTTTAATCTATCGTTAAGTCCTTTCTGTATGTTTATATTTTTTATTTTTGAAGAATGTTTAAACTTTAAGGTAACTCGTTATATTTGATTTGTATCGTTATTAAATATTTTTTAATATATTATATAATATGTAAAATATAACTATAATTATTTATTGTATTTCACGTTAATTGAATTTTATAAAACGTTATCAAAGTATAAATTTAGATAACTTAAAATTTAATATTAATTAAATTTATTAAATCTAAAAAATCACTTTTTTATTTTATTAAATTTAGAAAATTTAATTTAAAAATAATAGAATAACATTAAGTTAAAGAATGCTACATTGTCTACAACTTAATTAAAGGTTTTTTTAGTTTTTGATATGCTAAAAAATTGAAAAAAATTTTTTTGTCCAAATCTCGTTTTAACCTGCAGATCTATATTCTGTGAGTAAAATAGCATCTTTTTTCTCTTTGAAGTTTTTCTCTATCTCTCTTTTTCTTTCATATATTCCCATTTCCAAAAAAAGCGTGTTTTTTCACAAAAAATGCGCTAACATCGGTAAAAAGTGGGTTAAAAAAACGTTCGACCCCTCATTTTAAAGCTAAAACAATTACCTTTCAAACCCCGTTAGTTTTTGTAAGCTACGATTAAGGGAACTAAATCTGCAGTGGATCAAAAAGAGGCATGATTTTTAGCAATTTTTCATCTCTTTTTAATACTTATAAAAAACTCAAATTTAAACTTTTTTACTCGTACAGTAGCATTTTTTAAAGGTTTTCACCTGCTCTTTCGAATGGCGTTGGATTTTTTGAGCTACGATGTTTTGGTCCTGAGTAATAAAACTTTTAATCTTTAGTGATTTTTGCGTAGGGTGGGCAAAAGCATGTGGTGGTGAGTGTATATCGTATTAGTTCTGTAAGAGTTATATGAGAAAGTTGTTTTACCAAGTGTAAAAAAAAGTAATACCAATCTTTAGGATTATTATAGTAAAATATTTTTAATACATATTATATTATAATTGTTTATTATTACATATAATACGAAATACCATAATATACACTCAACAGTAACATGACAAGTTTCTAAAGTTGAGCTCTCGTATATAGTTAGTGTATTCTAACTTTAAATTTTTTTTCTAGATATAACCATTCAAATCAAATAATTCACTATAAATGTGGTTGTCCGAAAACTCTGAATGCCACTAATAAAACAACAAGGACTATGCTCAAAACGGCACGTAACATAAACCTTGAAATATATATCCTATCAGTTTCGCAGCACACGTTACAGGCGCATATACGTAACCCATAGGAGAGGACCACGACGCAACGCAATTTCGTTAAGTAGCACGGAAGCAAGTTTCTCTAGACCATGCAGAGGTCTTTACTATAAGTAGAGAATAGCCTAGTTGCCTGTCGGAATCGGATTTTGTTGCAATTTTACACGTATATTTCTATGTAATGTCCAGCACCGTATACAGTTAATAAGCCTTATAAACCTGTAGATCTTAATAGAAACTATAATTTAAAATGTGTAGAAGGCAGTATATTATTTATTACGATAATGTACGATTATTCGAAATAAAAAAATATCATACAAATTAAATAAATGTAATTTAAAGACTATTTGTTTAATCTATCGTTAAGTCCTTTCTGTATGTTTATATTTTTTCTTTTTGTAGAATGTTTAAACTTTAAGGTAACACGTTATATTTGACTTGTATCGTTATTAAATATTTTTTAATATATTATATAAATATGTAAAATATAACTATAATTATTTATTGTATTTCACGTTAATTGAATTTTATAAAACGTTATCAAACTAAAAATTTAATAAATTTCACATATTATCATTAATATTGCTTATTACTTTTACATTTCTCAAATTATTCTATGTACAATTTATTTAATTTCATTTAAATATTCAATATAGTTATTAAATACGAAGCAAACAAATAATGTAAATCGCGAGCGTTACTCGCTAGTATATATTTAATGTATTATTTGGTTTTTTTTTACTTTACTTTGGTTATTCTTCATTCATTTTACGTATTAACAAAATTTTTATTTTTGCTTAAAATTCGTGATATTTTTTACCATTTTTTTTTCTCAAGTTCTATATATGCTAAAACAAAGTTGTCCCTAAGTGGTGTTTTAAAAATAGCACTGTCGCTAAAATATACTTTCCAGTTTTCATTAATACGTACAGGTAAAATTTAAAGTGACTTTGGTCAAATATATGAATTATATCATTTGTTAATACACATACAAAAACAATTTTAGGATAAAAATTAACATTGTGCTATAAATAGATATAGCTGATACACATTTTTACTGTACACATATCTAATTAATATAAGAAATTGCGCCGAATTCATCGTATAGATAAATAGTTGTAGAAGCAAATATTTAAGTTTATATATTGCGTTTCATTTATGCACGGCTCTGCTAACACCGGAGTTTTAAAAATGGTAGGAATCCAAGCTATTTCCGATAACTCTTTAAAAATTTCTTCCGGTAAAACATATAGTCATCGTTTATTTTTAAGGTATTTACCCGCGTTAAAATCCATTAGATCAACATTCCTGACCCGTCAAAATACAACGATCTATCTCTTAAAGTTCAATCGATTCGATACTCCGATCAAGTCCACACCACCCAAATTAACTTAAAGCAACATACCGCGTTCTCCTTGATCGAGCTTTCGGAAAGCTCGTGTCGCCTATATATATATGTAATACCGAATAAATCGTATATAGAATATCTCACAGAATTGCGCGATTTTCGTGAAGTTTGCGCCCGCACCGCCGCCATAAATCAAAAGCTCCTATAGTTAGTCTTGTGATCCCTCGGCCGAGGAGTGGCCGCTCGAAATAGAGAGACAGGTGCCCGGCCTGTCCTATTTTTATCTCCGACGTCGGAGTCGACTGCGTGTTGACCCCCCCGATGTCATCGGGGTGCGATCGAGCGCCAATTTTTTTCTTTTTTTTTCACCTCGCTCCAGGGTCTCGCGTCGTCAAACTGGAAAATGGAAGGACGAGAGTTTCGACGTCTGAAAATGTCGTTTGGTTTTATCGACGCGCGCGTAACGTTCAATACTTCATTTTTCTATTTTCCTTTTGATCTCTAATCCAATTTTGTTTTCCGTGAATGATACGCTCGTGAAATTTAATTTTCATGCGATACGTTGTAAATAAAACTACGAAATATTATGTATTTATTTGACGTATATTTAGTAATTCGTAAAAAGTAAATTATATTTCAGTATAGAATAATAATTTGTTATAAATAGATTCGGAACGATAAATCTTATGGAAATTACCTATACGCTGATCTTTACGGCGATGATCGATGAGTACTTTACGAAATGGCTCAAAGAGAAATTTCTTGGAGAATAAATTAATAAAGTGTTTCCGTGAAATTGTCGGATAACGTCAGTGTATCGCGTTGTGGAGGAAAAAATTTGCAAATCATTCGATAGAAAGTAAAGCTCTATTTATCATTAATCTTCAAGCTTTTTACGAAGGTGACCCGCGAGCAACCCGCATAAGTAACATAATAATTAGCAAACATAAGTATATAAGTGTATGCAAAATTAGTTAATTGTATATCGGTAAAAATAAAATCGATAGAATAAATGTATTTTAATCGAGAAGCGAAACATCAATATTTAGAAAATCTTTTGATTAAATCAAGGTCGGGACACTGATGATGATCGTGCACTATAATACAATCGCATAGTATGTAACCCGTGCTGCACGTACGAAATCTAGGTCATAAAAAGTCGCAGTACACACCATACAGATCGACAAGTCGAAAAGTCACGAAATTTAAAAGTCACTTATGTTTTGATTCGCGAGCCTCGCTCGCTTATTTGGGTCGTCGGTAACCGTCTGCCGAGACTTACGCAAGGGAATCGAGCGTGTCATGGTGTGCGCCTCGCGCTCTTGGCCACACAATCTCTCTCTTCGTTTATTTTTCCCTCCCTCCCTGCATCGTGTCTTCAAAGGCGAGGCCTCTTTTCGGCGCGGTATTATTGCCTGGTGTGTCGCGCAACCGGCCATCGTTTATGCGCGTCTCTCGCAAAAAGAAAACACTAAAGCCTATAAAACATCGTTCCTTGTTGTTTTCGTATACGTATCACTCCTGGCGAACAACAATTTTTTACCGCGTGCATATTTTCGGGAAACGTGTAGGAATATACGTCACTCGTGTACGTATTTATTTTATTTTTGGGTCGTTGCCTCCTAAAACTCCCAAATGTATCTTATATACATTTTGGCGATATTCTTTAATTTTATTTTTTCTTTTTTTTTTATTAATGAAATTTTTATATAAAGTACGTATAAAATTTGCTTAATTTGTTATTCTTCCACTGAGGAAAAAGTTGCAGTAAAAGTGACAATGGTGTCTAGTACTGAAATTACAGACAGTCGGAATTCAATAATTTTTTTTATTGAGTAAATTCAATAAATTACTATACTGTACAGTAATATTTACTAAATTTATGGTAAATATAAGAATAATTGTAGTCAAGATTAATAGACTTTTAGTAAACGTTACTAGGCAGAATAGTAATTTTTTGAATTTTGAAAGTCTGTGATTTCATTACTAGACGTATTGTCATTTTTACTACAATTTAGTTCTCAGCGTGTGTAAAAAAATTTGTTTCAACTTTCTGTGATAACTCATTTTTAGTACCTTTATTTTCAATCAATCTGTTTAACTTAACATTTAACTGTTTGCATCGAGGTGTATTGCAGTTTTATATTGCACTTTTATTAATAAAAATTGATATTTTCTAATTGATTTTACCTATTTTATTTTCATAAACTTTTGTACTTAATAAACTAAAAATATGTTTTCATTAAATTTGTTTTTCAAGGGTGTACACTTTCTTTGCAAGTTATTAAGTACTGGTTCCACTGCGTGTCATGAAGTGAAAAAAATGATTTTATATTCTTTAAATAGCATTAATTTTTCGTAGATAAAATTTTTAGAAAATTCAAACTATCATAAAGCAAAATATTGAATAAACTATTATGGTATTTACGGTTATTGATCATATTGGTTATAAGCATATTGTTTCAAATATAAAATAAGAGTTAGTTACGTATAGCGGAAACTTACATTTTTCAGATATTATATACAATCTATAAAATTATATTTCTAACATATTATTTTGAAAAAAAAAAAAAAGTTAATATTTTAAACATTGCAGTAGGAATTATACAAATATTAATTGCTTGTATTAATGTAGTATGTTGAATAACGTAAATTTATCGTAAGTCTTAAAGAATCAATAAACTTAATTATATTAAATAAGCTTGACGAAGCAGGTAACAATGTAGCAATTACATAATTACTCGTATCATAATAAGTGTATGCAAAATTAGTTAATTGTATATATCGGTAAAAATAAAATCGATAGAATAAATGTATTTTAATCGAGAAGCGAAACATCAATATTTAGAAAATCTTTTGATTAAATCAAGGTCGGGACACTGATGATGATCGTGCACTATAATACAATCGCATAGTATGTAACCCGTGCTGCACGTACGAAATCTAGGTCATAAAAAGTCGCAGTACACACCATACAGATCGACAAGTCGAAAAGTCACGAAATTTAAAAGTCACTTATGTTTTGATTCGCGAGCCTCGCTCGCTTATTTGGGTCGTCGGTAACCGTCTGCCGAGACTTACGCAAGGGATTCGAGCGTGTCATGGTGTGCGCCTCGCGCTCTTGGCCACACAATCTCTCTCTTCGTTTATTTTTCCCTCCCTCCCTGCATCGTGTCTTCAAAGACGAGGCCTCTTTTCGGCGCGGTATTATTGCCTGGTGTGTCGCGCAACCGGCCATCGTTTATGCGCGTCTCTCGCAAAAAGAAAACACCAAAGCCTATAAAACATCGTTCCTTGTTGTTTTCGTATACGTATCACTCCTGGCAAACAACAATTTTTTACCGCGTGCATATTTTCGGGAAACGTGTAGGAATATACGTCACTCGTGTACGTATTTATTTTATTTTTGGGTCGTTGCCTCCTAAAACTCCCAAATGTATCTTATATACATTTTGGCGATATTCTTTAATTTTATTTTTTCTTTTTTTTTATTAATGAAATTTTTATATAAAGTACGTATAAAATTTGCTTAATTTGTTTATTCTTCCCACTGAGGAAAAAGTTGTAGTAAAAGTGACAATGGTGTCTAGTACTGAAATTACAGACAATCGGAATTCAATAATTTTTTTTATTGAGTAAATTCAATAAATTACTATACTGTACAGTAATATTTACTAAATTTATGGTAAATATAAGAATAATTGTAGTCAAGATTAATAGACTTTTAGTAAACGTTCTAGGCAGAATAGTAATTTTTTGAATTTTGAAAGTCTGTGATTTCATTACTAGATAGTATTGTCATTTTTACTACAATTTAGTTCTCAGCGTGTGTAAAAAAATTTGTTTCAACTTTCTGTGATGACTCATTTTTAATACCTTATTTTCAATCAATCTGTTTAACTTAACATTTAACTGTTTGCATCGAGGTGTATTGCAGTTTTATATTGCACTTTTATTAATAAAAATTGATATTTTCTAATTGATTTTACCTATTTTATTTTCATAAACTTTTGTACTTAATAAACTAAAAATATGTTTTCATTAAATTTGTTTTTCAAAGGTTGTACACTTTCTTTGCAAGTTATTAACTACTGGTCCCACTGCGTGTCATGAAGTGAAAAAAATGATTTTATATTCTTTAAATAGCATTAATTTTTCGTAGATAAAATTTTTAGAAAATTCAAACTATCATAAAGCAAAATATTGAATAAACTATTATGGTATTACGGTTATTGATCATATTAGTTATAAGCATATTGTTTCAAATATAAAATAAGAGTTAGTTACGTATAGCGGAAACTTACATTTTTCAAGATATTTATATACAATCTATAAAATTATATTTTTAACATATTATTTTGAAAAAAAAAAAAAAGTTAATATTTTAAACATTGCAGTAGGAATTATACAAATATTAATTGCTTGTATTAATGTAGTATGTTGAATAACGTAAATTTATCGTAAGTCTTAAAGAATCAATAAACTTAATTATATTAAATAAGCTTGACGAAGCAGGTAACAATGTAGCAATTACATAATTACTCGTATCATAATAAGTTTATTAATGAAATTTTCAAGGATACAATTGTATACCGTTGTTAACTTTAATTGCTAAATTTAATGCGTAGTTGTAGATACAAATTCTTATATGTTACCAACTTTCCGAAAGAAAACCATGCAAATCTTTAATATTTATATAAAAAATTGCTCAAAGGAAAGGTATGCACGATACAGAGATTTTACGGTACTTATAGTGTATTTCAAATTGTTCATATTTAATTATTATTACGCTGCGTTGAGATATTGCATTAAAAATACTGAAGGCCAGGGATCATAATAATATGGGTAAAAATTAAATTTTATACTAAAAATAAAATTTCATAAATAATGTGCATACAAATATTGCTCAGTTCATTATATTGTCATGAATAATATAATATGTTACAGAAAAAAAACAAAATAAATATTAAAGCTATATGTATATATTTAATAATCTAATTTTCATCAGCTTAGAGATTTTAATTTACTCAGCAATAGTCGTTTTACATACAGTTTATTTGTACGATAATCCTTCGTTACACAATCAACGATTTTGTAATTAATTATCTCGCTACACATCCGTAAACTATATGCATATTTGCAAATGATTTTGCAAAATGAACAAATGAGATAATTTTGCATATTTATGAAAAAAAAAAATAGAGGAACAAAGTGAACGTAGCAATTATACGGTCTGACAGCATTTGTAAGTGGAAAATTTCTCATTGCGTGAAAAACGCAAGTTTACGGAAGTGAGTTGCACGCGCTTTTACATTATATATCCTCGAGAGGCGACGTCGCACCACCAATCCATCTGAAACTCGACAACTTTTCAAGGACGAAGCTTTATTCGCAAATTGAATATATACCGTCGATGGCTCGACTTTCCGAGAAGCGAGTGATGTCGTTCAACTCTTTACAAGTTTGAGTGATTTATTCCTGTCACGAAAAATATAATTATACCGGAATTATTTACGTGCCTGGACAAATTTCAAGGTACTACTTTTAATTCAATGTCTTCTTTATAGTTTATGTTTTAATAATCCCACACGTAAACTTAAAAAAAAGAAAGTCTTTTTAATCTATTAATATAAATCATCTTGTAAAATATCGTCAGGTTTTTCTGTTATTTTCTATTATCGTCGTTAGGATAGATTCAATGTACCCGATCACGCGCATAATTATTATATTTAGATTTATTATCTTTACACCAGTTGATCCATTAACAATACTGCTTTATCCGTACTGGAGTTTCGAAGAAAATGACTGTACGATTTACATATCCGAATGCAGTGCTAGAATTATTTTCAGATGCTCAACGAAATACAAATTTGTAAATATAGAAATATTAATTGTGTAACGAAAAATATATATTTTTCAATTTTTAATCATTTATAACTAACGTAATAAATAAATGTTGATGTATTGATAAAGTAATCTGACAAGGAGAGCATCTCAAGTTTGGGAAATGGATCGTGCCCAGCTTGTAGTATATGTTTTCTAATATAAAAATATGAAGAAAGCCAGAGCCGCAGACCCTAACAATCGTTTTTTCAAAAGTTATACGCTATTAAAGCAAAATTTACAAAAAAACAGAGGCTTCACTTTAAACGTTTGTAACTTCTAAACTATCAAGTATTTACATTTAAACCAAAGTTAATGAAAAGCTTAGATTAAATAGATATAATATAAAATGTATAACTTAAATAAATTTCTGCAGAAATTTAACGAAAATTGGACACTACAAATTTTATTGACTTTTTAAGCTATAATTTTTAATTTAGCTGTAATTTTGCTCCATTCTAATGGATTTTAACGTATTTTTTTAATATCTATTTATCTTATCTCAGCTTTTCATTAAACTTTCATTTGATGTTAATATTCGATTGTTTAGAAGTTACAAGCGTTTAAAATAAAGCTTTTTTTGATATTTTGCTTTAGTAGCGTATAACTTATGAAAGAGCGATTGTTAGGGTCTGCGGCTCTGGCTTTCTACATGTTTTTATATCAGAAAACATATTCTACAACCTGGACACGAATCGTTTCCCAAACATGCGATGCTCTCCTTGTGAATTAGGAAAAGTAAGATGTGGATTAGTTTTCAACACAAAAATTATAAAAACTCTTATATTACCATGAGAAACTAGGGTTAGGGTTTTACAAGGGTATACTGACAGTGTTTTATAGTTAAAAATTTCTACACATATTTTATGTTTTAAAGTAAATGGACACTTTTTCTAGCTTGCATATCACCGTCATATTTTACTTTAGAAAACAAATTCTAGAGAGTAAATTTTCGCGTTTTTTCTAGGGTAGAATACGTTTACAAAGTTTGACAAAATTTTTAATTTTTGAAATGTACAATTTTTGTCGTAAAAGGATCAAAAGCTTATGGAGCCGCAGTATATTTCATACATAGACTGTATACGTACTGTCGTCACAGTATGATCCAGGCAATCTCTCGCACACGCACGCAATTTTAGAAAATGACGGTTACCTTTCAGGATAAATTATTTTAAATGACAGGCTTTTATATGGACGATGTAATAATAAATGACACTGGACAAATTGTAGTACGTGACAGAATGATAAAAAGATTTGTGGTATTAGTCCAAAGGCTTTGTATTATTTATAATTATTTTCTAAGATGAAATACTGTACATATATGGTACATTGTAATGATCAAAATTACATGAATAATCAATTGACAGATTCTTCGAAATACAATTGTTCTAATTATTGGTATATTATTTTTTTGTGAGATGCGAAGAAGAATATATTTTCCATGCGAGCCTTTCGTAATCGATTTGGTCTGATTGAATTTACCCGTGTTTTGGAGTGTTCGCAAAAAAGACCTAGAAAGAAGGATAACGTGACCTTTTCTATCAATTTAAAGAAAAAGAAGCTTCAATAATAATTACTAATTACTATTAAAAATAAATAATTACTCATCGGTACATAAAAATATAAAAAAATTAGATTAAGAGTTTTAATTCGATTTTTAATGAGTTAGTTCATGTACTTGAGAAAAAAACCTGTCTTCGAACAATCAGCCCGCTTCAACACAAATATCCGTGCCATCAATAAGTTATTCAAATAGTTATTCTCCGCAACACAAAATAAATATTTATTGCAATAAAAATTACATTTAAAGTAGTGAAAATTGAAATATTAATACCACAGATAGTATAATTTATACTACTATCGCAAGTCTGTCCTCAATTTACAATTAAAAAATTTTCCTATATCACATATAATAATTCATAATATCTAACTTTTCTCAGCGTATATAGTGTGGTAATTTGTTTAATTTTAAACTGCATCGATATTCGAATTTAATGCCTCGTGATCTCGTATATACTACGTAAAAATGCGTTTCTGGCGCCAGCTTCTCATCCAAGCCAGCTAGCGCCGACGGCTGATGCAAGGGATCGACTAATTTAAACAGTCGATAAGGAACGTTACATCTTAGAAAAAATAATGGATTAAAACATGCGAGTCGATCGTGTTAGTTATTTAATTATCTATTAATTTGCGTGTTATTTGCGTGCTTAATTAAAATTTATTAAGTGAAGCAAGGGAGGAGGTGATTCATGTGTGTCTTTGTATGTGTACAATAAATCTTTATTTTCAACAAATAAATTCATTATTTATTTTCTCTCACAATCCCATATAATTTTTTATCTTTTATATTATTCACCAAAATAAACATTTTTCTTTTAAATACTTTGTCGAATATAATTTTTCAAAACAGTCGTTTTCACTGTTTTATGTCAAATGAGTAATTTTAAGTCAACGCGGTTAGTATAATATTATATATAATTATACATACATAGTGCAATTAAAGAAAGTACAATGAAAACAGGTAATTAATTATATTTGCACACACACATATACACACTTATACATACCAGCTCATTTCATTAATAACAGCTAAGTGGGACGCTTTTTTTTTGTTGTTTCGACTTTCATAGATGTTACTTACTGATTGTTTGATTTTATTGATACCGTAAGAACCGGCTGATAAGTTGGATATATCGTTTGACGTCAATATTTCTTTTGTTTATAAAAAGTAATCAATCAATAATGCACGAGACTTAGTGATTGCACTCATCCTGGAAGTTGTAAATCTCCTTGAAAAATAAAAATTATTTATATATAAAAAATTTTCATTGTGTCCTTTATTCTTTTACATTTCGCCTGCAGAAAATATTCAACTTTAATTGTGTAAAAAAAAATAAAGCAGTATTAGGTACAATGTAAAGGATAATGTCTATTATAATTGAGCAGAGTAAAGTGAAATGTGAAATTATTTTTTAAGTATGAACAGTGATGACTGCGTTGGCTATTTTTGGTCAGATTGACACTTTCTAACCTGGAAATGTATTACAAATCGTTTGATTTCGACTATAGGTCCTTGCTTTAATTAGCAAACTCGTTTAATTTAATAATATTGACGGATGTGACCTGTTTATACAACGATCCCTCAAAATGAACAAAGAAAATTGTTTTCTCCGATGCAAGAGACGTGATTACACTATATGTTTTTCAGATACTAGAATTTTGAATTTACAAATCAAACGTATCGATTATTAATTGTATTAATTTTTAAAAATAAAAATTATTTATATATAAAAATTTTCATTGTGTCCTTTATTCTTACATTTCGCCTGCAGAAAATATTCAACTTTAATTGTGTAAAAAAAAATAAAGCAGTATTAGGTACAATGTAAAGGATAATGTCATATTATAATTGAGCAGAGTAAAGTGAAATGTGAAATTATTTTTTAAGTATGAACAGTGATGACTCGTTGGCTATTTTTGGTCAGATTGACACTTTCTAACTGTAAATGTATTACAAATAGTTTGATTTCGACTATAGGTCATTGCTTTAATTAGCAACTCGTTAATTTAATAATATTGAGGATGTGAATGTATAAAACGATCCCTCAAAATGAAAAAGAAAATTTTTTTCTACCGATGCAAGAGAAGTGATTACAATAATAGTTTTCAGATATAGAATTTTGATTTACAAATAAAACTGTATCGATTATTAATTGTATTAATTTTTATAATTAAAAATTATGTTTATTATTATAATTTAAACAATTATTCTACTTATTTAGCAACTGTTACACATTACAATACGTATTATTTATTATACTTTTATTTATGTAAATTATAGCAAAAATGTATAATAGTTACAATTGTAATGCATATATATTTTACAAATTAAGAAATTAATTATAATTTTTCTTTTTTGTTGCAGGTGAGTTACAGATCTAATTTATACCAGCGTATAGTGTAAGTGTATTATTTATAATTCATTTTTTCACCAGAATTGTTTGTACAATTTAAAAATTCTGAATATTTTATATTGAATATAAATATATTCAATGATTCATAAAATAATTTTGTAATAGATTTTATATACGCATATATGCAGAATTTAGTTTACAATTAATTTAAAATAGAGATCGAGAAAAGTTAAATTATATAATTTATTTATTTAGTATGACTTTTAAGCCTTCTCAAACCCAACATTATATACATACACCGTGATATTTTATACATTTATAGAAATTACTTCATTTTTCTGTCGTTTATATTTCTTTTTTGAATAAATCAAAATAACTAATAATTAGATCTTACAAAAATATTTTATGGAATTGTTTCCTACGATAGATTTAATTTACATTTTATATAACCACATGACATTGCAATTATAGTGCAAAAATTATAGCGTTTTTATGTACGTTATAAAATTTTGTTTGATGGTATCCATTAAAAAATTTACAATAAAGACTTTGCTTCAGAATCCATTGGATTTAAATTCCGAATTTGTAATTTCGAGATTCATTTGACTCTCAACTGTTATTATTATTTTAATTTGCACAAATGTTTAATTCTTTAATTAAGAAAATAGGAAATTAATAGACTACTCCTTGTTCACCAAAAAGTAGGAACGAAAATATGGATGTAGCATGAATTTTGGCAGATACTTAATGAATCGTTGAACTAATAAACGCAGTTGGCACATAATAATAAATAAGTGCCCAACTACGTTTAATTGGTTGTTGGGTTATCATTACATTTTTGAGTAGTTTACGTTACAGTAAATAATACTTTCAAAGTAATTGTTTTAAGTACACTAAATATTATAGTACCGAACATATATAGATACTTTTCGTTGAAAGTTAATACAATCGAAACCAGATTAGCTCAAATTAGAATTAAATACAAAAATACATAATTTTACAATAAATTTATTAAAATGAATAATAGAATGTTGTTGCTTGTACAACGAACTAAAATGTACTGATTTTTCTTTTTTTTCTATATTTTTTCTATATACCGTAAAATTCATACGGACACTGTAATACAAAACCGCAGTCGCGTATACAATAATTACCTTTGATTATAAGCATCCGAATGTAATAACAATAATAATTTCAAATATGACTATAATACTGTATAAGATAGTCTAAATTACAAAAATAGGATTAAAAAAGTAGTAAAATAAGGATACTACAAAAAAACAATATATAATATGGAACAGCTACATATTTTAATTCTATTAATAATTACATCTGCTTGTACAATAATCTTAGATTAATATTATAGCGTGAAATATTAGTCTGAACTCGAATATCTGTATATAAAGCTCTACGTGAAAATTGTATTAATAATTAAGTAAAATTTTAGTTAGAGCGGATGTGCACAACTTATGTACATGTGCATGTTACGAATATTACGGACAACTTTTGGAATTGTAACGTTAAGAAAAATTGATGTTGCAAAAACATTCGGTTTTAACATATATATGGGCTATTTCACGTCAAGTGGTACGATGAAAATTTTAAATCGCTCCAAATTTGAAAATAGGCTGGAAATATCTTCCAGAAAATAGAAAAAATATTTTAGGTGTTAAAAATAATTTGCCTGAGAGTTATTCCACCATAAAAATGGAAATTTTTCAATTTTTTAGGAAAATTCTATTTTCAAAGCCATTTATCTCAAAATCTATTAATTTTTTTGAAAAAAACATTACAAACAACTTTTGTTCAAAATAATCTTTAGAACTTATCTACCTGGTTTATATTTCTTTTTTGAATAAATCAAAATAACTAATAATTAGATCTTACAAAAATATTTTATGGAATTGTTTCCTACGATAGATTTAATTTACATTTTATATAACCACATGACATTGCAATTATAGTGCAAAAATTATAGCGTTTTTATGTACGTTATAAAATTTTGTTTGATGGCATCCATTAAAAAATTTACAATAAAGACTTTGCTTCAGAATCCATTGGATTTAAATTCGAATTTGTAATTTCGAGATTCATTTGACTCTCAACTGTTATTACTATTTTAATTTGCACAAATGTTCAATTCTTGAATTAAGGAAATAGGAAGTTAATAGAGTACTCCTTGTTCACCAAAAAGTAGGAACGAAAATATGGATGTAGCATGAATTTTGGCAGATACCACTTAATGAATCGTTGAACTAATAAACGCAGTTGGCACATAATAATAAATAAGTGCCCAACTACGTTTAATTGATCGTTGGGTTAACATTACATTTTGAGTAATTTGCGTTACAGTAAATAATACTTTCAAAGTAATTGTTTTAAGTACACTAAATATTATAGTACCGAACATATATAGATACATTTCGTTGAAAGTTAATACAATCGAAACCAGATTAGCTCAAATTAGAATTAATAGAAAAATAATAATTTTACAATAAATTTATTAAAAATGAATAATAGAATGTTGTTGCTTGTACAACGAACTAAATGTACTGATTTTTCTTTTTTTTCTATATTTTTTCTATATACCGTAAAATTCATACGGACACTGTAATACAAAACCACAGTCGCGTATACAATAATTACCTTGATTATAAGCATCCGAATATAATAACAATAATAATTTCAAAATATGACTATAATACTGTATAAGATAGTCTAAATTACAAAAATATAGGATTAAGAAAGTAGTAAAATAAGGTACTACAAAAAAACAATATATAATATGGAACAGTTACATATTTTAATTCTATTAATAATTACACCTGCTTGTACAATAATCTTAGATTAATATTATAGCGTGAAATATTAGTCTGAACTCGAATATCTGTATATAAAGCTCTACGTGAAAATTGTATTAATAATTAAGTAAAATTTTAGTTAGAGCGGATGTGCACAACTTATGTACATGTGCATGTTACGAATATTACGGACAACTTTTGGAATTGTAACGTTAAGAAAAATTGATGTTGCAAAAACATTCGGTTTTAACATATATATGGGCTATTTCACGTCAAGTGGTACGATGAAAATTTTAAATCGCTCCAAATTTGAAAATAGGCTGGAAATATCTTCCAGAAAATAGAAAAAATATTTTAGGTGTTAAAAATAATTTGCCTGAGAGTTATTCCACCATAAAAAATGGAAATTTTTCAATTTTTTAGGAAAATTCTATTTTCAAAGCCATTTATCTCAAAATCTATTAATTTTTTTGAAAAAAACATTACAAACAACTTTTGTTCAAAATAATCTTTAGAACTTATCTACCTGGGTTACAATTCTTAATTTTAAATTCTCGAAGAGATAGAACGCCCGAAAATATGAATATCAAAAAAAGGCGACCACGCCACAATCGATTTTGATCTAACACCGCTCAAAAGATCACATTTTTCGAGAGCTTTTGAATGGCTGGGGTTAGATTATTGACCAAGATCGCTGGTGTAAGTTATGCCTCATAAACCTCATAAAATCACTAATTTTCATGTATTTTAGGGCATAACTTACACCAGCGGTCTTGGCCAATAATCCAACCACCGCCATTCGAAAGCTCTCAAAAAATGTGATCTTTTGAGCGGTGTTAGGTCAAAATCGATTGTGGCGTGGTCGCCTTTTTTTGATATTCAATATTTCGGGCGTTCTATCTCTTCGAGAATTTAAAATTAAGAATTGTAACCCAGGTAAATAAGTATTAAAGATTATTTGAACAAAAGTTGTTTGTATTTTGAAGAAATATTTCTCGATCTTGGTGAATAAACCACACTTTTAATTAGATGGCGACGTTTCGATGACTTTTCGTCATCCTCTTCAGGCTATACCTTTATAAAACGAATACATTTGAATATACAAAAATATTTTATGGAATTGTTTCCTACGATAGATTTAATTTACATTTTATAAACCACATGACATTGCAATTATAGTGCAAAAATTATAGCGTTTTATGTACGTTATAAAATTTTGTTTGATGGTATCCATTAAAAAATTTACAATAAAGACTTTGCTTCAGAATCCATTGGATTTAAATTCCGAATTTGTAATTTCGAGATTCATTTGACTCTCAACTGTTATTATTTTTAATTTGCACAAATGTTAATTCTTTAATTAAGAAAATAGGAAATTAATAGACTACTCCTTGTTCACCAAAAAGTAGGAACGAAAATATGGATGTAGCATGAATTTTGGCAGATACTTAATGAATCGTTGAACTAATAAACGCAGTTGGCACATAATAATAAATAAGTGCCCAACTACGTTTAATTGGTTGTTGGGTTATCATTACATTTTTGAGTAGTTTACGTTACAGTAAATAATACTTTCAAAGTAATTGTTTTAAGTACAAAATATTATAGTACCGAACATATATAGATACTTTTCGTTGAAAGTTAATACAATCGAAACCAGATTAGCTCAAATTAGAATTAAATACAAAAATACATAATTTTACAATAAATTTATTAAAATGAATAATAGAATGTTGTTGCTTGTACAACGAACTAAAATGTACTGATTTTTCTTTTTTTTCTATATTTTTTCTATATACCGTAAAATTCATACGGACACTGTAATACAAAACCGCAGTCGCGTATACAATAATTACCTTTGATTATAAGCATCCGAATGTAATAACAATAATAATTTCAAAATATGACTATAATACTGTATAAGATAGTCTAAATTACAAAAATAGGATTAAAAAAGTAGTAAAATAAGATACTACAAAAAAACAATATATAATATGGAACAGCTACATATTTTAATTCTATTAATAATTACATCGGTTGTACAATAATCTTAGATTAATATTATAGCGTGAAATATTAGTCTGAACTCGAATATCTGTATATAAAGCTCTACGTGAAAATTGTATTAATAATTAAGTAAAATTTTAGTTAGAGCGGATGTGCACAGCTTATGTACATGTGCATGTTACGAATATTACGGACAACTTTTGGAATTGTAACGTTAAGAAAAATTGATGTTGTAAAAACATTCGGTTTTAACATATATATGTAGTCCATTATGTATAAAACGACGAAAAATAATTATAACATATTGATTACGTCATTTCACGGGCAGTTAAAAAATCAAAGCGTATTTATTGTATCGTAGAAAAAAAAATAAACGGTAAAAATATAGTATGGATAACAACTTGATCTCCCACATTAATTTCGAGGAATTATGCAACAGTTAATTTATATTTATATATACAATAATTTAGAAATACTGTGAGTAATATATAAGAGATCCAAATCGAGGAGATTGTAGTTAATGGGATCAAACGCCGCTTTTGTACGCTGCACAATGCACGATGACACACATCTGTATTCTCTCGCGAAATAACCAACTAACGTCATTTTTGAGAATGGCGTATATATTCGAGACGTATAACTAGAAATGTGTGATATGTCTGTCAAGATGCAGAACGATCGGCATTTCATAATTTTTTTACTCTGTATCTCGTTTATTACTCTAATTTTATAAAAAATGAATGTTATATTATTTAAATTTATCATTATCCACAATTATATCTGTGACTAGTTTCGTTATTTAATTAATATACCACCTACACTGAGAAAAAAATTCTTTTAAAAATGACAATACTGTCTAGGAATGAAATTAAAGATTGTCAAAATGCAATAAATTACTATATACTGTATAATAACATTTACTAAAAGTCTATTGATTTTTATTACAATTTTTGTATAAGAAATAAGTTCCGTAAATGTTTACTATGCAGTACATAGTAATTTACTGCATTTTGACAATCTTTAATTTCATGGCTAGACATTATTGTCATTTTTACAAGAATTTTTTTTCTCAGTGTAGATTTTAGATATTTAACAGAATCTTTTTATTAACGTTAAACATTTCTAGCTTAGAAACGACAGTTCTTTATACAGTATGCGTCATTCGTTTATTATAACCGGAAAATAATTTATATGAATCAAAAGAGAAAAAAAGGCAATAATACGTATCTGAAATTATCATTAAAGTCGCAATATCAACGTATATTGTAGAGTGTCGATCGGTTAGCTCTTACAAGCTAATTACAAACGAAGATGCATCGTATGCTATACTTACATTGCTACAGTGACCGTCATTGAGCGAAATAGTGTCATTTTCCTATTTTGCTCCACTTTTCACGAGAGGAAAAAAAAACGACGATATCACGTATAGCAACCAAGATTACTTCTGTAGTATAACCTCGTGTGATGTTATAATCAAGGAACCAACCATATTTTTTTTCACTTTATATGCTGATTGCGTTGATGTTTCTCTTCGTTCTCACTCGCTCGTCGTTTACTGTCTACTTTTTTATCTAGACAAAAGTTCATTTTGTGTTGACTCGATAGTAAATCACCTGCATAATACAAATAATATCGAAGTACCGATTGTCAAACAGTGTCGAAAATTGACGAAACATTGTAGTCGCGTTTAAGTAAAATTATAACGCATGTGTTTATAAAAACATAATTAGTATTTTTATAATTATAAATTTATATTAATATATTATATAATTAATTTAAATTTTTAATATATTATGTGTAATTAATATATAAAATAATTAATGTAATTTTTGATATGTTAAAAGACGAATATGCAGAAATGTATAAATACCGAAATAATTTATAGTAAATGAAATGTTATTAAAGTGTTTCAGAATCAATTTATTCATGAGGTTGTGCAAGCGTAAAAATATGAGTTTGCATATTACGGTTGTTTTATTGTAATAATAAATTATAATGATAATATTTTACGGATGTAAAAATTTGTGGAAATCAGTTTTAGCTGGTACATCAGTACGTAGGAAATTTATTATTTTTTTATATTTGTCATTTTAACCCCGTATAACCCGATATTCGAGATTTTTCCCTCACCACCTCGCATTTGCCCGTGAAGAAAACAACGGTGCGTTACAAACATTTTGTTTAAATGATTACATTGCATACAGTGGGCCCAAACATCGACAACCTAACATATATACCACACTTTCCGCTCACGTTGTGGAGTGTGGGAAAAAACCCTAACCGATCTCGAAATCCGGATGAATGCTTATAACTTTGATGAACGCCGAGATGCGTGTCCGAATACTACTCGAAGAAATTTTATTATTTATGCTGTTTAGAATTTATTGATAAATATTTTCAAGCTATATCCTTTACTGAAGTATTACTGCCCAGTATACGTAGAGAAAATGTATCTACACCTAAGATTTATTTTACTAATGTTTTATAATATGCGTCCGAATACCACGTGATTAGTTTTTATCTATATTACTTAATTTGTAAAAACTATAATAGCCGTTAAAAAATATAATTAAAAAGAAGGAATATAAGTATATCATATATACAAACAAAATTTATTGTTTTAGTTTGTACTTCGATTCTTGACGTTCTCCATATTTTTTACTGAATGTTAACTTCTATTCAAAATTTTCATCATTGTTTTTTCTTCATCACAGACATTCATTGTTTAAATTCTTTAAATTTCCCACAAAAAGTATATACACTCCTTTAAAATCATTTCACACTTTGGTATACCTTTATCTCAGTAATATAAAACGCCTTTCATTTTCATTAGGAAACACATACTTTTTTACATTCGTCGACGATGATAATAATCTTTTTGTTCGTTGTTTATGTAGACGACTAATTATGAAGACGATTCGACATTAATTTTAATAAGTCGACCTTATGTTATCATTTTTTTTCGTATTTAACACTTTTTATTGATCGTCGTACACACGCATATACATGTCTCGCGCTGGAAGTAAACATTACTTAATTTTTTCAGACATTGACACTTATCGACGTTTAATTAGATTTTATTATTATTTCGTCGCCTCCGTATAAAAACATTCTAACTCAAAAATCGCTTGGAGAACACGTTAATTCAGACAATGATTTTTGTCGCTGTATATATATATATATATATATATATATATATGTCGATTGTATATACATATGTATAAAATGTACTTTTTGTCGCAAGGGGAATAAAGTTGAACTTTCTCCTATACAAAATATTTTTCAGACAATCGCAAAATCTATACATAGCCAATTTTTTAATTAGAATATTAAAAACAATATAATTAGTATTTTATAATTATAAATTTATATTATATATTATATAATTAATTTAAATTTTTAATATATTATGTGCAATTATATATAAATAATTAATGTAATTTTTGATATGTTAAAAGACGAATATGCAAAATGTATAAACCAAATAATTTATTTATAGTGAAATGTTATTAAAGTGTTTCAGAATCAATTTATTCATGAGGTTGTGCAAGCGTAAAAATATGAGTTTGCATATTACGGTTGTTTTATTGTAATAATAAATTATAATGATAATATTTTACGGATGTAAAAATTTGTGGAAATCAGTTTTTCTGTTACATCAGTACGTAGGAAATTTATTATTTTTTTTTATATTTGTCATTTTTAACCCCGTATACCCGATATTCGAGATTTTTCCCTCACCACCTCGCATTTGCCCGTGAAGAAACAACGGTGCGTTACAAACATTTTGTTTAAATGATTACATTGCATACAGTGGCCCAAACATCGACAACCTAACATATATACCACACTTTCCGCTCACGTTGTGGAGTGTGGAAAAACCCCTAACCGATCTCGAAATCCGTATGAATGCTTATAACTTTGATGAACGCCGAGATGCGTGTCCGATACTACTCGAAGAAATTTTATTTATTTATGCTGTTTAGAATTTATTGATAATATTTCAAGCTATATCCTTTACTGAATATTACTGCCCAGTATACGTAGAGAAAATGTATCTAACCTAAGATTTATTTTACTAATGTTTTATAATATGCGTCCGAATACAACGTGATTAGTTTTTATCTATATTACTTAATTTGTAAAAACTATAATAGCCGTTAAAAAATATAATTAAAAAGAAGGAATATAAGTATATCATATACAAACAAAATTTATTGTTTTCAGTTTGTACTTCGATTCTTGACGTTCTCCATATTTTTTACTGAATGTTAACTTCTATTCAAAATTTTCATCATTGTTTTTTCTTCATCACAGACATTCATTGTTTAAATTCTTTAAATTTCCCACAAAAAGTATATACACTCCTTTAAAATCGTTTCACACTTTGGTATACCTTTATCTCAGTAATATAAAACGCCTTTCATTTTCATTAGGAAACACATACTTTTTTACATTCGTCGACGATGATAATAATCTTTTTGTTCGTTGTTTATGTAGACGACTAATTATGAAGACGATTCGACATTAATTTTAATAAGTCGACCTTATGTTATCATTTTTTTTTCGTATTTAACACTTTTTTATTGATCGTCGTACACACGCATATACATGTCTCGCAGCTGGAAGTAAACATTACTTAATTTTTTCAGACATTGACACTTATCGACGTTTAATTAGGTTTTATCATTATCTTCCGAATAAAATAATTTTGAAAAATGTCCGAAAAAATTTTAACGACAATAATCAACGGTACGACATTTTTTTTCTTAATTGTATGTAAATATATGTCGTAATATACAATTTAATAAATAGATGAAACGAGTAACTGTACATCAGATACGAATACGGCAGGCAATCTAATAGCGATAACTTTACCGATAGATAATTATATTATGTCGACTTGTTATATTTAACGATATTGCACAACCTTGTAACTCAGTAAATAATTTATGTAAATTACATTAATTTCTTTACCATTTCGTTACCAATTGTCAATTCCATTATTATATCCAGATATTACGAATCGTTTGCTTTGTCGATTAGCAATACGAAGTTACAAAACCAACCCAGTAAATCTGCGCTCGATGAGTTTTATTATGCATTTCTGAGAAACGATATTATAATGTAGGCAAAACGATTAATGTTTTTTACAGAGAAACATAAAAATCGTAAATTTTTAATACTTCTCGTTTAAATGTCGAATATGAATTACTGAAAATAGCATTTGGTTAGATATGCAGAAAATGTATATATGTAACATTAATTTGTTGAATAATTGACGGTGATCTATTATTGGATGCAATCTTCGAGGAATTCGAAAACGATCAGATGCTCGCGATGTAGCGTATACTATCGGGTTTAAACTGTTTTTCGAATCAGTGCGAGTCAAATTAATTAACGCGTTTTTATTTATTTAACTAAAATAACGTTTTTTTTTTAGTTTTACATGTTAACGAATGCATTGTGTTTTTTAATAATATATAAAACGTATTAGGAATATAGATTGTAACTGGTTTTTTCTTAAAATCTTCTGTTAGACAATTAGAAGATGATACACTGCACTGAGAGAAATAAAGTCTTACGACAAATGAATACGTTCTAACTATTCAATATGCCATGTATAAGCCCCAAAAGAGAAAATTTCTTGTATTCGAAAAATACATGATGATTTAATAATTAAGACATATTCATTTGTCGTAAGAATTTATTTTTCTCAGTGTATGCTTAGCTTTGTCTAAAATATTTATCATAAATGTTTTTTTATATTTTTTAGTTACTATACTCATTTATATTCCTTCGAACAATTGAAGACGTCTCTCTTTCATATTTTCAGATTTTATTATTATTTCGTCGCCTCCGTATAAAAAACATATAAACATAAACATATAAAATAAACATTATATAAACATTCTAACTCAAAAATCGCTTGGAGTACACGTTAACTCGGAATTCGCTTGGAAAACACGTTAACTCAAAAATCGCTTGGAGAAGACTTTAACTCAAAATTCGCTTGGAGAACACGTTAATTCAGACGATGATTTTTGTCGCTGTATATATAAAGTTGAACTTTCTCCTATACAAAATATTTTTTTCAGACAATCGCAAAATCTATACATAGCCAATTTTTTAATTAGAATATTAAAAACAATAGAATTATGAAATAATGCAATATCTTAAAAGTAAAGTACAAACACATCACAATATCAATTCTTTCAAATATTTATTCTACGTTTTTATGTAGAAATTAATTTATGTACTTTTTCACATTTATGGAGAGTCCGTATACCTATCGATTTCATAAAGTTTTCGAAAAATACTAATTTCCACTATTTTCTTAAATATTTAAAGAGTTTTTCATCCTTTTTAGCAGAACGCATTAGTGTATAACAAGAGCGCTTAGAGAAATTAAAAAAATATGTAATATGCATATATGAAAGTGCATTATTCGACCATATTATAAATCAGATAGTAATAACTTGTAATATATGAAAATTTGTTTTTTTATTTCTTCATGAAACGTTAAAAATTTTTGACAGTGGTGACAACTTAAATCGAGGCGACAAAAATCATCGTCTGAATTAACGACTTGTTCTCTAAGCGATTTCTGAGTTAGAATGTTTTTATTCGGAGGCGACGATTTTACAATAAAAAATTTCGTAACTTTTACATAAATAAGAAACTCTTGGTGTTTGATAATGGATAATGCAATAGATAATTTTTACGGTCCATAATGTCTATTTATATATGAAAATGATTAATCTTCAAAGAAGAAGGAACTACAACTATTGTGAAGATCGACAATACGTTTCATTGACTGGTGAGTTAACAGGTGGTTACAATAGAAATCTTTTACGCAAGCGGAGATCGTTACGATTTTTTTTAAAATTCTATATAACGCCTGGAAGAAACGAAAATGAATGTCATTTAAAGTTATCTTAAATCACGTCATACCACATCTACACGCCATGGACCAAGTGACGTTTACACGCGTGACTCTTTACAAATGGAAAATATCTTAAAAAATCCGAGTCATTGAGTGATATTAACCGTTTGATATCCTACTTGGAAAAGTGGATAGCTATCGTTGCATGCATTCAAATGGACTGTGTAATATAATCAATAAAAAAGGAGACCTGAAATCATAAATATATTTTTATTGCGAGTTTAAATAACTCGTTTATAATACAGTGTTACTGCATTCACCTTTTTTTTTTGCCGACGTAATAACTTTGTTCTTCTTTCCACATCCGCCTACTGTGTTTTTGTTCTTTTTCTTTCTGATACTGCGGATCATAGCGTCCGGTTGTTGTTACATCCGATCGAATGGACTTCTTCTATAGTGTCATGGCTTTTTTAAACGTAATACTCGAAATCTGATGAGAATTAACTTATAGGTTCAATTCCCGGACCCGGCCGATTGATACACGCACCATTGGGGAATGTATTTTCAATAAGTGCTTTCTTCACCAAGACATCGTATGATTTCCGTCGCTGATTACCACTAAATTGGGAGCATAAAAAGAGCAACCTTAAAATAATTAAAAAAAAAAAGTTAACTTATACTGGTTATCTACCGGTAACAAATTTGATTTATAGTGCATTACAAATTATATATACCTATGTAGATTCTACGTTAATATTTTCTCTAGGAACTATCTTCGAGTGGTCAAATTATTGAATCGATAAAAATCTTTCCGACTCCTTACAATCTTAGATCAATCATAAGGAATTTCCGGCTTATATTTATAATGTTCTAGACATTGAACTTTTGGAGTATAGATTTATCATTCGTATCATTTATCGCAAAATTATCGAATTTACGATATATTCACTGTTTTCCGCTGTGAACCTAATACAATTAATTCGATTGATAGAAAATTATTTTTAAATAATTAAATAACCATTTTGGAAGCATCGAAAGAACGATGTTAAAATAATTAAAAAAAAAAGTTAACTTATACTGGTTATCTACCGGTAACAAATTTGATTTATAGTGCATTACAAATTATATATACCTATGTAGATTCTACGTTAATATTTTCTCTAGGAACTATCTTCGAGTGGTCAAATTATTGAATCGATAAAAATCTTTCCGACTCCTTACAATCTTAGATCAATCATAAGGAATTTCCGGCTTATATTTATAATGTTCTAGACATTGAACTTTTGGAGTATAGATTTATCATTCGTATCATTTATCGCAAAATTATCGAATTTACGATATATTCACTGTTTTCCGCTGTGAACCTAATACAATTAATTCGATTGATAGAAAATTATTTTTAAATAATTAAAAAAAAAAGTTAACTTATACTGGTTATCTACCGGTAACAAATTTGATTTATAGTGCATTACAAATTATATATACCTATGTAGATTCTACGTTAATATTTTCTCTAGGAACTATCTTCGAGTGGTCAAATTATTGAATCGATAAAAATCTTTCCGACTCCTTACAATCTTAGATCAATCATAAGGAATTTCCGGCTTATATTTATAATGTTCTAGACATTGAACTTTTGGAGTATAGATTTATCATTCGTATCATTTATCGCAAAATTATCGAATTTACGATATATTCACTGTTTTCCGCTGTGAACCTAATACAATTAATTCGATTGATAGAAAATTATTTTTAAATAATTAAATAACCATTTTGGAAGCATAGAAAGAACGATGTTAAAATAATAAAAAATAAAAAGATAATTATGAATTTTCTTTGTTATTTCGAATGACAAATATAAGTTTAGTCAAGAGGGTGATAAACTCACTATGTTACCGGCCGAGTCATAATATGATATTCCCTCTCACAAGTACTTTTTTTACATCAATCAATATTTTATATTACAATTGAAAAAGCATTTATTAAGAACATACGTCGCCATGATGCATTTTTACAGTACACGGCGATGAAAATCTTTAAAACCGTTGATTTCACTATAGTTACTGCACCAATCAACTTTTCTCTTAAATTTTACATATAAAATAGTTGCACCTGTGTGAAATGAATTTTTTAATAAAAATTACTGTAACTACCCGACAAACTTAGGATATATTAGGTATTTGACAACAAAAATTAACCTAAAAGACATAATAACTGTAAGGAAAAAGTTAGCATTTTAATCGTACTATCGTAGTTTCGTTTAGTAGTATAATTTTTCCCAAGTTTATCATGCTGACAAAGTAATTTTAATAAAAACAAATTTTCTTCTTTTATATTTTTACGTTTGTATTATTTTTTTTATTAAATATGCTTCAAGGAGGTAGCACTACCTAATAATTACCTACCGAGTAAAAGGAGATAAGTATTACATTAATTTAAAAAAATATTCAATTTTATGCAAAATCACGGGAAATCGTACATTTTTGGTGCAGAAATTTTTAGAGGGTTCTTGTTGTATTTACCTTCAACTTTGTACAATGATTTATTATTCAATTATTTAGTGCATCTGTAATTGTGTTTTGCATAATTTGCATTCTTTTTTTAAATAAATGTAATAATTATCTTCTTTAGCTCGGTCCCTTAAGGAGGTGGCTTACCCGGTGATTACCGACCGTGCAAAAAAGATAATTATTACATTTATTTTAAAAAATACGCACTTTTATGCAAAATCCGAATGCAGAAGCACTAGATAATTAAATAACAAGTATTTATACAAAGTTCCAGATCAATACAACAAAGACACTCCAAAAAATTTCTGCACCGAAAAAGTAGGATTATTCCTGAATTTTCGGTGCAGAAATTTTTTAGGGTGTCTTTGTCGTGTTAACCTTTAACTTTGTAGAATAACTTATTATTTAGTTGCATAATGTAATATATCTCTTAGCTCGGTCCCTTAAGAGGTGGCTTACCCGGTAGATTACCGACCGTGCAAAAAAGATAATTATTACATTTATTTAAAAAAATACGCAGTTTTATGCAAAATCCGAATACAGAAGCACTAGATAATTAAATAACAAGTATTTATACAAAGTTCCAGATCAATACAACAAAGACACTCCAAAAAATTTCTGCACCGAAAAAGTAGGATTATTCCTGAATTTTCGGTGCAGAAATTTTTTAGGGTGTCTTTGTCGTGTTAACCTTTAACTTTGTAGAATAACTTATTATTTAGTTGCATAAAAGGGTTTTGCATAAAAGTGCGTATTTTTTTAAATAAATAGAATAATTATCTTTGTTTGCTCAGTCGGTAACCTACCGGGTATGCCTCCTTCGTAAAACAAATGTCATAGCTAATTGCAGATTCCTATAAATTGCATTTTTCGTTATTTAAATTTCTTTTTACCTTCTTTATTATCACATTTTAAAATGATCGATTCGATATCACTCTCTGCTTGACAAATATATGTATGTGTACAAATATGCATAATATATGTTTAAAATACATTTTTTTATTTATATGAAATAAATATATATGAATTCACGTTTTTACATTTAAAAATAAAATATCTGTTGTGAATACAAATACCTTAAATGGAGATAGTATAATAATAGAATCATATTTTTACTGCGTATTTAATTATTATTTCCCATTTGTATAGTTATACACAAATATTTATCGGATGGAGTTAACCTACATATATACTTTTCAACGTTCGTTAGTATTAGTTGATCAATAACTAAGACATTTGACAAATATCATCGAGCAAGTAATTAAAAAAGAAAAAGAAAAATAATTTAAAATCAAATTCCTACATTTGATACCTAAACGTATACAAATATGTTATCGAATAAATTTTCTCTTGTTTCTCATTTTTTTTTTCTTTTACAATTTTAATTTAAGACACGCGTTATATTCAAATTTTGACCCTGATTTTTGTATGATATGGTTAGTATAATTTTAAATTAATTTGACGAACAATTATCTGCAAATAGTTGTTATGTACTATTGTGGCTTCGAGGTCCGTTGAAAAATATTGTAATCCATACACGATGCTCTAACAACCTGTAAACATATAAATCTTTTTAGATTTATGAAATAATCCTACAATAATGCTTTTCGTTACACATCGATATACTGAAATTAAATATTCTAATTTTTTCTATTAGAAAATTCAGCTTGATCTGACAATGTAAGAATTAATTTATTTTCAGTACATTGAGAGAAAAGTTGTAGTACAAATGACAATAGTCTCAATAGTTACGAAATTACAGACTGTCAAAACGTGCAATAAAGTACTCTTCTATTTAGTAAAATTTAGGCAACTAATGGGAAATATTACAAAAATTTTAGTATAAATTAACAGACTTTTAGTACAACGTTACTATACAGCATAGTAATTCATTGAATTTACAGTCATTTTTATACTACAACTATTTTCTCAGTGTGTATAAACTCACGGGCAATCAATATACAAACTTTTAAAAACGAAATCCTTATACATTTATGGGAATATTACAACGAGCTGAATATTCGATTGGATCGAACGATCTTGTCACAACTGTAATAATAAATTTTTTAATTGATATATCAAATGTTGTCCAATAGATTTCGTATCCTGCATTACGAATGTCTAGACTCTGAAAAAAAAACATTAGCATTCGATCAAGTAGCAATTATAAATTTTAATGCACAAACGTCTAATATTGATCAACGTCCAACGTAATTTACGTGTATTTCGTTGTAAAACCAGCATAATTGTAACAACGTAGAAACAGCACAAAAAAATAATGCTGCGTAATCGATGCCTCTCCGATTAGATGTGGTAGATAAACCGTGTATGTTTATACAGATATTCGTTAGAGAAAATATAATGAGAACGATGAAAATTTCTTGAAACGTGTTATTCAAATCCTCTCCGAATCTAAATAAGTGGGGTTTTATCTGTGTCGCATGAATTATGTAAAAAAATCTATTATATTTGCAAATTGTATACACCGCGAATGCTTTATTCAAAATGAATATTCCCTTCTTACAATCGTATAATTCGTCAAACATAAAACTACCTTTAACGGTATGCACCATGTAAATATTTGTTTCGCTAACAATGTTTCAGATTCATTTTGAATAGAGTTCGTTAAACTTTAATAACCATATGTTACGCATTGTAAATATAACGATTACTACTGTATATAATGTCAATACCTGTATAGACGTTCGTGATGATCTACGCATTGTAAAATCGATTCTTTTTTTGTATTTTTAAAATTTTCACATTTTGCGTCGTTGTCACGATTAATTTCATCTTTCGGTTTACGTGAGCGATATTTTAATGTACATATTGTTTCCGAGGATTTTAACAAAAGTCCGATAAAGGGAGTGTCGGTAAGGATTTGTGTACTAAGTATAAATGTCGCGAGTGTGAATTGCTGGATACGCATCAACCAAAATAAGCTCATGTGCTTTATGGAATAAGAATACCATGCGTTTATGGGTGATGATAATACGAGGTAAGATTTAGCGATCGGTACGAAATCTTTGAATAAATTGAAATTAACCATCGATATAATATTGTAGACAATAGTAAAGTACCTGTCGAAAAGCATTTTAATTGCTAGTTTAATAAATTGTTTGATGTATATATTTGCATTGCTAATTATTCTTTACGTACCTCATTTTCAAACTATATTCATCACTGATCTTTATTCCTTCCATATTACAATGTGTTCGCGAAAGAGTATCAATATAGTGCGATATTAAATCTTTTACATTTCTAAGTTTCCATAAAACATTAAACGATCTGTAGAAGCCGCTAATTCGAGTTCTTATAAAAAAATATAAATTAATTAATTTGTAGTAATTCGACTGAACGCTCGAAATAAAGAAGACAATTGTTCCAGAATTCATTCACTGTGAAAAATTTGCTAGTATAAATTACTATTTTACTGGTAAAAAGAGGACAGACTTGCACAATTATAAAAATTTCCTTTGATAATGGTAATTTTTCCAATATTAGTGGCAATTTTTACCATTATTAATAGCAATTTTTATAAATGTGCAAGTCTGTCCTCCGTTTACCATTAAAACAGTAATTTTTACTACAAAGATTTTCTCAGTGATATACGATAATAAAATAAATAAAAAAAAACCCAAATTTTTTTGGTAACGAAACACCACGATAAATAAACTAAATCGAAATGTTATAAAAATTCATACTCAAAGTTATTATTATTAATTACGTCGAACAGTTTAAATTTCATTTTGTATTAAACTCTTTTTTTACACAATGTTCTTAACTGCTTCCTCGAGTGGATTCTGCGAACGATATATCAGAACTGACGTACATTACGTCTATAGTTCTTTTTTTTTCGCAACATTATTTTTTTTCCGCGCTATGTTTATTAAGTATGCAGAAGAAGAGAATTACTTGTCGATTCAGAAACAATGAAACTCGTGTGTATAGGTAACTTCGCATTTCCGTTGTATTTGGATCGCATATTTTTTCGCGAGTCTTTATAAAAAATTCGTAACACCAAGCGCATCAGATAAATAAATAAGATTCGCAATTATTATCACCACAGCGACTGTGCTTTTATCAGTTTTATAAACCTATATGGTTTCTTGAATATATAGAATTGCAATATGTCACACATAAGCAGTATAATATATTACGAAATTACGAAGATTTAAAAATATTTAATGTTTTTACTATATACATATTGTTATATTAATGTTGTAATTTATTCTAAAATATTATTCAATGGGATATAAGATGCACATTTGTGAATATAATCAAAGGACGTTGAACTCCGGTAGTAACGAGTCCGATTCTGTAACATATACAAATATATATTAATTAATCATGTTGCTCGTAAATTCTTTATTAATTGCGTAACAGTTAGAAACACATGTAAATCTTATTTTATCTTATATATTCATTTTTAATTATTTTACTAAAATTTTCATGATATTATTATGACGTTCGTTGTAGAAGATTAAATGCCGTATACGATCCTTGAATAATCTGCAAGTACATGTACGTTTTAAAAAATAGTGTATAATAAATTGTGACTATGTGTGTGGGTATACAAACTTTTAAAAAAGATTCAAGATTCATTGGAATTATACGGCCTACTGTGTATTCGATGGGTCTTAAAGCTCGCATCATTATCATTACGAGGAGTTTTCGATTCGTTGTGTCAAGCGATAGCCAGTCCATTTCATAAACTGCATACGCAATGTCTATACTCTACGAGTAAAACAATCGAAATATTGTAATGCATACTTATATATTGTGTATGTGTGAGTGTGTAAAATTAATTTAAAATAATAGATTATTATTGACGAACATTCAAAGTCACTTCGTTTCCATACCAGCATGTGACGAAAAACTGTATGAGTGCGGATACAGTAAGGAAAATCATCGCGATGTAATCCATGTTTATATGTTCCTTGTATATCGACAAAGAATATATATTTATGCAAATATTAGGTAACGAAGATACAATTAAAATAATTAGTATTTCTTGGTGGATATTGTTCACATCTTCACCAAATCTGAAAATAATAATAATGAATAATTATTACTTGATAATTATTTATATGAATTATTATAGATTTTGTTGAACTTTGGTAACTATTTTCTGGTACACAAATATGAAAGAATTCGTGTGAAATTCAATCTCATATAGGCTATTTGACGAGAGTTCTACGCAGTTTATGAAAAATTAGTTTGTTGATACAATACGGAATAATTAGAGATAGAAACTCAAATGCAACTCCAGCAACAAGCTGAGATAAAATAGATACGATTAGAAAAAAAGAAGCTTAAATATATCGAGTTGATCAAAAGTTATGGAAGAAACGAGAACAAGACGTAATTTTTACCCAAAAAGTTCTTAAAATTTTTAATCTAACGAGAGGGGCTACGCACTCCAAAAAGTCAAAAAAAAGTTAATATAGAAGTCACGGAAATCTTTAGAAGCCTTAGGAACGATTGATACAAGCACCACTGGGGGAATGTATTTTCACCAAGTGCTTTCTTAACAAAGACATCGTATGACCTCCGTCGTTGATGAGCACCAACTTAAGAGCATAAAAAGAACGACGTCAAAATACAAAAAAAAAGTCTTAGGAAATTTCTATAAGTCTTTAGAAATCTTTAGGAATCCTTATTGAAACTTCAGTAGGAATTTTGTTGTCTCGATTCGAAATGTGAAGATTTTTCGAAGCCTTCAAAAAGAAAACTTGAATTCAACTTTACTTTGATTTTCGGTTTGAGTGTCTATCTTAATTTGTTATTGAGTTATAAGCGATTAAATTGGATGTAGTTTTTATTGAAATTATTATTAAATGTCATAAGTTTCGTGAAAGTAGTCATTGGCAAGTAAAACTTAACTTTCTTCATGTTTCTGTATTACAAAAGTTAGGATGAAATTCATTTCTCAGAGGTCAAATACTCCCATTGTTATTAAAATGTACGAAAATATTACTAGATCAGATTTCCTTTACTCCACTTACTGTTGGCAGTAATTATAAATTATTTTTATTTTTTTCTTTTTACTGATACGGAGAGGACCAATCCTGCAGAAAACGGATATTTACCAAACTTTAGGATACCTTTTCTACTATAAAAATATGAAGAAAACCGGAGTGATAGATTCTAATGCCCTTTCTGACGATAAATGTAAGCAAATATTATAAGCAAAACTCGTCAAAAAAACCCTTAAATTTCATCGCTTATAATTCGGAAAAAAATAATTTTATGCTTCTAAATTTAAATCCAGAAGAAAACTGAGATCGAGTAGATTTGATTAAAAAAAAAGATCTTCAAATATCTTGATTTGGTCAAAAGTTATGAAAGAAATAAGAATTTAGCGATATATTGGTCTGAAAGTGCCACTGAGAAATTCTTGGGGCATCTTCTGTATACTTATGTGAAGGACAAATGCAGTACATTACGTTTAGTACAGCAGCTCTCCTAGTTTTGGGAGCTCCGCTATCCTGAATGACGAAAAAGTGTTTTGTTTTGCGACAACAGCGCCACTTTTGAACGGTTCTTATACCATTTTAGGGCAGCAGCCGTCCTAAATATCGTACGAATGCACGAATAATGTAGTTGGACATAGGTGCCCCAAAAATTTTTCAGTGTGAATACATTTTTTATTTGTAAATATTTATCAAAACATTGCTAATATTCTTATTTCTTTCATAACTTTTGACCAAATCAAGATATTTGAGAATCTTTTCTTCTAATCAAATCTACTCGATCTCAGTTTTCTTCTGGATTTAAATTTAGTAGCATATAATTATTTTTTTCAGAGCTACAAGCTATCAAATTTAAGGGTTTTTTTGGCGAGTTTTGCTTACAATATTTGTTTACATCTATCGTAAGAACTAACTCTGGCTCTCTTCATATTTTTATGGTAGAAAAAATATCTTAGAATTTGATAAAAATCCATGTCCCTGCAGGGTTGATCCTCTCCTTGTAAGTGATTTTTAATGTTACATAATTTATACTTGAACGACAAAAGTTAAAAGATATTTCTCGAATACACGTATACAATCCGATCGATTATTTTCTTCCATTCCTGGATACATTTTGACGTAAAGCAATGATATCTTAAATAAGAAGAAAATAAAACACAGTGTATTATTTATAATTTAAAAAAATTATACCTATAAATTCGTTCCTGATGTCGTATGCACTGAAATATTAGTTTCGATGCCATAATCTTTCTCGATATAAATGAACCGGCGTCTCGTTTATTCAAATCAGTTAGCAAATTCCGCAATCGATATTTCAGTATACTTATTTGACAATCGTTTTTCAATACTAACGCGATGAAAAGCGTATCTATCGATACGTGCACCACTGTAATAAAAGAACCAGCGACGACTTGTCCAGTAAAAGTCAACCAAAATATACGTGGATCTTCTACAGAATAAGGAAGCCATGCGTCTACTGGTAAATTGATCGTAGTACCAGATTCGATAAACGGTGACAAATTTTTAACTATGATAAAACTAACCAACGTCACGAAATATATCAACGTAACGTCCCTACGATTAATATTTAAATATTCATCTTTAAATTTTAAATAATATTCAATGTAATAAATAAACAAATGTTAAATATCACATACATACCTGATTTTTATATCATTCTCCTTGTGTATTTCGCGCTCTTCGTCGTCGACGATTGTCGTCCACTTACAATTGAAATAATGCTCTAAAAAACTCCGGAACATATTACGATTTCGCATCATTTTGTACGACTTGTAAAGCGCAGATACGCACGCGTAAGTGAGAAAAAAATTCATCAATTTGAAGTAATTGGTGCCGATGCTCATCATTGCGAAAGTGAACATTTCGATGCTCAGTACCAATTTCGCCGTGAATGAGAAAGCGAATAGAATTTTATGGGCGCGTTTCAAATGGATCGGCCAAGTTTTCGGGCACCATATTCCACAGTACGTCAGCATAAAAAAGTGAAGCGGAAACACTTGATACTCGACGTGGTTTTTAATTATCTCTTCTGAATTAAAATACAACATATCTCGATATTTAATTGTACCCAACTCAACACTGTAAAATGAGTGTTAAAACTGATGTCACGCGAGTTCCCTTGTACGGCGTTTGATAATTATTCCAGCAATTTCCATCGTATCCATAAATAATGTTTGAATAGAACTTAAACCCCTCTTTTAAATCAGAAGTAGAAAAAAAAGAGAACGTATCATCTTCTGCGATACAATGTATACATTTTGTTTTTTTTTTAACTTCCCTGTTGTGTGTATAAAGAAACCCTTTTGTTCGACGCTTCATTTAAATAAATTAGATTCGCAATTATCATTGGAAAATAGTGTCGCGACTGCGCTCTCCACTCGTAAAGCAAATGGTTTTTACGTATCGAACAATTGTAGTCCACCTTTCTTAGTAACAACTTGCAAGACAAAGTTAGAATTTATAAGGAATACGTGTTACACTTATATATAATTTTCTGATACCTGTAATAAATCTACTGTAATAACATTTAAGGAGGCAAGTGTATGTATATATTCTTTCAGTTGTACTTAACGTCAACGGATTTTTTTGCAAACTGAATAATTTGATAATTTCATTAAAAACATAGAATAAACTTATATTTATGAGGGAATATCAAATTTATTGTATTACCGTTGAGACGATCAAAAATAGTATATTTAAAAAAAATTAATTAAATCATGGGAACATTGCCTTTTGTAATCATGTATATAAATTGCAATTGTGTGAATTTTGAAGGTGATTGCTACACTAATTAACGAGATTAATCGTTTTAAAAATTTTTAAATATTAGTACAAGGTACACAGTGGCTTATTTTTTTAAACGCAATTAATCTCATATTAGTACTCCACTAAATGGCTTGTAACTTTATAAAATATATTGGATTATATCCTGTCAAAGGGCAACGTTTTTGTGGTATTCTTTAAATTTTAATATAAAATAATTACACATTTGTGTAAAAAATTACAAGACGGTAAATTCCTAGGACGATTGTATAACGAATTTGATATTCCTCTATAAGTGAATTATTAGACACATTAAAAAGTAATAAATATTTCATAAAAATGTATAAATTCCGCTGTAGAATGGTGAGTTTTTTTTCCGTTTATTATGATTTCCTTACTTTATTATTATTAAATAATTTTATAAACTTGAATAAAAAATGCACTTTTACTACTAGTTCGTTCAATGCGATGTTCTCTGAAGTAAGTTGAACGTTGAGTACGATAACTTCATAAACTACGAACAAACATAAACAATAATAATGCATACTGTATAAATTAAAATTAATATTTGCTAGATTTATTGCTTACTGACTTTGATAAATGATTCGAGATTCATTGGAATGATGTAACCGACCGTAAATTCAATAGGTTTCATTGCTCTCGCCATAACGATGATGAGTAATTTTTTACACGTAATGTCAAATGCGGTCCAATTGATTCCGTAAATAGCGCTTTTTATTTGCACGCTCTGAAAATAATGTTTACGCGTGTTATGATTCGAAAGAGGTGATGTTTTTTTTGTATACTGAAATAGAATTTGAATTGTGGAGTTAGAAAAATATATACTTACATTTAATGATACTTCGTTACCGTACCAACAAATAATAAAAAGTTGTATTAATGATGATGTAGTATTAAACACCGTTGAAATGTAATCCCAATCGATGTGGTCTGAATCGATGGATAGCATGTAAACGTTTATACAGAGATTCGGTATGGATGTTACAACTTGAATAACGAGAATTGCTTGAAACTGTTTATTTAGTTCTTCTGAAAATCTGTAATCAAAAATATTACGTTGAATAAATAAGTTATCCTTACTTAATAAGTATCCTTATTTAATGGAGATTATTTGTTAATATAGTTTCGTGCTTATACTTTTTGATTTCTTGTAATGCGTAAAGGCGTAACCAATAAGTACCATGCAATAAAAAATTTTTTTGATTATAATGTAGTAAAAATCAAAGTATTTGTGATAAGTTTTTTTGTCAAGAAATAGCCCTGGTATAGAAATCTTCACCAGTTTCTAGTTAGTAGATAGCTAATTTAACGGGGCGCCATAGTCAATATGTATCCTCCTTACCTTATCGGCAAACGCGATAATTGGTAATAAATTTGTAAATGAAACAGTATGTGGAAAAATAAGAGAAGAGGCGCCTTTGTTTGTCAATAATCGAATTATGTGCTGAATTTTTAACTGATATATCGCGTTTTTGAGAAAAGACTTACCAACAAATGCGAACCTAACCTCAACGAGGTGGAAAGATTTGATATTTATTGGTATGACATTTCTCGAAAACGCAATAATATATATTAATTTGAAATTTAGGACACAGTTAAATTATCGATAAACGAAGGCGACTCGTATTTTATTTTTTTTATTAATTAATCATCAAAAATTGAGTATGGAACCACCTTAAAGAGAAAAAAACGTTTAATTGTTTTCATTATAATTAAAATATCTCAATTTGAAGAATTAATTGCACATATCTTTATTAATAGTTAAAATTATTTAGTCATTGTTTTTTTTTAAATTTACATATATGAATTAAATATGAATTAAAAATGTTTTTATTCGATTACCACGTTTACCAATGAAACTGAATCGTTTTCTACCAGAGAGTAGTTTGATAAAAAAACGACAAATACAAGACATAAATTTAGTACTTACAAGGAGAGGCTACACCCTCTGGAAAACGAATCCTTACCAAACTCTAGGATATAATTTCTATTATTAAATCATACAGAAAGCCGGAGTTTTAGTGTCCAATGCCCATTTTTACGATAGATATAAGCAAATAATGAAAAATCTTGCCGAAAAAAACCGTTGAGTCTTATCGCTTGTAACTCAGAAACAATTAAAGATGTAAATTTAAACTAAATTTTAAAAGAAAGCTGAGATCAAGTAGATATGTTTTGAAAAAAAGGTAGCTAAAATATATTAACGTGGTCAAAAGTTATGGGAAAAATAAGAATTAGCCAAAATTTTATCGAAAATTTAGAAATACAATTTGATGATTTTTTTTGGCCAAAATTTTGTGTAATTCTTATTTCTCCCATAACTTTTGACCATATTAAAATATTTAAGCTTCCTTTTTTTCAAAACGTATCTACTCTACCTCAGCTTTCTTTTAAAATTTAGTTTATATGTACATTTTTAATTGTTTTTGAGTTATAAGCGATCAAACTCAAGGATTTTTTTGGTTAAAATTTTCATCATTTGCTTATATCTATCGTAAGAAAGGGCATTCTTCATATTTTTATAATAGAAACCAAATCCTAGAGTTTGGTAAGGAACCATTTCCCAGAGGGTGTGACCTCTCCTTGTTAGTTTCAGAAACATTGTAAAAAATGATATTCATACACCTGTATATTAATTAAAAAATGTTTAAGATACACGGAGCGAGAAATAAGTAAGAATTGCCCGAATATTTAGGGTAAAAAGTTTGCGTATGTGAGATTATGGAATGTTTGTCCAAAATTTTATTCAAAAATCAGAAAAATGAGATTTAGATTGAAATTCGTACCATACTGGATGGTATTATTGCTCAGACTGAGAAACTTCGATAGCGTATTTTATTTAAAAATTTCCACAATTTTACAATTACTATAATTTTTATTCAAAATATTTATACACTATTCATAAATCTTCTATCTTCGTACCTATTATAGTGTCATAAAACGTAAATTTTGTTTCGTAAACGGAACTACGACGAGTATAGGAAACACGGAGAGAAAAAAATTCAGTAAATTTTACTAAACTGTCTCTAACGGGTAACAAACTGTCAAAACTCTATAAATTACTAAAATTATAGTAAAAATGTCCATACTTATAGTAAGAAATTAGCAGAGTTTCAGTAAATATTGTTAAAAAGTTGAGTAATTTTTTGTATTTCGGCAGTCTCTTACCGCGTTAGTGAAAGTTCCGTAAAATTTACAGAAAACTTTCTATAGAGGTACAAATGAATGCAATATTTGACCATACCTATAAATTTCCTTATGCTGTTTTACACATTGAATTAACTTTTTCTCTAGTAGTCTAAAACTCCCTAAGGTTGTGCTACAAGAAGTGTAGATCTTCGACACGCTTTGCAGTCGGTGTATCAGTATATTTATTTGGCAAGATATATTTAACAACAGTCCAACGAGAAGTGTATCTATGCCAATGTGGACGCATATGAGTGAAGCACCAAGTAGTATTTGATGAACATAAGTGAGCCAATAAACGAAGGTTTCATCGAGCGAATAAGGATAACGACCTTCTACCGGTAAATGTTTATAGATAGGTGAAAAAGCTTTTACCATGAATACTCCAGCCATGGATAAAGTGTAAATCACTGTCACTTGTCTACGAAATTTATAAATTACAATTAAACAAAAATAAAAGTACCATATAATTATACCATTAGATACAACGTAACGTATAATACAACTTATTTACTTTACTCGTAATTTATTCGTTTCGTAAATTGTCCTTTCTTCCGAGTCTTCTGGTATTAGCCTCTTACGATCGAAATAGTTTACTATGAAAACTCGTAAATTTTCGTAACTGTGCCTTGTTTTCAGTGCCTTGTATATGGCGGTCACCGACGCACTCGTTAAAAATACATTTACCATCTTGAAGTCCTCGGATCCAAACGATGTTAAAACGTAGAGGTTCATTTCAATGCAGAGCAAAGTGTCTAAGAAAAATACGCAACAGAAAAATAGAAAATGCAGAATTTTCATTTTGATGGACCAGTTGCTCGGGTACCATATTCCCCAAAGTGTTAATAGATAAAATGGGAACGGCAAGAGCTCGTATTCCAAATTTTGATCTTGCTCGTGCGATAATCGGTTGTACATGACTTGTATCTTTCAACAACAATTACACGTAATTTATCCAAATATCGATATAATATTTACTTTGGGTGAACAATAAATCGTGAATAAATTAAGAATGTGGACATATCTTTTTAGATTTTATTCTAATTAAAAGATATATACGGAATTATCAGCTTTTTTATTTAACAACTTTTTTTTTTAAATATTATCCCCGTTTTCCGTAATTTAACTTTACCATTTCTCAAAATAAAAGGGTTTATATTTTCAATTCCGTATTGGACGAAGGTAACATTGTAACTGACGTGACTGACAAAACACGTATTAATATCCTTGATTCACAAACTTATTAACAATGCATCAAAGAACACTTACCAACTCTATACCGATATTTTGATTTCCTCGGTGGTACATCCGTTGGCTAAAATAATCTAACGTTACACTATGTATTCTCGTAATTTTATGCCACTTTTTCTTTATTCTCTTTGAGCTAAAACCTCACTATAAGCACGATGTACCAAGTAATCTAAAAGTATTCTTTATAAAAACTTCATCAACTCTTGAACGTTCGCGGACATTCATAAACAATTCTTTAAGTAATACATGTGCTTATAGGGTTTTCTCGACGTATCTACATTAATAATTTAGATTTCGCGATTTCACGGTATATAGGAATTGAGTCTGCGCGATATCACTTTCGGATAAACTTGCTTTTTTTTCTTCCTTTGTGCATTACCGTTTACAGTAAGAACAAACTTTGACTTGTACTAAAAAATAAAACAATACAATTTTCAACTAAAACGTGGTAAAAAAGTGAAATTTTTGTGCATCGTATTATAATCATTAACAGACATATTTCCAACACCAATGGAATATATCCGAGGAGACTAAAATTATCATCGGAGAACACGTGAATTATCTATATTACGTGGTACGTTTCGGAATTATTATTTATTTTCAATTAGAATTTTCGTTAGAATAACCTAAACGATCTTTATAAGAATAACGGCATCATTAATAAGCGTTTATGAGACGCACTTGAAAGAAAACCTCTTTACGGTATATTTTTTATTTATATATAACACTTAAATATTATAATTATTCGATGTAACTACTACATTTATAATTTTTAAAGTGTATGACCACGTATCGATGAAAAGTTGTTAAGAGCTCAAACTTAAAAAAAAAACAAATATTGTTAATACTTCGTATTTATTGTAGAACTTTTCTTATTATACTTTCTGTTAGGGCTTCGCAAGAGTCAAGACAAGACAATATTCATCAAAATATTGTATTGGTATTGAAAAATCTTGAAAAATCGGATATTGTCTTGGTCTCGAGAAGGAAAAATATTGTATTGACAAGATCTTGTCTTGAAAAGTGAGATTTTCAGAAAAAAAAATTTAGTGAACTCATAACAATATACCTTTGTAGAGATGCGCGATATTTTGAAAAATATCGTTACTTTGTATTGATATGTATCGATTGCCTAAATATTGATGCATACAATATATCAGGATTAAAATATCGATATACCCGTATTGAATATATCGATACGATAATTCAATAAAAATTACGTTTTAAAAATTTTCTGAAAGTCAATTTAGCAGATAGAAAGCTAAAACTAAGTAACCCGGAATAGAAATTAAATTTTCTATAAAATACAATATAGCAGACAGGCAACTATAACCAAATAGCACGGGAAAGAGAGTTAAATTTTCTAAAAGTCAATCTAGCAGACAGGTAGACAGATCTAATCATGATTGGATTAAAAAAAATTAAACCTCCTTGCTCTTTAACTGTAATAAAATATTCGTATAAATTTAAAGAAGTTTTATGTGCACTAAATAAAGATTATTTAATGTAAATAAGAAATTAATTATTTGAATATTCAAATAATTTTTATTCTCTCCAATAAGTATAATTGTTACTTTAGATTTAAAATATAATTGTTGTTTAAGCTGCATTTGCTAGTATCCAAATGTATATCAACATTACTGAGTGCTGCGCTGCTCAAAACGCTTTATTTACATGACATGCAATTACGGGACCGATGACCGAACGTTATGAATGTATTGCTACTGTGAACGCGTCCGTTGTATTCTTTTTGTGCCCCTTTGATACTGCCTTACCGTATACCCTAACGGATTTTTACGGCGTTCACCCACCATCTATGTGTGGGTGCTTACCCCTCCCTAATTACCCCACCGCATCGCATTCGCCGGGATTTTTAAGATCCCGTGTGGAGGGATACCATGTAGGAGAAACGTCACCCGAGACGGTCAATGTATTCGAGAACAATTCTGTTTGGGTGGCAAGGTCACATTGCGTAGGCCTTAGCACCGAAACCGAATGTCTCACACCTCCCGCTCACGTAGTGGAATGTGGAAAAACACCGAATTGATCTCGAAAGCCGCACGAGGATGGTCACCCATCCAAGTACTAACGCAGTCAAACTCTGCTGAACTTTCGTGACCGGCCGAGGTACGTCTCCGCTACTCCGTCACCGTGTCGGTCGAACGCGTCCGCGGTCGGGTCCATGTCAACGCGCCAGAATGACATTGCGCCAGAAGCGTATTACGGACGGTTTCCAATTGAGAAGAGAAGGTGTCATTGCGCCAGCAGTGCCGACAACTTTAACGCGGCGAGGGTGCCAAATTCAAAATTGTATGCTATTTTGCATATATCTTACTTATGTTTAGATGCGTGCCTATATGTATACACGACCCATATGTATATATATGTGTGTGTGTATATATATATATAGACACACACACACACACACACACACACATATATACACAAATATATGTATGTATGTACATATGATATATGTGTGTATATGTATATATGTTTGAAATAAAACAATATATATATATATACATATATATATATATATATATATATGCGCATTATTTATTTTCTTTATAATTTAATATGATTATTAAATGGTTGAAATAAAGCAATGTGTACACACACACACACATGCCATTTAATAATCATATTAAATTATAAAGAAAATAAATAATGCGCATATATATATATATATATATATATATATATAAACATCAGTATCGGTACTTATGGTGACATTACGTGTTATCTTGGTGTTTTGAGGTTATAAAACATATGTAACCACTCAGATATAAGGGGGAGAATATTAATTGATAAAATAATGCATAAAAAACCAATAACCCAAATATCCAATAACCCAAATACCTAAATACCCCTCACGGGTAAAAAAGCACACTTTGACCTTATAATATTAATGAAGGATTGAAGTTATAACCTCATTCGAAGTGCCGGAGGCCGGAGGCCTCCGGCACCTCGAAAGACGTTATAACTCCAATCCTTCATTAATATTATAACGTCAAAGCGGGGCTCACAAAGCTAATTTTCCGATTTTTTGTGTGTCGGCATAAGTACCGATTCATCAATTTATATATATATATTGTTTTATTTCAACCATATACATATACACACATATATACATATGTACATACATACATATATTTGTGTGTGTGTGCGTGTGTATATACACACATATATATACATATGGGTCGTGTATACATATATAGGCATACAATTTTGAATTTGGCGCCCTCGCCGCGTTAAAGTTGTCGGCACTGCTGGCGCAATGACACCTTCTCTTCTCAATTGGAAACCGTCCGTAATACGCTTCTGGCGCAATGTCATTCTGGCGCGTTGACATGGACCTCCGCGGTCCACCTCCCGAATCGCGCGCTCATTAGGCTGATTGTATATAAGCGCCAAGCTGCGTCGTGCTCTGTCGTGCTGTACGTTGGCTTACTTTCGGACTGCTATTCCGATTGGCTGATTTTTCTAAATCGACCAATCCGCGCCCTAGTCTATTAGTCAGCAAAGCGTGGTATAGGAGAGTACTGATACGGTTCTGTGCAGTGTGACGCTTATGTAGATCTCCCTTGTAGTGTAGATAGTTTAACAAAGTATCTTAGTGCAGTGCTTTGCAACCACGGTTTTCATTCAGTTTGTCGGCTGCAGATACCTCGACAATAATTACTGCTGTATGAATAAATCAGTATAAGAATTTAATTTTATATTTAATCAGAAATGGATGAAACAGTTAAAAAACCTTCGTATCAGACTTATTTTAAGTACACAAGAAATCAGAAAGATGAAAAGATTGGTGTGTGTTTGATTTGTCAAAACATGAACATTGTTAAAGAAGTTAAAATGAAAAATGGCAACACTTCTGGATTGAAATATCATTTAAACAAAGATCATAAGGCAGAGAGTGATTTGTTATTCGGTCCTGAGAAATCAAAAAAAAATTCAGCATTACCAAGTGGTCAAAAAACAATGGATTTATTTTCACATGTAAGTACAACTTCTATATTGTAAATCTTGTAGTTTTAGTTAAAGTAAAAATAATTTTTTATTTTACTTTTGGTCCTAACACATTACAGAAATAAATAAAACATTTCAATATAAACTTTTTATTTAATGTATGCATAAAAACTATTTGGCTTAAATAAAATATGTAAAAATTAATAGTCTTATTTCAATTATACATAATAAAGAATTAATAATACACTATAAAAAAAGAAAACATAATTTTTCATAACTATTTTTTATAAATTGTGGTTACAAATGATTAATAGTAGAAATAATGCAAGTATGGTATACGTTCGAACTAGATACTTAATAATTTTGTAAAAGAAAAAGAGAGAGAGAGAGAGAGAGAGTGAGAGGGAAAGACAACAATGAATGCAGCCTTTTCAACAACAAGGTTATCCTCCAAATAGTCCGTGTTTTGATACATTATATTTTCATTTTTTAACTTACGAACTTTTTACAAGTTGCGTCACGTTTTAAATGTTTATGCCGACCGTTTACTTGAGAACAATATTCGAATGTTTAGTAAATAGTTTACTTGAGAACAATATTAATTATAAATACCAAAAAGAATCTTTTTATATAGTATACCAGGTATTTTATCTGAATAACAATAAAATTAAATCTTCATCATAATGCGCGTAAAGCATTGTATCTACTTCTTGTTGCCACGAACTAAAGACGCATTCTCTCACTCCCAGCAGTCACGTCGGAAAGGTTCGTTTTTCTACGTTTACCGTCGTCTAGGACTGCCTGCGTAAATGCTGCCCGATCGAAGCGGTCTCAGACATCGATAAAGGCAGAGCCTCCCGACGCAGCTTCTCGGAGTGAGGTTATGCACCGCTTTTAGTACCTGCGGAAAACGAAGATATAATACAATACCCAATGCGAGAGATGGTTAAAAGCTGATATATGCACCACGAGAGTAAAGTATAGGCAACGCTCGCACTCGCTTCTGTTGGGCGGCACACAATTTGTACATTGTCCACTTTATTCCCTTGGTGCATAATGTACTATTCAATGTTTTCAGCATGGTTAATTTATAACAATAAATGACAATGACTAAAAAATAATATATTTTGTATCAGAGTATAATAAATCAGTGATATTTTTTAAATAATTTGAACATATGCGCTTGATACACCGAAAATATATTTAAATAACTAAATCCAATAAATTAATTAAAATGAAAAACGATTTTATTATTATGTACATCATTAATTTATAACAATTCTTTAAAAAGATAATAGTTCAATATTTTTATAGATGCTATAAAATGTAGTATAAAATGAAAATTACAAATAATCATTTTGAATAACGTATTATGTACAAAAATGTTACTTGATAAAAATTGGAGTTTAATTTTTAGTTAATTATAATTATGTTTATATTATAAACTGCATTATATATTTTAGTTATAAACACTATAATTTATAACTTCATGTATAAATTACTTAGTATTACTTACAAAAATTAAATTCTATTTTTTCATATGTGATTTCAGAAAAAAGAAGAAGTGGTAGACTGGGATAAATTGATTTGTTTATGGTTAGCATTCAAAAACCTGCCTTTAAGCTTTTTTAACGATGCTTTCACGCAAAAATTTTTTAAATTATTAAATGCAAATGTTGTAATGCCGAAAAAAGATTTAATGAAAGCAAAAGTAATGGAACAATTTTCAGAAATGCAACAAAATTTAATTAAAATATTAAATGACAATCTATCGAAGTTTTCTTTTGCAATTGATGGGTGGACAGCTCGTAATGGAAAATCATATTACGGAATAATTATCAATTATATTGATGAAGACTGGATATACCAATCACTAGCATTAGATTTAGTTCCCTCAAATGGAAAACACACTGGAAAGGATATTGCAAAATTATTTTTTAAAATATTAAAAGAATACAACATTCAAGAAAAGGTTCAAGGAATTACGTTAGATAATGCAGCGGCAAATACAACTTTCATTCGCGAATTGAAAATTTTGATGGAAAATGAAAATATAGATTTTGATATTGAAGATCAACATTTTCGATGTTTTGCGCACATAACAAATTTGGGGGTCCAAGATATATTGAAACTAATGAAAGTAAATATAATAGAAAACAACTATGATGGTAATGAAACAAACGAGTACTATGAAGACAATGTTTCAGAATCGGATGCATCATTGGATGGAGATGAATTTAATGATGAAAATTTTTCTTCAGTCATTGCAAAGATTAGATTGGCGTGCAAAAAAATTAGATATTCCGAACAATTGAGTAACCGTTTAAAATTATTTTGTGAAGCAGCTAATTTAAAATTTGTAAAATTGACTCTAGATGTCAAAACGCGTTGGGATAGTACGTATGATATGTTAAATGTAGCATTTAAATTGAAACCTGCACTTGTTATGTTGTGGCAAAACAGTCCTGAATTATCTGACTGTAAAATAGCTGAAATTGAATGGACGTATTTAAAAATAATGTTGAGTTGTTTGAAATATTTTAAACACGTTTCTAAATTATTGTCTGGAGAAACTTATATTACTCTACCAACTGTTGTAGTAGCATTTAATATTTTAATTGATAAACTTGAATCAATTGTTCGTGAACTAGATTGTAAGTCTGATAGAAATTCAACTGACGAGCAATTACTTTTGGCATTTCAGGCAGGACGAGACAAAATTCTAAAGCACTATACAAAATGTAATTGGATATATTGTATGTGCTTAATTTTAGATCCAAGGCACAAAAAAGATTGTTTTGATTTTACGCCTTGGGGTAAACAGATGAAGAACGAAAGTATTACAAAATTTGAGAATTCTTATTACAGAAAATATTTTACAGAAAATTCAGGCAGTGGTTTAAGCGAGAAGCAGTGCTTTAAAACTGCAGAAATTGTAGATGAGGATGATTGTTTAGATTTTAAATCAGTTTATTCAATTAATAATGTAAAAATGGACGCAAAAGAAAATGAATTGCAAAATTATTACCAGGCACCAAGGGCTGATGAAGATGTAGATATTTTACAGTGGTGGAAGTTGCACAGTAAACTATATCCGAATATATCTAAAATGGCGAGAGATATATTGAGTACTTCAGCAACTTCAGTTTCTGTCGAGCGACTCTTTTCGGAAGGATCCCTTTTAATGACCAATAGAAGAGCATCGTTGAAAGATCAATCAATGAGAGGATTAATTTGTTTGAACTCATGGTCAAAGAGTTCATTAAGAAATAAAATTTGCAAAATCGACATTTAAAAAATATGTAAAATGTATAGTATTAAATTAACATTTTTTATTTTGTATAATAAGTAAGTGTACACTTACGTTTGTATAAATGTAAATTAATGTAATATCTATAGTATTAAAAATATTTAATCCAAGTTATTGTACGTGCATTTCATTTCTTGCTAGCAAAGGGCTTCCAATTAATAAAATTGATGTAATAAGGTTTGCTAAGTATAGCGGAGTTATAATTCGAATGCTAAGACTTATCATCTCCATGCTAAAAATTTATCGAAAGAAAGTAATTCATTACTTTAAATTTGGAGCCAATACAGCTTCACACTTAAATTGTAACGTCAATACTGTACACATCAAACCTTATTGTCACCTTCGTCGAGACGAATCAATTGTGCAGGTAAAGTTATGTTAAAACTCTAATATTTAATTTCTTTATGTGTGTAAATACAACTCTTGTTATTATTCAAATACGTGCTTATGAGTGCGATTCAAATAAATTAAGATTATTTGCGTCCCAATATTAATTATATTTAATAATTTTTAAATCTATTTAAAATTTATCGTCAAGATCAATAGTCTTGGCTATTTAATATTGGTCTTGACTTGATCTTGCTTTCTTATGTCTTGTCTTGAATATTGTCTCGAAATCCGATACAAGACAAGACAATATCAATATTATTCTTGGTATCTTGCGAAGCCCTACTTTCTGTCTATAGTTTATAAATATTTACTTTATAAAAAAATTGAATTTATCGTTCGCTAAAGATTTTTTTGATTTATGGTATTTATCGGGCTTTGCGAACCAATATGCTTTATCTACTTTATAGTTTTGGTATTTAACGCCAATTTAATACAGGATTTTAAATTTAATAACATCACGATGCCAATAGTTAATTGAATTGATGTTGCTGCATCAATATTTATTATTAAAGCCATTTTTTGCAAGTTAAACAAATAAAGTCATATTATTGTTGCGTAGTGTTGCATCTTTGTACTTGTATACAAAAAGTAGTTTGTCGAGACCGGTATCTCGGGGTAAAGTTCACTGTAATATTATATAAAAAAAAGAAGCATGTGAGTTTTATTATCTAGGGTAATTATTCAAAACTCACATGTAATGTAATTTCGTTACAATACAGATAAAATATTTATAACGAATGAGATTGATTTCGATCATTAGTGTTGCAGGTTGAAGTATATCTTTTGTATTGTAAACGTGAGCAAAACTATAAATATTAGTAATCTTAACTTATTTTTATATGGAATATGTGCTACTTTGAAAAAGAAATAAACTCACATTCTTCATAAAGTGATGAGTGTACCGTAATTATTTTATTATTTAATGGAGAATGAACGTACCCGTTCACACCGATTGTATATTTCCCATAGCGGGGAAATTCCAAATTTCTATATTATCTCCTTTACCCTTAGAAAACGTGTTCAAACACACACATATACGTATATACCAGTTCGGGTCAAAAGATCTAAGCTCGTTTCGATTTTTATTAATTTGTTTTATTATATATAGGAATGAGCGAGTACTCGGCTTTTTCGAACGTTAAAAATATATATCGAGTTATTCGAAAAAGTTGGGGTGCTCGGATTGTTCCAGCGAATCGGAGTGATCGAATCTCTCGAATTGTTCTAACAATTTGATTTTCTCAAGCAACTTTTTTATCCACATGTACCTACGATATGTGCAGGCGAATGCATCATCTAAATTTCTAAATCTCTTTCCATTTGATACAAAACATGGTTTTGCTTGCTTGGCCAGCTCTCTGCATACCAAATTTTTCCTAACGCTAATATTGAAAAACATATAATTTAAAGGATGTTAAAAATTTCACGCATAATCTCTTTTGCAACTTTAGATACGCTGCATCTCGTTGAAAACATTTTTTAAAAAACTGTCTGAGTATTAAAAGTATATGCGTTTGCAATAAAAATTGTATGATGTAGAATGTTACATTTCAATTTTACAGTAGTGATAATAATTAGTCTAGTCGACCAAAATATAGATGTAATGTACATCGGTAAGTGACCTACATACTTCAGTTAAGTCCACTATTTGCGATTTTGAGAAAATCGAATTTGAAAGTTCAAAGTTTGGCCAAATCGCAAAACGAACGAAATACGTTGCAATACTGAAGTCGGTTTATAGATCCATTTGATACAAACATTTTGATATTAGTGAGTCCAGGGTACATCGATTCTGGTCCTTGGAATCACGTAATATCGTGAAGTTACCTGATTTTGCCGGGAACTGTGACTTATCTGGTTTTGCTGGTTCTCAGTTTTTTAGGTAGAAATAATCAATAGTGATCATTGTGTGACTACATAAACTGAGTTTTAATAATAATTAGGCTGTATTTATAATTATTGATAGATTTAAATTTGTGGTAGTTCGTTTTGTGATTTGCCGAATGACACGTTTATTACCAGTATCCTTGTACTGGTTATAATGTGTATATCAGTATATGTATCACTAAGAAATCAAATGTCATTTAGGTAAATATACGGAACGACGACTTGCGCAGAATTTTCGCTATTTTTAAAACGTATTTTTACTCGAGCATATAGCCTAGATGTGATTTGGTTGAAAATCTCTTTATTATTGATTGGAAACTAACATTTTAGGTATCATAATTGTATTATTGTATATGTAAATGTGTAAAAAAAACAACTAGGGGGGATCCCCTACTCGCTATACTGGTCAACCCCCACTTTTTTAATTTTCATATACAGATCATTGTATATATGTATTGTATTTAGAATTTAATATATTTACCTTTACCCGATCGTTATAACTATAAATAAACTGTATAATCAAATATATTCATAAAGTGGGCAATTCTAAATATGTTCAGTTGAAAGTACCGTACATAAGGGTACATAATCCACAAAAAAATAAAAAATTTCAAAAAGTGGACTTAACTGGTTTTGCCGGGAAACCACAGAATTATTTCTTATACGAAAATACTAACTTTCCTAATAAACTAAAATAAAATAATTATTGATCAATTGTTGTACAATGCAATTTGTAATAAAATCAATGCAGTTAATAAATATATTATATCAATATTTCATTTAGAACATCTATCTTGGAAGTTTATATGCTAGAAATATCATTAGTATTTTTTTTCTAAAGAGTCTGTGAAAAGTTTTTTACTTTAGACTGGCAAACCATCCCCTCGCTCGCAAGAGTTGAAGACTCTTCGAGTGTGAGTCTCGACGGAAACTTCGCACATATACCTACCAAAACTTCTTTATGTATCGGGAATTGTTATTCACATTACTTTAGCTTAGCTGTTTTTGCGTGTCCAAAAACACATTCATACTTTTGATTAACTTGAAACGCAAAATTCATTTAGTCAGTCTTTCAAACATCCATCTGAATCTTTGTTACGAAGCACTTTTTTTTTACATAATTAGCGATTCATCGCAAGTTGTCTGCATTCGTCATTATCAGTCTTCTCACATTTTCTGACGAAAACGTGCGTTCTGCGTTATGATAAACTCAACTACAGTACTTGCATTAGTTGCATTTTGAAGAAGCAAGCCTGCTCATCTTTTTCAGGTACACTGAAAAAATAGATTTTTGATCTAAGCGGAATTCTTGTTAAATATATGCCTCAAGAAGAATATCTGGCTGTTCCAATGTAATTTCTTGAGAATCAATCAAGTGGAATCCAATTGATTTTAGAATATTGATTGTTTTGAGTTGTACTACTTCATTTTTTACAAAAAGAACATTCCGCTCGTTTATAGAAGAATCCGTTTCATTATAGAAGAATCACATTGGACCAAACAGATTTTCTCCTTGAGGCATATTTTGGCAGAAAAATTCATTTCCAAAAAGGAATTGACCAGGTGCCTTGTTTTGACTTGCAACGAGTTCGCAACTTTGATGAGCTCCTGTCTCGTGAATATAGAGCATTCCGTATCCCTAGCTATCACTACTCATTATTTATTTTTCATTTTTAATGTTTCGGGAATATATGAATAGGTGTTCGAAACGTTGAAAATAAAAAAAGTTATTTGAAAAAGGTTAATCAATTAAGACACCGTACATATATTTGTAGAATCAAAAATATAATTTCTTTACGTGCTGAACAATGTAAAAAATGAATTATATTTAATATAAGTAAATAATTAAATGTTGACAAATTAAAATATTTATAGTTGATTCATTAATTGTCAACAAATTTTGAACCATTGATTTATATAATTTGCCGTTAGTCTGTAAAATTGATAAGATTTAGTATTGTATGATGACATCTTTTTTTTTTTAAATTAAATAGTAAAAACTATATACCTGTTAATGCAAAAATATAAATAACTATATAAGTTTAAAGACTTTCTAATTTATCGTTGTTTGTTTAAGGAGATTAAAAGCGGAATATATTAACTTAGTAATCTAAAATATAAATATGCGTATTTAATTAAATAATTTAATTAATTGAAAGGCATACCACTAAAAATGTTAATTTACCTTTATAAATGAATCCAAATTTAATGGAACTATAGTACCAATATTTAATTCAATTGATTTTGATGTTCGAATCATTATTGTAAGTAACATTTTCTTTGTAATAATATCTAAAGACATCCAACTACTTCGTACGCTGCATTTGCAAGCTCCGCACTCTGTGAAAGATATCTTAAAATTATTGCCAAAAAAATTTAAGAAGAGCACCGATATAATTCTTAATTGACATTATCCTATATGATAATGTAGCGCTATATTAAACGTTAAAATCTTACGTTTAACCTGATAACATTGCCATACCAACAAAACATAAAAATTTGCATCAATGACACTGTTGTACACACGAATACCAGTAATCCATTCATATTAGGTTTTCCAGTTGAAAGAAGGTACACGTGTACTATTGCAGTTGGTATAATTGAAATCATTTGTCCAGTAAGTATAGTTTGGAAAGTTTCTTGTAAAGTTTTTCCGAACCTTGACATACAATGTATATACATTTAGATAATCATTTTATTCAGAACGTCATACATATTAAGGATATTATACACAATCACCACCAATAAATTATAACAATATTACATGCAAACTTAACCTAAGCAAACGAATTTATACCTAATTTATATACAAATTTTAACTGATATTACTTAGATTGGAATTTTTCACATCAGAGGACGTCGAAGCTAGTGATTTTACCGACATATAGGAGTGACCGGTTTTAATTTTTATCAATAACTAAAAGAGTTTATGAGGAATTTTGGCACCAGAGCGCCATTTTATATAATAGTATAAGTAATCTATCAAATTTTGGTGTAAATTCATTGAGTATTTATGAAGAATAGTGAGAAACTGTACTTATAATGCAACATAACCTGAAAAAACCTGAATGGTGTCCGTTTTTAATTTTTATCAAAAAGTAAATCTGTTTTTGGGGAATTTTGGGACTAGAGCCCTATTCTATACAGTACTACAAGTGACTTGTCAAATTTTCGTGCAAATTCATTGAGTATTTACGAAGAATAGTGCGAAACTGTAATTCACAATAATTAGGCTATGTTGCATAAAAATTACAGTTTCGCACTATTCTTCGTCAATACTCAATGAATTTCCTTACGCATATGTCGCTAATGGGATATATGCCGTTTACCCCTTCAAGGCACCCCCTGGGGTTGTTTGTGGGATTTTTCAGTGTATTTCATTTACGTTTATCATTTTATATAATTTTTAATATATTCTCATACTTAAAAGTTGGAAATTTAGAATTTTCAAATTTCGTTGGAGTCCAACGATGGAAACTTCAGATACATATGAATTTGCACGAAAATTTGACAAGTTACTTGTAGTACCGTATAGAATGGGGCTCTGGTCTCAAAATTCCCCAAAAACTGGTTTAGTTATTGATAAAAATTAAAAACAGTGACTCCTATATGTCGATAATATCGCTAGCTTCGGCGTCCTCTTAAAGCAAAATACGAATGGTTATAAATTATATAGAAACAAATGTTACCGATAAATGCTTTCGTAATCTCGAGTAAATGATGCAATGTTACTATTGGTGCCATTGAAATTTCTTAGTCGAACTTTGTGAACAGTCAACTGGTATTGTATTCGTATCATCACGGAAATAAACAATGTATCAGTAGTCACCATCATACTTCCTAGATTTAAACCGCTTACATATTGATGCAAGAGTGTTAATCCGTACACTAAAGGATTATCCAAACTATATGGGTACCACGCATTCAGTGATAAAATAAAAACGTTACCAGATTCAATGATTGGCAATACCGCTTTAATAGTTAATCCCACCGCAAAAGTAATTGCATAAATCAATGTCACTTGTCTAAAAAAACCTATTATTTAATTAGTGTATACAATTCAAGTGGTATTTATTATTTATTATAAGTAGAACCTTGTTTCAATTTCCAACATTTTATAAATTTTAGTTTCCTCCGCATTTATTGGTGTGAAGCGTGTATTACTAAAGTCAACATAAATAAGATTTAATATTTTTTTGCGAGTTAAAAGTATACAAATTTTCCTGTAAACACCTGTAATAACGGTGTTTGTTACAAAAAATCATCCAAATCAATCGAACTTTTACATCGTTAAAATAAATGAGCTGTTATTTCGAAGCATAAGATAACATCAAAGAATAGCATTAGTATCGTAAAACACTTATAGATTCTTTTTTTAGCGATAGACCAACTTTCGGCATGCCATATTCCACTTATAGTTAGCATGGTGAACGAAATAGGTATTAGGCGATGTTCAAAATTTTTTTCTAAATTAAAAACCATTGTACTGTTTGAAGAGTGATGTTTTTCTAGCGATAAATGGTAACCATACTGACAAATTTACGATGACAATGTCGCGGAGACTGCCATCGCGGATATCCCCACTCTGAATTATAGCACGTTCAATTGTTTGTAGAAAGTATCGTATACTCGAGTCTATAGATTATTTACCGTACACCTCTAAAAATGTATAATAATATACTTATTTCCCCTTGTGTTATTATTAAATCTTGTTGCGATTCTTTTTTTAATTAATAGTTTCCACAGTCAACGCGTAGCCTTGCGACTGCGTAGTTTATTTGAATGGATTCACTTCCAACTGAAACGTTAAGTTTCATATGTGCATTCTTAAACTATTCATGGGTACCTACAGTATATTTAGAATATTTACTTTTCGATTTAAAAACAATACTTACTGTTCGATTTACATTACATTAACAGATTAAACATTTAACGTGTACCAATACATGAAGTGTTAGTTGCATCGCTGCGATATTTATGTTGCTCAAATTATTAATATTTTCTAAGCTGTATTGAAAGAAAGGAATATTTGCGATAAATGTACACTAAAAGTTAATACATATTCATCATTCATTTGTCGCAAATTTTTATTTCTTTCAGTGTACCGTGTAGTTTATATATCGTTTTATTTGTCTTATCTTCATGAATAGTGATTTTGAAAGTGTTATATCTTAAAATTAATTACCAAGTAGCTTTCTCATTTTAATTGCAGCCAAATTTTATTGTATAATTTCTTTAATAAAAAATATACATGTATATATTGGATAGTAAAATATATTTTTCGTAACCTTAAATATTTCACACGTGGTTGCCCTTTTCTATCCATGTCCTTGTATATTTTGAAGTCCAAAAGCGGAGTATGAGGTTTTCATGATGTAGCATATGATTAATTTTAATAAAAAAATTTCAGTGGTTCAAGAACACTATAAAAGTATTGAATTCTCTTACTTTTAAAAATGAATTAATATTCAATCAATAGTGTTCATGATTGGTCCAACCACAAACAAAATTGGTTTTGACGTTCATGCTCTAATCGTTAATGAATATTGTTTGGAGTTGACTTCGTCAATTTTTTATTTTGAACTAAATTTCTAAACTACGTTATAATAATAATAATTTTAATTTTACTTCAAATATATTTGCATTGAAGAAATATATTTAAAAAATAAAAATAATATTAAAAAATAAAGCTGTTCACGCTGTTTGCTTAATTTTAGTCGAGCGGTAAAGTGCTACGACTTTCGTTCTCGCGTCAAAGGCAACGCGTGAAAAAGGACATTTTTTTCTTCTAGACGACTATTGTCTAAGCTCACCGCAGCTTTTCGAGCTTGCTCGCTATCGTGCCTCGCGCTATAGACCAATTGAATTACAATTTTACGGTACGAAATTCATGGTTTCTTTGAATGAAATAACCAAATAATGAAAGAATGGTACATTTCTTAATTTTACAATCAGGGTATATGCCAACGTCCCTGATTGTATATATTTACGTGGATCAAGTGCGAATAGACATTTCGAAATAATATACGTACCTATGCATAAGCCATTCGAAATTTTGACTTACAAAGTGCATTTCGCAGATGAAATATCAGGCGTTCACACGCAAGTACTATTATTCTATTCATAAAAGACAGGCCTGGTTTTCCTACGTACTTCTGTCGTTCAAAAATAGGTAGCTGTCTATGTACATATATAAATTCACATAATATATTGGTATGATGTAACAATGTCTATACCCTTTTTCTATAACGCCTGCTTTGAAGAAAGATAAACCTATGCAAATCCTATGGATTATCTATACATTCTTTCACATAAGTGTAAGGGACAGGTGCGTAAAGGTTTTTTGTCTTGATATTAGTAAGCGTGTTTCGAGATGTGACCCTTCTATGATTATCTACTTGTGTTTGTTCACTAATTTCTGGCAAGTTGCTTACTGAATAGATATATACAAATTGTTCCAGGATATTGTAGACGTGAATCTAATTTTTTTGAGGGCCAATAATAAATTTCCCTCGTACCGTAATCAAGGGCGCGTGTCGCGCACCCGAGGCAAGTATGGGTACGCAGCACTAGCCTTATATGCAGCTAAAACGAACCTCCGGTTTTTACTTTTATTTATTTTTAATAGAAATATTTCTTTATCCTTTTTAATTTCGTTCTCCTAATAATCTTTAGTTACTTTTTATGCTTTCTACAAAATTTATAATATAATCTCTTACAAGGAGACCCTCATACGTTTGGGAAACGGATCGTGCCCAGCTTGTAGTATATGTTTTCTAATATAAAAATATGAAAAAAGCCAGAGCCGCAGACTCTAACAATCGTTTTTTCAAAAGTTATACGATGTTAAAGCAAAATTTCCAAAGAAAAGAGACTTCACTTTAAACGCTTATAACTTCTGACCTATCTAATATTGACATTTAAACCAAAGTTTACTGAAAAGCTGAGGTAAAATAGATACATTTTAAAAAAGAGAGTGCGTTCAAATCCGTTAAAATGGAGCAGAGCTATAGCCGAATTAAGAATTTGAAGAAATTCAGCTTAAAAAAATCAATATAATTTGTACTGCCCAATTTTTGTTTAAAATTGCTTCTAATTCTTAATTTGGTTATAACTCTGCTCCATTTTAACGTATTTGAACGTACTTTTTTTTAACATGTATCTATTTTATCTCAGCTTTTCAGTAAACTTTGGTTTGAATGTCAATATTTGATAGGTCAGAAGTTATAAGCGTTTAAAGTGAAGTCTCTTTTTTTTTAAAATTTTGCTTAACAGCGTCTAACTTTTGAAAACACGATTGTTAGAGTCTGCGGCTCTGGATTTTTTCATATTTTTATATTAGAAAACATATACTTCAAACTGGGCACAATCCGTTTCCCAAACATATGAGGGTCTCCTTGTTAGTTTTATAACTTACTCCCGATGATTATGGTTTGGTCTCTCTTTAGGAACAGCTCGTTTTGTGAAGCACTTATGTGACTTTGGTTTCTTGTAGATTGGACATCCATGTCAAAGTAGTTATTAAGGTGAACCCCGTTACTGGATATCATCTTGTTTTCGGCGATGGATATTTGAAAACCGCACCTTTGTACATTTTCCTGTTTACAATCAGTTGTTCTAAAATTACAAAATTATTAGAACTTGCAAGGACTCGAATAACCTTTTTATTTTCAATATTTTCGGTACATATGAATAAGTGACCGAAACGTTGAAAATAAAAAAAAGATCTTAGAGACATTAATCATTAGTTTATTTAATTAATTATTTAATTATACTATTATTAGAATCAAAAACAAAAGTAAAAAATTACAATTTAATTAAAGATACAAATGCGATGTTTCTCATCAGAATAGAAGTATATTTAATTGAAAGACCATACATATATTCGTTGAATCAAAAATATAATTTCTTTATGTGCTGGATAATGTAAAAAATGAATTATATTTAATATAAGTAAATGTTGACAAATCAAAATATTGATACAGTTGAATTGTCATTAATTGTCAACAGATTATTATAGATTTGCCGTTAGTCTGTAAACTTGATAAGAGTTAGTATTGTACGATAAAACCTTTTTTAAAATTAAACGGTAAAAAACTATATATCTGTTAATGCAAAAATATAAATAACTATATAAGTTTAAAGACTTTCTAATTTATCGTTGTCTGTTTAAGAAGATTAAAAGCTGAATATATTAACTTAGTAATCTAAAATAAAAATATACGTATTTAATTAAATGAATGAATTAATTGAAAGATAGACAACTAAAAATGTTAATTTACCTTTATAAGTGAATCCAAATTTAATGGAAGTATACTACCAATTACTATCTCAATTGATTTTGATGTTCGAATCATTATTGTAAGCAACATTTTCTTAGTAGATTGATCTAAAGATATCCAGTTACTTTCATATATTGCATCACCTAGCTCTACACTCTATAAAAATATTTGAAATTATTGTCATTATTATTAATTAAATATGAGCACCCATATTATTTTTTATTGACACATTATTCTATAATAGTGTAACGTATATTAATTTTTGGAATCTTACGATTAAGCTTATAACATTGCCGTACCAACAAAACATAAAGATTTCCGTCAATTCCACTTGTACACATACCAATAAATATAATAGATCGACATTCAGTTTACCAGTTGAAAGAAAGTATACATTTATTATTGCACATGGTATAATTGAAATCATTTGTCCAGTAAGCATAGGTTGAAAATTTTCTTTTAAACTTTTTCCAAACCTTAACATACAATGCATATACATTTAGATATATCATTTTATTCAGAACGTCGCGCATATTAAGGATATACGCATCACCTAAATAAATTATAACAATATTACAGGCAATCTTAACCTAGGCAAACGAATTTATATGCAATTTATATACAAATTTTAACTGATATTATTTAGATTAAAATTCTTTTCTATCTTGAAGCAAAATGCGTAAATTACAAAGATCATAAAAATATAGTATTTACATATTACGTATAGACTAGCAAGGTTATCGTTTGCGTATTCTATCTCTTTACATCAATATATTTATATTCACAAAACAACTTACATCTATGATATATAAAATTTACGCCTAATTTATATACAAATTTTAACTGATATTACTTAGATTGGAATTTTTCACATCTTAAGAGGACGTCGAAGTAGCGATTTTACCCACATATAGGAGTGACCGGTTTTAATTTTTATCAAAAAGTAAATCTGTTTTTGGGGAATTTTGGGACCAGAGCGCCATTTTATATAATAGTATAAGTAATCTATCAAATTTTGGTGTAAATTCATTGAGTATTTATGAAGAATAGTGAGAAACTGTACTTATAATGCAACATAACCTGAAAAAACCTGAATGGTGCCGTTTTTAATTTTTATCAAAAAGTAAATCTGTTTTTGGGGAATTTTGGGACTAGAGCCCTATTCTATACAGTACTACAAGTGACTTGTCGAATTTTCGTGCAAATTCATTGAGTATTTACGAAGAATAGTGCGAAACAGTAATTCACAATAATTAGGCTATGTTGCATAAAAATTACAGTTTCGCACTATTCTTCGTCAATACTCAATGAATTTCCTTACGCATATGTCGCTAATGGGATATATGCCGTTTACCCCTTCAAGGCACCCCCTGGGGTTGTTTGTGGGATTTTTCAGTGTATTTCATTTACGTTTATCATTTTATATAATTTTTAATATATTCTCATACTTAAAAGTTGGAAATTTAGAATTTTCAAATTTCGTTGGAGTCCAACGATGGAAACTTCAGATACATATGAATTTGCACGAACATTTGACAAGTTACTTGTAGTACCGTATAGAATGGGGCTCTGGTCTCAAAATTCCCCAAAAACTGGTTTAGTTATTGATAAAAATTAAAAACAGTGACACTATATGACACTAATGTCACTATATGTCACTATATGTCCTATATGTCGATAATATCGCTAGCTTCGGCGTCCTCTTAAAGCAAAATACGAATGGTTATAAATTATATAGAAACAAATGTTACCGATAAATGCTTTCGTAATCTCGAGTAAATGATGCAATGTTACTATTGGTGCCATTGAAATTTCTTAGTCGAACTTTGTGAACAGTCAACTGGTATTGTATTCGTATCATCACGGAAATAAACAATGTATCAGTAGTCACCATCATACTTCCTAGATTTAAACCGCTTACATATTGATGCAAAAGTGTTAATCCGTACACTAAAGGATTATCCAAACTATATGGGTACCACGCATTCAGTGATAAAATAAAAACGTTACCAGATTCAATGATTGGCAATACCGCTTTAATAGTTAATCCCACCGCAAAAGTAATTGCATAAATCAATGTCACTTGTCTAAAAAAATCTATTATTTAATTAGTGTATATACAATTCAACTGGTATTTATTATTTATTATAAGTAGAACCTTGTTTCACTTTCCAACATTTTATAAATTTTAGTTTCCTCCGCATTTGTTGGTGTGAAGCGTGTATTACTAAAGTCAACATAAATAAGATTTAATATTTTTTTGCGAGTTAAAAGTATACAAATTTTCCTGTAAACACCTGTAATAACGGTGTTTGTTACAAAAAAATCATCCAAATCAATCGAACTTTTACACGTTAAAATAAATTGAGCTGTTATTTCCAAGCATAAGATAACATCAAAGATTAGTAGTAGTATCGTAAAACACTTATAGATCCTTTTTTTAGTGGTAGACCAACTTTCGGCATGCCATATTCCACTTATAGTTAGCATGGTGAACGAGATAGGTATTAGACGGTGTTCCAAATTTTTTTCTAAATTAAAAACCATTGTACTGTTTGAAGAGTGATGTTTTTCTAGCGATAAATGGTAACCATACTGACAAATTTACGATGACAATGTCGCGGAGACTGCCATCGCGGATATCCCCACTCTGAATTATAGCACGTTCAATTGTTTGTAGAAAGTATCGTATACTCGAGTCTATAGATTATTTACCGTACACCTCTAAAAATGTATAATAATATACTTATTCCCCTTGTGTTATTATTAAATCTTGTTGCGATTCTTTTTTTAATTAATAGTTTCCACAGTCAACGCGTAGCCTTGCGACTGCGTAGTTTATTTGAATGGATTCACTTTCAACTGAAACGTTAAGTTTCATTTTGTGCATTCATAAACTATTCGTGGGTACCTACAGTATATTTAGAATATTTACTTTTCGATTTAAAAACAATATTACTGTTCGATTTACATTACATTAACAGATTAAACATTTAACGTGTGCCAATACATGAAGTGTTAGTTGCATCGCTGCGATATTTATGTTGCTCAAATTTATTAATATTTTCTAAGTTGTATTGAAAGAAAGGAATATTTGCGATAAATGTACGCTAAAAGTTAATACATATTCATCATTCATTTGTCGCAAATATTTATTTCTTTCAGTGTACCGTGTAGTTTATATATCGTTTTATTTGTCTTATCTTCGTGAATAGTGATTTTGAAAGTGTTATATCTTAAAATTAATTACCAAGTAGCTTTCTCATTTTAATTGTAGCAAAATTTTATTGTATCATTTTTTTAATAAAAAATATACATGTATATATTAGATAGTAAAATATATTTTCGTAACCTTAAATATTTCACACGTGGTTGCCCTTTTCTATCCATGTCCTTGTATATTTTGAAGTCCAAAAGCGGAGTATGAGGTTTTCATGATGCAGCATGATTAATTTTAATAAGAAAATTTCAGTGGTTCAAGAACACTTTAAAAGTATTGAATTCTCTTACTTTTAAAAATGAATCAATATTCAATCAATAGTGTTCATGATTGGTCCAACCCCAAACAAAATTGGTTTTGACGTTCATGCTCATAATCGTTAATAAGTATTTATTGGAGTTGACTTCGTCAATTTTTATTTTGAACTAAATTTCTAAACTACGTTATAATAATAATAATTTTAATTTTACTTCAAATATATTTGCATTGAAGAAATATATTTAAAAAATAAAAATAATATTAAAAATAAAGCTGTTCACGCTGTTTGCTTAATTTTAGTCGAGCGGTAAAGTGCTACGACTTTCGTTCTCGCGTCAAAGGCAACGCGTGAAAAAGGACATTTTTTTCTTCTAGACGACTATTGTCTAAGCTCACCGCAGCTTTTCGAGCTTGCTCGCTATCGTGCCTCGCGCTATAGACCAATTGAATTACAATTTTACGGTACGAAATTCATGGTTTCTTTGAATGAAATAACCAAATAATGAAAGAATGGTACATTTCTTAATTTTACAATCAGGGTATATACCAACGTCCCTGATTGTATATATTTACGTGGATCAAGTGCGAATAGACATTTCGAAATAATATACGTACCTATGCATAAGCCATTCGAAATTTTGACTTACAAAGTGCATTTCGCAGATGAAATGTCAGGCGTTCACACGCAGGTACTATTATCCTATTCATAAAAGACAGGCCTGGTTTTCCTACGTACTTCTGTCGTTCAAAAATGCGTAGCTGTCTATGTACAACATATATACATTCAAATATTAGTTAAAAATCGCGCACCCAAGGCAAGTATGGGTACGCAGCACTAGCCTTATATACAGCTAAAACGAACCGCCGGTTTTTACTTTTATTTATTTTTAATAGAAATATTTCTTTATCCTTTTTAATATTATTCTCCTAATAATCCTTAGTTACTTTTTATGCTTTCTACAAAATTTATAATATAATCTCTTACAAGGAGACCTTCATATGTTTGGGAAACGGATCGTGCCCAGTTTGTAGTATATGTTTTCTAATATAAAAATATGAAAAAGCCAGAGCCGCAGACTCTAACAATCGTTTTTTCAAAAGTTATACGATGTTAAAGCAAAATTTCCAAAGAAAAGAGACTTCACTTTAAACGCTTATAACTTCTGATCTATCAAAAATTGACATTCAAACTAAAGTTTACTGAAAAGCTAAGATAAAACAGATACATTTTAAAAAAAAGTACGTTCAAATCCGTTAAAAAGGAGCAGAGCCGAATTAAGAATTTGAAGAAATTTATCTTAAAAAAATCAATATAATTTGTACTGCCCAATTTTTGTTTAAAATTGCTTCTAATTCTTAATTTGGTTATAACTCTGCTCCATTTTAACGTATTTGAACGTACTTTTTTTTAAAATGTATCTATTTCATCTCAGCTTTTCAGTAAACTTTGGTTTGAATGTCAATATTTGATAGGTCAGAAGTTATAAGCGTTTAAAGTGAAGTCTCTTTTTTTTTTGGAAAATTTTGCTTTAACAGCGTATAACTTTTGAAAAAACGATTGTTAGAGTCTGCGGCTCTGGCTTTTTTCATATTTTTATATTAGAAAACATATACTACAAACTGGGCACGATCCGTTTCCCAATAATATAAGGGTCTCCTTGTTAGTTTTATAACTTACTTACTCCCGATGATTATGATTTGGTCTCTCTTTAGGAACAGCTCGTTTTTGTGAAGCACTTATGTGACTTTGGTTTCTTGTAGATTGGACATCCATGTCAAAGTAGTTATTAAGGTGAACCCCGTTACTGGATATCATCATGTTTTCGACGATGGATATTTGAAAACTGCACCGTTGTACATTTTCCTGTTTACAATCAGTTGTTCTAAAATTACAAAATTATTAGAACTTGCAAGGACTCGAATAACCTTTTTATTTTCAATATTTTCGGTACATATGAATAAGTGACCGAAACGTTGAAAATAAAAAAAAGATTTTAGAGACATTAATCATTAGTTTATTTAATTAATTATTTAATTATTCTATTATTAGAATCAAAGACAAAAGTAAAAAATTACAATTTAATTAAAGATACAAATGCGATGTTTCTCATCAGAATAGAAGTATATTTCATTGTAAGACCATACATATATTCGTTGAATCAAAAATATAATTTCTTTATGTGCTGGATAATGTAAAAAATGAATTATATTTAATATAAGTAAATGTTGACAAATCAAAATATTTACAGTTGATTTCATTAATTGTCAAAAGATTATTATGATTTGCCGTTAGTCTGTAAACTTGATAAGAGTTTAGTATTGTACGATAAAACCTTTTTTTAAAATTAAACGGTAAAAAACTATATACCTGTTAATGCAAAAATATAAATAACTATATAAGTTTAAAGACTTTCTAATTTATCGTTGTTTGTTTAAGAAGATTAAAAGCTGAATATATTAACTTAGTAATCTAAAATAAAAATATGTGTATTTAATTAAATAATTTAATTAATTGAAAGATAGACAACTAAAAATGTTAATTTACCTTTATAAGTGAATCCAAATTTAATGGAAGTACACTACCAATTACTATCTCAATTGATTTTGATGTTCGAATCATTATTGTAAGCAACATTTTCTTAGTAGATTGATCTAAAGATATCCAGTTACTTTCATATATTGCATCACCTAGCTCTACACTCTATAAAAATATTTGAAATTATTGTCATTATTATTAATTAAATATGAGCACCCATATTATTTTTTATTGACACATTATTCTATAATAGTGTAGCGTATATTAATTTTTGGAATCTTACGAGTAAGCTTATAATATTCCCGTACCAACAAAACATAAAGATTTCGGTCAATTCCACTTGTACACATACCAATAAATATAATAGATCGACATTCAGTTTACCAGTTGAAAGAAAGTATACATTTACTATTGTACATGGTATAATTGAAATCATTTGTCCAGTAAGTATAGGTTGAAAATTTTCTTTTAAACTTTTTCCAAACCTTGACATACAATGCATATACATTTAGATATAATCATTTTATTCAGAACGTCGCGCATATTAAGGATATACGCATCACCTTAAATAAATAATAACAATTTTACAGGCAATCTTAACATAGGCAAACAAATTTATATGCAATTTATGTACAAATTTTAACTGATATTATTTAGATTAAAATTCTTTTCTATCTTGAAGCAAAATGCGAAATTATACAAAGATCATAAAAATATAGTATTTACATATTACGTATAGACTAGCAAGGTTATCGTTTGCGTATTCTATCTCTTTACATCAATATATTTATATTCACAAAACAACTTACATCTATGAATATATAAAATTTACGTCCGTGAAATTTATGTTACAATTAAACTTATCTAAAATATCTTCTCTTAAATTTTTGAAATTTAAATAAATCCGCAAAGGATAACCTCCTCCGAGACGGTGTAGGGAAACATTCTGCTTGGGTCTTTGGGTCACATTTCGTAGACCCTAACATTAAAACTGAATGTGTCACACCCTCTGCTCACGTTGTGTAGTGTTGAAAAACACCTAACCGACCCCGAAAGCTCAACGAGAATGGATCACCCATTCAAGTATTACTGACCGCAGCAAATGCTGCTTAATTTTCGTGATCGGTCGAGGTGCGTGCCCACAACTCGATATTTTCATATTATAAGAATCACAGCATATGTAGCAGTTACAAATAATTAAAAAAATTAATAGTATGACAGTTATAACCCTTTAAAAATATACGCATAGATATTCATTTTAAGGGCATGTCGGACCCAAATTACAGCGATCTACCTTTTCTAACAAATTGAGAAAATTGCTATTTTAGGGTCCGACATCTCCTTATGAAGATGTTGGAGTTATAGTCTCCGTCGATAGTCGTTTGATCTCAGTGGCGCTGCGGTTAGATGGTGAATTCAACGATAAACGTACTTCAAACATAAATTTTAAAAATTACAGCTATTTTGGGCTGCTGTAAGGTACTATCCCCCATAGCTATGACTAAAATTAAGGTAATTAAAATATTACTCTTGGCAGCAAATGTGTATTGTTTTAAAGAAACGTGTAATGCGTCTTGTATGTCATCGGACGTAGAGAGTAGCGACTAGTATTACACATTTCTTTAAAAAAATAAACATTTGCCACCAAGTGAAATAGCATAGTTACTTCTATTTTACCTCAAGAGTAATATTTTAATTACCTCAATTTACACTTGGTAGCAAATGTTTATTTTTTTAAAGAAATGTGTAATACTAGTCGCTACTCTCAACGTCCGATGACATACAAGACGCATTACACGTTTCTTTAAAAAAATACACATTTGCTGCCAAGAGTAATATTTTAATTACCTTAATTTGAGTCATAGCTAGGGGAGAAAGTACCTTACAGCAACCCAAAATAGCTGTAATTTTTAAAATTTATGTTTGAAGTACGTTTATCGTTGAATTTACCATCTAACCGCAGCGCCACTGATGAGATCAAATGATTATCGATGGAGATAATAGCTCCGACTTCCCCTTAATCTAATTTACAACAATTGTTACCGATCAATGCTTTCGTAATCTCGAATAAATGATGAAATGTTAGTTTTTTTGCCATGGAAATTTTTCAGTCGATTTCTGAGAACAGTCAACTGGTATTGTATTCGTATCATCATGGAAATAAACAATGTATCAGTAGTCACCATCATACTTCCTAAATTTAAACCGCTTACATATTGATGCAAGAGTGTTAATCCGTACACTAAAGGATTATCCAAACTATATGGGTACCACGCATTCAGTGGTAAAATAAAAACGTTACCAGATTCAATGATTGGCAATATCGCTCTAAAACCTAATCCCACCGCAAAACTAATTGCAAAAATCAATGTCACCTGTCTAAAAAAATCTATTATTAAATTAGTGTATACAATTCAAATGGTATTTATTATTTATTATAAGTAGAACCTTGTTTCAATTTCCAACATTTTATAAATTTTAGTTTCCTCTGCATTTATTGGTGTGAAATGTGTATTACTAAAGTCAACACGAATAAGCTTTAATATTTTTTTGCGAGTTAGAAGTGTACAAATTTTCTTGTATACACCTGTGAGAACGATGTTTGCTACAAAAAACGCATCCAAATTAATCGAACTTTTACTCGTTAAAATAAAATGAGCTGTTATTTCAAAGCATAAGATAACATCAAAGAATAGCATTAGTATCGTAAAACACTTATAGATCCTTTTTTTAGCGATAGACCAACTTTCGGCATGCCATATTCCACTTATAGTTAGCATGGTGAACGAGATAGGTATTAGGCGATGTTCAAAATTTTTTTCTAAGTTAAAAACCATTCTACTGCTTAAAGAGTGAAGTTTGTATAACGATACATTGCCACCATACTGACATATTCCCGATGACGATATCGAGAATACTACCATCACGGGTACCCCCACTCTGAATTTTAGTGCATTTAATTTTTTCTAGAAACTATCGTATACTCCAGCCTATAGATTATTTACCGTACACTTCTAAAAATGAAAAATAATATACAGAATATGCATGACATATTCCAATATCTCGCAGTACCTGCATTGGAAAAGTAGTTGATATGCAATTATAAAAATTGCCTGAAGTTTCGTCACGTGAATTATTAAATCTTATTTCGATTTTCTTTAATTAAATGTTTGCATAGTCAACACGTATTCTTGCGACTGCGCACTTTTTTTATATAGATTTACTTCAAACTGAAACGTCAAGTTTTATCTTACGCAAGAGCACCTGCAGTATATTTAGAATATTTAAATTTCGTTTTAAAAACAACACTATTCTTCGATTTACATTACATCAACTGATAAACAATATAACGCGTTAAGTATCAATACATGAAGTATTAGTTGCATCTCTGTAATATTCATGTTGCACTAATTTATTAATATTTTATTAATTATACTAAAAGAAATGAATATTTGCAATAAATTTATATATACTAATAGTTAATACGTATTCATTTATCGCAAATATTTATTTCTTTCAGTGTACCGTGTAGTTTGTATATCGTTTTATTTGTCTTATCTTCGTGAATAGTGATTTTGAAAGTGTTATATCTTAAAATTAATTAACAAGTAGCTTTCTCATTTTAATTGCAGCAGAATTTTATTTTATCGTCATTTTCTAATATAATTTGTAATAAAAAATATACATGTATGTATATTGGATAGTAAAATATATTTTTCGTAACTTTAAATGTTTCACTTTGATATCACATGTGGTACTTTGCCCTTCGTTTATTCACGTTTTTGTTGATTGTAGAACACTGAAAGCGGAGTATGAGGTTTTCATGATCTGAAATGATTAATTTTAATAAATAAATTTCATGAAACTGGTAATCTTTAGAAGTATTGAATTTTATTCCAGTTAACTTACTTTTAAAAATGAATCAATATTCATGTTCATGATTGGTCCAACCCTAAACAAAATTGGTTTTGACGTTCGTACCATCATCGTTAATAATTCTTTTCTGGAGCTTACTGTCAACGAAGTCCAATCCATTTCGTAAACTGCACTCTCAACATCGAGGCTCTGTTTCGAAATATTAAAGTACAATGTTAGTTAAAAATAAGATATTTTTGTTTGAATTAAGGTTAACAAAAGTCATTACGTTCAACGTCACTTCATTCCCGTACCAGCAAAAGAAAAACAATTCAATGACAACTGCTGAAAAAAATTGAGTTGTCATCATAAAGTCGACACTTGCAATACTCTGAGTTGACAAAAGGTAAATACTGAGACATAAGTTCGGAATAGTTACAGCTATTTGGCCAATCAACATGACGTTAAGACTCTCGTTCAGTATTGTTGCGAATCTATTAAAGTAATTATGCGTTAACGATATTCAATTGTTTGATATTGGTACACAGAGAAAGAAATCGTCCGAAAAATCAATACCAATTTTATTCAAATGTTAAATGTGCTTATTTTGTTACCAGTGCTTATTTTTCGACTGCTAGTGCTTATATTTTTAGTACCGACTGTAATATAGAATTCATTTTTTCAGTGGCAGTATTGAAATTTTCGCTGACCTTGGATTCGAAAAATCAGTTCCAAGCATCGAAAAAGTCTATCTTGAGTATTTATGCTACGGTTGGCATCGATTTTTCAAACGATTTCTTCTCTCCGTGTATATATTAAATAATATTTTACTTAAAAATACTTTCGTGATCTTGGATACAACCGGCTATTAAATCTTTTTCCAAAGATGTTATTCGATCGGGGATTGTTTCTGGTTTTTGGCTTCCGAGCATATGTCATTGATACTAAATAGACGATGTTTTAATACTTCTAATTGTCTACAGGTCTGTAACAATAGCGCTGAAATTAAACAATCTTTAGCTGCGTGGGTCAATGTAGCAACGCCAGTTCCGATTGCTTGATGCCAGTACAACGACCAATAACAGTTTGAGTACACTATATTGCAAGGACGATGAGCCTCGACTGGTAGTTATATTTTTCGTAACTTAAATGTTTCACTTTGATATCACATGTGGTACTTTGCCCTTCGTTTATTCACGTTTTTGTTGATTGTAGAACACTGAAAGCGGAGTATGAGGTTTTCATGATCTGAAATGATTAATTTTAATAAATAAATTTCATGCAACTGGTAAACTTTAGAAGTATTGAATTTTATTCCAGTTAACTTACTTTTAAAAATGAATCAATATTCATGTTCATGATTGGTCCAACCCTAAACAAAATTGGTTTTGACGTTCGTACCATCATCGTTAATAATTCTTTTCTGGAGCTTACTGTCAACGAAGTCCAATCCATTTCGTAAACTGCACTCTCAACATCGAGGCTCTGTTTCGAAATATTAAAGTACAATGTTAGTTAAAATAAGATATTTTTGTTTGAATTAAGGTTAACAAAAGTCATTACGTTCAACGTCACTTCATTCCCGTACCAGCAAAGAAAAACAATTCAATGACAACTGCTGAAAAAAATTGAGTTGTCATCATAAAGTCGACACTTGCAATACTCTGAGTTGACAAAAGGTAAATACTGAGACATAAGTTCGGAATAGTTACAGCTATTTGGCCAATCAACATGACGATTAAGACTCTCGTTCAGTATTGTTGCGAATCTATTAAAGTAATTACGCGTTAACGATATTCAATTGTTTGATATTGGTACACAGAGAAAGAAATCGTCCGAAAAATCAATACCAATTTTATTCAAATGTTAAATGTGCTTATTTTGTTACCAGTGCTTATTTTTCGACTGCTAGTGCTTATATTTTTAGTACCGACTGTAATATAGAATTCATTTTTTCAGTGGCAGTATTGAAATTTTCGCTGACCTTGGATTCGAAAAATCAGTTCCAAGCATCGAAAAAGTCTATCTTGAGTATTTATGCTACGGTTGGCATCGATTTTTCAAACGATTTCTTCTCTCCGTGTATATATTAAATAATATTTTACTTAAAAATACTTTCGTGATCTTGGATACAACCGGCTATTAAATCTTTTTCCAAAGATGTTATTCGATCGGGGGATTGTTTCTGGTTTTTGGCTTCCGAGCATATGTCATTGATACTAAATAGACGATGTTTTAATACTTCTAATTGTCTACAGGTCTGTAACAATAGCGCTGAAATTAAACAATCTTTAGCTGCGTGGGTCAATGTAGCAACGCCAGTTCCAATTGCTTGATGCCAGTACAACGACCAATAACAGTTTGAGTACACTATATTGCAAGGACGATGAGCCTCGACTGGTAGTTTTATTTCTCCGCTGAAGTCGACAATCGGAGCTATCACTCGTAACGCTATTGCGACGAAAACTGCAGTTGTAAAATACACACTGATTTTTCTGCAAAAAATTTGTATGCATGTATTTTTATTATTTTTGGCTATTAGGTTTATCGTTTGTATATAGTCATAAAGCAGTTTGTGGAACCAAGAATTAAACACAATGGGTTTATATTCTAAGAAATTGCGTTAAGAAGCTATACGAAAACTATCTCACAATTTTGTGGTATATAAACCCTATAAGGGTTCAATTCATGGGTGCATAAACCACTCCTTCGCTTTACTTGATATGAATCACAATTTTTTACGTACTTTATATAATACTATTCTTTATATTTTCGAGTTAGATGCAGAACAATGAATTTCAGTTGTAAACATGTATATGGTTAGCTTTTAATTCATAAAATGACTAGAGTATTACAACTTTAGAAATGTATAATATTTAAACTAATCCTTGTATAAGAAGTTGGACATTTGATGATTTTTGTTCATGATTATCGGTAAATGTTCACACAAAAAAACATAAATAAATTTACTAATTCGACTGCGGACTTACAACTATAATTATATCGTGCATTATCATATAACGTCGCCTCCGTGTAAAATAGCGTTACCTAAAAAATCGGTTGACAAGTGCGTTATCTCTCAGAATTCTGTTGAAAACTGTGTTAACTTAGAATTCACTTGAAAAAGGCAATACCTCAGAAAAAGACGTTTAATTTTTCTCGTTCGATTTTAAGTTGGCGGTACTGCAAGGTATTCTCCGATATTTGCTTTAATTAATGTTCATTTATGTTTAAAATTAATTAAAAACAAAAAATTTCTTTTTTTAATATTTTTTAATAATAATTAAAGGGGTTACGATTCAAAGATAAAAATCTTCGCTACAGAGAAAAAGAGAGATTTCCGGTCCGTAAAAAAAACAAAGGTATCCCAAGTTTTCGAAAAATCTAGGGGAAAAAGGGACGATTTATTCGAAAAGCTTTAATTTTATGTTAATTATGACATATTCTGTGCAAACTTTTTTAAAAATATATATATAATATTTTTGTATATAAACTTGAAACTTTTGCCACATCGACGTATTATTCAATTATCTATATGATTCGCTGTATTTTAGTTTTGTATAAAATTGTATAATTTATTTAATCACTATAATCAATTTTATTTAATTAAACAGTAATAAACATTAATTAAAGCAAGTATCGGAAAAATTCACGCCGTACTGCTAACTTGAAATCGAACACAAAAAATTTATATCTCAGTTAAAATCTATTTAAACTGAATTTTGAGTTAACGCAGTTTTTCAACCGATTTTTGATTCAACACTTTTTTACAATGAGGCGGTGATAAGTTGGTTCATTACCGAAAATGATTACAGTGTATACCAATTTGACTGATAAATTTCTAAGAGAACAGGCATTTAATATAATTAATCATCAATTACCAAGTAATATGCAGAAACTAAATCGTTATTTATTTGTACGTGAAATAAAGAATGTGCGCGTATGATTGTAAATGGATTTTCCAACAAACCGTATAATTTTATTATATCTATAGTATATGTCAATCTCTTCCGAATTTCGATGCTTCTGCCACCTGTCGTCTTGAAGCATACAAAACATTTTAATAAACCGATCACGCGATGTTATAACATTGGTTGCTTTGAAACAAGCATTGATCAAGGCAAACATAAGAAACACATTCTCGGCGAATAATTCGTGATTGACAGGCATCTCGCATACGCCGATTATTAAAGAAAGCGTAATGGTTACTAAAATAATAAACATTACGATAGTATAGCCATTGTAAACTATTTTCCGCCAAGTGGTCCAATTAACGGGACGCCACAAACCACACCCTTTGAGAACCATAAACGGTATAGGTGCAATGTTTTCGTTCATCTTTTCTAATATTAAGTTTCAATTTGTGCACTCTTCAGTTAGTAATATTTCAATACACATTTTGCTTAGTTGCTGAAAATGTTATCATGCACGTTGCAAGCTTGCGACCGATCCGCAAGCATTAATGATTCAATGAAAGAAAGGCTATCGATGAACAGAACAATTATCTTTTTTTTTTTCTTACGTGGGCATTTCACTTTATCTATAATACTAATGTTCTCAGTGAATTTACCGCAAGATTGATTATTTATGTATGATCTTTTCAAAGCTAATTTCCGATCGGTTTTGCTCTTTAATAAATTACGATACACGTTCACTCGCGAGAATTTATTATGCGAATATTTTGTACGACTGCGCATTTCTCCTGGTCGCTCTGTTATATTGCACATCATTTTATTTTTGTCAAGTTTACGGAAGAAACACCCTTTTCCGTAAGTTCATTTTCATATATGTCATAATTTTTTTATATTTTTCTCGCAATTTTTTTTCGAAAATATTCGAAATTTGATATTTTTGTCACAATTCATATATTTTACGTGAAGTTATGGTAATAAAAATTCTTATCTATATTCTTATGTAGAAGTTACTGTAGAAGTGACGCTTACGCATGATGGGTAAGCTATTCAAGTACATCGTAAATCAAAATATAATTTTGAACTAGGTTTGAGGTAAGATTTAGAAGTAGCATGAAAACATACACTCGACTAAACTTATGAGTGGCTTTACACACAAATTCATATACTCTACACATTTTGAATGTAAAGTTTCAAAAATAATTTTGATTAAATCAAATAATTTTCTTGTTTTTCAATCGATTTGAAGGTAACGTTGTACTTTAGTTTTTTACAGATCCAAAATAGCCGATTCTAAATTACTACAAATATTCATATTGGATCAAATCGAATAACTATAATGTTTCTCAACGGATTATGATGAAAGTTGGTATATGGTTTACCATTTCAAGCCCCAAAAATGAAAAATGAGTGCCACTTAACGATTAACTATATAGTATTTGGTATAGTCATGATTTTATTATCTACTCGTAAAAAAAGCTTTGTAATTGTAAAATTCTCCGATACTATATAGCTCGGATTGAGCATGAAGTTTTATTTTCGATTTCCAAATTCAGGAAAAACATTTGTTTTTGGAACTGCAGAGTCCATAGAGTACAGCTTTTCAAATCCACCACCCGAAAATTTACGAGCAGAAGTGACGCTGCCGTCAGGTGGACAATTGAAGAAAATAGAGTTCCTACCGCACAAAATCGAAGTTGAGCGACATAACTATTGATGTAATGATTAATTACATATGGCTTCGGTGGCGTGCAAATGCTCTCAGTAGTTGGAAGTTAGCACCCAGATTTTTTAAATTAAACTTTTCGCCAATTATTCATTTACCAATCGAATGTGCGATACTAACCTGTAAATCAGAGCCCGGAAAGTATCTGGGCGCTCGGGTTAAATTAATACTTTTAAAAATCTGCAACTAAAGCTAAAAACATTTTTTTCGGACATATGTGTTCAATAACAATTAATAGTTCACGATACTCATTTTAAAAAAGTTTCTGAACAAAGTATGCGACAAATACATTTTTCGATTAAAAGTATCCGAAAACAGTTTTAGATACACACTTTTCGTCGAGTAAGAGTATTCGACGGATACTTGTTCTGAATACTTTTTAAAGTGAGTTTTTTGAAATGTTAATTAATATTAACAAATTCAGTACAGTGTGTCATAAAGTTTTTTTTATAATTTATTACTGTAAAATTAAATACTGAACTAATTTTTCTTTAGTAATGTCTGAGTACATAAACATAATAATTTTCTTCTTCCATTCAAACTAATTTTTATATCCTACAAAAGTAGTTAATACTCAATGAAAAAGAATAAATACAAGTTTTTTTATTTAAAAAATTTAGATGTGATTCATTCTACATTTTATAAAAAGGTAATGTCACTTAACTGAAATATGCGTTTCTATTCTTATTTGATTTTACAATTTCTGTCTGCTCTAAAGTTTCTGTCTTACTGCACCCGTACAATAATAGGTATACCATATTGTAAAATATACTCAAACCGTAAGTTGTGAACTTACCTAGTTCATCAAATTGATGCTGTAACATTTATCTCAGTAACGTGTAACGATGCTTTATGTAATATTGTTGTAATATAAACTGGTAAAGCAGGATGTAATACTCAGTAGTAAATGGCTGACATTCATCTGAATTTGGAATAGCCGTTTCGTGTTTCATCTTAAAATTCTGTCAAATTGTAGTTCCTGATGAATTGAGTCTTCCTCTGTTGCATATAGCGATAGCAGATGCATAAAGATGGCATAAGTCTTTTTACCATCCCAAAAAATAGGTTAATTGTACTGCATTATCATTATATATATAATTGCATAATTCCTCATTTTACGAAGTTTCAAACTCAGATTTTGACTGATATGTAAAAAATTATAATATGTAGTATTGTGTGTTAAATAAATGCAATAATGTACTATTCTACTAATTAAGTATTTTTAAGAAGATATAAACGCTTCTGTAATATGAAAAAACCGCGGAAATTTCATTGGCATGTATTTTTACCAGAAAATACAAAATCCACTTGATATAACCATTATTATGTTATATTACCGCGATTTTTTTCAACCTGTTTCACGGTTTAAATTCAAAGATACGAGTAATCAAAAATGTCATCCAAATTATATAATGCTCATTATCTTCGCTAATTACAAATGCTTTCAACTGCAAAAATATACAGATCATTGTTAGCATAAAGACTACGTTTTTTCCAAATTGCACATAGATTGGAAGGTTTTTATGCCCGAGAGCATTAGTAGTTGGAAGTTAGCACCCAGATTTTTTAAATTAAACTTTTCGCCAATTATTCATTTACCAATCGAATGTGCGTGTAAATGCACAAATAATCGTTTTTGTAAATCGTTTGTGCGTGCATCCAATTTTGAGAAAATTAGAAAAACTTTTTGGGTGCTAGCACCCAGCACCCAAAAAGAAAACCCCTTTTCTGACGTTTAAAAGTTGAAATAATAATATTTTCAAAGACTATATCGATTGTGCGTGACACGCACAAACGGCACCCGAAATCAAAATTACGCTATCTTAATTATTTATAATATAAATAATTATTTTTAAATATGCGTTTCTATTGTTATTTGATTTTACAATTTGTGTCTGTTCTAAAGTTTCTGTCTTACTACACCTGTACAATAATAGGTATATACCATATTGTAAAATATACTCGAACCGTAAGTTGTGAACTTACCTAGTTCATCAAATTGATGCTGCAACATTTATCTCAGTAACGTGCAACGATACTTTATGTAATATTGTTGTAATATAAACTGGTAAAGCAGGATGTTATACTCAGCAGTAAATGGCTGACATTCATCTGAATTTGGAGTAGCCATTTCGTGTTTATGTTTCATCTTAAAATTCTGTCAAATTGTAGTTCCTGATGAATTGAGTCTTCCTCTGTTGCATAGCGATAGCAGATGTATAAAGATTGCATAAGTATTTTTACCGTCCCAAAAAATAGGTTAATTATACTGCAGTATCATTATATATATAATTGCATAATTCCTCATTTTACGAAGTTTCAAACTCAGATTTTGACTGGATATTTAAAAATTATAATATGTAGTATTGTGTGTTAAATAAATGCAATAATGTACCTATTCTACTAATTAAGTAGTTTTAAGAAGATATAAACGCTACTGTAAGTATGAAAAAACCGCGGAAATTTCATTGGCATGTATTTTTACCAGAAAATACAAAATCCACTTGATATAACCATTATTATGTTATATTACCGCGATTTTTTTCAACCTGTTTCACGGTTTAAATTCAAAGATACGAGTAATCAAAAATGTCATCCAAATTAATATATGCTCATTATCTTCGCTAATTACAAATGCTTTCAACTGCAAAAATATACAGATCATTGTTAGCATAAAGACTACGTTTTTTCCAAATTGCACATAGATTGGAAGTTTTTATGCCCGAGAGCATTAGTAGTTGGAAGTTAGCACCCAGATTTTTTAAATTAAACTTTTCGCCAATTATTCATTTACCAATCGAATGTGCGTGTAAATGCACAAATAATCGTTTTTGTAAATCGTTTGTGCGTGCATCCAATTTGAGAAAATTAGAAAAACTTTTTGGGTGCTAGCACCCAGCACCCAAAAAGAAAACCCCTTTTCTGACGTTTAAAAGTTGAAATAATAATATTTTCAAAGACTATATCGATTGTGCGTGACACGCACAAACGGCACCCGAAATCAAAATTACGCTATCTTAATTATTTATAATATAAATAATTATTTTTTAAATTTGCGTCTTTTGGGTCGGCCAGCTAGGGAATTTCAATTCCGCGTTTCCTAATTCCATCAAGCGTCTAGCACCCAAAATATTAAAAAAGCCATAATAATCGCGTGTTAACTAAATAGTTTTGTTATCTTCTCAGTCTACATCGTATGTTCGAATGATGCACAATCGGCACCCGAAAGAATAATTGCTTAATTGCAAATTAATAAATAAATATAAGGCAATAAAAAAGGCAACACCCAAACACATAGTTGCTATTGCATTATTAAATTAAATAAAGTATAATTCGTACTGCCAACACATTAATTTGACTACGCGATAATTGTAGCTTCTATAAATTACAGTCATAATAAAAATTAAAACGAAATTGAAAAAATAAATAATATTTTTAAATTACAAGTCTGCAGCTATTAATGCGGATATGCGCTTGCATTAGTGTATTATGACACTGTTGTGGGAGATGTCCTTCTACCTTTCCTGAGGTTGTTCGCACAAGCGAAGCGAGTGAGAACATCGAGAAAGGTAAAAAAACATCTTCCACAATAGTTTCATACCATATTTTATAGCATTAAAACCTCAAAATCTTAAATGAATTTGGGATTTTAAGGTTAAAATGTTATAAAACATATTTTAGGTGCTCGTAACAGATTATAAATCTATACATTTTTGGGTTCCATCCAAAGGTTTGGGTTCGATTCCCGGTTTGACATACCAGCACCACTGAAAAACGTATTTTCAACAAGTGCTTCCTTAAAAAAAACTTTATGACACACTGTACTGAATTTGTTAATATTAATTAACATTTCAAAAAATTCACTTTAAAAAGTATTCCGAAACAAGTATCCGTCGAATACTCTTACTCGAGGAAAAGTGTGTATCTAAAACTGTTTTCGGATACTTTCACCCAAGAAAAAAAGATATTCGCCGGATACTTTTAATCGAAAAATGTATTTGTCGCATACTTTGTTCAGAAACTTTTTTAAAATGAGTATCGTGAACTATTAATTGTTATTGAACACATATGTCCGAAAACATGTTTTTAGCTTTAGTTGCAGATTTTTAAAAGTATTAATTTAACCCGAGCGTCCAGATATTTTCCGGGCTCTGCTTTGCAGGTTAGTTTCCTAGTTTTTGAGGCTGCTTATAATCACCCAATATTTTTCCTGAAAAATTTCATTTACCTAACTGATAAAAATTTTCAAATATAGTCGGGATTTTAATTTTTTAATTTACGTTAATATTAGGTTAAATATTGAAATAGTCAAAACGAATTGCAAATTTAATAATTTCTCATTTTGTAAGAAAATATTTTTCATTGATCTTTCCATGGTATTTTTTCCACACGTCGCGTTAGTATTTAAAGTAAACGAAATACATTTTTTTGATTTATTGCTAATGAGATAGGAAACTAATGAAGGGATACGAAGTTAATTAACTAATAGTATATTATGACAGTATTGTGGGAGATGGCCTTCTACCTTTCCTGAGGTTGTTCGTACAAGCGAAGCGAGTGAGAACATCGAGAAAGGTAAAAAAACATCTTCCACAATAGTTTCATACGATATTTTATAGCATTAGAACCTCAAAATCTTAAATGAATTTGGGATTTTGAGGTTAAAATGTTATAAAACATATTTTAGGTGCTCGTAACAGATTATAAATCTATACATTTTTGGGTTCCATCCAAAGGTTTGGGTTCGATTCCCGGTTTGATATACCAGCACCACTGAAAAACGTATTTTCAACAAGTGCTTCCTTCACAAAGACATCGCACATTTCTGTTGGCGATAACTACTGAATATAGAGCATAAAAAGGCGACGTTAAACATTAGATAAAAAGGAATATCTATTGGCAAATTTTAGAAATAAATAATTAACACATATGAAAGAAGAGGTATGTCAATAAATTATCAAAACTTGATGATTGTCAGAGTCAGCAAATGCATGTATACTCTAAATTATCGTTTGCAAACTTAATCGATAGCATTGTTATACCTTACAAGCATATCTGGTAAATCCAGGATGACCGTATATAGACGTCAAAACATATCTCATAACTTTTATTTATGTTTGAAAGCCCTTTACTTGACGATTCAATTGTCGTAATAGAAAATAGTGGCTATATAAGTAAGATTATTGATTATATTTTAATAAAAAATAAAAAACGAAAAAATTGATTTTTCAATGGCAAATGCTTTCAGGTACAAAAACCGTTCAATTTTTCAACTTGTAATTTTAGGAAAAGGTGTGGACAGAGAAAAATTTCTGATAAATTTTATCCTGCTGCTCTAGTAAAAGTGGAACGAAGGACACAGTAGGGTAAAAAATACCCAGTTTTCAAATAAATTTTAACCGATCAGCAGGAGAAAATTTATTTGAAAACTGGGTATTTTCACCCTGTTGTGTCCTTCGTTCCACCTTTACTTGATCAGCAGGGTAAAATTTATCAGAAATTTTTCTCCGTGTAGTCATCGTAACAACGAATGCTATATGTTTCAGATAAAAATATTCGTAATTAACGAAGATATTGAGCATTAAATATTTTTGGATGACAATTTTGATTGCTCATATCTTTGAGTCTAATCGGTGAAATGGGTTGAAAAAATCGTGGTCATATAACATAATAGTGGTTATATCAAGTGTATTTTGTATTTTCTGGTAAAACATGCTTTAAAATAATAACATTTGTAGCTTTATTAAAACTTCTTAAAAACATGTCTTGAGATACTTGCAATATCTATGTAGATAATGTATATTTTGGTGTACAACTTTTGCAAAACGCAGTAATCTGTCTGAATAGCAGATATAAACATTGAAATTAATGATTAGTATTTCTTTATTTTAAAAAATCGTGATATTTAAATTCTGTTATTTTTCATTCATTTGTCCCAGAGCATTTTTGCTTCCGTTGGATATTTTTATTATACCTAATTAAATTTTTTAACATAAAACAAATAAAAAATTCTTATGTTCTGTTATAAAAATGCATCACTGTAACGATTATTATTTTCTTATAATATATATTATTTTAATTTAAATATATTCAAAAAGAAAAATATTGGAAAGTTGACAAAGAAAAAAGTGAAATAATAGCAGCGCAATAAAAAATTCACTCGTAAAAATGACGCTAAGGGTACGGAGAATGTTGGTATAGATGCATTAATGATCAAGTCAGTTTTTCCCAGGTTTCGTATCTTCGACGACAAATATATTAATAGAAACGTTGCGGGAAAAACATTTCTTCTTTACACCATTGTAATTATCGATGAATAATTACAGTAAGTGTACGTTTCAACCACGGGGGAATTTTTTCTTGACTTTGTGTCGTGCATATCAAATATTGTCATATAAAACCACCGGAGTTTCACTTACGACCGCTGCATAGTTTTCATTAATAATTCTAACCCTTTAAACGATTGTGGCACGCAAGTGCAATTTTTCGTATGCACCCTATATACCAACAATGTGTACACTGTATAAGTCTGCAATTTTCTCAACATTGTCTATAAATTACTATTCCACTATATATGCATTTTCTTGTAGACGTGTATTTAATTCCATCAGGATAGAGAGCGACTTCTTTCCCGCGGTGATAGTATCGTTAATAAGTAATGCCGAACAGATATTTGCCGTGGGGTAAGTAAATAATTATTTTCACTTCGATGTTGTAACATTTTTCGCTTCCACTTATATTTATTAGAAAACGAAGCTATAACGTAACTAGTTTTTATTCGATGTGAAAATGTTGTATGTCGTATTGTGGCAGTCTAAAATTGCTGTAGCTAATAGATTGTTTAGAATTTTATATTTTTACGATAATTTTTTACTAAACAATATCGTATTTAGTAATCTGTGCAAGGTGAATGAAGATTTAAAAAATAACGTAAATGCGGGGAAAACCCTTGAACAGAACAAGACAACGAAACATTGGTGATTCTTCAATATATAATGACTAAAAATGTTCAGTAGTACAATACGAAGCATTTGGAGCGTGGTTCAAAATTTAAATATCAATATTTTTGACAGAGATGAATCGGCAAAGATGCACACATCGACTTTAGAATACTTATTTTTACTTCTCATCGGAATTCGTTTACAAACACCGTCGTCCGAATGACGACATCTGGGAATTTTGTCTTATGTGATATGTTGCAAAATACGATCCTGATGCAATTGTGATTTATTTCTGGATTGTGAGGGAATAAATACCAAAAACAAAATTTAATCATCATGTGGCTGTTGGTATGTATTCCAACATTATTTTATCAACTTCTTATTACGTTAAAAATTTATTTCAGCATTATTACTATATTATTTTCTTAATTATTGTCTTAAATATACAATATAAATATAAAATATCTATATATTAATATTCATAATTAAATATAAACGTAATTAGAAACAATAAACGTAGCCAGTGTTAAAATTTAAAAAAAAAGCTATTCAATATTAACAATTAATAATATTTTTCGTAACCATTGAAAATATTTCTTAATTTTTAAAACAAATTATATTAATATTAACTTTCATTTACAATTTTTTGGCTAATTTATGTCACATAACTATTTTAATTAATTATGGGACTCCGTACTCTTACTTTTTCCATAATGGAGGGATATCTCAGGAATTATTTCATAAAATAGGCTGAAATTTTAACTGTAACTTTTAAATATGATTTTAATCCATCTAAGCGGAACAAAATTTCAATAAAAGTCTAAATGTTTATATGAAAAAATTATTTCGCTGTTCTTTTATATAATTTTCAACTTTTAACCGTGTACATGCGTACAAACCGTTTCCCTGCTTTACAAAAATTTGATGTAATTTTAACTACTGCTAAACAAACTCAAATATTGATGCATATGTTAATGTGTCATTATATTCACGTATAAGGTGGTCTTTTGAAGTGATCATATGTTTGATCTTTACACTGAGAGAAGGATATATTTGATATTAAGATATTATTAACTGTTAACAAATCTAAGGCTATATTTGTTAACTGTTAATAAATATCAGTGTATCTTATTAAAAATTGTTACATTCACATCTAACATTTACAGTTCATATTACAGATTTCTGCATTTGATTTTTCAAACATAGTATTTAATTTTTTTCTCAATTTTTTTAGCACACGTACAATTATTACACTCCATAGAATGTGCCTTGTTTCATACATTAGAAATAAATGCAAATTGAAAGATAACTTTAAAAAATCAGTTTACGCGGGCAAGTGCGTATTTTAAATGAATGGCGACATCCCCCTAATCGTATAGTAATTTTTACTCTTACATTATTCTTCGAGTAACAGGATCTCCAGGTAGCCAAAGTGACCTTCAGGTCATCGGGACATCATCTTTTGCCGACGTACAGTACCCTAACCAAAAAAAAATGATCATTTTCTCAATAGGATGTCCAAATAGAAAAGTCCGGAGAAAATATTACGTCATACAAAGACTGGACAAAGTCTAACGTTACAGAAAAACAGAAAATTTTCGCCTATTATTATTCTATAGATTTACAATATGATTTTAAATTAACACTAAGATTAAAATTAATAAACAATAGAAGAATTTAGTAGAATCTTGTATCGGTTCTCTGTCTAACGGGGATCACGAATATACAGACAGAACTATAATTACAGGTTTCAACATTTCTATTAACAAAGAAATGAAAAGATAGATAAAACATTATAAACAATACCTGAAAAATATAAATATTGTCTACTACGATATATAGTGCGAGTTAAACAATAACAAAAACATTACAAGGGCATATTCAGTACTTAAGGTAGCTCAAGCGTATAGGACCGTATCAATCGGAGAACGGTTCCTCAAATTTCTTTTTATATTATTCTATAAATAAGAATGATCGTACTAATAAATATTAACATTAATAAAGATAATATTTTACTTAAAAAAAAATTAATTAAAAGGAAAAAAAATTTAATTTTTGTCTTCCTTTGGTACGCCCATATTTTGCACCGCCCCTGGTGTAGTACACATGGCAACAGCGCTTTTAACGCTCGGCCGGTATGACGTTCTCGCGCGGTTTGTGATGACTCCTTCATACCACTTTCTGTTTACTCTTGAATCAGACGTAAACAATCAAATGTCGCATTACGATGTACGGGCAACAACTGGGATAAGAAAGGCAAATTTATCAAGAAAAAATTTAAAGAAAAGATTGTCAACTTTATGTCAAATAGTAATGGAAAACAAGGCCGACGTGTATTGCGTCAAACATCCTGATAAAGCTCTTCAACACTCAGCAAAAGTGATTGGCCGGATGTTGTGGAGCCCAGTGAAAACGGGTACGTGATTGGTTTACGTTTTGCGCATGTGTCTAAAATATTGTAGGTTAGATTAGGCAACGCGGGAAAAACGTAATGTTTGAATTTTCTTGACTAAATCGGAGTATAATAAATCATGAATAATTATATTATTAAATATCTTTTTTTTAATAAATAAGACAGCGCAATATTTAAAATTATCACTGTTAAAACGCAAGAGTGCGCGTAGTGTGCATGGTTAATTCTAGTATCCTTAAAAAAGCGATGAACCTGAAAGTGAAGCCAAAATAAGATCGTTTTTATTGGCTGTTACGAATGTTATTGAGTTATGGTTGATAGGCACATTAGATTTTGGAATTTTATTTGAGGGGAGACTTGGAGAAAAGGAGTTAAGGAGAAAGAGTGAGAATGAAAAAGAGAGATATATAGATATAGATTTATCTAGAGAGAGAGGTGTGAGTCAAAGCTCAAATATATGCTCTGTGACCACGTGAGCATGTAAAAGATTAACCTATAATAATTTAATATTTATTTCGAAAAATCCGTAAAATTTAACGAAATCTAAAAACAGAACGCGCTTAAAACTGCCCAAGTTGACTTAAAAAATTGAATGTACGATATAGTATAGCAATTTTTAGTCTAAACTTTTGATTTGTTTAATATAAAACCTATAGCGATTATTGAAACAGTCAAATTAGTAAATTAATGTTTATAAAATAATAATTATGAAATTTATAAACTATGTTTCAAATAAAAATGAATGACAAATTTACTATACCTATTTCTATTTTTTTCTGTAAACAACTTTTAATTTATTAAAATTAAATGCATTTCGAAGTATTTTTGTTAATATATCTTTTATAAGGGTAAAAACCCTCGCTATTTATGCCTATTGTAATACATCGTACGTCATATATACAGTTTACCATGCTGTCGCCATTGCTGACATGCGCCATATTTAATGATACTAAATACTAATTGAGGGAGCTTTTAGTAGATTGCGAGTATACCAGAGACTTTTCATTCGCCATCTACCGGCTCGAAAGAGGAGAGTTTTGAAAGTCGGTTCCATACCCGTATTCGCGGTGTCGTAGCTTAAATGATTATAAACACCGAAACAATTTTGTAACCGTGTACATGCGTACAAACCGTTTCCTGCTTTACAAAAATTTTATGTAAATTTTAATTACTGCTAAACAAACTCAAATATTATATTCACGTATAAGGTGGTCTTTTTGAAGTGATCATATGTTTGATCTTTATCTTATTAAAAATTGTTACATTCACATCTAACATTTACAGTTCATATTACAGATTTCTGCATTTGATTTTGAAATATAGTATTTAATTTTTTTTGTCAATTTTTTCAGCACACGCACATTTATTACACTCCATAGAATGTTACTTGTTTCATACATTGGAATAAAATGCAAATTGAAAGATAACTTTGAAAAGTCAGTTTACGTGGGCAACTGCGTATTTTAAATAAATGTGCGACATCTCCTTAATCGTATAGTAATTTTTACTCTTACATTATTCTTCGAGTAACAGGATCTCCAGGTAGCCAAAGTGACCTTCTGGTCATCGGGACATCATCTTTTGCCGACGTACAGTACCCTAACCTAAAAAAATGATCATTTTCTCAATAGGATGTCCAAATAGAAAAGTCCGGAGAAAATATTACGTCATACAAAGACTGGAGAAAGTCTAACGTTACAGAAAAACAGAAAATTTTCGCCTATTAATATTCTACAGATTGACAATATGATTTTAAATTAACACTAAGATTAAAATTAATAAACAATAGAAAATTTAGTAGAATCTTTTATTGGTTCTCTGTCTAAAGGGGAATACGGAATAAATGTATAATCGCTTCGAGAATGTACAGACAGAACTATAATTACAAGTTTTAACATTTCTATTAACTAAGAAATGAAAAGATAGATAAACATTATAAACAATACCTGAAAAATATAAATATTGTCTACTACGATATATAGTGCGAGTAACAATAACAAAAACATTACAAGGGCATATTCAGTACTTAAGGTAGCTCAAGCGTATAGGACCGTATCAATCGGAGAACGGTCCTCAAATTTCTTTTTATATTATTCTATAAATAAGAATGATCGTACTAATAAATATTAACATTAATAAAGATAATATTTTACTTAAAAAAAATTAATTAAAAGGAAAAAAATTTAATTTTTGTCTTCCTTTGGTACGCCCATATTTTGCACCGCCCCTGGTGTAGTACACATGGCAACAGCGCTTTTAACGCTCGGCCGGTATGACGTTCTCGCGCGGTTTGTGATGACTCCTTCATACCACTTTCTGTTTACTCTGAATCAGACGTAAACAATCAAATGTCGCATTACGATGTACGGGCAACAACTGGGATAAGAAAGGCAAATTTATCAAGAAAAAATTTAAAGAAAAGATTGTCAACTTTATGTCAAATAGTAATGGAAAACAAGGCCGACGTGTATTGCGTCAAACATCCTGATAAAGCTCTTCAACACTCAGCAATAATTCGAAATTCCCGCGCCGCTGATCGTTTTCATTCGCCACGACGTTGCTATATCTTACGGGCATGCCCAGTAAAAGGTGGAATTGTAACGAAATGGCAAATTATATTTTTTAAAGTAAAAAATCTAGCCAGTTAATTCGATAACACCCACATTTTTTTATTTCAATAAATTCCTGAATGTTTAAACTATAACCACCTATATTTTTACTAATAGTTATTTATTTATATGTGCGTAATTGTATATTACGAACAACTCCCCATAAGACTACGTGCTAAAATTCGATGTAGTAAATATTTTTTTTCTCTAAAATTAGGTCGATAACCTTATACCAGCTTGAGACCAATGAAAAGCTGGTTATCTAATCTACTAGCCATATTTTTTTTAGAAAAAGTTATTTTTTATTTCGAGTCGCTTGAGCCACCTTAAAAATTTCTAATATACAGTTATTGCATGTATGAAATAAACATTTACATAATTGTATATCATATTAAAATATAAAAGCAATTGCATTGATATATGCAAATGTATTCATTGCAAGTATTTTGAAAATAGAATGCTTACTTTATAAATGAGATTGTCAATATTTATCCATAAGTTCTTTCTTCTTCGATGATTAGTGCGATGAAAATGTTGGTTATCGAATAAATCGATCATTGATCTTCATTAGTTATAATTAGAATAGCCATTTTACGCATATATTAGTTTTTCTATAATCCTTACCTTGAAATATTCTGTGAGCTACGTAAACTATTATGTTAAGATATTTTATTTTATAACCAACGGCAACATTTTCATCGCACTAATCATCGAAGAAGAAAGAAATTATGGATAAATATTGACAAACTCATTTATAAAATAAGCATTCTATCTTCAAAATCGCATTAATTTTATATTTTAATACATTATACGTCGTATTAATAATCACTATTTGTTTATCTATATTACATCGAGAAATAATTAATTCTCTTATTTATCGTAGAAGAATATGAATGGTTTAAACGTATTACTAACTTTTTTCCTAATTGAAAGTTTTGCAGGGATTTGAAAACTCGATATGTTTAAACTCGACTGTATCATAGTTATTTATGCACTTAGGGAGTAGAACAGATCTGAGTTCATCTAAGGGAATAATCGCTTTTTACTCCCGAAGTGTATCTAAAATTTTTTTCTTCGTGCCCTGGCCGAAACTAAAAGTTTCTAGTTTTGGTCTAGGGTATAAAGAAAAATATCGTACACGCCACACGAGAGATAAAAAAAATGTCTTAGAGCACAGGTTTATCACACCCTCGGCTCCGCATCGGAAGACAATTTACCTGTACTCTTAAGCCTTCTTTATTTTACCTCCCTTATTGTAACGTAATATTATTACTCAAATTAATCTAGAAAAATCCACTTTATTTGACAGCAACGACAATTTATTGGTTTGTTCTTCACATATTAATAAAATTTTCAAATCTTAGCTAAAAATGTGTCGGTTTACTATTTTTATGTTAACCAAAAGCAGAGTCCTGGAACTAAAAAGTAATTGTCGGGGATGAAAAAATTTTTTTACTCCCTAGGGAATAAAATACAATTTTACTTCCCCGTTTGAAGTCAATAAAGTGGACTTTTCGAAATACATTATGCAACATGGGGTAAAAGTAAAAGATTTTTCCTGTTCAGGCTTTTAGGGTTACTCTTCGAAGTTTTTCACGAAAATGCGGTTGCTGTACACGTCCGAAGTGAGAAAGTAAAATTTTCTCGCGAGAACAGTAATCATTTGAGACATAAATCTATTCTCAGCCACTGCGTTGCAGTATATATATAGTATTTTATTCCTACATTCGACTACAGACACTTTTGGACTTTATGAAGAAGAGCCGATTTTTCTAACTGTTATACCACGTTTCTTAATACTTTCAAAATTTTCCTTTCGCCTTGGTAATTTTACTTTCTCCCCGCGAATTTAACGATTGTCCCGGAAATATACATTTGCCGAGAAATATATGCTACTTTCGCCCCGATGTTCAGATTCCAACAGTGGCTACATCTTACGCGTGCGTGGATTAAAAGTGTTTTATGCTAATTCATTTACGCACATCTTGTATAATTACTTAATCTAATAAAATAACTTGAATTACTGTTACGTCCATTGGCATTAACGTATTGTTGACATTAACATTCACCTTCATTAAATGCACGCGTATACGAAACAGAAATGTATATCCAAGTTCAGCGCGTTCGTAAATTGACCTTGCAACAGGTCGAGTTCGCTGAACTCTGAATTAGAACTGGGAAGTACTTGCTTGAAATCTCATTTATATGAATGATCTGTAAGCTTATGTTATATACAAGGCGAATTTTTATTATTTTGTCGTTCTATACACGAGGTTATAATACTTTAAATGGAAATTAAGTTGTCTATGTAGATTTCACTAAAATTTAATATTTTCATATGAAAGACATGTAGGGTGGTTTATGCGTGCAAGAATTAAAAGATTAAAGTAATTTTTAAGCGTTCAGCAAAAATTTCACGGAGAACAATTTTCTAGTAAAAATGACATAATTTTTTTAAAGGAAAATTTACAAGATATATAGTAAATATTAATAGATATGTAGTAAATTTTTCTATAGAAAATAGTAATTTTTATTACTCTTGAAGTTTGTAAACATTGCAATTTTTACTAGAAATTTTATCTCCGTATTGACGATTGTTTATAATATATTCGTATACTGTGTCTAAACGTAACTTTCAATTTTTTGGTGTCTATACCTAATGTTGCAAAATTTTGGTACAATTCACCATGTGCTTCAAAGAATTAATCCATGGTTCAGCTGTCATTATTTTTTTAATTGTAATATGACAGGTTCAAGTCTGCAAGTACATTTTGTTGGAAAAGTTTTATATCATATTTATAAAAGTGTAATAATTTATAAAAAATTATCGTTAAATTATAAACGATTCTTAAAAGTTTCCTATCGTCATCACTTTGATGTAATAAATATCCAGTGAGAAAAAACGTAATCAAATAACTGTTCAATGCGTGTTATAAAAACATATAAATATTAATTATTTCACGTGTTTTCTTGTTTATTTTTTTTAACGACGACTTATTAGTATTTGTTAAAATAATTTATAATAGAATATTCAGACGTGTACAAATGTTTTTTTTTCTCCAGGTAGCGAAGTAACTGTGTGCGTTATAATTTGAATGTTCTTCAGAGGATTAATAATTAATTAAATATTATTTATATTAAACGCACGTGTCGTATAAAGATATTTAATCAACTTTGCACTTTTTTACCAATAGTAATATGAAAATTAAAAAATTAAAAACTCAAACAATAAAACAAAATTAATAAACAAAAAGAAAACAGAAAAGAAACGATCCACGCGTCGTCTGACAGACGTAAACTTCCAAGGTCCTAAACCGTCGTTGTTTATTCGTGGAATAAGCTTTTTTTTTTAATTTATAATCGAAAATTAGAATTAATAGTCGATGAAGACGGTGCACAAATCAATTCTCCTGCATATATAATTTTAAAATAGCCAAGTCTCTTTTTTCACTCGGTCGATAGTCAAATCGGTTCGAGTATTTTTGTTGTTTAAAGCGCACAGTAATTTCAATCTCATTGTTTCGATGTCGCTTACGTAAAGGAGGCAGTAGATTCCATTCATATGCATGATACAGCCCGTTACATGTGTTGGTTTTGGCCTTACGCTTCATATTCGGTTGTACCACGTACAATGAGCACACGTATATATAAAATACCCGGGAAAATTAGTAAAGAATCGATGTTTATCCTGTATGAACTTTAAGTCAATTTGATATGGATTGGCTGATTATTGAAATCTACAAAACACACGAAGGTCTCGCGCATTGTTTTCTTTAATTAACCGGTGCAACGATAAAAGGATTATTTTGCAGCGCATTCGAGATGGGAAATGACATTTGGTATTAAAAAAAAACATCTAGACTCGATATTTTTGAACAAATTTTTTTCCGATTTGAAATTTAAATGTTAGATATATTTAAGTTGGATTGTAATTACAAAGCCAAGAGTGGAGGAACACAGCGATTCAACTATAGAGAATCCTCTATAAGCATCATTATTGCATATGATATTCAACAAACAATATATCCTGGTACAGAAAATTGTTCAGGTTCATACTGGTCAACGTTTTAATAAAATGAAAACATTTTTATTTAAATATTGACTCTAAATCGCCCGTCGATGTGTAATTATAATATGAATTTAATTGGTATTGCGAGCTAAATTGCGTTATTCAATATTTTTTATCAAATATAACGAACAAAAATAAATAATAAATAAAGTAATAAAATAAATAATAAATAAAATAATAAAATACTAAAATTAATAATAAAAACTAAAAAGAAGGTTTTGCGCAATATTTATTAAATTCATGTACGTAATAATGGAAACATTTTTAGTTAATATATTTAATAAAACCAATGTCTAAATAATTTTAACAAATAATAAAGACTATCTTACAAACACGACGTGTACCGAATTTTTTAAATCAAGAAATATCAATAACAATATTAATAATTCAACGTTTTTCTCCTTGAAATTAGCTACTTACTGGCTAGAAAGTGGTAAAGATTTCCACCAGGGTAAATATATATCTTGTCACTATCTTTTGGACAACCGCGCAACTTTCAATTATTATTGTAATTATGTAAAATTTAACTTGAATTATACAATTATTTCTAGTTAATTACGTGAAATTCATTAGCAAAACGTAGGATCAAACAGTCATCGAATACTAACTCGGACATTGTAAATATAAATGACCGCAGTTCCTCCTCTATTTTTTAATCAGTGCTTACTTTACATACATAAGTGTATACATAAAATTAAAGCTGCAGAATGCATTTATATACAATATATTGTTTACAAACCATTCTTACTTATATTCCCCATTCGATATAAAGAAACTATGTATCTAAGATAAAACTTAGTAAATGAACAAAATATCTCGTTTTAACCAGGTAACTATAACAAATAATCAGAACCAAATTATCAATTTTGTGTTAATGTAATAAATACAATATTCCTATCGATTTTCCGTGCAACATTACGTTAAAAAAAAAATTCGCAAAAAGTTTCCGTCCTAAAATGAAGTTTACATTGTTCCGATAGCCTCAGACACTTCTCTCACATATGTATTTTAAATAATCGATGCACATCGCATTTGCAATCGCGTGCACTGGGTATATAAATAACATGGAAATTCCTATTGCGAGGTTCATACGCATTGTACAATTGCCCGCGTGAGTTTCCGGAGACGGGAGTAATTTTTTTTTCTTACCACATCTCATACGCGTGTGGACCATCGAGCCCTTGTATATATTCCTTGATTACTATATGTATATGTATGACGGTTCAAAGCTCTCGCGAGGTCAATTTTTATCGCAATTTTCTTCCTCTTCCTACCTATCTTTGTTCGTGGAAAAATACACTATACGAATCCGCAATTTTCTTATAAGGCTTTCCTCTCGGACCGATGCGATTGATGGACTCAGGGGATCAAGGACTGGTAACTGGCATTCTGAAAAAATTGAACTGAAAGAGTGCGCAGTGCCGTTTCAGTTGCTCTCGTTATATTACTATACTGTCGCATTATTTTGATACTGCAGCGTCGATCTTCAATTAATTCTTCCGTATTCCCATAAATAACTACGTTAAATAATTTATTAAAAAATATATAGTGTAGTTACGAATAAATTAACTGCGTAAAAGTGTGCGTATATGTATATGTATATAACCATCAGAATGTATATAAGTAAGTCAATTTGAAAGAACAATCGCAAAATCGCGCAACTTTGACGTAAATGAAGTAATGTGAAGTTGCATATCAAGAAGAGAAAAACAATTATTTGAAGGTCGATGTATCATTATTGATACTTTATTTTAATAATCCTAATTATTATTACGTAAATATGACTTACAGATTATATATCTATTATTAGAGTATGATCACATTTTATATATATATATAAATCACTGTAGAGCTATGAGATTCCATATGCAATATTATCGTTATTCCACCATGAAAAATGGAAAATTATCAATTTTGTGTTAATGTAATAAATACAATATTCCTATTGATTTTCCTTGCAACATTCCGTAAAAAAAAAAATTGCAAAAAGTTTCCGTCCTAAAATGGAGTTTACATTGTTCCGATAGCCTCAGACACTTCTCTCACATATGTATTTTAAATAATCGATGCACATCGCATTTGCAATCGCGTGCACTGGGTATATAAATAACATGGAAATTCCTATTGCTAGGTTCAAACGCATTGTACAATTGCCCGCGTGAATTTCCGGAGACGGGAGTAATTTTTTTTTCTTACCACATCTCATACGCGTGTGGACGATCGAGCCCTTGTACATATTCGTTGATTACTATATGTATATATATGACGGTTCAAAGCTCTCGCGAGGTCATTTTTTATCGCAATTTTCTTCCTCTTCCTACCTATCTTTGTTCGTGGAAAAATCCACTATACGAATCCGCAATTTTCTTATAAGGCTTTCCTCTCGGACCGATGCGATTGATGGACTCAGGGGATGAAGGACTGGCATTCTGAAAAAATTGAACTGAAAGAGTACGCAGTGCCTGTTTCAGTTACTCTTCGTTATATTACTATATACTGTCGCATTATTTTGATACTGCAGCGTCGATCTTCAATAAATTCTTCCGTATTCCAATAAATAACTACGTTAAATAATTTATTAAAAAATATATAGTGTAGTTACGAATAAATTAACTGCGTAAAAGTATGCGTATATATATGTATATAACTAGAATGTATATACGTAAGTCAATTTGAAAGAACAATCGCAAAATCGCGCAACTTTGACGTAAATGAAGTAATGTGAAGTTGCATATCAAGAAGAGAAAAACAATTAATTTGAAGGTCGATGTATCATTATTGATACTTTATTTTAATAATCCTAATTATTATTACGTAAAATATGACTTACAGATTATATATCTATTATTAGAGTATGATCACATTTTATATATATATATGGGCTGTTTCACGTCAAGTGGTACGATGAAAATTTTAAATCACTCCAAATTTTGTAAACAGACTGGAAATATCTTCCAGAAGATAGAAAAAAAATTTTAGATGTTAAAAATAATTTGCCTAAGAGTTATTCCACCATGAAAAATGGAAAATTTTCAATTTTTTAGAAAAATTACTATTTTTAAAGCCATTTATCTCAAAATCTATTGATTTTTTTGAAAAAACATTATTAACAACTTTTGTTCAAAATAATCTTTAAAATTTATCTACCTAGGTTACAATTCTTAATTTTAAAATCTCTTACTCAATAACTCTTACGCAAATTATTTTTAAGATCTAAAATTTTTTTTCTATCTTCTGGAAGATATTTCCAGTCTGTTCACAAAATTTGGAGTGATTTAAAATTTTCATCGTACGTAAATAATAAAAATAGCTTTAAACTTGGTTAATTTTTGTATTTAAAGTGAAAATTGACAGTAAATCCTGTAAAATATGAAGATTCGTATGATTAATTCGTTATCTTCGACCCCACAGTGACAGATGCCCATATATATGTTTTAATTTTTTTTCTTTCTTTCATTCATATTTTTCAAAATTGATGCAGGATTTTGTAATTTTATACTTTTTTTAGGTATTATAGTGCCTACACTATTGAGTTTATAATTATTATAAATAAACATTTGTCGAAATACATTAGTGAAATTTAATAAGTAACATATATGTTTTTTACCATTCGAATTTTTCGATGGATAAACAAAAAGTAAAACGAAAGGGCGATAGAAATACTTTTTCTCCTATCGATGAATTACTTTTTCTCCAATTTTATCGCACCAATTATTAAAGTAAAATACTAATTTTCAACTATTTTTTACTTTGTAAATAATAGATGTACTATTGAAGGTGTACTAAAAATGAACAGGTGAAAAATCTGATAAAATCGCGTTTACCTTCGTAAACACTGTAAATATTACAAAAATTAATTTTTAATATATCAGACGGAAATGATAAAAGGATATCCGAATCTATAGGAATTTTGAAGATTACTGTTCGCGGAATGGTGGACACATTTGAATATTTTAAGGTTGTGGTCATTCAATAAGTGCTAATAAAATGGGAGAAAAAGTATTTCGTCACAAGGTACTTTCTACCAATTTTTAATTCCTTATAGTTCTTAGATTTAAATTTCTATTTCAGGGGGTTAAATATTCATTATCAGGAAGTTTAGTTTGTACCTTTCTAAAATAAGAAAATTTCATATTGTTCACATTTTGTTCAAGCTTTTACATTCCGTTTTACTGTGGTTTTGTGATGGAGCCATTGAGGCCTCAGCCGATTGCTGCAAGCACTACTCCGGAATGTACTTTCTACAAGTGCTTTCTTCTCGAAGACATCGTATATGACCTTCGTTGCTGATTCCCACCAATACCTGGGAACATAAAAAAGCGTCATTGAAATAATAAAAAAGGTGAAGCAATTACTTCCTTCGAAACCACAGATTAAAAACTATTAGAAGCGTTTTCAACATATACAAACTAAACTGCTTCTAGAACGCAAACAAAAAAGTATCATTCGATAAATAAATTCTCTTGCAAATCTGATATTGATAATGAAAACAATTGATTATCACGATTGTTTTATCTACCTATAGTTCAGGTATCCTCAACAGTTATCATTCGGCTTTAATCTTCTTTATCGACCGATCCCTCTTCTATTATGATGTGGAAACTGATGCTGCAAATGCAATTACAGTGCATTTCTTAATTGTCTGGTAAAATCAGCTAAGATATAAAGAGAGACGAAGACCTTCGACAACACGTGTGTGGTCGATGCGTTGGTAACTCTTCTACAAATGTTAGCTTTGACGTGACACGTGCATGCTTTATCCATTTGTGTTTCGATGTTTCTTCGATATTGTTAGACATTGCATCGAGCGTGTCAGTATCCATAAAAACAATAAGATAAAATCGAATGTTCCATTGAACAATAAGGGTATAAGTTTGTACAATGTAAAGTGCACGCGGTATCATACTTTACTAAATCCATCAAACTTAATATTTTTGATCTTTCTTATACTTAATTTTTTGCAGATTGTGTTTTACACATGTAATCACCATTTTTGGAAGTTTGTGTCCCGTATAAAAACCCTAGTAGAAATCGTATTCCATTAAATGGGTAATAAACAGATATTCTAAATAGAATGGTCGAAAAATGGGTAAAAAATAGGCGAAAAATGTGCCCATTTTCATCCTCACGGTGAAACGTTTTTTCTTTAATTTATATTCTGTTTTGAGCTAATTTGAGGCTAGTTATGTGCTATTAACTGTCTAATAAAAATGGACAAGTGAAAAATATAATAAAATTGCATTCATTTTCGTAAATACTGGAAATATAACAGAAATTAGTTGTAAATCAGACAAAACCTTTGAAAATCCATCCGAAACTATAGGAATTTTGAAGTTTACTGTTACCGGAAAGCTGGAAATATTATTCGAATGTTTTAAGGTTATGGTCATTCTATTAAATGTTAAAAAAATGGGTGAAAAAGCGTTTCATCACAAGGTATTCAATACCAATGTTTAATCCCTAGTTCTTAGTTTCAAATTTTTACTAGGGAATTAATATATAAATTTAACTATATTCCCTGCTGGAAATGTGAAGCTAAAAACTAGAAATTAAAAGTAGTCAGTTAATAGGTTAAATGAAACGCTTTTTCCTACTGCGTTCGTCCATTTAATAGATTGCCGTAACCTCCAAATATTTTCACTTCACCTTCTGGCCATACATGTATTTAAAACTCCAAATTTTTAATCAAATTGGATCGTTTACTCGAATATTAATACTAATTTACTTAAAAAGAAAAAGCGTTTCATTTAACAGTGGTAACAAGCTAGCAGAAATAGCTATAAAATACGTTAATTTAGTTAATAACCTATTATTTGCCGATTTTTAATTTTCTGATTTCTAGCAGGGTATACAATTCTTATATATTTCTCTAAAATCAGGTAATTAAATATGTAACCTTGACAATTTTTTCATTCCCTTGATAAACATAGCACAGTACATTTGGATTTACATCATCATATCAGATACGCGGTTATAACCTGGTTTTCCCGTATTACAACTTTGTTTTTGCAAAAAAATAATTAGAAAAAGGTTAAATTTGTCAATTTATTTATCGATTCATGTAATTTGATAAACAATTTGAAATTAAGATAAACAATGCGACATAGTTTATATTGTTACAATGAAAACGTTTTAACTCTTAATGATACTGTACTCTTTTTCGTTTAAAATTCGAGATTCCGTTAAAATCAAATTTTTACGTCTATGTAAATGTCGATTAAACATTGCGCCATCAACATTATTTTTTTATTATATAATCCTTTATGTCTCTCGTTTTCTTCACATAATTCTGCGCAAACATTAGCCGTAACATTTTTCAATCTTTTTTATACATTGTAATTCACGATTGGATTTTTCGTTACTTTGTAAGCTTTGTAATATATCACGATTGTGCAAAAAAAAAAGTGATAAATCGAACACGCGAGTGCAACCTCGATAATCGTCGCGAATCGTCCCTCGTAATATCACTCGGTAATCCTGGTATAATTTATTTGAATTTATAATTGTAATTTCACAAAACAAACAATCGAATTCACTGGAGTTCAATCTATAGATATTACCTCTCGTAAAGCAATAACTTAGCAGAAATGAGATTACGACAAATGGCGTGCGCAAAAATTGTAGCATTTATACATCCAGAAATATTGCTCGATACTTAAATCACGACCATCCGCGTACGTATATATATACTTTTATATATATATACATCGCGTTCCGAGGGACTTTCTCCGCCCTTCGATGGCGCTGCTCCAAGGTCTTGTGAACGATTTGGTCCTCGCGGCTATCTTGCGCGCGTGGCATCAGACTCGATCGATTGTCTAGTCGCGTGCATTATCCTCGTGACCGATCGTTGGCCCTGATGTCCGAACCTTCGTCCCGTCCCGGAGCACTTTTTCGGTGATGTCTCGAGGTCAATTGGTTTTCCTCGATTATGGATGAGAGAATCCGGGATCCAAATATTTATTTGTAACCGTTACGAATTCAATTTTTACCATCGCGTACGCAATTATACCTAATACAATTTTATTTTGTAAATAAATCTGTATACCGGAAGACGTGTAGATAAACCAATTTACTTTATATACACGGAGGTTTATGTGAAGGTATCGAGCTTTTATAATTTATAATTAATAATAATTATAATAATAATTATTTATAACTGCGCCGAGTGAAATTTTGTATTAAACAATTGTCTGTGATTTCTTCACTAGAAACTATTGTCATTTTTAATTTAAACTTTTTCTCAATGCATAGAAATATCTATATTTACCATTTAATCTAAGTAAATTATAAATCTAGTTTGTAATGTTGCTCCTTTCCAGATTGAGCAGTATTTAGATTATTTCTCAGTTTTTTAATTAAAAATCTGAAAGGATATTTAAAATTCATAGCATATGAAATTTAGCTCGTTAAAGTCCATTATCGAAGTATAATATAATAATAAATGAAGGATACGCATAAAAGGTGAAATTAATGTAATGATTTAACGTGCAATATTATGAATTTAAACAAGAATGACTGGCTGAATTTCTTTCGTTTATAATTCGTTTCGATTGATTTTATTTTCAACACCTCGAATTTGAAAAAATCCCTATAGAGATATATGCGTTTATTTCTATATATTAATTCGCAAAAAGATACTGCGTATAACTGAACTTGTTTTTTCGTCTCTCTTTTTTTTCGTTTTCGTAGAGGAAGCAATTTGTGATAATAAAAAAGGTTGTTAATAACAGATTTTATCCGGTCGAAGGATGTATGTGTTTGTGCCAGTGTCTTGAGTATTTAACTAATACTGCTCTTTTTTTCATTAAAAACAGTTAATATTTAAATTTTGTTAGTAATATCGCAATAAATGTATTCGGACGATATAATTATTTTTTTCCCCAGTGTATTCAAAAAATTAATTGAAATATATATATATATATTAATAATTTTGCGTTAATTATTGTTAATTATACGAAATATTATTTACGCGCAAACACAAAGATAAAACGCCTGTGTATTGGCAGCAACTTTTTCATTGTCAACGAACAGAGTACGAGTTTATTAATGACGATTTAACGATGCGTAAATGTTACGGTCTTGGGCAAGGTTCTACTGTTATTTTCCTGAACGCGATACTACATACTCTACGGACCCACTATATTTTCTTTTACATAAGTACGTTGGAAGTCACAATTTTAAAATTCCTTTCAAGGAATGAACACGCCGACAACGTATATATATATATGCAATGTATAACTGAATCTTTATAATACGATTTTAAAATATTTTGAGTACCCGTTTGATCTAGAAGTATCAGTCTTTGAAGAAAAAAAATGTTTGTAATGATTAATAAATTCATTAGAGGGAAATGTAAACGAACAGGTTTAGAAATAACAAATTTATTTTTTTTTGTACGGTTTGGAAACGAATTTTTGCAGAAAAAAACTTAGTTTAAAGAACATTTCAAACAATCATTATCAATACGTTGTAAATTACTTTTGTATTTGAACGTTGTTAATTAAATTGAGTAGTATTTAAATTTTAATAATTGAAATTTAGGATATTAGTAGTGAGAAAATGTATGAGTTAGATTTTGCGAAATTATGAAAATCAATGGGTCATTCATATTGTACTTGGAAATCATACAGCATCTGATGAATGATCCAGTATATTCTGGTTTGATTCATAGTACGTACCAGAATATATCAAGAAGCATTTCTTGGTTATACCAAAGCTAAAGTCGAAAAATTTTAATCTTGTATGGTGTAAGAATGAAATGCTAAATTCGTTTAGTCTTAATATAATGTAAACATCTTTACCATCTATAAATCGATATCAAATGATGTAATTGTTTTGTTACCTATTCTGTTATATATCGTAGGAAAAAATTTTAACATTAATATTAAAAAGCGATCTATTATTTCTTTAATATATTTATTAACGTTTGACATATATACTTGTAACATATAGGCTGAATTCAATATAAGAATAAGATTTCTATACATTTTTTATAAATTATAAAAAGATATCTAAGTTTTTTTTATACATTTATTTGTAGAATAAATATTTTTTTGAATATATTAATTTTTATTCTTATTACACTCTAACAGTCTTTCCTCCTTAATTTTATTAAAATTAAAATTTTTTTTAATTTTGATCAAAATTGGGAAGCTGCAATATCTATAATCAAGAAATAAATTGCCGATTGATGTTGCTCTCAAAATTCTAACTGTAATATAGAATAAATAAAGATCAATAATAAAATAATTATTATAAAATAAAAATCATCGCTTTGCTTTAAAGAGAATAGGTATACACTGTAAAAAATGAACTTGTTGTTCTTAAAGGAATTCTTGTTAAAAATATGACTCAAACGGAAAATCTGTTTGCTCTCTAAAATGATGCGTTTTATAATCAATCGGATTCTTCTGTAAGTAAGTGACAAAAAATCCAGTATTTATTTATTTATTTTAACCTTTTAAAAAATTACAAACAGTATAGAAAAATGATGTAATCCCTATAGAGATAAACGAAATTATCTGTACATAGAAGGCTGGTAAAAATACAAATCTAACAACAAAAAAATCAAATTTAATAATTAAAAAACATAAAAATATAAAAATTATAAACTAAACACTAAAGTAATAAGAATATAGTAGTTATAAATATTGTAAAATAATCATTTTAGATCAAGCAGAGATATTCCGTTTAAGCCATAATTAAGATGAATTCCTCCGAGACCAAGAATCCATTTATCTCAGTGTAATAAAACAACACGAAATATTAGTTACATCCCAACAAATCATTACATACTCGTGTAATGTAAAATAATCGTTAGAGTATATCACTGTAACAGACAAAATTTCGTAACATCTCTCAATACTTACCGAATGACTTGATAATAAAACTTTTTTCCCGATGCAATAAAAAGTATCTCGACATATAACTATTCTAACATTGCAGAATAATCCGCGAGTACATAACTCGATATACGGAAAAGTGGAAAGAAATTTAATGGAATAAGCGGCTCGAATGTGTTCGTAATAACACGTGTGGAAATTCAATGTTACATCTGTACGTCGTAAAGTTTGCCTGGAGCTTTCGATAATCTCAGGTCTGAGAACGTTGGATCAACGAAACTCGTGGGCTAAGTCAAGAAGTTGTCATGTATACGCGATCACGAGACTTGTGTCTTACTCACGTGATATTATCTCGTGTTGCTCGCATGCAAAATACTCGAGATAAACCAGCTGCTATTCAGCTCGAAATTCTCGGAGATATTTTATATTTTTTGTTAATTATATATTTTTATTAGCTTTTTAATATACATGTATTTACTTGTGTGATTCACCGATTTCGCATATGCATAGTTTAGAAGTCGCAAGTGATGATGGTCAATAATTTTATTGGAATCACGCTTACGAAGCTGATGAAGCGTTTCGATTTTTCTAGATGTAGTTGCCGACGATTATGGAAGTCGCTGAGTTAACTGCATGGAAATTTAATATTTCATGTGTATTTTTAGACCAACTTTTTTTTCTTCTTTATTTTTAATGCAATGTAATTTGATCGATAGTGCTATAAGTAGATGCAACTTTGCGTTAATAAGATGTTATAAACAAATTTGATGTATAAAAGGTATTTTAATTATTTCATTTCTTTTAGTATCTATAGCATTTATCTTCCTAGATTTACCAAAAATTCCAAGTTCGTTTTTTTTTTAATTAAAAAATCATAACGTTTAGATTCGGACAAATCCGTTTTTTCGTTCATTCTCTTTAATAATAGCATTTTTATAAATAGAAAAAATTTCACGACTTATTGCACGTTAACTTATTTATTGCATTTTCATGATGTTTTGGAGAAATGTAAAAATTGAATTTAACAGTTTTAACTATTTAAAAATTAGAAATAGTTAGAAACTCATACATGTAACAATTGGTTATAGGTTTTGCTCTTTGGACTTGAAGATAACATGGTCAATTTATAATATTGACAAGTTCAGTTACTGATAAAATTAATTAAATAAATTTTCAAATATAATAATGTACACTACTTTTGTATTTATATGTACGTTTTTTAGAATCTAGATTTACATTCATCACTAATATACTAAAATTTTCGACAAAATATTTTTCTTAATATACCGTCAAAAAAGGGTTGTGGTATCCAAATTGTAGAGACCTACCTAGAAAAATTATAAGAAACATCTGAAAAAATCACAAATAATATTTAAAACAAATAGATTTTTACGAAATAATTAATTTCTAAGTAATAATTTGTAAATAACAATTTTTTGTCGGTAATATATAGCTATAAAACAATGCTTCACGATTGCCCAAAAATCTCCCTGATTTATCGATAAAAATATTTGAAAAAATTCATAGATTATATTCAAAGAAAACACAGCATCGTTACAGAACGTTTTTTTTCGATATATTGAATTCCTCGTTTAATAATAAATATAAATCATTTTTCTGTTTCTTTTTGGGGTTTTACATCCCATTAAGACGAATTTTTGATGACTACTTTACGTTTAATAGAACTACGTTGATTATCTTCTTTACAGATTAAATATTTATTTCTGATTTTCAATTTATTATTCTGATAGGATTGTACATTGTTAATCTATTTATTAAATATAAAAATGATCAAGAACCGGGTGTTGATCAACAATTTTGGGTATAGGTAACGGTATGCGTACATTTCCAAACCGCATTTTCATCGACGTATATATATTAATACCCTGCAGTTAATTTATTCACCAAATATTTCTAAAGTAACAATTTCTTATTTTATATCATTGGATTTACCATTACTTCATCATCTTATTAAAATAAAATTCATACTCTAAAGATTTACAGAGAAAATGTGAAAACCGACACTTGTCACAATACATTTCATTATAAACCAATGTTGAACGACGGTGATAAAATTTTACCGAGTTTAATTCCATGCGTGAAAGTAACTTTAGACTTTCATACTTGGTGTGATAAATTAGTTAAAAAAATACAAATTTAAGTAGTGCAAATAAGGGAGCAGGGTCAACGTACGTATTTCAAACGTTAACTGCTATTTACCTGATAATCTATGGTGTTAAGTTATAACGTACATTGGTTATAAAATATGCGAACCACGCGTGAATTTTATAATAAACTACAATAAATTTTATCAATCACGCTATAATAAAAAGGTTCTAATTTTTCGGTATAGTTTTGAAAACGTAAGTGTGACATATTACATTTGTACACGGAGACAAAATGTTGTAGTAAAAATGATAGTGTTGTTTAGTAACGGAGAGTTAGAGTTGACAAATAATAAAAATTACTATTTTGTTATAGAATAAAATTTACGAGACATATAGAGAAATATTAATAGATACGATAGTAACATTTTTCTATAAGAAAATAGTAATTTTTATCATTTCTCAACTCTGTCACTCTATTACTAAGTAACATTGTCATTTTTTACTAGAACATTTTTCCTCCTTGTAAAATAGATATAAATTGTTTAACCACTCTGTTAATGAAATGATTTTTCAGCTTACCAAAAATAACATTAGCAACACTTGAAAGAGTTAATAAAAATGAATACACATTAGCGTAAATAAAATCACTTGCTTATAATTCTAAAACACAACGATTGTATCAAGGCAAACATACTTTTATAATCGCATTAGACGTAATCATAAAAATCATCTCGGAATTAAGACAAATATTACGTAGAGAGCCCTAAACGTGTAAATAGAAAAGCAATTACTCCTCGTAATAAACCAAACGATAGGCATATAAGAGAAAATTTAAAGGACCACGTGGGACATGACGTTTACAAAAAAAAAAGAAGTCAACAATGAGATTTACAATTGATAATAGCGTTGGCGAGTATACCGGAGTCAAAAGGCTCGTCGCGCCACGTCGGGTCTGAAATTGTTGCTAATAAATCAATTGCAATAAACCCGCACAGGTGAATAATCGTCACGTATCCCTATTATGGTTCCATAAATTAAATTTCCGACTGGTTGGTTGACTTATACCTGAGCAAATACCGACTTTAATGTACGATTGTAAATGATTCTCATTTACCATTTCAACTTGATAATACGTCACCGGGCCATATCGTCGATCACGACGCCTCCTTAATTATTAACAAGCAAAAGAAAGGCTGCATCATAGGTGATGATAAGGCTAGGCGCCTCTACGACGTTCGCCTAATCTTTCGATACATTACAAAATTATTAGTCAATAATTCAACTGAGCTATCAGGCATTTTCCACGGCATTCAAATATATATCTATTAGACATACTAAATTTCGAGTTTATTCTAAGCGTTATTTAATTTTTTACACTATATTGTTTACAATTTATTTTGTAACGTATTTATTTATATGTATCATAAGATTAGACTTTGTATATTATTTTTAATACTTAAATAAATGCGTTGTTTCGATTTTTTTTAGTTATGTTAAAATCGTAAGGAAATTCAACAACGTGTATGGAAAGGATTTTTAAAATTAAAATAAATCAAATTTCAATATCTCGTTATACATATACACCATTTTGTACGGGTCGTTATTTCGTCATTAGAATATGTAAAATATATAAATTAATTATTAAAATTCAGGCTACTGATATTTTAAGAATATTTGAAAAGAGTTCAACGTATCTTGGTTTGAATAATTTCTTAAATTCATTTTATTATTTGTAGAGACATATACGAATTCATATTGGATTTTTATAGGAAATATATTCAAAAGAAATATTAATCCTATTGATTTGCAACTGAGGAATAATTTTCTACGAGTCAAATCATAAATGTGATTTTCATCGTGATGTATCGTGTATCAACAATTTCTAATGTCACTCGTCATATCGTTAGTTAATTTTTGTCAATATGATTTATGGTACAATCGAATTGATGTAATACCGATAATTCTTCGGCATTATCTTGCAATTATACTTTTAGTCGCTTTCTTAATTAACAAAAGATAATACTTGTAAAGTACTTAACTCAAAAGTGCGTCATTCATAAAAATTTCGAGAGAACAGGTTTCTTTTTTGTATTAAAAAGTCAAACCGTAAATGGTATTTTATTTTCAAAATATACAAGTGATGTTTATATATGTATCAACGGACAAATCGAGCATACGTAATTACCCAACGATTGCACATTATACAATACACGCATATTATTGACACATGACTATATAACGTAATTATATATATATGATAAAAACGTAATAATTATGCGAACTTTGAATCGTTGCGCTTAAAGACAATTCTCATAATTTTGGTATTTACCGACACCATATATACTTCGATGCTCCATTTTTTTATTTTGAACAAACAGTATTAGTTCTTTAGTATACCTATAATAATTTAACTACACATTGAAAGGAAGTAGAAAAAAAGATAACATTATTATTGTAATTAAAATGCAGACAATTTAAGCGAAAAAAAAGTTTATCGAATATTCCGTATTTATTGCAAAAATTAGTGTTTTAAATTAAAATAAAGAGTTGTTCCCGCTAATGTCACAATGAGAAAATAATATTGTTTCGTTTTTTAGGGATACATTCATTTACTGAATGAAGGGGTTATGGTTCTCCTTTTTTTTAGTAAGTCAAACTATTCTTAACAGCTTAAAAAATTCTTAAAAGATTGTCACGAGACAGTATTATTTACTCTCCCTTGACAAAAATGTTACTTATCATGACAGCTAGAGGGAATAACTCTTTATTTTTATTCAAATATAATATTTTTACAATAAATACGAATATAATCATTTTAATTTTTGGCGCAAAATTTAAATTTCTAAAGAGGCTTAGGCGCCTGCCAGGAATTTTAATTCGGTGTAAAAGAAGTCTGCGTATACTTTTAATTTAATCTTATATTTATAAAAATTATTATAATATACAAACTATAATATAATTAATGGCATTATTATATATTTCCAATATTTACGTAGATAAAACGCGATTTTATTAGATTTTTCACTTGTTCATTTTTAATACACGATTAACAGGACATAAATATAGATTCAATCTTAATATATTATTTACAAATTACAAAATAGCTGAAAATTAGTATTTTACTTTAATAAAATGGTCATAAAATGGGAGAAAAAACGTTTAATCAATTACACTCTATTAAACCAATCTATATTTTACTATGCTTATTAAATGGAATATGATTTATCCGATCAAAAAATTGTATAATAACGCAATAGTTAAACATCAGACAAAAGAATGGGATATATATCAATTGCACTATAGTTACAATATTATCGAATAACGTCTTCCAATCCAACAGTACAATTCGCAAACAAAACGATGATCATCCGCGAAGGCAAAATATCGCGAGATAATGCGCGTATTAAAAATATCTTAATGGCGGGCAGAAACTTCCAAAAACAATTTTGCACGCGCACTTGTATGTAATTGACAAGCGCGCGCGCCGATTACCAACGATTTGAACACACAATTCAACGACGCTTGTGTGTTTGGGAATAACAATTTTTTACCCCCTTCGGAGTGTGGTGTGATTGAGCGTCGTTCTTATCTCGATCAAAAAAAAAACGATACACGTTCGTTCTGCGCCTTTAATCTATTGTACTTATGCTTAAATATATTTGTTTGTATTATTCGCGATGGCTGTACACAAGATTTACGTGTATACATATATACGTGAATTTACAGCTTATTGTGCGTTATTGTTTACGAAATTAAAAATTGCAATCATAATTAAACTCAATTTTATTTTTAGTTACATGTATAATTAAATAAAAAAATAATACTGCGTCTTTTAATATGAGTAATTAATTTTTAGTATAAATTATGTATATGTGTGCTTAATTAATTACTGGATTTGTTTATTTAATTTATTATTATTATTATTATTATTGTTATTATGATTATTATTATTAGCAAGTAATACTGCATTTACCAATCAGAATAAAAGTTAAATTTTTAGAGATAATTAAAAAGTGTCATATTACACAATCATTAGTGACGTACAACTGAACGTGCTGTACTGTACAAACGCCGAATTGTACTAGATTTTTCGATCCCAAATTAAGTCGGAATACAAACTCAATATTTAGTATTCAATATGTAATTAACATTTCTTACGGAATTAACTTACAAAATTGTAAATATTTGATCTAAGTAAATGAAAATTTTTCCGTAGACACGCAGAAGAAAAGAAATAAAAATATACGAAAAGTTCCACGGTAATCATAATAATGACGATAAAGTGTCTTAAAATGGAATTTGGCAATTCGTTGATACTCTTTATGTAAATAACTCGATTTTTTTTGTTTAATAAGTGTCGCCAGTCGTGAACGGGAAAGTATAATATACAAGTGAAGAGTACACGTTTGTGTATATTCAATCGGTGAAAGATAAGGCACATCGCGATTTTTTGTTAGCATGTAACACAGCTGATACATCCATACGCGCTTAGCGAAACAACCAAGCGAAAAATCACACGCGGCAAACAGAAATTCGGGTCAAGGCACCTTCTATAAATGTGTATCGATATACGCCTTTTGTTCTTCGCACTTTTACTTTAGTGCAAAGATGGTCAGGAAGAGAGTATTTTCAATATCTCGTTCATATGTAATTATGTTTGTAGATACGAGATTTCTTATAAGTCACACGTGGAAGTGCTGAGAAAAGATACTTGATCCATGAATTAAAAAATTTATCGATCCAATAGTTTTTTTTTGTCGAATCATTCGAGATAGAATGAATATTATTTAGAATTTTTAAATGTTGCTGGAAATTATTATTTCTAATTATAAATTTTCTTTTGTTGCAGGTGAGTTGCAGAAACATGAGTTTACTGTGTCTTCTTTACTATGTAAGTTCAAATCCGTCCGACTTACATGTATTAATTCATTTTACATTACGTATTATTATAACTCTTGCTAATAAATATAAAATGTTGAATTAAAGGAGGTAAAATAATCCGAATACGGAAGCACTATGGATCATTGAATAACAAGTATTTCTACAAAGTTCCAGGTCAATACGACAAAGACATCCCAAAAAATTATCCCTGATTTTTCGGTAAAGAAATTTTTTAGGGTGCCTTTGTTGTATTGTCCTGAAAATTTGTAGAGTTACTTATTAAGTAATTATCTAGTGCTTCTGTATTCGGGTTTTCCATAAAATAGCATATTTTTAAAAATGACACGTTGGACCCAAATTACAGGGATCTACCCTTTCCAACCCAAAAGTTTTATTAATAAAAATAATTTTAAAATCTGGAAAAAATTCATCAAAACAGTTTTAAACATTTGGATGGCCTGACGTTTCGATTTTTAACAAAAAATAATTTTTTCAATTACAATAATTCCGAAAATCATATTGAAATTCTTAACTAAAAATTTCGAAAATTTCACATATATTGTTTAAAGCAAGCCCGAGGGCCTGACGGTATCCGTTTTTGAAAAGTGTTCCCCATTACAATAAAAAACTAAAAAATCGCTATTTCAGGGTCCGATATCCCCTTATACAAAAAATGAATAGTAAAAAATGAAATGTGTGCGTAACATCGTCATAAGTGGGTTACAATACGTGACGAATATAAAATCATATAAACACAATATACTGATTCACTAAACGCATTAGTAAGAACTAAAATATTTAAAAAATATTTTGTGTGCATATTACTATAAAAAATACAAACCAAATTCAACAGTACATTAAGCTTTTAAAAGCTTTAGGATTACATTTGAAATTATATATAATAATAAGTGAGTAATAATCAAAAAAATTTCATTAACACTTTTGGAATAATGTATATAGATATCCTTATTACAAATTGTATTTCTTTTACCATACTGAAGTTAATTAACGTATTTGTAAATTTAATATCACCGAAATGGACATGCGTCTACTATACCTAAATTTTGTTCTAGACCAATCAAATAAAAATCGAGTATATCTCGGGGACGACTCGATTAATACGATTGAGAATCTTATTAGATGAATGATTACGTATATATAGGTATAGACGAAAAAGTGAATTGTGCGATCGATCTATTTTGGACGGTGGAGATTGTTCACCCTGGTATACATGGCTCCGATAGACTCAAATCTCGAGCCAAGATATTTCGTTTCCGTTTTCTATCCACTACCCGATACGTTACCCCGTCCCCTCCCCCTCCCCCCGCCCGTTTGACCGAATTCCTTACTTTTACTCCTATACGAATAACACGGAATATTTTCGCTCATATTTAAATACCTCTCTATATATATATTGATCTGTGTATTTTATAAATAACCACACGGAGAGAAAACCCCATTAACGGCTACTAATAAAATTTGTATATTCATTACTAACTCAGTTAGGTAAACTGAAGACGATAAAGGTATATAAACGTTAAAATAGGTACAAATAAATGTTAAGGTAAATAAATAATATTTATTAGTTCAAAATACTGTTTTAAATGTAAAAATGTTTAACAATAAAAAAAAATTAAAAAAAAAAATTTTTTTTCGGGGGATTTGAACTACCGATCTTTAGTTCTAGAGGCTTAATTTCTACCAACTCAGCTATTATTTATTATATAGTATAATTATCTTAAATTTTGGTTATAAATGCTATGTTTCAATTTTTTTGTATAAACAAAATTTAACATAATGACAAAAATTAGAATTGTTAGCTAAATTTATATAAAAATTTAATCAAGTTCACCAAAGTCTCATTCCGAATGTTAAGAATTTGTTAATATAAAGTTTATATAAACATTAACTTTCTAGTTCTATAAGCTGCGTCGTATTACCTATATACCTATTACATGCGCTGGTCATCTATCCAGTCTAATTTGAATTATAAAATTTGTTACAACATTTATATTTATTATTATAAAAATTAGTAAATTCCATTATACTGTAAAAATTGTTAGAATAGGCAGTGTATACTTAATTGCGTATAGTAATCAATCCTTATATAGCTTCAATGGGAAAGATATAGGGACTCGTTACCTAAAAAATTATAGGTATACACATTCCTAAAAATTATTAACTGCAGTTTACCTAATCCGTCAGGGAATCATTACTAACTTTTTCTCTCCGTGCATTTTATTAATTTTCATACACTTAATCTATTATACGGATTACTCATCGTCAAGTGTACGATTCTATATATTCGAATATTTTCTATATAATGACGATATTGCAAGCGTGTACTAGTACATTAAAAAGGATTAATCGTATTCTATTAATTAAATGGTTCAGAAGTTTTAGTAATCTCTATAGGTTCGTAGATTGCTATATAATTACGTAAAGTAAATGTCACACGAATAAGATCGATATATAATGTACATAGCGGAAGTCGCAGCGTAATTCGTTATACACGCCATTTCATATATATATATATACATTTTTAGACCTCTCCGAAAGTTTTACCGTAAATTTACATTTGACTAAATTGTATTTTACCTTGTGAACATATATGTATGTATACCCACATGTACGCTCGCATGGGCACACGTACACATACACACACACGTATAGAATTTGACCTCTGTTCTCATATAAATTTAGAAGACATATTTTCAATGTTACAATATATATCTATTAATAGAGAATTTAAAAAGGTGAAGATATTTTTACGCTGCAAAGTGTCTTTATAACAATCGATTCTACTATAATCTTTTCGTTCGTACCGTGCACTTTTATTATATACTTATTCATATTTATACATATATATATATATATGCATGCGCTCGAATACGAGATCACTCGCAGCTGTTTAAACTGATTGGTGTGTATGGTACGTGAATCGATCGGAATGATTACAATTGCCGGTATATGATTTAATCCTTCTTATAAGGGGTATACATCTGTATACAATCTCCAATCAACGCGATATTGTTATCGTGATTATACAGTGATTAAGATTGCACCTTATAACTGCACGAGTTAATTAAAATCATAAATAATTGCGCAAGGATATCTCGCTTGTCGAGTGGTATGTATTACTGAAAAAACTACAAAGTAGTATTGTCGCAAGTGTGCGTCTACGCAGATTTGTATCGCAAAAATTACACAAAAATAACAGGAAGTATTAAATATCAATTTGCAAAAAGGGAGTCGGTTGAAACAACGCAGAGGTGATAAATAACATCTTTGATATGCACTCCAGAAGAGGGAATCACCTCGGAAGTTGAGCTTGCACACTTCCAACCTGGATTTCGAGCTTTTACTCTGACCTTATATATTTATCACCTCATCGCTATATAGCTCTCTGCATTACGATAATGTGTAATTAGTATAATCTGTCGATTTATTGAGTTTTACGTTTTGTCGATCGATTTTATAGGTTATACGCGTATACATATAATATATAATCGATCGTTTTGACATGCTCGAAGTGAACGAGGCCGCGTAATGCACGAGAGGTGAGCTACATAAGTAGCACGGTGATTTTCGTCGTAGAATACGCGTGTGTGCGCGCGTGTGTGTGTGTGTGTGTGTGTGTGTGTGTGTGTATGTGTGTGTACATATATGTATATGTAACAGCCACATGCCGAGTTACGACTGCGTTTAATGATCCTCGTTCGAACAATGTAACTGCGACGATTACTTTTTTACTGCTGTCCGGTGGATGTGCCTCTAAATACGTTTTTAATTCAAGCTCTTTTCTCTCCTCGTCAACAAGAAGTAGGTCTCGTTCTTTTTTTTTTTTTTTGTTTTACCGCGTCGCTGGGTCATGGGCTCGGTTTACTGCCTCCCATTGTTTGTAAATATGAAAAAGCAAATATGGCAAAAATTGTGTGATGTCGTTGTGTGTAGTGCAACATTCATATTGGGTTATTACAAATGTATGTGTACATTTTTACACTCGAATTGAAATAATCTTGCCTGTAATAAACCGATAAGGTATACAGGAAAAAAATTATAAGCAATTATATGAAGTATACAAATGAGTTACGATAGCTCTACACGAGTACACGATTATGTTAAACAATTTTATTGATTGATTGTAAATATATATGTATGTGTGTGTGTGTGTAATTTTTATTTATATTATAGAGACATTAGAATATTAGAAACATACAATTATTTACCTGTTTTAAATAACCACATGATCATTCCGTTTTTAGATAATTTACTGTCGTCTTTATATTTTCAATGTTTTCTTAATGGGGTGCCAAAGCCAAATTTTATCCTCCCTAGCTTACCGACCTCGAAAATCATATAAAATTAGTTATAATTAAGAAAGGACGATAATTTACGTAAATTGAAGAGAAGAGTCCCCCTGCTTTATTAATAATCTATCTATCTTTAAAATTTGAAGCAATAATATTGACTAGTTTACGAGAAATCCCTTACCAAAAATCATGCCTTTTAATTAAAATAGCGTATAACCTCAAATTGCACAAAAAGTTATCGTAAATTATGGTAAGGGATTTCTCGAAAAACAATCGACATTTTGCTTCAAATTTTGAACCGAAATATATTATTAATAAAGGAAGGGGTCTGTTCTCTTCAATTTGCGTAAATTATCGTCCTTTTTTAATTATAACCCATTTTCTGTGACTTTTGAGGTTGGTAAGGTAGGAAGAGTAACTTGACTTTGGTACCCCCTGTGGATCATGGAATTTTCATTTTCTACTCCTCTGGTAGAAATGTTCAGCAGTTTTTGGCTAGTTCATAGCGAGTGAAAGACCAACTGGGCAGTGAGTTGAGCAGTGACATTCACTAGCTAAGGACTAGCCATCAACTTATAATTGAAAAAAAAAATATAATTACAGTTTTATATCGTTTAAAATAATAAAAATATATAAAAAATGTTTAGATGGATGATTACATGTAAGTTCCTATCAATACGTTAACTTAAACTTCCAGAACAGAAAAACAAATTCGTGGGAATTTTTGTAGGTTATGTTTACGAATCATATGTTGGTTTCGATTCATATCGATTCTTAAGCAGTGCTTCTCCAGTGCCTAACCAGCGACACTGTCCAGTTGATCTTATACTATAGTGACTAGTCTGCTCACCAGTTTCACTGCTTTATTTTCTACCAGGTTCCATTAGCTTGAATGTCGAGATTATCAGTGCGCGAGTGTGATCAAAAAATTTTTATACGACTTCGACTAGATTGCGAAAATTGTTACGCTCATGACCGACATAAAATTCGGTACTAATTTTACGTTTTTCGATGTAAACGCTAATGACAAAATAATTATAACATATCAAAATCTAGTAAATCACCACACTGACATTCATAAACTTTGATATAGACGTTTTTATAGTAACAATACCGTTATTTTATTTATACTTTTGTAGGGAAATGCGCATTGTTTTTTTTTTCATAAATCTTATTGCATTTTAATGCATAATCATTAATACATAATTATTGTTTACAATTTTAGAGGAGTTGGCAAACCATAAATTTTTTAAGGTCAGCATTGTCAAAACCTTACGTAAGCTACAAAGTTTTTGTTTAACTTAAACTATTTTATGTTCATTGCAATGTCATATCAATTATTAATCTTATTATTATTATCAAAATAAAATAAGTAAGGTTGCGTATTTATATGTTATAACATTTGCGCAATTAATTGTTTTATGGCTATTTTAGTATTAACCAGCCAATTATATATTATAAAACGGTTTACGTATTATTTTCATTAAAGACTAATTACAAAAAATTGTTTAATTTGTAACGATACCATACGTAAGATATACGGAACCAAAAGTAAACATTATATCGTTATAGTAATGTTATTTCATATAAATAATGTTAAATAATTTTTCGTTATTTAAGAACCTTAACAAAGCTCGATACTATTTGAAAAAAATAAATTCCCGGTACGCTATTTAATTATTTGTTTGTTTATTAAAGACGTTAATGCTCTTTAAAGCGATCTATTGAAGAAAAACGTCGACGAACTAAAGGTTAATGAAATATTAACATTTTTAAGAATTGAATAAATTTTGTTAAACTGATTATTTTTTTTTTACAAGTTAAATTTCCTTATACGCGTTAGGTATATTTCTCATGCACTTTTCCTGTACGTACGTAAATGCCTAATTTAAAATACAACGTAAAGTATTAATAACTATATACGACGAGATGAATGCACGTTTTGTAATATCCTCATCTCTATGTAACAATTTTACAAATTTTAAGTTTTTCTTACTATTACAACATTATAATCTATTTTTCGATATAAGTATCTTATCCAGAAACTATTGTAATAGTAAAAAAAATATGTTTCAAAATAACACAAGTTAGAGAAGCAGTTTGATTAATTCATTGTTTTAAAATAGTTTTAAAAAAGCGTTCGCGCGTCTGAGTGTGACAACTCGATAACTTCCGTTTTACTCAACCGGATCGAAGTTAATCCGCACCTCATTATTCACTTTTTATTCATTCAAGGGTGAATGTTGATAAATAACATTTAATTTTTTAATTCAAATGTATAATTGCATAAATATATAGATACAATTTATGGAAATTAATATATATTTCATCGTTTTAGATTATATATTATAATAAAAACAGCTTTTATTAGTTTTATTAATAATAAAAATTGCTTTTATTACTTTTCTTGCTACATATAAGTTTACGTAACTGTGTAACAACAACGTGAAAATAAAATAAAATATTGTATAGGAATAGTTTTAAATGTTAACCGTAATTTTTGTATTCATCGTGATTTTGACGAATCGTTGTTTCTTAAATATATATTTTGGAAAGTTAAGTAATTTATACATATATTGTTTTAGAAATTGATTGAGGAAGTGACATTGAGCTCAAGAGCTGTATATTAATTATTCACGTATACAATCTTATTAAAATCTAATGATTTACGAATTTTCTATTCGATTAACGTTTTATATAGACTTCAATTATGAGTAGCTATATATATATATATATAAGTCTAATCACAATATTTGACATTTAATAACTGCAAAATAATTTTTTATATTTGGACTATACCGTAAGTAACTTTCACACATAAACCATCCTTTTTTTCGTATTCAGATTAGGTTCGGTATATATTATATATACACTTGTAATAAAGAGTGAAATATATAAAATAAATAAAATATCATAATTTATAGGAGAAAATATATACCCACAAGGTGTATATCATAAGAAGCGGTGTTACATTTGCATGTCACTCACTATCCCATTATAATTGACCTGAAAAGACGAAAATACACAAGATCCTCCAGAAATATCTAGAGAGATAGACTTAGAAAATTACACCCTCTCTTAACGTAAATCCTATCCCAGTGTGCTCCCTTGAAACAAATATATATATATATATATATATATATAGATATACAGGTTAATATCTCGACAATCTTAGATACTCTCATTTCGCCAGAACGGTATAAAACACTGTTGAAAACGTCGAGGTATATATATAGATATATAGTACATCGTTGCGACGGACAATACAAAGACCTCGCATCGCTTCCTCTCCGTGGAATTATATTTTCAAATGACACGAGGTTCAACCGATCGTCGGTCAGTGGCACCTCTCATTGGGTGTGTCGCACTTAGCATAAATACTCGTTGACAGAGAGAGAGAGAGAGAGGAGAATTCTCATAAATAGGCGTCCGCCAACGAACAGGTTGCGCAACCGGGAGCATTTCTCGCCCACGTGATATTATTTGGACGACGATGATTGCGCGCATTGTTAGATTAGCGAATTCGAATACTCCTCTGTTGAAAACAAAAATGCTTTTGGTACACTTGGCGCGTGGGATCGATCTCCGAGTGTGTTATCGCGAATACGAGATGCATTTGTTGGACTTTTTTTTTATTGACGTGTGTGTCTGTGTGTGTAAATTATTTCGAACAAAAGTTGTTTTCGGGTTTTATGTGCACGCGTAATATTCACGTATATATGTATGTATATGTCTGTTTGTCTGATGTAATTATATCGATCGTGACCTAATTGAAAGTTGATGGGTATTGTGCACAAACGATACATATAATACATAATATTAAAACATTGAAGATATTATTATGAAATCGCGCTTTTAATCCTATTAGCAATTGCAGGTGTAGTTTACTTGATTCTATATACATGTTTTATAGAATTCTATTTTCGTCAATGCTCGATTATATGATTTTGATCTATTGGCAGGGGGATTTCGATCAAATTTCTGGTAACAGTGTTAGACGAACGTTTGATGCATTGTTATCCTCGATTGTTGAAATATATATTAATATTAATGTTTAATGAATTCCAACATTGTGATGCATAATGTATAAGATATACTAATTTGTACTGTTTATTATACATATATTACACGTTCGAATTGGAAAATTAATCTCTGAATTTTATTTTATTAACAATTTATGTAGAGTACGTATTTTATAAATAAAATTTACTGAACCGACATTAATAATGAAGTTAAATGCCGGTGTGTGATAAATATAATTATGCAATAGTAACTATATATGTATTCTTAAAAGAAAATAAAACGACATTTTGATGAGTTTTTCTGTAGGTATTGTAGCATGCGACTTTCGTACGTTACCGTGCTGGTGCATATATATAAGTACGATTGCAGTGACATTTATTTAAGGAAAATATTTGATTTTATAGGTTACAGCTTACGGTATATAGGAGAACATAAACTCGTACCGCTAAACTTCTAAAAGTATATTTCGTCACGCGATTTGTGACAATCACGAACGTTACACTGTGCAGCTCGTTTATATACATAGGATTCGGTAGAAAGTAATTGCATACAAAATTTTAAAAAGACAGACTTCTATAATTATACGATTTTAAGTATACGCGGAGAAGAAAAGTTGTGATAAAGGTTAATGTGTCGTTGACTAATCGCACTTGATAAATGATAAAAAATACTGCGTTTTGGATGTAGTAAATTTTACTGCAATTTTTTTATTAATTTTTTATACAAAAATTGGTTTGCTCTTTTGACAAATGTGTTTTTCTCCTACATATTGCATATAAATTTTTTTAATACTTTTCACTTTCCAAGAGATTGAGAGTTTCGGATAGCCATCAAAGCTATACACCGTCGAAGAAGTGTTTTTTAGTTATTATTACGATTAAGTATTTTGAAAAAAAAACGCAACGCTGATTATATAATATTTTTTTTAAATGTATATACTGAATCTTTTAATTCAATAATCACATCGCGTTCAATGCGAAATTAAGTATTAACGTTTGTGTTTCGCTAAATCGAACAACCAAGTGCAAAATTCTTTTTTATAACTTTCAGCACGAAATTTCGTGTGTATTTAATTGCCTCAACTTAATAAAAATTATTGTAATATACTAGACGAAATAATAATATAGTTATTTTATAATACGTATAAAATACATATGTATGTGTTTGACTAAAATTAAAAATAAAGAAAGAATTTTTTTATGAACAAATATAAAGTATTACATATGACATTAAATAAATTAAAAAAATTATTAATATTGCACGAATCTTTGAATTATTAATTTTTACTTATTTAACCATGAAAAATTAATACTTTGTATTGTCTACACACGGGTATCAAAAAAGTTACGGAACCTTTATCGAACATAGCTCTGCTAAAAAATATACGGTGCACCCATTCCGTTACTTTTTTGACACCTTAGATAATATAAATGTGAGTAATTCCACTAAAAATTTTTGTTTTGCGCGCGAAGAAAGTTTGAAAAAATAAAATTTTTAAATATTTTTCAAACCCAAATATCTCTTATATTCATATATATGCATTTCATATTCATTTTGTAGTAACGCGGAAGTATATTTTAACTATTATAATTTTTCTATTTTTTTAGCAATAATATATTTAAACATATAAGCAAATTACTTATTGAACAATATAGTAATAATTGTGATAATCTAGGTGTCGCAAAGTCATCTCTTATAAAAAAGAGATGGGTATAAAAGTGAAGCCAAAATAAGATTAATTCATTCGTTGCACCATGATCATAAATTTTTTTTATTGAGTATTTTAAATCTCCTATGAGATTTATTTACTTACAGCTTTTTATTTCACATCTTACTTATATTTTGAGTTGACATTTTTTCAGAAATATCATATGTGATTATATAATATTTAAAAAGTTGTATTGCGAAAATTCAAATGTTTATATGAAAAATAATAAAAGAAATGGGAGCTGCGCGGGCTTGAAGATATCTCTAGTAATAATAAAACAAATGAAACAAATAGCATCGCCTTATTTTAAACATCAATGTTGACTTGTACTTTAGGAGTCATTGACCTTGATATTAAGAATTCTAACCCGAAAGGATAAATTCTAGAGAAAATTAGCAACCAATGTTACACATAATGTTATACAGTAAAAGTTGATAGATTTTGAGATAAATAGCTATAAAGTCCGCTATTGTTGAAAAAAACGTGAAATAACTCACTTTTTGAGGTTAGAATAACTTTTAAACAAATTATTTTCAGCACCTAAAAAGTTTTTTTCGTTTTTCTAGATAACATTTCCAGTCTGTACCCAAATTTTGGTGCATTAAAATCTTGATCCAAACAGTTGACGTCAAATGGCCCATATATATAATGTTGAAAATTTTAATAAATATATATTTATGTAATTAAACATATCTCGATTATCGCTTTATGTAAACTATTAATCAAGTATTAAATTTTCTTATTCTCATTCTCACATAAAACCTCCTTTACGATCAATATTGCGATAAAATTGAAAATATTTTTGTTATATAAGTATTTATTTTACGATAAGATAGATTTCTAGAATTTCAATCAATTTCATGGTTCGCGTAATTAGTAATACACTCCTGTAATAGAAATACTGCTCTTTGCGTGTAAGCCGGATTGACTGCAATTTCTGCAGAGCGTTTCTATATAGAAATGTATATTAATATAATATTTAAAAGAAAAAGTCATTTACGTTACGTAGACGCATTTGATATAAATAAAAAATTAATTTCTTTTCTTTTCAATTTTTGTACCAAGTTCTATTATATTATCGAGTATTACACTACAATAATTATTATACAGAAGCCGGCGTAATTACTGTTTCTTGATTGGTTAGTTCAGTGCATACCAATTACATAGGCACATTCAATTTCACGATTGCATTACTCTGTTTTACATATACATTCTATTTAGTTTGTGTTCAATGATTTATTATAATCGTTTACCATATATTGTCAGCTCATTTAATTTTAATTGAAAACGCATTTTAAAACAAATGATATAATTAACGTAACAAACTAAAAGTTAAATTGATAATTATACACATTTGTTAATAAATTAGAAAAGTAATTCTTTTTTTTTCGTTTAACGGGATATCGGAATTAGAAAACGATCATTTTGAAAAAATCATGTCTTTAGTTATTATACAGATATAGTTATTATACAGTTATAGTTATTATGTTTTGAACGATATACCCAAATTTTTCCAGATATTGAAATGGATAATTTTGAAAGATTACGTTTTTTTTACTAATAACCCTAGTAGAAATCGTATTCCATTAAATAGGTAATACATAGATATTATAAATAGAATGGTCGAAAAATGAGTGAAAAATAGCCGAAAAATGTGCTCATTTTTATTGTCCTGGTAAAACGCTTTTTCTTCCAATTTTTAACCATTAAAGGGAGGCCAAAGCCTCACCCCCCTCCCTTTTAGTTATCCGACCGTCTTCGTATTTCAAAGTTTTTATAAAAATGGCAAAACTAATTAACATTTGTTTTGGACAAATTGATAAATAATATTGATAGCTATGGCGCTCTTCTATTTATTTAAATAATTATTATGTTAATCTAAAGTAATTTGTTAATTTCTAAGCTATAGACATTTTGAGGTTAGGTTTGAGCGCGTAAATAAGCCTTCGTATTTTAAAGTTTTTTGAAAAAATATTTACTTAATCAACTTAATGTTAAACGAAAAATGTTCATTGAATTGAGCTATATGGCGCTCTACTATTCGTTTTTTACCGTAATCGATTCTACAATAGTTATAAATAAAGCAAAATATGTTATTTTTGCTTTAGCCTCCCCTTAAACAGATTAATATATAATTTATATTCTTTTTTGAGCTAATTTTTAGCTTATAAACATAGATAAATTTTGAGACTAGTTAAGTGCTATTAAATGTCTATTAAACATGGACAAGTGAAAAATATAAAAACAATCCGTTTCATTTGTACTTTTTCAATTTTTTAATTTAATATTTTCGATCAAGTTTTTGTGTTGAAACGTGCAGATCCCTGTAATTTGACATCCTTTCTTTTCAAAATTAAACGTATATCAGACATTTCTCATCCTTTCTATTTTTTTCTCCTACAAGTGTTGTACAATGGAATGCTATAAGCTTTGAGAAAATTCCTATACACAAGTACACACTCACACACATATACTCTTACTTATCTTCGTATCACTCTCTATCTTCATTAGCTTAAAAATCATTTTGGATCATCAGTAATAGATAAACTGCGTTTCACGTCCTCGTTAGTAAATTTAAATTCAATTAATTCCAATTACACGTCAATATAAATATTCTGCACTGTTGTTTGATCAAAGTTTACATAATTTTCCATTTAAGGAATATTTATTAACTACGTAACGCTCTTGTATAGTCGAATTTATTAAAAATATGTTTTTTATAATTTATTATACATAAACTAACTCTTTAATCACTGACTATTTACTTAAAAACTTATTTTTTTTTGTAGTGTCTTCATTATGATATGAATATATATATATATAAATAAATAAAGTGATATATAGGTTTAATTAATAACTTTCTCATATATCCATTATTCGCGATTTGAGCTCGGAAATAAAAACATATCACTTTTAAGAGATAAGTTATATTTGTGCGTGTAGTGATCGAGCAAATATTAAATCGTTTTTACGCGAACGACCTTTGAAGGGGATGTGATATACCCAAAATGCAGAGCCTTACCTAGAAAATCCCAAAAATTGTATAGAACCTAATTACAAGAAAAATCTGAAAAAAATCACAATACTGTTTAAAACAAATAGAATAGCGTGATAGAGAGATTTTTTACAAAATAAATAATTATTGATTGATTAAATATAAATAACCACTTTTGGTCGGTCGACCAAAAATTTTGGTGATTTATCGATAAAAAATTTGAAAAAATTCACAGATTATATTCAAAGAAAACACAACACCATTACAGGCCGTTTTATTTTCGATAAATTGAATTCCTTGTTTAATAATAAATATACTTGCGTCATTTTTTTGTTTTTTGGGTTTCACATGACGTTAAGACCAATTTCTGATGACTACTTTACGTTTAATATATAGAACACGTTGATTATTTTTTTTAAAGATTAAATATTTATTTCTGATTTTCAATTTATTATTCTGATATAGGATTCTACATTGTATATTTATAAATTAAGTAAATATTGTTTATAACTTTGTTAATTGATTGTTGTTTAAACATCGTTACGGAACGTTTTTTCCGATACAATGAATTCCTTGTTTAATAAAAAATAAATCATTTTTGTATTTTTTGGGGTTTACATACCGTTAAATATTAATATTTTCTGTATGTATATAATTCTTTATACGTTTTACCTAACAAGTCGTACAAACTTCCGTAAACCATTTTTTTATGTCTTATCTAGTTTTGTCAGTGATAGGCGGTGGGAATATATCGAAAAATAAAAAATGCTTACATTATCTTTGTACGTGGTATAATTTATTCGAAACTCGGACGCTATATTTTTAATACAACTTTTAATAGAACGACCGTGTGTTTATAACAAATACAATGGTTTTTATGAAAAAAACGTAAAAAATGTAGTTTAACGTAATTTACTCATAACATTCGATATCACAGTGTTTGTATCGCGATTTATCTATACTTCGGATTATAACTATATTCGAGTTGTAGAAGAAAGGTAACATGGTGTTCAAGATAATGAAAATTTATATATATACGTAAATGTATATTTGATCGTTTTTATAAATAAATATAATACAATAAAAATATTTGAACGTCGTTCAATCGTTACTATAGAATTTCCGCAAAATTTTCGACAAAACAGAAAATCGTCCTTACACATACAAAAATATATCCGAGTTTCCTCACTCTATTTGTTTACGTATTTAATTATACAGAGGAGATATATCTATAAATCGAAAAAATAAATTCGATAAACCACGAGAGAATGCGGTAGGAAGCCACACACCGCTCTTTTTTTTTTATCTCGTTCGAACGAAAGATACGTGTGCCTCCACAGTTACATTCCCAGTGAAACCTATAGTCAACGAAAAAAAGTATAACTGACTCTAAAAACTCGAGAAATATTACAATACAAATTAATATCAAAAGTTCCATTGTATAATTTTCGTGAAACGTCTGTATATACACACACAGATTTTCTTTTCGAATCGAAAAAAAAATGGTAACGATATACCTACTGCACGAGGCGCATGCGTTCGAAACGTGTTTGAATATTTGACGGTTGCACAGGGTCGGACAGCGACATCTCCCGAGTAGCCGAGTAGTCATCCTCTAGCAGGGGGGGGAGGGGAGGGTAAACCATCGGTTGCCCCCGTATAGCCTGTGCGGAGCGTAAAACTCTCTCTCTCTCTCTCGGTTTACCCCTACCAACACGACGACGAGCTGCCCCACCCGCGTCTCCTCGACCTCCGTTATAAAACCGAAGCGACGCCACGGCGGCAGGTTTAGTGCAGCTCGACTACTGTTATCGTGTGTGTCACGCCGCATCAAATTATCTCGTATATATATATACCCATACTAGTCGATTCGTTTATAAACAATTCGATATATATATAAATACTTATAGTTTTGTTTCTTCTACGTATAATACACATATAATTTGTACGTTCCAATCGAGTGAACGCGGAATTATTATCACAAATCGGTGTGTATATATATATACTCGCATCCTTTTTTTTCCTTTTTTCACCAGTACAATATATATTACCTTCGAAAGTATAAAGTCGTGTACTTGTGTGTATATATATAAATAAATATATATACATATACTTATTAACCAGTGTGAAATCAAAGACTGAAAGGAAGAGAGAACTTTTGGAGGCAAGTGTATAGTAATAAGTATAACGTTCGAGTGGTTGTGTGTATCGACGAGTCTTGGCAACGCGCTGTATATAAAGCACAGTAAGTTTCGTATATATATACCTATATAACGTTATATAGAAAATTATTCTACGTGTGCTCGGTGTGTAAGCGTGGTTTTTCCACGGACCACCGCACACGGAAGGTGAAAGGCGGCCGACGGCGTCTTCTGCTCGTTGGTATGGGCTCTCTCTCTCTCTCTCTCTGTGTATTTCTGTACATGTGTTGGTGCGGTGTACGCGCTCGCGCTCACCTCGTCGGGTTCTCGTTGTGTATGTATCCACACACACGCGCGCGTATACTAACACGAGGGAGAGAAAACGCGCGGCAAAATCGATGCATCTGGCTGTTTTAGAGGTGTGTGTACGTCGGTTGTGTGCCGAGAAGGAAAATGCCGAAAGCTCTTAGACTTCGAGGTCTCTGGCGGCCCACAATACGAAAAATAGGACTATCGATTCTCGCAGGGGGGGTGTTTGCAGTCCCCGCGTGCAGTGTAGTATCGTTCGGTGTCGTTTAACCTTTAAATAACGCGTACAACACACGTATGTAATACCCACACGCTGCAGGAATGCATCGTGTATATTTTTTTGTATTTGCACTTTCCCTCGTTCTCTTATACATATATATTTCGGTTCGTTTGTTAACGCTGTGTTTACATCGACGTGCTTTTCGTTCGAAACTTTTCGTGTTTTATACATCACATGTGTGCATATATATTTATATATATCCGCGAGAACATCGTTTAATTTCAATTAAAGTATATATATACACACAACGAATATACGCGGTTTCGAATGAAACGATCGATTGAAATTTATAACGTCTCGTTGTACTTTCGACGACAAAGGACGAAATATACAACGCCCTCGTATAACGACATCTCGCATAGTATCATAGCTAACGGAATATTACAAAATATAAAAAAAAAGAAACAAAAATTTCCGTATTGTGTAACTATCTAAGTATTGCACCCGGCATATAATTGACAAGGCGAGATCGCGCTGACATGTTAACGTACATGTATATATGTATATGTATATACGCGTGTGTGAGTGTGCGCGCGCATACACCCACACAACGCGACCCAATGTTTACAATCGTTATAAACGAAACCGGTCCAAGTTCACGAGGGCGCGAACTCGCGTGCCCTCGGTACTACGCCGATTTTCAACGGACAAATCGCGTGGATCGCGCAATGAGAATATGATTAGCGCTTTTTTTTTTTATTCGTAATTACGTTCGTACGTGTATGTATATATATATGCATATGTATATAATAGGTTCTCCTTGTCGAAAGGAGGAGGAGGAGGAGGAGGAGGAAGGAGGTCGCGACCGTGGGAATCGATAGTCGACGGCGACCCGTGCTGGCGAATAGGGAAAGCGAGAGGGAGAGTTTCGGCTCGCGAATTGGGTCGTCCACCCGATTTTCCATTTATTGGTATTCCTTTATCATTTTGAATACATCATAGGTACTTTATTACTCTCATATAGGTCCTTGCGTTTACGTTGCAACGACAACCTTCGTCGAGCGTTAATTTCGAATGTAATTATAATAGTTACGATTTTACTGTTGTACAGAAAATCCCCGTAGTTTGTTTTTCAAGGACGAATCGTATATATATACATATTAATCATCGATTTGTATTATTATTAAAAAAAATGTAGGTTTATAAATGCGACTGGTTGTGTTTTTTTTTTTTTTAGAACTTTAATAATAATAATGTATTAGCGTTTATTTTTTGCGCGTTAACTAAACAATGTATGAATCGTTCGCTATCCGATGCGGTATATGACTGATCCTTTCGGTGCACGTTTCACACGGGTGCCACTGACTAATGTCATTGTGCATTATATAAGTTATTCGAGCACAAGGGAATTTTCTTCGCGGATTGTGTATTCCATGTTTGTCTCGGTGATACGCGTACATGTATATGTGAAATAATCGAAACGTTTACCGTTGTTATTTACCTTTTTTATTTTAATCAATTCACCGAATCCACCTATCGTATTGTATGTGACTTTATTAAGCGACTTCATAAACACTTGCATTCTCGAGATTGTTGTTAAATGTGTCGTTGACTTTATTTGGATTTTACATTGTATATTATTCGTATATATAGATATACGCACAAAGAGAGACAATATTAATTCAAGGCATGATTTATTTGTAGCAATGTTGTGTTTGGATTTTCCATATATATTTATTTTGACACGCGATCCGTCATACTTTATTTTAGTTGCAGAAAGTTTTCTTGTGTTTGTTGTTGTTTTTTTTTTAACAAAAAACAGTTTATACGTGTTTGTTTAGACAACATTTTTTTTTGTTGTAAAACAAATATTTATTAGTTCCTGTACTAATGAATTAATAGTAGTTCTTTGTACATTTGTTATTAAATCGGTATGTATATATGTATAAAACGCTAATTTTTCAGCGCGCGTAACGCATGCTTAGCGTATTCCGTATGTACACCAGAATTTCTAATTGACTTGTCATTATATAGCTTGCGTAAAATATTTATTAAAAATTCAAAATTTTTTTCGCACGAAGAAAAATTATGCATATACGTTTGAACGTTATAGATTGATTAAAATTCGCTTGAATACGAATGGTCGCTTCGTTACGAGGCGGTTACCGTCGAAATTTCTGGAAATACCGCGTACGAGTATATGTCTGATTGTACCGATAATTTTATCATCGTATCGTATATATATACACTAAATTTTCCCTGCGTCTGACGCACAAAATTTCTTGTGTATTATTTAACCGATTTATATATATATATACATGCAGAGCGGAATAACGTTGCTGATTCGCGTGGTATACAGATGTGCGTATATCGATTAACACCGATCTATCGATTATCTCGCGTATTATCAAACAACCGTTAGATCGATGAAACCCGTTACGTTGAATTAATACATCCGTGTCGAATAGGTAAAAAGAAAAAAAAACAGATGAATCAAAAAGGAAGATAATATATTGAATTCCGAGTACTTAAATCGTTACGCGGACGAAAGGCGTTTTCGAAGAGAAATCATTTATATTATACGTATGGTTGATATATTCGTATAAACCGTGAATCACGATGGGGTCGAGTGTGCAACGGCGACGACGCCCGCCCATACGGAAAATCGATGAGTAGGAAAAACGGGGCGTACACGCCGCTGCAGCATCAGGAACTCTCTCGGCTCTTTTAACAATTTATTAACCTGATACACCCGATAAATTATTACCCACAAAATTTGGACACGGACAAGTTTAAGATGAGCTTGTTTCTTCCTTTGTTTTTATATTTCTGTATACACTCGGTTTTAATCAAATTTTAATAGATATATATATATCGATTTTTGAAAAATAACAACTCGAGTAATGCTGTTAATGTCGAATAAACGAATTAATAATTAAAAATATAAAATTGCCTCGTACTTATCGCGTTTTTTTTCTGAATTAACCGCGAACCTATAAAATCTTACAGCGTATCGATTATTATTAACCTACGTAAAAATATATATAACATTTCTCACGAATACTACAGTATACATGTAATTCATCAAATAGTATATAAATAATGTTAATAACGAGGAAATGAAAATTCTTTCGAGTCTTAATGTTATGTATATATAGGTATACGTTAGTTAATAATTGATATATCGAAAAAAGGTCTATTTTTAACAGTTAATTTAGACGTATATATATAGCTATAAGTACACAATAAATAAAAAGGAAAGCGCCATGAAATCCACAAGTCGAAAAAAAAGGCCTCGAACGTTTAAGAGTACATGTCGAGAACTCGCTTTCTTTATCAAAGTAATCCAATTCGATGAATCTAATTCAATTTCTCGGCATGCGGGCAATGAAAAGGACCTCCCTGCTCGCGTGTGAAAGGGATAAAGCCCCTCTTCTACCTCGCAATGCCACTTTCTACATAATATAGTCGAATGAAAGAAAGAAAGAGAGAGAGACTTTTATAGTGCCTACTCGGTTTCACTTTCTTTCCTCTCTTTATTTCGATGATTTCGTACTGGACATTACTTTACGTCGAATCATCGAGTTTCACATTATACACGGAAGGGAATTCGCATTGTCTTATATTATACCGATTAGTTTTCGTAACGAGTTGTCGAGAATATTAATTGTTGTAAATTTTTTTTTTATCGATAAAGTCATTCGCTTTTTTTTTTCCTCACCTTGGAGAGATAAAACGATAGGTGCAAGGTTACAGGCCTTAGTAATGCACGTATATGTATATTTTTATCGACGTTGTAGTACATTGATGTGTTTAATAATATACCCTTTTTTTTTAAAGAGCTCTTATTTATTTATTTATTTTTTTAAATTAATAAATTTAACCGCTTTAACACTCGACGTTCCCTTAGTATAGCTCTTAGAAAATATATATATACATATATCGATGGCGGATAAAACATTTGATCGATCGTATATAGTATTCGAAAATTCAGGTTCGGTATATATACATATATAACACATCTCAACGTAAAGTAATCGTGCAGGTCGCGTATATCAAGACAGTCCCGATAAAATTAACGCGCTACGAACGTCTCAATCGAGGGTATACCGTTACGTTAAACGGGCGCATCGTCCTGTCTATCCAACCTCTTTTAAAAAGCAAAAAAAAAAGAACTAAACGGAGTGAAGCCGTACAAAAGGAAACGAGGGAATCGCAGGATTAGGTTCCAGTGTCGTTTACCATCCGGCACGCGCCAAACGGTTTGCGTTTTAAACGAGTCGCGAGCGAGCGATTCGATTTCACGTGGAAATCGGTAGCTCGACTTTCTCGAGGGAGAGAGAAAGAGAGAGAGAATGAGACAAAGAGGGGGAGTTTGAGTTGACTCTGTTTATCTCTCTTGGAGTTCGTACCTTCGTTACCTCACTCGGGTTTTATTACACTTTGTTCGGCTTTGTCTAATAATATACTCGGGACTCCTCGAGATCGTCGTATCTATTTCTGGGTTTTGCTTGATTGTATTTTTATATGCATGTGTTGTGTGTGTGTGTGTCTATGTAGATGGCGCCTTGTCCTATCTCTCTTTCTCGCGTTAACACATATGTGTTTGTGTGTGTGTGTATTTTTGCGCGGAGGTCCGGATATTTGCGGTTTTACAAGTCATCTTTTTCTCGGATGTACATACCATTGTGTGCAGTGTAGTTCGTTCCGTGATAAACAACTTAAAAAATACCTCGATTCTTTCTTTAGTGTTTATTATGTGTTTGTGTATGGATATATATTTATAGGGTGTATATTTATACATTTATACAATTGAAACTTTGTCGCGAGGAACGCGTTAAATGCTGCGAATACCGCGACGATGCTATTTTTCGAGGGAATCATTTAAATTTACTACCCTACAGTAATGGAACTTTAGGATAGTTTTGATTTATCGCGCATTCGACCTAGAATACATCGAAATAAATTCGTATATACGAATGGGCAGCATCAATCGTCGTACCTTGAGTAATTGTTATAAGCAATAAATAGAGTAAATATGCGAACGGACATTTGGATGTCGAGTGTACCAATTTTAACGAAAAAGACCTTCTTACTCTTGGCCGAGAACGCATCGGATTAAGCCGCATCTCGCTCGCTCTTTTGTTTTTTCCTTTTTTTATAATTGATGCTAATGGAATACGCGGACGCGGACGACCACACAATATTTAGGTATAAGACTTTTTTTTCTGTTAAGAAACGTTGCTTTTCCGTTCACGAGCTAGATCGTTAGATGTCTTATAATTATTTATCGGCGTTGAATATCGTAGCTGATCTGGAATTTATCGTAATGTAACTTTATAACGAATTCACCAAGTATATATCGGTAAGGATTCATATAAATTTAGGTCAATTGGTCTGAAAATTAATTAACCATAATATTATCGTTAAACGCAAAAGACAACATTCGTCAGCGCCTGTGTAGTTCATTCATTTATTATTTTCATTTCGCGTGTATATCTGTGTAACACGTAGGTTTATCTAATTTATTCAAGTACTTTGACAAACTCGATAAATACAAAGTTGAAACTTCCGAGTGTTAGAAGGCGTTTTCCTGAAAATTTTTAATAATACTTTTTCAATGTTTTCTTAAATTTACCCTTTTATTCAATCTTTGTTATAAGTGGAATAATCTTTTATTATAGAATTATCGTACGTTGTAATTAAAATTTCCGTGATGATAGAACGTTTCCTTATTAATCTTACACCAGTTGTATACCGTTACCTGCACCCACATTGTTGATCACCACCATGTTTAAGTTACAAACAACATTTAATTAATAGATTAACTATGTAGAATCCTATTAGAAAAAAATTGAAAATCATAAATACATATTTAATCTGTGAAAAAGATAATCATGTTCATATAAAAAATATTATATTTATATATAAATATATATAAATATACTATAATATTATATATAATATTCATTTAAAAAATACACATTTACCGACATTAACTGATTTTTCAAATTTATCATTCAATTTGCATATTTGTTCAATTGTATGAGTTAAGGCATATTCTATGTGCTGGTGCGTGTGCTAAAAAATTTAGAAAAAATAAAAATTAAAAACTATATTTGAAAAGTTAATTACAGAAATCTGTAATCTGTATGAACTGGAGGATGTTGAATTCAGAAAATGGTCATTTTTTACTTTTTTTATAAACAAATGAATTAATTTTTTAAATAACCCTGAGTATCAGGCTTTTAGGGATGTTTTAAATAATTTTAAAATTGATTACGATGTTTGGGTTAAAATTTTATGCCTTTTTTGACTAATAATTACCGACCAAAAATTGTGTACTCAATTATTATTCAAAAAAATAATTTTTTCTTAAAAAAATGAAAACATCAAGACCTTCCTTGTGTTTTAAACTATCCGTATGAATTTTGTTCAGAATATGAATACAATATATTAGACATAATTTCTGGGTTGAAAGGTGCGGATTCCTGTAAGTGATGAAAAATTGTATATACGGTACCGTTAAAATAGCATTGGTTTTAAAATTCGCCTCGCAACATTTTTAAACAAATGTAAGGAGTACGCGAGTAACATTTCGAATCCAATAGATACTACACCGGGTTGTGGTTAGTCGTCTTGAAATATCGTACAAGGTTCGTCCCTTCTTTTCCCGAAGATAAAACTAGTTCGAGAGAGGGCAGGCGCGCGAGAAAGGGAAAGAGCATCCGCACGGGTCAATATCTGGATGCAACTCTCCTCTCTACGCCTCCTCTCGTGGCTCACACTAACGTACATCAGCTTACACAAACGCGTTGGCACCCCCATGGTTTTCCTCGTATATATCCAAGGGTTGTCGACCTCATTTCCACCCCTACCGTTGCGGAGGAGGGTCTCGACTAAAGCTCTCTCGCATTTTCTTTTTCTTTTCTCTCTCCCTGTCTTTTTCCAGTCCGGTCTCTCCCCATGTGGGTGCCCCGCGTGGGTGTGTATGCGTGCGCGTTCTGACGCCAGGGTTTTTCTTCTTCGTCGACGAATTGAATATTTCAACGGTTTGAGTAATCGCTTTTTCTTCTTACCTCTATACATATCAGCTTTGCCGCCTGCTGAGAAATATCGCCGGTTCCTCGGATATGTAGATATACTGTTATTATTTGGCCATGTCGTTTTTCTTAAATATTAAGGAATATATGAAATACCGAGCTGGAAGTTTCTTTTTAATGGTCGCGTTAATACTCGACGCACGAAACTATACACATAGAGAGAGAGAGAGAAATTTAGTATTAAAAATTATAAAATCTTTTACATATGTATTATTTAAATCTTGTAAATAATTCACAGACTGACAAATCGAGGAAAATTACTATATAGTTTTTATTAAAATTTACAATGAATTGTAGTTAATTTTATTGTAAATTTCGACCATATTTTTACTGGAAACTATAGTAATTTTCCTCGATTTGTCAGTATGTGACTTGTTTACATATTGACATTAGTATCAAATAATTAATCGAAACTTTCTCATTTCACATTTTTGACGGTTAATATATATGAGAGTCCTGATATTTGTGATTCATTTGATTGCGCAATGTCGGGATAATAAGGAGAATAATTAAAATTCTTTCTAATATCTAAATGAAAAGTTTGAATATTCATAATATTTATTATCAGTTTCGCGCCATTGGTGTTTTACTTTCCTCTTTTCTGATTGTCGATACAGTGCTGTAACCACGTTGATCGTTGACAAATGAATACTTTTAAATTATCGGAAAGTTTAAGGTAATTATCGATTCTTGAGAATAATTGACGGGATATTGCACCTTCACGCTACTTGAAAATTCCAATGAAAAGACGATCCTCTTGGGAATTCGATCGTATCGAAGTAGTTGCTTCTCTATTTACTTTTATTATTTTTAATTTTTCGTTTGTATACTTTAACCAAAGTTTTCTTTTTATTATTTCCATTATACTCGAAAGATAAAATTCTCTAGTGAAATTGTTTTGTCTCTTTCGCGTTCTCATAATCGTCCTGCAGTTGTACGATATTACATTGATAAGAACAAACCTTTAAAACTTTATTCTCTATAATGAATAAAATTTACGTCCTTGTATTATCGGTTTAATTATAATTTACGCATATAGATACGCGAACGAACCTCTTAAAATTACACAGAGAATCCTTCGAACGTCTAACTAAATTTGATTAAAGCAAAATAATCAAAACACTAATTGACGTAAGTATAATTCCAACGGACGTGCTTTATTCGTGCATCAACTTAACAACGAGTCAACGTTGATAAAACTTCCAAACGAACTTGAAATTGTATATAACTGTGTATATATATATAGAAGTCAATAAAGTTCACGAGAATCCGTGAAAATTCCAAGTTTGGAGTTTTGCAAACGTACGTCGTTGCAATCGTCGTCGTCACTATTCTTGTTATTTCGCATGAGTATACACCCAACGATCGCCACGAATAGTTAAAACACTTCCCCCGGTAGATTTTGGCCGATCTTCGAATTTTCTCTCGGCGACGGCAAGTCGCGCTTCTTCACCTTGGACCTGACTTCGTCGACTGTCTGACAAACTGCGCGTTATTGGTTGTATATCTCGTGACTCGTGCGTATATAACCCGTTGCGAAAAACCTTGGGGGGCGCGCGAAAATACACGCTCGTGGAATTTCGATGATTACTTTTTATGATTGGAAAAATCGAAGGTGGTCGTTTTTTTTTTAACAATTCTATTCTTTCATCCCACGTTTTATCTTTTATTTCAATTCTTTTTTTTCTTTGGAGCAACGTTAAATGGTTTCATTTTCTCGCGGTGAAATGTGTGCGAATCAAATGTTACGCGAATAAACATTCCGCACTGTTGAAAGATATTTCTTTCACAATTACAAACATTCACTTTGTTCGTGTATCAAACAAAACGTTATTTACATTAATTATTTATAATTAATTTATTTATCATTTATAATTGATTTATCCAAGAAAATATTGTTTCAATTATTCAACTGAATACTAACACAAATGAACCGAGTGAATTATGTTTTGATTCTGTATGAATAAATATTTTCTTTACCATTGTTATTTCATTTTTCCGCTACATATGTATTTATATTTCATCAAAACATTTAATACGAAATACATACTTATTTTAGTATCACAATTATATATAATTAAAATAATAATTAACGTTATTATCACTACTACTATCGTTATTGTTGTAATAAAAGAAAATATAACATATTTCAATTCAACGATCATTTTATTTTGTTTCCACAATTTTCGTTTGGTATAATTAATGTATTAATTTCAACAAAGAGAAATAAATTAGTTGAACTTTGCGGTTTCGTTTTCCACGTGTTGACTTTAACGTTGTTACTAATTTCGCGACTGATTTACGATTTGAAATTCAAATGTGGTTGATATTTAACTGCTTCTATGCTTTAAGATGAAGAATTTATTCAGATTAGTAATTATTTTTTTAAATATACGCTTGAGGATTATTATATTGTTATACCAAAGTAACAGTGATAAAACAATTGGAAGATGTAAACGTATAAAATTGGATGAGTTGTATTTATTTCGAAAGGCAGTTCTTGGGATACTAGGAACGTAAAAGAAAAACTCATCATCTATTCATTGGGCACACCTGCTTATCGATTAACGGCATTCACGTGGTATTAGTTTTTCTCTTGTTTCTAGCACCCTTGCGACACGTGAAATCCTCGCCAAAATCATGTGATCGATTTGAATAATTACGTAACGTTACAAGCGTTAACCAAATGTCTGCATTATGCATGGAGACTTACCGTTCTCTCGGCATTCGTATACTGTTTAATTATTAAAGAACGTAAACTACAGTCATAAATATGTTTTTACCTAAAGTTACATAGATTTTAATTTTTTTAATTATCGCAGAACGACGTTGCAAAAGTGCATTTTTTTCTTTTGGTGACAATTTATACGTATATAAATTAATTAACGAACGATCGAGTTTTATCGAATGTATTTAAAATCGATGCAACGTAATATATCGAAATTAAATTATCGCTCGGGAAACCGAAAGTTATTTTACTTTTCGATCGCACAAAGGACACATACATTAATAACTTTCCGATCGATATCGATTGCAAACGAATTCGGTAATTTCCCGCGTACCGTCCAAGAAATAATGATTGACGTACGACTACAGCGCAAAAAGTTGCGGTGCATCACTTGGTCACGTGTGTGTTGCGAGTGTAAAATATATCAGTGACAACTAGATCTATGTGTGTGTGTGTATTCATTAAATCTAAACATATTTTACGGGAAAAGTACAACGAACTTCTGAATACAAATTAATACTCTGCGCAAGTATCGCAAACAAGCATATACCATACGAACGAATAAAGTCGAATGTATCCGAGTTTCTTACCAACGACCTTCTTCTCAATCATTTACGTCACAGTAACGACTGTGTTGGCGGACGTATCGAGCTTTCACTTGCACGTGTACTTTGATTTTCTGCTTGCAATGATCCTTTGTCCTGTTCGTACAACTTTTCGAAATCGATCACATCGGATTTTTCATACACACGCACGAAGTAAACAGAAGTTCAATTATTGGTTATCGTTTTTCGTGACGTTGACGCGTTACGTAAAATGAAGATCATTTTTTTTTTTCGAGCGAACGTCCTTTTTATTCGCGGAGCTATTTAAATCGCACTATACGTAGACGTAAAATTATATGATATTATCGATCGGTCAACTAATAATAATAATAATAATACTTGTAGGTAATATGTATATATATAACGTAGAGATTTTCTTTTCAATAAAACTTACCGTGACGTAGGAATATTATTGTGCACTTGTTTAGAAGCGCATTCACATATATACGTTGTACTACGCGCAACGAGGTTTGAATTACACTTTAATTGAAAAAGTTTTATTGCGTCATGTACACTCGAATGTCAAGGTAAAATGTAACAATTACAACATTTTTTCCGCGTCCCAAATATTTATATACGGGATATATATATATTGCAAAATGTATATTGAGAAAAAAATTCTGGTTAAAAATGACAATAGTGTCTTGTAATGAAATTACGGACTGTCAAGATGCAATAAATTATTATAATACTGTATAGTAAACATTTACGGAAGTTGTAGGTGAATATTACAGAAATTTTAGTCAAAATTAATAGAATTTTAATAAATTATACTATACACGGTATAGTAATTTATTGAATTTTGACAGTTTAACATTTACCAAAAGTTTATTATTTTTTACTAAAACAATTATTGTAATTTTTACCATTAGTTGCGTAAATTCTACTGTATACTGTATACAGTAATTTATTGCATATTTTGACATTTTGTAATTTTTATATATTATATATACATTTGAGAAAAAGAGTATTTGCATTGACGAACGTTTTGATATACGTTAGATAATAAAATCGATAGGGGAAAATTACATGATTTCGAGGCTGGGAATCCCAGGAGCGGTTGTAATCTCGCGAAGAGGACGAAGACACATAGGTATTAGAATTCGCGGTTATAATACATTCGACAATATCTTGTCTCGGAGAGGAAGCATTGGGTTTTCCTTCACGCGATCGGTGCGTGGTATCGCCGCCAGACCAGAGAAGAAATCCTTGACATTCTCCTCGGTCTCGCAATGTTTCGCCGTTAATGCCGTTACGGCTAACAAACGTTGCCTTCGCGTGCCCACAAACCTTCTGAATGTGACCGCGTTCCTTTTTCTCTCTCTCTCTCTCTCTCTCGTTACCTCATCGAACTTGCATGCGTGAGATTTGTTTCAGACAGGTCGAGTCAACTTTTACGCGTTCGCTTTAAAGATATTACGTTTCTCGCGAGAAACACTCGGGTGGTGTATCGTTGATGTATTTGGATGTACCACGTGCAAAGAATAACCAATCGATAAGAGAACTCGAACGTTTGATACCTTTATTTATCGTCGTACTAAGGGAACAATGGTAAAACATAAATATTTTGTATTACCATTCAGAGAAGCGGAAAACACTTGACTTTCTTCCCGGGTTCGCTCTTTATGTATATACCTTTATCAGAAAAAAAATTGCAATCGCCGCTGCTGCGACGTGCGTCAAAACATTTTTTTTTAAGAATTATCGTTCAATTGGTAAAGAAAACGTGCCAAAGTTTAATGCTCTATCGTTGTAGTATATAATGACGTAACAATAATGTCCAAACTTTTTTATAGAATCCAATGTGCGGTTGATAACGAAATGCGTTAAATTAAATATTTTAATTAACTAAATGTATTACGTGTAATATCGCAATTGGTCTTAAACAAATTGATAGACGAGCCTCGTTTAGTTCGATATTCGAAGTAACTGCATACATTTTATACGATAAAAGATAAATTAAATGAGAACATTAGTTAAACAAAATTGCACCTAATTGGTCTATTCGAACCGACGATCGATTAATGGTCGAATAGGGCCGCATTTCAGTCGCACCGCAAAATGTCAACAAGCCGTTTTGTGTTTCGACCGTCTGCATTCCTTCTCTGTCTCTCTATCTCTCCCTCTCCCAAATGTAAAAATAGCCTTGCGCCGCTGGTACGGGCTGTAAGAGCTCATTCGGCTCAGGGTCGAGGAACTTGGAAAAATGTGCGCCTCTGATGTGGTATCCCTGTCCCATTTCTAAATCGAATTGTCCATCCCGCTCTCTGTACGTTTCGTTCGATTCGTCGATTTCGACATGTTTTCCCTGGTTAATAAACTCTATACGCTGGACATTGTTTCGAAAACCTTGACTCGGCCTAGTGTCAGATCCCCATTACCATTCGCCTTTTTTTTTTATATTTAATCCGTGGATGTATTTATATACGTGACCGATCGACACTTCGAGCAACCGGATACATTCATTTTCCTCTCAACCTCTTTTTTTTTTTCTTTTCGTTCAAGATTTGAGGTCCGACTTTGCTTAAAAGCACGTATATCTGAATCTTAGACGCAAGTTTCCCTAGGCTTGTGTATATATCTTTATTGCGCACCAGTGGATAAATTGTCTTTCTTTCTAAAAGAAGGTAATTAACGTTGAATAACGCATTAAACTTAATTATCTTTTCTGTAAGACCACGATCGCGTTGAAATAGGAATTTAAACATTTTCCCCTCGTTTACGAAGTGAAATCATCGGTTTCAAAGAGAACACTACATTATTAATTGCATTCCCAATGTAGTATACGGAAAACCGAAGTGCACCAAAGTGCTCGTGAACCATCCCGATGCAAAAATCGAGAAACTGAGGCGTAAAAAAAAGTTGAGCGTATATAGACTGGCATCTCTCTTTCTTTTTTTTTTAAAGTGCGCGGGCGCTCGGAGAAAGTGACGCGAGGCTCGAAAACGCACGAAACTTATCTTTAAATATTTCACGGTGTCACGATTACCGAGAAGAAATTTCACAAATGGTCTTCGGTGCGGTTATAACGTCACGCGCAGTTTTGCCTCTTGGGAAATGAGGATTTGATTTATTGGGTGACTATTTGGAATGGTAATTATGTTCTTCTTTTTTTTTTCTTACAGTATCTGTGAATCGTGTCAAGTTCACTTTCATTTAAATATACATTTTAACGCTCTTCTGATTGTCGAGTTTATCAATATTTATAAAAATGCATACCAAGAAACTACACTTGTACGTATATAGAATTAGCTTTGAAATTCCAAAAGTTTTGTTGGCGCGTTGTAAGAAAATTTTCCTCTTACACGGCATTAAAGGAATTCAAGATAAGATACTAACTTTCATTAGATAAAGATTACTAAATAGAAATAATTATTATTTGTGTGTAACACTCGAAACGGTTAATTAAAGTTCTCGAAAGCGTCAATTAGTTGAAAAACACTTAAACATTTCTTAATTATCTTAAAGTTGTATGATAATAATTAACGTAATGAAAAAAAAAACGAACATTCAACTTGTATACATTTCGAAATATGTCATCAAATTTCCAATAACGACTATTTTCTCCTAAATGACTTTCAAATGTACAGTATACCCCTCAATCTTGTATATACAGAGATATGCAAATTAACTGTATAGTACAACATTTTACAGCGGTACTCGAGTTATTTCTGTCTGTATAGTCGAATTATATATATACCGCGTCATAAAATTCTTTAATTCCGCATATTCATGACATCTACAACCGTATGCCAGGATCGATGTTTAACCCTTAAGGGAATGTCGGACTCAGAAAATGGTAATTTTTAATATTTTTTTATAAACCTAAGAATACATTTTTTAAAAAATCTTGAACGCCATGCCCTTAGGCATCTTTTAAAAAGTATATTCAAATTTTTTCAGATTTTTAAATTTGTAATTTATTTCCAATTTTTGCGTTGAAAATTCATGTATTTTTCGATCAATAATTATCAACCAAAAATTGTTTATTCAATTATTATTAAAAAAATTATTTTTTTCTTCAAAAATAAAAAAGTCATGCCCTCGCTTTTGTTTCAAACCACCCATACGAATTTTGTTCAGATTTTTAATTCAATATTTCCAGTATAATTCTTATGTTGAAAGGTGTAGATCGCTGTAACTTGGGTCCGACATCCTGTTTATTATATACATGAATAAGTTATCGGTATAACTTGCGTCTATCCAATATTTTTCCATATTGCGGAAAACCTTCCTTTTCATCAACTTACTTGCATATCACTAAGCCTTAAACGTTGCCCAGAAAAAAGGATCCTTCTAATTTTTATATTTCTGGAAATTTCTGCAAACGAATTATTTTATATACGCGAACGTTCGCGATTTTCTCCCGGGCTCTCGACGTAGACAAAAGGAGTTTACGATGCGCCCTTGATGATTCTTTTGCACGTTTACACGCGACGCTCGGCCTCTTTACCTCCGAGGTGGATATATCGATCTCGTTCTTATCCGCACTGCCACCTCGTAAACGGATTATCCATTTTCGTCGATTCATGGAAAAATACCAGCGCCGACTTTTTTTTTTTTAGCAAAGTTACACGAAGGTATATATATCGTGCATCGCATACGCGAGATTAGACGTGTGTTACGTATATATGTATGTTTATATATACTGGTATTCCGTACACGTGATACATACGAAATTACGCAAGATCGTCTAGCCGACTGATTATAAAACCTTTAAGCCTATACTTCTAGTGGTAATTTAAAATTTTCGATGCCAAGTAAATAATGATAATAACCAAAGTATTTCGGGTGCTTCAATGGGAAATGTATGTATAAGTGTATATAGTTATAGATATTTTGATATTTCGAGGTTGTTCGAAATATGCAGCGTTTTAAGAAATTTGAGGATTCTCAAAATGCGAATGAAACTCGTCTCTGTAATAGGTAACATTTAAAAAAATGTACAATGCAAATTTATCATTATATCTTGACATTATATATATACATATTCGATTTGATTTGCGAAATCCGTATTACACGAATTTTCGAACTATCCGAAATATAAGGTTACATCATATATGTATACGTACATATTAATGAAAATGAAATTAAAGACGTTAAGTGCCATTATTGAATTATAATTGACATTTCTCACAAGCGTTATTAGTCAATTTGACAATCAAATTTTTAACTATCCGTCGCATTAAAAAAAAAGAGAGAACGGAGCTCTCTCGAAAACAACTAATTTTTCCGAGGTATATAATGATATGCAGTTATGGAATTTTCGCAAAGCTCGAGTAGAGCCAATTACGCTCTTTATCGTCTGGCCTAATTGTAAGCATTCCCATTGTTTACAAAGCGTCCGACGCGTGGGTGGGTGGGTTATTTTACCCGAGCGATTATCACTGATAAAGATGATACCGTAATTTCGAAGGGTTTGAATCAACATCGCTAATCGTGGAACTTTTCTTTTGTGTTTTCAGATCCAGTCGGCAGCAACATGTCAGTCACATCGGTTCAAACGAACACCGAGAATCTCTCTCGTCTTGGGTAAGTTTCTTCGTTAATCTAAGCAATTTTCTTGGTCATTACTTGGAATATGATGTTTCTTTCCGTTTTCATCTTGCACGGTATATAACTTCGTTGCGTGACGATGCGAAAATTTTTTCTCAACGCGTATCGTTCCGCTATTTTTTAATCTATAGACTTTATTATACAGTACAATTTAAAGCAATGAGCTTCAAATATATATATATTTACGTATAGATACAATTATATTTGCAATATTTTTATCGATAGTGTTAATTTTAAGGAAGAACCTGTTTTTATGTTATACACATATATAGCGAGGCATCGCGTATACTTTATTATTCCATTAGGAAAAGTTACGCATCGAAGTCCAAAGATAAGGCATTAAACTGGAGCATAGGCACGTTACGTATATGTAAAAGAAAATAACGCGTTTATGTTGGAATAGTTTAAAATCTGCACACTATATGAACGTTACATTGTTTTAAAATGTATATTGTACGTTGCACCACCGCGTTTCACAAACGGAAACGGTAATTTAAATTTAAATAGATGAAACAATGGAAAAATTACTTCCATTATACGTAAAATTCTTTCTTCCCCCCCCCCCCCACCGCGAGAGATGCGTGTAAAAAAATAATGTAATGTGTATTTTACATTTACGTCAGAGTTAAAGTTCATTTACAAATATTACAACGAAGTTGCGACAATATTTTAAAACGTTAATTAAAAACACGATACACTCGACGTCTTGCCGCGTGAATTGTATAAATATCCAAGTTTATGCTTACGCGAAATTGTAATTTAAACATAATTAATTTAATTTTTTGAAAATATCTACGAAGGTGAAAAGTGCCACTTGGGGTTTTTTTTTCATTATTTTAATTTAGACGAACGTCAAAATTGGCACATTAAACACGTATAGTGTAAAATATTATTAAACGCGCTCTTTCAAAATTAGGGAAAAAAATGTTTCGCACACTTGCGTATCATTGGGTCCATAAGGAATTACTAAAATCACACGTATATATACGTATCGAATGTTCCGATCGACGATTTTAACTTGAAAGCTTATTCGGTTCTTTTATGTAAGTTTCTAAATCAAGCTAAGCGTGGCCTATCAATAGAATAAAATAGCGAAGCCTTCCACCCACTTACATTTGCAATTCCGATCGCGCCTTTCGCGCGCACACTGATTTACTCGTATATATAGCTTACTCTATGTCAGACCGTACGGAATGCGATATGTTGCGCGACGGTATCCTCGGTGCAATTAGAAGAATACACACACATACATATTACATACATTATACACACGTATTTATGTATTTTTATACATACAACATAAATAACAACATATTTATGTATTTTCATATGTGCGTGTGTATGTGCGAGTAACATTTTTTCTCATTGGGCGCGTTACGATAATTACGGTCGAATCGATCAAAATTGCGGAAGTTGTTAAACCTTAAGATTCTACTATATGATGTCATACGACAAATGGATTTTTAGGATTATAACGCGTTATTAATGTAACTTGCTTTCGCACTTGGTCGTAGTTCTTTTAAAATTGTAATAGTGTTCTTTATTTTCTTCCCTTCCCCCAAGGTCGAGACGGATAATTTTAGGAGTACGAAGTTTATCGAACGAGGTAACAAAATTAATTCCGTGTACATCTACGTTGTTGCAAAAACTATTTTTAATAATTTTAAACGCGTTTGCATCTGCGTATAAGCCTGCGCACGTACAACGTCACCCATTCACGGTTTTAGCATTGGTTTTTAACCAGATAATTCACCTGTACGCAATTAATATGCGATTACATACGACATAAGTATATAGATTTAATAACGTAACATTCGAATTTACACTTTTCTTTATTTCGCGTATGTAGATTGTATTCGTTAATGAATTTATCTATTTTTAAAATTGTAATGTAATCTTGATAAAGTTTTTTGACTTTTTTTTTAATGAAATTAGTCAGCTGTACACTGTCAGTTCATAAAGAAATATCACTTGTATATAGATGATTTAAAAACTTAAAATTATAAAAGTTCCTCGTTATACTTCCTGGACGTGTGTTAATTCACGAAAGTCGAAAGCCCTCGGTGTTTTTTTTTACGGAGGACTTTTTCGGTACGGCTTAACTTGTGGTTTGACACGTAGAAAAAAAAATGCATTGTGTCGCTTTTTCTTTTCATTCACGCGATCGGCCTTGTGGAAAGTCCACGATGTGTGTGTTTTTTTTTTGTTCGATCTTCAATTGCGTCCCTGAAAACGTATACACATTTGAGAAAATATCGAGGTTTTTGGTTCTACCGCGCGTGTTACAGCTTTTTGAGTTATTTTGAATTTGATGACCAGGAAGTGTAACGCATACCGTATACTAAACTTTGTGAATCTCGTAAAATCAGATTAATATCCTTTGGTTTTTTATTATTTGTTTGTTTCGAATGCGATTCACGATTATGTATATAATTTGCAAATATTATGTTCAATGCCAATAGTTACATGTGTGTATGTGTCTTAAAATACGAATGTTTTAAATATTAGTAAAAATTAATAAACTTTCTATATTATCGTTTTTTCTTTTTACGAAATACTGAAGATTTTTTTTATATTTACATTGTTACACGACGATTATTTTTTCTAACGTTAGTCTAGTTATACGAACTTGAAATTCATCTCGTTCGAACAATTATAAAATGTTATTTCATAATCGCATTTGTCGCGCATTAAGGATCCTTTGAAATGCCGAGATCTTACGTAAGAAACCGCTCGTTCTGTACCCGTACTAAAAACCGGATGTGTACACGCCTATTTAAAAATTAGTCATCATTCAGATGAACTAAAATTCAAATACGTTGAAACGCTTTGAAAAAAAAACGGCAATTAATGATGATTCTTGTGAGAAAATATAGCTTCAACGATGTTTCTTTAAACGATGATTCTTTTTAAAATATATATATGCAACTGAAAACCGATCGATCACCGAGAATATAGTAAAACAGATGTACCGCCGAGACAACGGAAAAATCATTCGCAACTCTATTTTTAAATGCTATATCCTAAGTCTAAGAAAAGCGTCGATCGTATTTCTTGATATAGTCGTCGGAGTTTTAAAAAAAGCATTCTATACAATAAATATGTCATTTTGTAGAATATTGAAAGTGTGACTCGAAGCGTTTCGAGATATACGTATCGGGAACATCGAACATTTCGAGTGTGCGTCTGTATTAAAAATATTTCGGAATAAAGAAAAAATGCATGCGTGTGTATATATAAAATTTGTGTTACGTAAGTATAACAGTCGAGTCATTGAAATGTCGTCCCAGACGCGGTCAGGTTCAAGAGCACCAAAACCATTGAACTTCTTTTTCCCTCCCGGTATGTGTGTATAACACATTACGCTGGATATGCGCGTGTTCGTTCGTCTGACGTAACGTAATTAATCAACCGTCGACTGACGGACTTTTGTTTCTACCAATTATACTCGGGATTTCGCGTATATACATATAATAATTCGATATTCCTTCGGTTCACATTTTTTTTTCTTCATCCAGTCGTTCAGGTATGAACAAATAGAAAATTTGATAAGACGTTGTATATATAGTTATAAAAAGTACGATTTTTTTTTAAATTGTTTTGTTCGCAGGGTAATGTTTATCGGCGAATATTGACGATCACCAGAGAGAAAAAAGCTTCGGTGTCGCGAAAGCTCCGAGTCAGTGGATCTTTTTTATTTTTTAAACAAATATATATATATGAACTTTCTAAATATAAATTAGTGAATAATCACTTAAGAAAATAGTGATAAGTCGGTCACAATCACAAGATAGAGAAAAAGTTATTAATTTAATTAGTCAATATTTACTATTTTTAAAGAGTATATGTGCAATAATAATATATATACAATAACGTATGTGTACAAATTTGATGTACATTTATATATATGATATATAAAATTCAAATAAGGCACGGACAGACAATTCACAAACGACTCGCGTGCAAACACTATTTCCTTCCGGGTTCTCCAAGTTCAAGGCATTGCGTGCAAGTCTTATATATATACCCTTTCGTCCAGGGCTGCGGTCAGATATTAATGCCAGTTGTTATTTTGAGAGGATAATGCTTTATTGATCCGTGCGCGCCGGGACAATTAGATTTTCATCTATTCGCCGCAAAGTGTACTATAGTTTAATGTCGTGGGAGGTTAGCTTCGCACTATACTTATACACATATATATAAATTTGAAATTATCCTCTCTATCGTATATATATATATATATATATATATATATGTGCATGTATCTGCGTCGTTTAGCTAATGAAGGTACTTTTTGGTACTTTTATAAAAGTGTAGAGTTGAAAAATTAAAAAAAAAAAAAAACAATTATTGAAATTGTGCAACCGCGCGTAACGTTTGTTAAATATTTTTGAATGCTCAAGTAGTACTTTTTTTTGTGTTAACGAACAATAAACAATACAGTGACGTTGCGTAATTGCTCATTTAAAAAATTTCCTCCTTTGGCCAAAGACCCCGGTGTGAACGCAGGTGTCGAAGGTCAAATTTTGTCATGCGCGAATTCGACGTGAATATGTGTGTGTGTACATACGATATAACAAGAAAATTTAGCGAATCCTCTTTCTATGATATATTTTTATTTATTTACGCATATACGTAACGATCGTTTTTTGGACGATGACAATATAGAATGACGAATAAAACGTATGCGCGGATGTTAAACGGGTTTCGACCACGTAGTTTAATGAGGATCCTTCTAATATATAAATAAAAATTATTATGTCGTGTGTATCGTCGTTTATGCAACGTACCCGAGTATCAATGTCCATCGTAATAAGATTAACATACGCATAATAGTAACACGAACATACACAATATATTTTACAATTACACGCAAAATTGTTAATTTATCCGGCGACGAGGTAACCGTAACGCCAAACGAAAATGGCTTCATTATATTTTCATGGAAAAAAAAAGATATACAAGATGAAAAGTACACACACCGATACGATGTACATATATACGTACGCTATCCATGAATATTCACCGGTGAGCGATGCGGTTTGAAAAATATGCGGCGCAATAATGAGAAAAAAAGTGAATCACGTTAAAAAGGAATAATAAAAAAAAAATGAGAGCGCATAACGCAAAGCCGATTAAAAAATGATCGATCGCTCGGAGGAGAAGGATAAGAATAATAATAACGTTCTGCGCAGAACGCGGCATCATCGTGTAACGTGTATATATAATAACCGTGGCGATGCGCGCGTTTTCTGCAACGCGGTATGTATAACTTATGTAATTTTGCGTGTAAGCTTGATCGTTCCGCGAAAAGCTCGCTATATCTTAAGGATTTGTTCGCGGGCGAGGGACAACCACGTGGTGTGGTGGCCATTATGCTTATGTGCCAAGCGTGATATAAATTTTTTTTTTATCTTTACTGTCTTGCCTTTGGGTTTTACGTAAGTCGATCGCGATATCGAGTCCTTCGACAAAACTCCTCGTTACTGCCATTCGATTCGAACTTTATCTTTTCTGGGAGCGTGAATTGTGGGTGCGTTTTTTTTCATTCGAGACGCACAATCGCATTGTAGAATCGCGTGTAAGTCGTGGAATTTTTCGCACACGATGTATATATATATATATATATATATATATATATATATATATGTGCATGTATCTGCGTCGTTTAGCTAATGAAGGTACTTTTTGGTACTTTTATAAAAGTGTAGAGTTGAAAAATTAAAAAAAAAAAAAACAATTATTGAAATTGTGCAACCGCGCGTAACGTTTGTTAAATATTTTTGAATGCTCAAGTAGTACTTTTTTTGTGTTAACGAACAATAAACAATACAGTGACGTTGCGTAATTGCTCATTTAAAAAATTTCCTCCTTTGGCCAAAGACCCCGGTGTGAACGCAGGTGTCGAAGGTCAAATTTTGTCATGCGCGAATTCGACGTGAATATGTGTGTGTGTACATACGATATAACAAGAAAATTTAGCGAATCCTCTTTCTATGATATATTTTTATTTATTTACACATATACGTAACGATCGTTTTTTGGACGATGACAATATATAATGACGAATAAAACGTATGCGCGGATGTTAAACGGGTTTCGACCACGTAGATTAATGAGGATCCTTCTAATATATAAATAAAAATTATTATGTCGTGTGTATCGTCGTTTATGCAACGTACCCGAGTATCAATGTCCATCGTAATAAGATTAACATACGCATAATAGTAACACACGAACATACACAATATATTTACAATTATACGCAAAATTGTTAATTTATCCGCGACGAGGTAACCGTAACGCCAAACGAAAATGGCTTCATTATATTTTCATGGAAAAAAAAAAGATATACAAGATGAAAGTACACACACCGATACGATGTACTATATCTACGTACGCTATCCATGAATATTCACCGGTGAGCGATGCGGTTTGGAAAAATATGCGGCGCAATAATGAGAAAAAAAGTGAATCACGTTAAAAAGGAATAATAAAAAAAAAATGAGAGCGCATAACGCAAAGCCGATTAAAAAATGATCGATCGCTCGGAGGAGAAGGATAAGATAATAATACGTTCTGCGCAGAACGCGGCATCATCGTGTAACGTGTATATATAATAACCGTGGCGGTGCGCGCGTTTTCTGCAACGCGGTATGTATAACTTATGTAATTTTGCGTGTAAGCTTGATCGTTCCGCGAAAAGCTCGCTATATCTTAAGGATTTGTTCGCGGGCGAGGGACAACCACGTGGTGTGGTGGCCATTAGCTTATGTGCCAAGGCGTGATATAAATTTTTTTTTTATCGTTACTGTCTTGCCTTTGGGTTTACGTAAGTCAATCGCGATATCGAGTCCTTCGACAAAACTCCTCGTTAGTGCTATTCGATTCGAACTTTATCTTTTCTGGGAGCGTGAATTGTGGGTGCGTTTTTTTTTTTCTATTCGAGACGCACAATCGCATTGTAGAATCGCGTGGAAATCGTGGAATTTTTCGCACACGGATGTATATATATATATATATATGATAATTATTACACAAAGTCCTATAATATATATATATATATATATCACGGTAAAATGGCTTTTATGTTGAAAAACAGTGGAGTTTACTTAATTAACGTTATTAAGGATTTGTTGATCGAAATAAAATATATTTCTGTTTCGAGAAAAATGGAAATGAAATGGTTAGTAAATTAACTGTTTATTAATTAAGGTTAAATATAGAAGTCAATTATTATCGTTGAGGAGGATAAAATAATTATTCGAAGTAGCACTTCATTCCCGTGAAACAATTATTTATATTTTATATAAATTATATACGAGGAAAATGTTAATGTGTATTATTACGATTATTGGAAAATCAAGTTATTATATATAGCATAATTATATCAAAGCGCATTAACGAGAATTTGTAAGAATATTTAAGTTACGCAAATGTGATGTACTCTAATCAAGATTTATATAATGTGCGGGTGTCAATTTGTTTTATTATTAAAAAGGATGTCGGACTCGGAAAAACGGTCATTTTTACTTTCTTTTTACAAACAAATGAATACATTTTTTAATAAAAACTGAACTTAAGGCCTTGAGAGGTGTTTTAAACAATATATACAAATTTTCCAGATTTTTAAATCGATAATTTAATTACGATGTTTGGGTTGATACACTGAAAAAAAAATTTATTTGAATTAACCAATCATTTTGTTGAACAATAAACAACTAAATATTTATTTAATACAAATGAAATTTAATTGAATGAAATAAATATTTAGTTAAAATGACATTTTTGATTTATGTAAATGTGTATTTAGTTGATTCAAGTATAATTTATTTGAAATAACTAAACATATAGTTACTCGAAACAAATGATTTATTAGAAACGAATAAATTAGTTTATTTGTAATTATTATATGACGCTTAATAAATATTTAGTAGAAACAACTAAATATATACTTGTTCACAACAAAAATTTATTTGGAATAAATAAATTGATTTATTTGAAATTGTTATTCATAATTATAATACGTTTAATAAATATTTAGTAAAAACAAATAAATATATACTTGCTCACAACAAATGATTTATTAAGAATTAATAAATTGATTATTTAGAATTATTATTCAAAATTATTATACGCTTAATAAATATTTAGTAAAAGCAAATAAATATATATACTTGCTCACAACAAATGATTTATTACGAATTAACGAATTTTTAAATAAATATATATGCAATATTTATTACAATTAAATAAACCGTTTGTTAAAATAGTAGTTTCAGATAACGTCCACTAGGTGGATCCAGGTTACACGCAAACGACTAACTTTTCTCGTGATTAGTATATAAGAAAATTTAACAACTTGCAGAGTATGTGCGTATACAATTGTACCGATGCGATGTGCGAATATATAAATGCGTTTATTTCCGAGTGCGATAAAATTATATGTAAATTAAGTCATGCGTTTAGAAAATAAAGCAACGAAGAAGAAATTTGGTGATTGAAACAAACTCCTAAAAATTTTTCGCACACGATGTATATATATATATATATATGATAATTATTACACAAAGTTCCTATATATATATATATACACGTAAAATGGATTTTATGTTGAAAAACCTACGGGATATACAGTGGAGTTTACTTAATAAACGTTATTAAGGATTTGTTTGATCGAAATAAAATATATTTCTGTTTCGAGAAAAATGGAAATGAAATGGTTAGTAAATTAACTGTTTATTAATAAGGTTTAAATATAGAAGTCAATTATTATCGTTGAGGAGGATAAAATCAATTATTCGAAGTAGCACTTCATTCCCGTGAAACAATTATTTATATTTTTATATAAATTATATACGAGGAAAATGTTAATGTGTATTATTACGATTATTGGAAAATCAAGTTATTATATATAGCATAATTATATCAAAGCGCATTAACGAGAATTTGTAAGAATATTTAAGTTACGCAAATGTGATGTACTCTAATCAAGATTTATATAATGTGCGGGTGTCAATTTGTTTTATTATTAAAAAGGATGTCGGACTCGGAAAAACGGTCATTTTTACTTTCTTTTTACAAACAAATGAATACATTTTTTAATAAAAACTGAACTTAAGGCCTTGAGAGGTGTTTTAAACAATATATACAAATTTTCCAGATTTTTAAATCGATAATTTAATTACGATGTTTGGGTTGATAGTTTATGTATTTTTCAACTACTAATAATTACCGACTAAAAATTGTTCACTCGGTTGTTATTAAAAAATGATTTTTTCTTTAAAAAATCAAAACGTCAGGTTCTTCCTTATGTTTTAAAGCTATCCGTATGATCTTTGTTCAGATTTTTACTTCAATATTTATCGATACAATTTTTAAGTTGTAAGGTGAAGATTCCTGTAATTCGAGTCCGACATCCCGTTAAGCAAAATGTCCCACGTAGATACGTAACATAAAAACCTTATTAAATCGAAGTGAACATTAATAATAATATGTATAATGGAAATGTACGTATTTAATTGTTGCAGTAAAAAACATCTCGCAAGTCCTGCCACAGTCTTGCAGTAGCGGGAAGATTCGACGGGTTCGCATCCGCAATATCAGGACACGATACTTACGATCGAGGAATTACGAGCTCAGCTGAACTCTTGCTTCACGTAGTCGATATTTAATACATTATACACAGTTTTATTTAACACACAACCGTCATCCCTTTAGTTCCAAAAGACCCTTCGCTATTTTAGGATTCTCATATTTTAAGTAATTCAAGACGATGAGCTTTAAATTATCTCTTCGCCTAGCGGTGCATCGTCCGATCGGAAGCACGTTCCACTTGCGTGACAAAGTGAAAATTCACTACGGTTTCTCTCTTTCACTCATTTCACCCAGTTAATGATGCAATTAACGGTTCGGTGTATATATATATATATTTATGAGCCGGTGGCGAAAGCGACTTTGTTCGCAAAGAGGAAAAAGTATGCTCGGCGCGTTAGATTTGTCTTTTTTTTCTAAGCGTTTTTTTTTAAATACCCGGTTCCAATCGATCTTGACTAAATTTTTACTCATTTTTTTCAACAATGAAATTGATCAATCGCAGTGTATTACGTTGCTTACACCTATAAGATTGCACAGCACTTTTTTAACGTATAAAATAAATTTTCAATTGAAAAATAAAATTGAAAGCTGATACAGTTTACGTATACATCGGTTTATTACACACTTATAATAATCATAAATTAGAATCGATAAATATATCAGCATTGATTAACAAAGTATTAAAATACGCATTTATAAATAATTATGCATCGATGCTGAAGAATTTGTTTGGTATATAATATTGCAATAGTTATTTAAATACAGTATTTGAAATGCTATTCGATCAATCTCATCGAATGCACTAACAATTTGAAACTGCGGTCGTCTAAAAATATTTATATGTACATTTTCAATTAAAACAGTAAAAAATATATTTTATACGCGTATGTTAAAATATATTACGTCTTTATAAGCATATTTAAGCATATGCGTAATACCTGTTTAAATATCAACGCGTTTACCTTTCGTTATTTAAAAAAAAAGGTGTGTGCAATGATAACATTGAATATTGATGTCAAAGGAATATTCTTTTAGTTCAAAGATATATTTCTTTAAAACTAAGAAATACTTTATGTGAATGGAAGAAATATTACTTGGACGAAAGAAATATTTCTTCAAACCCATGAAACGATTTACGAAAAACAACAAATGATCAGTTCAATTACATAAATATTTCATTGCTTTAAATTAAATATAAAGTTGGTTCTATTAAATATTTCTTAAAATTGAGTAAGTTATTTTCTTTGATTCAAAGAAATCATTGTCACAGGAGTATTGAACAAAATTATTTCTTTGAATCAAAAAATTTTCTTTGTTATTACTAAATTTTTTTTCAGTGTAGTTTATGTATTTTTCGACCATACTAATAATTACCGACTAAAAATTGTTCACTCAGTTTTTATGCAAAAATGATTTTTTGTTTAAAAAATCAAAACGTCAGGTTCTTCCTTATGTTTTAAGCTATCCGTATGATCTTTGTTCAGATTTTTACTTCAATATTTTCGATACAATTTTTAAGTTGTAAGGTGGAGATTCCTGTAATTCGAGTCCGACATCCCGTTAAGCAAAATGTCCCACGTAGATGCGTAACATAAAAACATTATAATAATATGACAGTCGAACGGTATGTATAATGGAAATGTACGTATTTAATTGTTGCAGTAAAAACATCTCGCAGTCCTGCCACAGTCTTTGCAGTAGCGTGGAAGATTCGACGGGTTCGCATCCGCAATATCAGGACACGATACTTACGATCGAGGAATTACGAGCTCAGCTGAACTCTTGCTTCACGTAAGTCGAGTATTTTAATACATTATACACAGTTTATTTAACACACAACCGTCATCCCTTTAGTTCCAAAAGACCCTTCGCTATTTTAGGATTCTCATATTTTAAGTAATTCAAGACGATGAGCTTTAAATTATCTCTTCGCCTAGCGGTGCATCGTCCGATCGGAAGCACGTTCCACTTGCGTGACAAAGTGAAAATTCACTCCGGTTTCTCTCTTTCACTCATTTCACCCAGTTAATGATGCAATTAACGGTTCGGTGTATATATATATATATATTTATGAGCCGGTGGCGAAAGCGACTTTGTTCGCAAAGAGGAAAAAGTATGCTCGGCGCGTTAGATTTGTCTCTTTTTTTCTAAGCGTTTTTTTTTTAAATACCCGGTTCCAATCGATCTTGACTAAATTTTTATTCATTTTTTTCAACAATGAAATTGATCAATCGCAGTGTATTACGTTGCTTACACCTATAAGATTGCACAGCACTTTTTTAACGTATAAAATAAATTTTCAATTGAAAAATAAAGTTAAAAGCTGATACAGTTTACGTATACATCGGTTTATTACACACTTATAATAATCATAAATTAGAATCGATAAATATATCAGCATTGATTAACAAAGTATTAAAATACGCATTTATAAATAATTATGCATCGATGCTGAAGAATTTGTTTGGTATAATATTGCAATAGTTATTTAAATACAGTATTTGAAATGCTATTCGATCAATCTCATCGAATGCACTAACAATTTGAAACTGCGGTCGTCTAAAAATATTTATATGTACATTTTCAATTAAAACAGTAAAAAATATATTTTATACGCGTATGTTAAAATATATTACGTCTTTATAAGCATATTTAAGCATATGCGTAATACCTGTTTAAATATCAACGCGTTTATACCTTTCGTTATTTAAAAAAAAAGGTGATGTGTAAAAAAAAAATTGAAGAAAATATTTGACAAAGGACGCCCGCCCAATATAGCATCCTATAGTAAATACAAATCAAATTTCCATGGAAAAAAGCACGTGAAGCTTATATATCTACTCTAATTGAGTTATACGACAATTGAAACATTAGGAAACAAAATTTTACGCAATACTCCGATGTTCAATTAAAACCGGATAACACAAGTTCGCGTTATAACGCATAGGTACGTAAGAAAGGATGTATAATAAGCGCGTTGATCTTCGTTTCGGCTTGTCGCGATATTAAGAATTGCGTAATGCATTTAGCTTTTCAAGAGAACACAAAAATCCGGCGCGATCCAGTCCCAAATTGTTGAGGACACTTTTTTTTTGTTCACTATACATACGACGCGTGATCGGTCGGAATAATATGGGCGGAAACGCGACGTATACCATACGATAATTGATACACATAGAGCGCGTTTGACGTCAAACCCCAGTTGATAAATCGTGTTAAAAATTTTTTTGACCGAAAATTCCGTATTACTTTTTTTATGCTTATACATGCCGTGATTATTGAATTTGTTAATTGACTTGTAAACGTCCGTGTACTTATAATCGAAGAATAATTATATATAATTCTCGACTCTCGTTACGAATTGTCTTTTTAAGGTGTATCAACGTACGGAAATTGAGTGATACTTCCGATTAATAAATTTTATATAAAAAATTATGTCAACTCGTTAACCTGCATACAGTTCATCAATCAATCTGTAAATATAAAAATTGAAATTAAAATAAAAATACTTATATATTAATTACTTATTATATTGAAAATAAAAAAATTACTTTGATAAAATATTTTTGAGTATGTAAATATTGATATAATTTTATAGAATTACGATATATGGCGTTGTTTCACTATATAAAATGCGATTTAACCTTTAGTTGGATACTACGATGTTCCTCTTTTTTTTTAAATTATTTAATAACTTGACTTTTATGAAAGTCGATAATAAATCTAAAATATTGCTTTTTGTATTATGCAACCTATAATTATACACATACCGAGTCGTATATAGTAATTTTTTTTTATCTCGGTTCGTTTATTCGTCATATAACGAGGTATATAAAATAAAAGTACGCGTCGAACGGTATGTATAATGGAAATGTACGTATTTAATTGTTGCAGTAAAAACATCTCGCAGTCCTGCCACAGTCTTTGCAGTAGCGTGGAAGATTCGACGGGTTCGCATCCGCAATATCAGGACACGATACTTACGATCGGGAATTACGAGCTCAGCTGAACTCTTGCTTCACGTAAGTCGAATATTTTAATACATATACACAGTTTATTTAACACACAACCGTCATCCTTTAGTTCCAAAAGACCCTTCGCTATTTAGGATTCTCATATTTTAAGTAATTCAAGACGATGAGCTTTAAATTATCTCTTCGCCTAGCGGTGCATCGTCCGATTGGAAGCACGTTCCACTTGCGTGACAAAGTGAAAATTCACTACGGTTTCTCTCTTTTCACTCATTTCACCCAGTTAATGATGCAATTAACGGTTCGGTGTATATATTATATATATTTATGAGCCGGTGGCGAAAGCGACTTTGTTCGCAAAGAGGAAAAAGTATGCTCGGCGCGTTAGATTTGTCTTTTTTTTCTAAGCGTTTTTTTTTTAAATACCCGGTTCCAATCGATCTTGACCTAAATTTTTACTCATTTTTTTCAACAATGAAATTGATCAATCGCAGTGTATTACGTTGCTTACACCTATAAGATTTGCACAGCACTTTTTTAACGTATAAAATAAATTTTCAATTGAAAATAAAATTGAAAGCTGATACAGTTTACGTATACATCGGTTTATTACACACTTATAATAATCATAAATTAGAATCGATAAATATATCAGCATTGATTAACAAAGTATTAAATACGCATTTATAAATAATTATGCATCGATGCTGAAGAATTTGTTTGGTATATAATATTGCAATAGTTATTTAAATACAGTATTTGAAATGCTATTCGATCAATCTCATCGAATGCACTAACAATTTGAAACTGCGGTCGTCTAAAAATATTTATATGTACATTTTCAATTAAAACAGTAAAAAATATATTTTATACGCGTATGTTAAAATATATTACGTCTTTATAAGCATATTTAAGCACATGGCGTAATACCTGTTTAAATATCAACGCGTTTACCTTTCGTTATTTAAAAAAAAGGTGGTGTGTAAAAAAAAATTGAAGAAAATATTGACCAAAGGACGCCCGCCCAATATAGCATCCTATAGTAAATACAAATCAAATTTCCATGGAAAAAGCACGTGAAGCTTATATATCTACTCTAATTGAGTTATACGACAATTGAAACATTAGGAAACAAAATTTTACGCAATACTCTGATGTTCAATTAAAACCGGATAACACAAGTTCGCGTATATAACGCATAGGTACGTAAGAAAGGATGTATAATAAGCGCCGTTGATCTTCGTTTCGGCTGGTCGCGATATTAAGGATTGCGTAATGCATTTAGCTTTTCAAGTGAACACAAAAATCCGGCGCGATCCAGTCCCAAATTGTTGAGGACACTTTTTTTTTGTTCACTATACATACGACACGTGATCGGTCGGAATAATATGGGCGGAAACGCGACGTATACCATACGATAATTGATACACATAGAGCGCGTTTGACGTCAAACCCCAGTTGATAAATCGTGTTAAAAATTTTTTTGACGAAAATTCCGTATTACTTTTTTTATGTTTATAAATGCCGTGATTATTGAATTTGTTAATTGACTTGTAAACGTCCGTGTACTTATAATCGAAGAATAATTATATATAATTCTCGACTCTTCGTTACGAATTGTCTTTTTAAGGTGTATCAACGTACGGAAATCGAGTGATACTTCCGATTAATAAATTTTATTATATAAAAAATTATGCCAACTCTTTAACCTGCATACAGTTCATCAATCAATCTGTAAATATAAAAGTTGAAATTAAAATAAAAATACTTATATATTAATTACTTATTATATTGAAATTAAAAAAATTACTTTGATAAAATATTTTTGAGTATGTAAATATTGATATAATTTTATAGAATTACGATATATGGCGTTGTTTCACTATATAAAATGCGATTTAACCTTTAGTTGGATACTACGATGTTCCTCTTTTTTTTTAAATTATTTAATAACTTGACTTTTATGAAAGTCGATAATAAATCTAAAATATTGCTTTTTGTATTATGCAACCTATAATTATACACATACCGAGTCGTATATAGTAATTTTTTTTTTATCTCGGTTCGTTTATTCGTCATATAACGAGGTATATATAAAATAAAAGTACGCGTCGAGCGTTGTGTCTAAATCAATCCAGGTACGTCTTGAATTCGCAAAATAACACGAAAGATAAATTGAAGTAGAACAGTAAACACAAGAATAACAAACAAATATTTTGTTGTTTCCACCAATATTCACTTAGAACACTCAATTTAGCTTTTACCTCGTTTTACTCGCGGTACACTGAGAACATTTTTTTAGTAAAAATTACTATTTTAATGGTAAAAGGAGGACAGACTTGCATAATTATAAAAATTTCTATTAATAATGGTAAAAATTGCCACTATTTTGAAAAAATTACGATTAATATTGGCAATATTTTACTTTTTATTAATAGCAATTTTTATAATTATGCAAGTCTGTCCTCCTTTTACCATCAAAATAGTAATTTTCACTAAAAATTTTAGAAAAGGATAGAAGTTAAAAAAAAGAAAAACAGAAAGAGAGTAGTTCGTTTATGAAAAGCGAGTAATAAATTTAAAGAAAGGGTAAAATCGTGAAAAAGGTATATAACCTTGTATTCTTGTTAAATTTTACAGATGCGGAGTTTCGTGGAGCGAGGAACACGTGTCCCTGGATTGCAGCGAATGCGGAGGTTACTCCCTGCAGAGACCCTGCCCACTATGCGACGGACACTGCCATACCATCTGGAAACGCGACCTCACCATGGTAAGCATCCGCGCGAGCCGATCCGCAAACTCGACCCTAATTAACGCGACCTCGTGTACACGCTGCATACCCACGACCCCTTGGGAAATTTCGTTCATGTTCTTGCTATTCTCAAGCTCAATCGTGTATATATATATTTCTATTTCACCGCCAATTTCTCGGCGATTCGAGGGAAAACCCGCCTATTTTTTTTAATAGTTTTATCGAATTAACGGGATGTGAATCCCGAAAAAATAGAAAAATGATTTATTTTTTATTGTACCGAGGAATTCAATTTATCGAAAAAAAAAAGTTCTCTAACGATGTTGTGTTTCCTTTAAAGATGATCTGTGATTTTCTTTTCAAAATTTTGTTTACGGAGGAAAACATGGTTATTTATACGGAAAATTAATTAACAATTAATTATTTCGTAAAAATATCTCCGTCACGATATTCTATACATGTTTTGAACAGTGTCCGTAATTATTTTTCGAATTTTTCTTATAATCAAGTTTTCAATATATCAATAATCGTGCGCACTTATTAGATTTATCTATACAAAGTATAATTTCTTTCTCTTATTCTATTATATTCTCGAAAGGAGCTTTTTTATAGTTCCGCGTAGAAATTTCGAGGCGATTGGAACGGTTTTATATTAAATGCTTTTAGAACCACCTATATATATATATTCGTTTATACCATTCTTTTAAATTGAAATATCGCAGAGAATATATACAGTTTCACTAGGTTACTGTCTTTGTGCCTCACGGTTTTCCTTTTATTACCTAGAAAACTGCCAATTTTTTTCTTTTTCAATTCAACTGCATTCAAGTATGAAAATTTAATTTTTATTTCTTTTTTTTCATATTATATACTCATCGTTCCCTTTAAGTGCACGTTAGAATTTCATTTTAACTGCGCAGTTGTCGTCAATTTTCTACTTTTTGTTTTCGTTATCGAGTGTTCTTTCCAGTACAAATTGTATTGAACGACTTTTGCTTTTTAAGTTTGTTATAACCAAATGGATGTTTAATATTAAAAAAAAGGCGGTACGTTACTTTGTTCGATATTTTGAAAATTTTGCAATATATTTCATATTATCGACTTCGACTGAGAAATTTTTTTAGTAAAAATTACTATTTTAATGGTAAAAGGAGGACAGACTTGCATAATATAAAAATTTCTATTAATAATGGTAAAAATTGCCACTATTTTGAAAAAATTACGATTAATATTGGCAATATTTTATTTTTATTAATAGCAATTTTTATAATTATGCAAGTCTGTCCTCCTTTTACCATCAAAATAGTAATTTTCACTAAAAATTTTAGAAAGGATAGAAGTTAAAAAAAAGAAAACAGAAAGAGAGTAGTTCGTTTATGAAAAGCGAGTAATAAATTTAAAGAAAGGGTAAAATCGTGAAAAAGGTATATAACCTTGTATTCTGTTAAATTTTACAGATGCGGAGTTTCGTGGAGCGAGGAACACGTGTCCCTGGATTGCAGCGAATGCGGAGGTTACTCCCTGCAGAGACCCTGCCCACTATGCGACGGACACTGCCATACCATCTGGAAACGCGACCTCACCATGGTAAGCATCCGCGCGAGCCGATCCGCAACTCGACCCTAATTAACGCGACCTCGTGTACACGCTGCATACCCACGACCCCTTGGGAAATTTCGTTCATGTTCTTGCTATTCTCAAGCTCAATCGTGTATATATATATTTCTATTCACCGCCAATTTCTCGGCGATTCGAGGGAAAACCCCGCCTATTATTTTTTAATAGTTTTATCGAATTAACGGGATGTGAATCCCGAAAAAATAGAAAAATGATTTATTTTTTATTGTACCGAGGAATTCAATTTATCGAAAAAAAAACGTTCTCTAACGATGTTGTGTTTCCTTTAAAGATGATCTGTGATTTTCTTTTCAAAATTTTGTTTACGGAGGAAAACATGGTTATTTATACGGAAAATTAATTATTTATAAAAATATCTGCGTCACGATGTTCTATACATGTTTGAACAGTGTCCGTAATTATTTTTCGAATTTTTCTTATAATCAAGTTTTCAATATATCAATAATCGTGCGCACTTATTAGATTTATCTATACAAAGTATAATTTCTTTCTCTTATTCTATTATATTCTCGAAAGGAGCTTTTTTATAGTTCCGCGTAGAAATTTCGAGGGCGATTGGAACGGTTTTATATTAAATGCTTTTAGAACCACCTATATATATATATATATATATATATATACTATATATATATATTCGTTTATACCATTCTTTTAATTGAAATATCGCAGAGAATATATACAGTTTCACTAGGTTACTGTCTTTGTGCCTCACGGTTTTCCTTTTATTACCTAGAAAACTGCCAATTTTTTTCTTTTTCAATTCAACTGCATTCAAGTATGAAAATTTAATTTTTATTTCTTTTTTTTTTCATATTATATACTCATCGTTCCCTTTAAGTGCACGTTAGAATTTCATTTTAACTGCGCAGTTGTCGTCAATTTTCTACTTTTTGTTTTCGTTATCGAGTGTTCTTTCCCGTACAAATTGTATTGAACGACTTTTGCTTTTTAAGCCAAATGGATGTTTAATATTAAAAAAAGGCGGTACGTTACTTTGTTCGATATTTTGAAAATTTTGCAATATATTTCATATTATCGACTTCGACTGATACAGTATTTTAGAGATCTCTTTCTTTTGTTTCTCTAAATAGACTGTTCAGCAAAAGTTTCAGACGCACTTGATTAAAAATGAGCGCTAAATATAACCCAGTGTACAAAAAATCAAATGAAGAGAACATTATATTTTTTCAAAGTAGAAAAGATTAACCTTTCAAATTTTTAAATCGAATATGACGCTTTTGTTATTTAGTACACTGAGAAAAAAGTTATGGTAAAAATTGCAGTGTTGTCTTTAAATGAAGGAACGGACTGACGCAATCAAAAAATTTACCATAGTGAATACTGAACTTGTAGTAAACATTACCAGAATAGTACCAAATATTAATAGCTTTGCCTAGTAAATTTTATTATACACTATTAATAAATTTTAGACACGACATTGTCATCTTTACTACAACTTTTTTTTCTCACTGTGCAATTATACTACGCGCCCTTATCCCCTTACACACTAAAAATAAGCGATATTATTGATAAAAACAAAGAAAAGAAATAAAATGTGAATCTAACGATAAATTAAAATTTGCAGTCGCACGCGAGCGGTAAGGCCCGATGGATCGGTGAGTGCGGACTGAGTTGCGGTCCAACGATCGAAGAGTCACTCGTCCCAGCCCTGGAAAAACTGAGGGCAACCTCGTGAGCCAGTCCGGAGCTCGAGCCGGGCGACAACGAAACTGTGCACAAGACTTAATACCATCGCGCCAAGCCATCAGAATAACAAATAATATACATTTACCGCATCGACACACAGTCACATCTCATCGTGGTCGTGTCTCTCTCTCTCTCGTCACCGTTGGAGCAGCAGCAGCAGCAGCATGAAACACACAGGCACACACACCCGACAACGCATACTTACGAATCACCCTTCACGAGCGATCGAGCAATTAGAGCGAATGTATCGTAACGGTGGGATCGGTCGGGATAAGCCACCCGTCGATCTCGAATATATATATATATATGAGCGACTGCGTTTCATTAAGACACACGTAAAAATCACACACTCGACGTCATCTGTTTCTTTTTCACTTTTTTTCGGCGTTGCAATGTAACGAAAGAAAAAAGAAATATATATTGTTATTATTATTATTATTATTAACTATTATTACTACTACGAGGAAAAGAGAAAGCTACGTGCGAGTTCCTCGTCCGAGAGAACCTGGTCGGACTTGCAAATCTGACAAATCTCGTTGTATCTATACTGAAACGAGCGCTTCGTTCTTTTTATTTTCTTTCTTTCTACGAATCGGATACTTATATATATATATGTATAATATATACTTACTACTCGTTTTCGAGCGAGTGATACACACGGTGTGTACGTTGTAAGTAGTGCGCGCGGCACACGCGCACGCCCACAGTGCGACCGCGCATACATTGTATAATTGTAAAACGTATAGCTAATTGGATTTGCGTAAGCGTGAACTCCCCCGTTCGATAGTCAGTTCTCACCTTGTTTTTTGTCTTTTGGATCTTTCCGTACCTTCCTCCTCGGTTCACTTTTTTTTGTTCTACACTCACGAGAAACGGCTCGAGGAAAAGGCAAGAAAGAGAAAAAGCGAAAGAGAGAAGAGAGAGAGAGAGAGATATGTAAAAAGACGAAGAAGAAGAAGAGTCGAGGCATGGAAATATGCTATTGGAATTTCTCGAGGCGTGCCTTCGCTCTCGCGTTGTATAGTTAAATTGCGAAAGATGGAATTTATGTAGCTCGGAGACCGCGTGTGTACTACCTTTGTACCGACCATACGATTTCTCTTGGGTATACACGGTTTTTTTTGTAGCGTCGAAAATGTATAGCAATGGAAAAATAAAAAGACACAACAACATTATATGCGCAGCATTGGCAAATTATCGTGTGTATAAATATATATATATATTTTTTTGTTTCATTTTTTTCCGTGACTCCTAGAGGTAAAGTTCAGTGATACGCGAACTTTCCTGTGGGTAGAAAAGGAATTTCGAGATACTGTGTCATATAGTCGCGATTATTAACAATTAAATTCACGCACGTTGGTTTCTTTTTTTAACATTTCGTTTTCGTCTTTTGTTTCGTACACACTGTCAGCGTCGCCTATTAAAGCTATACCAAGCGAGATACCGAGGAAACGAAAGAGAAAACCACAAGTACGTTCGTCTTTGAAACATACAGAATATTCGATTTCGTCGACCCGATTATTGGGCCGGGACTCGTTTGTATGGTACACAATGTGAATATTAGGCTAATTGAAACTGATAAGACTAAGTGCATGGTCCGATAGAGGTCTCATTTATTCCGTCGACAAAATGCGATCCTATGTTTTTTTTTTCTTTTTTAAAACTGAAATAACTAATTCTTCCTCATTGTCAATGATAAATAGTTTCTGATGAGTGTTTACAGATTAAAGGAAAGAAGACAAAAATAATATATATGTATAAAATATGAAAGTATTTAAAAGAAAACGAATGTAAAATAGTGTACAAAATGTATTCATTTCTATATTCTGGGAAAGAGATAAAGCTTCAAATTGTTGGATTTTTGACCTCTCGGACAAATAGATGAAAAAAATTTAAAAACCAATAGCGAACATGTCGGCTTAAATGTTTGTGTAGCTCACCAACTAAAAAACAAAAAAAGGAAAAACGACTTAAAGGGGAAAGCATTTATGTCATTGTGAATTGAGCGTTTGACTTCTCCGTGCACAACTTTCTGATAAAGCTATAAGTTCTCTCCATGGCATTCATTACGTTGTTTCTAATTGCGAGAAAGAGCGTTTAATAAATATATTACTTTTTTTTTCATTCATCGTTCATCATTTAGGTTAAACGGATTTAAATTGTAAAATTTTCTGAAGTATTAGCTCTCGAAGCGAGTTCTAATTTAATGCTTTAGAAAATGTCTCTTCGATTGTAATTTTTATTTAAACTTGTAAAATTTTTATTTATAGCCATATACCGTTGAAAATTGGGCTCAATAAACGATACCTGTCTATAGTAATCTTATGTTCTTTAAATACTACAAATCTATTACCTTATCCTGACAACATTCCTGAATAATAACGATTTTCTCCTAAACAGTTATGTAAGACAATATTACCTTAAACAATAAAAATATATATCACCTTGTTTTTTGTCTTTTGGATCTTTCCGTACCTTCCTCCTCGGTTCACTTTTTTTTGTTCACTCACGAGAAACGGCTCGAGGAAAAGGCAAGAAAGAGAAAAAACGAAAGAGAGAGAGAGAGAGAGAGAGAGAGAGAGAGAGAGAGAGAGAGAGAGAGAGAGAGAGAGAGAGAGAGAGAGAGAGAGAGAGAGAGAGAGAGAGAGAGAGAGAGAGAGAGAGAGAGAGAGAGAGAGAGAGAGAGAGATATGTAAAAAGACGAAGAAGAAGAAGAGTCGAGGCATGGAAATATGCTATTGGAATTTCTCGAGGCGTGCCTTCGCTCTCGCGTTGTATAGTTAAATTGCGAAAGATGGAATTTATGTAGCTCGGAGACCGCGTGTGTACTACCTTTGTACCGACCATACGATTTCTCTTGGGTATACACGGTTTTTTTTTGTAGCGTCGAAAATGTATAGCAATGGAAAAATAAAAAGACACAACAACATTATATGCGCAGCATTGGCAAATTATCGTGTGTATAAATATATATATATATGAGCGACTGCGTTTCATTAAGACACACGTAAAAATCACACACTCGACGTCATCTGTTTCTTTTTCACTTTTTTTCGGCGTTGCAATGTAACGAAAGAAAAAAGAAATATATATGTTATTATTATTATTATTATTAACTATTATTACTACTACGAGGAAAAGAGAAAGCTACGTGCGAGTTCCTCGTCCGAGAGAACCTGGTCGGACTTGCAATCTGACAAATCTCGTTGTATCTATACTGAAACGAGCGCTTCGTTCTTTTTATTTTCTTTCTTTCTACGAATCGGATACTTATATATATATATATGTATAATATATACTTACTACTCGTTTTCGAGCGAGTGATACACACGGTGTGTACGTTGTAAGTAGTGCGCGCGGCACACGCGCACGCCCACAGTGCGACCGCGCATACATTGTATAATTGTAAAACGTATAGCTAATTGGATTTGCGTAAGCGTGAACTCCCCCGTTCGATAGTCAGTTCTCACCTTGTTTTTTGTCTTTTGGATCTTTCCGTACCTTCCTCCTCGGTTCACTTTTTTTTGTTCTACACTCACGAGAAACGGCTCGAGGAAAAGGCAAGAAAGAGAAAAAACGAAAGAGAGAGAGAGAGAGAGAGAGATATGTAAAAAGACGAAGAAGAAGAAGAGTCGAAGCATGGAAATATGCTATTGGAATTTCTCGAGGCGTGCCTTCGCTCTCGCGTTGTATAGTTAAATTGCGAAAGATGGAATTTATGTAGCTCGGAGACCGCGTGTGTACTACCTTTGTACCGACCATACGATTTCTCTTGGGTATACACGGTTTTTTTTTGTAGCGTCGAAAATGTATAGCAATGGAAAAATAAAAAGACACAACAACATTATATGCGCAGCATTGGCAAATTATCGTGTGTATAAATATATATATATATTTTTTGTTTCATTTTTTTTCCGTGACTCCTAGAGGTAAAGTTCAGTGATACGCGAACTTTCCTGTGGGTAGAAAAGGAATTTCGAGATACTGTGTCATATAGTCGCGATTATTAACAATTAAATTCACGCACGTTGGTTTCTTTTTTTAACATTTCGTTTTCGTCTTTTGTTTCGTACACACTGTCAGCGTCGCCTATTAAAGCTATACCAAGCGAGATACCGAGGAAACGAAAGAGAAAACCACAAGTACGTTCGTCTTTGAAACATACAGAATATTCGATTTCGTCGACCCGATTATTGGGCCGGGACTCGTTTGTATGGTACACAATGTGAATATTAGGCTAATTGAAACTGATAAGACTAAGTGCATGGTCCGATAGAGGTCTCATTTATTCCGTCGACAAAATGCGATCCTATGTTTTTTTTTTCTTTTTTAAAACTGAAATAACTAATTCTTCCTCATTGTCAATTGATAAATAGTTTCTGATGAGTGTTTACAGATTAAAGGAAAGAAGACAAAAATAATATATATGTATAAAATATGAAAGTATTTAAAAAGAAAACGAATGTAAAATAGTGTACAAAATGTATTCATTTCTATATTCTGGGAAAGAGATAAAGCTTCAAATTGTTGGATTTTTGACCTCTCGGACAAATAGATGAAAAAAATTTAAAAACCAATAGCGAACATGTCGGCTTAAATGTTTGTGTAGCTCACCAACTAAAAAACAAAAAAGGAAAAACGACTTAAAGGGGAAGCATTTATGTCATTGTGAATTGAGCGTTTGACTTCTCCGTGCACAACTTTCTGATAAAGCTATAAGTTCTCTCCATGGCATTCATTACGTTGTTTCTAATTGCGAGAAAGAGCGTTTTAATAAATATATTACTTTTTTTTTCATTCATCGTTCATCATTTAGGTTAAACGGATTTAAATTGTAAAATTTTCTGAAGTATTAGCTCTCGAAGCGAGTTCTAATTTAATGCTTTAGAAAATGTCTCTTCGATTGTAATTTTTATTTAAACTTGTAAAATTTTTATTTATAGCCATATACCGTTGAAAATTGGGCTCAATAAACGATACCTGTCTATAGTAATCTCATGTTCTTTAAATACTACAAATCTATTACCTTATCCTGACAACATTCCTGAATAATAACGATTTTCTCCTAAACAGTTATGTAAGACAATATTACCTTAAACAATAAAAATATATATACAAAATAGTAGTAATTAGATAAATATATATTTACTCAAATTATTTTTGTAAATTGTTCAACGAAAGAAAAGTTTAATTAATTAAAAGGTGTATTAATATGTTTATTAACAACTTTATCAATCATATGCTCATGTACATCATACACAATTTGCTCATGCGATCAGCGATTCTTTAAAAGTATAACCGTAAACGAAAAGTAGGTTTATGCTTGTAGCACAGGTGATTAACCACATTGATTTCGCGTGTAAACTCGCGATATAAGGTGGTTTCAAGTTTTTCTACTTTATTATATATATTGGAGTTCTGAAATTGTCTCTTCATTAATACTAGTATGAAAAAAATTATAGAATACAGTCAACATTTAGATAACGGTATGTTCTTTTTCCAGTTTATTATAAAGATTGAAAGTGAAATTAAAATACACAAAAAAAAATTCGTCGAAATACTGTTTAACGCTCACTCGATAATTTCGTTTTAAATACTTGTATTACAATGATGTACATTAAATAATTAATTTTCCGTGATTGTAAAAGTGGCACAAAAATAAATAAAAGTCGGTAACAATGGTGGACAAACGCGTACCGCACACATTCCTTTGTGACTCCCACAACTACTTTCACGCATGAAAATCATATCTTCGCTTTTATAAAGTAAGTAATTTTATTTACAATGATTGCCGTAAGTACAATGCAACTAAAAAATATTTTTGCGAAGATGTCTTCTTTTTTATTTATCGATGTTTGTATTTTATTCATTACTACCTTGCCGCTAATTTTACTGCAGATATTTTAAGTATAAAGCCGCGTTACAAGTCGCATACCTATTTGTGCAGTATTTTAAAGAGAACTCGATATTAATGTTATAATAATTTATAACAATCAATTAACATCAAATCAAAACAAAATATACATGATTGAATGCAAGGTTATCAATTTTGCAAATGTTTATTTAGTATCGGTTTTGTATAAATATCGTTTGAATCCTGGTATAAAGAGAAAATCGCTTTGGCAATCTCCTTGAAAAGTTTAACAACTCATTTTTTGTATCATGTAATATTATTATCTTTTCTAAGGCTCGATCTCACAGCTGCTCGAAAGTAACTGTTTTGTACCAAGAGCGTTGATTCTTTACTTAGAATAGGTTTGTGAGCATTCTCACAGCACCGGGGAAAAATTAAAGCTCGACAATCGGCTTTGGTACTTGCAGAAAATAAATAGGATACCGTTGCGTATGTTAGTCCAAATGAGTGGAAATTGGATAGTTAACATGATTCATTCATTTCCAACTATGTCATCATCGTTCCTCGAAAAATTGATCGTTGCTTATGCCGTTCATGTAATTTTCAGAGTTTTTACAATTTTCCTAATTACTCAACCAATTTATCGGGTATAAAGGGTAGTGACTACGTACAAGAGGTACCCCGAAAAATTAGTTTAATAAGAACGGATTGCAGGCGGTACGGTGGAACATTCCTTGGAGTCGAGAGTATTATCGATAACAGGTCTATAATGGATTTTCACCTAGAAGAAAATAAAAATAAAACATATTTATAATTATCAATTAATAATATTTTCTTAAAATGTTTATTTAGTTTGATTAAAGCCAAAAAAAATTGGTTGTTAAAGATTTAAAAAGTTATACTATATTTATAATTAATTTAAGAGTATTTAGTTTTTTCAGTAAATCATCTATTGGTAACCAATTTATAATTTTTACAATAATACGTGCTTTTCGTGAAAAACCTACCTCTCCAGTATTCAGGTCAACATTTGTCAAGGTGTGTTTTCGCCAATGTTGATCGATTGGTTTCGGTTGTTGACCTTCAAGAGGTTTACTATAGTCGTATTCGTCAGATCGTGCTTTGAAGTCTTCTCGTGCATGAGCACCTCGACTTTCTTTACGATTTTCAGCGGCGAAGATTGTTTGCATTGCATTAATCATTAAATTTTGCAGTTCCAGGGTCTCGATTAAATCCGAATTCCAGATCATCGATCTATCCGTAACCTTCAAATCATCTAATTTTTTGTACAATGCTAACATCTTTTTACAACCTAGGTTTATAAAATACATTATAGAATTAAAACTCGTGTATTATTTTACAGAACTATAAACGAAAATTTTGTGACATTCAGTAAAATACCTTCTTGTAATGTATCACTTGTCTAAAGACTGCAGCATGAGTTTGCATAGTCTTTTGCATGTTCAGTCTTAATTCAGCCGTTGTTATGTTTCCTTTTGCATGTCTTATTTTATCAAGATTTGCTACGGATTCTTCGCCAGCATTCTACAAATGATTAATTGTTTGTATAAAAATTAAACTACAATTAATTAACGCTTCGTACGAAAAGTACACATGCTCTCCATTTTGCGCAAAACAAATATTTTCTAATTCGATGTGTGTCGAGGGTGAAGAAGACTAACACTTAAATAAATTTTGAGACTAAAACAAACTGTCGAATGAATTTGAAGGCAGAAACTAACACTTGAACAATTTGATATTAAATAAATTATGGAAATAAATATACTTATTATTATCGATGTGTGTATTTATTCATTAATACTCTTGCCGCTAATTTTACTGCATATATTTTAAAGTATAAAGCCGCGTTACAAGTCGGAAACCCCTCTTGTGCAGATTTAAAGAGAAACTCGACATATGAATGTGATAATAACTTTATTAAAATCAAATTAACATCAAATTCAAAACAAAATATACATGTGAAATGCAAGGTTATCAATTTTTTTGCACATGTTTATTTATATGGTTTGTATAAAAATATCGTTGAATAATGGTATAAAGGAAAATCGCTGGCAATCTCCTTGAAAAGTTTTAACAACTCATTTTTTTGTATCAGTAATATTATTATCTTTTTCTAAGGCTCGATCCTCACAGCTGACTCGAAAGTAGACTGTTGCTGTTACCAAGAGCGTGATTCTTTACTTAGAATAGGTTTGTGAGCATTCTCACAGCACCGGGGAAAAATTAAAGCTCGACAATCGGCTTTGGTACTTGCAGAAAATAAATAGGATACCGTTGCGTATGTTAGTCCAAATGAGTGGAAATTGGATAGTTAACATGATTCATTCATTTCCAACTATGTCATCATCGTTCCTCGAAAAATGATCGTTGCTTATGCCGTTCATGTAATTTTCAGAGTTTTTACAATTTTCCTAATTACTCAACCAATTTATCGGGTATAAAGGGTAGTGACTACGTACAAGAGGTACCCCGAAAAATTAGTTTAATAAGAACGGATTGCAGGCGGTACGGTGGAACATTCCTTGGAGTCGAGAGTATTATCGATAACAGGTCTATAATGGATTTTCACCTAGAAGAAATAAAAATAAACATATTTATAATTATCAATTAATAATATTTTCTTAAAATGTTTATTTAGTTTGATTAAGCCAAAAAAATTGGTTGTTAAAGATTTAAAAAGTTATACTATATTTATAATTAATTTAAGAGTATTTAGTTTTTTCAGTAAATCATCTATTGGTAACCAATTTATAATTTTTACAATAATACGTGCTTTTCGTGAAAACCTACCTCTCCAGTATTCAGGTCAACATTTGTCAAGGTGTGTTTTCGCCAATGTTGATCGATTGGTTTCGGTTGTTGACCTTCAAGAGGTTTACTATAGTCGTATTCGTCAGATCGTGCTTTGAAGTCTTCTCGTGCATGAGCACCTCGACTTTCTTTACGATTTTCAGCGGCGAAGATTGTTTGCATTGCATTAATCATTAAATTTTGCAGTTCCAGGGTCTCGATTAAATCCGAATTCCAGATCATCGATCTATCCGTAACCTTCAAATCATCTAATTTTTTGTACAATGCTAACATCTTTTTACAACCTAGTTTATAAAATACATTATAGAATTAAAACTCGTGTATTATTTTACAGAACTATAAACGAAAATTTTGTGACATTCAGTAAAATACCTTCTTGTAATGTATCAGCTTGTCTAAAGACTGCAGCATGAGTTTGCATAGTCTTTTGCATGTTCAGTCTTAATTCAGCCGTTGTTATGTTTCCTTTTGCATGTCTTATTTTATCAAGATTTGCTACGGATTCTTCGCCAGCATTCTACAAATGATTAATTGTTTGTATAAAAATTAAACTACAATTAAATTAACGCTTCGTACGAAAAGTACAACATGCTCTCCATTTTGCGCAAAACAAATATTTTCTAATTCGATGTGTGTCGAGGGCGAAGAAGACTAACACTTAAATAAATTTTGAGACTAAAACAAACTGTCGAATGAATTTGAAGACAGAAACTAACACTTGAACAATTTGATATTAAATAAATTATGGAAATAAATATACTTATTGATCAACATATTTTATTAATAATTAATAAACTGTTAGTTGTGTCGCAAAAATTCGAGAGATGTTAGATTTCACCTCAAAAACGCAAGAAGTATTGCTTTTTGTCGAAAAATTTTAAGAGATATTATTCCTCGCCAATTTTAATTCGCAAAATTTTAGGGGGTGTTATTTTCCGTTGGAAGATTCAGAAGTGTTATTCTTCGCGGTTATTTCGCCAAGTGTTACTCTTTGTACGGAGCGTCGAAATATAATGCACTTATTGATTTAACATGCATCTTACAGCTCGAAGGTTTCCAATGGTTGCTCCCGGTTTGTCCTCTTCAGAAATGGTTTTTGCACAAGCTCTGCCAAAAACAACCAAATCCAATAAAGAGTTGGCACCGAGGCGATTAGCACCATGAACCGATGCACAAGCTGATTCACCACAAGCGTACAAACCAGGTACTACCGTATCCTGATTGTTTTTTCTTGTCAAAACTTGACCTCTGTAGTTCGTAGGTACACCACCTATAAAAAATGTAAATTTGTTGTAAATTTTATCTGCCTTTCAAACTGTAAAATACAAAAAAAATGTTGATTTATTTCTCACAATAACTAAGTATATAGCAGTTTCTTTTGAGAATTTTCTGAATCAATTGTTAAGATTATAGGTAATAAATTACAACTACCAGCAGTAATTCATACGAGAAAATAATAGCAATAACAAATACACAATCCTACACTTTCTTATATTCAAAGCAATATTTCTTTAGATTTTGATATTTTTATATATAATAAACTAATTTACGTATACTGCAGTATAATATAGCATTTAAAATTTTTAACGGTAAAAAGCTGTAAAAATAAACGTGTAAAGTATAAAAAGATTGTTTAATAACTTTTCAGGAAATTGTTTGCACGAAGAAAACATTAAAAATCTTAATATATAACTATACAATTAATTAAAGTATAAAATATTTTACCCATATTGTAATGGACAGTAGGTAACACAGGAATAGGCTCACGTGTGACATCAACACCAGCGAAAATCATCGCGGTTTCCGAAATACCTGGAAGCCTAGCAGCTAACTGCTCGGGCGGTAAATGATGCAACTGAAGATAAATATGATCTTTCTCAGGTCCGACACCTCTGGAATACGAGTTGGCTATTATTATAACATACTGTTTATCTGTGTAACTTTACCGAAGCAGTTAAAAATTACTATTTTCGCAACTTATATTACCTGCCCTCACGGATTTCAATAGTCATCGACCTTGAAACGACGTCTCGAGAGGCAAGATCTTTAGCGACTGGTGCATAACGTTCCATAAATCGTTCACCTTCGCTGTTTACTAAATAACCACCTTCGCCTCTGCTACCTTCGGTAATCAAGCAACCAGCTCCGTAGATTCCTAATAAAATAGACACATTAAGTTTCGTTCAAACAGAAAGAAAAAAATATTTAAATCGAAGTAGTTACAAAAGGATAAAAATAAGAACTCACCCGTTGGATGGAACTGAACGAATTCAAGATCCTGATTAGGCAAATTGGCTCTCGATACCATGGCCGTACCATCTCCTGTACAAGTGTGAGCCGAGGTACACGAGAAATAAGCTCTTCCGTAACCACCGGTGGCCAGCACCGTGTTCTTAGCCCGAAATCTATGTAACGTTCCGTCCTCGAGACAGAGTGCGATCACACCTCGGCATTCGCCATCTTCCATAAGAAGATCCAACGCAAAGTATTCGACGAAGTAGTGGCAATCGTAACTCAATGATGTCCCGTACAGAGTGTGAAGTAACGAATGACCGGTACGATCGGCAACGCAGCAACATCGATGAGCTTGTCCTCCTTTTCCAAACTTAAGCGACTGTCCTCCGAACGCGCGTTGATAGATTTTCCCTGTTGACATAATATTTAAATATGAGTAATTAAACACATTTTTATAATTTTAAACTAAATGTTTTAACGCGTACTCACATTCGCATAGTGATATATAATGTAAAAGTTTTAAGGTTTATCGTGACTTTTATATATTATAGATATTTAATAAATATAAAAGAAAAGGTATTATTAACATTGTCGATTTATTAAGCAATTAATTTTTATTTTACTAGGAGAGACTGAATATAGAAGTTGTAACGTTCGATATTTCGTAACTACACATCATATTACTTGTTTAATAACCTGCAATGGTGTAACATAAATTAACTGAACGTTTCTTATCTCGACTGAAGGATCCAATTAAACGATATAATCCTTTATAATTACAAACATTATGTCAAATTAATTTGGATAATTATAATTACTTAGTGATAAATAAAGAAATAAACAATTTAATTAATGTTTAGTGATGAAAATTATATTTAATGATACAGTGTGTATTTTGTTGTGAATAGTGAATAAATAGTATATATTTCAAATTTTCAAATAGCAGATAAGAGTATATATAACAGATAACTTCATACATTTTTGAAAAAAAAAATAATAAATGAACGTACATTTGTAGACAATTGAGTAGAGATTTGATGTAGGTTCATATGCATCTACATTTTCCTTTTCTAAATTCTGTTAATCAAAAACTCGTACTTCAAGAAAATTTTTGCAAAGATTCATCGAATTATGGTGTTATAAATACTGTACAACATTTTATGACAGTATTTCCCATCGTTATAATAAAATGGAAACAGAAAATTTGCGGGAAAGCAGCAGTGAACACGAAGAGCAGGTCAACCAGAACGACGATCGGGATGACGTTCAAAGTAACGAAGTCACGAAAAAACCGGATGCCGAAACCAATAAGAGACGTTCAGAGTATCAAGCTACTACAAGTCGCAAATCGCCAAAGCACAGCAGGTAATTATGTCATATAATTGGCATATTTACTTATGGTGTAAAATTAAAATTTCATTTACTCATAGTAACTATTGCACATTTTAAAATTACTTTTACGCGCAAACAACAGTTTTTGAATAATTTTTTTTGTTACATAACATTGTGAAGAAAGTGGAATATTAGACATTTGATAAACTATTTATGCTAATTTTAGAATAAAGTCACGGTCAGTCACACCATTAAAAGAACATGCAGAAGTAAATCGATCACAAATCAAATCACATGGGAGAAGTGCTAATGCTTTCATTAATTTTATACAAACTTACAAAAAGGTAATAGATTTTTAAAGACACGAGAAGCATTAGAATATTACATAATGAATAAATAATACTTTTTACAAAAACGAATTATTTTAAACTTTAGAATTATCCTGACACAAATCAAAAGGTCTTTGAAATATGTGGTAAAAAGTGGAAAAATATGACAGATGAACAGAAACAACCATTTATCGATGCTGCGAATGAAGTGAAAAAATTGAAGTATCGAAAAACTGATGAAAATGAAGATCATCCACCAAAAAAATCTGTAACCCGTGTTATTAAAAGAAAAACAGAAAGTAAACGAAAAGAAACAATCCAGAAAAAGCCCAAGGTTTTACTTGCACTAATAATTTTTGCTTTTATATTGTTTAAAAGTTTATAAAGTAACATTTCATAAGGTAAATATGTTTTGATCATTTTTAATTTTTTTATGTAAGGTAAATATTCAGGAGCAAAAGACCAATTCGGAAACTGATACTGCTACACCAGTACAATCGTCGTTAAGTGATGCTGATAGTAATTAATAAATATACTTTTTTAAAAGTTCTGTGTTAAACATTTTTTAATAGAACACATTTTTAATAGAACACATCGATTAAATTGCATACCTATATCTAAAGGGACAGGTATACATGAAATTAGTATTAATGAAAGTAAGTTTCAAATAAGAAATAGCATATTAAAATTTAATTTTTGAGAAAAAGTTGTTAATTATTTGTTAATTAGCATTATTTTATGTATCATAATATTGCATAAAAACAAATTACACTTTACAGTAGTGTTATGCTTTACTGCATATTATAAGTGATTTAATTTTTGTAATGACATAATATTATGATATTAAACATGAATATTGACTAGTTTATGACACAATCATTAGTCACTTTATATAGTCATTGAAAGAGTTCAAATTTTCATTTATACCTCCCTTTAAAACAGTCACTGTTATTCGCAATTCAATGATAATTCAATCATGCTTCATAATGGATGACAGCACTTGATAAATATCTTGATTAACTTACCATCAGCAGTTCGACTAAAAGGCATACCGCAATTTTCTAATTCAATAACAGCTTTTGGAGCTTCTCTAGTCATGTAGTGAATAGCATCCTGATCTCCAAGCCAATCTGAACCCTTGACAGTGTCATACATGTGCCACTGCCAATTGTCTTCTTCCATATTCCCAAGTGCTGCATTAATGCCTCCTTGAGCGGCAACTGTGTGAGACCTTGTTGGAAATAATTTTGTTATGACAGCTGTTTTAAAACCTTCCTCAACCAAACCATAAGCTGCTCGTAGGCCAGCACCACCAGCACCAACAACAACAGCGTCAAAAGTGTGATCTACCAGAGGATAATTTTTGGAAACTCCGTCGGAAACCTTAGCAGCTTTATTATCCGATGTGTAGTGTAGAGAACGATGAGAAATTATAGGTAGGCCTAGCTTATTCTAAAATAAAAATTTAAAAAAAATAATATTAAATTTTTTGAAATTTATTATTTATATAATTTTATTACAAATATTAAATTTTTTTTTCAACTAATTTCCATTATTTATATAAAAGATGACAAGATAAGTTGTTTATAATATTGATTTAAAATGTATCTCTAAAAATTAGATTACATATTCATTAAGTTATATCTAACAATACAATTCATCAATTTTCACTTCAAAATTGTATATTAATATGAATAGATAGGGAACTCAAATGTCAATTTTTATCATAAACTAGAAATAGTTGAATTGAATATTATCATTGACTTAAAAAAAAGGAATAAGAGATACTGATTATTATTTATAAGAAAAAGTTAATTGGGCATTGAAAGATGATTAATTCTTATCAGAAAGCTGTACAGTGTATAAGGTCAGAAACAAGCGTACAAATGTGTATGTGTGTATACTCCATCAATCATTACCGTTCTAAAAACAGTCAACGTATTACATTCAACAAAGTTATGTAAAAATGTAACCAACGCTAAAACTCATACCAATTAAGAAATTAAGATGGCGATTCCACTGAAATGATTATGTATCATAAATTCTTAATTAAACTGCACAATTTTTAGTTACTTCTTTTTATTTATAATGAATAACATTTCCAAGAATATAATTATACAAATAATTATGTAACAGCGTCATACGACTTTGGCAATTTATAAATTTAAAATGATAATATAAATGATATTGCACAAATGTTTGTATTGTTGCACAATATGAAGCACATGACATATTTTGAAATGTGCAAAGCTTTGGTTATTACGCACAGTCCGCAGCCTAAAGACATAAAAACCAATATGTTACACTGAAGATTAGAGGCAAATTTTGTACTTGATGCCTATGCGTATGAGTGCATAATACAAAATAATATCCAATAAATTTACCTTGGAAATCTGAAGGTACACATTGTTATGTAAACATCTAAATATAATAATATACCTATATATATATACAACCGAGAGTAAAAAATGCGGTGTAAAAGAAAAATTGAAATGAAAATCGTGCGTTCCTTTCCTCCGGAATGGAGAATGATTAGTAAGAAAAATAATGATTCAACCGCAGTGGTAATGGAAATTCACGAATACATACATGACATACCAAAAGGTACTTTGCAAATATACAATAATAAATAAACAATCAACCCCGACGTGTCTTCTCGAAGTCTCGACCGAATAAGAATGACGAAAAGCAACCGGCGGGTATTGTGTGTACACGATGCATACACGGGAAAAAAAAAGAGAGAGAAAAACGAATAGACGAGATCGTCTGCTAAACGTGTGTCTCTTTTCCACTTTCTCCGGAGTAGTAGTTAGTCCGTAGAATTTATTAAATTTTATCGGGGAACATGTATAAAACGTGGTTGCACCTGTGCCGAATTCGACACGCATAGAGGTGTATACGACACGAATGTCAAGGAAAACCGAGAAACCGCGTTTGTAAACCTTACGTAACGCGAGATGTCCCAGAAACGTAAAGTATAAGGAGTGTGTGTGTGTGTGTGTCCACAAAATTGCCAAGGGTAAAAAAAAGTAAGATAAGAGAAGTCGCGGGTACCCTCCCGGTATACGTTACGTAACGCGAGGGGAAAGAAAAAAAAAAAAAAAAAAAAAGGGAAAAGTAATTCTTACCAGCGTCGTCGCAGGCAAACCCTTGCCGAGAATGCTCGAAAGCTTCAACATCCCGTTCATGTTGTAAGGATGTAAGGAACTCCCGTGCTTATAACCTTGGAGATATTTTCCTTGTTGTGCCGAAAGTTAGAGGGGGAGTTGGGTGGGTGGGTGAATCGCGGATTTTAACGGGTGTACGAGCTTATCGCGCACCTTCACTTCGCGCACTTCTCGTACGGCAACGTGACGCGCGACTAGCAAACTCCCTCTCTGCTCTCTATACGCGGGCACACTCTCTCTCTCTCTCTCTCTCTCTTTCTACTTAAGTATATAGATTTCGTTTTGCCGCTCCGCGCGGTGGCTCTTTTCCCTGCGCTCTCTGGTGCAACGGAGAGACCACACGCGGCTCCTTCCCTTACTCTCTCCGCTATAGTGTCTTGTACTCCGGCTACGATCGTTTCGTTTCTCTCTCTCTCTCTCTCTCTCTCTCTCTCTTTTTCGCACGCATGTGCTGATTGTATACGCGGTATATTTACGCTCGTCAAAAGAGGAAGACGAAGCGATGCACGCGACACAGTTCTACCAACATTACGTATATAACTGTTTCGCGGTAATTTATACACACACACACACACTATTTTACACTTTTTTCTGGTAGTTACTCGTTCACTTGAACTTTCAAGTTCAACATTTTCATGTGAGGCAAATATTCCGTACGGTAACGCACATAGTACTCGTATATTTTATATTTCCGAGAGTTATTGTCTACGTTGTCAGATCGACCGGTTTACCCGCGAAATTTAAATTTGTATTTTTTTCGTTTCACTTGAAAGTCCACTCGATTGCCGTTGCGGATTTGAATAATCTATCTGTTCGATCGATTTATATTTTGATGATCCAACGATAAGATAAATCTAAATTGTCGAGTTATTGTTCATTTATTCAAATATCAATGGAAATCGTACACATTTCATATTATATATATGTATATTTTACAGTGCATCAATATAATGCGTTAAAATAATAAAAAAAAATATGTGTTCGTGCGTGTAAATATAATATATAATTAATCCTTGTGTACAATTAATCTACATCATTTAATAAAAAAAAAAAAATTATTGTATAACAGAAATGTAAAAATCTTATTTATAATTAGGGCTTGTTCTTTATACCCTTCCCCCTATATTTCCAAAAATAATTGATTTTTTCATAAATCGTTAAAAAATATAACCAAATAAAAATAAAAAAAGACTCGATGGAAAAAAGAATCAGTTTTTAATAATTTAATAACATATCAACTAATAATTATAACTGCTTTATAATAATAAAAAATGAGCTTACCCATCGTAATTTGTATATTTTTACTTATATCATTTCGATGGAAAAACTCATTTTTCCAATAACCCAGTAATTAATCCGATTAACGAAAAAAAAAAAGTAAAAATTTTTTTCCCGCGGTAGGGTAAATACGTCGAACGTGATAAATACACGTCGTATACGATATATACATACAGATTACAAAAATTACGTCTATATAGAGAGGTGTGCTGAGATTAAACGAATCTCATTGGATGATTTTATTTTGTAATCTTCCGGTATCTCCGTAATTCTCCATGTAATATGAACTCTGCTTGTCAATCGACACGATAAAATAACTCGAGCGGTTGGGTACTATGCGGATTAAATGAAATTACCGCGTACATATGTGGAGTTGAGCGCGGAAAGTGACAGAATCTCTGATACATATATAATTGTCGGTTTCTCCTTTATATATATATATATATATTCAATACTCATTACGATAATTTTACATCCTATACTTACATGTATATTCACTTTCCTTCGTCGTTTAGTACGCATACTCGTGCATGTGCGTTAAAAGGTAATATTTTTACTATTATTTATTTACTATCAAACTTGACGTTGTTATTTTGTAATTACATGAAACGCATTGCATTATAAGTATATACGAAAAGGTGAAAAAACAGTTTATTCTATATTTTGATGGGATTTTTCGATTGATTTAACGAGTCAATATGCGTTATTAATTGCACAACGTTTCGGAGACTATTTGTCTCCTTCTTCAGGTGCTGAAATTTTTATTAAAAATGTTAAGTTATTACAATGACCACATATGCAATATTATAAGTTTCCATGTTCACAAATACCTTAAAAATATTATATTAGCATCTACTTAGATTTGTCGTTTAATTTACTATTCGTCATATTTCCAATGTATTGCACTACAAACATTATTTTACAATCAATTATTAATACTATTACGTGTATAATAACAAAGTCAATTTATCAGAGTATACTCACAAAAATCAAAGGAATATGCAGACAATTTTTTCCTCTTTTTCATATTGTAAATATGTTAAAATAAATAAATAAATAAAATATGTATAAGGGACAAAACATCACACGAAGAATATCACAGCAATACTGACTAGTAGAGATTTTTTCTATGCGTTAGAGTTTATTCTATAATTTATATATATATCGAGATAATAATTTAGTATTTAAATTTTTTATTGTTAAATCAAGTTGTATACTTTAGATTAAAATGTAGATAAATAATAAATACAACAAATAATAAAAATAATAAATAATAAATATAGATGTATATTACACTTTTATTTGTATAGAAGTAATATAATATTTTAACGTCTGATAATTCTATACGTAAATTGTTAACTTTTAGTCTTTAACATTGCCTTCCTGTTAGAATATACAATTACCTGTATTATCATCACGTGCAAATGAAAACATATAAGCTTTTCTTATTCTTCAATGCACATCTATTTATCGTTATCGATGAATAATTCAACTGACTCGAATGTATAATAATAACAAACTATTAATTTACTTAAAAATTTATTATTTCAATGATCGTTACTGATTATCTACTCTCTTTAATTTTACCGACATTCGTATGGCTGTTTTCGTAAAAAGAACAACTCACTTTACCTGGTTTAAATAAAAAATTGGTGAGATATCGGGGTTTGTTCTTTATACCCCTCCTTACACTAAATTTTTTTTATCAATCGTTAAAAATGACAAAATATACAAATAAAAATGTAAATTTCATAAATAAAATTTATTGAGTTATTCTTTCGAAATTTATCATTTTTTAACGATCTATGAAAAAAACGTATTTATTTTTTAAAGGGGGTTATAACGAGTAAGATCCAAGGTTATTTTTACCAGGGTAAGACAAAAAGCAAACGATCGACAAAATTTTGACTACAAATATATTCTTTATTGAATGAAGTGGTGGCATTATAATAACGTAAATTACCATCAATTAATATACTGCTTGTATATATATAACTCTACGAATTGTCTTTGACAAGGGTTAAAGCACTGCGAGTAACTTTCATTCAATGCTAATTAAGTCTCACAATTTTTCGAGTAACAGCTCCAAAGTAGGGTTCAATTAAGCTCGAGGCAATTCGACTGTCGCACTCTGCATTGAATCTTCTCACCATGTTTCTTATAAACGTAACGATTGCTCAGTAGGATCTTAATGCCGGCGGTACGTGTTGAGCTTCGGACTCGTCGAGCGTCGTGTCGATAACAGGTCGATAAGAAATGCAAATCTGTCAACCAGTCGGAAAGTGTGAAAAAGGTTCTTTACAAGTAATTGTTTACGTGTCTCTCTGTCGGTATATAGTGTACTTTTAGTTTGAAAAATTATTTTTTAAATAAACTTTTTAAATTATATAAGATAAAATATAGCTCGTGATTAATTCTATAATTATGGTTCGAATTCGAAAAGTTATGTCAAAAGTTACTCATTTTAATATTCCGAATTTTTCGATACACTTTTAAAGGTAAGAAGGTACGTTCCATACGACAGTACATGCAATCCAAAACTTTTAACCACTTCCGTAATGAGTAAGGCAATGTTTTCTTTAATGATCGTTAAACAATTTAAAAAAAAAAATTTTTTTACTCACCGTCATAAAAAAAAGAATATTCTCTCTTGAAAATTAGGTAAAAGCAATAAAGACACATTTTAATTTATTTCGGGATACTTGTTAATTTTAAACTAGTAATTTGTCTTTACGATCAGGAAAAAAAAAAGAATTAACGCATGCTGAATAATCACGTAAACTAGGTCAGAGTTGTATAATCTAAAGGTAAACCACGTATATCATTCGTTTTACACCTAATTATACATTAAAGATATTTTTAAATTAAAAGCCAGTATAATATTATTATTTATCTATACAGTTAATGAACAAAATATTATTTACCGAGCCGTTGTCTTGAGCCCACGTGAGCGAATGTTTGCGCCAATGTTCACTCATTGGTTTTCGTTGCTGATCCTCAATTGGCTTCGAGTAGTCATACTCGTCTATTCGGTTCTGTGTTAAAATAATCAGTTGCTGGGTAAAAAAGAAAATATATATATTTTAATAAGATGAATCTCATTACCTTGTAGTCGTCTCTCGCGTGAGAACCCCTTGACTCTTTGCGGTTTTCCGCTGCGAAAACTATGTGGAGACAGCAAAGTAAGAGGTTTTGCAACTCTAATGCCTCAAGTAAATCTGTGTTCCATATCAATGTTCGATCCTGAACCTATTTCAAAGAGAAACGGATAAGACGACGTGATATATACGTTATATGTTGATAATGTACGTTTTGAATATATGATATGTATATAGATCGATCATAAATTGCCGAAAATTTTTTGGAAAACAGGTAATTCTTTAAACAGTAATAATTACGGTTTTCTTATTATAAAGAAAATTAAAATGCAAGTCAAATACTAACTTTCTATATCATTTTTAAAATTTTAAAAAATTTATTTTTACATTTTTTGTATCGCTTTGAATAAAGAAGAAATTTCTAAAAAAATTTTAAACTATTCCATCACTTGTAATTATCCTAAAAATAAGGATAGTAGAACATTTGAACGTAAGACGAAAGATCTTTAAAAAATCTAAAAGATTTTACTCCATTTGTTTTTCGATAGGATGCATTCTATACAAAAGTTAAAAGTTTGAACATATAACTTTTACGAAAAAGTGATAATACTATATATAAAGTTAAAATCATGGTTGAAAATAATTAATTAATATGATTAATTAATCAAAGAATAATTGATAATTAATTTTAGTAGTTATTAATTGCTGTAAAAGATAATAATAAATTATTAATTATTAATGAATAATTAAAATATTTTTCATCACTGGTTATAATTAATTACAATAAAAATTAATTTATTTTAATATCTATTAATTACTGAAAAATATAATAATAATAAATTATTAATTATTAATAGAAGATAATTACAATTTTTTTCATCCCTGGTTATAATTAATTACAATAAAAATTAATTAAGTACTAATAATCTTAATTAAATGTAAAAACGTTTAAAAATTAATAAATATATTAACGATAAATGTGAACTTACGCATAATTCAGGTAATTCGGAAGTGTACAGATTTGTGATTTCTCGACATCCTCGCTGAAGAATGTTGCACGTTCGAAAAACAGCGCAATATTTTTGCATGGTGCGTTGCATTTTGTCGCGCAATTCGGCTACAGGTATACAACCTTGAGAGTGTCTAGTAGCATCGAACCGACAAACAATGTCCTCGCCGAGATCCTAAAAGATTTTTTATTACACTCATTAAACTAAAATGATTGTACCTAGAAAAAAGTCTTTGCAGAAACGAAAGATGCCCAATAAAAACAAAAACACATCCCATTTCAGACACTAATACAATTAACAAAGTCTTGATATAGAGAGATAAATATTTAGAAAAAAAATTCTCACATTTGGTAGATCTTCGTGAACTTCTCCGGGTCGAGTGAGGCAATTGATATTGTCGGCCACTGCTTTGCCAAAGACTATAAGTTCTAAAAGACTGTTAGCGCCAAGACGATTGGCACCGTGTACTGAAGACGATGCTGTTTCACCGATCGCCCATAATCCTTCGATTACCTGGTCTTCTTCGTTTTCGCGAGTCAATACCTGATGAACGAAAAATATTTTATTTTTCTGCTTTATTAGAGAAAATTAATTAATAAAGTACATTGTATTTAAACGAAATAATTTATATACAAATATGTTTTGAGCGAGTGTTTAAAAAAAAATTGTCTTGATACTTATTATCAAAATTAATTTTAAACGATTTGTGTCGATTAGGATTTTTAACGATATTAATCACAAGGATAAGAAATACTCGATTTTACCTGGCCTCTATAAGTCGTAGGAATACCACCCATATTGTAATGAACCGTAGGCAATACAGGAATGGGTTCCTTTGTAATGTCCACATCAGCAAATATCCAAGCTAAATCAGAAATTCCAGGTAGTTTCGTACGAAGTACTTCAGGAGGTAAATGATGTAATTGTAAATTAACATGATCTTTGTGCTCTCCTACACCTCTGAAATATAAAAGAAAATTTTGTTTTTTGTTTTTTAATCATTTTGATATTTTAATAAAAGTAATTAGAATAAATCAAAAACTTATTTCCAAATGTATAAGAAACCCAACACCTAAAAAAATTACTAATAAATCGGGTCAAATTACAAAAAATGAGAAAAAAATATTGCAAGAAAATTTTGGACACCGCCCATACTTGTAAACACCCCCTGTAGATGAAATTACAGAGATCTACACGTTTCAACCCAAAATTCTATCAAAAATATTGAATTAAAAATCTGAACAAAATTCATACGCATAGCTTAAAACATAGGGAGTACCTGAAGAATTAATTTTATAAGTAAACATAATTTGTGTTAACTATAATTGAATAAACATTTTATGGTCAGTAATTCTTCGTCAAAAAATGCGTAATCTTTCAATCTAAACATTGTAATCAAATTATCGATTTAAAAATCTGCAAAAATTTGAGTATATTGTTCAAACTGTTCGACAGGATTTTTTCAAAAAATCATTCTTTTGTTTATCAAAAAATATAACAAATGACCATTTTCTGACTCCGACATCCTGTTAAAGGGATTGGATACATAATATTTACCGACCAAGTCAATAGAGATGACAGAGTTATTCTGGATATATAAATAAAGGAAATAGTGGAAAATAAAGACATTAACGTCCTTCCTTTAACTATTATCTATCACTGTGAAATTTCAAACAAAAATAATGGCATTAGAATTAGATTTACCAGAATTGCAACATCGGAAGCAGACAAAGTGCAGTCAAATTTCCTTCTAATGCCATTTTGTAGCGCAATTTTTCTATTCTTGTTTGAAATTTCACACAGTAATAGATAATAGTCAATTTATTTTATTTATTCAACAGAAACAATTTTTCATCTCTATTGACTCGGTCGGTAAATATTGAGTATCCCATCACCTTCACTAAGATATTAGAAGATATATACGATTTGAAAGATAAATTTGAAAAATCAGTTAATGTCGGTAAGTGTTTATGTTAAATGAAAATGCGTCATCCACTTAAATTAGAAAATTTACGATTGCGTTCGTAGGTTTTCAGTGTGTAATGGTGTCTTCTTCTTCTTATTAGTATTATTTAATGGCCGTGGTTGTCTTACTGCGACTCCGATACGCCAGAAGTGTAATGGTGTCGGTAGTTTAAGGGGGTGTCATACTCAATTAAAAATTCAAATTTCGCGCCACAGAAGAAAAAACCACTAAATTATTTGTAAAATGTAATTTAAAAAATGTAATTTTCTTATATTTAGTGGTGTGAATTTTAGCACCAGATTTTTTAAGGAGGTAAGTATTTATTTTATAATTTATATTTACTAATTGATAGATCGTTTGATTGATCTACTGTGATGATTGTAAGTCTGGCCGGTGTCCACAATATTTTATTTTTTTCATTTTTCGTAATTTTGTCCGATTTATTAGTAATATAGAATTTAAAAATGAATTATTAATTAATCAGACATAAAATAAATCTATTTTTTGAAAAATATGTATACCTCCCTTCGAGTATTTCCATCGTAATTGATCGAGAAACAACATCTCTCGCAGCAAGATCCTTAGCATTGGGTGCATATCTGTCCATGAAAAACTCAGCTTTGGAGTTGACGAGTCTACCTCCCTCGCCACGACTTCCTTCCGTCACGAGTACTCCGCTTCCGTAAATTCCTGTGTACGGATTACCGTGTATTATATATATAGGTATACACATATGTATGCATAATTATTAGATAGCTCGAGAATAGACCATTATTTTTTCCCCGCGGTTAAAGACTTGGTCGACTTTGCGAACTCTATACATATATATATTTTAATTTATGGTGGTACTACGATGCTCTTCCTCGTTATTGTGAGAAAAAAATATAACGGTTGTTTAGTCTTTATGCGTAATATACGATTTAACATGTGAATCACAGTCCCTTCATATTATTACCGTCAGACACGTCAATTTTTTACTCGTAAATTACGTATATGTAATAATGAAAAATATGACTTCAAAACCCTTCTGTTTACACAATAAATAATTATACGTTTATCCGTGTAAAATACGAAATATTAAAAAATTCCCGATTATCGAAGCAAGGAGATATCGAACGCAGAAAATGGTAAGTTTTAACTTTTTTTTTTTTTTTTTATTCTTGATTTGTGCCCTCTTTTTTCCTGGCACTTCCTACCGTTTATCCCCTGGGGGACTTTAACGGTGTCCACCTACCACCTATGTGTGGGTGCTTTATCCCTCCCTTAAAACCCCACCATCTCGCATTCGCCCGGGGTTATGCCCGTGGATGAGGGAAACCTGTGAAGCAGGGAAAACCTCACCCGAGATGGCCGGTGTATTCGAAACATTCTTTTGGGTGTCAAAGTCACATTGCGTAGGCCTTGACACCGAAACCGAATGTTTCACACCTCCCGCTCACGTTGTGGAATGTGAAAAACACTAACCGATCACGAAAGCCGCACGAGAATGGTCTCCCATCCAAGTACTAACCGCGCTCAGCGCTGCTTAACTTTCGCGATCGGCCGAGGTGCGCTTCCACCACTCCGCCACCGCGTCGGTCCTTCCTTAACTATTATCTATCACTGTAAAATTTCAAACAAAAATAATGGCATTAGAATTAAATTTACCAGAATTGCAACATCGGAAGCAGACAAAGTGCAGTCAAATTTCCTTCTAATGCCATTTTGTAGCGCAATTTTTCTATTCTTGTTTGAAATTTCACACAGTAATAGATAATAGTCAATTTGTTTTATTTATTGAACAGAAATAATTTTTCATCTCTATTGACTCGGTCGGTAAATATTGAGTATCCCATCACCTTCACTTAAGATATTAGAAGATATATACGATTTGAAAGATAAATTTGAAAAATCAGTTAATGTCGGTAAGTGTTTATGTTAAATGAAAATGCGTCATCCACTTAAATTAGAAAATTTACGATTGCGTTCGTGGTTTTCAGTGTGTAATGGTGTCTTCTTCTTCTTATTATTATTATTATTTAATGGCCGTGGTTGTCTTACTGCGACTCCGATACGCCAGAAGTGTAATGATGTCGGTAGTTTAAGGGGGTGTCATACTCAATTAAAAATTCAAATTTCGCGCCACAGAAGAAAAAACCACTAAATTATTTGTAAAATGTAATTTAAAAAATGTAATTTTCTTATATTTAGTGGTGTGGATTTTTAGCACCAGATTTTTTAAGGAGGTAAGTATTTATTTTATAATTTATATTTACTAATTGATAGATCGTTTGATTGATCTACTGTGATGATTGTAAGTCTGGCCGGTGTCCACAATATTTTTTTTTTTCATTTCTCGTAATTTTGTCCGATTTATTAGTAATATAGAATTTTAAAATGAATTATTAATTAATCAGACATAAAATAAATCTATTTTTTGAAAAATATGTATACCTCCCTTCGAGTATTTCCATCGTAATTGATCGAGAAACAACATCTCTCGCAGCAAGATCCTTAGCATTGGGTGCATATCTGTCCATGAAAAACTCAGCTTTGGAGTTGACGAGTCTACCTCCCTCGCCACGACTTCCTTCCGTCACGAGTACTCCGCTTCCGTAAATTCCTGTGTACGGATTACCGTGTATTATATATATAGGTATATACATATGTATGCATAATTATTAGATAGCTCGAGAATAGACCATTATTTTTTCCCCGCGGTTAAAGACTTGGTCGACTCTGCGAACTCTATATTTATATATATTTTAATTTATGGTGGTACTACGATGCTCTTCCTCGTTATTGTGAGAAAAAAATATAACGGTTGTTTAGTCTTTATGCGTAATATACGATTTAACATGTGAATCACAGTCCCTTCATATTATTACCGTCAGACACGTCAATTTTTTACTCGTAAATTACGTATATGTAATAATGAAAAATATTACATCAAAACCCTTCTGTTTACACAATAAATAATTATACGTTTTATCCGTGTAAAATACGAAATATTAAAAAATTCCCGATTATCGAAGCAAGGAGATATCGAACGCAGAAAATGGTAAGTTTTAACTTTTTTTTTTATAAACCCTGAACGTTAGGCCCTTAGGCACGTTTTAAATAATATACCCAAATTTTTCCAGATTTTTAAAACCATAATTTGATCACGATGTTTGGGTTGAAAGATTATGCTATTTTTGACTAATAATTACCGAACAAAAATTGTTCACTCAATTGTTATCAACAAAACAGATTTTTGCTTTAAAAAATCAAAACTTCGGGTTCTTTTATTTATATTTTAATTTATACGTAAGAATTTATTAAGATTTTTAATTCAATATTTTCGATATAACTTTTGGGTTAAAAGGTGCAGATTCCTGTAATTTGGGTCCGACCTCCCGTCAAGTGCAAATAAATGAAAATATCATTTCCGTTGACGAATCGCGGTATTACCTGTGGGATGAAATTGTATAAATTCCATATCTTGAAGCGGTAAGCCGGCTCTACTAGCCATCGCCATGCCGTCGCCTGTGCACGAATGTGCACCTGTACAAGATTGATAACATCGACCCGCACCACCAGTCGCTAATACCTATAGCATATTTTTTTGTTTCATTTTTCATTATTATACTTATTATTCCGAGCGGATCGTTGTTGATTATTTTTCATATACACATTTTATAGATACAATTTAATTCAGAAAAATAAATAATTTTCCTTTGTGTAACATTGAAGTGAGCTGAATGAATAATTAAAAAAATATTATGGAAACGTATCACTTTTATGCACAGTTCGACACTATATAAGTGTACTTTCAATTTAATTTTGTACGACCATCTATTTTTATGTTAACATAATTACGAATTAATATTTATTTGTATATTTCGTTAAAAACAAAATTCGAGTACTGCCATGATATAAATTAAACTTTTTAAATACTTGTTTATCATAAATTAAACAATAGGAGTTAAAAAAAATCATTGAATATTTATTATTAAATGACACAAGAAAGGTTAAAAATAATTAATATATAAACTCCTAATATACCTCGTACTAAATGTATGTATAGTATTAATTTTCAATAATCACATTATACTATCTATTTTATTTATAGAGTCAGTCTAGGAAATAGACTTCTCTTCTGTATTTAGGAAGTGATCGTTCTTAATCTACCCTACATTTGGAAGCGAGGGTATTTTAAAGTAACTTCCGAAGAAAAATCTAAAATTATATCGAGAGAGGAAAGAAAAAAAAGAAGAAGAAATTGTTACCGTGTGATGGGCTCGAAGCGATGTAGCTGGCCCGTCTCGAGTTCCCAAGCTATCACACCTTTACAACACTTACCATGGAACAATAAGTCCAAGGCAGTAATATTCGACAAAATAATGAATGTTGTAACGTAGACTCTGACCGTAGAGCGTGTGAAGTACCGAGTGCCCAGTACGATCGGCTACCGCGCAAGATCGATGTGCTTGACCGCCTCTGCCGAAACGGAGGGTTTGTCCACCGAATGCGCGTTGGTAAATCTTCCCGTCGCTCGTACGACTGAACGGGCAACCTTAAAATTTTTTTTGCAAATTGTATACTTTTTTGTAAACAAAAAAATAAGCAAGTTTTTAAAGGTATATCAGACCTGGATTGCAGATCTTTTTCAACTTAAGAATTATATTTAAAATATGAAATTTTAATAATATTCATAAAGATATACTGTGAAACACGACGAAGGGCTTGACGTTGCGATTTTTTCGAAAAAAGTAATATTCTTCATTTATTTTAAATAAACAAGATTTGGTCGGTAATTTAATAAGCACTATTTCCAACACAAAAATCATATTGATATTAACAATTTAAAAATCTAAAAAAATCATACGTATTGTTTAAAGCAAATACAAGAGCCTGACATAGCCAGATTTTTAAAAATAATAACCCATTTTTCATCAACACATACCATTTTTAGGGTCCGACATCTCCTTAATAATCATTTTAATTTTTAGTTATTGTTTTTTTTTTCGTAACGACAAGAATTATGTAGTAAATGTATAAATAATACGACAGTCTAATATAATAAATTGCATAATTTCTTGAATCCAAAGAAATGAAATATATTTTTCTATAATAAATCTCCTCTCAGATGCATAAGATATAATTCCACATACATCCTATTTAAAGTAAAATCGAATAACTAATAACGACAACGAATAATAAAAATATATAATTACATAAATTACAGATTATTGTTATATTCTAACTAATTGACAAATCCTCTAAGGTTATAATATGACTTAATACAATAGAACAGGTATAGATTAATACACTTATTATTTTTATTATCGATACATCGTAGAAGATGATTGTAAATTAATTTATAAATTTTATTACTGAATAAAAGACTAAAATAAAAATAAAAATCTGAAATAAAAGAATAAAAATTAGTATAGATCATTGAACGGAAGGCACAGAGTTGATCTATCATAATTTTTGATATAATTATAGCAAAAATCACTATGGTATATTGTATCTTTTGCTACTTTGACGTATGAAAAATTACTATGTTCGTATTAAAATTTACTATGTTACATAGCAATTTTTATTGCGACGCGTGTCCGTCCTTCCTAACCACACACTATACTAATTTTTCGTACAGTTATACTGATATTTACAATAAGGTTTCTCTCAGTGTACAATTCGACTCGTTAAATCAATCAAAATTGAATAGCACCGAGTCGGGAGCATAAAAAGAGCCATAGTTGAAATAATAAAAAAATAATCAATCGAAAATATCATAAAAAAAGAAAATATCGAAGAACCTTACCAAAATTTTCAAGTTCGTAAACGGCACGTGGAGCCTCTCTGGTAAGGAAATGAATAGCATTTTGATCGCCAAGCCAATCGGAACCCTTGACAGTGTCGTACATGTGGTAAAGCCAGTTATCATCTTCGTGATTCCCGATAGCCGCGTTAATACCACCCTGAGCAGCAACTGTGTGAGACCTCGTTGGAAATAATTTGGTGACCACGGCAACACGATAACCTTTGTCACCCAAACCAACAGCCGCTCGGAGTCCTGCGCCACCCGCGCCCACGATCACCACGTCGTAGCAGTGATCGATCAGTGGATATTTCTATTATTTTTAATCACATTTTATCCACTTTGTATTCGAATATACAATACGTAATTTTACTTGTATAACAATCACTTTTTTAGGTTACCAGAGAAAAATTAATGATAATCTTACATATCGATAATATTTTAAAAATAAACCAAGAAGTGAGAAAAAAAATATTTTTAAACGAAAATAAACGTTATAAATATATAAAAACATACTTTATTACTCCGTCGCTTCAATAAATCGCGTTAAGTAATTGAAAAAATAGATAATGATATATTTAATAAAAACTAAAACTAATCGAAGATAAAACTGCGAGTAATCTTACTGCGTCGTTAGTTTTGCATTTAGCTTTTTCGGACGAGGTGACGTTTACGTGAAGCTCTCTTCTTATTCTAACTTTCGTAAAGGTGTCCTCTCTGATACCTCGCTGCATATATAAAATACGAATATTATTTCCACGCGTCTATTACGCGTTATTACTATATTCTTACCAATAAAAAATTGTTCGTCAATCTTTGCACCCGGAACATTCTTAAACTTTAATAAAATAAATATTTTCGAGGTTAAAATTATATCGCGTATCCTCTAAATATACATATAGGTATACTATACACTATGGGAACAAAAGAATAAATGAAAACCAACGCCATTTGTGTTCGCATATAAATATATCAAGCATGGTTTTATTGCACTTGCAAAAATACATATTCTGATTCTAATGATACAAGTTTTTTTTTGTTTTTTAATACAATTATTGCGATTGTACGCACGATATATATTATAATCGATGACTTCGTCGTTTCGTACGTCGAGTGTCGGTTACACACTCTCGCAATTCGAGTTTCTACGACATTATATGTATATATATAATTTATATTGATATACTTGTATATAATAAGTTATCACTTTCTTCGTTATTTTAGTAAAGGAAATTAACGTTTTTTAAAAAAAAAGAAGATCGTTCTTATCGAGAAGAATTTTGCAGTAAAATGTGACTTTATTGTCGACGTTGCGTTCAAATCAATTATTTATCCCGCAAAATTATTCGAAAAATATTAATTAACCCATATGTTATGTAACTCGTTGGCAATGTACAATATCGATGTTAGAGAAGCTCGTAGTTTATCCTAAAAAAAGACTAGATATATATAAGTAATAATATTCATTAATGTGACAATTCGTTATCTCGCTCGTGTGTACACACGCAAAAGTTCTTCTCAATAATTTTGATGTATATATATATGTTAAAACGAAAAAAAAAAAAAATTGTCGAAAAAAAAAATGCGATAAGAGAAATACGAATAAATAATAATTTAATTGTATCGATGATGAATAAATAACAGCTATTCAGTTCTGTGCTATTAAATGTATTCATAGGTGCTCCGTATATTTGCTGCATTATTCCCGTTATTCGCTTCGTTAATCGTGCGATCGACTAATACATATATATATGTATACCCAAGGCGTCAAATTAATACAATTAATATGGCAGTTTTCTACGTTATAAATTCAAAGTTTGACAAAGTTAAGTAAAAATATATGTTATATCACGCAACTGATCTGTATATATGTGTGTGTCTGGTTGTACGGTGTGAGGTTCAATGGGTGAATCGGCGAATTTTGCGCGTCTCGAATAAATTGCAAAGTCAGTCTTGTTAACATCCAATGTATCAAGGGGAACATCACACTTGGTACATCTCTTTTACAATGGCTAAGATTACAAGGTTGCTTTTTTGATTCCTTTGTTTCTTCCTATTTTTTTTTTTTTTATTTTTCTAATAATTACACGTATACACTTGCAACGGTCGTTATGTCGACGTGTACTTATGAAATACACACTTGAAACTATAGCAACTGGTTTAAGGGAACGAGCCTGGGTTAACATTGAAGGAAAGCTATTCAATCAATAATACTTTGCAGTGGAATAGAAAAAATTTCTTAATTTTTTTAATTGATTGTATTATTAATTACATTCTTTTGCAATTTTAATAATGAACTTACCTAGGAACCACTTGATCGAATAGGCTGAAATTTTTTTAAATATGATTTTAATCCACTTTAATGGAACAAAATTTTAATAAAAGTGTAAAGGTTTATATTAAAAAATTATGTATAACCGTTTTTTAAAAAATCATTTTTTATCGCAATTTTTGAATTATTAAAATAATTTCATAAGAGTAATTTTATTATTACAATTGTAACACAGTCTGTTCCGCTCAAGTGCGGATTAAAATGATATTTAAAATGAGATATCCTGCGATAAATCCATAATGGAAAAAAATTAATTAAAATAATTATGTTACAAATAAATTAACCAAAAAATGTTAAATAAAAGTTAATAATAATATAATTTGTTTCAAAAGTTAAAAAAATGCTATAAATTTCTTAAAAATTATTAATCGTTAATATCGACTAGCTTTTCTTTACTTTTATCCCAGGCTTGTCCCCTAAAGTGTAGTAAAACGTATAAGAAGTAATGATACAATTTAAAGATCGTCTAATATGTCACTCGAGTGACAATTTTATTGGAGCTCGATACGTATATATATATATATATATAACATTGCAATGTAATAAAAAATAGATTTCCAGACACATTTCACACTTAGCGCAATTACGAAATAATCCGTATACACGCGAAAAGTGTACTCGATAAAATGTACTTCAAAAGTAACAATTTGATATATAAATCGTCAAAATATAATATGTATTTGTGCGCTCATTAGCGAACACGTAGATGATCGACACACTGATTCTTAAAGAATTCGTATATAGACCTCTATGATGTACAATTACAAAGTATTACAGGAATAATTGACTTTCGCATCGGGGCAGCCTTGAGTAAAATGAAGGAAACGATGTATATAAGCTCTCGATTAAATTATAAGATTAAACAAGCACTTAAACAAATTTATTTATTTAGTTTTTTTTTTTTTTCGTTAACGGTACAATATAATATTTGTTGCGTGTAAATACGTCCGTTCAGTGAGACTTAAAAGTATGTATATATATATTAACGTATACAATAAATTGCGCGATTCGGCACATCCAAAGTGCAGGTTTCAAGTTATGATAAAACAATTTATTGACAATTGATCGACGAAGAATCGCATTGCACATATTATCTTGTAACAAAATTAAAATTTCGGATCGCGATAAAGACGAGCTTTATTTTAAGTAAAAGAAAAAAGTGTACTTTGTAAAAAAAATCATTTATCGACCGTCTGAATGACAGAAACACAAAAATAGTATGTTAAAATGTGCAGTTAGATCTATTTTCTTTTTCAGATATATAAATATAAAATAAAATATTTTCTGCAAATGTTGTTTCAAACGTATACGCCAATTCATAAGACTCGAAGCGCGTCCGCTAAATTTTGTACGAATCAATTTTTCAGATTCCCAAATAACATTTATCGGTGAAGGAAAATATTTTCATTTTTATCGATGTGTAAATGATCGTTTAAAAGCAAAGTGATAATAACAACAACAACAACGTTAATAATAATAATAATAATAAAATAAAAATAATAGATAAAAAAACTACTAATAAAGTAAAATCGTTAAAAAAAAGAAAAATGTATTTTTGTTTTCTGTCATCGGACGTGCAATATTGATAAAATCAAATAACTCTTATATAATGTCAGTCTGTTCGTCTTCACGTTGGTTGATCGATCCTTGAGGCACGAGGATACATCGCGTTCGCAACCGCGAATTTTCAAGTTAAAAACTAGATAAAACGACGAGACTCTCTGTCGTCCCGATGGGTATGGGTGTGCAGCTTCTCGGAGGCCGTGATGGTCGGTAGGAAGCCGCGCGGATCGTCGTATCAGAGTGTCAGTCTCTTGACGCCGCACTCGCAACAAAATTTTGCGGAATCGGGGAACTTGAAGCCGCACTCGTGGCAGAATTTCGACATCTTGAACTTGCTGCTGCTTACGTCGTTTGCGCTGCGCCCGTGGTTCGAATATTTGCGATTTAGACTGTTTAGAAAGAGTAAGAGCACAGATACGGGATCACGACACTTATACAAGACACACAGTGCCACACCTGGAGTTATGCACCTCCAGACATTCGTGGTAAATTTTATTTAGAATTTGTACGATTTCACGCAGATTATTTCGGTAAATCGGTTTGTTCGAATTTACTTTCATCTTTTTTTTTGTATATTCAATAAGGAAACGCCAAAGCCACTTTAGAAATTCAAATTTCGCGCCAAAAATGTAATCGATTATTCCGTGTTTATTGTAAAACTAATTATTTTAAATAAAAAAAAAGAGTTGTCCCCTTTAGCTATCATAAAAAGCAACATTTCTGCCAAGTGAGAGTAAATAATATTGTTTCGTTTTTCTGAAAACTTTGACTTACTAAAAAATGATAAAACATAACCTCTGCGTTTAGTAGGTCAAAGTTTTCAGAAAAACGAAATAATATTATTTACTCTCACTTGGCAGAAATGTTGCTTTTTATGATAGCTAGGGGGGACAACTCTTTTAAATTTATTTAAATTTATTTAAAATAATTGTAATCGATTACATTTTTGGCGCGAAATTTGAATTTCTAAAGTGGCTATGGTGCCCCCTTCAATATAAATATTTTCATTTTAATTACATAATTATTTGTTTAATTATATAAATATTTAAAATTATATTTTAATATAACAATTTAATTGTGTAAAATTGAAATGAAAATATATTGTAGAATGGCTGAGCGAGTATCTGAACACTTTTGTGTACATTTATTGATGAGGATATGTTTTGAGCGACTCAATTATATCAAAACTTTATAATTTACAAGTTATTTTGGACAATAATACGTTAGAATACATTTTTTCATGAATTTACAGAAAAATAATTAAAAAGAGCGAAGAATCTTGATACTGTAATAACGAAGGTTTTTTAAGGATTTTCAACGTCAGTCAGTGAACGTGTTTGCTATTTTGTGGCGCGAAGATTGAATTTTTAATTGAGTAAGACAAAGCACAGGAAAAATATGAGGTTACATGAGACCAATGTATTTTAAACGCGCGTGTTTATTAACTACATTTCGAACATATTTTTATCTTTTACATTATTTAATACGTATCGTTCAAATTTTTTTTCTTTCACTACTAATTTAAAATTTCGTATTCTCCTTAATTCGTTTATTCACTGGACATGCGTCACCCTATTTAAAAATGTTTTAAACTATCATTGCAATTTTCCAAATAAAATTTACCATACGTACACTGAAATTTATTTGACAGTAATTTTAATTTCCCTTTTTTAATTAAAATTCATTTGAACTTTAATAAGTCGTAGAATTTTTTAATAACTTTTAGTAAATTTGAATGAGGTTGTAGTAAAAAATGTTACTTCACAGGTTTTAAAATCAATGAATTTTTATATAGAAGCGAAGAATTTATTATCGATGTTTCTCAGTGTACGACGAATGCAATGCAAACACGAGGAAGAAAATACATAAGCGGCAAGAGAAAATTTCGGTCCGTTGGTAATAAATGTTGGTAATACTTCAATAAGTATATATATACCCAGGGTTGAAAATAATTAATTAATATAATTAATTAATTAAAGAATAATTAATAAGTAATTTCAGTATTTATTAATTACTGAAAAATTAAATTAATATTTAAATTTAATAATTAATTACTGAAAGTTTTAATTAATAATTAATTATAATTTACGGTAATTAATAATTGAAAGTTAATTATATTAATTAAATTTTTCAGTAATAAATAATTAAAAATTTAAAAATTAATGGATGATTAAAAATTTTGTCATGCCTGCATATACCTATACTAATACGAATTAAAGTCACTTAATATAAAGTGTAACGTAATCGAACGAAACTCTATTTTCTTCCTCGTAAAAAGAGTGCAGGTAAAACTCGAAGTAAAAAAAAAGAGAATAAATTACCTGCTATACGCTGAATCAGCACTGAGTTTTCCACCGCACTCCTGCCTCTTGCCACTTTCGGGTGAGGAGAAATCAGCATCATCGTCGCTGCAGTTGATCCTACTGTTGGTCCCCCTTTGATGATGCCCGTTGACGCCGTTCTGTTGCGAGGTGCTGGACAACAACGAAGAACTGGTATCGTTCCGCATCAACGAGATGAGAGAGGGCAGCATTGAGCTCGAGTTCCCATCGTCCTCGAAGGAGCTAAGAAGCTCAGTCGAACAGAGAGTTGGATCGTTTCATCTCAAGATCCGTCGACGATATGATCGAGCTCAAGCTCAAGTTACTGCCATTCAAATTCTTATAATTATTCCCAGCGCGTTGCTGCTGGCTCGTCGTTTCGTTCGAGGGTTTGTTCGAAGGTTCCCTCGGCTTCGACGTCTTGACGTTCCGCGAGAGGTCCGAGCTCCCGGAGGACGAGGAGCTCGAAATTTTCCGCTCGGGTGGCTTGGGCGCCGAGGCCGCGCGCATCGAGTTCGAACGATTACAACCAGCCAGCGGTCGCGCGAGTCTCGCACTCGAGCCGTTCGAGAGCTTCGTCTGTTGTCCGTTGCACGGTGCGAACTCACCGCCACCGAGAGCTTGGTTTTGGTCGATTATCACCCTCCGACCGAGGACGTGCTCGCGATCACCGTGGAGTCGCGAGCTCGTCATCGACGTCGAGTTCGAGGAGGAGGTCAGGAGCTCTCGGGACATCGAGTGCGTCTCGGTACAATCGCTCGATAAATCTGAGGATGTCAGGTCATCGAAACCAGTGGGTGGTGCTATCAGTGAGATTCTTTTATCCGGGTTGATCGTTTGTGACTGTTGACCTTTTTGCTGTTGTTGTTGTTGTTGTTGTTGTTGTTGCTGCTGCTGCTGCTGAGGCTGTTGGGGTTGTTGGGATCTTTGGGATAGTTGAGGTGAAGAGCTGATGGACGGATATTTGGCAAATGCCGATGACTGGGAAAGGGGGAAATTGGGACTGGAATTTGGTTTTTGTGGGAGACAGACGGCTGAACTGTCGGTCGATGACTGGTCACTCGTATCGGAGAAAAGATCGTGAAGCTGCTGCTCGGCCAGTAAGAACGGATTGTAGTCTTTACCTAAACCGCTGTAAATAATTATTTATTCATCTTTATTATCTAGTTAATAAATAGTAAATATCCAAATTAAGAGGACGACGAACAGTCCTGTTTTACCGATATGGATAAATTAATTTTTTATAGAAGAAGTATGGATTTAATGCAAAAAAACAAGACTCGTCCCCACTTATTATAGTTACTAGGAACCTAACGAGATTTTTTTATTTCGATAAAACGTTTTTTTGAAAGAGAAAACTTTCAACCACTGAAAATGCTTGAGATTCCCGTATTGCATGCGTTTTCAAAAATATGTCGTTCTGTATTTCAAAATTTTCTCTTTCGAAAAACATTTTATCGAAACATAAAAAATATCGTTAGGTTCCTAATAACCATAATAAGTGGGGACAAGTCTTATTTCTCACATAAAAAATTAATTTATCATTGTCGGTAAAACATGTCTGCTCGGCGTCCTCTTAAAACATAATGTATCTTTCACTTAGAAAATTATAAGTATTATTTTTAAATTTCTTGAGAACCAAGTAGGTTTTTTGGTTTAAATAAAAAAACCCGTTTACATACAACGTAACAATGGGCTTTTTATTTATCCTGACCCTCAAGAAATTGAAAAATAATACTTATAATTTTTTAAATCAACAATAAAGGGACTTGAAAGACAAGTATTATCATCAATGTGTTTTTTAGATTTTTCTGCAGTTACTAATACGGCTTAGATGCCTTACTTATATAAATTAATATTTATCTTTTATATCTAATTAATCCTCTTTTACGTATTTTATAATACAATGAAGCTGTTTTTTAAAAAATCTTCTTAAAGAGAAATCAATAAATATTTAATTTTACGTTTCAATGTTATTACTACTTACAACTTTCTAAATATTATAAAATAATAAAAGATCAATACAATTTTATTACAAGTCGATATCGTTCACTATAGACATTGAGATTACCATCATTTCCTTTTAATGAATTTAAATTAAAAATAATGTCTTTCTAATCTCAACATCAATTACTAACGATTCCATATATGCAAGGTAAATAAATGTAAGCAACATAATAAGAAAAAGACAATGAGATCCGTTTTGAAGGTATAACGTGGAAAAGAAAGAGATATTTATTATGTGTTAATTTGTGCGAAAATGGCGTGCACGGCGACAAGCTCCATAAAGTGCGACACAGAGGTGACGAAAAAGGCTCGAATCAATGTTAAAAGCCGCTCCGTGGAAAACTTACATTCTACCTCTAAGAATCATAGAAAAGTCTGGATGCCTGCGGACGTAGCTATTCCAGTCACATCGAGGCAGCCGTTCAAAACTCCTACGTAGAAGGCTTGAAAAGCAAATACAAGTGTGTTGTTTTCTTCTACTATTAGTTAGTACAGGATCGTTTTTTTTATTTACTCCTAAATTAACGTACGAAGATTTGTTTGTATAGATCTTTGTTCAATAATTTATTTGATTTTTAGTATGGATTTATTTTATTCTATTGCGCAAATGTGGGAGTAGTGTAAAGGATATTTAGCGAACTCGTCCTACGAATGGTATTCGAAAGAAATTTAAATTTCGCGCCAAAAATTAAATTGATTATTCCGTGTTTATTGCAAATATAATTATTTCACATAAAAATCATGAAGTTATCCTCCGTTAGAATCAATAAAATTTTTGACGCGACATTTAAATTTCTGGAGAAGCTTTAGAACACTATAATCTTTATATTATCCAGAAATAGTTAATAAATAGTTAATAAAATAAATAAATGCTTATCAGCTATACCCATTAAGTCTTAATAATATAATATCCGATAATAATTGGTTATATTTTTAACTAATATAAAAAAAAATAAATTAATATTGAATTTCTTATAAGTATGGAATTGCAAGAAAATCATCCTTGAAATTGTAATTCTCTGGCATTTGTATTAGTCTCGGCGCAACCTCGCAGTCATGACTTTCCAAAATTATTGTCGATCAATCTTACACCTACGTGAAACAGTTAATCTCGAAGTTCAGGTTAATCGTTTTTAACATAGTAAATTGAATTAATAATACGATATGTTGCATTCAGGGTACCAAAAGATTTGGTATAGGTACATCCTATATATCTTCCGTTATTCTCGTGGAATCATATTTACATAAATATGTGCGTGTGGTTTTACCTTCTGAAAATTTTAGATATCACTCTTTACTAAAACAATTGTTTTATTTGCAAATAGAAACGTTAAATTAATTTTATCGTATGCGTGTGTATAAGCGGCATTCCACAAAAATTATAAAATGCATCAATTTTAGGTACAGACTGGAAATGTTTTACAACAATTTTTAGGTGCTGGAATTTATTCGTTCAAAAGTTATTAAGTTCAAGTTTTTTTCAATAACAGCTGTATTTACAGCTATTTATCAACCAATTCTATATAGCATTACATGTAACATTTGTTGTATTCTTAAACTCTAAGTCAATAAACTATATGCCAACATTGAACTTAAAAAAATTGTAACTTCGCCACAATTGATTTTTTTCATTCCGAAGTCTGAAAAAATCTAGAAGCAATACCTTTCGAAACGGTCTGTAGCTTTTTTATGGCCTTCAAGTCTGTAAAAGTTATGATAATTTAAAAATTCGCAACATTTTTTTAGAAATTTAAATGGAAAATACAATTTTAATTTTTGAATTTTTTTTGTTTTTTTTTTTACAATTAACATAAATTTTAACAGATTATTGTGACGAAGTTACAATTTTTTTAAGGTCAATGTTGACATACAGAGTGTGACACATTGACTTTGAGATTAGGAATCTAATCCAGAAGGACAAATTCTGAGAACAATTAGCAAATAATATTACATGTAATGTTCTATAGTAAAAGTTGATAGATTTTGTGATAAATAGGTGTTGAAAAAATTTAAAACATTTAACGTTTTGAGGTTAGAATAACTTTTGAACAAATAGACTCCAGTAACTAAAAATTCTCTTCTGTTTTCTCGGTAATATTTCCAGTCTGTACCTATATACATTTAAAAAATTTTAATCCGACCACTTGACGTGGAATGCTCCATATACACACATAGTTAAGTGATACAAATCGTAATAAATAAACTATTGTTGTAGTTAATCTAACACCTATTTCAGAAGGAATTATCATAATTTTAGGTAGTTTTCGAACGCTATACCTTCGACGTTCTCCATGAGCAGATCGGTGGATCGAAGGGCAATATCGATGTTTTGGAAGCTCATCTTCCTCTCCGTCATCGTCTACTGGCGAGTCGAGTTCAATGATTCCACGAAGCGATTGTGGTTTCGACTTGACCAGCTTTTCCCTACGGTATTCGAATCTTTCCTTACGATCTTGGGTATGACTGGGTGTTCTGGAACCGATGCTCGGTAGGAACGTCTCTCCGCAACCGATTTTTTCGAGTCTCGTGATCGTACAAATTTCTTTCTCGAAGTGCGTGGGCTTCGACGCGCATTTTACCGACACGTTCGCATAATCAGGAGTGAATATCGCGTCTTTCTCGCCTTTTGCGACCATACTTTCATTCAATCTGTTTTGCGTTATAATCGACTTATTTTTATTCTTTATCTTTTTACGGTCGTTTTAAAATAATACGGGAAATTTGTGATTATTTACGTTTTGTTCGCAAACGATTGAATTGTATTATTGAATAATTTGTAAACAAAAATGTGATAATTCATGCGAGAGTGTATGTTATTTTAAAATTACGTATAATTAAGAATATAAGAATTAAATATTATTAAAAAGTAATTTTAAAGAAAATAAATAATGCGATTAATTTTTTTATATTTACGACCTTCTCACCTCGTTTTTCTATTTTTTCGTGTGTCTTTATCATTGTTCGTTAGATCGTTCGATATTTCCATCCCCTTTATTTTATTCGTCACGTCGACAAGCGACGATCCTTCGCTATCCTCGACAAAATTTTCCGTGAGTGTAAACAAATCGATTTCCTTAACAATTTCGGAGGCATTGCTCTCGACGTCCTCGGGATTGTCCAGGTCGAACATCTCCTGTTCCCCAATTCTGATACTCGACGTTTCGCTGAAACTCGCCACGTCGTTTCTGTAATAATCGTAAACGACGGCTGGGTGTCGCGAGATGCTCGGGGTTTTATTTTCGGGAACACTCGGGGACGCTGTTTCCGGGCTGTTTTTTGTCGTCTCGCGACGTCGACGTCGCGTTTCATTTTTAGACGACGAAGCCTCTTCACCGATCTCGCGCTCCTGACGTTGCCGCTCCTGCAAGAGCTTACGACGCTTCGTCAATGGTTTATCTTCCGAAGACTCGTCGTGCACTTGTCGATTACGATGGCTCGAGTTAGTCGTCTCGTCGATTACGTAAGTAGCGCATCGTAGACTTGAAAAATCGGACTGCGACGTTTGCGTTTCGATATGATTCGGGTGGAGATTCCTTGCTTCGGGATCTGTTTACAAATCGTACTTTGGGATTCTTTGTCGTATAGGTAATATCATCCGGGATACTTCAGAATTAATAATATATTTTTTTACATTTCCTTAAAAAGTTATCAAAGTGATCAACGTTTTAAAGTATGAAAAGTAATCGTAGTTATATATATGTAGAATGGATGAATGTGAATTAAATTTGCCTACATAAATATGAGTACTTATCTTTTGTTTTGTGTGTTTATAAGATTTAATGGTTTTACCATTGATCCTCTCGTCAACGTTAATCGATGATTTTTCGATGTTTCTCGCTTGGCGTCTTAAACTTTCGTAATTTATTTCGTAGATTTTCGGAAGTTTATCCGATTTTATCTCTACGATGTTTGGCATGCTCTGACATTTTTTTGGGTTCGTCATCAATTTATATTGCACCGTCTTCAACGAATTTAACGTGATATTATCTTTAAGAGGTTCTTCGTGATTATCGTCGGTTTTACAATTTTTCAAATCCGGCGAATCTTCGAACGTTGCTTTTACCGTTGTATATTCATATTTTTCGGAAACGTCCAAACTATCACCAAAACTGACGTCGCCGCTTTCGAGATCGTCTTTCTTAAACGTTTTCGTCGAACTGTCGGATAATCCTTCTTCCTCATCTGAACTCTCGATGTTCATTACTTGACTGCCATTGTCACATCGTAACAAACGAGCGCTTTCCACATTTCTAGATTCTATTTCATCCATTATATTCCAACCAATAATCGTCAGATCTAATTTCGAATCTGACTTTTTACATTCATCCACTGTCTCTTCGTTAGTTGAATTCTCTTCTTCGACGCTCGAGAGACCAGTAAAATCCGAAAGAATTGGTTCCTCTTCCTTATCGATACTCTCGACCTCTTTATTCTGGTGGACATCGTCACGTATTTTATTCCACGTAACAAAATCGTGCTTTCGTTCGTGTTTACTCGCGCCCTCTACCTTTTTATCCTCAATTTCGTAAGTGTCAAATTTGTAAAATTCCCTCTTGAGTCTTATTTTTTTTCGACACTTCGTATCGTTATTCTTATCGTCGTCTGTATCTTCGTTTTGCGCGTATTCGGGTGCAGGTAATTTTGAATTGGACGACAGGGAGGAGGCTTTTGACTGCACGGTTTTCGAGGGAAGAACTTTGGATAACAAATGAAGACGACGCGTGTCGAATAACTTCTTCATTGCTGGGGAATTTAAGGATGCGTGGGAATTGGATTGCCTACAACGGAAAAGGAATACTAGGATGTATATACAATTGCGAAGATAAACGTTCGATTATCTTCGGAAATTTGATAATACCTTAAAAGATAACGAGAATTTTCGGAAGATAATGTACCTATTTAAAAACTATTTTCATCAAAATTTTGTATCATTGTTCGTTTTCCTTGCAAAATAGTTGAATAAATTGATAAATGTCCATCTATAATTTATGATGATTATCTTAGAAATTTTGTATTAATCAATGAGCAGTTAATAAAACTACTAGATGATTGTTTCCTTATAAACATGTATAAGGACTAGTTAATACGTTTGTCGCGATAAATTAAGAAATTAAGTGGCAAATACAAAAGATGCTTTATATTTAAGTATTTCAAGGTCTTTTAGTATAGATATATTTTTAATTTTCGCGAACGAAATTAGTAAGCAATATAGTAATTATTAATATTTAAGCGATTGAGGGGAGTCCGTAGAGTGTAGCATCAGATATCGCCACCCGAAAATTTGCGAGCAAAAGTGGCGCTGACGTCAGGTGGACCTGAGTTCACATTCGACAACAATTATAATGGACAATTAAAGAAAATAGAGTTTCTACCACACAGAATCGAAGTTCAACGCCATATCTTTTGATGTGTGATTAATTACATATTACTTAGCTTATCGAAAAGTCAGTATTTTCGACGAATAGTGATAAATACGAATGACGCTGAGAGCACACGCCGAAGTTACTTTGTACTTATCGCTTTTTATTGAAAATACTGACATTTCGATCAGCTAAGTGACATGTAATTAATCAATACATCAATAGCTATGGCACTCAACTCTTATTTTATGTGGTAGAAACACTATTTTTCTTAATTGCCCCTTATAATTGTCGAATAAGAACTTAGCCCACCTGGCGGCAGTACCACTTCTGCAATTTCCGGGTGGCAGATTTGTGAAGTTATCGCTTCATGCATTCATGTACATCTTCAAAGTTAAGGAGATGTGATAGATAAATTACAGGGATCTACTTTTAAAGACTTAAATTTTCTGCAATTACCATGAACATGACACTTGAGTAATATAGAAGAAGCTGAAAGAGATATTTTTTCAAAATAATTAATTATAAATTAATTAAAAATTAAAAACAACTTTTTCGTCGATAATGATTAGGTGAAAAATTGATCCTTGCGGCTGCATGAAAATTTCGATCATTTAGTGATAAAAAATGTTGAAAAAAATTATACGTACTACTCAAAGTAGAAGAGCGTTACAGAGAGATTTTTTGATAAAAGTCAACCCATTGCTAATTAAAAAATAAATATTGATTTCAACTTTTTAGTATCACATCTCCTTAATACGACGTATTATATTGTCAAAATTAATTAGTAGCTGTTTATATTGTTAGTAAAAATGCTTTTGTTCACAAAATAACACTGTCCAGTATTACAATCTCTTACAATGGCAAATAGCTGTGTAACGATTTAAAATATTAACGAGAAGTTTAAAAATGGCACAAGTTTTAATACAAGCATTTAGGCAATTAACGTTACAATGATCGTGTGACTGCTACATCACTACGGTTATAAAAGTCTCGTTTGGTTTGTAAATCAAAGTGAAAGAGTAGGAGGGAATAAACGACAATGTACCCGTTTTTGCACTCACCTATTCGAACGATCAATCGGTCGAGATTTCAGCGGTCCATTACTCACGATTGGCGATTCCTTACTCGTTTGACCTGGTCGTTTTCTGGAAAAAATATTCGATATTGTACAAATAGTCTTGCATAAATAGTGATATAGTATTGTTTAATAATTGGTTAAGTATTACATTCGTTATAGATAAAATAATAATAATTTACGAACGGTCTGTACCAAAGTTAAGTAGATTTTGCAAAATGAAACACGCAAAGAGAGAGACAGTAATTTTTATTTTTTAGTCCTATTATATTTGCTCGACTATTACATACGATTAACTACAAAAAAGTTTACATTTCAAATTTAAATGTTATGTCTATTTACCACGTTTGTTTTGTAACTTAAACCAATTGTGATTAAATTTAATTATATCGAACACGTCATTGAAATCACCTCTTGATTTGATACGCTACTTTAGGAATATTAACGGGGTGCCATATAGTCAATATTTATCCTCCCTATAGCTTACCGACAAACGCGATAATTGGTAATAAATTTGTAAATAACTAGTGGATTTGGGCTACGCGCGCCGATGTTTTGTTTTCGATTGATTTTCGAGTTTTTTAATGCTCGAGATCGAGATTCGAGTTCTTCGATTCGAGCGCTCACTCAATTTTATTTGTATAAATAAAACGGTACGCGAAAAGATGAGAAAAGGGAGGGCTTCTTTTATCTTAAAAAAAACTTTTCTTAAAAACGAAATAATATTTCAGTTTATTTTATGATTTTTGATAAACGATGGCGCATCTCCTCTTATTTTTTTTATTAATTATTCAACAAAAATTGAGTATTGAATCCCCTTAAGTCCAAACTGATAAATAATAGTTTACAGAGTGAAAATATAATTATATACGTTAAACCATTAAATTAATTTATTATGCGTATTTAATATGCTCTGATTTAATTTCTTGAAGTACGGTTTTTCGAAGCTTTCCATAATTTTTATTAATATCGATATTATACTGGGAAAAATAATAAATCGTGTATCTGTGAGTAAATGAAGAAGGAACCGCCACGGCATTGCATCAATTACATCAAACGAATTGAGACAGAAAGAAAGGAAACGAAAAGAGTCATCGAGAGTTCCAAGAAAACGTTGCTTTGGCATCGAGCCAACGTCCCGGAGTACATTTTAGGATCTTATAACCCACGTTTAGTGCTTCTAAATAGGAGGGTAATTTCAACGCGCGTATTTCATCGGGATTTTAGAGAGGCGATATTTCGGATTTCACTTTTCCGATGTTTTGCTTTTCAAGAGAACAACCTCACAGTCTGAAAGTCAGTTTTCTTTGGGACCTTTTAATTGACTTTACGTTAACTAAGACTCCGTAAGTTTATTTACTTTCAATTGCAGTTACCGGACCACATTTTCTATATCTGTTTATTTTTCTGCGGGCAAGTAACATTCTAATAATAGTATCACTTATTGATATAATTTTTATTTCTTATTGATTGATTGTTAAATGCTTTATAACTAAATTTGAATTTTTAAATTTTGACGCCAGTCTTTAGAAATTTAATTTTCGCGCCAAAAATTGTATTGATTATTACGTATTTCTTGTAAAAATAATAATTTTAATAAAAATAAAGCTTTGTAGCTATCGTAACAAGCAACATTCCTGTCAAAGGAAATAAAATAATATTATTTCATTTTTGTGAAAACTTTGCCTATACTAAACAAAGAGGTTATGTTTTACTTTTCTTTGAATAAGTTAAATTTTTCACAAAATCAAAACAATATTATTTACTCTCCCTCGACAGAAATGTTGTTTGTTACGTCAACTATAGCAGGTACAACTCTTCATTTTTATATACAACAATTATTTTCACAATAAACACAGAATAATTGACATAACTTTTGGCGCGAAATTTAAATTTCTAAAGTGGCGTCGCTTTAATTCGATCTCGACGCGAGATACGAAACGAAAATAAAACGAAGATACTTACAATATTGGCAACTTGGGACTAACGTTGTCAGAATTCTTCGTCATCGTTTCCTTCATCGGCGAGCGTGCGAGCAGAGGTGACTGAGCATTCAGCCCGTTTTTGTGTGCCCCAGGTGAATACTTTTCGCGATTTGTAGGGACGACGATTTTTAAGTGCTGGAGCACGGTACTTCATTCGAGCTTCCAGTCGTTCCTTGGCAACGGTGTTCCCTGTCTGAGGACAGTTTGGCAACCTCGTTGCTCGTTCCCGGCAAAATGCAACGTGACGGTCGTACGATTTCACTCCGAATTGACGTTGACACGTTGGGCACTGACCTTTCTCGTTCGAACGTTGCGGAGCACCATGGGATGTCACAAGAGACAGATTCGATGGACGCTGCTGCGTCTGGCACGACTGTCCTGGTTGTGACAGCGAGTGCAAATTTGGTCCTTTCTGTATTCGAGGAAAAAGAATATCAGAATTAGCACTGTATTTAACAACGTTCGTCTAACTTCGATTCGTTTAAAAAAAACTTTTTTTTCTTTTATATCGTTACGTTCATACCTACGATAAGCAATACGAAGAAAAATATTTGATTAAAAATTACAATGCTATGTATGATAAAATTAAATACACTTTGTAACAAAAATTAATATATAATGTGCACAAATTTAAGATGTCTAAATAAATTTCTACCCCAACTTTAAGTATGTATATAGGTCTCTCCAAAATCTTTCTTTCTGTCTGATTAGATTTTTCTTACATACTTTTTGTTAATTTTAACGTGAATATACAAACATCAGTATTTTACGAAAAGGATTTAATAGCTCTTGAAAAATTCTATTTGTACACGGAGAAAAATTTCTTACGTTTAACCTATAAAATTGACGTGCTCTCTAACCAAGCGTATGTGTATAGTTTTAACCTAAGCGCATTAAGATTCGTTCTAATGCACTCACAGGTTCAATGTGAAATTGATGCTACACATTAAAGACATCAAACTTCATAGGTTAAACCTGTAACGCCACGGATATAATAGGTTAAACGCAAGAAATTTTTCTCCGTGTACCTATTTTGTTTTAACATCCTACGATATATATATATATATACATTCAAAGTTGAAATTATTGAATAAAATTAAACAACAATTTTTAATTACTAAAGTTCTCTTTACAGTTTTTCTGATTATTTACGATTGCATTTTACAATAGAAAAGTAAAACTTTAACTTAATAGTAATTTTTATAACACCAATTAAGATTAACACAGTTCATGAAAAAACATACAACAAGTATCACTTTGAGCGTACATATCTATCTATTAAAAGATATTTTAAAACTTACGAGTGATTGAACAAAATTCGAAAAATTGAAAGATTCTTAATATTCTTTTACTTTTAAAATTAACAAATGGTGAGTACAAAAATCTAATCAAACAGAAAAAAAGCTGTTTGAGAATACTTTAAAATGTTTTTTTTTTCGCAGAGATATACGTGTATAAATTTGGGTTAAAAATTTATTTACCCATCTAAAATTTTTGTACGGTACTGTGTATATTTCACACTGAGAAAAAAAATAATTTGAATCGACAAAATATTTTATCGAATATGAACAATAAAATATTTGTTTGAAACTAACGTCGATTTTACTGTTTCAAATAATATGTCTTATTTATTTGAAATGGGTTTTATTTGTCTTAAACGTCTATGTTTTTATTCCAATAAAAATGTATTTAATCTATTTATACCCATATACTAATTTCAACAAATATTTTATTATCCCTATATAAATTATAAAATATATTTTGATTCAAATAAATTTTTTTTTCACTGTACTACCACCTTTCCTAAAGAGCACCGTAATTTTTAATCAAATATTTTCCTTATAACGAAATGTTCTTGAAACATTACTAATCTTACAAATTGATAACTTGCTCGATCGAATTATACTGAGCACACGAGAAGTAATTTTTATTTTCAAAATATTTAATAGTTGAGCGAACGAACTGTAGAAAAATTTGCATATACGTTTCTTGCTTAAATACATTATGTTAATAAATATTATTCTTATACTCTTCTGCACTTGAACGTTGCGTGTAACGACGTCATCACTGTGCACAAAATTATATATATATATATACTGTGTCGACTTCGCACGTACGCTAACGTGGATTTCCTTTGATTTTTAAGGTTCAAAAATAGAAATACAAATATTACTTAAAAACGTATAGAATAGAAAATACGAGATAAAATTGTAGAAAAAGTGTAACGAAAAAGAAAATGTGTAAAATAACAGTACAATGCACTTATTAAGTACTTGTCAAGTGCATGCGGTTATTAGAACGTTCAATTACTGTTAAGTATAGTCTATTTACGCAAAGCTTTCGTTTAATATTTTTCTGGGTTATCTAAGCGTATAACGAAAAATAAAAAAATTATATTTTTTTCCAATTTTCTAACACTGAATCATTTCCTATATATAAATGGTAAACGATAGGGAATATAGTTTTAGTAAATTTTAATAAAATTTCCGTAAATATTACTAAACTTTCAGCCGAATCCAAAAGATTACTGCAAGATTTTGTGAATTTATTAACGAACTTTCGAACTATTATCTTTACTAAGCAGTATTTCACGCGTTAGTAAAATATTATTAAAATTGACTAAAAATTTTCCTTGCGTTTACAACAATAGTCCAAGCAGTATTAAAAACCGATTTCGAAAAAAATGTAACGTTACATCTTAAAACACAATATACATTATATAAAAAATAAATGTAAACTCACATTGTAACCACGGGCGGCGCGTATGGCTCGCAGGAACTCGTCTCGCGACTGCTTCCAGGCGTGACTGGGCTTTCGACAGGCCCTAACATCATCGGCGTGCCGCTTCACCTCCGAGGATTGATGAGGCTGCTTGGGGAGAAACTCCGCAAGCTCCGTACCCTGAATTACGTTGTTTCGCCGAATCGAAGGGCTTGCGCTTCCGCGCGGCCGTCCGCTCGCAAATTTTGACGTGCTTGCCCAACGAGGTGGGATTGAACTTCCGACCGCAAACTCCACAGGGTAGCAATACTTCCGGCGGCGCATCTGCAAGTCGAGAAAATATATATACCACTCGAGAGATTAGTACGAGCTTGAGAAGAAGCGGGGTTAGCCCGCAGGCTATTCGCGGATATATTCGCAACGCAGACGCTCTTTTATACTAGCCCACTATGGTGGGGATGAGGCGCTTCTCTCCAGACCGAATGTTTATATATTATACCGTGTCAACTGGTGTTCTATATATCATGTTATAACCTGTACTTTACTTTTTCTATTTTATGTACTATTAGAGCATTGATTTGATTATGTATTGACGCGCGATCGTCTCCATATTTACTATTTAACTAATTTTTTAGATTTAATCATGTGCGCTCCGCACGCTCTTGCGTTTTTTTAACAGTGATTACGCTGTCTTATTTACTAAAAAAAACAATTTTTAATAATATATTTATTCGCGATTTATTATACTCCGATTTTCGTCAAGAAAATTCAAACATTACGTTTCTCCCGCCCTGCCAAAACTAACCTACAATGGTTTAGACGCATGCACTAAACGTAAACCAATCACATAGCCATTTCACTTGGCTTCACAACATCCGGCAATCACTTTTTTATATATAAGGATTGTTGCTGTAGAATATTGTTATACTAATTGGCAATCTTTTTGTTTCATTAAGCGGAGTCTGTTCTGTAATTGATTTTATAAATATACTTGTTAATTTTCATTTTTTACTCAATTTTTTTTTGGCACATCATTGCTCATTGCACATCATAGAATGTATACCTTATACCTCATGCAATTGAACAATATATGAAAATTGAATAATAAATTTGAAAAATCAGCTTATTTCGGTAAGTGTGTATTTTAAATGAAGGTATTTTTTTTTCTTTAATTAATTTTCATTGTAAGAACTAATAATCGACGTATACTAATCATTTTTATTGTGGGGACTAATATTGTACTAATATTGTACTAATATTGTACTAATCAGCAATAACTTTTTCCGCTAAATTTAAGAATTTATGCATATCTTTCTTTAATCAAATTTTATTATAAGGACTAATAATTACTAATTATTATTATTGACATAGTAATGAAAGAATTTTTTTATTACGAATAAAAAACATTTATTTTTCTTAATTTTAAGAACCTAAATTTTCTAACCCTAGTACACAAATTGAGCATTTTCTAATTAAATGAAACCATGTTTTGGAGATTAGTTACTGATTACTCAATCATTTTTTGGTTAAACGTCTAGTTTTTGGACAAATAACATTTCATAATTTCTTCGATTTCTATTATAGGGATGTTTACATAGTGTTATTATATAGACAATCTTATAATTTAAAAACGTTTTTTAGAATTATTATTCGGCAATAAAGGTTTACTACTCATACAAATTTAAAATATATATTTTTCTAAATACAGAGAAGAATTTCTGCGTAGGCAGATTTTAAATTACAAACATAAAATGAAAAAAAAAATTTGCATTGAATTTGTATTGTTGGATTCGGTAGAGATCCGTCTATGACTCAGATCCTCTGTCATCTATATACTATTTCATAAAAATAAAATACGAATTAAAATTGATTTTTGGTATAAATTCGTTTTTTTTTTCGATAGAAATTATTGTTATTTTTTATTGAAAGTGGTAAAATTACAGGGATAATTTACAATAGTGCACGTTTTCTAAATTAATAAAAGGTGTTTATTTGTATTACTATAATTTTATTCTTGTGGTTAGTTACTTGGTTACTGACAACTAAAGTAATGATTGCTGCGTGGAATTTACCTGCTCACATTAATTACTATAAAGATTGTGTAAAAATAAATAATTATACTATAAAGTATTATTTAATTTTAGGAGACCGTAAGATAAGAGTTTAATAATAAATTACCATTATAGATACAAAAAATTCTTTCGAACGCTATTGAAATTTACAGTTTTGATATCTCATACATCCAGTCAGAAGCCTATTGTATTCGATAATGTTATGGAACAGCTGAGACAATCAATCTATCAACAGATTGATTTGTAACAATTTTCTATAGTTCCTTTGTATCTTTTAAATCACAATATCAACTCACACTGTGCAACAAAAATTCTAATTAATTTCCAATTTAAATTTATATTTTCTTATCGCAAAGTCTCCACATAAATTCTTGTATTATCGTGATTAATACTATGCACTCGGTATCTATGAAATAAGAAAGGAAAGTAGAAGAATCTATAAGACAATATTATGATCATATTAATTAAATGTAATTTACATAACGTAATTTTCTTATTTTTAATTACACCAATTTATAATTATCAAAATCAGTTGCAATCATTATGTATGCGTGTAAAACAAATTTTGGGTTCAATTATAATGGCATTTTATTTTAAAAATGTAAATTATTTTAATATAATTATTTAAACGAATTATTTCAATTGCTCGTGTAAATTATACCTTTTTACTTTTGTGTATATACATATACGTTTATCTCTATTTCAATTTCATGAATTAAACAGCAAAACATCAAGTGAATTTCATGATGATATATTTAAAAGAAAATTACCGACTTTATCGCACAGTGCAAAAGTTGTCACTACAAATATTACAATATTTTTAAATGAAAGTGACCAGGCTCACTTAGTATAAATAAACTGTATTATTTACTTGTGAATTTAAAAACGTTCATTTTATTGAGTACAATGTAAAAATGATGCCAAGAAAATTACGCTCGTGTTTATAGAGTGATAATATAACGAGGACCACAAGTAAACGAAACAAAATGCAAAAATTAATTAGTGTAGTTTTGTTATTGGGTTACAAATTCTTTTGTTTCTTTTGTTTTATTTTGTCAAAGCATAACTATCCTCTTGTCGAAAAACGTTTTTTTAGAAAATAACGAAATAAATATACATGATAATAAAACTATAACAAAATTTGTTTATTTTAATTTTTGTTAAAATGAATGAAACTTACATTTTTATTTTTATATTTTATAGAAATACTAATTAACATTAATATTGATTTGCTTAGTTTTTGACATTAAACGTTAGAAAATAACGTTATTATAAAGAAAAATTTTTAATTATTAAAATACATCATTTTTTATTGCATATATTATAATACTGTAGGTTAATACGTATTCAAATCTATAACGATTATTCATGAGAACTACATTTTAAAAAAATGGTTCTGATAGTTTTAAATTAATACTTAATTATCAAATCTTAATTAAATAATCTTAATTAATTAAATCTTAAATAATCTTAATTAAACATCTTATTTTATTTTTTTTAGACAAAAATAATGTATAATTGTTTCGTTTAAAACCTAATTAATTTGGTTTTGTTTTTGTTATAAAAAAAGAGTTAAAAATAAAAATATATTAAACTTTGTTGAAAATAATAATAACTATATAATATAATTTGGTTTAAATAAATTACAACTAAAATTTCGTTAACAATGAGAAAACTAACCGAAATAGTAACAAACAATTTGTTGAGAAGAAAAAATTGAAACGAAACGAAATATATCTTTAGCCGAGGTTTCTAGATAATAATAAAGTAGTATTAACATTAAAATAAAAAAAACAATGAACGGTGCAGTAACACGTCGTTATTAGAGTTTGGACATATACGCAAATTGCAAATACAACACGAGTATAGACCCGTATAGTAGTTCGCATTTGTCCGCATTAAAGAGAATATCCTTTCGCAATGATAAACGAGAAGAAAAATCTCGGTGACGCGCCCAAGCCCATACCGACGACCCACTTCGAAGGGATCTCGCGAGATAGGTGCATATATAATACATAAGCGTAACTTCATCTCTCGCGGGCGCAGAACCTCCGATGGTGGGCCGAGCGCGAGCTCGCGTATATATATATATATACATTGTCATAATCGCGAACACCTGCGTTGCGTTTCCTCCATCGGAGGCAGTATACGAGGTCGCCCCCGCAACGCGCCCACTCACCAGTGACTTTCCATTTTTGGAGCGTCGAGTGTTTCCTCGCGGCGCTATACGCGATCGTATTTACCTGCACACATACACATACATAGATAAACGCGCGATTGATACTTATGGGAGATTGTCAATGAAAGGATTTTTCCCTTTGGGTCACGTGTACATACTGTTTGCACCCTTTTCGTACGAACGCGAGATGCAAAATATTCTAGTTTTCTTCTCGTGGGAATTTTCATGTATATTCCGGAGGTTTTTATGTACAAGTGTCATTATAGTTATAGACCGAGGTATTTTTTTTTCTTGCGAGATTTCAGTGGACACGCGCTATTGTTCTCGAGACTTTTCCCGTGTATTAATTTTCTTTTCTTTTTTCTTCTGTCAAGACTCATTCTTGAGCGTATTATATGTTTATTAATTTTTCTTTGGAAAGTGTTGCGGTTCCGTTTGTTTTCAGATTACAAGAATACAGTGTTCGCGTTCGACATTTATTAAACTATACGTATATGATGATTTATTCAATAATTTTCGTTTAATTTTAATCCTTGTGAAATGTGTAAGTATAAGTATTAAGGAATTATTAAAATCTCGCAAGTAAAAAAGAATTTCTTTAAGTCAAGTAAATACTTTACTAACAATATCGTAGGTAAACGTATATACTTGCATCCAAAAAATAAATAAATATTTATTGAATCAACGTACATATTTACTTGATCCGATAAAAGGATTGCTATAGGGAAAAGTAAATATCTTTATAAAATAAGAATAGAAAATATTAATTTAAGGGGATGTCCGACTCAGAAACTGGTAATTTTTAATACTTTTTTATAAAGAAAAAAATAATTTTTTATAAAATCCTGAACGTCTTGCCCTTAGTCATGTTCTAAACAATATACTCAAATTCTTCCAGAATTTTAAATTTGTAATTTAATTCTGATTTTTGCATTGAAAATTCAAGCATGTCCTGGCTATTGTTTTAAACCTACCCATATGAATTTTGTTCAGAGTTTTAATTCAATATTTTTAACATAATTCTTATGTTGAAAGGTGTAGATCTCTGTAACTTGGGGGTGACATCCCGTTAAGTAAAAAAAAATAATGCTCAAAACAAACAATTATTTAATAATATGTAAGAAACATTCGCTTAGAAACATACAGTTTCTAAAAAATATTGAATACTTTTTATACCCATAGTAATTGTCAGTAAATATTTTCTGCGTATATGGATCTCGGCGTCTCGATCAAAGGCTGCCGAATTCATTTTATTACGTTACTTACGTTTGTAACGACAGGCGATAAAAAATTAAATCGAAACAATTTGTAAAGTGCATCTTTTAATTTACTTTACTCTTTACGTTTATTGCTACTTTCGTATAAGGAAGCAATGTTTATGTCATGCGTTTATACGATAATTGTCGTAAATTGTCAAAAATGTGTAATATATCCTGCTAAAATAATTTTTAGTAAACATTAAACAATACGTGTCTATACGAAATATTGTTGTCATCTATGTATATTATCAAAATAATATAATTAATAAATAATAAATAATGAAATAATAATAATAAAATAATGAAATAATAAATAATAAATAATGAAATAATAAAATAATTATCTACATTTTAATGCCAAACTATTCTCCCAAGAAAATATGATAACGATCAAAATTTAACAATCTTATAAACCAAATCCTCCTTAACGGAATATCAGACCCAAATTACAGGAATCTGTACCTCTCAACCCAAAAATTCTATCTAAAACATTGAATTAAAAATCTGAACAAAATTCATACACATTTTAAACATAAGAAAAGCATGACCTCTAGATTTTTTTAAGAAAAAATCATTATTTAAATAATAATTGAGTAACCAATTTTTGGTCAGTAATTATTAAAATTATTAGTCAAAAAAAGACATGAAACATTCAACCCAAACACCGTATTCAAATTATGCATATAAAAACCTGTAATAATTCGGGTATATTATTTAAAGCATACCAAAGGTCCTAACGTTCAGGGTATTTATATAAAAAAAACTCATAAATTTATTCATAAAAAAGTATAAAAAATTACCATTTCCTAAAATCGACATCCCCTTAATCGACACAAATGAAAAAGAAAATGGGTAAAACATCAGAATTACCCCGAAATGAGTTTGCGTTTACGTAAATGTATATCATACGCACCAACGAGGTCGTTAATAACCATTTGGTTTGTATACCGCGCACTCGCACTCCCGAAAAAGAAAGTGGACAGTTTATATTGTCCTTAAGATTTATGGCCGGTTCACGGGGACTACCTTATCTGAAACAGTGAAAGCTACGTGCAGCTGCGATGTGTGTTTCTTCGTAAATTAAATATATATATATATATATAAATCGCGGCCGGACAATAACGTGAAAGCTTAAAGCTTACCAAATTTTTGGGATACCTTTTTTATAATATATCTATATATATATATATATAGGTGAACGTGTACGTGTAAAAAGTGATTTGAGTGAAAGCTAAACACATCTGCATGTAAATTACATTTAAATGAAGATTTACGCTTTAATAGGTGTGACAAAAAGAAGTTCAAAAATTTAGATCTGTTTATCCCGTTGAAGTAGCAAATATCTATCTATATATATATATATAATATGTGTGTGTATGTGAGTGTGCGCGCGTAAATGCTAATTAGAAAGTAAGCAAAGCGTAATGGACGTCAGCTGTATACATCGAGAACGAGAAAAACTGATTCGGCCTTGCCATGAGACGTACATTTACAAGCGCGTGTAATAAAACCGGAGTCGCGCGCGCGGCTTAGATTCATCAAGGATTCGATCGAGAGAAAGACGAAGTAAGTAGGTAAGAAAAAGACGAAAAAATTATCGCACTGTCGTTTCATTGGCTGTATATATATATGCGTGCGTTCGTCATTAGCAGTCGCTTCTCTCTCTCTCTTTTTTTTCTTTTTTTAGAAAAAAGAATACGGACGAAGGAAATTCTTTTGAGTCCAGGGCAATTATCATAAATAAAATGCCGAAACGATTTATATGGAGGTGGAGATTGTCGCCTGGTGTAATTCTATTCAACGTTGTGTTTCTAAGAAATTCAACATTTCGAAAAATTACTATATCGAATTGTATACTTCCTGTTAAAATTTCTATTCAAATTATTTTCTATTCGTTTATTCTCTATTCCATCCAATTTTCTTAAACAATACAAATTTTCAGATCTCGATGGATGGCACGCTTTATCATTTTTTTATATAATATCGCGCTCCAACGTTTCGATAGAAATTCTTGATCCTCTTTATAGGCATTACCACTCGTCATGTCGATCTTCAAAATTATAAAAGTTGAAATATAAATTATCTTTCGATACATTTACCAAAATTACACAAGTCGATAGCTATCAATTCTAAAAGTTACATAATATAGGATACATTATGTCGTTTCTATTTATAAATTAACAACGATCGCATCGACATTGACACATTCGCATTCGGTATTAATGAGCTTGTGTGAAAATTAAACGTGAAATATGTTTACGAGAGAGTTTAAGGTTTACTGGTCATAATAGATGCAGTTTTTATACATCCTATCCAAAGAGCGATGAGGATTTAAATTCAAAAAAGGTCTATACGTACCGAACCAACGTGAAAAATGATAAAGAGTAAGGAGAAAAAACTTGTACCGGCGCGTCACGTACAATTACGCAATTGAGTCGAACGCTTCCATATAAACAACTTCTCCTTCTTTTTTTTTCCTATCGTCAGGTATATACGTTTAAATTATACGTTTGTGTAATAGTATTTGCCTTACACGTTCATTTTTCAAAATATAAACGAAAAATTCTTTTATTTAATTTAATTAATTTCAAATTTCACTAAATACATTGTACGAAGAGCACACAGCAGTGCTTTCTTTTAATTTAAATTGAGTTTGATTCGAAGAAAAAATGACCGTAATAGTACCTTTGCAATAATACACATTAACGAATGGTAATACCTTGTCTTAAAAATTTTTTTATTAATTGATTACTCGTTGTCAACGAATGTATAGAAAAATATATTGGAGTATATATAGGTGAATCAGATATTTTTTTTCTTTCGGATTCGTACTTTATAGTATCTTATCGTGTTCCAGTGAAATCTGAGATATAGCCATAAAATACATTAAACACATAGATAAATGTATTTGAGGATGATAAATAATTCCACGTGGCTTTAGGATCTAAATATAATATTACAAATTTGAAAGATCCGTATGAAAAAAAAAAACGTTTTGACTCTATGCCTTTGAAGTGTAAAAACAGGAAATTATGAGCGAACGCGTGACAAGTATATAAATATAACCGACTTGCGTTTTAAAAATTCAGCATTTCAAAAACTAAAGAATATTGTGAAATGTATATTAATTATTAGAAAAATGGTACAGAACGTATGTATTATTTATTATTTCGTTTGTATTATGATATTATTTTTGGTAAGAGAGAAACAAAAATGTTTTTATTAAGAAATTATATTGATAAATATATATAATTTTTAAACAATTATCCAATCGAATTTGCAAATTCAATTTTAAAATGTATTATTCAAAAAAATAATAATTAACAATGAATTCTCAACTATACTTTAAAAATAGCTTGGTTAAGTTTTTTATTTAAAAAAAAAAGACGATGTTGAAGCAGAAATGCTGCATAAAAATACTATAATAATGTCGGTTTTTTAATCACCGGTAACCGGTATATCGACTATATAATTTACGATAAACAATAATTTTCTTGTCCTTACCAATTAGATGGCACTGAAGTGAATCGTGTGTATAGTATCAACATAATTTATAACATAAAATGTTTGAATGTTCCTATATATATATGAATTTGTTACAATTATTCTTTTTCTTGAATCGATATGTGTTTAGCAAAGTACATTCGATATGTTTTTAACAAAAATTAGATGTACATATAGAGGTAAGATTAAAAAGCTTATTTGATGAAACAAATGTCAAAGGTTACGGGTAATAAAAATGAAAGTATAAGAAAATATTAGAACGGGAAACCTGTTGCTATACGCGGAGACAAAATGTTGTAGTAAAAATGACAGTGTTGTTTAGTAACGGAGAGTTGATAAATAATAAAAATTATTTTGTTATAGAATAAAATTTGCGAGACATATATAGTAAATATTAATATAGAATAATAGTAATTTTTATCATTTTTGTCAAATCTGATGTTTCTCCATTACTAATCAACATTCCGTAATATTTTTTCTCCGTGTAATGATAAATAATTTACTGAAAGGTATATATATATATACATATACATATATAAACGAATGAAATTTAAAATACGTTACAATTATTGATCTTCTAATCTCTCTAAAACATCACCGTAACTAAAAATCGATAAAATTTGATATAAACCCACTTGTACATATTCACTTGGGCAAGGAACGATAGATCGCATCTAATTTTCACGCTCATCACGAACAATTAAGAATACATATACACACACACACACAGACACAGACACAGACACATCAATCGAACCACTTCCTTTTCCTCGTACGTAACGCACAACTCGAAGCATATCGTAGAAGAGAGGGAGAGAAAGTGAAAGAGGGAGGAAGATCGTGCGGTATGGAGAAAAATAGAAAAATCCACACCGTGAGAGGAATCCGGGAGTTCCTCGGGCAAACTTTCGAGAGCTCGGAAAGTGGAGAAGCTGCTCGCTACCGCGGCTACTCCGCGGACCGCTTGATCGAGCTGCCTGAGGGCTTCATCCTCGTTGTCGCGTGGACGACCCAACTCACGGCACACCTCGACGAAACGCGACAACTCGGCCGAGGCGCGGCAACGTGCGTTCTCGTCACCGCTACCCGCTCCAGCAGCCTTTCTCGACACGCAGCAGAGCATCGCGCGCGCCTGCACTCGACTGACGCGGAGAGCCGCGCCGCTCTTGCGCTCGCTCGGCCTCGCTGATATATACGTATAGAAAGGAGAGATACGGAAAGAGAAAGAAATAAAGAGAGACGGAGACTTTCCTCTGACGCGGAAGGGGTTTATTTTTGTCTCTGTAAGTGCGAGGGTGCGAACGATCTCGAAGGGCACTTTTTTTCTATACTTTTGCCTCCTACATTTTTTATCATTTTTATAACATTTATAATATTTCGATATAGTAGTGCATACCTTATTATCGAACATATAGATGTTTCATTGTGTTCAATTTGCGAATTAGTTGTATCTCGCGATGAGGATTAACTAAATGCATTTGTTACATCGCAGTGGAGAAAAAAGTTTTCAAAAATATTAAATAATAACTTTTACACATTTTTGTTAAAGGTCAGGTTTCGTAATTTTAATGAAGTTCAGTAAAGTTACTAAACCTTGTTAAAAATAATTGACAGTTATCCTTAAAATTAATTAATAGTAATTATAAATTTTATTAACTTTTAATTTACATAATTAACATCTAATAACCCATAAACCAACAATTAATTATTTTTATATTCTGTCCAAAATCTGTTCTTTATAAATGTTACTAATTTTTTTTTGAAAATTTTTAAACGTACTTAATTAAAAGTTATTGAAAGTAATTTTAATTTACTTAAAGAATTTTTTACACTGGAGTATATCATACATATGTAGGTATTGGACTCGAGTAATAATTATTTAAAATTTTAAATATACACAATATTGTAACAAATTTGTCGGATAAGTAAAAATTAAATATATATACTTATCTTGTTTACTGTATAATGTACTTTTATTATTATTATAAAAAAATTAAGGGATTTTCAATTTTGATGACCTGACCAGAAACCGAGATGCTACGGACTCCGAAAAGATTTCCAGGCTTCCAAAGACTTCCAGAAACTTCAGAATTCTTTGGAAGTCTTTAAAAAATCTTCACATTTCAAATCGAGATAACAAAATTTTTTTCTTAATGAAATTTCAATAAGATTATGAAATGAAGTTAGCAGCCAGATAGCAGCAGCCAGATAGATTTATCATAAATTGTATTTAAAAAAATTTCATGGAATTTTCTAAAATTTTATGTTATGTGTTCACATGTCTTGTTTGTTATTTAGCATCGTTTAAAAGGGATAAATATAAGAAAAAAGGTTTCGTTGAGAACCATTGATAAATCTATCTGGCTGCTGCTATCTGGCTACTAACTTCAGTTTTATAATAAGGTTCCTAAAGATTTCCATTATTTCTATATTAACTATTTTTTTTTGTTTTTTGGAGTGCGTAGCCCCTCGCAAGAAAGATATTATTTGGCGACTTTTCGATGAAACTTCGACATCCTCATCAGACGTTACCTTTTATTCATAAAAATATACAACTTAACATCTTTTCACACGATAGATAAGTTTCAACTTAAATTTAGTATCTACAATTAAATATTCAGAAAATAAATTAAATTATTCACTATTTTGCCGTTTAATCGAAAGAACTTTAATTTCCTTATAAACCGACTGCATGGACAATAAATACCAGTCATTAATCTACTTCTACAGTTGATGCTAACATATTTGAAAACATAGTTTAATCTGATTTTCTAATAATATACGTACATACGTATCAAAGTAATTGAATAAATTAGAATGTATATATATGTATTGTACGCTGATGCTAAAACAAAACAATTATATACTTATATCAGATCACTCGATATTTCAAAGAATATAATAGATATATTTACATTATTTAACGTTTGGATGTATTAATATTCGTTTATTGGGAGTGCTCCTTTCCTATCAGTATACTTCCAATATTCGTAATTAAGAAGTGTGTTTGTAATTTGTATCCATTCTAAAATTCGTATACAATCATTTTTTTTTGTACGCGTTATATATGGTTTATTGTAAAAAACAACATAATGGCTTAAAAAATGAATGTATTCAGTTTTGAAATGATGCATAATAACGTCTTGATAAGATCGATGAAAATTTCACAACTGGAATTGAGACGAACGCGCAAAAAATAGATTCAAACAATTTTTGGTTATTTTAAAGATTTTAACTAATAATTTATAACTCATTGTAATTTGGTTAAATTAATGATATAAATAATAAAAGCAGAAAAAGTTTATGATAAATTTGACAAATGCATTCGGGAATATAGTTTTTTTTTTAAATATTCTGTTGTACGTATAGCAACAGTATAAGGTTAGAGTTTTAAATGTACATATTCATTGGAATATATATAATTAATTTATTTGTTATTATTTACAGAGTACTCTATAATAACAAAAATATAATAAAAAAAGAGGGTTTTGCGCAGTATATGACAAAATATTGAGTAATGCAATTTAGCTCGGAAATACCGATTAAAATTCATATATATACTTTGTAATAAATAAATGCACAGACGATTTAGAGCCAATATTTAAAATTTAAAAAATAATGATTGTTAACGATATAGATTCAAATATTGAAGAACAAAACCTAATACAACTTTCAGTTACATTAATACCGCAATATTCACACGCGAGTTATCTCGGTGAAACGAAATGAATTAAAAACGTGCGGTTGAAAATTTGTAATAATTCCAACCAACCTATATATCTTCTCCGTGAACCAATAATAGGTGAGAATGTAATACATTTTGACAAAAACGGGAGTAATAATCGCGAAATCACAAGAATACAATGAAAATTTACTTTTTATCGAGAAGAAAGAATAGCCACGAGAAGAAAAAAACATAAATGGTGTTCAATGCCAAGAGGTATATAGACACAACCCATGAAAGCATCAACGCAATGTCGACTGTGCAGGGATGTGAAAATAAAAGTATTAGACGATTTATTTTTCGTAATGTTATTCTCGAGTTTTAACTTCCTTTTGACTTGATCGTCGCGCGTGTAAAGTTAGAACGCAAATACACTCTCAGAGAAGAAGGGGAGTAAGATACGTTGACGCACCATATTGTGTCGAGAACGTGTGTATATATATATATATATATAGATATATAAATAATATGGTGCAGTTGAGAAGTACGCCGCTATGGGCGTAACTGGTGTTATTGCCCTTTGGCCGCGAGCCGCTCTTTTTTAATTGGTGTGGGAGGACTTAACAAGTGTTATATACATTTGCTCCTCGCAACTTTCGAGATCTTAAATCTCATATTTTTTATATCGCTGTTTTTTCGATACTCCGATCGATGCGTTTTATATATATATACATTTTAAATTCGAGAAGTAAAAATTAAGTACACGCGATAAGAGCTGTGCGTATGTATACGCGTTAGTCATTGGTTAAATATATATACATTTGAATATTATCACAGTCCGAGATTTTTTTCGCGGTTTATTATATTATATATGTATAACAAAGTAACTTTTGAATAATACTAAAAAAAAATCAAGTTTGATTACGTCCGTTTTGTTTTATATGTGCAAACGCGACTAGTCACGCATATATAGCGCATTGCCCTTTGCAAAAACGTGGTATATAAATAGCAATTAATCATGATACGTACAGTTACGCGACTTAGAAGTCTATACCCGTTTAATTAAACCTCTCGTTAAACAGATCCTTGAACTGTTTCTTTTTTTTTACGTAATTTTAAAACTAAAGTTTGCACTGTATAGATTGTACTTTTCCTTTTAATTAAAATAAAAGAGACGCTTATATTTAAAGTTTTTACAAATTAATAAATTAGCAACGTTTATAATGAAATTATTTAACGTTGTATGTTTGTTATTAAAAACATGTATATATACAGATAGCTTTTTATTATATATATATAACTATGTTTAAAAATTAAAAAGTTGTATAAATAAATCATGATACTTATCACATTATACACTCTCGGTGTATGTATAAGTATACTGAAACAGGTAATTTGTAAGTTAGAAAAAATATGTGCAATTAATGTACAATCACTTGTCATCTCAATTATATAGTTTACGACATTGATACAATGATGTAATTGTCGACAACACTTTTTAAAGTGTACAATAGACATTTTTACTTATTAATTGTATTAGATAATTTATAATAATAAACGAATTTATAAATATTAAAACAAAAAAAATATATAGTCAATTTAATAATTATAGAAAGATATATCGAAAATGACAAAATGTAGAGAAGTTTCATTTACAAAATATATTAATGTGATATTTTTGTATGAGGCTTATTATAGTTTACCTCATTATTATCTTAGCATAAACATATCATAAATATAATTATAATATTTCAAGAGTTTACGTTTCTTTATTTATAATTCCATTTTTCTCTTTTTTTTGTGTATTCTAATCAAAATACAATGAAATTAAATTTGTAATTTATTAAATCATACGTAAAATATAATTGTGTCTAATTGATTAAATGACATATTTTCGTATCGAGTATGCTTATTGCTTAATCGAGATTACGTTTCAGAAAACCAAAGTAAATTTATTTAATAATATTTTTTTAGATATGCGCATATGATTAAAGTCCGTTTAGCGATTGATATAAATAAATCAATAAAAATATGCAGTGAAATCTCGGAATACAATTTGTGGTAAGAATACATATTATTCGCTAAAATTTCTATTAAATTTGGAAACGATATATTTGTCAAGTTGACTATTTATTAAAAAAAATCTATTTACACTTTGTTGATATTTTAAAGTATTAAAATATAGTACGTGGTAAAAATACTTTCTAAAACTTAAAATAAACAACAAAAAATACAAACTATTCACTACAATTTCAATGCACCTTTCAGCCAATTCAATTTGAGTTACAGGACTGATGATATGTTTAAATATTAAATAAAAAAAAATTAATAGTACTTTGATAATTCAATAAAATGACAAGTTACTCGTAACCAATTACAATTCTGTTTGTAGTCATTCGTACGTCCCGCACATATGTATACTCGATTAGTATTAAAATATTATAATAAAATACACCGCCATACGCAAGAAATAATTATATATTAATCTTTGTAAATTAAACGATTTCGACGTAACGTATATATGTATAAAACATAAAAAAAGATAAAGGTTATATTTATCGTATTTGCATGCATACATATACATATATACGTAAAAAAATGAATTTATGGTTATGTTTAGATTTTCCTTTGAAAAAGCAAAAAAACTATATGAAAATATGAAGTACATCACGAGATCGATATTATACAGTTGCACGGGCGTACACGCACATACACCAATACATATATATTAATCGTTAACGCGTTAAAAATGGTCATCGAATCGATATGCGACGATTAGAAGAAACGATACATTGTATAACAACGAGCGTCTACATTAACGAAAACCCTTGTACGGAAAGGTTGTTCATTATCGGCGATATCAATCCGCGAGGTACGTAAATCGTCGATACCAAACGTTAACCAAAAAAAAAATACGCACCGAAGATAGAGAGAGCACGAATGTGGGTATCGGATTGTTGAATAATAAAAAAAAAAAGTGTAAATGTAAAGTGAAAAATAAGGTGGTGTGGATAACACCTGTACCGGTAGACATGTTGCCCGAGTAGTATCCTCGCTATACCGTGCGTCAATCGGTAGTTCCATGTTCCATCGTCGTCGTCGCGATAACAACAACACACGTCGTGATACGTGAACGAAAAAAAAAAGAAAACGTGGATATACAACAAAACAACTTAGAACTTACCCTCCTCGTCAGCCATGTTGCTTGTTGCCGGAGAGTCGTCGATCGTCGTCATGGCAATGTTGAATCGCCGGTGGCGGTATAGCACGCGACCAGAAAACTTACGCACGCGTTCCTTATGGATCGTACATATATACAACCAATTGCGTAATTACACTGCCCTGCAAAAGCTTCTCTCTCTACCTCTCTTGTGTAACTTTCGCCGATCGTCCAAATATCACTCTCTCTCTCTCTATTTATATAAATTTTTACACATATCTTGTGTAAAAATTATTATATTGTTTATAAAATATTCTACACTCATTTCCTATATATTTTTTTGCGATATAGTTTATATACATTATCTTCTGCGTATATCGTATATGTATATTCTTTGATGTTCATTTAAAGTTGATATACCGCGGTATATAAATTATGGTGTACACGTAATTATCGAGTGTCAAGTTCGGTTTATTTAAAAATTTGCAAAAAAAAAATATGTGTTATCAATCAATCTTTATTTTTCTATCTCGTAGTGTGTAGACCTATATCGATTACTTCGACAGCTGCAGTTACTCCCGATGGTGGTGCTCTTCGTTTCCTCGGTTCGGAGACGCCGGCGCAACGAGGCTACGACCCACATTGTTACCTTACCTTCCTCCCCCGCGTGTAATTACGATTGTTTTCTTTCTTTCCACCAGCGATCGTTGCTCCGGTTGTCGCGGGGGCCAACGACGATCGATCGATCCTCAACCCTCGCTTATATATATATGCATATACACACAAGCACCTTTCTTTGCTTCTCAATCTCAAGCTTCTTTTTCACATAAATCTTCAACGGTGTAAAGTCGTACACACAGAGTTTTTTTTTTACACTTTTACGGTCCTCGGATTTTGTCGAAGCTTTCACTGTGGACGAGGACCATTGTTGTGTATTTCTTATTCTCGTTATTTGTAGAAACATTCAGAAATTTATATTGGACAATGGGAGAGCGGTGTAGTTGTAACCATCAACACAATATATAATATACATGTACAAAAAACTCCGTGTTCACGATTCTTCACGATCTCCTTCGTTTCGTCACGAGGAAACATCACAATCCTATATGTATTTATATATATATATTTTTCTTAATCACATTACGCGAATATTTAATAAACAATTGTAAGTACCACGGTATGTATCTCAACGTTCCATATTCTAAACACTAAAATATCACATATGTGTATATACTTCGTTCCGTGTTATCAACAACGCTAACGATTATTAATAACAAATATCCACAAACCCGAGAAAAAAAAGAAACTTGCTCCTTTAACGACAACAGGACGGGCAAAAAAAAATGAAACTATCGTAAAATTGAAACTTCGGCGCGTGTATTATATATATATATATATGTATATAGTCTTCGATTTCGGATTGCGCGGACGATCGGCGATCCACTTTCCGCGAGGGAAGCCCGCGCGAGACTCGCGTCTCCTTTGCCCGTGTCGCGCGGTTAACCGGCCCCGCTCATTAACATTGCCCAAGGACTGCGGCGCTGTGTCAGCCGCGCACAGAAAAAAACGTATAAGGAGACGCTCCTTTCGTCTGTGTATATATATGTATATATATAAATATACGCGCGAAATACCCCACACACATTTGACTCACGCACTTCGTCGGTTAATTCAACTTTTGGTGAGTATGCGCGATTCCGTTTTCGGTTTGAATTCACCGCGCGTTTCCTTATATCTATAATCCGATGTATATAATTCGGTGTAGGTTCACTTTTTACATAGGAATTGTTATTTTATATAAACGATCGAATTGGCAATATCCTCGGTAAGTATTGTCAAGGTACATCACTCTTTGGTATTATTATATATAGTTTTCGTTAAAACGATTAATCCTTATTTCAATATGTGTTTTTTCGTGAAATTTTTTTTTGTTTTTTAATTCGATGTATATGTAAATTTATTATTTTTTTAAATGTTAAAACATTAATACAATCTGCTTTTTTTATACGCTTCCACTTCTTTTTTTTAAATAAATCCTCACTTATTTTATTGTTATTCGGGTGATGTTTAAGATAAATAATGAAACAATAATATTCTTCAATGAAACGTGAATGTAAAAATTGTGTTTCACAGTCAACCGGGATTAATTCGAATAATGAATAACAAATGAAACAGGCATTTTTATTACAAATAAATTAATACTAACATCATTGAAACAATATAAAGATATTTTATATTGTAATAAAACTAATTTTCGTCAGTAATTATATTATTAATTATACATAATTACAATTATATTATAAATTAATACTACTACACGGGGAAAAAAAGTTTCAGTAAATTTTATTGAATCTATTCTAATATCAATTATTTCTAAAAGTTAAGTAATTTTTAGCTTTTTGACAATCTGTTATACCGTGATAATGAAAATTTAGTAAAATTCACTTCTCTCCGTGCAAATAACGTAATTACAAGATTCGTACTTGCAAGTATTACTATATAATATATCTTTAAACATTCGATTGTCTGTATATTTAATTGCGTTATATAACTATATACAGGATTAAAAGATTTACTTATTTTATTTACCTCTTTGTAGAGTAAAACTGCATTGTAATTATAAATGATTATAGAAGCCATTTACGTGCCATACAAAACTACCGGAAACGTCGTTTAACTGGCAGTTAGACTTTTAAAAGTAAATATACTGTTAAGACAGTATATATGCTAGATACGTTTATGCGGTGTTTAACCAAAGTTTAAATAATTTTATTTTATTAAATTTATATATATATATATGGAACAACTGTATTTCTTATATTCTTTTATAAAGGAGGAAAATCTCTGTGAAATCCACTATGTTTTGAATTTATATATATATATATCTAAATTTTAAGAAAGTGATCTATAATATATTTGTATTAAGTACTCATAATCGCGATTAAGATTGATATGAAAGATTAGGTTACTTTAAACATTTGAAGATTTTTAAGGAATAGTAGGCGCATCTACAAAAGTACGATTTGAGAAAAATGTATTTAATATCATTTACGTTACCCATAAACAACAATAACAAAAATAATAACGAGATTGTGAACCTTAAATTACAAATAAATTATTTTGTGATGATAACGAGGAATTCTCCTTCTGGGTTAGAATTTCTAATTTCAGGTAAATGTTAGATAAACTACATGTCAATATTCAACTTGAAAAAAAAACTAACTTCGCCACAATTGATTTTTTATCCAAAAGTCCAAAAGAAAGCTTGGAGCAATACCTTTCAAATGATCTGTAGCATTTTTATGGCCTTCAATTCTGTAAAAGTTATGATAATTTAAAGAAAGACGAAATTTTTTTAAAAATTTAAATGGGAAATACCATGTTAATTTTTGTGAATTTTTTGTCTTTCTTTAAATTATCATAACTTTTTACAGAATTGCAGGCCATAAAAATGCTACAGACCATTTGGAAGGTATTGCTCCAAGCTTTCTTTAGACTTTTGGATAAAAAAATCAATTGTGGCGAAGTTAGATTTTTTTCAAGTTGAATATTGACATGTAGTTTATCTATCATTTACGTTGCAACAATAACAAAATAGAATAACGAGATGTGAACCCTAAAAAATAAAAATATGAATTATATTTTAATTAAACGAGGTATTCAATTTATCGAAATAACAGTGTAGTGTTGTGTTTCCTTTGAATATATTCTATGAAATAAGCGAGATTTTTGGGCATTCGTGAATCATTGTTTTATATTATATATGGGGTATTCCACGTGAAGTGGTCCGATCAAAATTTTAAAATGCCCCAAATTTTGGGTACACATTGCAAATGTTTTCAGATACAGAAAAAAAATTTTAGGTACTGGAATTTATTAGTTCAAAAGTTATTCAAACCTCAAAAAGTGAACTTTTCCAGTTTTTTGAACACCAGCTGGGTTCATCGCTATTTAACTCAAAATCTATCAACTTTTACTATAAAACTTATATGTAACATTCGTTGCTAACTATGTCTAGAATTTATCCTTCTGGGTTAGAATTTCTAATTTCAGGTAAATGTTAGATAAACACATGTCAATATTCAACTTGAAAAAAAAACTAACTTCGCCACAATTGATTTTTTATCCAAAAGTCCAAAAGAAAGCTTGGAGCAATACCTTTCAAATGATCTGTAGCATTTTTATGGCCTTCAATTCTGTAAAAGTTATGATAATTTAAAGAAAGACGAAATTTTTTTAAAAATTTAAATGGGAAATACCATGTTAATTTTTGTGAATTTTTTGTCTTTCTTTAAATTATCATAACTTTTACAGAATTGCAGGCCATAAAAATGCTACAGACCATTTGGAAGGTATTGCTCCAAGCTTTCTTTTAGACTTTTGGATAAAAAAATCAATTGTGGCGAAGTTAGATTTTTTTCAAGTTGAATATTGACATGTAGTTTATCTAACATTTACCTTGAAATTAGAAATTCTAACCAGAAGGATAAATTCTAGACATAATTAGCAACGAATGTTACATATAATGTTCTATAGTAAAAGTTGATAGATTTTGAGTTAAATAGCGATGAACCCAGCTGGTGTTCAAAAAACTGGAAAAAGTTCACTTTTTGAGGTTTGAATAACTTTTGAACTAATAAATATATATTACCGGCCAAAAATAGTTATTTACGTGTAATTAATTAATAATTAACAATTTCGTAAAAATCTCTCTGTCACGCTATTCTATTTTTGTTTTGAAGAGTATCTGAGATTATTTCAGATTTTTCTTATGATAAAGTATTAAAATTTTTGTGATTTGCTTGGTAGGTCTCTACAATTTAGGTATATCACATCTTCGTAACAAAAATATTTCAATTTATTGGAATTAAAAAAAATTGTTTGAATTCCATTATTTAGAACAGACGCAAGTTATCTCGCAAAGATCGATTAAAATCGTACAAAATATTATTTCAAACCTTTGCATAATCAACACTATATCTAATAAACAATAAAGCACTTGTATATACACTACATTTTAACATCAATTTCAATACTAACTAATAGGAATTGCAGTTAATTGAAAAAATTTTTTTTTTTGTTTTTATTTTTATTTAGGATCAAATATTAAAAATATATATCACACTAAAACGAAAATAGGTATTTTTCGAGTTACGTTTTTTTTTCATTAGAAGTCTTCAATTGCGTCGCATATATTTATAACAAAACAGATATTTTTTATATCCAGCTAATTTGTGCTTACAATCTGTGTTTGATATATAAAAAAATTTTTACAAAATAAAAATGAAGTATGGAATATACAGTATCTTCCATGAAGAATAGAATGGACAGATAATTTTTGTGTTTTTTTCTTATATCGGCTTATTATATGATTTCAGGTCGTTATATCGTAAATTTGTCTCGAAAAGTAGTAATAGGATTTTAAATTGAAAGGAGTCAACTATAATAGTAACCGTGAAACGAGAAAACAACAGATTAAACTGAAATTTTGATATGGGTAAACATATGTATATATATCTAACAGAACAAGTAAATTTCGTTGTTTCTTCTTTATTTACGTATAATATATTATCCTTACACATTAATCAAACATAAAATATTACACAATGCAGTTAATATGTGTTGTAACATGTATATATATTTTAAATGTGATTTCTCCGGTCGACAAAAAATATATATATGTATATCTACATTCGATAAAGCAGAGAACTGTTCAATCTTAAAGTATGGAAAGACCGCCCGGGCAAATGTTAATTACGTTACATATTCATGCCGGATAAGCTATATAATACGAAAACGAATGTATAAAATTCGCACAGTTCACGGCCTCGAGTGAGAACTACTGGTGTAATATCGTATACCACGTCAAATCATCTTTCACTATCAGCTGATTGGCAAGCTATATATATATATATACACACAGTAACCACATAATAAGATTGGAGAGAAAGCGAAGAAGAGGCGCCATGAAGATGGCCTTGTTAACTACCAGCCGCGTCCTCACCGACCTTACCAAGGTAAATCTTTGAAAATTCCCTTGACCTTCTCGCATTAGGATCGCGCGAACGCCTACATAACCTCAACCATGTATATCACACGATATTCGATATAAAAAAAAATGTACTTCGCGGAGAGTGGGGATTATTATTCGTATATTCTGTGTGTGTATATACATACAGAGCGCGCGCGTATAGATCTTCGAGGCGGGAAAATTTTGAAATCGCCGCCTTTTTCGAATAATCACGCACACACTCGTTTAATTCAATGTTGCAGGTGGGACGATCTATTACAAGGACGCTTGCGACCAACAGGACTTTGCTCTCGCGGCACAACGACGAGTATATGGAAACCGAGGAGACGCGCGGGGTTCGTCATTTACACTTTTGGAATTCGTTAGTTAGAACTCTCACGTTCATTTTGTAAACCCTCTTCATTTTCTGTAATTGGACGTTCGCGATACTTAAAAGTAAAGCTGATCGAAACGCTAGTTGAAAATTATTTAATTGTTTTACTTATTTTTTTTTAATTAATTATTTGAAAATTGTTTTTAATTTTTTTTATTATTTTATATATGTACACTGCCGCTCACATAAATTTGGCCATCCCATCAAAAATCTGTCAAACTTTGAAGTTTTGTACCTCTACAAGGAATCAACCGCTTAATTCGTTAACTTAACCGTTAAATTCGTATTCGTTGAGTAAAAACGCATAATTTTTGCTCTTATGATTTTTTTAGTTTGACTCATAGTTTTTGAGTTATGAGCTGTTGAAAAAATGTGATTTTTTTTACATAAAATTAAAAAATTCCCTAAAAAATAAACGAACAGAAATTCTGCATAGCGCATTTTGAAGAGGAGTACCATAGCTTTAACCTCCATTTTGTTTTTTTTTAATCAGATTATCTTTAACAAAGTTATGCCAATTTGAAAATGGACGAAAAAAATTGAAAATTTTTTTTTTCATTTGTTTATAAAAAATTAATTAAACATTATTTTTTAAAATATTTTCATCATATACTGAAGGGCTTGGTACGAGCATCAAAACGTACTTTGAATTTTTTAGATCGGTTGATTCCTTATAGAGGTACAAAACTTCAAAGTTTGACAGATTTTTGATGGGGTGACCAAATTTATGTGAGCGGCAGTGTATATATTTTTATAAAATTATTTTTAATTATTTTTTTTATTAAATTATTTAATTATTTTTTTATTTTTTATACATTAAGTCCTCCGCACTATGTACATTTGTGTTTGTTTTATATAATGTTCATGTATTTTTAAGATTTATTAATTAACAATTCATAATCGTATGTTTATTTTATTTTCAGTTTCGACAAGTAAAAAAAATATCGATGTAAATAAGTTTTCATGATCAATATAATAATGACCTCATCTTTTGAATATACTTTTATTTCTACACGAATCGTTACTATTCTTGTATAGATTCAAAATTTTATGGCATATATATAACTCGTTTAATCGTCCACTCATTCAAGAAAAGTTAAATATTAAATAATTCATAATTCATATTTAATTTGCATAATCATATTTTAGCCATCGTGCATAATATATTAAACAAAGACAAAGCCTAAATTTTGCTTTAATAATATGTGTAATAAATAAAAAAAAATATTGTCTAATCTGAAAATTACATCCTTAATTTATATTAATTATATTTATTTATTTATCCATTATACATATACATACAAATTCATTTCATAATGTAGTACATAATCTACTCAATAATAAGTGCAATTTCTACAGAAAACAGTGATAACATTTTTCCGGTAATTTTATACGTCTAAACCATTAAATTTGCATGATTATTTATTCACCAGGTCTCGTTATAATACGATACGGCCTATTTATTTCTTTTTTTTTTATTTTATTACCGAGGAAAAGTGTTGTGAAGCACTGCTCCAAATAAAAATGAAAATTAGAAACGAGTGATTTAAATATTTAAAAAATTGATGACACGTAGGTGCGGCGAATAAAATTAAACCATCAGAAAACGAGAAACTCGCTGTCTTTGGAAATGATGAACTCAATACTCCAAAGTATTTCCGCGGATTCTGAAAATCAAAACCTTCGATCTATTGTCATCTCGGCAGCGCCTGGTAGTATATTTTCAGCTGGACACAATTTAAAAGAGTTGGTCAGTACTTTTTCTATTTTTTTTTTATTATTGCGATCAGTTCTCTTTAAATAAACAATTTATGAAGCATTTTTCATATATATATATATTATTTTATTAATTTCATGTATTTCTTATATTATTTAAATTCATATACATTAAAAATTTTTAATAAAATTATATGTACAATTTATTTTTTTATACGGTTTGTAACGTTTTATAATGAAAATTTCATAATCACGCAATTATTTGTTGATACTTTCAATTCGTGGTCGTTTTCTAGTACGCTTCTATAATTTTAATATAAATATCTTCATGATAAAGTATATGTTATGTTTTTTAAGATAGATCGTTGCTTGGAATAATATATTAATTTTTTACATTTAAATGCAAGAGATCCGCAGATGGGGAAGATTATCATCGAGAAGTTTTTCAAACTTGTGCCGAGCTAATGAAAGTGATTGCAGAAAGTCCTGTACCTGTGATCGCGGCGGTCGACGGCCTTGCCGCAGCTGCCGGATGTCAGCTGATCGCTGCCTGCGACATTGTCGTCTGTACCGAACGTAGTAGTTTTTCAACTCCTGGGTAAAAAATTGTTTAAAATATTATAAGGCTCCAAATCACATTTTTTTTCTCAAAAAGGGTCCGATTTAAATTTGTTTTCAAGAAGGTATCAACTCAAATTTTTGTTTTTTCTTATTAGTTCAAATGTTTAAGAAGGTATCAGATCATATATTTTTTCAATAAAGTTCCAATTCATTTTGTTCTTCTAAATAATTGTAGAAGGCACCTTAACTTTCAAATGACAAAATTTCAATGATTTTTGACATAATGTCAGGAGGATGAAAGCGATAATTGTATATTGCACTATTATTTTCTTATAATAAATGTAATGATTACAATTTGAAAGAAAAAGTGCAGAGACACAAAAATTTTTTAGAGTAACAATATAAATAAGTGAATTGAAGCATTTTTGAAAAAAAATTTGAATTGTAAACTTATTGCTCTAAGACGACGATATACGTATAAATGTATATATAACTATATACTGTTTCCTGTAATTTAAAACGATTTGTCAGGGTTGATGTACCATATTTTTATAACGCTAAATTTACCTATTAATTATATTACACACGAACCCAGATTACAGGGATCTACATCTTTCAATCGAAAAATTATTTCTAAAACATTGAATTTAAATCTGAAAAAATTTACATAGATATTTTAAAATCATAACAAAAAACCTGACGTTGCAACTTTTTAGAAAATAAATAATATTCTTCATTTATTTTAAATAAACAAGATTTGGTCGGTAATTTAATTAGCACCATATTACGGAAATATTATATTGGTATTAACAATTTAAAAATGTGAAAAAACTCACCACGTACATTGTTTAAAGCAAATACAAGAGCCTAACGTTGTCAGATTTTTCATAATAATAATCCATTTTTTATATTAACATATACAACCTTTTCAGGGTCCAAGAATCCTTTAAAATCTAAAGAAAGCAATGAAATGTTAGTCTCAACGTGCCATAATTACTTACAGAAATATTGCGCAAAAAGCGCGTAGTGCTAATGATTTCATTCAGTTACGAAAGCTGGGAATAATTTGTCTGATACACCAAGAAATAAAAAATAAGTTATAAGCTATCTATTAATTAACTATTTATATAATATTAATGAGATAATCTACAAGTATACGATTACGTTACGACTACGCTCACAAAGTACACTTACAAAAATAGAATCTCAGCTTAACGGGCTGTCGGGCCGAATTTACAGGGATCTACACCTTTCAACATAAGAATTATGTTAAAAATATTGAATTAAAATTTTGAGAAAATTGATTTGAGTAGTTTAAAACAAAAGCGATGGCATGGCGTTTTTATTTTTTAAGAATAAATAAATTTGTTAATAATAATTGAATGAACAATTTTCGGTCGGTAATTATTGATCTAAAAAGACATGAATTTTCAACAAAAAAATCAGAATTAAATTACAAATTTAAAAATTTAAAAATTTGAAAAATTTGAGTATATTGTTTAAAACGTGCCTCGGAGCATAGCGTTCACGATTTTTTCAAAAATTTACTCTTTTGTTTATAAAAAAATATTAAAAATTACCATTTTCTGAGACCGACATACCGTTAAGTGGAATTCCTTCTCAAATATGTTCTAAAATAAAAATCTGCTTGACATTAAATGATACTTCCCTAACTCAGCGTATTCCTCTTACACAAATAATTAATAATTTTAATTTTACAAGACGAATATAAAAATTCAAATATATTCTTATAAATTATATAAAAATCATTTAAAACCAAGCAGATTTCTTTTGGAGCATCTTTGAGAAGATTTCCGGTTAAGGTAACATTTTATTGTATTGATAAATGTTTAAAATTGTGCACCACTGTTAATAAAATTATCAGTCAATTTTTATAATTATTTTTCAATAATTTTTTCCATAAGTTAATTGTTCCTTCGTTTGATAATAATAAATAATAATTTGTTGGTGTTATTATTGTTTCCAGGGCAAACTTTGGTATATTTTGTTCAACACCAGGAATTCCTTTGATTCGCAACGTACCTAGGAAAGTAGCAGCCCACATGCTGTTTACAGGTCTTCCAATATCCGCTCAGGAAGCATATCAAGCCGGGCTCGTTAGCAAGATAGTGCCAACTGACATGCTTGGTTAAGTCTAAATAATATATATTTTTATAATTTTACGTAAATTACCGTTACACCTTAGTCCCTCTATATTTATTCGCACTTCACTAAATATACACATTCTTAGTGAATTTACACTTTAAAAAGTAAAGGTGAATTTATTCTTCATCGAAGTATTGTGTAAAAGTAGTTTTAATGAATTTATTGATCCCCACGAACAATAACTTATAAAACGGAATATGATCGTTAGTATTGTTTATAAAAAATATTAGTTTTATATTTTTTCATACATCACGTTTTATACATATAAATTTAATATTGTTTATAGATTACTAATTCATCTTTTTTTTTTATAGAAAATGAAATAGATAAAATAACCGACGCCATTAACGAAAAGAGTCGATCGGTTGTAAAGCTTGGAAAGCGATTTATTCAAGAGCAAGTTGAAGTCGACGTAGATACAGCTTATTCTCTCGGCACTGAAATTATGGTGCAAAATTTAAAATTGAAAGATGCTCAAGAGGGGATAAAAAGCTTTAGCGAGAAGAGGAAACCATCTTGGACACATGGCTATGATGCCGCCTAATGTATGTGTTCAGTTACACCTTAATAATTGTGTAAATGTTAATACGTTCAATTATGTAAATTATATTCTTGTATTAGTTAAAGCGTATACTAGTTGAAAATAGAAAAAAAAACAGTTGTCACAATATTTATAAGAGCATTGAATGTTTTAAAACGAAATTAATATTAATATCGACAAAAAGAATATTTTTTTATACAAGAAAGTAATTTTATATAAGTTCACGAATTTTTATATACCGTATATATATCAAAATAATAATAAAGAATCGATCGTGAATAAATTAATAAATTTTATTATTCAATCTAATTTTGTATTCAAGCAGGTTTAATCTATTATTATGCTAATTAAGTTTCAGTAAATTTACTATATTATTATTATATACTGTTTAATATATATTGTACTTAAGGTTACTTTATAATATAATTTTGTAAATTCAAGAATTTAAGAAAATCAAATCATTTCGAAATTTCGTTATTATAAGCCGTAACGAACAAGGCATTCGATTCAAAGAATTGAAGCGAGCAGAAATTAGTTAAAAATAAGGTGACTCGATATCCTAAAATTTTTTTAAATTTTACTATGCAAATCTGAGGTTTATTATCGACTTATTTTGATCGATAATATCGATTATTGAAAAAATATAAAACGGAAAAAATTCTTAATTTTTTCTTAACTTACTTTCTATCTAAATTTATTCATGCATTAATATCGACAACAATTATGATAAACTATAAAATTACTAAGCAGAATTTAAACGAAATCAATAAAATATCTTATAAAATAATTACTAAAAGTCATTATAATTGTATGTTTACATATTAAAATTTCATAAAAATAAAGCTATGATATATAAAGCTATGTTTTTACGTATATAATTTTAATTTAAAAAAAAAATTTTAATTTAAAATTAATAATGTTTAAATTTAAGTAAAAGTTACTTTAATATATCTGATTTCTTAGATATTAAAGTATTTACATTAAAATATGAAATTAATCTAGAATATTTTAAGTAAAATATTGATTATCATAAATTGGACGCTTCTTGTTACTCGTTCACCCTTATAATAACCAATTTGATAATAAATTATGCAATACGATAATGTTTTGTAATTTTAACGGGATGTCTGACCCAATGTACAGGGATCTACACCTTTCAACATAAGAACTATATTGGAAATATTGAATTAAAAATCTGAAAAAATTCATATCGGTAGTTTGAAATAAAAGTGAGGGCATAACGTTTTAATTTTTTACAAAAAAAAAAATTTGTTAATAGTAATAGAATAAACAATTTTCGGTCGGTAATTATTTATCTAAAAAGGCATGATTTTTCAACGAAAAAAATAGAATTTAATTACAAATTTAAAAATCTGAAAAAATTTGAGTATATTGTTCAAAACATAACCAAGGACATAGAGTTCAGGATTTTTTCAAAAATTTATTTATTTGTTTATAAAAAAAACATTTAAAATGACCATTTTTTGACTCTGACATCCCCTTGAAACGACCATTCGATAAAAATGGTACACTCCATCTATCGTAAAAACGCGTGTTTTTTATTGGATTTTTCATTATCAAAGGGCATGCAAGACTCACACACATAGTTAACTCACTCCCCGTTAATTTTTTTTTATTTTTACAAATACGATATATTTTATTTTCTATACTATCAAACAAAGTAATTATTGTAAATCTAAGCTTTTTATTGGTATTTCCTATCATTATTTATTAAGAATATATTTTGGTATAGTTCGAGCACTTGTTTCAATCTATATAGATATAAACGAGTAAAAATAAATGCGAGTAAAGGAGACCAGTATATAATAATTGTATTATTTTTACCGATTTTTCTTAACAGAGTATAAAATATTAAAAATACACTATGAGGAAAAAATTAATTTGAATCAATAAAATATTTTATTGAATCTATTTTGCTGTTTCAAATATGTGTTATTTATCTGTATATTTTACTTGTCCTGTTTTTTTTTATTTTAATAAAATTTTACTTAATCTACATACATATATGGAATAACTGCAACAAATACTTTATTGATTCAAGTAAACTTTTTTCTAAGTGTAGTATTCTCACGAGAATCTTTATACATATACGAAAAAAATAAAATCATTTACACAATGAGCAGATACATATCTTGTTGATCAATAACGCTGTAACCACTTTAATTCGTCTGAGACTTGAAAACAATAAATCCTATATGCTTAACTGTAGAAAACTCAACGAAAAACTCTGTTACATTTAAAATAAAAAGTGCGACTTCTCGTAAATTTCGCTATTTTTTTATAAATCTATGTGTAAAAAGGTCATGTCGCTCGGTTTTAATTACTTCAACGATATTTAAGCTGCATAAAAAATAATGCATGTATAATTCAAAAAATAATAAATCTAAGCAAAATAATAAACAACAAAGGTATACACACTGCAATAATAAAATGTTTTAATCATCGAATTGCCACTACTTAAGGCTCGTAAACAAACGACAATTATATTAAAAATATATTAAAGATCTCATTCAATTGTTAAAGTACATCAATTAATCTTAATAATAATAATATAAGATAATAAATACAAAAATTATTAAAAATTTTCTTCTTATATATTTTTTAATATTATATATGCTTACAAATTGTATATTAAATTTAATTTACAATACCTTCAACAGATTAATAAATAATAAATATTATTTAAAATATTATGTATTTAAATAGGTAAGATAATTATAACGAGAATAAATTTAACAAACTTAAAGTGCAAATAAAAAAGTTTCAGGTGAACCCACCTGCACGTTCATCGATGTAAAATATGATCAGTAATATCAATATTACATAATCAACATCGCATAATCAAATAATTATTTTCACTCTTTCCTTTGCTATTATTTGACTTCTTAAAATACATCACCAAATAGTACGACAGGTGATATATATACATATATACGGAATTAATTGTTTCGTTTTACATAAAATATTAACTATTTCACATGTGTTTTTTCATATTGAAAGTTTCATAAAATTTTTCTGCATCTCCCGATTCTATCCATTTTGTAACCCCGCTGGCAATGAACTGGAGCAACGATTATGAATTTTAATAAACTGTTCGATCCTACTTGGTTCTCGTCTTTATCTTCGCTCGATTGTTTGATACTTTCTTGCGAATTTGAATTTATCTCCATAAGACCTTGTACTTCGTTATCTTTTAATTGAGATTCAAGGTTGAACGAGGGATTGATGACATTAGCGTCTGCCAAATCTATTTTGCTCTGTACAAGCTGATCAAACATAAGAAAAAGAATATTCTTTTAGAATGCAAAAAAGTAGAAAAAGATTTATCTTTTTTTATTAATGTGTTGTTTGTTCGATAAAAAAAAAAGAAAAAGTAACGAGATTATAATTTCGTTGCGTAATTATTCTTTTACATTGAAAATCTTCGTTTAAAGGTGATTCGCAAAAAGAAAAAAAAAATTCAAATTGAGAAATGTATAAAGTTTGATTTTTCCGTAGAATATAGAGTTTGAAATATAAATGAGAGATACAACTCGTTTCGTTTTCTAATCGCGAACAATCCGTTTATAGAATGATGTACAAACCTTGTTAAACAATGGCGATATACTCGCCGATTCTGTGATATCGTTTATTAATAATAATAGTAAACACAACGTAACACTTTTTCCAATCAGCATCATTTTTTCAAAAAAATTAAATATTACAATACGACTAATCGGATTAAATTGAAATTTAAATATATATATATATTTAAGGTAATTCTTCCGTTGGAAATTCGAAATGTACAGAGTTAATAACGTCAATGGGTTATTAGACGTGTAACTAGTAAATTTCAAACAAATGCTTCTTTTATACTGAGAGTATACGTAAATCACTTATCTCATAATTGTAGCTCGATTGAACGAGATAACGATCAATAACTATTTTCGTATATTTCGACTAAGATTTGACTAATCCATTGATGTGAATACCTATTCGTGTGATTTCAGATATCATCAAATTGTATCAATCGCAGGCAGATAACTGCAAATAAAAGATGATTTTAATATTTTTCTTTTATCGACTTTTTTTTTCTTTACACAATTATATACCTTACGAGATCATTATCGATGCAAGGAATCAATATTTATGTTATATCTTGTTTAAATAAAAGTCTTAATAAAAGGTCCATAAAAGTCTAAAGATTCATTTGTATTATGTTAAATGATATTTGGTCGACTAACCATAATATATAATCTGTCTACTATACCTTTATTACAGGAAATATATAATTTATTAAATTATTAATTAATCGATTAACAGCTTCTTTATTTTTTTATTTTTCTATTTATAATATACGTTGATTGTGTAATGCAAAGGAAAAATTATAATTAAATTTTCCTGGACGACAAAAATTGGATGAATTCTAAATAATTTATCTTTAAAAATCAATAAGAGATACTCCAATGAACGAATGTTGTAAAAAAAATTATTTTAAATTCTACGTTTTTACTGTATTATATTTAATAATTAACAAGGAAAGGGCCAACCCTGCGGGAAACGGATCTTTACCAAACCCTAGGATATTTTTTCTACTATAAAAATATGAAGAAAGAAATTAAAAAAAGAAGAAATTAAATATCTTAATTTAGTAAAAAATTATGAAATTTTTGCTTAAAAAATCATTAAAATTCAATCCTAAATTTTCGTTAAAATTTCGTCTATTTTTTTATTTCTTCCATAATTTTTAAATAAAATAGATATTTCAGCTTCTTTTTTTCAAAACATATTTACTCGATCTCAGTTTCCTTTCGAACTTAAGCTTGAATGTACGCCTTTACTCGTTTCTGAGTTACAAGCAATTAAAGTTAAGAGTATTTTGGCGAGATTTTTTGTTATTTGCTTATATCTATGGTAAGAAAAGGCATTAGATTCTATAAATCCGGGTTTCTTCACATTTTTATAATAGAAAAAATATCCTAGAGTTTGGTAAGATCCGTTTCCCAAAATGTTGGTCCTTTTCTTGTATAATTACGTTTATTTTTCAAGGAAAGAAAGTAGCTTTGTGATAAGACAATAATGTATCAAAAATTTAGAAGGTGGTGAATACTTTATTTATTTATCTTATATATTTATGAATATTTACCATCCACTGTCAAAGTGGTATTATGTCATATATATCAATAATTGTCGAAGAGTTACACAATTAAGCTACAGCAATTGTACGTCCTGTTATCTGCCGGATTTTGTAGAACCCCTTAGGAACATATACCATGTAACCAGGGCTTGGTTCATAACAAAAATATTTTGTGACGTTTGTTACGGTAACATTTCGTTATTTTAAATCCCTGTTATTAAAGTATAGGACTATTTATTTATTCTTTTCAATATCACGATTAAATTCAAACATTTATTTTATTACTTCAATGTCTCAAGGAAAAATTAATAAATTTTGTTACGTTATTTCAGAACTGCAACATAAATTAAAAATTTTTTTTATGTTATTTCAGAACTGCAATATAAATTTAAAAAAATTTTGTTACGTTGTGTCAGAACTGCAACATAAATTAAAAAAATATTGTTACGTTATTTCGGTTATTTGGTCATATGATATAATAACAAATGATTTAACGTCACTTTCAAGAGCTGAGCTGGATGTCGTTTAATATTATAAAAACTACAATAAAAAATTGCTTATAATTAAATATTTGCAACGAATTTGCATAACATTAATTAACCATTTGAAAATTGATAGATGTATTAACGATATTAATTAATAGTAAATATAAGTTTTTCCAGACTTTATTACATAATATTAAGTACAAAAATAGCAGTCACACAAAAATCAATTACATATATTTTTCATGTGTCAGTTTTTTTTTCTTAAACTGTGTTTGAAAATCAAGATAACCACTTGTAACCACACTATTTTATTTATGTTTCTTCACTTGCTACGGGTATTTCTTAAAAAACGTTTTTATACAATACTTAAAAAGCATTTTAATGTAAAAAAAAACATGTAAAATATATAATTGAGAATTAAACAATATAGTAATACCAATTATAATTTTTTTTTAAGATTTTTTTTTATACAATAAGTTTCATATTGTGAAAGGTATATTACATAATTGCTTTCTTAATTTATTTTTATCTGAATTTAATAATAAATTAATTGTTAATAAATCTTGTGGCAGTCTGAAGTAGGGTGGCATTGGACCATGAAACGTTTACGAAAAAAGAAGTTTTCTTTTCTATTCACCACATGAGGACTCGGATTAATCGATAAATTTCAACAACGAATATTCACATCACGATTGATAAAATCATAAAATTAAAAAATATTGTTACGTTATTTCAGAACTGCAATATAAATTAAAAAATTTTGTTACGTTATTTCAGAACTGCAATATAAATTAAAAAATTTTGTTATGTTATTTCAGAACTGCAACATAAATTTAAAAAATTTTGTTACGTTATTTCAGAACTGCAACATAAATTAAAAAATATTGTTACGTTATTTCAGAACTGCAACATAAATTAAAAAATATTGTTACGTTATTTCAGAACTGCAATATAAATTAAAAAATTTTGTTATGTTATTTCAGAACTGCAATATAAATTAAAAAATTTTGTTATGTTATTTCAGAACTGCAATATAAATTAAAAAATTTTGTTACGTTATTTCAGAACTGCAATATAAATTAAAAAATTTTGTTACGTTATTTCAGAACTGCAACATAAATTAAAAAATATTGTTACGTTATTTCAGAACTGCAATATAAATTAAAAAATTTTGTTACATTGTGTCAGAACTGCAACATAAATTAAAAAATATTGTTACGTTATTTCGGTTATTTGGTCATATGATATAATAACAAATGGTTTAACGTCACTTTGAAGAGCTGAGCTGGATGTCGTTTAATATTATAAAAACTACAATAAAAAATTGCTTATAATTAAATATTTGCAACGAATTTGCATAACATTAATTAACCATTTGAAAATTGATAGATGTATTAACGATATTAATTAATGGTAAATATAAGTTTTTCCAGACTTTATTACATAATATTAAGTACAAAAATAGCATTCACACAAAAATCAATTACATATATTTTTCATGTGTCAGTTTTTTTTTCTTAAACTGTGTTTGAAAAGTAAGATAACCACTTGTAACCACACTATTTTATTATGTTTCTTCACTTGCTACGGGTATTTCTTAAAAAACGTTTTTTATACAATACTTAAAAAGCATTTTAATGTAAAAAACATGAAAAATATATAATTGAGAATTAAACATATAGTAATACCAATTATAATTTTTTTTTTTATGTTATTTCAGAACTGCAATAAATTAAAAAATTTTGTTATGTTATTTCAGAACTGCAACATAAATTAAAATTTTTTTTTATGTTATTTCAGAACTGCAATATAAATTAAAAAATTTTGTTATGTTATTTCAGAACTGCAATATAAATTAAAAAATTTTGTTACATTGTGTCAGAACTGCAACATAAATTAAAAAATATTGTTACGTTATTTCAGAACTGCAATATAAATTAAAAAATTTTGTTATGTTATTTCAGAACTGCAACATAAATTAAAAAATTTTGTTACGTTGTGTCAGAACTGCAACATAAATTTAAAAAATATTGTTACGTTATTTCAGAACTGCAATATAAATTAAAAAATTTTGTTACATTGTGTCAGAACTGCAACATAAATTAAAATTTTTTTTTATGTTATTTCAGAACTGCAATATAAATTAAAAAATTTTGTTACGTTGTGTCAGAACTGCAACATAAATTAAAAAATTTTGTTATGTTATTTCAGAACTGCAACATAAATTAAAAAATATTGTTACGTTATTTCAGAACTGCAATATAAATTAAAAAATTTTGTTACGTTATTTCAGAACTGCAATATAAATTAAAAAATTTTGTTATGTTATTTCAGAACTGCAACATAAATTTAAAAAATATTGTTACGTTATTTCAGAACTGCAACATAAATTAAAAAATATTGTTACGTTATTTCAGAACTGCAATATAAATTAAAAAATTTTGTTATGTTATTTCAGAACTGCAATATAAATTAAAAAATTTTGTTACGTTGTGTCAGAACTGCAACATAAATTAAAAAATATTGTTACGTTATTTCAGAACTGCAATATAAATTAAAAAATTTTGTTACGTTATTTCAGAACTGCAACATAAATTAAAAAATTTTGTTACATTGTGTCAGAACTGCAACATAAATTAAAAAATTTTGTTACGTTATTTCAGAACTGCAATATAAATTAAAAAATTTTGTTACGTTATTTCAGAACTGCAACATAAATTAAAAAATATTGTTACGTTATTTCAGAACTGCAACATAAATTAAAAAATATTGTTACGTTATTTCAGAACTGCAACATAAATTTAAAAAATATTGTTACGTTATTTCAGAACTGCAATATAAATTAAAAAATTTTGTTACGTTGTGTCAGAACTGCAACATAAATTAAAAAATATTGTTACGTTATTTCAGAACTGCAACATAAATTTAAAAAATATTGTTACGTTATTTCAGAACTGCAACATAAATTTAAAAAATATTGTTACGTTATTTCAGAACTGCAACATAAATTAAAAAATATTGTTACGTTATTTCAGAACTGCAATATAAATTAAAAAATTTTGTTATGTTATTTCAGAACTGCAATAAATTAAAAAATTTTGTTATGTTATTTCAGAACTGCAATATAAATTAAAAAATTTTGTTATGTTATTTCAGAACTGCAATATAAATTAAAAAATTTTGTTACGTTATTTCAGAACTGCAATATAAATTAAAAAATTTTGTTATGTTATTTCAGAACTGCAACATAAATTAAAAAATTTTGTTACATTGTGTCAGAACTGCAACATAAATTAAAAAATATTGTTACGTTATTTCAGAACTGCAATATAAATTAAAAAATTTTGTTACATTGTGTCAGAACTGCAACATAAATTAAAAAATTTTGTTACGTTATTTCAGAACTGCAATATAAATTAAAAAATTTTGTTACATTGTGTCAGAACTGCAACATAAATTAAAAAATATTGTTACGTTATTTCAGAACTGCAACATAAATTAAAAAATATTGTTACGTTATTTCAGAACTGCAACATAAATTAAAAAATATTGTTACGTTATTTCGGTTATTTGGTCATATGATATAATAACAAATGTTTAACGTCACTTTGAAGAGCTGAGCTGGATGTCGTTTAATATTATAAAAACTACAATAAAAAATTGCTTATAATTAAATATTTGCAACGAATTTGCATAACATTAATTAACCATTTGAAAATTGATAGATGTATTAACGATATTAATTAATAGGTAAATATAAGTTTTTCCAGACTTTATTACATAATATTAAGTACAAAAATAGCAGTCACACAAAAATCAATTACATATATTTTTCATGTGTCAGTTTTTTTTTCTTAAACTGTGTTTGAAAGTAAGATAACCACTTGTAACCACACTATTTTATTTATGTTTCTTCACTTGCTACGGGTATTTCTTAAAAAACGTTTTTTATACAATACTTAAAAAGCATTTTAATGTAAAAAACATGAAAAATATATAATTGAGAATTAAACAATATAGTAATACCAATTATAATTTTTTTTTTAAGATTTTTTTATAGCAATAAGTTTCATATTTGTGAGAAGGTATATTTACATAAATTGCTTCTTAAATTTAATTTTTATCTGAGATATAATAATAAAATTAATTGTTAATAAATCTTTGTGCAGTCTGAGTAGGGTGGCATTGGACCATGGAAACGTTACAGAAAAAGAAGTTTCTTTTTCTATCACCACATGAGACTCGGAGTAATCGATAAATTCAACAACGAATATTCACATCACCGAGTGATAAAATCATAAAATTCAAAAAACAACATGATTTTTTTTAAGATTAGGTAAAGTAATTGAGGTCAAGGTCGAGTTCGTTTGATAATTTGATATTTATCAAAATATTATATTCAAGTATACGATTACAAATATTACGGTAATAAACATATACATTTATTAATTTAATATTTTTCGCTTTCAATAATTCTTATCGCGCAAATATTTACCTACACTAATTATATAATATAGGTATATATATATTTCTCTTATAATTCTAGCTGTGCAAGTGTATATAAATATATATATTAATTATAAAAATATATTCACCTAAATATCGCATCCTAATTATTATTTTACAAAAAAAAGAAGAAGCATAATTAAATAATTATGATAGTGTCGCAAATTCGCGTTATCTATGCGTTCTATTTTGCATATTACATATTCGATGGCATCATCCACCCACGCATACAACATACGTCGAAAAAAATAAATTTAATTAAGGAAAAAAAGTACGAGGTATCGGTGTATCGAGTGCATTGTACGTTCTGAAAATTCTAAGCAAACATCACTTTTGAACATTTGTAAATATTGATTGAAAGATCGCAACCGATACACGGTATATATATTTAAATTTGATTTAAATCAATCCAGTAAGATTCTTATAGAACATAAATGTATTTTATTATGTTTGATCAAAGTGAATTATCATTTGTAAAATTGTCGATCGACTATATATCACAAACGCTTATTTGTTTGAACGAACCACACACAACGCACTATATAAATATATATATGTATATATATATAGTTATGATTATAAAAAAAAGCTCGATTGTACACACATATTTTGCGTAATTATAAATCGAGTAATATAATTAGATAATTTTTAAGAAACACGATGTGAATTTCATGCACTTTATCATAGTATTAATATTAATAATAGTCTGTGAATTAATTATATTTATATATTGCGACAAATCCTATTACAAATGCTTATATATATAGATAGTAGGAGGTATATGCTAAAATAAAAACATGATTTCCTTACTGCACTTTCATACGTGTATGTAATATACACACACACACACATATTTTCAAATGATGTAACGCTATCCCATATATTTATTGCGAATTTTTATACCCTCTTGACAAATTTGTTTCAGTTGTTACAAGACTATCGATTTGTACGTATTTGTAGTGTATATACATACCACTATGTTTGATATCTCATTATCAACAAGACCTAATTAAATCGTATTGGGAAATTTTCGAATGATGTAATTTTTACGCGAGTTAATTCGTAATAACTGTATTTATCCAATTCTAGCGTGAACGACTCAAAAATAGGTAAAATCACTTTACTATATATACATCACGTTTTGGCGTATATATAACTTATCATTACAAGTATAGCAGTACACTTTGTACACCGGTTTTCAAGCAAAGATTTTACATACATTTGTATATATTTAATCTTATCTATACATCTGATGTATGCCAATTACATTTGTTTAGCTCCGAATAATATCGTTTTGACATATCGCAACGATATATATATATATATGTATATTGTGTATACGTGATGAGTGAGTCAATGAATTTACAATGGCTTTCGACATTTTTTCAATTTGTCTTTTTTGAATCCAGTTGGACAGCCGACAGGTGCAATGATAATGTATCTTACGGGTATATGGCGTTTGTGATCGTTATAGTTAGTTTTGTTCATTTTAACCGCGAACACGTCGGAATTCGATGACAATGTTAAACGCATGTCCTTCGAATCCAAAATTTTATCTTTCGTTCGAGATCCAAGGTTATTCCTCGAAGATTCGTCGATGGATCTCCGATTGGCTGAATCATTCTTTTTCTCCAGCAGCTGTACATATCAAATAGGAGAAGAAGCTTTAATGGAAACTATATATATATAATAAAAATTTTAATTGTTTTTTTTTTTGCAAAATCAAATTCGTTCTTTTTTTACAAAATTGAAGCGTTTTTAACTTTTTTAATATCGTTAATTCGCGGTGATTTATAATTGTATATAATTAATAAAATAATGTATAATTATACTGATAATTATTTGAATCACATCTTGGACCTTTAATTATATTACCATTGTTATATTATAATAATTAATATAATTATAATATAATTGATTCAGTAAAATTAAAAATTACTATCGCTTTTATTAGTAAATTATTAAATCCGATAATTAATATTATTTATTATTATTATTATTCATTGAGTATTTGAATTATTCAGAAACTTAATACAATATCAATAATATAAACAGTAAGATACACTACATTATTCAGAGATATAATTAAATTTAAGATAAACTTACCTTTTGCACCAGCAATGATTGATTCACAGATTTGATGGTACTAATGTTTTTATGTTGCAACTCGTGTCCCTTGACGTGAAAGATTATAAACAGTATAAAGAAAAGTTGGATACAAATTAATTTCGTCATATTTTTGTAATTAAATAACTGAGGTCGCTTCTAAATAGACAACTAAACTGCGAATAATTTCGTGTCGCAATATAAATTAATCCGACAATCGCGACACATTATTTAAGAAAATCGATGATTTGTCATTTATATTTTCACTAATTACTGAATATTATGATTATATTATTATCCTTTTATTTTTTTTTCTCAAATATCCACGTAACTAATTTCTCTCGGCGATACTATATATTGAGTTTTAAATTATCTCGGTTCAAGTCCCAATATTGGAAATAATAATGCAAATGCAAGCTTATATATATATGTGCGTGGGTATCGTAACTTATCATCGTATTCTAAATTTACTGAGCTAGATAACGATCGATAATATATTCGGCGTTTAGCATTTTCGTTTTTGACTAATTTCTCTCTCTCTCTCTCTCTCTCCTTTTATTTTTTTATTTAATCAAACGTATATATATAGGTGCGTGTGTATTTATGTCCTTGAAAGTTGCACAGTAAATAATTATGTGGAAATATATGCGTGTATTTATAATTGTTTGCGAGGGTGGATTATTTAAAATTTTACGTCCTAAAATTCACGTTAGATCGAATATATATATACGCGCAATAGGTATAAATTAGATCGACACATTTTTATGACACGAAGGTAAACAATGTACAATATCTCACGACGATTATAGATTGTTTTGACATTTATTCAATATTTGAGTAAAACCTTAGCATATTAACATTATTATACATATATTGAAATATCTGTTACGAATTTCCAGAATTGATCTTATACGATCTCACAATCCGTGTGGTAGTATTAACGTCAATTTTCTCTTGACTTGATTTCATTCATTAATTATTAATAGGATAGTCACAATTCAACGGATAAATTTGAAGAATATGTTGCTTCTTAGTTTACACAGAAAAAAAAATTTAAATAGTGCAAAAAGTCTTTGTTAGTTTACGATTGTCATTATAATACTTGTTAATAGATTAACGTTTGATCTATTAAACTATGTTCCCTTTTCGTACAATCTACAGTAAGTATGAACTTATCCTTTCTAATTATGTATAAGGACTATTTTTTATAAAGAAAATTTCGTATTCAAATAAGTTATCGTAACCTACAGAATTACAATAAAAGTGTAAATGTTTATTAAAAAAAAATATATTTAGCTTTAACACAATTTTTTTATTACAATATTAACACAGTCTGTTTGATTCAAGTGGATTAAAATCATATTTAAAAGTTACTGTTAAAATTTCAGGCTATTCCATGAAGTGTTTCCTGAGTTTTCCTGCGGTAAGTTCATTATGGAAAAAAAATAGAATACATAGTCTTATTATTTTAAACATTTTTAGATAAAACTAAATTATAATATAAATTGTTTAAAAAATTAAGAAATGTTTTCAATAGTTATAAAAAAAATTATTAATTGTTTACTGTGAGTCGGTCGCGAATCGCGTTCACTATTGTGTCGGTGCCGGAATTGTAATATCTTTTTATTTAAAGTTTTAATAAATTAAGTTGAGGTTGATTATTGAATTCGTGAGTGTATCTATTAATTTTCCTTTACTCCAAAAGCCGCCGGTTCCGAGGTGGCCAGCCGTCGGGATTCCCTCTGTGACGAGGAGTCGAGGTGAAGATTTGCCGGGTTGCCGAGTAGTGTTGTAAAGTAATTATTCCTTTTTTTTATCAATATCGCCAGAAGCCCAATTAACTACAAATCGGCGATATTTAGCTATTTTGAACGTCGCTACGACGGAACCTCCGTTGGTCCATAATTTTGTTAAATTACGATCCGACCGAAAAGTAGCGTTCGCAATAGTTAATTGAATACCATCCGTAATTTTTATCCAATTCGTACAGTCACTATAACGCCTACTAAAACCAGATTAGTTCGGATCAATCAGCTGTATTTACGTAATACCTATCAGTATTTTAAGTATACTCTTGAAAAATACATAATTTAATGCGTATTATAGTATTATTTTATTCTAATGGCCTATACATCTATTACTTTGTGCATCTTTCTACACAAGACAAGTACTTATTATTCGTCGAATTGTAACAAATTAAGGGGATTCCATCCTCAATTTTTGATGATAAATGAATAAAAAAATAAGAGAAGAAGATCTCGTCTTAAAAATATAATCTTTCCATCTCGTTATGATTAGGTTCACATTTGTTGGTAAGACTTTTCTCGAAAACGCAATAATATTTTAATCTGAAATTCAGCACGTAATTAGATTAATCACAAACCACGTAGCCTCTTCTCTTAGTTTTCCACATACTCTTTTATTTATATATTTATTACCAATTATCGCATTTCCCCGTAAGGTAGGGAGGATAAATATTGACAATCGCACCTCGCTAAATACGATATAATGAGAATACATTATGTCCCAATAACGTACTAATGCACTCTTATTTTATTTACAGGGTGATAGAGCATGAGATTGTTGGCAATAGTTACCTTTTTCCTCCACTTTTATATTGAAATCAATACCAATTGCACATTCTATATGTAGGAGAAGTTGATAAGATGATTTAAAAATTGTTGAAAAATTAATGAACTGGGAATGCCAGTATTTCCGGAGGCGGCGTATTACCTGTTTTGCCATCGAGAACCTTATAGCAGTTTCTCTCATTCAAATGACGGATTGCTTCGTTTATGCAATTAAAGATAAAAAAATGTTTTTATAACATTTTAATTTCAAAATCCCACTTCATTTCAGATTTTGAGGTTCTAATGTTATAAAATATCGTATGAAACTATTGTGGAACATGTTTTTTTACCTTTCTCGAGGTTGTTCGCACGAGCGAAGCGAGTCTCCCACAACAGTGTCATAATATACTATTCTTTGACGAACTTGCATTTATGATGACATAAAAAATAGTCGTGAATATAATAAGTTACATTTATTTTCAATATTTTCCGAAACATTTTATGTACAGTCATAATGGTAGAGGTAACATATATTGTCATCATATTAAAATGTAATTATTATGTTTATACGAGTCATATTCCAATAGTTTTTTGAAAATCCGGGCAAGAGGGGATTACTGATTTTGCTGAAAATTTAGATATTATAGTAATATAAAAAAAGGAATTGAACCACATTTTTAACCCTTTTAGAAATTTTAACGAAAATGTATATTATTTAAATTTAATGGTTTCTTAAATTTAATAACTTTTGACCAAATTAAAATATTTCAGCTTCTTTTTTTTCAAATCGTATCTACTTGGTTTCAACTTTTTGTCAGATCTAAGTTTAATTGTTTATCTTCAAATGCTTTTGAGTTATCATAATCAAACTGAAGCATACATTTTTCACAATTTTAAATTTAACGTGAATTCTTCCATATTTATGTACCAGAAAACAGTTCCTAAACTTGCAACAAAATTTGTCTGTCGGAGCCTGGAACCTCTCCTTGTAAGATCTTAATAGCACGTTACTGTAGCCTATGGAAACTTGAAAATCATCCAATATGGAAACGGTAGAAATTAACGTACGGCTGGAATTTGAGCCGGATCCGGTGCCGTAAGATACGTGTCCGTTCCTGATCCGGCTACCGTACCTAGTCCGGATACGTAATATAATGCGGTTTACGTCCGGCCCGGAGAATCAAACGTATTTCCGATAAATATATTCAACCCTGATCAGATGGAATCTAAGAATAACACAGAGACCCACGATTAAAAGACATAATCGATAGAATAAAAACGAAACCGTTGGGAATTATCAGTTAAACGATATATGTCTCATAAAAAAAACGTAACGATAAATTGAAATTTGCTTTACCAAATAACCTCGCAAAGAAACTCATTTTAGAAACGCATAAATTATACGGGCACGTTGGTCCCCTAAAATGTTATAAAATGATTAGTGAAACCTTTACGTATCCTAAGATAAAAAAATCATTTCGCGTGAGCTAAAGGTATGCGACTCGTGTCAGCGTAATAAAATAAATACGGCATCAACCCATACGGAGACGAAACCGATTATTCCAGACGGAGTCGGTGATTTGATTTCGATCGATTTTTACGGACCGCTACGGTATCCAGAGGTGGCGTGAGAAACATTCTTGCTGCAATCGATGTCTTTTCAAAATTTGTGGTTTTGTATTATCTTATTCAGCGCGCGGATACAAAAACCACAATAAAAAAGATATTTGATCATTTCATTCCGACATACGGTAAACCCGCTCGTATTCAGAGTGATCACGGAACGCAGTTTACGAATAAAAAATGGACGAATAAACTGCGAGATGAGGGTATCCGACCGGTCTTCTCATCCATTCGACACCCCCAAAGCTAACGTTATCGAGAGAATCAACCGCGAACTCGGGCGTTTTTTCCGTACCCTAGTGGGGGCGCAACATAATAAGTCTTGGGCGAATTGGGTGCAGTTTATCCAAAACTGCATGAAAGAGGTGTATCATGAAACAATTGAATGTACACCATTAGAAGTTCAAACAGGCAAGTGTCCGACTCGATTTTGGGAGAAATGGATCGGCTCTCCTTTAGATACGGTTGAGGTAAATCGCGAAAAAACGATCACCTTGATTTATTACCGCATTAAACGCAAAGGCGAGAAAGGGCCGCAAAATCTAACAAAAAACCGTGTATTAAATATAATATTGGTGATTTGGTGATGGTCAAAGCATGTAAATTTTCAGTAGCAGATCAGGGCATAACGGCTAAATTTTTATCGTTATATGAAGGACCGTATGTCATTAACAATGTGTTGTCCTGTGCAACGTACAACTTAATAGATCCCGTGACAAAAATAATCAGGGGAATTTTTCATTCAACAGAAATAAAACTATACCATACCCCGAGGAGGAATCAGAAGAGGAGGCGACAACGCCAAAAACTAAAAGTACAGCTCCGCAAATGTGAGCAGCGCCTCCGATCGCTCGAATTCGAGAAGGCCCTCGCACGAATTAAGAGAGAGCAAATATTAAAAGATCTGTTTCGAGGATCGTATACGTGCGAGCGACCGATCGAGAGAGCACGGAGGGCACTCCAAGAGGCAAGGACACACGAGAAGAGCTGGTATGTTCACGACTGGCTGGCCAAATATGGACGCCACAATCCACGCGCAGCAGTCCTGCTCAAGCATCCGATGCGTGCGGTTCCAATTGATTTCCGGAAGGAAGCCTATCAAGCGATACCGGGTGTCCGAGTCAAGAAAATGTCTTCATCAACAGATGAAGACGTTCTCAAAATAAATGTATCGAGTGGGAATACATTGTCCTCTTAATAAAGGAAAATCCTCTACAATTTCTTTATTAATTTGGGGGGGGGGGGGGGGGGGGGCTATGCAACCTACCCAAATACCGACCAATTAAAATAAATAAATAAATATGTAGGGATTTTCTATTTTAAACCTCGCGCGTAAACGGTTCAGTAACTTTCGGCAAAATTGATGCGTGGCACGCGTACACTCTCCCCTTACCGCGCGGGCTAGTTTGGAGTGGCGCGCGTCTCACCCCACATACCGCGGCCTACAAGCTACCTAACTATGCAATTAAGACGAGGCTGGTTTACGCTTTATTTTAATTTAACGAAACATGTTTTTTTTATATATAATTAACGTAGTTATTAGTATAATTAACCTGAGAATGTCCCGGAGATCCGACGAATTGTTTTCTTTCATTATTGTCTTATTAAAATAGCAATTTAATAAAATCAATAAATGAATAATTAATTAATTATTGTAAACGGGTTTGACGGTTTATAAAATATAGATATGCGTTAAATAACGTCAATAACGATTTATTAAAACATGAACGAATAATTAAAAGAATTAAACTGACACGGTGGCGGAGTGGCGGAGACGCACCTCGGCTGATCACGAAAGTTAAGCAGCACTGAGTGCGGTTGGCACTTGGATGGGTGTATAATGATTATATTATATATTAGGTAAAATCCGAGATCAGCCGTCGGGAAGCAAAGCAAAATATCACGGAGTGATCCGATATCAATTTTATTTACAAACATTTTACAATATTACAAGATGCTAGTGATTCTTTACATTCCGCGACTAATATTTACATCATGAAATCCTATTGTATCATTTACGGTACCTCTCATGTTTTCCAATGTTAACCGATCGCTCCATCCGCTGAGATCGCACAGCGCACGGTCGACTCCTTCCGATCTCCCGCGACCACCCGGCTCCACTCAACTCGTAGACGAGCTCTCCGTCGCCCGGACTACTGGCCTTGAGGTTACAACTTTAAAAATACTTCTTAGTAAATGTCTCGCGACGACGGAGCAGGCACCTTCATCGCCCGGAGATTGCGGGCTGGCCCCTCAGAGAGCGGTTGGCGTGCTAGCGGATCCCCGCGGAAAGAGAGCGATTTCTTCTGGCTCGCGTATTTATGAGCGTGATTCGCTTAGCACCCCTTTCGTTCGGTCCGCGAATCACGTACCTTACTTATATCTACTATCGATATGGTCATATCTAGTCGGATGTGACATCTTGAAATTCGCCGAATCTACCTTCTCAGCTCTGACGGTCACAGGTGACACCATTCTTGTGCGGCTTTCGGGATCGGTTAGGTGTTTTTCCACACTTTACAACGTGAGCGGAAGGTGTGGAACATTCGGTTTCGGTGTTTGGGCCTACGCAAGGTGACCTGAACATCTAAACAGAATGTTTCAATACACCGGCCGTCTCGGGGAAGGTTTTCCTATAAGGTTTTCCCTTCCTCACGGGCATAACCCCGGGCGAATGCGAGACGGTGGGGACCGGGATGGGAAAAAATTGGAATGTTTTCACCCCCTAAATTTATTTATTTTATTTTATTTTGCATGGCTTTAAATTTTATTATTATTATGATTTGAAAGAATTCATAACACGACGCGAAACAGATGAAAGGATCGATTTTATAATGAATCAAATTTTAAAAGAGCAAGAAGGAGGTTGCACCAGATTTTAACAATGAAAATACATTTTAAATAAATTAAGTAAATTCTAATTATTTGTTAGAAGGCTAGTTAGTGTTTGGAAAGACTGTAGAAATGATTAAAATAATTTTTTATTTTGAAAAAAATGTTGCCGTACCCGGGAGTTGAACCTGCGAACCTTCGGGTTACGAAGCAGGACATTAAATTAACGAACTCATATCTGGGCCCTACTTTAACCTCATTACATACCGGATCCGGCACTTAACTGTATTCCGAAATCGGGCCGGATGATAAATCCGGCTAGCCGTATTTAATTTCTACTCTGACCTCTAAAGGTGAATAACGTCAAATCTAAGCACTTTTGGGACCTAATGTACACAAGAATTTTTGTTCAGGGCAGCTCATACAATACATGTCAGTTGGTTTTGGTCCAATTTAACAGTATACTTTTTTCAATGTATTTTGTGCTGGGATCCTTCGTACTACCGTTTGACTGATCCCATGGTTTGCTTCGTTTGTTAACAAACTGGACACATTGCCTCTGAAGATTAAAGGACCTCTCTCTGCAACAACAATCAGTGACATTAGTAACAAAATCAAAGCATTAATCCAAAGGAAAATGAAATAGAAAATTTCAATCTAGTAAAAATAGTCAAGAATATACAAAAGTAATTCCATAACCTGGAACTCGTCTCCGAAAGAAAATACAAACAATTTGCTTCTCGACTTCTCGAATTTTGGCGCTATATTCAAAATTTGTGAATAAAAGATGAAAAATAGCTTTTCATTTTTAAATCTTTAAGAATAAATATCTAAGTCCCTAATTGACCTAGAGGGAAAAAAATGTGGCTTAGTTACTTTATTATAATAATATAATATCTAAATTTGCAGCAAAATCAATTTTACAAAAAAAGTATGAATAAACTAATAAAGAACTTGATACTTTTTAATTGCAGAAAACAATATAAAAATCTTAAAATATCCAAAGTGTCAAAACTATTGAAAGAAGTATGACCCAAAAACAGATAATTGCAGTTTCGTATAGACGTTCATCATTATTTCGAAAAGAGTTGGAATAATTAATACTAACTTTGCAGTTGTTGGAAATGGAACTTTATTACTTTGTGCACGAAAGAAAGTTAAAGTCAATAACAGTAGAAAAACTTAACTTGCAGTCATAAGATATGAGATACCTTGTTGCATTTATTCATGAACAATTACAACGATGTATAGAACAAACGTCTTTCCTCAAAGTTGTGAATATTATATATCTGTCACCAGCGATGCGACGATATCTGCAGCGTATACTCACGTAGTCACTTGTTCATATAATCTAGAAATATATATCTTGCATCTTTATTCTATTAAAATTTCTGTATTCGTAACTGGCCATGGTTCGCTGCAAAACGAAATGTTTCTAGAAAGCTTTTATCCTAGAAAACTTGTAATTATTAAGAATCTCACGATAAATTAAAAATTAGCGATGGCTTTATATAAACAAAATGTATATTTTTATACAAAAATCGTAATTGTCTTTGCAACCCTTTCCACATTCTATGACAGTTGTTAAAACGTTGCTGAAACGTTGATATAACGTTAGATGTATCCTTTTATGTTTTTGAAAGATACAGTTGTGTCGTGTGAATTACCTCGGAACGACACGTAAATTGCGCATTTATATTTGAAATATTATAAATAAATCTAGCAATCTAAAATATATAAATTGTATTTACAATTTCGTGGAGATTTTATATAAAAATTTGTTTTTATTTTAAGAGTTTTAATCGGTATGTTCATAGCACTGCGATTAAAATTTGTATTTAATACACTTATAACACCGGAGGGAAAAATTTCAGTAAATTTTACTAAATTTTCAATAACGCAGTAATAGACTACCAAAACCCAAAAAATTATTGAAGATTTAGTAAAAATTAGTAAATTTCTCACCAAGAGAGGCCACGGCTTTTGGATCACGGATCATAACGAAACTCTATAGGATATGTTTTGTAATATAAAAATATGAGAAAAGACAAATTTTTAGACCCTAAAGCGTTAATTTGCCCGAGTTATGGCTAAGTAAAGTTAATTTTGTCAAAAAAATTACTTCCACTTTGATTGCCTATTACCCGGAAACAAATAGAGATAGATACTTAATCCATAATCCAAAAGAAAACTGAGATCAAGTAGATGTGATTTTAAGGGAAGAAGCGCAAGTTGGTCAGTTTGGAGCAAAGTTACAGAGAAAATAAGAAATTCATGAAATTCTAGTTAAAAACATCAATACTTTTCTACTATTAAATTTTAGTTAAAATGTCATTTATTTCTTATTTTCTCTACAACTTAGCTTTTTCCTTTTCAACTCACAACTTTCTTTTAAATTTTGAATTGAGTACCTATATATCTATTCGTTTTTCCGAGTTATAAGCGATCAAAGTGGAAGTAAATTTTTCTACAAAATATGCTTTATTTATCCAAAACTAAAAGATAAAAAGATAAAGCAATAACGATACACGACGATACTTAACATATTAAAATATAGTGAAACACTCGAAATAAATTCCAACTAGTTTGAAAAATTCGGATCTGAGAGAAGAATATGTGACGAATTGACAAGATTAGAAACTAAACGCTCGAGTATAAGTAATAAATCTATATAAAAAAAGGAACAATGTACGCAGTCGCAAGACTGTATAACAGATTCTTAGCTGACATACGTGTTAAACAGTTAATTTTTAATAACCGAATCGAAATAAGGTTTTAAGTATTAACGCTATGGAAATCTACCCTACAACTGTAGTAGTTTTTGTAATTCGCAATAGTTCTGAGGTGATGTCGTAGCATCCACCATCCTTATACACTGTTAAGCTCCATTATTTTAGGTATACTCGTTAAGTAATATGATACAGAACATTAATAAGCCATAGTTTTTTTTTCCTTTTAAAAAACCAAAAGAAAAAATGTAAGTATATCCATGACAATATTTTGTACGTTATTATATTATTCAACTCCAATTAATCTTTGTATGTAAATGTAATTCATATATATATATAGTATATACATAGTAATAGTTATTCTTGTACAAAATTGGAATGATATCGAAAGTGGAAGAGAACATCGAATATCGCGTTTTACCCTTATATTTCGTGATACTATCATTAACTGGAACATGGCACGTAGACAGTTGGTCAACCAGACGAAAACTAATGTACAAGTATTATACGATATTCGTCCTCTTTTGGGATATTGTTCTATGCCTCGAGCTGTCAATTTATTTTGTTCTCTCGTCAACTATAACTTCAATTGATTTGGATAGTCTGTTTATAGCCAATACAGTTATTGCTGGTGTCTACCGAAAAATTAATATCCTGCGAGCTCGTAAAAATGTATTGAACATTATTAAATGTTACTTTAATAACCAAGCTTTTGCACCAAAAAATGCGGAGGAAAATGGGATATGTGAAACTTTTAAATTTGAAATTAGGTTAGACGTGTGTATATACTGTTTTTATTTTCTAATTATTTCCTAGCGAAAAAAAAATTAAAAAGAAAAAAGTAACATTTCGTCTGTTTTTGGAGACGTTTATGATTTCTTGTACGTTTTTCATTTACGTCACTTACGTTTTCTCGACTTTTATTACTATTTTTTACATTATTCTAATTTTCGCCTTATAATTACTTTTTTTATTTGTTTTACCAGGTTTTATTAACAGGTTGGGGACGAACAATTTATGATTTTTTTTATTTTTCGTGCAAAAGTCAAATCAGGTTTTTACAATAAAAATGAGTGGTTGGATAATTTTAAAAATTAGTAAAATTCTAGGTTTTATTCTATAGATTAGAAATATCATTAAAATTAGAACAGGGGCAAGTGACATAATAAAACATTAATCCTATGTGTCATGCCGTCTGGAACCTGTTAATTTTGTAATAAAAAATAATAAAATTAAAAAAAGGCATTTAAATGCAAGAAAAACTAATTGAACATAAATTAAAATTAAACATTTTGGTACGTTTTCTTATAATTTTGTTATCTTATAATACTATAAAAAGGTAAGAAAAAGTAATAAAAATAAAATAAATTTTGTAAAACATTAGAAAAGGTAGAAAAATGTAAAAAGTGTCCAAAAATGGATAGAATCTTACGGTATTTAGTATTTTATTACAACATTTTTCTCAATTTTCGCTAGGGTTTCAAGATCATCATATAAAATATTAATCGATAATTTTCTTTCTATATAGAAGAATGACGTACATTTACATGGCCATGCCTGTAATAGTAATATTTTTTAGAACGGCCGAGGCAATGATTCAATCTAATAAAATAATTATTTTACCACTTGGTATGTGGCTATCCGTACAGTTTGAATAATTCGTTAACATTCGGATTAACACTGGCTCACCAATATTTTAACGGTGCTACTCTCGTATTCAATGTAGTTAGTTCCGACACGTTGTTCGTCACCATGATGTTACAGATTCACACGCAAATCAGCATTTTGAAAACGCGAATACAAAAATTTAATGGCGACAAAAATAAAATATGTCGCCTCGTCCAAGAGTACGAAGATATTTATTGGTAAAAATATACTTATTATTTTAGAGGGATATAACATGCATATAATTTTAAAATTAGTCAATTAAAAATTATTTGTTGATTTTTTATGAAACAAAGATAGAGATATTTTTTTTTAATAAATGAATTTAATGGTAATTTTTTATTATAAAACATTTCGAACATTATAATTTTCTTTTATGGAAACGATTAAAATTTATAAAAGTGTATAGTGTCCCTCCATATCCATAAGCGTGCTATTTTTCTTAATATTTTAATAATTAATACTTATTAATAATCTTAATAGATATTTCCCAATTTCAAAAAATTCATTTGATCACTTGTAACATAATATAAAAAATTAAAAAAAAAAAGAAAACATAGTTATAATCATTTTAAAAATGTATGCATAGTATCCTTGAAAACGAAGTATTTTCTTATAATTAATATATAACAAAGTTTACTAAATATGTTAAGGTTCGCTCATAATTTAGAAAAAACACTTCAACCTATATTCACAGGAAATATTGTCGCAGTTATCATTAAATGCAATAATTAACGTATATTTTCTTTCGTATTCAATTGCTATATTTGGTATTCGTCAAATGATGTCACTCTACGTGCTCCTTGCTGATTATGTTGCAAATTTTTATGTTCTGTTGGTACGGCAACAATATCACTTTAAGTGTAAGATATAACACAGACAATACGATATTGAGTTTGATGTATAATTAATTTTTATTTTGGAACTTAACATTTCATTGTGTACGCCTCTTACCAATTAGAATTAATGATATCTTTTGTAGAGCAGAGAACTTGGAGAGGCAGTGTACGAAAGCAATTGGATATATTTCGATGAAACGACAAAGAAAATGTTGCTGACAATAATTACTCGGACGTCAAAATCAATTGAGTTAACTATTAGTATTATACTTCCATTAAATTTAGATTCTTTTATAAAGGTAAATTAACATTTTCGTAATTACACTGAAAGAATATTTAGTGACCGATAATGCAATATTTTATCGAATAGTCCTGAACAAATAAATCTTCGTTTCAATTAAAATTTTTTTCGTTTTTAATAAATATTTGTCAGTTTCGAACAAACACGTCTGTTTGAGGACTGTTCTATAAAATATTTTATAAAACTTAGTAAATTATTGTTAAGTACAATAATCATACTTGTATATGATTAAACCAAAAATATATATTTCTTCTAGATTATCAAAATCATTTACTCTTCGTTTAATCTCCTTCGACAATCTACGGCACATTAATAAATTGTTAAAATTGTAATCATTGATGTTAGAATTAAAATTCTTTAGACATTACGATTTATTACAATTTTTGACGTCCATGGAATTTTAATTACGAAGGAATTTGGTCGATTTTGATGAATGAACATTTGGCGACGTTCTTTATCCTCATCAGGCTATATACCTTTATTTGTTACGTCAAATATAATTATAAATCTCTTTTTTCACAAACGTATAAAAATTTTTTCAATAAATTAGTGACTTACAGCTAATTCATCATATTAGAGTTAAAGTTGCATACATATTAAACTGTATTTTTTTATTTGTCACTGTATTATAAAAAAACCAAGAGTATAAACCATGCATTGTTAACTTGCAGGAAGATTGAGGTAACGTATAAATTTACCTTTTCTTCATTATAAATTTCACAATCAACGTATTTCTGAGATAATGTCAGAGTACGGGGTATAAAAATTAATATATGTTTATAATCATTATGAAAAAAATTATTAATTGTTAATACTGAATAGTTCTTTTCCATTGTTCCCTTAATTAATAAATAATTGAATAAACACACACATAATTCAAAACAAGTGCACACACGATATGTAAACATTGACAAAAAGTAATCATTATATATACTATTTTTAGCGCGAACCTATACCATAAACGGTTAATTAGACAAATTCAAACATTAACGCTATGTTATAAAGATCAGTAGATCATTGGTAATTACCAACACAGTACCAAAATTTGAATATTCATAAATTCGTAATTTATCTAAAAGATCTTTCGGTATACATCAAATAAATATCATGGTTTGTTCATCGATATCGACCAAATTTCTTCATAATTTATAGATATTGTGGTTTTTCGTCTAATGGGCTTTAGGAATAAAGCTATTTAACTTTTTCGAATAATATAGACACAAAAAATTGACACTGTGAGAACAAAATACATTGAGTTTTATTCAACTATAAATATTATCCAAAAACGAGAAGAAAACTCATATTCAAAGATATTGTTTTATCTTGCTTGTACATGTACCTAATTAGCCGGTTGAAAAACTTCATAACTTTTGAACCGTTTGAGGTATTGTGCAAACCAAAGTTATCATTGAAGCCCTTGATTTGCGCTTTTATTTTCAGTGTGGCTAATTTCCTCTAGATTTTTTAAAAAAAAAGTCAAATAAAGTTATCCTTACTGCGTTGATTCTACTAAACCCTGGCAAGTGGTACTTTTCAATTTGTTCAAAGAATCATAATCCACAATTTAAAATATATTTATTTTCCGGAGTTGTGCTCAAGTGCGTAAAGTACACAATATCCAAAACTAACAATATCTATACGTCGTATTACAAAAACTCGCTTTAGCAGCACCGTTGCAAATACATACAATTCTAATTTTCTTTTGGATACTTTTAGTCACCTAAATATACAACATGATACTCAGTGTTCTTTCAAGCTTTCCGATAGCGATCTATAAAGTGCAAATTATGCTTTTAAATATGTAAAAATAAGTTACACGGATAAATAATCAACTGTAGCTTTTTGAGGAAAATAAATAAGTATATGACTTTATATATATACATATGAAATGCATACAGGTTTCTACAATGATAAATTTGTGGATCGATTGTAACTGCAAATACAATCACTAGAGCGATTTAATAAAATGATCAATAATAAATATTTTAGCCAATTTCAGATTTAACAGTTAAATAAATCGTTCAACTTTGAGACGAAAACTCACGACGTACACGTTTTTCACAGATAATTTCAATAGCATTGGATAATTGAGGAATTGAGTAGAATAAATGTTGAAAATAGTGTCATAAAATTGAACATATGGAAATAATCAATGATTAATACAATTTTTTCTGAAAAATAAATCTATAAAATTATTCTACGTTGAATACCCTAATAAAGTGATAAAGATCCAAGCTGCGGGAACAGTCATTAATAATTTGACCCTATTACGAACGTGCAAGACAAAAAAAACGTAGTTGATTTAATTTAAAGTTATTAAATCTCCGTAAGTAAATTAATTGTCACTATTTGAAGAGTAACAATGGTTTTGAATTTGGAAGAAAATATGGAACACCGTTCTTTGCCTATACCGTTCACCTCGCTCACCATCATTGGAGCCTGGTATGCCGACAGTTGGTCCACCTTTCAGAGACGAATCTACAATTGCTACACCGCATTAATATTATTTTTGGACACAGCTTTGTGCTTGGAAATTTTAACATACTTTGTTCTGTCGAGTAAAGACTCGATTGACTTGGATGGACTATTCGCAGTAAGTATTGTTTTCGGAGGTCTTTACCGGAAATGTAACGTTCTTCGCGTTCGTCAGAAACTGTTAGACCTTGTTCGTGATTGTTACAACAATAAACGTTTCACACCACAGAATTCCGAAGAAACTGCAATTCACGAATCTTTTAAGTTCGAAATAAGGTTAGCTTTCCCAATATGTATGTAACGTAATGGCGAATTAACGGGGTGCCATAGTCAATATTTATCCTCCCTACCTTATCGGCAATCGTGATTATTAGTAATAAATTTGTAAATAAAACAGTATGTGAAAAAATAAGAGAAGAGGCGCCTTCGTTTATTAATAATCTAACTGCGTGCTGAATTTCAGATTAAAATTATATTGCGTTTTTGAGAAAAGTCTTACCAAAAATGTGAACCTAACCTCAACGAGGTGAAAAGATTTGATATTTTTGGTAAGACTTTTCTCGAAAACGCAATAATATTTTAATCTAAAATTCAGCACACAGTTAGATTGTCAATAAACGAAGGCGCCTCTTCTCTTATTTTTTCACATACTGTTTTACTTTTTTATTAATTAATCATCAAAAATTGAGTATGGAACCCCCTTAAGATTTTTGAGTGTGTTACTCTGCGCGTGAGCGCCCTCTAGGCTGAGAAAAATTTTCTTTGGAATATTTACCTTATTTATTAGAGTTAGATCCGAAAGAACTGATATAAAAAATGATAAAAAGATATAAGAAGATTTATTTGAACGTATTAATTGTAATATGGATAATTGAAGGTATGTTTTGCAGAAGAAAATTGATGGAGAGGTGATTTTCTTTGCAAAATACGCCTTCTATTTGTCCATTTTACTAATCAAAGTAATTGTTAGATTAATCTTTAAAAAGTTAATTTTTTTAGAGGGACAAGACTGGGTTAACTCGAAAAAATCCAAAGATGATTTACTTCTCAAGTTATGCATGTAACTTTTATGCACATATAAAAAAGCTAGGTTAAACGAGCGAAAACTTAAGTGGAATACTTTTTTGAAAAAGGTCTTTGTTTTCATTTTGTATTTTAGTATACAAATATTTTTGAAAATTTTACATTAATTTTTATGAAAAAACGAGATAGTTTAGTGTGAATAAAAAGAGCAGAATTTCAGTGCGCGTAAAAACAAAGGGAACACGAGTGATTGCGTTCGATTTGATCGAGAAAGGCTTGAGTAAACATGCACCGATGCAAAAATAAGGTGTCAAGATCAAAAAATTTTTTCTCATAATGCAATAGCATTTATCTTTTGTGTGCACATAAATTAAAAAGAAAATTCTTGTCAGCTCATAAAAATTTTTGGATTTTTTTTCGAGTTAACCACTCAATTTTTTCTCAGACTATAAGGGACGCTGACGCGCTGTAATACACTCTCAACTGCAATAATTTATTAAACCATTCATTATTCTTTTTAGACGAATATCGTTTATTTACACAAGTGTAATACTAATGGGATTATTATTTAGGGCTATCGCGCCTATCATAGAATCTGGTAATACATTCATTTTACCGTTAAACGCTAAGTATCCGTACAATTTGACTGATCCATTGATATATGGATTGACATATATTCATCAATATTTAAGCGGTCTTAATCTTACGTGTATGATTTTCAGTACCGATACATTATTTGTTAGCATGATGTTACAGATAAATTTTCAATTGTCTATCGTCAAATGTCGAATACAAAAATTTGATGGGGAGAGAAGTGGAATTTCAACTATTATTCAGGAATACCAAAGTATTTATTGGTAATGAAGTAATTTGAATAGACGCATGGTTGTTTTAAACTGAATCGTAACTATAATAAATATTTATTAGAATCTATCGAAAAAAAAAATTAATAATTTTTAATTTTAATAATTTAATAATTTTTTAATAATTAATAATTTTTTTATAACAACTGAAAACATTTATTAATTTTCTCAACACATTATATTATTATTAACTTTTATTTAAAATTTTTTGGACAATTTATTGGTAATATAACTATTTTAATTAATTATGAGACTCTGTATTCTATTTTTTTTCCATAATGGACTTACCGCAGGATATCTCAGGAACCACATCATCGAAGAAGCTGAAATTTTAACAGTAACTTTTAAAGATCATTTTAATCCACTTGAGTGAAACAGAATTTGGATAAAAGTCTAAATATTTATTTTAAAAAATTATTTAGCTGTTTTTTACACAATTTTTGAATTTTTAAAATAATTTGATAAGAATAATTTCTTATTACAATTTTAACACAGTCTGTTTGATTGAAGTAGATTAAAATTATATTTATAAGTTACTGTTAAAATTTCAGGCTATTCGATGAAGTGGTTCCTGAAATATCCTGCAGTAAGTCCATTATGGAAAAAAATCAGAGTATTATTTGACCAAAAATTTTTATATAAAATTAAATAATAATATAGTTTGTTTAAAAAGTTAAAAAATGCTTTCTATAGTTATAAAAAAAATTATTAATTATTAAAATGGAATATCTTTTTTTCAATTACAACCCAGGCTTGTCCTCTTAATAACAATTGTATAACAATTTTTGGTCGGTAATTATTACTCAAAAAAAAGAATAAACATTCAACCCAAACATCGTAATCAAATTATGGGTTTAAAAAATTGGAAAAATTAGGGTATATTATTTAAAATATGCCTAAGGCCTTAACGTTCAGGGTTTATTAAAAATAATTTAAAAATAATTTATTTATATATAAAAAAAATGTAAAAACGACCATTTTCTGAATTCGACATCATCTTAAAACTAATTCTAATAAATCTCAATTTAATGACTGATTATAAGCAATCAAAGTAAAAGTACAGATAATTTTTTGAAAATTTGGTTCGATATAACTTTGGCTTTCTTCATATTTTTACATTAGAAAACATGTCCTAGAATATCGATAAGATCCGCGTTCCGAAAGGCTTGGCCTCTCATGGTAAATCAAAAAATGTAGTTATAATTAATTTAAAACAATGTGCTTTACATTTTCTATATTAACATTACATTGAATAATAAGATAAACTATATACATATACGAAGGTTTTGCCGGGATTTAGAAAATACTTTTCAACCCATACTCATAGTGCAAACAGTTACGCTAATCCCAAATACAATCGTCAATATATATTTTCTTTTGAATTGTAAAATGGGTATCAACACAGCGGTGACATTTACGTGCTCCTTCATATTTTTAATGCAAGTTTTTATGCTCTGTTGGTATGGTAACAATGTTATTTTAAGTGTAAGAATAACATATATTGTAAATAAATTTTGTATACCATTATTTTTATAGATATATTGTCGATTTTTAAAACATAAAAATCTTTTTTGTAGAGCGTACACCTTGGTGACGTAGTATACGAAAGCAATTGGATCTATTACGATCAGCATACCAAAAAAATTTTTTTGACGATAATCACTAGAACAATAAAATCGTTTGAGTTAGTGATTGGAATTATACTTCCATTGAATTTGGATACATTTTTAAAGGTATTTTAATATTTAAAATATATTTATCTTATTACTTTGTATCACTAAAAAAAATGTATGCTATTTATTCTAGCTTATGAAATTGATATATTCGGCACTAAATATCATTCGACGATCTAATGCACATTAAAAATGCACGTAATTATTTACAAATTAGATATTCAGTTTATCAATCTTAAATTATTCGAGATAAGTGTTGATTTATGCTATTTATGTATTAATTCAGAAAATAAAAAGTCTATTTAAATCGTGTATATATATATCTTTTTTTAAAATTTTTAAATTAGAAAATGAATATACATATAACTACGATATAATCTTATTTTTTATTCAAAAGTGTACGCGCTAATATTTTCTAATTAAAAATAGTAAGAAAAGGAGTAAATAAATAAAAATAAGGATTTTATTAATATAAATTATTTCGTTTTTTTTTATTATGCATGCAACAATATAGAAATAAGTAAAAAAAGGCTTAATTAAACATACAAAAGATATAACGGAGACGCTAATCATCGAGGTTCACAACGACAAGTACAAAATAGTTTAAACTAGTTGATACAACAGTGAAGAACAAAGGAATGTCCTTATGGATTGTCCAGCCTATTGGTAGCTTCATCCTTTTCAGGAATCAAAAACCTGGTGATCCTCTGTTTGTTCGGGTCATCCTTGTCGCTAGAATTCTCATCGTTCTGCTTTTTCATCTGATCGATTATTTCGCTAGGGGACAATTTAGCAGTATCCTCCTGATTCTCGTCTTTCTTGTCCTGATCGTCGGAATCGTCGGGTCCGCGGCTCAATCGGAGACCCTGAGCGTGTTGACCCGATTGGAAACTGTCCTCGAGGCAGTCAGCTTTTGACCGCATCATCGGCATCATTCCTGGTCCGTACATTCCACTCATTGGATAGGCACCGTGCATTGGATATCCTTGCATACCGTTTGCCGATTGTTGTTGGTAGACCACCTGCTGTTGCACGTTCGACAATGGACGGACGAGTGGCATGTAGCGTCCTTGAATCGTTGGGCTCATCTGTAATATCGAGATATCAATTATTTTTTTTTTTTCACTTCATCGTTGTAACAACAAATGCAAAATTTACATTGGATTTAAGTTTCAACTATTTGGTTTCGATGGGATTGTTACTTATTTAAATGTGTTATATCAATGGATATTTAATGGTTTTAAGTACGTAGTATATACATTTTAATTAATCGATCGGGATTCGATGTTATTATTTATCGTTGTATTTATGTATAAAATAAAAAACTAACGTTAATCCACGTGATGTTAAATTATTAATTACAAACGGCTCGAGTGGAAAGTTCGTTGTATGTGAAAAAATGAAGTGAATCGATCAATAATTATAGACTGAATCAAATAAATTTTTAGTCAATATTTTATTCAACAGTAAGTTTGTGTGTACATGAATTATCTAGACATATAAAATATTTATATACAGTCGCGTCCGTAACAAAAAAGAAAAGTAAGAAAACCTAAAAGTACGTGTTAACAATCACTGACCGATTTCATCCCCATTTGCGCGGGTGAGCCCGTTGGCAAAGATACGGTCATCGTTGGGGCTGAACCCATGTTGCCTGGACCACCCACTCTCATCATTGGGCCGGTCGATGGTCCGGACATTTGCTTAGCAGCGCCGGGGGTCACCTGCAAATAATCAACATTTTGAAAATTATTTAAATCATTAATAAAAACTGAATTATCATTTTGAAAATTAGTAAAAATATTAACAAAAAATTAATTAACATTTTGAGAATTATTAAAATTATCAATAGAAAAGGAACTTATTAACTTTTTAAAATTAGTAAAATTATTAATAAAAAATGAATTATCATTTTGAAAATTAGTAAAAATATTAATAAAATGAATTAACATTTTGAGAAGTATTAAAAACATTAATAAAGTATGAATTAATAATTTTAGATGTAGACGTTAAATTACGCGTAAAGGTATCGGTTTTACTAAATAATTAAATAATATTTAAAATGCAGGTATATAGGAAAATATTGTAAATAAACTTACGTGCATAACAGTAGCAGTGGGTGGAGGGCTAGCAGAGGCTTGTTGTCCATTGGCGTTCCTCTGGAGATCCGAGAGGAATTGAAGGGCTAAAGCCTCGTTGGAGGGGCTAGGTCCGGGAGCTCCTGCCATCCTGTGAAAGGACAATCCAGCGGGAGTAGATTTGCAAGTACACTCGACTCCAGTGGAGAGCTGATGCAATCCGTGTCCGTGGAGAGGAAGACCACCATGGGCATGAACTGGCAAACCACCGTGTCCATGAAGGGGATGAATCGATGGTTGCACTACGTGGATGACGGAGGGACCACCGGAACCGGCTGGGCTAGGTCCACCGGAACCAGCGGGTAACGTTGCTGGGATAGGTACCAAGGTAGGTCCAGCTGGTTGATGAGTTGGTGTTCCCGATGGCAAGTGGAGCACGTGGATTCCTGGGGTACCAGATCCACCGGTTGGTACATTGATGATCGAGCTAGGTGCAACCGAGGGTACGTGGAGCAAAGCCGGAACGTGTTGAGCACAATTACCGGTAGGTGCGTACACGATCTCACCAGCTGGTTGAATGATGTAAGCAGCCATTTCCGGTTCGCATGGTACCTCGATGTTCAACTCTTGTGGTTGGTGGTGCGGTACGACGATGGTCTGTAGACCCGTGGGTGTTGGTGGTTGGATTGGTTCCGGCTCTGGTACCGGGGCTGGTGCTGGTGCTGGTGGCGGTGGTGGTGGTGGTGGTGGAGGCAGTGGTGGCAGAGGTCGATTGTTGCCGTTCAACTCGTCGCAGTCTACCTGTGTTGGCTTGTTCTGACGGATTTCAACGCAGAAGGTCGTCGACGCTTGTTTCTTCGCACGGTCGACGTTCTCTCCGGCGTGCTCGAGTAAGGCTTCGTCGCTCAGTTTTGGTGCGTCGAGCTTCTGATCCACCGGCTCCAAGGCTTTTGGTCCGAACGAGTCGGAGATCGACTTCTTCTCCAGTTTCTTGAACGCTGGGCTCGCCAATGCGAGGCTCGCAGCGCAAAGGAGCACTAGACACGAGGTGACTGGACGCATGACTGTCTTGCTGTTCTCGAAGACTGATGCCTTACTCGATTTTCGAACGGTATTTAAGGAGACCTCCTCTTCATTTACTTTTTGGCTGACGCGAACCGATTTTGCAATTATTTTTCCAACAGTCCTTTACTCCGTGATCGCTTTACCTCCAATTTTCACGAGAGTGGGGCACTTTTGCTAAGCTTGCACCTTACGCATCGAGGCTACACCACTGATCTTTCAAATGCGTCGCGATTAGGCAATTTCGCCAGAAATTTGCCTCGAACTTTTGTTTGCGGCTCCACTCGGTTTCCAGTGTTCCCCTTTGTTTTTTTCCTCTTGCGTAAACCGGGCCATACGAATCTCGACGACAGCATTTAATTCTTCAATTTGTACGTATTCTTGGTATTATTGCTGCAACTGACAAACATTAATACATTTTTTATGCTTCGAATTATAGCTTAATTATTGCAAGTACATATGGTTGACCTTGTTCTTGTGCCCTAATCCACCAATTAATTTCAGTGAACTAGACTAAACTTTCACTAACAAATTGACGTAACGTAAAATATTACTGAAATTTTAGTAAAAATTAGTAGAATTTAAGTAAAAATTGATCAAAATTTCAGTAACATATTCACAAAAAATTCAGTCATTTATTTTTTTATTTCGGTTAATCTGTTACCGCGATAATAAAACTTTAGTAAAATTTACTCAATTTATTTTTAATTTAAAATTATCATAAATTATCCCTACTGAAGTGCGCGTTGAGAAAAATATGCAATAATTGTAAAACGGCTCATAAAACGGTGAATTTTGAAAATATCTATTTCGATACTGTATAAACATAAAAAAATATATTTTACGTATATGTAAAAAATTACTTAATTTACAAATATAGAAAACAAAGTTGCAAAATTACGCATGATTACTGTTTTTTTAACCAATTATTTGAGAAATTATGTTCTTTTTTAAATGAAGTAGTCGTTAGAATTTCAATTATCATTACAGATTATTTTTCACTATTTTGTTAATATCAAATCTTATCAATATATGTTGGAATTAATTACACATAATTCATTAAATCAAATGTACTATAGAATGATTAAAATCATTATTTGCAAAATAATAGCGTAAAAAATGATATCATTTTAGATCACTATAATTTATCATTATTACAAAATTTCTGCAGATGTTATTTAATTTCATCATAGATTTCAGTGGCCGCAACGTCATCATGTGATCAATTAATATTTAAAATGTTAGCGCAAAAATTTGAATGTTTATGAAAAGCAATAAAAAAAAATTTACGCGCAGCGCTCGAAGATGCCCTAGTATGTAAAAAATGCAAATTCATTAATTTGGCGTATATTGAATAATAGTTTACGAAAAAACTTTATTTTTAATTTAATCAGGTTTAAAAATATTGATCTAAATCAATTTGTGAACAATGGCACATCGTAGGTAATTTATTATTTATTATTATTATTATTGCTATATAATTTATCCTTACAAAGAAAAAAAATATCAATACGCGTTGTAATGCTTTGTCGGTTTTTCCAAGACGAAAAATTCGTATGAAATTAAAAACATTTTTCAGAGATACATTATAAGTTTAAATCGAATAATAATAAAAAAGATAAAGGGTAAATAATAAATGCTTTATATTATCTCAATTTAAATTTAAACTTAACAGTAAATATAACGTTTCGTAATAATTAATTAACGTAAGATTCAGGTGTGGCATGTACCGTAATAAATATGAAACAATTATTTAGTTTATTTACGCTTTTGTATTGTCATAAATAAATACGTATCGTATTGTACAGAAACGTTGCATTAAAAAAATATAATACAAACAAAAAATTGTGGAAAAATGTTAATCATCAGAAGATATTGGCATTTATACTTTTTTCATAAATATTTAATATACAGGAGTATGTTTAATTTTGAATGAAATATGCATAACTGAAAATTGAACAACTTGTTGTGTTGTTTTCAATTATATTTGTGTACACAATTACTCGTTGTCTTAAAACACAAATCATTACGATTGCTTAAATTATTTTGAATAATAATTTCTTACGAAAAAAAGATTTTGCCCGTACGATATTTAATTTGAGTTAATGAAATTCTTTATATACTCAGTCAAAAATTAATTTTTATAATAATTGTGAATGAAAATATATATTCATTTAAAAAATTAGGTACACCTCTTTAACGCATTACAATTCATGCATGGATTGACCTACTATTGTCACAAGCATTTGATTAAAAAAAAAATTGCTGAGCCATTACATTCCACGAATAAATATATACTCGAATGTCTTCGACACTTACGTCAGGTGAAATGTTTATTCATCTTATTACGGTACAAGTAGTATAACGTAATAATTTTCAATTGATTTGTTTAAAGGAGTTTTATGTTAAGGTGATGACAAGTAATTCAAGGAATCATTGGGCATACAGTTGTACAATATTTATTAATAACAACAGTATACAAATATATAAATTTAATTAAAATATACAAAATAATCAACAAATATAAAGTAACAGTAAATACAAAACGACCACATTTATATTAAATGTACAATGATATAAATCAAAGAGAAAATAATTAACATCGATTTAACATCTAAAGCTCTTTTTTTATCTTCGTACACTCTACGATTTCCATCAGTGGTCGTTTCCGACAGCCTCTCGAAATTCGTAGATTCCGTCACGATTTGCGGCACTTCCATATCCTCGATCAAATCCGGGTTCTTTCCTGCATTATCTTGAGGAACCTCTGGATTGTTCTCCGTGTCGATATTTTTCGCAATCTCCTCAATTATAGGTACTTCGTCCTTCGGCGTATCGACCGATTGAACGGTAACACCTTGCTCCTCCTGATCAAGCTCAACGAACTCGGTATCGACTTGGAATTCACCACCAGGTAAAGCAGGTACAGCCGTCCATTTGGTTTGATCCATACCTGGATTGTTGGCTTCGTCTCCTTCCTCTTGAACCAAATATTGACCTTCCGCGTCCATAATCTGACCAGGTGACAGCTGGTAAGCATTGGAATAAATTGGGTGATGGTAGTAGTGGTTGTCGTATTGCTGTTGGTTCAAATTGCGATATTCGGGACTCTCGATGTGAGCGTGTTCGTAACGATAAATTTGCTCAGGACGATTGTGAACGGAATTTTCGTGGATTCGTCCTTGTCGTCCGTAGTCCACGACTTTGCGGATCACGGTTGCCTCTTCGTCCGATGGTTTGCCTTTGAATGCGTCTGCACGGTAAACGACGTAAAGACGTTCCCGACCACGATTCTGTTGATGGACAAAAAAGATATTTTTTTTTGTATTCGTTTTATATTTTAATGGTAACGCGTGAATTTACGAGACAGTATGAAAAATTGATATTTTATATAGATATAAATATTTGAACGATTACAGAAAGAGGAATAATTATGTATTACAATAATATTTTTATTAATGTAATTAATTAAATTAAATAATACAATAATTAATATAATAATATTAATAATGTAATATATAATAATTAATCAACGATAAATTAATAATAATTAATAATTGTTTTATTAATTACGTACGATCCTTTTCAATAAATAAAAAAAAAAGTTTCTTACACTGAGAAAAATTTGCTAGTATAAATTACTATTTTAATGGTAAAAGGAGGACAGCCTTGCATAATTATAAAAATCGCTATTAATAATGGTAAAAATTGCCTTTGATAATGGTCATTTTTCCAAAATGGTGACATTTTTTACCATTATTAATAGCCATTTTTATATTTGTGCAAGGCTGTCCTTCGTTTACCATTAAAATAGTAATTTTTACTAAAAAATTTTTCTCAGTGTACTTTAGTCAAATTTATAATGTTTGATTTAATTCTAAATGCTCCATTCAAAGAAGATGTTTAAAATTAATAAGTTTCTTGAAATTTGTAAAATGTTTGGTAACAATTAAAATATAAATTCCATACTCACATCATCCGAATCGTGATCCTCCACGGTACTTCTACGAGTTCCCTGCCTACTGTACGGTCTGTAGGTTCTGTAAATTTCGGAGGTCGGATTCAATGGATTCCCATAAAGTACTTGATCCTGATGAAGACCGTAATTGTAATGCCTGCTCACACGAGCGACATTCCCATTGGACGAGCGCCTGTTGTACTTGTCGTAAACGATGAATTCATCGTCGTCGTCGAGATCCTCGAAGGTGAATTTACCACAACGACATCCGTCACCCGATCCGCCAGGGTAATAGTGCGGATTGTACTCGGATTGACCGTATGGATCTTGATTGAAACGAGAGTGAGATGGGACCAAGGTGTTATAACGCGATCCGTAACGAGATGACGACGATGGTCGAGTGTACAAAAATGGTTGTTCTGGCTCGGGTGGTCCATTGTAGCATGGAGCTGGTGCTGGAGGTTGTTGTTCGGGTGTTGTTGGAGGTTGGTATACTGGAAGTTGATAGACCGGTGGTGATGGAGGTGTTGGTTCGTACGTTGGTGCTACCGGTGGTCCGTACACTGGTGGTGATGATGGGTTTTGATACGGTGGTGGTGGTGGTGGTTGATATGCTTGCGGGGATTGATATGGTTGTGCTGGTTGGTATGGTTGATAGGATTGTGGGGTCGATTCGTACGTTTGGTGAACTACTTCTTGTTTGTAACTAGGTGGACCTGGTTCACTTTCGTACGATCGTTGCGCGTTGTACACTGAGCCTGGTTGTTCTTGCACTTGGTACTCTTGCGGCAATTGCTCGTCTACCGATGAGCTGTGTTGATAATATAGATGTAATTAAGTGCTTTATTAAACGTCATTTAATATTGTGCAAGATACGTAAAACAATTATTTTTCTTTTTCAATTCAATAATCAAATTGCTATATGAAAGAAAGTAAATCAATTTGAGATATTATATGAATTTTTATATTTTTTTTACTGCATTTACTACAACTTTCTTATAGCCATTTCCTCCAATTTTTCTCGATCCGTATATATAATTTCTTTATTGCAGAAACTATCGTAATTTTTACAATTAATTTTGTAATTTTTAAATTTCTCTCAGTCTATCTTAAAAAAAAATTGTTCAAACTAATCACACGGTCGATATATGTTACGAATATTCAATCTCGAAACTTACATTGCTCCACCTGAAAGATTTTCAGGACAATCGCGCGCACAGTTAAGACACCGCGTGTCCGGTGATGCGCTCCTCCCGTTTCGAATTTCATAAATTTGCGGTGCTGCATCCCCGTACTTTGGGGTAAATGTCCCGATCACAAGGAAAAAAGTGACTGACAACAACGTTCTACTACTTCGATACTTCATGATCTCGCGGTCGCGTCTCAAGTAATCGGAACTACAAAGCTTCTCGATCTTTTAACAACTTCACCGAACCGCATTGGGAAATCGATTGCGCGATATGTTTGAATTATTTTTTATATATACAAACTTTTTCGTTGTTGAGATTTCTCGTACGTCGATATATACTCCGTTTACACGGAAGTACCGCGGCTGTTTTTCTTCTTTTTTTTTTAATTTCATTGCTGGAGTTAACGCAAGATTTATTAAACTTTTTTTTTTGGTAATTGATTTAATACATTTTATATATGGCTATATAATAGTTTGTACCCTTTCAGACGTAATGTATACATTGTAATGTACGTAGATGAAAAATTTAAAATAAAAAAATTATAATGTTAATTATAGTAAAAAATGTGAAATTAATATTTTAAGATTAATACGATGATATTATATCAATTGTATATTTAAAAACAATCGTAGTGATAAAATAATAAATAAAAATATGAATAAAATTCCAAATTGATTCAGGTATATGAAAGGTTTAATTAAATTGCGTATGATTGATCGAAAACAAGATGTATTAATTTTTATATAAATCGAGAACGTACAAAAAAGAGGAACTACCTCAGCGTACGCATAAAATTATGTAATTACGTAATTATTACAATTATTATTAGCAATCGTTCATTCGTATGTGTATAAGAAAATAATTTAGGCATACATATATTATTCCAAATTTATGCTTTTAATACCGACATTGATATTGCACAATTTATTGTTAAACGAAGTTACGTAATAATTATACAAATATTCGTGCGAAGCTTGGATATGATTCATGAATTAAAATGTAATATTATCATACAGGAAGTTCATTAGTTTGTAAGTATACATCAAGGTTAAAAATATCGATAAATCGGTTTATTTTACACCGATTTAACAGATATACTGTATAACTATGAACTAAACGTCCATAAAAAATTATATATTTTGAACAATTAAAAGTATGCACTATGAAGACATAATATTGAAACTAGCATCAAAAGGGAGGCTAAGGCTCCACCTCTCTTTTAGTTATCCAATGTAAAGATTTATAAAAACGGGAAAGCTATAATTGATATCTGCTATGGACAGATCGATAAATAATATTGTTAGCTAGAGTACTCTTCTATTTATTTAAATAATAATTGTAATAATATAAAGTAATTCAAACAAAAATGAATTTATCGTTCGGTGATATGTGTATATGTGTATAATATATAATATCGGTCCTTCCGAATTAAAACCTTTTTTTTTAATAAACCATGCATAATTTCCCAGAGTATGGCCTTTTTCAAAAATCAAAAATCAAAGGCATAAAGTAATTCAATAATTTCGTAGTCTGTGCTTATAACCAAAAGGAACAAAAATATTTACTTAATCGACTCAATCTTAAGCGGAAATGTTCATTGAATCGAGCTCTACCGCGCTCTATACTATTCGTGTTTTTTACCTTAATCGATTTTACAATAGTTGTAAATAAAGCAAAATATGTGATTTTTGTTTTAGTTTTATCCTCCCTATCTTACCAGCCACAAAAGTCATACAAAATGAGTTACAATTAAAAAGGACGATAATTTGCGCAAATTGAGGAGTACAGTCACCCTCAGTTCAAAATTTCGAGCAAAAATGTTGACTGGTTTTCGAGATATCCCTTACCAAAATTTACGATAATTTCGTGCAATTTGGTAAGGAATTTCTTGAAAACTATTCAATATTTTCCTTTCAAGTTTAAAAGACGGATAGATTATTAATAAAAAAGGGTACTGTTCTCCTAGATTTACGTAAATTCACTTTCTTTTTTAATTAACATTAATTTTATGTAATTTTCGAGGTCGGTAAGGTAGGGAGAATAAAACATGACTTTGGCACCCCGTTAGGGGATGGGATACTCAATATTTACCGACCGATTAAATAGAAATGAAAAAATTCTTCTGGATAAGTAAATAAAACAAATAATGCAAAATAAAGACACTCATGCCCTTCCTTTGACTATTATCTATCACTGTGTGAAATTTTAATCAAAAATAATGTTGCGTTAAAAAATTATATTGGAAGGAAATTTGACTCTTTGACTGCTTCCCACGTTGCAATTCAGGTAACTTTCCTTCCAATACCATATTTTAACGCAACATTATTTTTGTTTGAAATTTTACACAGTGATAGATAATAGTCAAAGAAAGGGCAATAATATCTTTTATAATTTTTTCTATAATGCTATTTTATACATATTACTCCTATTCGCTTTTTATATTTGTATAAACAGTGAATATATGACATTATATTATTATAAATGTATTTCACGCTTCTTTTATTAAGTATAGTATTACTAAATTATATTTATTTAATTCTGATAAAAGGATTTCAAATTTATGAATATATTCATATGAATTATATAATACTAACTTTAAAGAGACATTCGATTGCGAGAAAAGATCTTATGCAATTAAGTGCAAAATACGTGGAATGTAAAACATTAAACATTTTATTTCATACGCGTAATACTGCACCAACAATGTATGAAAATGGCATACTAAATATATCTACATAAACATGTTTTAAATTCTTTTTTAATGTTTCAATTATATAAAATTTCAGAGGATCGACTTGTTTGTACCTTATCAATCGAGTTTCAAAGATTCTAATATATATTTCCAAAATAATATATCTATAATATTCGAAAAGGTAGGAAAAGACGCGTTTTTGTTTATAAATAATTAATTTCTGTACAATAATTCAAATTAAAAGAGAATTGCGTATTCGAAATATCCCTTATCAAAAATTGATAGTGGGTGTGTAACATAATTAACATATTTTTAAAAACCCGATTGTATTTTAGTCTGATATTTTATACAGATATACACGTCCTTTGAAAACATTGACGTGTCATTTCCTACTTTTTCCGATACTATATCATTTTTTGTAAATTATAATTCTTTGCTTAGCTCGGTTAATAAAGTAGGGAGGCTAAAACTTGCTCACCTCGGTAAATTAAATATAAATTTTTATTAGTATTCGTTTCATTATATCTATATAGTAAATAAACATAATAGAAGATACCAAAAAGTAATATTGCATTGCAAAAGCAAATTATCAAATTATTTACATGTCTTACATGAATTTTGCGTACGAACATACAATTATATACTCACAATGTAAATTTCATGGTGTAAATAAAAACCAACTTTATAACAAATTATTCTAAACATTTGTAATTATTGGATACTACTCTATCAATTTCACTTTTCCTCTAAGAAAAATATGCATATCAGTAACACAACATTTTAAAGATGTAATTTAACGAAAACTGAAACGTTTATTAAAATTTATAATACTGGCATAATAATTTTATTTCACAAGAATATGGAGTGTAAGATTCATATTGAACAATTGCTTCATGCACATTTTTAAATATAAGTTTACAAGGATGTTAACAGTGAATATCCATTTTATAACATATTACATTATATACTCTTTATTTAAAAAATACATATATCAATATTTTAAGGATGTTTTAATGCTTTTTTTTTAAGAGTAAATAATTTTCATTAACTTACGTGATAAAATTTAACGCATCATAGAAAATTGAATAGACATTTACATTTAAACATTTGAGCTCTGCACATAAACAGCCATGTTTTATATGAAAAATATGTAAAATAGTAATAATGTGTATATATATACACATATATAAGTATTAATAATAATATTAATAATAATACAATAATAATACCATATAATAATACGCGTATAGAAAATATGCGAGAATTTGCATAAATATTGATTGTACTGTACATTGCTTTCGTTGCACATCAGCGTTTGTATAATCATAATTTTATAACAAAATTATATTTTCGTCAAAGCTTAGATTGTGGAATGTTCAAAGGTTTATTTGCGATATCCAGAAGTTCCGTCCACCAACTTGCTCTTTCCGATCCGCTTGGATAACACCGAAAAGCTTCTTCCAAACGTTCGTAAACCTTTAAAATATACAGTACGTTTATAACAATACGTTTTTATGTAACGTTATTTAATTGTATACATTTTAAATTTACCTTTCCGTCGGACATTCCCAAAACCGAGTTTAATACAAAATCTGGTGGTGCTAATGCATCAGCAATCGCAACTGCTTCTGGTTTCAATTCGGCGCACAAAATCAATATGTTTTCTTTTACCAAGTCAGCCATTTGTGGTCCGATACAATAACCCCCTAAAGATAAATATTTTAAATATTTAATTTATTTATTACTTTTACACGCAGTTTAATTAAATAAATAGTCACCTTGATAGAACGTAGTTAAATGCTTTTCGAGGCAGGTTAACGAGTACATTAATATTAACCTGTCAAGTACAATTTTTAAACTTCTGGCTTCTGGACCTGGTGGAATCAAATTATTCAACCTAGTGAGGCAGTAATTCAAGACGATCATCTAAGAAATATAATTAATGTACTAATACGTTACAAAACTGTAATAATAGATGTTCGTTTGTTACATACCTCCCCATAAGCTCTAGAAAGGCTGGCAGCTCTATACACTTGTGACCTGCTTCGAGCTGTGAAATTGTTTGCACCTTTGGCAATTTCCTCGTCGTACCTTCGCTGTGTGTCGATAACCAGCCACGTTATTAACCATTCATAAGCTTCTTTGACAACTGCGAAATGGATATCATTATAAATAATTTGAAATGTGTAGCTCGATCGATAAGCTTCTTAAATTAGTCTTGTATGCTCTTATATGGTCAAAAATATTTATTCAAGTGTAAATTAATTAAAACAAGTATACAATCAAATTTATCAACAAATCAACTTATGTTATGTAAAAAGAAATAAATCAAGTTCACTTACATTCCAACGTTAACCTAGATTTTCTTCTGTAATCAAATTTTTTTCGAAGAATCGAGGGCCCTTCAATAAGAAATCCAACGGAAGCCAGAGGACTGACTATAGTTGAGCCACCTTGTAGATCATTCCATTGCCGCAGAATCCAGTTGCTGGTTTGTTGTGCCAATACATTATTATCACCTTCGTACGTAACTGTAGGTTCATGATTAACAGCCATGTCTCCTAAGGCAGCAGCTGTATCACATCAAAATTATTTAATAAATAAACATATCAAGTGTATTAACTCATAAATTTCACGTATAGTAAAATATTTACTTTTATGATATCCATGACCTCCGCAAGCTTCTCTGCATTCTCTGATAGCGTCCCGGCAAGTCCACGTAATCAATGGTTTAATCGCCGAAACAATAGAATGAATTTCAGAAACAATTTGACTCTGTTAAAATTAATTATCAATTAGGGTTATCAATTTTATATCGTTATACCATAAATTGTTAAACCTTACAAGATTTGGAATGTTTCCACCTTCCATTGACTTCTGTACATTTTCTAAATATACGTTTGTGAATTCCGACATAAAAATTCTGAATACACAAGCCGCAGCTAAGTACGGAAATAGTCGCCATTGCTGAAATAAAGAGAACACTGCGTGTTAATTTAAGTGGAATCTGTGCAAAAGACATTTTTTATAGCAAACAATTGAAACTAACATGAAGTTCGTATTCGATAATAGGCGTTTCTTCATGACTGTCTGAAGATGAAAACTGTTTTCGTACGGCAGCGTATCTGATAGCTATAATAATAGCAGCACCAAGTCTATTAGTCGATTCTTGACATATGCCCATCCGACCAGCAGATAAATTTTCTAAAACAGCACCTGCAACGACATTTTTCATTAATTGCTTTGTTTTCCATGCACTCGCAAGTGAAAAATATTGCTATTTATTTTACCTAATATTCTTTGAGGATCCGAGAATGAACTTTCGTATTCTCCATCAGGAGTTACATCACCCGTTCGATTTAATAAATTTTCTTTTGGAATTCTATAACTATTAAACATTATATAACCATTATCTATACCGTTGAGTCCATTTTTCTCTCCAAGATCACCTATTATCACACCAGGGTAGGTCAGGTACGTCTTTGGGTCTCTTACAGGAACAATAAAGGCATGGAGTCCGTGACACGTATTCTGTGCCACTAATTGAGCAAATACAATTGCTACTGTTGCGGTTTTACCTTAAACATCAATAGTTTTATTTTAGTTAAATATTAAAATATCATGCATGTATGTATAAAAGAAAAATATTTATGTGATATACTATTGTAATTCATCGTTATGACAATAACACTGTTTTACTTTATGAAGAACAAACTATGCTGATTGTACGAATAGATAATTTATCATTCAACCATTACAGATTTATGAAATAAAAAAATGCTTATGCATAAACCAGTTGTATTGATTCAACAATCATAGAAAGTCTTAATATAATTACAATTAAATTTTCGTTACTATACGACGTTATATATTTTGACACTGTCGGTAAAGCAGAGATTCAAATTTACGAATGTCTGTATACATGCAACAATACCGAAATGTACAAAAATGCTACGAAAAATTAAAAATAGTAATTACCAAGATTGCCAACCCAGCATTTTGCAGCTTGAAAGTCTGGAGTATGAAGCACAAAACTTAGTGTATTTGGATCATAGGTGGCCGTAGTTCTCATCATTTTAGTATTACTACCATGACCAACTTCGGTAAGAGCAAAACAGCCCAGTAACTAAAAATTAGAAGCTTAAGTTAGTAAATTGCATTAAAAAATAATATTGAATTCTTAAGAAAATCTTCTTTTTATTGCATTGTTACAATATTTATAAAAAAAATGGAAGATGTATACAATAAACGTAGATAATGCACAATAAAACTTGATATTAGCATACAACAATTTAGACGAATTCAATATTTTATTGGCATTTTAAAAGATATGAATACCTGCTTATTCCAAACTGCATGAAAGATGGGGTGATGACGTTCGGTCCCAAGACTCAAAATTGTATTTCCAAATAAATAAACTCCAAGTGCAATCTTGACAGGACAACGTCGGGTCGACCATACAAGTAGCTTCGTTTAAAGTCATCATAAATCCTGTCTGAGAAAGAATGCCGTTATAGTGGATTCGAATGGAGCCAACGACTGTGAGATAAAAACACAAATGACAACGAAATTACCTTAAGTTTATAATTCTGCTGACTTATATTTCCCGGTAATAATTTTTGATGGTGAAGCCGTGCCAGCTGCCTTGCCGCTCGTCTCTTTTGCTCATCTGCACTTGGTGTAACACCGTTCGGAGGGTGGAATTCAGGATCTGCTTCCATTGCGTTCCATAATCGTAACTAAAACAGACACGTTTCAATTAGATAGATAAAAACATTTTTTTTTCAATTGAATCATATAATTATAATTATACAAAAGTAAAATATAATTTTTTATCCTGTCAAAAGTAAATGTATCTAATTACCCATTAACAAACAAATTTTTTTTTATTTTTTTCTATACAATTTTAGATATATTATTTAAAATTCCGTCGGGAAAATTAAGCTATCTGACTTTCAATAAAAGTATAAAACTCCAAATGTAAAAAAATGCAAAAAAAGTATTGTTTTTTTTTTAATTTATCTTTCTAATATAATAGATAGTACATATAAATCATTTGGATAGTGACCAATGAAACTATATAAAAGAATACATACTTTTGTTCAATTTTGGCTGTTTTTTTCAGATATTTTATTGTAACCAATTTTTTATTATATTATTATAGAAAAAATTAATTAAAGAAAGAAACAATACTTTTTTTTGCATTTTTTTACATTTGAAAAATTATAACTTTTATTGAAAGTCAGATAGCTTAATTTTCCCGAAGACATTTAAAAAAATGTATCTAAAACTAATGTAGAGAAAAATCAGTATTATAATACGTTACGATTGATGAATCAAATAACAACTACGAAAATCGAAAAAAAATTTTGTTCGTTTTGTCGTTTACGGGTTAAAAATATTTCTATATCTTGTACCTTCAGTTTGATTTTCTCCGGATCCTCAAGAACTATTCGCAAACGTTTCCAACAGAAAGAAGCAGATGCCCGGTATTTAGCAAGTTCACCACCTATTGGCATATCCTCGAGCCATCGAATGTCTTCCTGGAAGACGTGTCGTACCGGTGCGCTCATCGTGGTCGCGGGCATATTTACGTTGCGGCCTCTTCGATATCGTCTAAAGCAATATACATATATTAATAAGTAAAATTAAATTTAAATACTTAATATACATTTTTGTCTATGTAACAAATAAAAAAAAACACCAAGTATAAATGACAACGATTGTTCTCTAAAGTTACGACTATTTATCATATAAATTTTCAAAGTTATACTAAAAATAAAATTCCGACTAATGCTAAATTAAGGTAGTTCTCTAGCGACTCTTAAGTCAAAGCAGTGAATTCTCATACAAATATCGTTACATATTATTTTTTAAAAGCCAAATCCCATTCTATATATCTAATTACTTATTCAAACTGCATTTAAAAAAAATATTAGTCACGCAGTGATTTACTATTCTATGGTTTTTAATTAATTATCGGACCCTATAAAAAGATATGTGTTAAGGGGATGTTGGACTCAGAAAATGGTTATTTTTAATATTTTTTTATAAACAAAAAAGGCATGTTTTAAATATTATACTTGAATTTTTTCAGATTTTTAAATTTGTAATTAAATTCTGATTTTTACGTTGAAAATTCATGCCTTTTTAGATAAATAATTACCGACCGAAAATTGATATTCAATTATTATTAACAAATTTACTTGTTCTTAAAAAATCAAAACGCCATGCCCTCTATTTTGTTTTAAACCACCCATATGAATTTTTTCAGATTTTTATATCAACATTTCCAAGATAATTCTTATGTTGTAAGGTGTAGATCCCTGTAAGTGAGTTATTATTTTCAAAAATCTGGCAATGTCAGACTCTTGTATTTCTTTAAACAATATGTATTATTTTTTTTAGATTTTTAAATTGTTAATATCAATATAATATTTGCGTAATATGGTGCTAATTAAATTACCGATCAAATCTTGTTTATTTAAAATTACTGAAATAAATTATTTTTTTCAAAAAATTCGTAACGTCAAGCTCCTCCGTTAGGTTTTACATGTATATTATTATGAATTTTTTCAGATTTTTAGTCTCATATTTTAAAGGTAATTCGTGAGTCGGATAAGGTAGATCCCTGTAATCTGGGTCCGACATGCGCATAAATGCGATTTTAACCCAATTTATGGGCATACCCTTTTGTTTTTTACGTTAAAATAAGTGTTTTCAATCATATTTTACTCGAAATTATGACAACCTTGACTTAAAAAAATACTAAAAAATTCTTCATATTTCAATGATTGTAATAAAATTTTTTAGTTGAAATCTCTCATCTTTTTGAAAATTGAGGAACGACCGTAAGTTACGTAACTCCCAAATTCTAAACTGTTCAAAATGCCGAAAAATATCGTACCACTCACTCAAGTAATTTCACGCGCGATTTTCGTTAGTTTACAACGTCTTATCTTTTGTTTAGAAACAGCTGCTCGTGTGAATCACCAACGGAAGGAAAAATTGTCGATTCTCGATAATGAACAGTACTTGTATAATACAAAGATTGGAGCAAAAGTTAAAAATGCAATTACGAAATACTTGAACAATTACTTTACACTCGAACGCGTATTGTTCTAAGAAATTTAACGATAGAAAATAAATTTATATACACTCAATAAATATACATATATCTTACACTAAATGACGTAAGTAAAACTGTTATCTTTTTAGAATTTTAGATGCTACGACACGTGAAACAGGAATTATTTATAGGTAAATGTATAGTTATAAAAATTATATTTTTAAGTACTATTTTCGACCAAATCCTTTCGTTATTATATTTAAAACCTTTATCTTACGGTGACGTTATTTAAAATATTTTGTATATGTACATAATTTTTATACTAAAGTCTGCGTTATTTTTTTCGAATCGTTACATTTTTTTACATCTCTCGTATCGTGCATGTTCAATTATATGTTGACTCGAATTACTCGAAAAGTCCACTTTATTGATTTCAAACGGGGGAGTAAAATTGTATTTTATTCCCTATGGAAATGAAAGCACTATTTTTACTCCCTACAGTCATTTTTTAGTACTCGCGTTCACGTTGCCGTTATTTTTAGTTAAGAATTGAAATTTTTAGATTATGCGGAACTAAAGAAATATAATGAAAATTGAAATATTTTCATCGATGTACGAACAAGAAAATATTGAATTCTCGTCCCTGCCAAATAAAGTGACGATACGAGTGAAAAATTTAACGTACACTTCGGGAGTAAAAGTCGATTATTCCCTTGGACGAATTATTAAGCAACTTTCTTTCACGGGAATAAAGGCCTATTTTACTCCCTCAGTGCAAAAATAATTATTTTCTTTCCATTGCGATTATTTTCTTGCATCATCATTTCTTATAATCAAATATTGATAATCGGTCATTCGAACTGGTTTATAAATTAAAAGTAAATTTCTATTTTAAACTATTTAACGATTGTGCCGACTCCTATGCTAACGAGAGATAAAAAAATCGTCAATAAATGTATATAGATTCTAGCAAGTACAAAAATAGAAAATATCAAAAATATTAAAATTTTGTTCAACAACATTAGGAATTTACTGTCCTGCTATTTCTCTGAGAATCCCTTATATTGAATCTATTTTGTAGGTATACACATGAAACATTAAACAAAAAATTGGGCGAAAAATGCATATATTTACAAGGTATTTAGTATAACAATTTTCAACCTCAAACCATTAAAAATGAACAAATTTTTATTAGATAAATCATCGAAACTAATTAATTTTTACGTATAATAATTATAATAAAAATCCCCATCTATATGATCAGAAAATGATAAAGATTTCTACTAAGGGTGTTAAATACATTTTACTCCCACTCTTTGTATCTCGTCCTTCTTCGTTGTAATCTTTCTTAATTACAATGTAATAATTAAGACATTTGAATTTTATAAAAGTAGTTTCGAACTTAGCTTAGATATCCAAACAAATCATAATTTTCAGTAATTTAAAATTCTGTACTTATAAATATTGCATTAGTTGAACATAATTAATATATCAACTCTCTATATACATTCGAGTATACACTAATAAATGCATATATAGAATACATACCAGAGAATGCGTAAATGTTTAAACTTTTAAACAATGAAAATGTAAATATATCCATCGAGAAGTAAAATATACGAGTAAAACGAGTAACATTGTTATCGATCTTTGCCAGGAATTGAAATATATCTCGGAAGTTCAAAAAATAATTAAATTTTTAACCAATACGAAACTGAAGACTATATGCAAAAATTATTAATGTAATTATGATTATATTGTCATTGCATTCAAAACACACAAGTACCGTCACATACCCAATTGTTGATCATGAACCAAATTTTGATCAGTACATTATTTCAATAAAATAATAAGATTTACATAAATCTAATGGTTGCTACATATAATGTAAAGGTTAAACAATCAATAATTGGTTAGTAAACTTAACTAGGATTTGGTATACGTACAGAAAATATACTGATCAGAAATTGGTACTTCCCACTTTTTTTTCTTAGATTGTTGCTTACTTTAAAAATAGCATTTTTTTTATTTTCCTGTAAGGAAGTTTAATACTAATATTTTTAAGCGTCAAAATATACACAATTATTATCCTTTAACTGATCAACAACTGGGTATTTGACGGTATAATTATTTGCAAAATAAATACGCGTAGATATATTGTTAAGAAGCGTGTTTAATGTATTGTCGCTAACGACACTATGTATATATACATCGATCGCGAGTTTAAGAAATAAATTATCGATTTATAAGAAACAATACTGTAATTATATTTGCCGTCGAATAAGTATAATACAGGTATAGACTTATAAGCTCTCGCGGAATAACCCGCGTAAAACGGTCCGATCACGTCACTTGGCTCGGTATCACTGGTATATTATATACATATAAGAAAACGGGACCCGGAGGTACGTGCTCGCCTGATACGTATATATAATAGCTCACTCGAACGACACTTACCAATTTGTACAAATAATCGCGGGCGGGGCCCGATGATCAAGAGGGACGCGAGACTACATGGCACCTGTGGGTCTCAAATGCAGTATAGGCGCTTGTATAAAAATGCAAAATGTCCATCAGTATGATGTAAAAAGTGTCAATTAAAAATTACAATGTATATATATAGTGTCTGATAAAGACAATTCAAAGGCTGACCAATTACTATGAAAACGATAAGTTAATTTTTCTTGAAAATAAATGATAAGAAAATTACTATAGTTTCCAGTAAAAATATACTTTTATTATTTAAGCAGATGTAATTTTTATTTAAGATTATTATGCTAAAATTTTAATGTATAAAATGTAGGTTTCTTAGTGTATGTTACTATCTGTGATTTATTTAGTAGAAGCTATTTTAATTTTGAACAATTATTTTTTAATTTTTAATACTGCATTTCTCTTAGTGTATATATATACGAATGACATTTTTCACTGCAGAGCTTGCGATTATCGATTTTTCAGTTTTTACTACTCATCTGTCCTCGCAATTGAGGAATTATTTCAACTTTGTATAATACGGAGCTTTGAATGTTTACTTTAATTTTAAAACTCGTAAAATTTGAGTTGCATTGAATATACGCTGAGAAAAATTTCTAGTAAAAATTACTATTTTAATGGTAAACGGAGGACATACTTGCACAAGTATAAAAATTACTATTAATAATGGTATAAAATACCACCTTTTTGGAAAAATTACCATTGATACTGGAAATTTTTACCATTATTAATATAGCAATTTTTATAATTATGCAAGTCTGGCCTCCTTTTACCATTAAAATAGTAATTTATACTAGCAAATTTTTCTCAACGTATATTGACTTAATATACACTGAGAAAATTATAGTATAATCAAAATAACTATATTGCTATAGTATCGTAGAGATACACTTGGATTATCGTAATTTGTTACTATATATTATAGTGAATTTTGTTATAAATTTTAATAAAATTATACATAGACATATAAATATTTGCTATAAAATATAGTAACAAATTACAATGATAATCCAAGTATATCCCTATACATTATACCATAACAATATAGTGTTGTCAATTCACCATATTTCTTTCAGTGTTAAAATAACACCTATACTATATTAATTAAATATATATACCATTATGACCATATATACACTGAGAAAAAAGTTGAAGTAAAAATTACAATGTTGTCTAGTAATGCGGAGACAGACTGACGCAATCCAAAAATTTACCATAGTGTATAATAAAATTTACTAGAAAGTTATGAATTTTTACTGCAATTCTGGTAATATTTACTACAAGTTCAGTAAAATTTATTATACACTACGGTAAATTTTTTGATTGTGTCAGTCTGTCCCTGCATTAATAGACATTATTGTAATTTTTACTATAACTTTTTTCTCGGTGTATAAACATCAAATTCTTCGATTAATTTATTACAATACGTGTACCACCAAGCACACGTTGCTTCGGTATAAATAATATTTTATTATAGTATTCATTCTGATTTATTTCTTCGTATACTCGTTTGTTTACTTTCAATTAGAAGCGCGATGGTTCACAATACAAATTGTTACTGATTAATCTACTACTATAGTATGCTTACAATTTGTACATCGTATATGCATTCCTTAGCTTACCTATATATGTATATGTATATGTATATATGTATATGTCTTCGTTTTAAATTAATGAATTTTATACACTTGTTTTTATTTTTAATTATTTCCGACAAAAAATAAATTTATCATTATTTTATAATAAGTATATAGATGATCAATAACAAATTTATCTAAATTATTTTATTTTTTTTTAATATTTTGTTATTATTTAGATTGTCATTACAGTAATTAATTTTTAAACGAGTTCACATGAATTTTAATGTTAAATTTGTACTATAAAAAATATAAGCAAATAAGACACGTCTTTTTGTATTACACGAAAAAATTAGAATAAATTTCAAGAAAAGAATATTTACCTGTATAAACATTAGCTTTATTACACGAAGAAAATGATGTAGTTGTAATGTTGTAATAACAAAGATTCGTATATACACGGATAAAAAAAATTTAAGGATTATATCTAGCTATAATGTTATAAATTGCATCAATATTATATTCAACTTATTGATTTAAAATAATTAAATAATTTAGAAATAATATTCAAACATTGAATCATCTAATGTTTTCGGGATGTCGGACCCCAATTCACAGGAATCTGCACCTTTCAACCCAAAAATTGTATCGAAAATATTGAATTAAACATTTAAAAAAATTCGTATTCAGATGTAGCTTAAAATATAAGAAAATGCCTGACGTTTTGATTTTTTTTAAGGAAAAATCATTTTTTTTAATAATAATTGAGTAAACAATTTTTTGTCTGTAATTATTAAAATTATTAGTTAAAAAAGGCATCAAGTTTTAAACCAAACATCGTAATCAAATTATGGATTTAAAAAGTCTGGAATAATTTGGGTATATTATTTAAAACATACATAAGGACTTGACGTACAGGATTTTTGAAGAAATTTATTCATTTGTTTATAAAAAAAACTATTTTCCGAGTCCGAACATCCCCTTAAAGAATCACTTTAAATAATCACTTTAAGTAAACAATCGAAGATAATATGTTAAAGCTTACATAGAACAATTTGAATATTTAGTATCAACGACTCAATATTGACAACTTTTTGATTAAAAAATAAACCAATTTTTAAGTAATCGTGAAATTCTACTCCCTGCAGTGTAGAACGTTTTAACAAATAACCACCACAAGCAAAATAAAATATTGTAGATCCCTGCATACCGAAGATATATATGTAATAAACGCACAAACCGTTATATATATATAGATAAAATTACAGGCACAGGTTCGCATGGAAACTCGAATTATTGAACATTTTCATCAAACACAAGAAAAGATCGGATGAAAAAAAAGTAAATTCTCGCTTATTTGAGTATAAAACCGAAAGAGTATAGTGACTGCTTTGAAAGACCACGCACGTGTGCCGGCAATCGTCGAGGTTTGAGAGGAGCTACACAACCGAACATTCGCAAGGTCGTCGTTGGTCCTCCTCTCTAACCGTACCTATACACACATACACATACACATTCACTAGCGATCGCTAGACAGTGGCGAACGGGGAAAGAGAGATAGAACGATCGGAATTTGTGGAAGTAACGCGCACACATTATTATCCGGCAGAAACTACATTGAAAGACATTTGGTATATTATAAATTACAAAATAATTTGCAAATATTAAAACAGTCTTTAGTAAAGAAATAGCAACTGAGAAAAATTATCAACAGTTTATATATAATTCAACAAAAGTTACAGTAAACGCTACAAGAATTATGGTAAATTTTATTATAACGTTTTTTAAACCAAAAAAATTGATCAAATGTCACAAAATACAAAAAAAATGCCTAAAGTTTTATTTAACCTTCAAATATATAAATTCTACTAGGTCATTTTTACCGGAAATTATAGTAATTATTCTAATTTGTCAGTCATTTATTTACTAGAAGCTATTATTCTAATATTTAATCTAAACTTTTTCTCTGCGTATAGCGTGAGATGGATTTTTTTGTTTCTCGATCTAGGCGCATTCGTATACCTAAATAACTATATATATACCGCTCCTTTTTGCGAGCACGCGCGCGATAACCGAACGCCGCCGTTTCCGCCACATATGTGTCGGTGCGGCTTTCTCGAAATCGCGCGGCTTTCCTATTGGTTGCCGTTCGCGGGATCTTGGGATCACGCGTTTCCCCCCTATGGTATTCATTGGCAATTGATGGTCCTATATATATATATATGTTATTCCTTGAATTTCCGATACATCTGTATCTGTATACATATACACATATACACTCCATTATATTGTTTCTTAACTTTTCGCATATACACTGAGAAAAATCGCTTTAGAAATAGTAACAACCATATATTAGCTAGTAAAATGTCATATAGTTATAACAAGCTAATTTTCTTACAGGTATGACTAAATTATAGTAAACATAGTCTTATTTCTAATGTAAAAATTACTACAGATATTAAATTATGATGAACATTATTAATATTCTAGTGATTTGTTATATGTATTTTTTAGTTAATCTACCTATTATACAATGTTTACTGTTACAAATTTTGCTTGTCAAGTATAAGTATAATTTTTATGTATTTTTATTTGCTTTTAAATTAATAAATAATAAATATATAGTTATGTATTTCAATCATCTTTTAAACTGTGAGAAATTGTACAAAAATGCAAAAAGTAAGAACTTTTAAAAATAAATAAAAAATAAAAAAATTAAACGTATATAGTGTTAATTACTTTTTTTTACATTATTATCGTTTGTACGGATTTTTAATCAGTTGCCAATTTCCCTATTTATAAAATATTTATTTATAGCAAACGTTACCAATTTTCTCAGCATACATTAATTTTATTATACTTATGGCAATATGAACGTTTCGTATTCTGTAATGAAATGACATCTAAAACTATATTTATTATCTCCGCTTGAAAATATAGTTGTATCCATATTGCACTATATTTTATTGTTTCTTTCTGGTAATAGTAACTGTATATTTCTCTCGGTGTGCATATATATATTTTACTGTATTTTACGCACTGAGAAAAAAAATTTATATGAATAAATAAAATATTTGTAAATGTTATTAAATATGTATATAGATAAGATGCATTTTTATTGAAATTAGAACGCAGACATTTAAGACGAATGAAATATTTTTCATAAATATAGCATATATGAAATAGCAAAATAGACATTAGTTTCAGACAAATATTTTATCATCGGTATTCGATTAAATATTTTGTTGATTCAAATTAATTTTGTTCTCAGTGTACATATATTTTTTTATGACAATGGCTGTATAATTATATACATATTTTAGAGAAAACACTAATATTTCGTATACACAGGTTTTACATTATATTTACAACTAAAATATACGAATTAGAAGTTAATATTCCAACGAGAACTCGGAAATGATCGGTATCAAAATTAAATAATAACATAAATCACTAAATAGTCGTGTTATATTTTAAAAGATTTTTCTTTTCTCAATAATACCGCGCTTAATTAACTTACTTAAATTATTATATTTGAAATCCAAAATTTTGTACGACAACGATGGAAAATTCGGATCCACTAAAATTTTTCATTTTTATTTATGCATGGTATATATATATAAATGTTGATTTAACTTTATCTTAAAACTATATATGCAATTGTTTGCACGTTTTGGTGTGTATATATAAGGAACAAGCATGTTAAAATATTTAGGTATTATTCATTAAAGTTATTAAAATAATAAAAAACATTTGTCTGATATGAGGAACCTGAAAAAAAAATTCTTATACTCGTAAGTATATAACGCTTGAGTCATCAATTTTATAATGAACCGATATATGAAGTGGTTAGAAAAGATACATTCCCATTGTAATAAGTATGACATCATCTATACATATCTATCTACCGTAAACCGTTATTTATATACAAATAAATATAGTTATATAATAGTATATTTCGATACAAGTGCGTGAAGGTTCACAAGCTCGCGTGATCGAAAAGCACGAGGCTCGGCGTAGCCGGACCGAGTGTTTTTCGATCGCAAGAGTTTGTGAAGTTCATGCACGTGTGTTGAACGATATTTTATGATAACAGAGTGCGTAAAATTGCACTTAAAAATTTAGCAAAATGCGTGAAGTGCCACTTCACGCACTCTGTATCATAAAATAATTAATATTATATATTTTGAATGTTTAAGTGATAGAAATGCAATATCTATAAAATTGACATTGAAAAATCGATTATATTATTACCAATCAGGTACGTAATTATTCTAACGATCACTTGAACCGACTCAAGAGAAATTGATATAAATCTCTTGATAAAATGATAAAAAAGCATTCATTCTTTTCCGGATTGTCCGTTTATCTACTGTAACCCCGTCAAAGTTTTTATTATTTCCTTACTTATTTTCTAAGAAAATAAACAATACACACTAATATATAATTATACATAAAAAAACGTACAATGCATATAAACTGTATACAGTTACATTGATCATTGTTATCCTTTTTTTTTAAATTAGTTATATAAAAAAAATAGTTAACCCACTTTTAGAGATTATTACATATATATGTTCGCGGTAATCGTGATAAATAACAGTGAAAATTATTTTCGTAAGAGGTATACGAATAATTAATGATTATCATAATTACGTAGAGTGTCGATAAAAATGTACAAGTTTACCTAAAGAAATTACTATAAATGTGTGTTTTTTAGTTTTACCGCGAATGTACAGTACCCTCCAAAAGTTCGTCACATTTTTTCTTTTTTCCAGTCCAACTTTGAACTCGCATATCTCAAAAACGGCTTAACCGATTTTGAAATTCTCGGCATCATTTGAAAGCTTGGTCAAAAAATTATCTTTTCAATTGGTCAAATATATATTTTTAAATGCTTTCAAATTTTTTATTAAGAATCATAAATATTCATTTTTTGTCGAAATTTTAAAATTTGATCAATCACGTGTATCTTTTTCGGAAGTTAATGAAATTTAAACATTCCGAAAAGGCTGAAAAATAGATGCAATTACCTAAAAGTATGTCTTAACTTATTTTTTTCTAGTTGCTTCCATAACAAAGTTGTGACGTGCAAACATTAACAAAGAAAGAATCGTAATTTTTTACGTGTTTACATTTTATATTTTTTTTTCTTGAAATGTATTAACTTTACAAAAAAACTTTACAGAATAAAAAGTGCTTATAATCGTTCAAGGAACACTTACAATTTTTTTCAGAAGTTTTTCAGCAATTTTTTGATTTTTGAATTTTGATCAGATTTGAAAAACCAAACAATGGCTTATAAATTCAGTAAAAAATTGTAAGTGTTCCTTGAACGATTATAAGCACTTTTTATTCTGTAAAGTTTTTTTGTAAAGTTAATACATTTCAAGAAAAAAAAAATATAAAATTTAAACACGTAAAAAATTACGATTCTTTCTTTGTTAATGTTTGCACGTCCACAACTTTGTTATGGAAGCAACTAGAAAAAAATAAGCTAAGACATACTTTTAGGTAATTGCATCTATTTTTCAGCCTTTTCGGAATGTTTAAATTTCATTAACTTCCGAAAAAGATACACGTGATTGATCGAATTTTAAAATTTCGACAAAAAATGAATATTTATGATTCTTAATAAAAAATTTGAAAGCATTTAAAAATATATATTTGACCAATTGAAAAGATAATTTTTTGACCAAGCTTTCAAATGCCGCCGAGAATTTCAAAATCGGTTAAGCCGTTTTTGAGATATGCGAGTTCAAAGTTGGACTGGAAAAAAGAAAAAATGTGACGAACTTTTGTAGGGTACTGTATATATTATTGCAATAGTTTCCAAAAAAAAAGTGTAAATTGACAATAGTGATAATAGTGTAACACTACATAAAATACATATCTACTTATATGTATAGATAATATATCACCAAACGTTTAAATAAATGTACGTCATTAGTTTATCTATAACGTTTATTTTCAGTGTCATTTATGTTAATAATCCGACATAGACATCTTTCTTGTAGAGCAACGCGTGTTTATACGCCACGATGTCACTGTATATATAGTCGGAAAAGGGATAATAAAATCGCGACACGTAATTCCTTTCAGCTATCCTGCTGACGCGGACGAGTTATCATAAAATTAGAAAAAAAAATCCGCAAGTGTGTGTGTGTGTGTGTGTGATACGTCGACTTATAAAATACATACGCGTATTTGGATGCATAAGATTTCATTGCAATTTTGCAATATAAGAGAATTTCGTTTTTATCACAAGAATTTTATTCTCGTATATTAAGATTTAGTTTTTGAATTATTATTATTATATTTACTGAATCGCGTACGTTTTATTTATATAAATATTTTTTATTTAAATGTTGAATCAAGAAAGTGTACTTTTTCCGGATTCCAATAAAGGTGCGAGCATTTACGCTATTATATTATGCAATTTCTTTGTAATAAGACCCATTAAACATTTCTATTTTAAGGCAATCGTAAATGTTCATGCGAAAATATATATTATATATATTACACAATACGAAAATAATGATTTTATCATTTTACATGGAAATTATCGACACTAAGAAAAATAAATATATTTGTATTTAAGTCACCATTCAATTAAAGGATAAAATTTTCGTGATATTTGTACCAATTTAATATTAGTTAACGGGATGTCGGACCCAAGGTACAGGAATCTACACCTTTCAACATAAGAATTATGTTCGAAATATTGAATTAAAAATTTGAACAAAATTCATATGGGTAGTTTAAAACAAATGCCAGGGCATAGCGTTTTGATTATTTAAGAAAAAATAAGTTTATTAATAATAATAATAATAATTGTATACAAAATTTTCGGTCGGTAATAATTTATCTAAAAAGGCATTAATTTCCAACGCACAAATCATAATTAACCATTAAAACATGTCCAAAAGCATGGCGTTTAGGAATTAAAAAAAAATCCCCTTAAGGGTATTACGCAAATTGCAGAGACCTATTTAGAAAGTCCTAAAATTTTATAACCTAATTATAAAAAAAATCTGAAAAGAATCACAGATACTGTTTAAAACAAATTGAATAGCCTAACGGAGAGATTTTTATACTATATAGTTAGTTAATGCATTACACGTAAATAGCCAGTTTCGGTCCGCAATACACTGTGAAAAATTTGTTGGTACAAATTACTATTTTAATGGTAAACGGAGGACACTTGCGTACACTGAGAAAAAGTTTAGATTAAAAATTATTACAGCTTCTAGTGAAGAAATCACAGACTGACAAACTGACGAAAATTAGTATGGTTTCCAGTAAAAATTACTTATTTTATAATAAAATTTACTACAATTCTTGTAATATTTACTATAACTTTTCTAAATTTTAATATAAACTATAGTAATTTTCCCCAGTTTGTCAGTACGTGATTTCTTCACTAGAAACTATAGTAATTTTTAATACAAAATTTCTGTCCGTGCATTTAAAAATTACTATTAATGACGGTAAAAATGGTTATTATTATAGTATACACTTTTCCCTCAATAGTGGCAATTTTACTCAAAAATCTACAAAAATCCCGGTGATTTATCGATAAAAAGATTTGAAAATTTTAACAGAATATCTCCAAAGAAAACACAACATCGTTACAAAACGTTTTTTTTTCGACAAATTAAATTCCTCCTTCAATATAAAAAATGAATCATTTTTCTATTTTTTTGGGGGAGAAAAAGGATTTGCATCCTGTTAAATAACATTACATTTATACATCCGGATTTCTACTAGGGAATGCAAGTAACACAATTATTGACATTGCATATGGGAAAGGTGTATTTACAGTATATACACATACAAGGATATTGTTGTGAATATGTAACTATGTCATTAATAGCATGGCAATGATGCGATCGCGCAACTCCCCTGTAATTACAATAGCTTCGCGCTCTGTAATTTCACGTGATGAATGGTACACTTGGTAAGGTGATTACGACTAAATTGAATGTGTTTTCCAACCCTTTATAAATGGACAATCATTGAATTCGTCCCGTGAATTTACATTTTTTATTCTTTTATATCAAATGTAATTGTAAAAAAGGACCCAACGAGACCACATCTGACTGTTAGTTTAAATCAATTATATGATTGCATCTCTCTGTTACAACCCTTTAAAATATCTTATAAAAGAAAACATTCCTACTTCGACGATGGCATTGTAACCATTTTATTTATACATCTGTACAGTAAATTAGTAAAATATTATTTTTTTTTTTTCAAGTTTTCTATACTTTTTATTATTTAATGTGACATTTATTTTTTTTAACAAACAACCGAGTTTTCTGGATATAATTAATTATTGATAAATGTGTATAAAAAAGGAAAATATTATTTATTATTAATATATTCCAATTTGACTAGTTTATTATTACTATAATTAATATTAGGAATATATATAAGTATATACCCAAGTTTCCTTTTAGCATGAAAACAATAAATTGTTCACTATTATTCAAGGATACAGTAATCGCAAATGATTTTACATTAAAGATAACGATGTTTTCTAAACCTATTTCTGGCGTTTACCGAGTAAAAAACGCAAACGTGTACTTTAGCATATATATGAAAATTAGGTGTAATTTTTAAATTCTCCGAATTTATATATTTTATATTGTGTTCGCATATCAATAATAAAATATTGAACGATTGGAAAATATAACGAGTGTACAATATATTACATTCCAATTTAATTACCTCGAAAACGTAAAAAGTGCTTTAAAAAATGAAAGAAAATTTTTTATATTTTATTAAATATTTTTTAGCGCTCAAATACGAATCGTAAATACGATGAAAAAAAAAATAATATACCAAATTAAATTCCAATTGAATTTTCCAGATCCGATATTTAAATCGCCTACGTGTATTTAAAGTACACTCGATACGCGGTATTTAAATAGGTAAATATTTATACTCTCGTATAGATCGTATACATGTGCACGCGCGTTAAATATGCCTATATATATATATATATTTCACACGAGTTGTAAATTTTAATTTATTTAAATAACAGTGTTACACGTACAAGTAATAAATTAATTCACCAAGATCGTAACTATTATATATTTTTTAGTGTTTGTAAAATTAATAATCGATAATTGCATAAGAAAACTATTAACAATCGGATTTGGTGATATTATTCGATGCGGGAAAAAAAATGTTAAGTATAATAATAATATAATAAGGGACCGTAAATATGCGAGTAATCGAAGCGTATAAGGTGTATATATATATCTATATGTATATACAATACATACATCGAATAAATATTGCGCGTCAAGAAATGGAGCTATATACCGAGAAACGAGACACCATATAAAAGTACTTGCACTATACCGAGTGATATATCCGGATACCGCTTTTTCCTTCGAACAAACTGGTTGAAAAACTTTCGAGGTTATCCTTTTCGTAACGTCGAGATAGATATATAGATATATATACATCCTGAAATACGCCACCACTAAACTGCACCCCATGGTTGACCCAATTCCGAACGACGAGTACAGTATATATATATATATACATATGAACTACATACCAAACCCACATTTTGACACTTGTATCCCCAAAAATATAAATAACCATGTATGGTTGTGTACAGTTAAACTATATACATATATAATATACATAATATACAGTACTGCCGGCGCCGGCGCGGTTTTGTCTCACCTATTATATGATATAATATCGTACACCCTTAGTGTATACGTAAAATTCTATGGTCCTATATAAGGTAGGAGCAGGTTCCACGATGCGCGTGTAATATTACTTGTAAACAAATATACGATCGTCAGCGAGAAAAAATGTGTGACTCGTTAGCCCTCGCGACGTTCCACGAGGTGCCGGTATTTGATACTCGCGCGATGCAGGAGTCTCCAAGTATCCCGCGCTGATGGTGATGTACGAAGCACTGCGCGTTTTGTAGCAACCGCGGCTCCTTCCATTTTATACTATAGACCGAAGAAGGGCGCGACAATCAATCAAGGGACTCGAGGAGAGACGAGCTCAACTAGGCGTCTCTCGACGACACTCGTCGTTCTCCGGTATCCCCACCCTCTCCGCGCTAAACGTTTCGTCGGTTACTCGGCTGTATATACATACCTTTGCTTTATACACTTTATATATATACTTTTGTGTGTGGGTGGGGAAACGAGCAACTATATATGTATATATATCGTATACCGGCCTAGTTGTAAACTTGGCGCGCGCGTGCGTGCTGTAAACCGCGAACACGTGTTCGTATACGGTAGAGATCTTTGTTACCGACTGCGATTCTTCGCTTTTTTTTTAACACGCGACTGTGGGATTAGCATGGTCCTCTATCCTGTATGCCTATATATATATAGATATCTCCCAGTCCAGCAGTATTAGTGCGTAACGTTACGTCGTCAGTCGTCATTGCTGATTATTCGTATAGATTATATATCTTACTTACCAGATTATACGGCGATGCGTACATTGTTACTTAGATGATCGTTGGAGTTTGTTATTGTTGTTCTCTTTAAAAATACGATAATGTTTTGGACGTTACGTTGATTGTAGAAAGCCGGGCTGTTTCTCACAGGTTTCAATTGCTGGAATCCTTTTGTTGTGAGTATTTAATTCACTTTGTTACAAGTAACTCTCATGATCCTCTTGACACAACATAACCTCGTGTTGCAATATGTACATCACCTACCTATATATCTATCAATCCTATCATTTCCTTATACATTATTTTTTATTGTTTATTACAATTACGTATCTCACGAATCTTAAATCTATGCGCGAATATCGGGATTCTCCTCGACGATAATACCGTAATATTGTATTTTAGTTTTAATTTTTTAATCTACAATTTCATCTCAAATGTAAATATTAACATTCAACTTTTCGCATCTTGATAAATTTTATTTAAAGGTAATTACATTATTTAATTTACTTTGTTAACTAATTACGATTTAATTATAATTATTGTTAACTGTACGCTTATTGTCATTTGTAAGTTTAGGTATAGCGCACAATACACTTTTCACTTTGTGTCACAGCCAAGTTTTGCCAAAGTTGATAACATAGTAATGGTCCATTTGTTTCAGGTAAATGAAAATGGGCATATTGGAACTGCAACAAAACCTGGTTGGACACAAAGGGAGAGTGTGGAATGTTTGTTGGCATCCACTGGGTGAATCTCTCGCTTCCTGCGGTGCGGATAAGACCATCAGAATTTGGATATACGACAAAGCTAAATGGGTTATAAAAACAATATTAACCGAGGGCCATACTAGGACAATAAGAGAAGTATCTTGGTCGCCGTGTGGTAATTACATTGCTTCTGTAAGTTTTGATGCTACAGTAGCCATTTGGGATCAAAAATCTGGACAATTTGAATGTAACGCTACATTGGAAGGCCACGAAAATGAAGTCAAGAGCGTCAGCTGGTCTGTAAGTGGACAATTATTGGCAACCTGCAGTCGTGATAAATCTGTATGGGTATGGGAGATTGCGGACGACGAGTATGAATGTGCAGCTGTTATAAATGCCCATACGCAAGATGTAAAAAAGGTAATTTTATAATCTTTATTATTCTACACAATATTTAATAAGTAAGTCAGTATTTTATTAAAATTTAAACAAGATTATGTATTATGAAATACTTTCTAATTGCTCTTTTAACTTTGGTGAGAAATCTGGTTTAATCATTTTTCTACATGTTTTCAGGTAAGGTGGCATCCTGAAAAAGACATTCTAGCTTCTGCAAGTTATGATGATACTGTAAAAATATTTAAAGAGGACACAGCGAGTAGCGATTGGATTTGTGTATCAACACTAACATCTCACACATCCACAGTTTGGAGTTTATCCTTTGACAGGACAGGTGATAGACTAGTAACTTGTAGTGATGATAAAACCCTAAAAATATGGCAACAGTATGAGCCTGATAATGAAATGGGTATTCCTACACCAGATAATGAGCCTATTTGGAAATGTGTTTGCACACTGTCTGGTTATCATTCCAGAACCATTTATGATGTAGATTGGTGTAAAAAGACAGGTTTAATTGTGTCAGCATGTGGTGATGATATAATAAGGGTATTTCGCGAGGAGAGTGATTCTGATAAACACCAACCAACATTCAGTTTAGTATGTAGTATGGACAATGCGCACACTCAAGATGTTAATTGTTCACAGTGGAATCCAAGTATACCTGGTATGATAGCATCAGCAAGTGATGATGGAAGTGTAAAAATATGGACTTACAACGATTAAAATGTGTACAAATTCTGTATATTATGAGAAATATATACTTTTATTGTTATTTTCTATCAAAATAGTATTTGTATTTATATTTTTTTTTACACCACTTATCCTGTTAAATCCTCATCAGTTCATAATTAAGTGTGTTTAAATTAAGTTATAATAACATTTAAACTACAGAATTCTCATGATACAAATTTGTTTGTTCTAGGAATGTAATAAATGATTGGTTCTTTATCAAGAGCATTAAAATTAAGTCGGAATATTCCAGTATTTAAGAAAGCTTTACCACTTTCTTACAACATATACAACATGAGTACTATTGATAAGAAAGGACTACCGTTAAAGCAAGTTGTTGATGTGCTCCATTCATACGCAAGTACCTCACTTGCAGCCTCCTGGGATAATGTAGGATTACTCATAGAACCTTCAGAGCCCAGGAATATTTCACACATACTACTTACAAACGATTTGACAGAAGATGTGATGCAAGAAGCAATAGAACTTGAAGTTGACATGATTCTTTCTTATCATCCCCCAATATTTGCACCTTTGAAGACTATAACTACAAACACATGGAAGGTATTAATTGAATTTCTACATTGCATTTGATTACTTGACAATATCTTATACTAAATAATTAAAATAATAATTTAATGTGTACATTCTAATAATATATAGGAACGCATTGCCGCAAAATGCCTAGAAAATAGAATTGCTTTATATTCTCCTCACACAGCATTTGACTCGATTCGCGGAGGAGTAAACGATTGGCTAGCAGCTGCATTTAATCTTAAAGAGTGCCATCCAATCGAACCAGGTGAAGATCCAAAGAACGGAATGGGTAGATATTGCATTTTACAAAACGAAATCACAATCGAGGAAGCAGTGAATTTAATCAAAAAGCATACGGGACTTAATCACGTTCGTTTGGCGCGTTCAAGAAATTCACGTAAGTAAAAAGATACAACAATCAGGAATTTTTTAACGGTATAATGTAAATTTTGATTTACTTTAATTTAATAATTATTACTTTATTTAATTTACTTTAATAGTATACAATTTCAAAAGCAGGAAGTGATTAAATAAGTAATTATATATGTTTCGAAATTTTCATACTTAAATATTTTCATCAGAATTTAATAAAGAATACACAATTTTTAAATTTTCTGTTCATTGTAATTAAACACTTAATTTCCTCGAATAAGAGAAACATGTATTTAAATCACTATCGTTTTCTTTGCAGAAAAGTCCATAAGGAAAGTTGGTTTATGTGCGGGATCAGGAGCTTCGGTGTTAAAAGGATTGGAAGCCGATTTGTATGTAACTGGTGAGATGCTGCATCATGACATTCTAGATGCGGTGCACAATGGCATCAGTGTCATTTTAACAAATCATTCGGATTCGGAGCGCGGATTTCTACAATCCGTATTTGCTAAAAAATTGACCGACCTACTGAAGCAACTTGTTGTAGTCAGCGTATCCAAAAAAGACGAGGATCCATTGAAGTCAGTATGAACCGTGATATCTGTACCGAGATTAAGTGCGAAAAAATAATTACTATATATTTTATGTAAGTAAAAAAACGACTGTTTTAAGATAAAGAAAAAGTAATTTGATACAAAGCTTTATATATAAGTACGCAACAAATTAGCTTTCTAGCAATTTACTTCACAAATAGAAATAAAATTGTTATTGATGAAACAATAATCATCCAAGACATTATTTATTATTGTACATTACATTCCACTTTTGTGCATTATATTTACATATTTTTTCTTATTATTTGTAGCACACACGTAATCTTAAAAAAATATGACAGTTTTATAGATACATTAACTACAAAAAAAAATCTTATGGGAGACAACATCGAAATACAAATATATATATCTAATAATTGGTGCGTAAAACAGCTAAGTACATCGATAAAGAACCAAGTGAAACGAAGTTATATTCCGTGGAATATCGTATAAGTGAGTATATACACATACGAGAATCGGCGTAGGTAGATTCCCGTAAACGCGAATTTGTTACCAAGTTCGCAGGATATAGTTTTTCGAGGCAAACGACACGCCTCGAAGGTCCAACCGGAACACCCTCAGGCTCCTCGCTCCCACTCCCTCTCTCTTCCTCTCGCTTTCTCTCTCTCTCTCTTTTTCCACGGAACGGCTCCTCGCGGCCGGTTTCGTCCATAGTCTTTCTCGAGGCGCGGACCAGCCAAGTTGACCCGGCGATCCCTCGGCAGTGCGCGCAACCCAAGAACCGGATCCTAAAGAACGAGGAGAGGTAACGCTGCAACGGTGCATCCTCCCTGCATACACGTATACACACACACATTGCACATATATATATATACGTATGTATAAACTCGTAAGTTTTGTTTGTTTCGTTGCCAATGAAGGCGAGTTGCGGCACTTGACGACGAGAAATTGTTCGCTTCTTGTCGCACGCGATAATGACGGATAATGACGGGGGCATTTGAGGTAACTCGTTCTTGCTTTTTCTTTTCACTATGTATACATATATAGCGAGTTAATCCTTTTCCGCTCTCGTCTCCGCGCATCCTCAACGTCATATTTTATATACTCGCCGATGCAATGTTATCTTCGTCTCGCTTTGTATACCAAAAAATTGTGTGTATACGTATACACCTACTTCTCTCATCGATAGTCTTTCTACTTTCGTCGTGATTTAATATTTCGAATTTACTTTTTTTATATATATATATGTGTATACTTATGTTTAAAGTAACGTTAACGCGAAACTCGTTTATTTAATACTACCTCGTTCATTGCTGTATCTCATTACAATTGCTTCCAATATCGAATTAGCCTTACTGTACTGTACGTAATGATCGAATAACTAGGAACATATCTACACTTTTTATGAAATTAATGAAATTTTACGTCGGTTTTAGCAATAAATTTTAAACTAACCAATTGCAAAATTAATCTACACGATATAGATTTCAAAGAATATCAATTTTCACTGATACACCGAGAAAAAAGCTGTAGTCAAAATTCCAATATCTCTCTATTAATGAAATTCCAAAAAAAATGTAAAAGTTCAAAAAATTACTATACTGTGTATAGTATAAGATTTACTAAAAGTCTAATTTTTACTACAATTTTTGTAATATTTTATTTTATAATATATATTTTGTATACCCATAAGAGTTTTTATTTATATTTTGTAATACCCATATAAGATCCGTAAATTGTTACTATATATACTATATATTCATTTTTTGAATTTTAACATTCTGTCATTTGATTACTAGACAGTATTGTCATTTTTCACCACAACTTTTTTCTCAGTGTAACTTTTATATTCTCAGTGAATAAAGAACGATTAATGTAAAATATATATTTACTTTAGTCCAATGTTTATCTTGCAATTTTGAACGTATATTATATTTACGAAGATTTAAGTTTGTCATAATTTTTTTATAAACAATCCACTCGTACTACAAACAATTGTAGAACCTATCGTCAAAATTTACTAAACAAATTGAAAAATATTTAAAATAATTCACTTAATTACCCCATCAAATATTGAGAAATATTTAATGCTCGAAAATAATAAATAATAAATAATAGTTGGCGATCAAATTTAACTTACGTAAATGTGTATTACGTGCGCACCGTAACGCTATGCACAATGAAATCTAAATATCGTAAAAATATAATAAATTTATAATATTTGTTATATAAATGTAAATTATCATAAGGATAATTTAAAACATAATTTATTATATATGTATATCAAGTGTAAAAAATAAATTCAAGAGCATATCAAGTTTTTTTTTTTATACTTGCAGCGAGCGAAGCTTTCACTTTCTGCTTTAATTTATATATATTTTTTTTCCTTATCGTCTTGCAATATAAGTACTTACACATTTACGTACACACAAAGTTATTTATGGTTAAGTAATACAAGATTTACATGTAATTTTTGGCGAGCCCGTTGTCTCTGTTTACGAAAATTGCAATATAAATCTCAGATTTACATTTTGCATAATCAAACGTTTTTTCTATATATATATATATACACACCGCTTAAATTTAAATATTGCACATTGACTTTTAAGATTCATCAAACACTTTCTTAAAATATCGTAAATTTAAAGTGTACACCTGGTATATAGTGTATTGTTTTTTCGTGTAACTGCAGTACACTCGCCGCATTTACCTAACAAGATTTTACTTATCCTGCCGTGTAATTGACTTTCTTTTCAGTCAATCTACGTATCTCGTTTATTTCTGTAACAACTTTGTAGATAAGTTACACTTTTGCATCATTACAATGTTTTTTTCAATAATTAGTCCGATGTAACCCAAATTTAATTTTCAATGCACCTATACATAGATGAAAAATTAAAATTAAATATATTATACCGTAAATTATAGTAAAAAAAATATGTCATCAGTATTTTTCAATTCTATGTTTAAAAAAACAATCGTGGTGATAAAATTATAAATAAAAATATGAAATAATTAATTAATTAATTCAGGTTTGAAAAGGTTAATTAAATTTAGGAAGAATTTGTTATATACATTTTTTTTATTCATGGATATTGAAGAAACAATGTAACATCTGTAATAGAAAAATATTAAAAATAAATAATTTTAATGATTGATTTCTCCATACCTTGGTAATTATATTCTTCTGTAACTATAGAATCAATTTATTTATACCGTAAAAATATTTTGTACAGATATATATATATATATTTAAAATGTAATCGTATATAATTAGAGATACGATAATAAAAAAAAACAAAATAATAATTCTAACAACTGATCATATCTTTCCAACAAGCAATTTACACGTTGAGAATTGAACTTAAGGTTTCGTATGATAGGTGAAGATATACCGAAAAAGAAATTTCTTGTATAAAAACACTTGTCAAATTTTCTCTATTTTTCTATATGTATATATATACAGAGTGCATTATATCTAAATTTAAAAAAGTGTTTAGAACATAATTTATCGGTTTTTCCGAACGAAAATTTTATTTTAAAATATAATACGTTCTATATATAAAATAAAATAAGAAGATAATACACATAAATAAAATAATATATCCTCCACATATCCAAATACATTACTAAACGTTAAATTCATTTTTCTTAAAAAGAAGGTTTTAATAAGTTAGAGTATCGATCAGAGCTGGTCAACTATCCGCAACTTTTTAAAAATAGAGACAAAACTAAAAAGAAAAAAAATAAGTGATATCCATATAAGAAATAAAACGATGCTTATAAGATCATAAATATCACTTATCTTTCGTTCGCTCTTTCATTTCATTTTTAAAAAATATCCGACAAACACTTACCCAGCTCTGGTATCGATAACTGGGTCAGCCGAAAAAAAAAGAAAGAACGAAAAATCTATATACGAAACAATCGTGATTATACATCCCACGTCGAGAATAACAGCTGACATCGGTCCTATATAATACATCCGCGGTTGCATTTCAATGATTCATCCCGAAAGCACGAACTACGCGATATATCAGGTACAAAACTACGTGTATTCCTCCGCGAATATACGCGTTACTCATTGTGTATTCACACACACGTATTCTCGGTGCGCGTCTCTCGCTATACTTCTGGCGGGTTTCTCAAACTTATATACCGCGCATTCCTCTCATCTCGAACGGCAGCTGTGCATGCCGATCGTCCACGTAAGGATTGCAAAAATTATTAACGAATTGGTAACAGCTATTCTCTCGTTTTCTAACGCGATGGTCTCTTTTCTTCACCGAATATTTGTATATCGATTATAGAATAAGTATGGTACATCTGGATTAGGTATATATATATACATATGTTGTTGAAAAATATTATATGCATATTGATTGAATTAAGGTACGATCGTTTTCCTAATTTTATATGTAATATATATTTTTATCTGAATAGATAACGAACTAATAGGACATATCTTGTTCGAAGAAAAAGGTATTTAGTGAATGTCGATGTAATCAAGATATTCATATTTTATCTTGCATTTCTAGTCTTTATAAATGTAAATGTAAATAATATATGGTTATTAAAAAAATGATAAATGATCAAGATATATTGCGATTCTTTTTTCTCTTTTCTTAGAAAAAGAACTCTCGGATACAACAATTAAAGTGCTAACAACGCAATTTATTAATGATTAATCAGATTAAATTGAGTAACAATGTGTGTATGAATGTTAATTACCAAATTTAATAAAATTGATCATAATGCATCAGGGTATTATTTGTTTTTCCTTAAAAAAAACAAAATAAATGGGTTTGATTTTTACGGAACCATTCTCCCAAGTAACAAGAATCAGCATCTTTCAACCCAAAAATTATACCTAAATATTGAATTAAAAATTGAGTTAAAAAACAAAAAACATACCGATAGCTTGTAACATAAGGAAGAGCCTAACGTTTTGATTTTAAAAAAAAAGAATCGTTTTATTACAATAACAACTGAATAAACAATGGTTGATAATTATTAATAAAAAAAGACATAAACTTTCAACCCAAAGATCGTAATCAAATTATTGATTTAAAAATCTGTAAAAATTTAGGTACATTATTCAAAACATGCCTAAGTTTCTGACGCTCAAGGTTTTCCCAAAACTATATTTAATTGTTTATAAAAAAAAATGTAAAATTTTTCCGAATCCGTTAATAAAAATAAAAAAAATAAAATAAACGGGACATATAACGATGTTAATGAAACCGTATACTTAGTCAGACTCGTTAACCCCGTGAAAATGATAAGGTTATATATATATATATATATACATATACGAAGAGGCGACCGCATCGTTTGACCACGGTGTGTAAAGTTATGGTCGAACACCAAGATATTTTCACCTCGTCCGCGTATATCCGTCAGCAAACGAACCGAGTCGAGATCGGTATATTATATATATATATATCTATATACACACACCATCGTACCGGTCTCCCTCTCTCTCTGTCTCTCTCTCCCACCATACGGAAAGTACAGCACTTATAGAGACAGATCCGTTGGAGGTGGTGGTGGTGGTGCAGCTGTCTCTTCCTCGCGGCGGCGGAAAGAGAGTCATTTCGCGCGTTCGCCACGAGACAATCCGTGAAATTTCCCCGGGAGAGCTCGACGAGTTCCCCGTGCAGTGACCCAGACTTTCAATTTGTCGGTGCGTACCTATACAGTCTTGTGTATAACTTGTTCGCGGCGTGCCGAGCCATATACGGACACCTCTCTACTTCAAAACCGCGCGCCTCAGAACACAGAGAGAGAGAGAGAGAGAGAAGGAGCGATCATTCGTTCACGAGGATCCGACACGTTTTTGATCCTCTCTCTATATATATATACAGTGTTTGTGCGTGCGTAGTGCGTGGATCATCCGAATTGACGAATCGATCGATTCAACTTGCTGGTACTTATATTTTATAATAACAAATTTTATAGAATTTAATTCATCGTGCAGTTTTGTAACGTATAATTTATTTATTTTACCAGAAATTTAACATTTAAAAGTTAAATATAAAACTCTGATTTTGACATTAATTATGGGTTTATTTTACGACACTTGGCCATCTTTTTGGCTTAAAAACGTTATATTAATAAAATTATATATACTAAAATTATATATTATATATACCGATTATTTAACACGAAAACTGTATAAGCAATAACTTTTCCAAGTTATATCGCACTGATACATCTTTCACAACAATTGGATTTTTGATATAATGTCTATTTATCGGTCTTTCCGAACTAAAACTTTACTTTTCATTTTTGATAGTCCTTTTTTTTTATTTTCGTGTGATAAGTATATACGAAACTCGGGCGGTTTACATCATTTATGTACAGAGGAACATTTGTTACTCGAATAAAGTCGAACAATGACTGGGTCCATGGGCGTGACTCACCCTGAAAGTGCAACCTTTATGACCGGGTTATTTATGTCGGACACGACGGGGACAAGATAGAAAATTTAATCTGTCACCCGGATATGACAAAAAAAATTATTCGTCTGGACTCTATCCTGATAATAATAAAAATATGTTGTAGTAGATAAAAATAGACTGTCAAAATTAGGTAAAAATTAGGTACTGATTAGTAACATTTACTAAAAGTCTATTAATTTTTACTAAAATTATTGTAATATTTACCATGAGTTGTGGAAATTTTACTATGACTGTAATTTCATTAATACACATAATTGTAATTTTTATACTAGAACTTTTTTCTCAGGGATTGATCCAACTATATTTATAGTTTTAATTGTTTCTAAAAGAAAATAGATCGCATCAAAGTTTGAAAGTGCAGGAAATATTTCGTTATACCAACATTTATTTATATTACTTATAGTAAGACATCGAATGAAAATGCATTTAAAAAATTTGAATAAAACATTGACATTCCATCTATATATACCTGTTTCTAATGCGTATAGATTAGTAACCGATTATACATATTATATATATATATATACATTTAACAAAGGAAATTCGTCACAGATTGGATTTTTTTATCAGAATAGAGGACAAATATTGGTCGATCGAGCGTTTACCAGGTGTCAACTTCTTTCATCAATTGACTCTCGCTCTTCACCTTGGTGATCCATCTAACTCTCAAACAAAAACTTCTTCTCGCGTCGCCGTTCCCTTTCATTCAACACGCGTGATTCATTCGTTCGTTCATTCATTCGCAACAGTTTTGCGGAATTTTGTAAATGACGCGCGCACGCGCTCCCCCAGCTGATTAATCGAATGTCCATATGTAATAATTCGATGTTGTATTTGGGATTATTTTATTTCCGCGACGCGGTGAAACTTTTTTTGATACTTTGTTCATGATTTTGCGAAACAGCTTGGGAATTGCCTTTTTTTTACTCGAATCACGTTCTACATTTCAGTTATAACCTTCCTGAATTTTAAACGCGAAGGTTTATTTTATACATTTTATATTTTTGTATTACTATTTTATTTACACGGAATAATGATAAATTATAATTTAAGAATATTCTGATATTAATTAATTATTATCGTGAATTATGTAGTATAGAAATCCTTACAAAGAATAATTATTAATATTATATTGAATAAAAGAGGAGGATAAATCTCCCTTAACAATTAAACAAGTTTTTGTGTATTTAATTCAATGATACAGTACTATAATCAGAACTGAAAAATCAGTATACATTGAATTTAGATAGTACAACTAGAAACAAGCATTTAAAATTACCAAATATTAAAAAAAAATCTATTTTTTATAAAAGTTCTAATTATATGCAATTAAATGCTGCTACCTGATCTCAAAATATTAAATAATAGTAAAAATTGCATTAAATCTAAAATAAATTGTTATTTAAAAAATAATTTAAATTATTTTGTTTCATAGATATAATCATGGTTAAAATGTGTTACTTATTGTTTTGATAAAATATCATCCACGCATGATTTTATATATAAAAAAAACAAAAGAAATTATATAAATATAAATATTAATTAATTTTAAGAATTTGTATTTAGATTTATTATTTTAAATTTTTTCTCAAAATCGTCCGTGCGTGTATTTATTGCAAAGTATATATATATATATATATAAATTTTAATCGGTATTTCCGAGCTAAATTGCGTTATTCAATATTTTCTCAAATATTGCACTTACTTGCATATCGCTAAGTCTTAAATGTTGCCAGAGGTATATTATAAAATTAATTTAACAAATTTATTATTGTTTTATTATTGTGTACACACATTCTAGTAAATAAACATATAAATAAAAATTATCAGTATATAATAAACAAGTCCGTGTATATAACAAACAAATCCGTGTATATATACGCTTAACAGCAATTACATCCAAATGGTACCTCTCTAATTTTTTTTCTTTTTACAAACGAAACACGAGTAAAAGCGAGAATCAAATGATTCTAACACCGTGAAATTCCCAAGGCTACACAATCGACCTCTTACAAAAATGAACCAACGAGAACATTTTTCATACATTACATATTCACCTTCTATTTCCATCAAAAAGTATACGAAACTCCGGAACTGTAAGTAATTCGTCCTCGAATTGATTTCGCGATTCTCATCGAGTATATGTATATTATGCTTGATCATCGACTCGCCCGTCCGCCTGTTCCCAAGAATATCACAGCATATTCGAATCGTATATATAATAGTCGCGTGCACTATTATATTCGAACATATTTTTATAAGTAATACCATTCTGTTATCCTTGAAACATATTCTATCATGGAGCGTTGTTTATGAATGATAATTTTTTTAATTTAACATTTATGTTCGATGATTCACTAGTTTCGTATATAGAATAATTTATAAAAATAAATAGAACGATACTATAAGTATGCTGTGAGTATAACCGTGTCTCAAAAATTATTTTAAAAAAAATGAATAATTATAACTTATTTAATTTTAAAATTTTATATTATATTTCATTTACGTACTTTCGATATGTTTCAATATATCAAATCAATTAATGTTGTTCAAAGATTCGCAGTTTGCAACGAATTCATTGCAGATCCAAATAAATGCAAAATTCTTTTGAAAATAATAATGTATATCCAAACTTGTAAACCTACCAAATTTAATTTAAAGCATTGTTATAAATCTTTAAATTTTGTGTATAAAAATGTGAAAATAATTATTTTCTATAAAAGCCGATAAAAAACTAATCAATTTTGTTCGCGCAAATATATCGGAGTAATTATATCGAAGTAGAATATAAAAAAAAAACTAATCAATTTTGTTCACGTAAACGTCGGAGCAATTACTCTGTTTCGATCTATTTGTTCAGTAGCGTTCTCAAGATTATTAATTCACAATGAAAATGAAAAAGAGATATAAATAGGTATTTGATAATCTTGTTGTGATGATGTCACGAAACTACGAAAGCGGAATTCGAACGACGTTATATATACATTGAGCAATAATATTACTATCGATACGGAAAATTAAAATTTGTTAAATATTAGGATTCTTGTCGATTGATATATATATATTCATATACAATATGTAACGAAATGTGCATTACGCAATATAAAATAATTTATTACTATAGACCTAACTTTCTTCTATACGTTACATGTATATATATATACACACCACGTGTTTTGTATGGTGTGCGAGGAACTCGCTGCGTTTTCCATTGTAGCCCGATTTTATCGAAAGTGTTGACTGTGCCATACGACGGAATCAGAGATAATGAATATTTAACAGATTTGGTTGACGTAACAAATTGATATTGTTAAACTCTTTGGATATAGTTTACGATCCGATGTCTGAGTATGCTTGTACAAATTTTATTCATTCATGTATATCAATTGTTTTTGAAAAACTATTACAATATATATGTATATATAGTAATAGTTTTTTTTATTTACAATAATTTTCTTCCGATTACTTTTACAAGTCAGTGTAGGTATACCGTAATTCGTGTAATAATGATAAACGAAAATTATAAGATAATTAATTCGCAATAATTAAAACTATATGTGATAAACCGTTTTTTTTTCGCTGCACAAGCAAATTTTTAGGTGTATGCACTATATATCTATTGCAATTGAAAGTTGTTTTTTTTTCTTAAAGTAACTTTTTAAATGAATTTGACTGGAATAATACGGAAATACTAGATTATGAGCGTAATTATAATAAAAAATAATATCAGAAATAATTCAAATAAAATGTAATAATAGTATATCAGAAAAAAATAATTTATATATACGTTAAAGGGGTGTCATACTCAATTTAAAATTCAAATTTCGCGTCACAAAATAACAAACGAAAAAACAACTAATTCACTTATAACAATTTTAATAAAAACGAATTTACGCAAAACCAGGAGTTAGTTATAACAATATGTCGCTCATAGAAAACTTTGAATAATCCAATTTTCTTATATTTTTCAAGGTTTTCTCGGCGACATATTGTTATAATAACTTGAAATTTTGTAAAATGATAGATATTTAAATAACTGAGGGCAAGTAACTCCTGGTTTCGCGTAAATTTATTTTTATTAATTGTTATAAGTAAATTAGTTGTTTTTTTCGTCTGTTATTTTGTGGCGCGAAATTTGAATTTTAAATTAAGTTTGATACCTCTTTAAATAAATGTTATTGGTCGGTTATACAAGACATTAAAAATCTTACTATTTGTTCACGCTGCGTATTAAATTTAAGCAATGTGTGTTTATTTTCTTAATTGACATATAGTTAAACTTTGTACTATCAAGATATGTTCGCATATATTTAAAAATTTTGATTATACGATTAATCGTGAGTTATTTTTTAAGGTAATTCACTATTCAAATTTCTTTGACGTTGGTATTAATTAATAATCTGTTTGTAAAATGTCGCGTGATTCGATAAATTAGCCTGTTGAGGACCAAGCCAACGAAACGTCCCAGAATTTTTTCCTCATTTTTCCTTCCACTATAGCCTTCTTCAGATCCACGTAGAAATTAACATTCAACTGTTTTCTCTTGTGGAAACATTCCACTCTATAGGTATACAAAAAAAAACCATAACATCGATTAGCATAATAATAAAAGCAAGGCAACGAGTACTCGAAGAACGCACATATACAATATATACATTTTTATGTGCAAAGAATAACGTAACCGTAAACAAGATCGTATTTTAAGAAAAAATAATATATATAAAAAAAAATATAAGATTATTTTTCGATCGACTTGATTTCGTTAAGCGACGCGTTCGAAAAAAAAAACGCTAAGCCCGTGAGCACCGCCGTTGCAGGATGTTGTGATATACACGGTTGAGGTTCTACGGCCTTGTCAGAGATTTCAACGCGTGGGCCATGTGTGTGTGTGTGTGAACAACCCGTATAGAGACTTTAACGCGGTGGTATATACGCGGGCTATATTTTGAAACGGAAACAGCGAATTTTAACGTTGTTGCAATACATACAAACTCAATGTGTGTATATGTATATCTATATGTATATAACATGAAATAGAAATTAATTTAATTAATTTACTATATGTATAGTCGGATCGTTATGAAGGGTGATTAATAAATCGAAAAATTACCATGTTTTAATTAACAACGCCTATTAAATTACGATAATATCGCGGTAATAATTGTATTTTAAAACAGAAAAATATATAACGTAATCTAAAATATATAATTAAACTTTTAATTAAAAAATGATGTATTATTAATGTAAGGGTAATTATGTTAACTTAATATCATATTGAAACAATTAGTTTCGTATATATCGTACAGAACAATCATCATAATTACAACTATATACTAAAACAAACTATATGCAATCATCATCATCTATCTGTATATTAACGGGATGTTGGATCCAAATTACAGGAATCTGCACTTTTCAACCAAAAAATTATATCTAAAATATTGAATTGTAAATCTGAACAAAATTCGTACGGATAGCTTAAAATAAGAAAGCGTTTGACGTTTTCATTTTATTAAGAAAAAATCATTTTTATTCATAATAATTGAGTAAACAATTGGTTGGTCGGTAATTATAAGTAAAAAATTATGGATTTAAAAATCTGTAAAAATTTGGGTATATTATTTAATACAAACCTAAAAGTGTTTTTTTTTTTTAAATTTATTCAATTATTTATAACAAAAAAAAACCGACCGTTTCCTGAGTTCGACAGCCCCCTTAATCTCGAGCAATGTAATTTATCGTTAAAATACCAGAAATACCGCAATTCGCAGAGTATATAAGGATTGCCGCGTTAACGAGCACGATAATATACTTGTTTAACTAGGTGCACAGTTTTCTATATACTACACCGGAAAAATCTGAGAGCGCGTGGGACTATCCCGATGGCTCTATCGAGTGATGTGGCGCAATTCCCGCTATAGATTGGGGAATATATATAGAAGGGGCCTTTTTCCGCTCTTGCGCTCGGATTTCGTAAAATGCGTGCCTCGTTACTTATCTCGCTTCCTCTCGCACGTGCGGTCCTTCCTCTTGTATAGGTACACACACACGCACACACTTAACGATCCGCTTGTGTCATGAGGATCGTGGCGGGCGGGTTTTTCAATCGCGATTTTAAATTTCGACACATAAATACCGACAGTCGCTTTTGTACGCTGGTGCACAAAGAAGACGAACCTCTTATATGTAGATCTTGGGTCTAATTGCGTAAAGTTTATTTTATGCATATATAGAAAAAATGTTTAGTATAACATGTTGTTAATTTTTCCATAGTATTATGACATATGGAAACATTGCATGGGGAGGTACTATATAGAAACAAACTTTAAAATTATCATAACAAATATCAGTTGAATAGAATTTATCGATCTTCCCAAGTCAGAGGTGAAGGTAAAAAAGAAATTTTAATACATTTTTCTTTTTTCGTAACGTTTCGGTAGACAATGCTACCCTCTTCGGACTGTATAAAATTTATTAATTTCGATTAGTACATTAGTTCGATTAGTTATCATAACAAAAATAAATTTTATATACAAATTTTTATAAGTTAAAGTTAAAGATTACTTATACGTTTCACGTGATAGGGTTACAAGGAATAAGCTTATCATGCCACCAAAATGTACTAATGCTGAGAGTGATAAAAATAATTATATTTCAGCAATACAGATTTATAATATTATCTGCCTACTAAAATTAAAATTTAAAATTAACGATAACTTAAAATTAAAATATTAATAAAAGTATTAAAATTTAACGATAAAAGAAAATTGAAAAATTTGATTAGAGCTAGAAAATATTAATTATAAGTATATATGATAGCTATATCTTGTAGTTTATAGTTTCAAGCGTTATTATAGTGTAATTTTAGTTTTGAAACCGGAGCTATATGAACAGGTATAGCTTCGTCAGACTTGACAAAAATGATAAAAATAACTATTTTGTTATAGGAACAATTTCCTACATATCTAATAATATTTACTATATATATCGTAAATTTTCATTATTTGTCAATTCTGTCTTATACTAAACAACATTTTAACTACAAAATTTTTGCTCCGTCCATACAACAGTAATTATTAATAATGCGCTTCCTTCTATTGTAAAAAATTACTAAAAAAAACTATTTTTCTTTTTCATTTCAAAGTGGCCAATTAAATGAGTATTAATTTATAAATAGATCGATATCTTAATTACGGCACGTGCCATGATATCATTTAGTTAATTACATTATATATACCTATCAGTATATTATACGCGTACATGTATACAACATCTCAGAAAGAAAGTTTTTAGATTGAAATAAAATAATTCACTTTTGTACAATGTAAAAAGAAGAAGTGTGCATTTGTAGAAAGTTACAAGATTATACATCGAGAGTCATTCAATTCGCTCGGTTAATAAACTCTTTGACAACATACTTAACTTCGCTGGATTTATTTTACATATTTTATATATTTTATATACATATTATTTACGTTCTCTCTAAAAGTGCGCGTATATAATTGTAAAATATAAAATATATATATAAAGTAACACAGAGGCGCACAAACGAATTGTGCAATTAAAATAAATATATATATATATATATAGGCATCGTAATAAAATCCGCGTAGGTTTTTCTGTGAACTCGAAGAAAAATAGTCTTGTAATTCAAAGCGATTTCAAACGGCAATTTAATTCGTACAAAGCCATTCAGGAATATCGCAGACTTACCGTCTATATACTTTGGCATAATAGATTTTTTTTTTCTTTTAACGCTCGTATATACCCATTATTTAAATCAATTCGAAATCCGAGTAGGTGGTAAAACACGCTATAAAAGTGGTAAATTTGATACATAATGTATTAGTGAGACGTAAATATATAAAAAATAATAACTGGTTTTCGTATAAATATAATTTATTGGAAATAATAATATATAATGTAAATTATATTAACGCGCGAATGAAAGTTATACACGAAACTCTATTAGTTATGTCAATTAATAAAAAAAAATGTAGCGTAACTCGCACTAGATTTATGCGTATGACATAAAGTTTATTAAAAGAAATATTTATATAAATTCATAGATTATTTAGTAAGTTATATAAATGAGCACTAAAATTTATTTTTATTATTATATTTATTTATTTCAGCGTTACAATATATATGTAATAATGTAATACAAGAATTCGATAATTTTTTACTTTCAAACGATGATAATTAAAAAGCGATAGAATATATATTTTTTGTATTCAATATAAGTATTATCCAATTTAAAGTTAGTTAACACTGTTTTTGCCTTGTGGATTAACCAATTCCTCCTATACAAAAAATGTTCTACTTATTTTCCAATTTCCCGTAGGACTATTATACATAGCAAGTTTTTTGTATCTGTAGCTCTGTCGGAAATAATTTTAATATATATATATATGTATAAATATCTTAATTTCTAATTTGTGCACAAAAATGTGTAACTAACAAGAATTTTTAAATAAATTATTAGACGTTTTGGTATAAATATTAGAAATGAAGACCTAATTAGAAAATGTAATCCATCAAAGTTCATCAATACCTTTCTTTTGACCCTGCTTACTTTCTATTTGATCCAAAAATGTTCGATCAAAAGTGTCCCATGCGCTAAAATTCAAGAAATTAAGGTATCGAGCATAGGAATTAAATGCAAGGCCTAAAAGCAATATTTTGAGGTCCAGTGGCCCAGAAATTGACGGTCTCGTTAAATACTATACAATCTCAAATTTTCTGGTTACGTATAAGTAAAATTTTGACAACGTAATAAAAATTTGTTCATTTTTTTTTCGTTTTAATAATTTGTTGATTAAATCATAATTTATATTGTAACTATATTTGTCTATATAAATTATTACTAATTATTACTATAATAATTATTAATTATAAATTATCATATCAATTCTTTAACCAATAAGAAGAATATTACAGTTTATATCTACAAATTACATATATACTGCAACGGTGGAAAAACAAAATCAGCATATATAAACAGCTCATTAATTATAACTTTTCTATATAGAATTCAAAATCAAACGCGGTCTCGTACACACACTGCATTTTACTTGTAATATCGAATAAATATCTATTTAAAGATGCAATTATAAATTACACTGTTCTTTATTCTGACTAAAAAAACAAACAAATAAAATAAGAATTTAGAAAAATAAAAGTTTATGATCCAATAAGAATACGATTCAAATAAATAATTTAAAGCAGGTTATTATATGGACTCGGACGAAATACAGAAAAAAAATTTTGGTAAATGGGTCGTACGTACATCTCACTAATTTTCCAATCGCAAACCGCTAGCGAATCTAATTTCAATTGACCCAGTCGAGCGAATAGATATTTCTTCGTCAAGAGAGATGTATAGTACACTTATATGTGTATATATTCAAGCTGCGATTAAGTGCAGTGCATCTAATACCCGCGGTGTCGGATTGCCGAAACTCGATGTGTCGTTGATCGCGCGCGCCCGGGCCAACTTCTTCTCTCTCTCTCTCTCTCTCTCTCTTTCTCTCTCTCTCGCTCTCTCTACCTACATACTCTTTTCTATGGTTCTTCCAAATTATCTATATTATTTTCCATTTATTTCTATTAATTTCTCCGACACGTAAGACTCGCCACACGGGTTATAAGGCTGTAAAATCTTTTACGCACTATGGTATATGATACGTTAGCGCGATTAGAGGAAAAATATTATTGTGAATGGATTAGTTATGCCTTGGACGCTCGCTGCGCTCGCGACCGCGGCCCAACTACTATCCATTCACAATGATATTTTCCCTCTGATCGCATTAACGTATCATATATACCAAAGTACATAAATAACTAATATGTATACAGAAAGCTATGGCGACCGACATGAATTGCGCAACGGCGCTCTTCCTCATCGATGAAGTGAAAAAAAAAAGTACAGTCCGCGGATAACGGGTCCGGTGTACCTATCGGCGCGCACTTTGCTCCGTTTATATACGCGAGGGATTTATAACGGGGCGCACCGGCGAGAGAGGCGGTTTGTCCGATAGCTACCGGGCTACGCTCGCGTCTCGCATCTCTGAGAACTTCGCGGTTCTTACGTTTCTTGTATTTACTTAACTTCCGAATGTGAAATGATTTAAATTATTTATTTAAAAATAATACAGATTGTTTCTAGGTATTTACTTATAGGTCTATTTTTATTCCATTTTTGTATATACCTATATACTTTCTACCTATTTATAGAATGGTGTTTGTAATATAAGAATTAAAAATTTAAACGAATCGTTTAAGTAAATAATTATACGTTAAATATATATTAACAATACACAGTTTCAATATTTTGAACTTTATAATATTAAAATATTTTCTCTATCTTTTTTTTATACCTTTTTTATAGTTGTAAAAACTAGCGACTACTTTAATAATATATTTTGTATCTATTTTTTGGCTATTTAATGTAGCATAATTATTTTATACTAATAAAATAGGTATTTAAACGACATTTTCTACAAAATATTATTATTTCTATATTTTATCCCTTTTGGTGACTGTCAAATTGATTTGGTACACATTGCAAAGTTTTTCAGAATACAGAAAAAATTTTTAGGTACTGGAATTTATTAGTTCAAAGTTATTCTAAACTCAAAAAGTGAACTTTTTCCAGTTTTTTTCAACACCAGCTGGGTTCATCGCTATTTAACTCAAAATCTATCAACTTTTACTATAGAACATTATATGTAACATTCGTTGCTAATTATGTCTAGAATTATCCTTCTGGGTTAGAATTTCTAATTTCAAGGTAAATGTTAGATAAACTACATGTCAATATTCAACTTGAAAAAAAACTAACTTCGCCACAATTGATTTTTTTATCCAAAGTCCAAAAGAAAGCTTGGAGCAATACCTTTCAAATGGTCTGTAGCATTTTTATGGCCTTTAATTCTGCAAAAAGTTATGATAATTTAAAGAAAGACAAAAATTTCACAAAAATTAACATAGTATTTCCCATTTAAATTTTTAAAAAAATTTCGTCTTTCTTTAAATTATCATAACTTTTTACAGAATTTATATATATAATATATGTATATAATATATATAGTCACAAATATGGGTCAACTGTTGGGTTGTTGTTTCTTAAAGAAGCATTTATTATAATTTCAGCAAAACCTAATTTTTGAACAATAACCGTTACATAAATATTTTCTTTTAATAATTAACCAATCCTAGATTATAATTAAAATGTAAAAAGTGTTCTAATTATTAATCAAACTATCGTATTCTAAAACGTGAACCGTTTAATCAATGAATTATACAATTCAAAAGATTTTATTAAAAATCGTAAAATATTTCGAATATGATAGTGATTGGCCTATCTAATTATCACAATACCCCGCACAACTAAAAAAACATATTTTGATATTTGAATATCACATCGAAGTAAAAAATTATTTCTAAAATAAAAAATATAATTCTTACGAGATCGAGTACTTACTTATTAAAATTTCTTTTCAAATAAGTTTTAAGTGACCAATAACTTTCGATGTATCAGTTAGCCTCAAAACATATAATAGTGATCGGCCAGTTAAAAAATTTAGTTTTATTATAAAATACTAATAATGAAACGCATAATTCGAATTCGGCATCCGAATTGCTTTATCACGTCAGGATTTTGGGATATCCAAATCTAAAAGTCCCAAAATCGCAATTTTTGGCTATATTTGAGGTTATGTAAACTTCAAAATGAAATATCTCAATGCAAAAATAAGTTTAACTAAACTCAACGGTATTTGAAATGACAGGACTTACATTTCAAAGTGTCATTTGTTGTTTTTTTAAAAAGAATATAATGATGCTACATAACCTCAAAGATAGCCAAAAAAACAATTTTTGCACTTTTAGGTTAGGATATCTCAAAATCCTAAGCGTTTCGGACCCCTGATTCGAATTCTACATGAAAAATTACTTCGGAAATGAATCTTCACTTTCTTAAACAAAAAAAATCATGTTGACCGATGTGCTATTAACATTACCTATTTTCTAAAGAGTGACCAATAACTTTGTATATATTATAGTTTACCCCTATTGACCGTTTGCTATAAATAATGCAAATTTAAATTAACTCTATTTTTTCTAGTATATTTATGAAGAAGATTGTTTATATACAACATACTCAAGTGATGCTGTTGCGCCACTCGACGTTTTTCTGATAATTAATTTTAGTATCGTGCAATTTACAATAACATTTTTTCATAACCAGGTTTATTACATTATATAGTAGTTACGATAATTAAAACATCAAGTTATATATACGTTCAACTTCCATTATTTTACGATCACGTTTTATTTATATATATTTCTGCAATGTATATTTCATGAAATTTAAATCAATTTTCAACAATGTATATGTATATAACAGTTACATAAGTAATTCGTATACGTAATGAATATACAGGCGCACAGACAGCAAATCCCAAGTGATTCAATTTGAAAATAGAAAACGTTTAAAAATTTGCGTATAAACACGTACACACACACGAGAAAAAAAAATATACAAATGCCCGTTTAGGATCGAAGAACAATGACCCTGGCCTTAGTTTACGTCGTGTTATACAATTCCCAAGAGATATTCATCTGTGTATACATCTATGTGCACATACACGCGCACACACATACACTGGTATACAGACTCAAATACGAGCGATCAGGGAAATCGCAGGTATAGGTTTGTGGGAAAATTTTCGCCATAGTTACTCGTGCGCGTTAAACCGAGAAAAGTAGAAAGGAGCCGAGGTATATATATACACGCGAATAGCGTTTCAATTGCGCGGCCATACCAAAAGATCCTTTTCTCTTAAAATACTTACCGGGATTATATGCGCGCGTCCGCGGACAATGACTCGTCGTTTTGTGTTCCGATATTTTTACGGATACGCATTTACTTACATTGGCATATCGGGGGGATTTATTTGCGGATTTACCGCACCGCTGGAGATATTTTAATTATCTTCCGAGTTAATGGTCTGTGAGCTTCTGTCTGCGAACGCGGATGTGTTGTATATATGCAAGTTAATTTTCTTCGTTCGATGTATATGTGTGTGACTATTGTATGTACCTATATATAGTCTATCAGTAAACCTATATATAGTTTAACGCACCTTTCTTTTTACGATAACGCATCTTATTGCACACATTTTACGTGCAGTCATCGTGAGCTACATTAATTTCAAAACTTTTACCGGAAGTCCATGTGTATATTACATTTTATATGTACGTTTTTTTTTTAGAACATTTATAATAGTTATTATAACGTACGTTTTCGTAATTACGTTGATTCGTATCTTCTTGATTATTCATTTATTTTTTTTTTAATACTTATAGTATACAGTCACATCTTGTAAGGAGATCATGTCAGCATCGCCTGGAAAAACGGATCTTTACAATACTTTAGGATATGATTTATCTACTATGAAGAAATCCGGGGTTATAGATTTTAACACCCCTTTTTGTGTTTACGATAGATATAGGCAAATAATGAAACATTTTACAAAAAAATACGCAGCAGAAAGCTGGGATCGAGTGTATAAGATTTAAAAAAAAGTATAAGCTCGAATACCTTGATTTGATGAAAAGTTATGGAAGAAAGAAGAATAATAAGTTAATTGAACCTAAAAAATCAATAATTTTTAAAATTTAAACTTGAAATCTAAATATCGATAAATTCTTATTTCATGTCGTTGGTTTGATTTTATCACTCGATGGATTTTTAATATTGATTGTTGAAAATTTATCGATCTTCCGGAGTCAAATAAGAAAAAGAAAGGTGAAAAAAACTTTTTCTGTTGAATAGAAAAAACGTGGACATTACTCGCTCTGGATTCATTAATATATACCTATAGGTGTGATTTGTATATGAAAATTTGCGTCGTGTATATATCTATTTTGACGTTTCCTTGCTGATAATGAGGAAAAAGAAGCGGAGATTTAAGTCAACTTGCGACGAAATTTTTATATAAAAATTACGGTGTTTATATTAGAATAGGTACATTATAATTTACTTTTTTCTTATATTGTTTACAATTTAATCAGAGTTGTACAGTTTTATTTAAAAATAAAATTTTTTATAGTCTGAAAAGGATAGAATTGATCACCGAAACGTTACAAAAAGGAAAGAATGTGTTAAAAATTTTTTTTCATCTTTCCTTTTCTCATTTAACTAGGGAACGATCGATAAATTTTCAACAATCAATATTAAATTCTTATTTCTTTTATAACTTTTGACCAAATCAAGGAGTTTAAGCTTCTTTTTTTAAACCCTTAACTGCTTCATTTCTACAGCATAACATAATTGTGACACTGGGAAATTTCGTAAGAAAATTATATTGTAAAAATTTTTAGATTATTAGAAAAAAATGATATTTAGTATGAAAAAATATTTTTCAAATTATTTTCGACATAAGTGTTTAAATTTAATTTGTACACTCCAGTGTGTCAACCAAGGGTTAAATCTGATTTATTCAATCTCAGTTTATTTTGTGGACTATTTTACCTCAGATATTTTTTGTGAAATATTTCGTTATGTTCTTACAAATTCGGTAAAAAAGGCGTTATAGAGTCTACAACTCTGTTCATATTTTTATAGTAAAAAAATCATATCCCAAAGTTTAGTAAAGATCCGTTTCTCCTGGAGATGTTAAATTCTCATTGTTCGTTCAATTTCTTTCAAAGTTTCTGCATATTCACAAATCACTAAATAGAATTACAAAGAGAAAATTGTAACGTTGTACACGCTGTTCCTATCCAAAACGTTTTAGAAACATTTTAACGAGCTTTCCCGACGAACGATGCGAATGCGAACCAATAATAACAATGCGAACAACTTAAATACCTGTCCAAGTTGCACATAATATACAATCGATCACATTAATATTAATTATATCCTATATAAAAATATAACGAATAAATCTATATCGCTAAAATGTATATCGATTCGCGTACAACTAAAGAAAATATCAAAGTAAATACAAAGAATATTCACCGAGATTTGACCGCGAGTACATATACCTTTGCCAAAGATCTTGCTCGGCCGTATAGATTCACGTTATCCTTGAAGCTGCAGTCTCGAGGGCATATTTGCATACGTATACCTCGGAGCCGTCGTATAGAGAGCGTCCTGCACCCCGACGTTCCGAGCGAAAGCTCCGCGGGACAATTTTCATAAATTTTAAATTCCACAAGGAGAGAGAGAGAGAGAGAGAGAGAGGAGTCGAAACAATAACGAGTCGAGCAATTAAAAGAGGGAAAGAGAACGAGAGATATATATGTGTATAGAGGGTCCGGCCGACCTTGGTTCAGGCTGGGAGAGCGACTCGTCCACCCACTCGCGCTCATCCGCGCTCCCACGTACGTACATACATATATACATACATACATACATGAACGCGTGTACACGTCTCCGATATCCGAAAGAATTATTCTCAAGGCAAGTCGTGCCGGGACGCTATTCGCCCTTTCCTCCTTCGTTCCTTATATACTTTCTCGAAGGATGCGCTGCCCGGCTCTCTCTCTCTCTCTCTCGTGTGTGTGTATATATATATGCTTCCAGCAAACCTCGGTGCGTGTGAACGCACTCTTTTTCTTCAGGCAGCACAATATGCCTCGAGGAAAAAATATAACTATTACGTTAACCGGTTGGGATTTTCTTTCTCTTCGTCGCAACTATTTCGAATATCGTCTATTAGAGAATCATTCGTATTTTCACCTAGAAATGGGTTTTAACCGTCGGTCACCCTAATAATATAGGTTCCTACGTACCGTCGTAACTATATATATGGGTTATTTCACGTCAACTGGTCTCACCAAAAGTTTAAATAATGGCTAGACATGTATTCCAGAAGACAGGTAAAAAATGTTCTTTTTTTATTCATCAGTGTGTAGAATTTTAGTGATATACTTACCTAATGGATTTAAATTGAGATTTGTTATTGGAAACCTTGTGAGAATCTGTCATCAAAATCTGTTGGTGTTGTAACCTTGTTTTTCTGTATTGACTCGTATCACCAATTGATATTTCCTAGGATTTCCAATAAGATACCTCAATTTAAATCCATTAAATTACTTAAATTATACACATTGATAAATCAAAAAGGAAAGGGATAATAATAAATAAAAAAGTTAAGGGACTATCGTAATACAATGTATAAAGTAAACAAGTGTGCATTTGAATTTGACAACTGAATGTTTTTAATTGCAAGGCATTACTTAATTATTTTTGAATTAACCTTATTGTCAACTACTTCAATAGATAACCTTAAAAAATAGTAAATAACAAGATCTATATAAGTGGATTAGAATATAGTTAAAGAAAAGTTTAGTATATTAAAATTTCGATTATACGACAAATGTCATTTTTTTTGTCTTTTTGACAACCCTTTGATTTTAAATAACTTTTTATCAAATTGTAGGCCTATAAAAGCGTTAAACCATTAAAATACTAATAATGCAAGGTATTTTTTAAACTTTTACATGAAAAAAATCAATTGTGGTGTGGTAGCCTTTTTTCAAATTTCAATATTGTCACATATGTATATAGATTGTGTATATTTATTTTTGATATTAAGAAATTTGACCCGAATGATTACATACTACAGATTTTTTGCAGAAAAAGTTTTATTAGACGAAATGAAAAAAGATTAGATAGTATTTGAGATACATTACCTTCAAAAATAGCTATTTTTGAACAAAAATTGAAAATTTTCACTTTTTAAAATTAGAATAACTTTTGGAGAAGTAGTTTCAATCACTTTGAAATTTTTACCTGTCTTATATAAAATTTGGTGTGTGTGTGTGTGTGTACCATAAAGTACCTATTTATTGCTAATCAACGAAAAACGGTAATTTTGTAAGGGAAGTTCGTAAAGATTACAAATTTCTATAATTGATTTTTCAAATATAATTTTTAATTTTCTTTTTTTTCTAAATTTTTTTAATACCCGAACAATTGTAGCACACCATAGAATGTGCCTTAACTCATACAATTAAACAAGTATATGCAAATTGAATAACAAATTAGAAAAATCAGTTAATGTCGATAAGAGCGTATGAAGGTGCGACATCCCTGGACATCCCCTTATAATTGAACTCGTTTTCGAACACTTTAATGCATATTGTTACGGGCGTAAAGGTATCGGTTCTCTTACCAATATATACGCAAGTTCGAGTTCAAACGATCAATCACTCTTATTTATTTTGTAATTTTGCAGATTGATTCAACTGTCGTATGAAACCATTGTGATAAATAAAACTTCGCGACAAAACGTTCAACGCGGCATTTTCTCCATGTAGTGCGAGGGCTCTGCATTTTACAAAAATACGGTTGATCGTATATATAAATCTTTATAACTATTTTTTTTATAGTTACAGTTACATAATTTTAATCCTCATGCGTACACATAGATATGGGTGACACTTTGACACGAGTGATAATTCAACTGGCCTATATCTATACACTCAATATTTCCTTATAATATACTATATATTATTATAATGTTCAATTTTTTTTACTGTACTGAATTATAATATTTCAAGATTAAAATTTTTAAGTGTAAATATACTAAACATATTGCGTTAACAAAAAAATCATATTTTGATGCAATTAGGTTACGCTTCAAATTAAATTAAATGGATCTGAATTTTCCATCGTTGCGCTACAAAATTTTGGGTGTCGAACTAAAAAGTTGAATATAAGTTGAATTATAAGTACGATATTATTGAAATAAAAGTATTTAAAAATATAATACAATCATTTACTGATTATTATTATTAAAAAATTTAAATATTGATCATTTCCGAGATTTCGTTTATACAACGATGATAAACTTCTAATGCGTTAAATTAAAGTATACACGCTTGTTCGTATGTATATACCTATTATGTTCTCCGTGGTGTGAAAGACAATGACAATTTATAAAGATTCTACACACACAAAAGGATACAATTATTTCTAACTTGCTGATTAAATGTTCACTTTATTTCAAGACGTAAAATATATAAACGTATATCCAGTATATCCTTTGATTTATATCGAATTATTATTTATCGTCATAATTTGTGTACACTAATAAATTGATTATCAATCAAATTAATTAGTATCCATCATACTCATACATATCGACGTCTAGGATGAAAAAAGCACAAGTTCGATTTTCCCATATTTAAGATAACATTAAAAATTTTGAGTTGTCCGTTTTTACGTTTTAGGTGACGATATGTCATGATCACGATCAATTTTCTCGGTGTACATAACTGCAATATTTTTTAAATCTTCAATTTAAAGGGATGTTGGACTTAAGCTACAGGGATCTACACCTTTCAACTTAAGAATTATGTTGGAATTATTGAATTAAAAATCAGAACAAAATTCATATGGGTACTTTATAACAAAAGCGAGGGCATGACGTTTTGATTTTTTTAAGAAAAAACAAATTTGTTAATAATAATTGAATAAACAATTTTCGGTCGGTAATTATTTATCCAAAAAGGCATGAATTTTCAACGCAAAAATCAGAATTAAAATACAATTTTAAAAATCTAAAAAAATTTGAGTATAGTGGTTACAACATACCTAGGACATGGCGTTCATAATTAAAAAAAATGTATTCATTTGTTTATAAAAAAATATTAAAAATGACCATTTTCTGATTCTGAGATCCCCTTAAAATGAAATAAACTCTATACACATAGCAATTGGATTTCCTTGAGTAAGTGTTGCAATCTTGGCGTAACCTGAACTATATATATATATATGTATCTTTTTCTCTTTCTTATACTGTATACGTGTGTAATCGAGCAAAACAACAAAGAAAAAGTTGTAATAGTCGAAGTGTATACTGTGACAAACGTTGCATCAAAACTATATACGCAATACGTTTTTTCTTATAAAATATGATTCTCACGAGATGGCTAATAACGTTCGTATATATATATATATACACACACACACTCTGTGACATTGTATATATAACTGTTTCTTTTTCCTAGTTACGTTAGATATGTGTACGGTACAATTTTTAACCGCTAATTATCTATCTTAAGTGAAACATAGTTGACACAGATTTTTTTTTTCCTTTAATAAAAGGGATTGTTATTGTTTTAATTGTTTCTAACGAAACAAATGTTCGAAAGAAATGTGCGATTGTTGTTACTTTACTAATGTTGGATTTGAAATGTAATATATATACATATATATATGTATGTATATGTAAAGTAAAATGGAATGTATAAAAATATAATAATATTGTTTTCACTTGTCAAAATCAATAGCGCATCGTTTAGATTGTTTTAGTTGTAACAACTTCCGTAACACTGCATCATCGCATTCTTGCGCGTTATACATATACATAAGAAAGTGCTCTCTCAACGATCGTTTCAAATGCTCTCTCGAAATTCCTTCCTGCACTTGCCGATTATTTTTTCTGTTTACAAGCTGTATAGCGAGCTTATTGTATATATATATCTTAAATATTTATTTTTAAGGTAGTATATTAATAAAGTAAAACGAATTATTTAGCATTTAGTTTAAATTTCGATCACACATTTTATTATGACATTACACGCAATACTGGTTAAAATTTTATAACGTCTATAGGGGTATAGTTCGTGAAATATTCAGTTCTAAAGTTATGATATTTAGCAAATTATACATTTTCACCAAAAACTATATAAATTTATTCGGTATATCAACAAAAAAGTAATGTGTAATTATTACGAATAACCGAAATTAGGTATATAATTTATAATTTTTTATAGGTTGCGGCATCGTTTGTGAATGACAACTGTATAGAAATTATCTGTTCAATGTTACCATTTTATCTATATATACTGATCTAGTCAACAGTATATTTTTTAAATTGCAAATTCAACGCGTTAAAGCTAATTAATTTTTCAAATTTAATTCTTAGTTTTTCGTTTATTCTAACGGTGTGTGCATGAATATGGTTATCAAATTATTTGATGAAATAAAAATTGCAATGTCTTGCTGACGTGTTATCGACATTACACTGTTTTACCGACTATTTTTCATTTTATTAAATAAATTAATCGCATTTTACGATTCCATAATATTATAGATAGCACACAATCTGTCTACTATGTAACATATACCTATATATAAACTTGTAAATTTGTAATAAATTTTACCCTGCTGCTCGGTTGAAATTTATTTGAAAATTGGGTATTTTTTATTTCAAGAGGGTAAAATTTGTCAGAAATTTTTCTCTCTGGATAAATGAGAAACTGACGATATAATTTGAATAATCAACGTCGGTAATTTCTGTTGCGCGATCATTTTCTTAGTCTTTTTAAATACGTAACGTTATTAGCAATAATATAATTTATACATTTCGTCATAAATTATCCAACTACACGATGACTTAATTAAATATCACTAACTTTTTAGCACTATATCAACAATTGAAAAGTTCAGACGTGTAATAGTTTTAATTAAAAAACTTTCAATATATACACACTAATTATTTTTAGTAAAATCAATACGTATATAAATACATATATGCACACATACATGATATAAACACGTCTGTTCAACTCTCTTAAAGGTAATGTACATTTGTGTTACAGAAGAAGTAATGGATTTATCTCGAGGCAATTGAAGCAGCGGTGGCATTGGTGGTGGTACCTTCCCCCCCGTCCGTTCGGCGATCAGAGATGGAGGTAGTACTATCGCCTGGTAACCTCGGTGGCGAAGGCACCGACGGAGGCCCCTTTCGCAACGAGGATGTCCGCGAATGGTCGCGGGTGGATCGGATCACTGGGATGCTGGAACGAGCGCGCGTCGAGACTGGCCGGTGGCGAGCAAATACTCGGGACGCCGCGCAATCTTACGGCAAGGTATTATAATACATTATTTCAGAGAGAAAGAGACCGTCTCTCTGGCTTCTTTTCATCGTATAGGTACACCTCGTGCATTTGCATTTACAAACGGGATCGAGTCCGCTAACCTGCTTTCTCACCGGGTTAAATATGCTCCTGCGGTCCGTCCTTTGATGACCCGTCAACTGATTTATTATATGTTTTGTATTCTAAAATATTACAGTCTATACTTTGCTCTTTGATACGTGCTATTACGATCAATTTTCCCGGGGTATTTTTTGTATTTGAAACAATCTTCGTTACGTATCCTCGAGCTATAAAAAGGTACTTTCAAAATATTGATAAGTCGGTCACTGTTTCGAAATAAAGGGCACGCCAAACTGATCTGTTTTACCGATATTTTGTAGATAATCGTTTAGGTCAAAGTTTTTTCTCGCGAATGGATCGATTGATTTGAAATTTTGGGGACTAATTTTAGAAATATAAAAATTAAGGGGGGACAATTTATTAAACATTTTATACACTGTTAAAGAATGTACATTAAAAGTAATGTACAAGTAATGGAAGCAAAATTTCAAGCAGGTACATTCAAAATATTTCATGATGTAAGGAAAAAGTCATGTAAATGAACATTAATTTTAATGCAAAATTAATTCATTTTACAGCAAATTTTGAAGTTATTATTATTCAATTCTAACTAATTATTTATTCGTAGTATATTTTTTTGACTCAAATACTAAAAAAAATTACTTAATTATAGTCCTTTCTTTTAGATACTCATTAATGTTTCGCAATACTTACTTTCAACAATTTTTATAACTTTCGTTCGTTTATCAAGTTTCTTTTTTGCATTAATTTTTTAAGCGCAAATTTAATTAACGGAACAATATTATAAGTATAATTTTATCGCACTCACAAATAAACGCATTTAAAAAGCGCATTAAGGGGTACGAAAGTTAAGTTTTATCCTTCCTACCTTATCAGTCTCAAGAGTCACAGAGAATGAGTTATAATTAAAAAAGGACGATCGTTTATGCAAATTGAAGAGAACATTTTATTTAAAGAGTCCCCTTCCTTTATTAATGATCTACCTTAATTAAAAATTTGAAGCCAAAATATCGATTGGTTTTTCAGAAATCCCTTACCATAATTTACGATAATTTCGTGCAATTTGAGGTTATATGCTCGTCTAAAGGCATGTCAAAATTTTGGTAAGGCATTTCTCGAAAACTAGTAAATATTATTAAATCAAGGGGACTGTTCTCCTAGATTTACATAAATTAACTTGCTTTTTTAATTATACACTAATTTTATGTGATTTTCGAGGTCGGCAAGGTAGGAAGAATAAAAACTTGGCTTTGGTACCCCGTTTAAAAAAGATTAAAAGTTGTCAACGTTGTTATTATAAGTACATCTAAATTAACAAGACAAATTCAAATATTTTAATTATTCCTTAATTACAATATCTTAAAAGATTAGCCATTCCTTAATTTTTATATTTCTAATTAATCTCCAAAATATCAGAGGAATCAGTCGATTCATTTGCGAGAAAACTTTGACCTGTACGATTTTTTTTAAATATCGACAAAAAATCAGTTTGGCGTACCCAATATTAAATATTGACTAATTGCATTTAATATTACTATTGTCTATTTAATGGTAGTCACCGATTTATCCCTATTTCTTTAAATGATTACTCACCAATTCATATAAATTTTTAGAAAGTATATTATACGATAATGCTGACTGTCGCTATATTGTGTCGCTTGATCGAAAGGAGAAAACACGTTTTCGATCTATATAGACGCGTTTATCAATCGAAAGCGCTCGAGTTAATTGTATGGTTTGCCTTCTACCTTATACATGCTACTGGACATAACGATTGCAATCGAATTATCAAACTGCAATAATAGATAAATTATATGAAGCTTGTCAGCTATGCATTAATAAACTAAATCGAACGGAAAAATATTATTAATTCAATTAAATGGAAATTATATATATGAAGCTTGTCAGCTATGCATTAATAAACTAAATCGAACGGAAAAATATTATTAATTCAATTAAATGGAAATTATATATATATATATATTAATAATCGTGTACACATATGACTTATAACACTTATAAAACATTTATCGTTATTTATCAAATCATAATTATATTTACTCTATAGGGATACATTGACAGATGTATATGTATATATATTTGATCAACAGTTTTGAAAAAGTATATCTCATATATTTATACTTAATCGATGAAGTATTACAGACAATTTTTCTTTTTTTATAATAATAAATACATAATAAATTTTATTATTTTTTCGTTATTAAGTAACTATTTTTCAGAATATAAAGTATACTTGTCAATAATTATACAATTTATTACTTTTTAGATATGAAAATATTAATATTTTTTATTTTAGATATTTCGCTGAATTGATTATTACACTGTGTATATATGTAGATATACTTAATAAATTACGTAATATACTTTTTTATAACAATAGATTTTCAATTGGTATAGTATTAAGTTGGTAAATTTCGTACTTCACATGTAACAAAACATCTATATTAAAATTTAAAAAAAAATTTCTCTTATAAGTATTCATAAAATTGTAGTGCAATCTCATAGTTACATATAGGGAAGTGTGCTATACCGTATTTTAATACCCTGCGATTATCGAGTTTACAATCAATATATTGTATTTTATACGCATAATCGCAGCAGCTTTAAAAATCATCTCATAAAATTATCCACGAATTATATGTAAATTCATTATTTTATATTAATATTTTGATTTCGATTTTTCGTGAAAAAAAATGTAATACGTATATTTATTGAAAAGTTTGTAGCTTGCATATACGAAAACGTTATAAAATGCATACTGAAAATGTATACTCTCACTGAAATTTCTAAGCGACAAGATATATACACTTATAGAAATTCAAGTGTATATAAACTCGTTTTGTAAATTGAAAGTTACTTCGAGATTACAAATTATACTGCATATATATCTGGTGTACTAGAATACTCGCTTAAGAAAATCGGTAAAATGTAACCATCTGATCGCGATCAATTGTTTGAAAATTCTGCACAACGAAGTAAATAAATCTTATAAATAAATAAATAAATCTCTAAAATCGTAAAGATACTGTGTAAAAAAAAATTAGTGTGTTACCACTGGTTAATTAGTGAATAATCACTGATTGAAAAAGTGATGAAAACGCGGCTAATTTTTAGTGAATAATCAGTAATTCATATAATAATTAAAAAATTACTAATTCATTAGTATAAAGAAATAATTGATTAATGAATCAGTGAAAAATTTACTTAACCATTTAGTAAAATAAATTAATTAATTAATAACTTTCACGAAATGATTAGTGATCATTTTCACTAATTCTTTAATGAAAAAGAAATGATTTACTAATTAAAAAACTATTATACGCAACTAATTTGATGAAATATTTTTAACTAATCAAACTACTGAAATTTCACTAATTTACATTGAAAGAGTATTTAACGATTCAAATAAAATATCCAGAAATTTTACCTTTATATTGAAATAAACCGATTTACTAGGTGTTAAAAAATGGTTTTCTGCGTTTCAATATTATGAAGATCATTATGCCATTAATTTTACTAAATTTAATCCTGACAAGTTAAATGTATATACTAAAGTTAAAGAAAAATAATTATATTTTAAAATTTAGTACACACGTATTAAGCAAATTAATTTACTAAAAATGTAAGGAATCTTTTATTCAGATACATACAATTGAGAATTAGTTAATTCCGAGTTAAAATGATCAAGAAGATCGTTGTAACCACACCTCCCAGGATGTACAGACAATAAAGATTTTCTCTCTCGCATCGTAAATGCAAGTTGGAAAAGCATCGGGTGTACGTAAGTGGTAGCGACAGCACTGGGATCGCGGCGGGGACCGATTTCGTTAGCTGCGGAGCAGAGAATTGCAGTCGGTTTTGCGTGGTTCGCCGTGCGTGCGCCTTTTTTTTTTCCTCCCGGCTGAAGAGTTTGCGCGTTTAACCAGCAGTGTCTCGTGTAATGTCGCGGACGCGTTTCGTCCCCCGCGCGCAATCATTTTACCTTGCATACGTTACTTCTTCATTTTCCTAAAAGAGAGCTCGGTACATCACGATTAAATAATTAACGAGAATGTTTGGACAACAGGCGAGAAGACGATCGATTTCGTAAAATTTCGATCAATTTCGATCCTTGTAAATATCGTGAAAAGCTAATTTGTCCGATAATAATTCCTGCTGTCGATCTTCGACTATACACGGGGTTCTTTTTTCTTTTGGGGGGCGAATCACGTGACGATTCTTTGTCCGTATTTTGACTCCTCGAAAAGAGAGGATCGCGTAAGCGCGCGAAAATGTTCGATTGCCCGGCGCCGAGTAACAAAGGAGATCGTGAAATACAAAATTTCACTTTTACTTTTTGAACAATTCGGATGTATTTTGTTTCAAAGTGACGTTCGCCAAGGCAAGCATGGATTCTTACAACGAATCGCACGTACGTATAAATTCACACAGAGGTTTAAATGTTTGTTTTAAAAATTATTATATTATACACTTTGGTAAAGGTGGGACAATTTGTCAGAATAAGAATGATACAACATCTATTAAATTTTACCATATACTGTATAGCAATGTTTTCTTATTCTGACAGTTTACTAATGAATATAATATAATTTTTTCTCCATGCATGAACATATAAATTGCTAAAAATGGTACATGACGTCGCGTCATACTGATTTAAAATATTAAAACATTAATTTCCGATAACGTTATAAATTAAGACGTTGCGTTTGATTAACGATTTGAATAATTCCGAGTACTATAGTGTTTCGACGAATAAAATTCTATTAAACTGAATTGCTATTCATTAAAATGTAAATTCAGTGACAATGTAAAGATAGAAAAGAATCGCTTGGTATATATGAAAATAAAATGAAATAAAAAAAATCGAACCGAGGTAATAGTTACTTTTATGCTCACTTTCAAAGAAATTGAGTACCTGTTTATAGATAAAACTCGTAATGGAAAAAAAGTTAAATAAAGTCCACGAAGAATAAATGTTGTAGTAAAAATAACAATGTTGTTTAATAATGAAAAAATAGACTTGACAAAAATGATAAAAATGACTATTTTGTTATAGGAACAATTTCCTACATATCTAATCTGTTAATATTTACTATACGTGTCTCGAAAATTGTTCCTACATAAAAAAATAGTAATTTATATAATTTTTGTCAAGTTCGATGCGTATCTACATTACTAAACAACATTGTCATCTCTACTAGAAATTTATTCTTCGTGTAGGTATTAGATCTAGACTCGTATATTTTTTTGTATTACATTCTACAGCGGATTATTTATTTAACTTTTTGTCCAATCACGAGTTTTATTACATTTTTACTATAACATTTTTTTTCTCCGTATTATGATGATATATGATGGTGGATATATATCGATGTACAAGGTATTTCACTCGGTGTACAGCATCCGTGCAACCCAGTGTTCAATTAGCGAGAAGAGTTCAGGAATAAGGACACTATTGTATATATAGAGTTTGATCGGTCGCGACACATCATTACGCATCGTCGTATGGGTATATACATATATACCGACACGCGCGAGAGGATCGGCTCTCCACAGGTGGAATCGCAATGAGCGACTCGCGCGACTCCTTATCTGGCGAATAGCCGAGACCGCGGGCATGAACGTTGTGCAATTCGTGCATTATTACGTGGCAGCTGCAACTTCCATCCGTCGGTTAATTGAGGGAGGGGATGCGCTTGAAAACGATCGAGAGTTACACGTTGGCCACCGCCCGGAGAATTCACGTACGGTTTCCTCGTTTTTCTCTATCTACGTGTCCACTTAGCGATAAGAGATGTATTATACTTGTATATTTCAGTCGCATCATTCAATTGGAGGATCAAATTATATAGTATGATATTTGCACCAAATGAATATTAATTAAGAGGACACCGCACCGACATGCTTACCGACGTTTATAGATTCAAACTTTATAAAACCTGCAATAATCACATTTTTCATAATGTATGAGTTATCCCCCCTAGGTTTTTATAAAAGCTAGCAATAAAAAACTCATAATTTTTAAAATTTATCAATTCTCTTATTGAAGTTTGAATCCGTAAATGTCGGTAAGCATGTTGGTTTGGCGTCCTCTTAATAGTTAATGAATATGTATGAACTTATAAAAATTTTGACGTCGTAAATAATAACCAACGGTTATCTTATATATTTCGTGTATGTACCGTATCATAATCAATTCCTGATCATTTTTTAATATAATTCATAACGAAAACTAAGTTTTCAATATTAAAATATTTTGACAATCGAATAATTAAATTTAAAATGCATATATATTACGATATGACATGGAAAATAATGTCAAGTTTTATATGCGTTAAGGTATGGTCGAGAATTAACTGATTGGTTATGTTACGGTATAAAGTAATTTACATACAATTCGTCCTCATTCCAATAAGACTTGCATCCATATGCAATAAGCATATGGATGGTAAATTTAGGAACATAATGAAATGTAGTATTTTCAAAAAGAGCTTATTATACATTTTAACGATTTACTTAACGATAATATATTAGAGTATTTTCTAATTTTCTTAATGTACAACGATAGAAACGACAAATTCATGAAATATAAATGAATTGTATTCCATTTAATAGGTAATAAATATATATTCTTAATAGAGTAGGCGAAAAATATAGGTGAAAAATGTGCCCATTTTCATCCTCACGTTGAAACGCTCTTTCTACCAATTTTTAACCATTAAATACACTAAAATATAAATTTTCTTTTGCTCTGAGCTAATTTTTAGCTCATAAACATAGATCAAATTTGAGTCTAGTCATGACCTACTAAAGTGAAAAATATAATAAAATCGCATTTATCTTCGTAAATAATGAAAATATAACTTAAATTACTTGCAAATCAAACGAAAACGTTAAAAAGTCATCCGAAACTATAGGAATTTTGAAGTTTACTTTTCCCAGAAAGCTAAAAACATTATTCGAATGTTTTAAGGTTATGGTCATTCTATTAAGTGCTGACAAATGGGCGAAAAAGCGTTTCATCATAAGGTATTTACTACCAATTTTTAATTCCTAATTCTTAGATTCAAATTTCTGCTAGGGAGAACTTCAAAACATTAATTATTCAGTTGTCTCTATTAACTATTAATGAATAGTCAATACGCACAAAATCCAATCCACATAAATTAACCCTTTCACTATAGTGCAGACTTTTTTACTGTACGCGCCAAAAATGGTAGGAAAATAAATTAAAAAAATTATACGATTAACTATAAATATAAGGCTTTTTGGGGACGCAGAATCGATTCTGATGGTTATGTTTGCGCCATTTTGAATTCTTTAATTCTGACCTTAGATTCGTAATCAGCAACCCCCAAAACTCTTACACACCGAATTTGAAATGAATTGGTTGAAAAATGCAGCAGTTATTTAATTTGATCATATGTGATACATCGCTAGTTGTGGCACGACTTTATTTTGATCATATGATACATTGCTAGTGAAAGGGTTAAGATGAGAGTCCGGAAAGTAAGCTTCACAAATCCACCATCCGAAAACTTGCGAGCAAAAGTGGCGCTGCCGTCAGGTGGGCTGAGTTCATATTCGACAATAATTAAAAAAAATAAAGTTAGTACCACACGAAATAAAAGCTGAGTGGAAAAGGTATTGGTGTTATGATTAATTACATATCACTTTGCTGATCGAACAGTCAGTATTTTCGAAGAAATGTGATAACTACGAAGTCACTGGGGAGTGAGTTTACATCGATATCTATTCCGCTCATCTTTGATTCCGTGGTGGTAAAAACTCTATTTCTTTAATTATTGTCAAATAAGAACTTAGCCCAGCTGACGAGATCGTCATTACTATCCGCAAATTTTCGGATGGTAGATTCGCGAAGTTAACGTTTCGAACTCCCCATAGTCAAATTTTTCCTTACTGTACGTATCCACCCACGCCCCATTAAAAGAAAAAAAGTAAGCTATGAGATAATTAGAATCAATACTACCTGTTTCGGTATGCTTTTCGCACGCTACCGAGATGTAGATAGATTTCGATGAAAATAATCCACCGCGTAATAGAGAAACGTATATCCGTTTTCTTCGTGGGATAGGTGATAATTAATTCACCGCGCTTAGATAAGCATCCCAAGTTGTAAACGTGTCAAGAGAACATTTCTTTTCAATATACAAGCTATCCCGGCGTGACGAAAAGTTATTATTGCCTTTGTAATGCAAAAATATTATTTTGCAATGCTAAAAACTCGATCTGCGAGTCGAGAGACTATTAGTTTGCGCTTTTCATCGCATATACTTATATACATACTGTATTGCTTTAACGAAATTTTTGTACTCGGATTTTTCACGCGGAAACGCACACTCGTTATAATTTTCACTTTCCGGCATCCCATGTTTTTTTTTCTCACTGCTATATATATATATATTTCTGGATAATAGAAAAAAAACTTTCATTTCCCATTGATTTGATGACACGAATATAAATAATATACCGACGAACTTTCCGTTGCTATTGTTACATTGTGCGAATGTCTGTCGTACATTTTACAATTATTTTAAATAATTTTTTTTCATTCGCCACGTTTCGCATAATCGTCTGTATAATTTACAAATAAATACGTTACTTAAAAGCGCAGTTCCTAAACAATAATGGTAATTGTTTTTCATTGGTTCATACGTATAGAACAACTTGATACAAAACGTTGTTGCTGTATATAGATATAAGTATTCGTCGTTATACAAATTATAAAAATTCTTGCAGACCGTAGTTAAGTAAGACAATAAAGAATATAATGAATTAAACAATTTGATTGGTTTGAAGAACAATTGACAATCGTAGTTTATCCTTGAGAAAGAGTTAATTTAATTTTAACATTGAATGTGCGCGCACGTAATATGCGTTAAACAGAAACACCTTTTGTCCATTGTGCAGATGATCGACTCGAGGGAGCGGAATTCAGCGGATGGCAGTCTAGTTCAAAAAGCACGTCGGCAAGTCGAGATTTTTCAAAGCCAAGGAACCAGCGGAAGGTCCTTCCAAGTAGTTAGAGCCTCGCAATGGTCGTCCTCAAGAGCAACGGATTCGGTATTCGATGTTCCAATAACAAATCCAACTGTTAGTATATTGACGCTATTTATTTTATGGATTTATTATTTCTTTATAATTTCGCATTCCCGTGGAAATAAATTATAGAATAATCTTTATTATAGGGTTATCCTTAAAATACTTTATATCATTATGGTGGTGTCATAATCAATTAAAAATTCGAATTTCGCGCCACAAAATAGCGGACGAAAAAACAACTAATTTACTTATAACATGCACAAAAAATGCAATTTTCTTACGTTTTTCAAGGTGTAAAATTGTAGATATTATATAACGGAGGGCAACTAACTCCTAGTTTTGCGTAAATTTGTTTTTCGTCTGCTATTTTGTGGCGCGTAATTTGAATTTTTAATTGAGTATAACACCCCCTTAAATAATTTGTAATAATTCACATTTTTTGCTCATTAGGCAACAATCGAGTATTCTTTAATAGATGCGACTATAAAATCTTCGAATTAAAGTCATTTTCAAATCAGTGTCATAAGTTTTCGAAGTTTTATTATCAAAAATTCAAGAATAAATATTTTATATTTATTGTTTAAAAAAACTAAAAGCGCTTATTCCAAAAGTGTCTAAAATGCAAGATCTTTTTCATGCTTTTTTATGTCAGAAGAGTACGAAATTTTAGGGCTAGGTACAGGTCGAACGCTACTACTTTCAAATACTGAATTTTAAATCTATATATATATATATATATATATATATATATATATTATTATCGACAATTAATCAATTTTGATTGTAAATAAACCTGTATTGTTATTATCCCCAGTTTACTTATTATAAAAATTGGTAATTAAACTGATACCTCAAATATGAGGTACTTGATTAATTATAGGTATATAATATGTATATAAAAAAATTTTAATAAAATATCCTTTTTTTAACAATTATAGTTAAAGGATCCTATAGCAGCGCATAAAGAATAAGAAACCTGTACCTGTACAGATCGAACAAATATTTTTAACGTACCGCTTTACGATCAATTTCTATTAATTCAAGTCAAATTTTTGATCATACATCTATATATACATATAAAAAAATTAATAACAAATGTAATATTTCAAAATAGTACATTTTTTACTTGATCCATTATTTTATAAGATTATACAAATATTTTCGTTAGTATATATGTTATAACAAAACCACTATAAATGGATACCGATTAGAAATATAATATATATTATTTTAGCATTTAATACATTAAAATATAATTAAAAACTTGAACGACATCATTATTAAAAACTTTAATTTATTAAATTTAATTTAAATTATTAATTAAAAACTTGAACGTCATTATTATTATTATATTTATTAAACGTTTAGAGTAATAACTCGATCGACGAAACGATGAACGGCGAAGGGTTAACGCAAACCCCGAGACTGAGCGTTTGGCGTACAAGCCTCGAGGATGGAGCATCGGACCTGGATAGGTTGTCCTGTTTGTGCCGGAAATTGCACAACGAAGCAATGAGCAACCTGTGGCCACTTCGATCGAGTGCGCGAAGTCCCTCGCCTCCGTCCTCTTTTGAAGAGTCGTCGCATTTCGAGGAGATCGATACCGGTAACGAAAGACTGTCTACTAGCTCGTTCGGAGATCGTAAGAGCAACTCGACCGAGGATCTATCGAGCCCGTTGGATCTACATCGATCATTCGCGAGGGAGTGTAAAACGCGTCGATCGCTCCAGATACCGAACACCGAGAAATCGGACGAAGAGCAACGAATGCGACGTAGGAACGAATTTATCGCTGAACGTGCACGGAGGTTCGAGGAATGCATGGCCAAAGCTAATCAGGGAGTTAAGAAGAGTTTCATCAGCACCAAATCGTTTACCCCGATCACCGATAACGATTTTGTCAAAAACGATCCGAAACATCCCTCTAAGCTTCTCGATAATGGTACGTTATCTTCTCTCTTATCGAAAATATATTAAAAATATGCTGTATACGCCTAATATATTATAATGGTGAATAAACCATACTTTTAATTAGACGGCGACGTGTCGATGACTTATTTATAAAAACGAATATATTTGAATGTATTATAGATTTTAATAATTATAGGTTTTATATTTAACCCTAGTGAATTGTAACATTTTACTACTTACTATTTGTCAATGTATTGAACGTTTAACGTCATCGTCGCACTAATAATGAAAAAAAGGATATTTAAAAAAAACAATGAAATTAATTTTATTATATGCACATAAGTTGAGCAATTACGACGATTACCTTTACTCCATCAACAGCTCTATAAAGCAACATTAATCAATAATTTAAATAAATAAATAAATTAGGACATCGCGAAAAAATAATTACACGAAAGTAAAGCAAATAGCAGTTACACGACTAAAGGAAAATTATTAATTAATTTAATTAAATATTTGTATTAAAAATAGAAAATATTGAAATTCTCTTTACGTATATATACATTTGAATTATCGAGCCTTTTTAAATATAATGAGTATTATTAAAATCCAACGACAGCATTAAGTTAACATTCTATAAAAATAAAAATTATACATCGATGTTCCTAAAAAAAGTTTGTTCAAGATATTTTACATTCTGCACGATGCGTAATTCATCTAATTTATGAGTATAATAATAGAACATCTGGTCTTATAAAACATTTGCAATTTAAAAAAAAAATCAAGATTTGCCATTCGAGATAGAAAAAAAGGCCTTTTTACTACGATTCTACGAATCAGTGGGAAACAGACCGTCACTAGAATTCAAGCAGAACAAACCAAGTTTAACTAACTCGTCAATAGTATACGAAAACAATTTAAATCTTGTTCCAATTTCGTTGAACCTATGTATTAAAATCTGTAAACTGTTTGACTTTTAATTAGTAAATGTAATTTGCATAATTTAGAATGTGTATATACGTATGCGAAAAATTAACCTACACGGAGAGAAAAATTTCAGTGAATTTTACTGAAAGGATACCAATGAAATACATATTGAAGGTATATCTATGCGTATAGAAAACTTGTATGTATAGACACACATTCAATGTAAAGGGGATATTGGAAGTTGAATCTACATCCTTTAAACCGAAAAATTCAATCTAAAATATTTAATTAAAAATCTGAACAAAATTCATATGGATAGCTTAAAATATAAGAGAGGATTTGACGTTGAGAGGATATTGTTTAAAACATGCCTAAAGACCTGACGTTAACGATTTTTACAAAAACTTATTCTATTGTTGATAAATTCTATTGTTGATATTCAATAAAACATAAATAATTTTTATATGTTTTGTTAAGTTTAAGTGTTAGTTTTCTCTTCATTTCCCTAAATTTTCTTTTTTTTATATAATTATAAATATTCTGATTAAAAGTACACAATGATGCATGATTTGCACGTTTCCGGTAACGGGCTGCTAAAACTAAAATGTAGTAGACTCCTCAGCAAGAATTGACAAAAAGTTTAGTAATCTTCTGGGTTTCAACAATCCGTTAATAAAATTTTCGTAACATTTCCAGATAATTTGTTAAAATTCACTAAAACTTATCCCCGTGTAAATAAAATTGTTAAAAATTCATTAAACAATCCCTTAACTATTATATCTATTCGTCTCATCTCGACGACGGTATAAACAAAAATTACGAATTAAATATAATAACGGTGTATAAAATATGTTATTCCAAGAAAATAAGTATACACACAGTCGGAGAGAAAACGATAATTGCAAAACACAGAACAGAACGTATATATATATATATAATATTATGGTAAAACCCAAGGTAGAATCTTGTATCACGATCCACGGTAATTTTTAATTACCCGTTACAAATAGAGGAGAACACGTATTATATATAGTTGTAACATTTCTCTGTATAATTTTCCGAGATTAGAGAAAATCGTCGCACGTGCGAACAATCAGCGAACCTCACGTCTCAGAGGTGTATCATATATATATATTATCCCTTATTTTCAGGTCACAAGGTAACCCCATTGTCGCGAAAGGCCAACAATAAAACGGTCGTGCATTTAAGGAACATCGCGTCACCCACACAAGAGACCGAAGTCGAACCTCGTTGCATCAACGTCACCGCTATCAAACTGGAGAACGACGATCCGATAGCCAAAGAGAATGGTCTATACGGCACGGTATTCGATCCTTCGTCGTCCGAAACTACGAAGAGGGACGAGCCACCGATGAACGGTACGAAACCAGTGAAGAAAGTTGAATTTTGCAAGACGGAAATTCATTTCGCCGCGGATTCTGGTAAGGTGAACATCGTTGAAACTGATGGTAAACCACCACCGACGAATAAATTTAGGAGGCGACGAAGGAACAATAGTTTAGGAGCTCCAGCTAATAATAATACTCAGGTGAATATATACATTTTTAGGTGATGTTCATCGAAAATGATAATGTTTTTAACTTTTCTTAAGGTGACTCGATCGTTTTTGTAAATCCATAATGAAATATAAATCTAAATGAAAAGTAAAAATACGACAAACCTACAAGCGTAAAATAATTTTAGAAATATTAATAATTTTTAATTAATAATATTCAATAATAAAATTGATAATTTTAGAAGTATAATTTCACGAAGGTTCTTTATGGAGGTCTGTATAATCTAAGGACTTGACCTAGAATTTCGATTTTTATTTTCATATAAATAAAGTTTGAAACAATAGATAATTATTTATAGATTGTAATGAAATAAAAAATAATATGTATAGGTTATCAGACGAAATTTAAGGTAACTTGATTTATATTCACATGGTACGGCAGAAGTTTTCGAAAAATTATTATTTCACTAATATTATCATTACAAGTGCACTTATGGAGATGTAAAACCTAAAAAATGGGAATTCTAAATTATTTTTTAATTAACAATAGGTTTCCAAAAAAGTCTCTGTATAGTACGTATAATTTTTTCAAAACTTTTTATCAGTAAATTATCGACATTTTCGTGCAGCTACAAGGGTCAACTTTACACCTAATCATTACCGATAAAAAGTCAATATTAATTACTAATTATTTTTTAATTAAATTTCTTCTATATCATTTAAGTATCACGTATAAATTCTCTGTAATTTGGCTATCACAATCCCTTAAGGGGGTGGCATACCCGGTTGGTTACCGACCGAGCAAAACAAAATAATTATTATATTTCTTTTTAAAAAATACGCATTTTTACGGAAATCCCGAATACAGAACAAACTAGATACTTAAATAACAAATAATTCTGCAAATTTCCAGATCAATACGACAATTCACTATAATCAGGTTATGTTGCCTAAAAATTATAGTTTCACACTATTCTACTATATAGAATGGGGCTCTTGTCCCAAAATTCCCCAAAAGCTGGTTTAGTTATTAATAAAACTTAAAAACGGTAACTCCTATATGTCGATAAAATCGCTAGATTCGACGTCCTCTTAAGGGGATTGCAAAGATCTATTAAGAAAATCCCACAAAATTTTAAAATCTGATCATAAGCAAAATCTGATAAAAATCACAGATACTTTTTAAAACAAATATAATAGTGTAACAAAGAGATTTTGAAGAAATAATTAATTATAGATTAATTAATATAACCAAAATCTTGGTGTCATCAATAAAAGAATTCGAAAATATTCTCGAAATATCTTTAAAGTAAACACAACACCATTATACATACCGTTTTATTTCGATAAATTGAATTCCTCGTCTAAATAAAAAAACAAATCATTTTTCTGTCTTATTGGGTTTTACATCCTCTTGAAGGGAAGTCGTACCTTCATTTAAAATACACACTTACCGACATTAACTGATTTTTCTAATTTATCATTCATTTTGCATATTAGATCAATTGTACGAGCTAAGGCACATTCTATGATGTGCAACAATTGTGCATGTGGTAATAAAATTAAGAAAAAATGACAATTAAGAATTACATTTGAAAAATTAATTATATAGAAATCTGTAATCTGTACAGACTCCCAAAATACGATTATAAGATAGATAGCAAAAATATCCGTATGTAAAATACGTCCGATTAACAGAGTCACCTTAAAATGAAAAAAATCTACTATAAATTAGATATATATTACATTTTATACGTTGCCAATTGTAGAAGAACAACATGCCTCTGGTGCATTTCGGCGACACGTCTTACGAAAAGTACATATTTGGAGGTCAAGGTAAACCACCGCATGAAGTAACGAACGGTGTAAAACCTTTGAGTAAAACTCCTGTAACCGAGGATACCGGTAAAGTTTTCGCTCCAATCGAATCGGAGAACGAACGATGGGATCCACCACAGGAGATAATTCGTGATGATAGCGCGGTTGCTCCTACAACGAGCAACGAGATGTGCGTACTCAAAGATTCTTACGCGGATACGAATTTGGAAAAAATGTTAGATAATAACAAAAGTAAAGGGACGCATACTACGACGGTCAATTTTCTCAAAGACGAAAGCAGCTCGCTCTCCAAAATTACCGAAGGTATATTAATTACGTTTCGAGCTTTATTAACTGATACTGATGATCATATTCGTTACCGCAGTATTTCATGATCATTATATTACTTATATACATTTTCTTTTTCAAATAATTCATTAACAAAAATTTAATTTCATCTCAAATACACATTCACAGACAAACCATACTTGAATTTACAATTACGAGTCATTAAAAGAGTTATATATACATTGCAAAATATCGGATCACGAAATACTGCGTGGGCATAATTTAAAAATAACAATTCGTCAACATTAATCAGCATCGTTGTATTTACTTGTCGCATATAACTAATGCCATTTGCGTAAAAAAAAAGAAAATAAACAAAACATTGTGAAACTCGTTTAATACGATTAACTCTAATAAGAGTAACTATTATCCGAACAAAATAAAAATGGTCCTTAATGATATGCCGATTTTTATAGCTTTGTAATTTGCGAAACTACGATTTGAGGATGTAGTTTCTCTTTTATTAATGCGTGACTAAATTGTGAAATACTAATACATACGTGTGTATATATGGTTTAAACTGTTTGGGTTTGAGAGACCTTGATGTAAATCAAATCTTAATTTGAATCAAATTTTGCGCAATCGCGATATGTAGGATTTTCTGGTAATTAAACTATAATCAGATCGATTACGCATGCATCGTGCAATTACGAAATTACATATATATTTATATTTATTATTTTGCGAGCGCGGGCTATTACTTCCAAAATTATCAGTGCTCTCGTTAATTATGCAAATATTTAATATATTTAATATTTAATATATTACGTATACTAAATTTTCTAATTAATGTTACGTATATATATAAATTATATATTATTAAAACGTTTTCATAAATAGCATTTGTGTTTTAGAACCAAATATTTCTAGACAATTTAATTGTACACAATCGATAATTAGCAAACATTTGTTTATCAATGTATAATTTTTCTAATAATTTAAAAAGAAAAAAATGGAGCTTGTTCGCTATACCCCCCTTCCAAAAAATAATAATTTTTTCTTTTTCATAAATCGTTAAAAAATGACCAAACATATACATTTTTATGGAAACATTCATTTTTTAAATTGTTTTTTTAACTAAATTATTAATTTTATTTTAATTAAATTACTATAAATTAAATTAAATAAATTAAATTGAAATAATTAAAATATAAATCCCAATAATCCAATATAATTATTGGGTTAATAATATCCAATAATTATAAATAAATATCCAGTATAATTATTAGAACATTGAGTTATTGGATTATTAAAAAAATAAAATTTATAAATTTCGATGGAAAAAACTAATTTTTTTAATTAACCTAATAATCCAATAATTATTAGTTATTGTATTATTAAAACAATGAGTTTTTTCATCGACATTTATATTATACATTTCATCAAATTTTTTTTATTTTTTAATTAATTTTCATTTAATTTTTATTAAAAAAAAAGTTATTAATTTTCACAGGGAGTGGATATAACGAATAACACCCGAAAAAAACAAAATTTCGAATACCCATATGTATATAAAAAGATCGGTTTCACATTGTCAAGATTAGCGTGATCAATAATAAGATTAGTCATCAATATTTGAAAATAGAACTTTCGGTAAAATGTTTGATTAACGTCAAATCCTCTTATAATATACATATTGTCGCTACAATCCTCGCAAAAGTAACGATAACCATTATACAAAACTCCAAAATAAAAAAAACGCTGTCTCCCTCGCTCTCTCTCTGTCTCTCTCTCTCTCTTACACACACATACACTCTGATTTCACACACTATTTCTTAGTACCTGAGATTTTGAATAATCAACTGTATGGCCACACGTGGGGCATAAGTAGAGGTTTCGAAGCGAAGGTCACTGCGCCTATATATATATACATAACCGAATTGCATGAGTAGTTGAGAAGCGGACCCGATAAATAACCGCACACCGAGGAACCAAAAGCGAACCGATGCATAATTACAGGAAGAAAGATACAAGTCCAATTTGCAAGTCGGAGCCTGAGCCCATTGTATAACGACAACGACGACGACGACGACGAGGAAACAGTTGTCACTCGAACGACCAAAATCACGGTGCACCTACCACCTGCGATCGCGCGATATCCATGCGCGTTACAAACCAACCCGTTTGCGCGTCTCGAGTCGGTGAGACTCGTAATGAGTATCGGTCGTATGGCCGCATCTCGCGATGGATCATTGAAAAGGCTATTTTCCACGTTGGCTGGTGACGATACGCAACTTTGGTCGGTCAAACTTAAATCTAACCAACACCGGACTGAGGACGGAGATGATCGATCTACGATTACAGATCGACCGCGAATGATTATGGGTACTCGTGTTATTAGGATCATATAATACATTCATATTTCTTGTTATTCTTTATCATTATATTATATTTCGGTTTCCTCTTAGTCTAATGATATCGATCGAATAATGGAGAAACACCACTGAGTTGCAAAACTCACATTTTTTTAACTAATTTATATATGCATCGTTAGATCTTAACCGTTTCAGACCTGAATTAATTTAGAATTTTTTCATATTTTTATTATACTCGATATTTACCGATCGAATCAATGAAGATGAAAAAATTATTGTCCTTTGATTTTGCCCTTCTTTTGACTATTATCTATGACTGTGTGAAATTTCAAACAAAAATAATATTGCGTTCAAAAATGGCATTGGAAGGAAATTTTACTCTACCGGTTTCCAATGTTGCAAATCTGGTAAATTTCCTTCCAATGCCATTTTTTAACGTAACATTATTATTGTTTAAAATTTCACACAGTGATAGATCATTTTATTTAAAATTATTTATTTAACCAGAATAATTTTTTCGTCTCTTTGACTCCGTCGGTAAATATTGATTATCCCATCCTCTTAATTCTTTCAAATTTAAATTAATTATTTAAAATTTTTTCATATTTTTATTTGTTATTTTATCACTACGGTCGTTTTTTAATATAGTATTAGTTTCGTGCCATCTTATTAATGGGATGTCGGACCCAAATTACAGGAATCTGTACCTTTCAACCCAAAAATTATATCTAAAACATTGGAACATCTTGAAACATAAGGAAGATTTTAAACTTTTGATTTTTGGAAGAAAAAATCATTTTTGTTACTACAAAATGAATGAACAATTTTTGGTCGGTAATTATATTAGTTAAAAAAAGGCATAAACTTTCAACCCAAATATCGTAATCAAATTATGGATTTAAAAAGTCTGGAAAAATTTGGGTATACTATTTAAAACAAAGAGCCTAACGTTCAAGGTTTTTTTTTTATCTTATTCTTTTGTTTATAAATTATGTGAAAAAATGACCATTTTCACTGTTTGACATCCTCTTAATCTAAAAATACTAATGAAATATTTTATTACTTTTTTAATAATTTATAATATTTTTAATTTAAAATTTTCATCTATTATAATGTACATTGGGTCTGAAAAGGTTAATAATATATAAACTTTGTTTGTTTCAAGTCCGATACAAACTTATTACAAATATTCGGACAAAAACTGTTAATCTAATTTTTCAAAAGTATGAAAAAAAGTTTGTCGATCTGGCGGAGGCGAAGGAAAAAAAAAGTCAGCAAAAAACTTTTTTTGCAATCACTTAAGGCTATTTTTTTTTATTAAAGTGCACGATTAAAATACTTTAAAACGCAGAATTGCACGAATTAACCACGCCAACGAAACGTTGTAAAGAAAATTTTTTCCTGACTTTTTTCCTTCGCCACCTCCAAATCGACAAACTTTTACTACAACCATGAAGAGCGTTTATCAAATTTATAATTAGGTGTATTTATTTATAAACGTCTATAATAAGCGTTTACATCAGAATTCAAATTAAATTTACATATACCTACATATAGTCTACATGAATTATTTCATTATATAATTTTATTAATAAAATGTTATTGTTATTAATTAATTAATTAATTTATGAGGCACTGTAAATTCAGGATATTTTTAATTCAAATATCTAAGGAGAAAGTTAACGATTACATAATTTATCCATTTAATCTCTCCATTATTCATTACAATTATTGTTAAATAATTATATTGAACAAAACAGTAAATACAAATTTATGTAAAAAAAAGTTATTTAATCAAACCTAAATAAATGTAATAATTAAAGAATAAAATATCAATGGTGTCGAACATAATTAAACAAATATTATATAACAATGTATAATAGAATTGCAATTGAATGTAGGCTTAATCCGTATTATTTATAGCTATAGTAGATGCAAATGCAACCAAATGCAAATAAATTTAAGGCCGTTACAATCACTGTCAATAATTTCATTATTTTCCTATGTATATACATATATATCTAAGAAATTTTTGTACATCAATATACATAATCTCTCACATATGAAAACATATATCAAGCATTTTAAAAAATGTATAGTTAAAAAATCTACTAATATATATATACATATATTTAAAGTAATATTAATATTACTTATAAATCAAACTATCGATAATGCGTACAGTAGTAATAAAAATTTTTAATTTCTAGATATTGATATAAACATTGTTCTAACGCAAGTGAGATTCATTAATTATTTTTCTTTCTTCTTTTTTTAGATAAACCAAGCAGTCCTTTTTCGTCATCCAATCATATTGTACATAAAGATATTGGCCCTATATTAGACAGAATTCCAAATAAAAATCAAATAGTGTCTAAGGATTCTGAAAATAATCAAGTTCTTTTAAAAATAGTTACTACTCACAAACCACTACTCACCAAAGTAGAGAACGATTCCAGTTTGAGTTTGCAGAAATCACGATTGAAATTTCAAGGTGCTGATGATGTACAAGGTGAAGGTGCGGACAAGCATGTTTTTGAAGAAAGTAACAAAAGCAATTTGCAAAACGCTTTAAGCACTGATTTTGAAACCAAAGACCTCTGTGATAATAGTGTTGGAGATAGTGAAATGGTTTCCAGTTGCATTGAAGCTCCTATGTATGAGAACATATTTGACGCTGTAAGCAACGATGTTCCAGTTTATGAAAATTTTCAAATTAAGAGCAGTCCAGTAACTCAAGAGAAAAAAGTTACAAATGATAAATCTGCTGCAAAGAAAAAATTGATTAATTTATCATTTGAAAAGATATCTGGGAATTCTAACGACAAGAGGTATGGTAAAGTTGGATCTAAAGTAAATAATGAAGTCACTGAAAAATCTAATAGAATAAAATCAGACAAAGCAAAGAGAACTGTAACACCTACGTCTGTATCATCAAATGCAAAAAGTGATAAAAATTCATTGCGTTCCATGGAAAGTTCAGACTTAAAAAGTAATAATAAAATAAGTTCTCGTTTAAGTAATTTGCGTGATAAATCAGTCAAGAGGTACAAAGATGCAAAGATAACAAAAGATAATCATACAAAAGGTACCCAAATCAAGAAAAATAATTTAAATATTGATCCTACAATACAGGAGCACAAAAATAAAGTATCCTCTGTTAGTCCAGAAAAAAATATTGGAACTGTAAGGTACAAGCTATTTCTCAAATATGTATGCCTCGTGTAGAATAATATTTAATTACTACTTTTAACTATTTTTATTTATTAGGTCAAAAAAACCAGTGGAAGTAGTATATCAAACAGCAGTTTATAATATGAAAAATGAAAAGCTTTCTACTCCTACAAAGGCAAAAGAAATAAAAGGACCTCGTTTAATAAACGATCTCATATGTGGAAGTAAATTAAGGCGTCCATCAGATAATAAAAAAACAGTAAAAGGTATGGAATATTTTTATATTTGTGTTTATTTATACAACTTTGATATAAATAATAATTAAATTATTTTGCAGCAGCCATTGTGTCACAAAATACTAGTAAAAGAAAAGAAACTCCTACAATGAACAGGTATAAATATGTAACCATTGAAAGTACTTATTCAAGTAATTAAAAACAACTAAAATATACAATGTCTGTATTTCAGATAACGGCGTACATCGTATAATAATTGATTACTTCAATTTGATGTGTCTATAAATATATATGTGTTCTACCTACCGCTTATAATAAAAATTGATACTAATTTTTAAATAACTATCTAAAGTAAGCGGAATAAGAGTTCCTCTCTTTCTCTCTAAATGAAATCTGTAAATGTTAACACTGACTCTGCCATTTTCGACTGAAATACATGTAATAATTATTAAAAAAAAATATTGAGACTTGATTTCTTTTCCTTATCTTTTACACATTACAAATATTTCACTAACAAAGGTTACAATATTATAAGCACAAATTTATAAAGTAGTTCTATATCTTACTCTTCTTAATAGCTTTACATACCCTAGTAAAAATTTTGTTTTCCTGAATGGTGCCTAAAAAAATTAAGCAACGAAAATATTTCCACTAAGGTATGTAATAAATTAAAAGAAATGTACTTATTTATAATAATGATATTACTGCATGCTATTAATAGAAAGTAACTTCAATTTTATAATTATAAAGATGCAATGTATGATCAAAGTATGCTATAAGTAATGTACAAAAAAGATTGTTCATAATTAAACTAGACATACTTAAACTGGCTTCAGTTTACATTAAAAAATTTGAACGAATGAAATAGAAGTACAAAATTTAATTAAAGAAAATGCCTTAAAAGGGCACAACTTTTTTTCATATTGTTTTTATACAATTGTGCTTTTAATGTATCCCATTTCGTATCCAAGATCATAAAGTATGATGGATTTTTTTGTGTAGATAGAAATGACTACAAATACTTATAATGTATTATTGAGATCCAAACGAGGTCTTTTACTACGTGTTTCTTCAGGTGAATCTCCATTAACTGGCAATAGGTCTCGTTTTCTTCCTGTGGTCTATAAGAACAAATTATTATACAATCATTTATCAAGTATTCTGTAACATATAAATATATTTTATTTAAATCTTATTTTATTTAAAGAATATACCTTCTTGTCCCATCGTTGATGTAAGTACCTCAAAACAATTGTTGTTTTTTCTGTTACAATGACTGTAAAAATTGTAAATTGTTAAATAATTAAATAAAAATAAACAAATTAATGTTGATAAAACAAACAAAGCAAACAAGTTAATTGACAATATTTTCATGGACTTCCACCAGTTTGTCAGATTTCGTATTTACTCAAAATAATAGTAAGTAGTTTGATGAATATATAGGAAATCTATCAAAATATTGTCAAATAATTAAATTGTTAGTTTGTTTCATTAATTTTAACATATTCCAAATTAAATTACAAATTTAACATATTCCTTTCTTAAAAATAGTTTGCATGAGATTGTATCATTAATACCTTGTTCTGAAGGATAATCTTTTGTTGGAAGATAAACGGATGGTCTTTTCACACACGTTCTGTTACCATTGTCAGTGTGAAAATTAGCAAAATTATTTTCATCAATTGATGGTAATCCACTAAGAAACTCGGCTACAGACTAGAATCATGTATATAGAAACATCACATGTATATGTTACATATATGTAGTGAAATAGGTTTCATAATAAGCAAAAATATAAACAAATTTGCAGATACATTTTAGGTTAGATTTGCAAAAGAGATTGATATTGTTAAGTTCCACGAGAATATTTTTAACGAATACTACAAAGTACAACTGTGAAGTACAATAAACAAGCAGTAAATAGTATAAATGAAGTACATAATTGTAAGTATTCCACTTCTAACCTATAAATGCAAAATTGGAAAAGAAAATGTGTATATTTAATTTATCATCTTCTGAACCTACCATTTTCGACGAATCAAAGATTCTTGAGTACTTTGCGAAAGTGGAGGACAGTTCAGTAGTATAGTAAATATAGGTACGCAGGATACGGACACAAATTAAACTAGAAAATTCTATCACCTTACGCGTTCGAAACAAAACATTTCACTAATATCATACGTACGCGCAATTGTTATGGCCTTCCTTTGATGTGAGCATCTACCGCGTTTTGGACAAATAATCAGTAGCAAATTCTCATTGGTTTGATAAACCGTCCATGAACAGTTGACAGTGTTGCCAGATAGTTGGTGCGATTTTGATCTTAATCTTAAATTATTATCCGATCATCTTGCAGCTGTAAGTGCAGTACACGTTGGAGAAGTGGCAACGTTGTAGGTGAATTAGAAAACGCGTCCCTCTTTAAACAGTTTTAGTTTAAGATACATACAAGGTGTTTATCTATCGTTATTATAAATGCAATTTTCCTGTAACAATGAAAAGATGTCCCAGTTTTTTCTGGATTTTTGGCTTAGAAATATGTTTGTACAGATGTTGTTAAATTTAGATTATTTTAACACAAATATTTGATACTCTCCACTTTCTCTAAAAACCAGTTACCGCGAAAATGGATGAAGAAAAGTGGACAGATTTAGAAAGGAGTTCCTGCCCTAATCATTATGATTTTAAAATTGATACAGCTTATAGAGGTTGTCATTGCCCTGCAATGATTAATTTTTCTCAATGCGCATTTGACAGTAATGACGAAGCCCTTATTGTTATAGACAATAATGGTATTGCTTATTATATTGATTTAATTGATACTCCAGCTTACAGAAAAATTGGTTGTGTAGGTATAAGTACTTTTGTCATATTTAATCCTATTGATAGAAATGAACTTCTAATTGGTTTAAGTTCAACTAATATAAAAGTATTAAAAATCAATGCTGTCAACGATTTTTGTTTACTAACTGGTCATGCAGCACCTCCTACATACGTATCATTTTATAATGACTATTGTTTGACATCATCGAGCAAGGAAGTTATAATATGGCAAATTAAATCATATTCCAAAGCTCATCAATTGCGATTGAACGCTAAGCATATAATTATTAAAAAAGCAGCTTTTTCAAGTTTAGGAACTGTTACTGTATTGTATCAAACAAATATTATTCAATCTTGGACATTTCAACAATTTGACAAGGATCATAGAATTGACGCTCAGAAATATGGACTAAAAATTGTTAAAGATTTTGCATACACTAAAAATGGTAGAGTAATGATAATATGTGGATTGCAAAATAAGATTTTATTATTTAATACAACAACGTGGGATTTAATAAAAAACATAGAAATACAAGGAAATTTTAATGGTGGAAAACATTTATCAGTAATTCCAGGATTGCTTGATGGAGGATCAAATTCAACAGTAGCAATTTTATCATCGGATTGTATTTTAAAGTTAGTAAATTTGACAACATCAAATGTTATTGAAAGTTGTTGTGAGATACAAAGTGGAATAAAAAAAATTGTTGTTTCTAATAAGGGTTATTACTTGGTTTGCATTAAAAAACATAGTATTTTAAATATAACTTTGTTAGATAAATTATTAAATACAAAACAAATTTCTAATACTGAAAAAGTAAAAATAAGAAAATCATTGCCATCTCATAAAGCCAAAGATCATTTGTTATGCATTCGTCAGGCTATTAAAGAAGAACTAAAACTCCAAAGGCTATTACCAATATTAAAACAATTTGGAGAATATCCTGAAAAACATCGAAGGTTAATTTGGACAACAATAATGGAGTTACCTGATAACAGAAAAGCTTATATTGATTTGTCAAATAAAGTTTCTCATGAGGCAGTATTTGAACTATTAAAGAATAGTGATTTATTAGAAAAGTATAAAAGTTCTACTTTAGGAATCACTCTAAGTTGTTTACTACATTGGTGTCCAATTCTAGCAGAATGCTCATTTTTACCAAAATTAGTTGCACCATTTGTAAATGTATTTCAGGTAATATTATAAACTGTAAATTTAAAATATCTTATAATTTAATAATTTCATAATTAAATACATAAAATTTGAATTATTTTTTAGAAAAATTCTATTCTCGGATTTGAGGCATCATTGTACATTCTACTGAATTACTGTCAAAAGTGGTTTGAATACCATCCACTACCTCCTCTTAATATCTTAGGCATGATAGAAAACATTTTATTGGAAGCCGATTCTCCATTGTTTAATTATTTTTGTGAACGAGGTATTACTTCTACTGATTATGCATGGTCTATGCTGCAAACTTTAATGAGCGAAGTGTTATCAGAAAATAATTGGTTAATTTTATGGGATCATTTACTTTCTTATCGTAAACCTTGGTTTCTCTTAATGTTCATAGTAGCTTATAATATTACATATCGTAAAACGATTATGTCAGAACTTCAAACAAAAGATGATTTTCAACAGTTTTACAAAACACAAGGTCACATTTCTTTTAAAAATATATTAAAAATTGCTCATAAATTAGATTCTGAGACACCTCATAGAATTCATCCACGACGATATCTCAGGTAAAAATTTTAAGATCTAATTAATAGATCTAAAAGTAAGTACTAATTTAACTTACCATTATCAAATAAATATTTTCTAGAAATAACGTAAATATAGTAACAAGGAAAGGTCCATATTCACCATTTCTTCAGTATGAATTTCCAAAATACCTAACAGACGAACTAAGAGGCATTAATTTAAAAAAACTTAAAGAGAAAGAGCGTCGTTTGCGAGGATTTCAACTTCATGCTATGGAACTCTTAGAGGAAAAAAGGCTGCAAACTGAAAGTGAGAATTTTGTGAAACACATTCATGAGATGAGATTAAATGGTAAACTTTTTAATAACGGTTCTATTATTTCATATTAAATGTCAATACTAAAAAATTATATTGAACATATTCTAGAACTTCGTAAATGTTATGAAAATCAAGTACGTGAAGATGAGAAACTTTTAAAATATGCAAGAAGACAAACAGAAGAATCAAATATTTGTAAATATTTAAATGATGATGTAAAATGGAATGATTTGAATTTCATTAGCAGAAATTCTACAAGTACTGATTTTGAGAAAAAAAAGAAAAAGAGTAAGCATCAAAATTGTAGATTACTTCAAGAGCAGGTAGAAAGATTAGAGTTTGAAGTGCAACATTTACTTGCAACATTGCACAATTCTTCACGATCAAAATTAAGAATTAAATAATGTTTAAGTGACAATGTACATAATAATAAAAATAATCTAGTCGTGTTAAGATTTCATTTTTAAAAATATTTGTAATATATGTTTTTTTACAAAATATACATTTTTATTAAAGATTTGTTTTTTTTTTTATAAAAAAATTCTTCCAAAAATGTTTTTAGTGTACTATTAAAATAGTTTTTTAGTCATATTGCAGTAAAGAGCTCACTGGAGCTTGAAGTTTAGAGCGTCCATTTAAAGATGTTAATTCTATTACAACTAGGCATTGTACAACAGTCACACCAACAGATTTTAGCAATTTTTCTGCTGCTGACATAGTTCCTGCATAAAAATAAATATTTTTATAGAATATAAATTTTAAGTGCTAAATTTATCAATTCAAGAAGTGAGTTTTTTACCACCAGTAGCTAGTAAATCATCTATGATAAGTGCCTTTGTCTTTCCATCTACAATATCAGACTGAATTTCAAATGTTGCCTGAAATAAAAAAAAATACCAACTTTATATATATACATTCAAATGGATTATTTAATAATTGATTAATGTATAATTAAAATGTAAAATAAATTTTTAGAGGCATATTAGTAATAAGTGTAGTCATATAGCATTAAATTTTAAAATCAACTACCAAAAGATCTCAAAATCCTAATAATAGATAAATCCAGTATTAAGTATAAAATAAATGTTTGGATTAAAAATAATGGTATAATTGTATAATGTATAGACAATTTTTCTTGAAGCTATTTATATATTAATTGGAAGATTTCATTAGTTTTAAGTAATTTTAAGTAATATTATATTATACATTTATATATCTGGATCTAAGTGCAGGCATTTACAATGCCTCTGTAGAATTCACCTCTATGAACAGTTGTGATTTAAAACTAATAAAATAAATAAATTATTTCATAAAGCAATTGTAACAACCTCTCCATACTCCAGGGTGTACGTTTGTTGAATAACTTTACCCGGAAGCTTCCCTTTTTTTCTAATTGGAGCGAATGGTTTAGCTAATGCTAAACTGATTATAGGACCAAACAAGAATCCTCTTGAATCTAATCCAACAATTAATTCGACATCGAGTAAAGCAACATGTTCAATTAACAAATCTTTCAAAGCTTGCAAGGCTGCAACATTTTTTAAAATTCCAAATATATCTCTGGAAAGATATTATTGATATAATATAATATAATAAAATAATTATTAAAAAAAAAACCATAATATAAATTGATAAATAAGCAATTACCGAAATATAATTCCTGGTTTTGGAAAATCTGGATATGTTGTAACTGCTTCCCGAATTAACTCCAACTTTTTAGATTTTTCCATTTTTTTAAAATTAAAATCTAAAATAATAATGAATTATAAATAAACATTTACAAAATAAATAATTTTGTACAATTTAATGCACAAACATTTACATCCACAATGTGGACATTATTAGTAAATAAAAACTACTTTCATTTTACAAAGCATGTTTCAAAAGTAAAAGTTTAAATACTAAATTAAATAATATCCTATGTAATTGTTACTTACATTTTCTTAAATGGTGAAATGTTTAGTTAAATTAATATTAATTTTGATTAGTAACTGTTTGAAAGAGCAAATATAGTTGAAGAAAAAAAAAATAAATTTAATTATTTGAATGATAATTGAATCAGTTACTTTTTACTAAAAATTTACACGTCATGCTTTGCACAATTTGTCGTGACACCGAAATCCAAATCCGTTTTTTTTTATTGAAAATTTATTCCATGTGTGTGGATGCGTTATATATAGGTTTCATATCGAAAATAGCGAGATAATTATCTTATCATGTCATAAGTATTGTCATGTTTTCAACTCCGTATCTTATGGTTCTACGTTCATGATATACGTATTATTATTATTATGCAAGACGTAACGTAACGTCAAACAAAATGAAAGTGACGAGACACAAATGAACTATCCAGGCATTTAAATCCCCATTTTACGTAAAAATTTTTTAATCCAACGTTATACATTAGAAAAATAATAGATAAATTCCCGGTGATGAGGTATAAAATCGTCTCTATAAAATAAAAAGTCAGTGTGAGTGACGTGGTGGTATTGCCAATGACGGTCATCGGTAAACCTAACGCCTTATTACATTTGACATTTGAGAGTTTTTGAGAGAGCGAATACGAATACGACGAAATTGAATTAGTCGGAGTGTATATAGAGGGCAGGAGGAGCGCGAGTATTACGGGCGCGGTAAGAGGGGCAGAAAACTTGGAAAGATGGCTCTTTTGACCAGCAGATTAGAATGTTATTAGTCATCCAATTGCTGTTTACGAGGGCGAATATCAGCTGGATGCACAGGAAAAGTCGAAGAGAAGACGAGCTGCTGTGACAGTTCTGTGGTTTTCCTGAAAAGAAGTCAGTGCGACGTTCCACGTCATCTCTTATACGCCAAAATGATGCAATTTCTTTCGGGTCCTTCGCCTTTCGAGGCTGACGTCGGTGAGGGTGGACGGAATTTCGTCGTAGCTCTTTTATACGTTCTTTCTCTTATTCTTTCACTTCGCTTTGCTGTTACAAATCGTATTGCTTATGTTATTACCTTTGATCTTACGCTTTCGCCCTATTTCGCCTTTTGTATTGTTAAACCAAACGTTTTCTCAATGTGTCAAACCTGCTATTACTTGCGTGACGTGCTTTTACGTAGAGGACATCGACCTGAAATATCATTTCTCTTGATTGTATCGATAATTATTCAAATTCATTCATTTTTTTCTCACTCTGTTCTGCTAAATAATTCAATTAGATCGTACCTACTACTTAACATTACTCCTATTAATCTTGGCTAATTACCTAAAATAGTACAATTTAACATTTAATAATAAACATTATCTTTTTCTTTTTTTTTTGCAGAAAAGGCAACCCACGAAACATGTTATAAAGAAGACTGGGGTTTGATTATGGAAATATGCGATAAAGTTGGCGATTCACCACAGAATGCAAAAGATTGCTTACGATCAATTATCAAAAGACTATTTGCGCAAGATCCACATGTTGTAGTACTTGCCATAACGGTAAGTTAATATTTTTATTCTTATATATCTATTTCCTTTAATTATTACTTCTATATTTATATAAATATTCCAATTTATTAAAAAGAAACTTAAATAGATAAAGGTTGCATCAGAATTTGTAAGAAGTGTTGCAATTACAGTGGCGAGATTTTAAAAATGTAAACATCATTTTTTAGTACAAATTTAACTAACTTCATTAATTCAAGTTACAGTTAAGATAAAAGTTCAATACAATTGATTAATTGAAACATCTCGTTTAAAATTTTATTTATTAATACTTTTTATGACATTATTAAATTTGTTTTTATAGATTATATGTTTATATAATATTGTAATTTATTTAAATTCTTTTATAGTTATTAGATGCATGTTCCAATAATTGTGGAAAAGTATTTCATTTGGAAATTGCATCAAGAGATTTTGAGACACATTTTTTAAAACTACTGAACAATAATCGTTTAGATCCAAAAGTTCAAGAAAAATTAAAAGCTCTATTAAAGAAGTGGGCAGAAGGTGATTTTAAAACAGATCCTCAACTAAACTTGATTCCAAGTTTGTATCAAAGATTGAAATCAGAAGGAATTAATTTTTCTTCAGCATCTGAGACGGTAAGATGTTCTTTATTATATAATTAAACTGTATCAAAAATTTTTATTAAATGACTTGATTTAAACTTAACCACAAAGTACAAATAGAAAAGAAAGTATTATTATTTAATTACAAATATCTTCTGATAATAAACATAAATCAAAAGAGTAATTTCATATATTTATTAATGTGTTAGTTTATATTAACTTTTTCATTTAATCATTAAATCTCAGTTTACCATTTGAAATTAAATTAATTTTTCTTATTAAATAATTTAATTATTATTTTCATCTGATATATTTATGTTTTGAATACTTAGACACGACAATCTTATGCAATTAGTAAGGACCCAAATTTTGTGGCAAATGCTAAAGAAGAAGAGGAAATAGCTAAAGGTAGTAACACAAGTCACTTTTATAGATATTAGTGATTTAATTAATATTTTCCATACAATAAGTATTAATAAATTTCTTAAATTTTCAGCAATTGAATTATCTCTGAAAGAAAGTGCAAAACAATCAACGAGTTTTCACAGTTCCCCTTCTTCTAAGAAGTCAACTAGTCTATACCCAAGTGTAAATTCAAATATGTCTTCTTCTAATTCAGAAGGCAGAAAAGTAAAAGCCCTTTATGACTTTGAAGCTGTAGAGGATAATGAATTGACATTTACAGCAGGAGAAATCAGTGAGTGTCTGATCAACTACTTTAAAAACAATATTACTTTTTGGAATTATAAAAGTATAATTATTTCTTATTTCTGCATTTTATTTTAGTTCATATCTTAGATGATTCTGATACAAACTGGTGGAAAGGGAGTAACCAACGAGGTGAAGGATTATTCCCCTCCAATTTTGTCACGGCCGATTTGTCCGTTGAACCAGAACAATTTACAAGTATAACTATACTTTTAAAGCTATATTGTATAAAACTTATATATGTACTTATATATGTATAAAAACTTAAATATTTTGTAATGAATTTTTAGAATTAGAAAGTAATAGCAAGAAATCTGTACAGTTTTCGGAGGAAGTTGAAGTTAAAACTGTAAAGAGAGAACCAGAAGTTGTAGAAGTAGAGATTGATGAACAAAAAATGGATAGACTTTTAAATCTATTGCACGAAGCTGATCCTCAGTCTGATAGTACTGATCCAAAAGAAATGCTTGATTTGGAAGGTATGTTTAAAACACAAGTAATTTATAAATAATGGTATTATAATTTAAAAATGTAAATAACTTATTTTATCAAAATAGAACAAGTTACTGCGATGGGACCATTAATTGATACAGCTCTTGAAAAAGTAGATAAACAGCATGCACAGCTTACTCAATTAAGTTCAGATTTAGTTGATGCCATGAATTTATATCACATGCTAATGCGAGAACCTGCTATATCAAGCTATACTTTACCTAAAATGCCACCTCAACAAATGGTTTATCCATATCCACACCCTCAAGCTGGACCACCGCAAGCTGGTCCACCACAAAGTGGACACCCACAAGGAGTACACCTTCAAGGTAGCCATCCACAAGTAGGACATCAAGGACCATTACCACATGTAAGAATATGCTTAAAATACATTATAATAGATATTTTTCATTTTTGCAAGTATAATTATTTATTTTAAAAATAATACTTTTTAAAAATATCTATATTATAAACAATTGATAACAAATATATATATTTATTTGGATATGTTTTCTTATACTTATGTATTTTGTTGATAACAGATGTTTAACGGATTACCATCTGGACCTCAATCACAAATAATGAGTGGTCCACAACCACGATTTAATACAAACATCCCACCGAATGCAGAACTAATAAATACACAATCAGGACCAACAAGTTTACCAACCATGACGTTACCTCATCATTATCACATGCCTCCAGGACTTCGACAATTACCATCAGAAAATCGTCAAGAATCTCAGTTATCTAATCAAAATAACATTCCTTATTCACAACAAGGGTAACTAATGGAAATTTTTGTCAATTATGTACATGCATTCTTTCAAATTACTTATTATTTAAATTATTACTCAATATCATATACATTTTTTTTATTTAAATAGCTTTAATCTTTATTAAAAATTACTATGCTAAATATTATATTACATTTTTTTAATGAATTAAATACAATAATTATTGAATATTATAAATAGTATACATTAATTTAAAATTACACAATATTTTGTAAAAAAAAAATTGTTAAAGTAAATATTGATATGTGCTTTGCAGTTGAATATTGGAGTAAATGTGAAAAATTCAAATAATAAAACATTTTTGGCACAACCGTTTATTAAATATTCCATGCTTAGCAACAACATACTAGAAAGTTAGAGAACAGTTCAAGATTGCATGTGATAAATTATTAAATAAATTAATATTATAATCATAATGTATTATTTATCGTATTATGCAACAGTCTGACTACACAAAGTCCTGTAAAATTATGTTTTTTAGAATTAATATCGAATTACATAATAATAAAGGATTTGAAAAGATGAATAGAACTATATATTTTATACTTATAATTTAATAGTATACTTTTTCTGTAGTAGTAGATATAAATATAATTAAAATAAAATAAAATATTTATGTAAATTTAATCAAATGCTTTAGCATACACTTTATTGTCCATCTAATGCGTACATTTCATAGATTTCCAGCTCAGACTGGTTCCACCGTGCCCGTGACTTTCTTACCGCAGGTACCGCCTGGCCAGCAAATGAATGTTCAACAGCCACAGTTTGCACCGTCTAACGGTCAGCGAATGATGTAATAAACTGGAGCATCGAAGAGGAAGAAAAAACGAAACCACTCTGTACTCTAAACTCAAGTTGTATGATATTGCTATAATATATAGTTATTAAAATTTAAACAATAAATGTAAAGAAAATGAAGCACGCAGTAGCCAAAGATCTTGGATTTTTCGTGAGATTTTTGCGCGATCAAAGCAACAGCGACTGCATGCATAAATATACACATAACATGCATACGAGGCATTGAGAAAAATACGATGCATTCAATTTGTCAAGAGAAGCACTTAATTTTAAAATTTTGAAGGAGCAGAAGAGAGAGAGAGAGAGAGAGGGGGGGGGATAGAAAGAAAGAGAAATGATACTCGTACTAATCCGTCATTACTTTGCGTTGAGTAGGAAAGAGAACGGAAATAGGCTGATATATATGTTGCATTCCCATGGTTTTGGATTATTGGTTTTCATTTAAATTCGATGACTTTTGTAACATTGAACGTATAGTATTAAAAAATTGAAGTAGTTTATTTAAAGGAGAATTTAAACTATATAATTATATAAAGGGATAATGATAGCAAATACTTTGAATTTCTTGTAAATTAAATAAAACGTCTAGTGATAAATAAATTCGCGCTTTAATGAATAATCATTGAGATGCACGTTTAAGTCTTTGAATCGACAACAAATTTGATAATTTATGTGTCACAAGTGTGCGATGTAATATCGGTGCCGTTGAACGAAATTCGATAAATAAGTACTGTAATAAGCCTTTTCTAGTTTTTTACTAATGATGAAAAAAAAAGAAGAAACACAAGTAATACACAGTGTGTTTCATCAAACTTGTCCTAACTGACACTCTTCGCTTGGGAACTCATTAAACGTTAAATGGATTGTTAAGTCAACGGGATAATAGAAAGAATAGCGAATGAAATTCAAATTACTCAGAATGTCTTAATCACGTAAAAGAAAAATGCTACCTATGCGATTGAATGTCTTGACAGAAGCCTAGTTTACTAGAACATTGTAAATAATTCTAATTCAAAATTCGTGCGTTAAGATTGTAAATGAAACGAGAATTGTAATCGGATGATTTTTTTGTTTTAATATTTTTTTTCGCATTTGCACCGTGCGTTCGAGAGCAAGGTGTGCAAATATTACAACGCGTCGAAGTGCAATGTGTGAGAATGGTAATGTAAATTTTAAGTGAAAAATAAATATAAATACAGATAAGTAAGAGTTTTCTCGATCTACTTTATATTAATAAGGTATGGTACATGCGCTTATTCATACGTTAATTACACACTGATGATTTAATTCTTTAAAAGAATTCGCATTCGAAGAGGTGAGCCACACACATTCGAGAGGGATGGGTATATAACTAGAAAAGCAAAAGCTGCGGGTACAGCGGCGAATTGACTGACGTGATATTTGTGAGCGTTACTTTTTTTACGTAGATAATTTTGCAAAATGTATAATCTTGCTGGAGATAGAGAGAGAGGGGGGGGGGATAGGAAGAAGAGAAATGATACTCGTACTAATCCGTCATTACTTGCGTTGAGTAGGAAAGGAGAACGGAAATAGGCTGCTATATATGTTGCATTCCCATGGTTTTGGATTATTGGTTTTCATTTAAATTCGATGACTTTTGTAACATTGAAAGTATAGTATTAAAAAATTGAAGTAGTTTATTTAAAGGAGAATTTAAACTATATAATTATATAAAGGGATAATGATAGCAAATACTTGAATTTCTTTGTAAATTAAATAAAACGTCTAGTGATAAATAAATTCGCGCTTTAATGAATAATCATTGAGATGCACGTTTAAGTCTTTGAATCGACAACAAATTTGATAATTTATGTGTCACAAGTGTGCGATGTAATATCGGTGCCGTTGAACGAAATTCGATAAATAAGTACTGTAATAAGCCTTTTCTAGTTTTTTACTAATGATGAAAAAAAAAGAAGAAACACAAGTAATACAGAATGTGTTTCATCAAACTTGTCCTAACTGACACTCTTCGCTTGGGAACTCATTAAACGTTAAATGGATTGTTAAGTCAACGGGATAATAGAAAGAATAGCGAATGAAATTCAAATTACTCAGAATGTCTTAATCACGTAAAAGAAAAATGCTACCTATGCGATTGAATGTCTTGACAGAAGCCTAGTTTACTAGAACATTGTAAATAATTCTAATTCAAAATTCGTGCGTTAAGATTGTAAATGAAACGAGAATTGTAATCGGATGATTTTTTTGTTTTAATATTTTTTTTTCGCATTTGCACCGTGCGTTCGAGAGCAAGGTGTGCAAATATTACAACGCGTCGAAGTGCAATGTGTGAGAATGGTAATGTAAATTTTAAGTGAAAAATAAATATAAATACAGATAAGTAAGAGTTTTCTCGATCTACTTTATATTAATAAGGTATGGTACATGCGCTTATTCATACGTTAATTACACACTGATGATTTAATTCTTTAAAAGAATTCGCATTCGAAGAGGTGAGCCACACATTCGAGAGGGATGGGTATATAACTAGAAAAGCAAAAGCTGCGGGTACAGCGGCGAATTGACTGACGTGATATTTGTGAGCGTTACTTTTTTTACGTAGATAATTTTGCAAAATGTATAATCTTGCTGGCTATATATACATATACATACTATATGCAAAAACTCAAAATGGAAACGACGAGAATTCGATATTTCTGATATCCTGAACTTTGTACCTAAAGGAAAATGCGGAAAGATTCGAGAGAATGAAAGTGTTTGCGAGAAAACGGAAGAGTGAATGGATATATAATTCTTTTATGGAACGAAAAAAAAAAAAAAACAAAAGATGTCATAATTATTATTGTATACGTTATGTTGTCATTAAACTATCATTATTTACGTAAAAAATTAATTTGTACATTTTATTACTCTCCTGTACACTTATTTTCTCCAATTGTATTTCGCCGCGACGTTTTTAATTTTAGTTATGAATTAAAACACACTGTTAAAATATTTACTTATACGATCGTGTATTTAAGTATATTTTTTAAAATATTATCCGAAAAAAAAATGAAATAATTATATACGGTTCATTTTAATTTTATATTATTTGATCATCGAACGCACATACATCATTTATTGGTGAATCGTATCAGTTGTATAGTAAACAATTTTGTTTTGATGTGTAATTCAAACGTTAGACGTGCCGAATGAGAGAGAAAAGAAGATAAAACCTATATCGTTTTACCATCTTTGTAATTTACCATTATGTCATGCCTATGGAAGAAGTTTAGTTACTTTTACTTGACTGCTATCTGGTTCAAGGTTTTTACGGCATTTCTCACCCATAAACGGATCATATTTCGACCCAACGATCTTCGTCGCGCACTAACTATAACGTTTGATCATTTGTGCATTCCGTACATTTTTTTTTTAATTATCCTTAATTGCCGAGCGTTACTTTTTTCTGTTTTGGGTCTTATTCGATATTGAATTTTAGGAGTATTACACGGAGAGAAAATTTTCAGTAAATTTGACTAAACTTTCAGTAACACGTGAAGAGAGCGCAAAAAATAACTGAACTTTTAGTAAAAATTTTTATAATGAATAATTAGTAGATTTTTATTAAAAATTGATAGAAAGTTTAGTAATAATTGACATAAAGTTTAGTAACAATTGACAAAGGGAGTAATTTTTTGGTTTTTAATAGTCTGTTACCGCGTTAATGTAAGTTAAGTAAAATGCACAGAAATTTTGCTAAAAATTAGCAGATTTTTATTAAAAATTGATAAAAAAATTTAATAAAAAGTGACAAAAAATTTAATAAAAATTGACAAAAAAGTAATTTTTTGGTTTTTAACAGTCTGTTACCGCGTTAATGTAAGTTAAGTAAAATGATACAGAAATTCTGCTAAAAATTTATTTATACATCTACAACAACGGTGTGGTTACGCAAACAATTCTTTTCACTATACATACATATATATATACATATATATATTAGATATTAAAATAATTTTTTCTTCCACACTGAAAGTACACAAGAACGTTTTAAACAACGTTACACAAATCGTGTAGAAATGCCCATCAGAGCTCGTAAAATTACCTCGTTAAGTAACAAATTCAACACGTGCACATACGTATATATACACCTAACACATCCCAAACCGTACAGATTGACATATATAACATACATATATACATATAGGTGACATGTGTATATTACATGATTTTATTTACAAAATAAAGATTATGTATAAATATATTAAATCAACCGACCACATATCGACTGTAACATTTGAAATTATTCGTTTCGGAAAATACGATCCGGTGTTTCCTATACACACACACACACACGCACACACACGGCACATAAAAGCATTTTGTGTGCTAATCTTACGAAAGGAATTACAGAAGCGACATGTATAATTACAAGTTTAAAACGACGGGGCCGTTACGTCGGGGAATTTTATGCATTGACGCATAATAATATCTCGGCGGATCGTTTTATCGTATAAATGCATATTATCGAGGAGAGTGAGACTTTCGTTCAACGATATTTTTTCAACGCATATACATCTATTAAAATCTTTGAATTTCGCAATCGTGTATATATACACACAACGTTGGCCCACCGTGGTATTTTTACGAGCCGATAATATAATTTCATCTTACCGGGCTAGACGAGGGATCACAAACATTTATGATAGGAGACCAATGTATATATATTCTCTATTTTCCGTATTTAAGCGATAATTAAAAGAAAAACATACATTGTTTTATTCGTGCATTTTTTTTTGTTGAAATACTTTGTTTAACACGATCCCGTGATGTATGTATATATTATACATGTGCTTGTTATTTATACTTATATATATATATATATAATAGGGATAAATTAATAATAATTAAACGATGCTACACGGGTGAAGAATTTGTTGTTGACCTACTTAACGATCATTTATACAAAGTGCACATTTACGTTTTATAACAAAATGCTTGGAATATCTAATATACAGTTTACATATATATACGTTCGTAAAACACGTGTAAAAGTTAACGCGGATCGATAATGACATATTGATAATTAAACTCGAAGCGTGTCATTATACTCGGTTATTATCCGCGAGGAAACTTGCAGTTACACAAATGTATGTAAGGTCTACATCATCGGTAAAATATACAGTCAACGTGTTATTTTAGTCTATCAAAGCGACGATGTGAAATAATCATTAAATTCCACGATATCTCGTCTATGTATTACATATATGCATATATTGTAGGTATCGTGTCGATAAAATTAAAAAGTGTATGTATATATATACAAATGTACGTTCAATGTATTTCAAATTTATGATAATTATGAATTATACGATATTTACCATTGGACGAAGATATGGGTCGAAACGTTTCTGTATTTAAGGGCACAACTTTGGGTTTAAATTTACATAGAAATATTCAATATTAACAAAATTGATAATTTTTTTCGTAATTTATTATAAACGTACCTTATTAATTTTTAAATAAACTGTATTATTATTTAATTTTATTTACAATTTTTTTTTGGTCAATTTATATATGTAATAAAACTATATTAATTAATTGTGAGACTTTGTATTCTGATGTATTTCCATAATAGACTTACTGCTGGATATCTGAGGAACCACTTCATCGAAAAGGGTGAAATTTTAACAGTAACTTTTAAATATGATTTTATTCTACTTGAATAGAACGGACTGTGTTGACATTGCGATAAAAAAATTATACTTATCAAATTATTTTTAAAAAATTATATAAAAGTACAACTAAATAATTTTTTTAAATAATCATTTACACATTTTCAGAAATTCTGTTTCATTTAAGTGGATTTAAATTATGTTTTGCTGTTACTGTTAAAATTTCGACCTATTATCGATATATGGAGTGGTTTCTAAAATATCCTGCAGTAAGTCCGTTATGGAAAAAAATAAGAGTCCGGAATCTCATATGATTAATTAATATAGTTTTGTTACATATAAATTGGTCGAAAAATTTTAAATAAAAATTATTAATAATATAATTTTGGTAAAAAAATGAAGAAACTGTTAATTGTTAAAATTGAATAGTTTTTTTTTCTATTTTAACCCAGGCTTGTCCCTTTAAGTAATTATAACATTTTGGTTTCAGTTATATCTCTACATAGCGAAAAAATAAAATAAAATAAAAAGTAAGAAATATGAAGAGCAATGTGATTGTATGATGATATGTAAGTGAACGTAGAGCATCTTACGTTTTCTTGACTTTTATTACTTTTTTTATTTACGCTTTTTTTGGTAGTTTTATCAAACTTTATTAATTCGTAATAAAAGATAATATGAAAAAGGTACATTTATGAAAAATAAAGAAAAAGTAATTGAACACATAGGTACAGAATATAATTAAATGCAATATAATGCACCGGTCTACTTTTTTATATTTTTCTCTAAATTGTCTTACGTTTTATAATTTTGTTTTTATAAATATAAATTTTTAACGACGACGAATATTGTAAAATATAAGTAAGAAGAAGTAATAAAATTAAAATAAATGTGATAAAACGTAAAAAGTGTCGAAAAACGGATAAAAACTTACGGTTTTCTATTATATTTCTTACTTATTATAATTTTCATTATAGGAATGTAGAATTGTTAGACGTTGCTTATACATACAATGGGTATGCCATTAGGTAAAACGTTTAGGTAAAATTTAAAAAAATATTCTATAACAATTAAAGGTAATAGTACATAGACGTATATATTACGCAATAAAATAAATATATGGACTGGTAGATAATAACCATTTATATATATAAATAATAGACAAGTTACATATAGACGCGTTGAATGAATATTATACATTTTTAAAGAGAATTTCGACACAAAATACATACAAAATTTCCACCGAGAGACGATCCTGAAAATTTCCAAGCTTATAATACCTATCCAGAATCGATGGATTATAACGTAAGTCTTCGTACACACTGCAGAGAGTAGTAGCATGTAAAAGACAATGTCCTCCTTCAAGGCGTTCGCATCACAGATCCATCGTTATTAATTTCGGACGTTGATCTTAGAGAATAGAGGCATATAGGGGTTCGCGGTCGATCATCAGTGCAAGTTCGTGCGACTAATTGCCATCGATTATGCGGATCTCTTATGTGCAGGTGCGCGTTAACTAATCTATCACGCGATTTCTATATCGAGAAGGTGAATTTGACTTGTAATTTTTTTTTTCAACCTGTCACTTTTGAACGTATATTAACTATGTATACGTATAGCGAGATGATTTAAATGTACATATGATCCGTGTTGACGTTTTTTCTATATGTACACAGGTGGTTGTAGAAACTATTTAATTTTTGTGTAAATAATAAATATATATATGGGGAGAAAAAAATTTATAAAGCTATTGGTATAATAAAAAAAAAGGAGAACGCCAACGGAAAGCATTTGAAGTATATCTATACATTCAAAATTTGTATATATAGATATACTTGCAATGTTAAAAATGAAACTTTGTCGGTTAATTTTGGCTTTTCCTTTCATTTCCCGAAAATCATTTTTTTTGCAAATGAAATATCGCTATATATAAAGATATTTTATCATATTTCTATATGAATTTTTTTTTCTCTAAAACTAATAATCTCAGGAGAAAATTTATAGAGATATTTTTTGTTACAAATGAAAAGCAGAATGTACCAGTATTTTTAAAATTATTAATTATCTTGAATTAAAAAGTTCATGTTCATCGGCAACTGACAGCCATGTTGAACTTTTTTATTTTTGCAGTTAGCTTTCACAGAAAATAGCGTATATCTTTTTTATCCTATTAATTATGCCACTAAGCGGTTTGAAACACACAAAGTACGTGTAATTTGAAGTATCTGTGATTTTTTTCAGTAATATCAATTGTACCAAACAATGTCAAAAATCAAAATATATGACTTTTTAGTGATTTAAGGTTAATAAAAGTGCAATAATATTGAATTAATGGTTATAATTAAAATTTTATTAAAATCTTGATGTAATTTCCAGTCTTAAAGGTATTTATCATTTTTTTTGTAGAGTGCATATATTTTGAGTTATAAAGTCATAAAAATTGGTTGTATAAGTAGAAAACAGCAAAATATGTATTTTTTGGTTATTAATAACTTTTTTCCTGTCTAAGTAAAGTTTATCAGAATGTTTAGCAGAATATCAATAATTTTACAATTTTCATCCGCTGATTTCACATGGAATGACCCATATATACCTATAATATTTTTATGTACAACGTAATTTCGATTATTTTTTTCATTTATTTTTTTCAAATTTTATACGACAACCTTATAGTGGACTTGCAATACGTTTACATATTTACGTGGTGTATGTAAAGGGACATATTTTATAAAAATTTTTATCTCCTTGTGTGTATCTACACTAACAAGGGAAGTACATGACCTCCGGAAAACGGATCTTATTCTAACTTTGGTATGTCTTTTGTAATGTAGAAATATGAAGAAAGCCATCTAGTGAAAATTTCAATAAAAATTACTTCCATTTTAATTGCTTATAACTGGGAATCAAATAGAGATAGACACTCCGACCAAAAACCAGAAGAAAGTTGAGGTCAAGTAGATGTAATTTGTAAAAAAAGAAGGTTAAATTGTTCATTTTGGAAGTTATGAAGAAAATAATAAATTTAAAAATTTTAGGCAGAAAAAAACATCAAATTTTCTATATTAAATCTTACTTAAATTTCTTTAATTGATTATTTTCTTCATAACTTTGTTCCAAATGAAACAATTTGATCTTCTTTTTTTCAAATTATATCTACTTGACCTCAACTTTCTTCTGGTTATTGATCAGAGTGTAAGCAATTAAAGTGGAAATAATTTTCTTTAAAATTATTAATTATCTTGAATTAAAAAGTTCATGTTCATCTGATAACATGTGCAACTGATAGCCATGTTGAACTTTTTATTTTTGCAGTTAGCTTTACAGAAAATAGCGTATATATCTTTTTTATCCTATTAATTATGCCACTAAGCGGTTTGAAACATACAAAGTACGTATAATTTGAAGTATCTGTGATTTTTTTCAGTAATATCAATTGTACCAAACAATGTCAAAAATCAAAATATATGACTTTTTAGTGATTTAAGGTTAATAAAAGTGCAATAATATTGAATTAATGGTTATAATTAAAATTTTATTAAAATCTTGATGTAATTTCCAGTCTTAAAGGTATTTATCATTTTTTTTGTAGAGTGCATATTTTGAGTTATAAAGTCATAAAAATTGGTTGTATAAGTAGAAAAGAGCAAATATGTATTTTTTGGTTATTAATAACTTTTTTCCTGTCTAAGTAAAGTTTATCAGAATGTTTAGCAGAATATCAATAATCTTAAAATTTTCATCCACTGATTTCACTTGGAATGCGTCATGTATACATATATATTTTTATGTACAACGTAATTTCGATTATTTTTTTTCATTTATATTTTCAAATTTTATACGACAACCTTATAGTGGACTTGCAATTACATATTTACGTGGTGTATGTAAAGGGACATATTTTATAAAATATTTTTATTACGTGACATAAATATATAACATGCCATGGTTTAGCAGAATCTACACTGGTAAAATATAGATATTTTTATCTAAATCGAATTCTTCTTAAATGTGAGTCAAATAAAATATCTGCTCTTGTTCAAACGTGGATTCCTTTACAATCAAGAGGAATCTGTTTGATTTTAAAAAATCGATCCTTTTGAGTTATACTTACTCATTTTTTACGAAGCAAGTACATTTTCTTTTTTAGATGTATTTAAAAAAAAATTTAGTTTTTTCAGTGTATGAATATAATTACATTTGTTCACTTTGATCATTTGTGCTTAATAATAAAAATGGATACTTGGTTATAATGTACTTCCTTTTTTCGGTATTATACGCACCCTATCAAGAAAGTTCAAGTGGAATTTTTGTTTTCGGAATTTAGGAAAAATATTTGATTCCTTATGATGAGTCTTTTTTGATAATTTCAGTAAATTTTACTAAATTTTCACTAAAGCGTTACTGATTTTTCTACACTGAGAAAAAAGTTATAGTAAAAATGACGATATTGTCTAGTAATGAAATTACAGACTGTCAAAATTCAAAAAATGACTGTACTGTATAGTATAACATTTACTAAAAGTCTATTATTTTTTACTATAGAATTATTGTAATATTACCATAAGTTGCGTAAATTATTAAACTGTATAGTAATTTATTGCATTTTGGCAGTGTGTAATTTTTACTGAGAAGTCTATAACAATTACTAATTTTTTGCGTTTTGGCAGTCTGTTATCGCGTCGGTGAAAGTTTAGTAAAATTTACTAAATTTTCAGTAATAAAATTACAGACTGTCAAAATTCAAAAAATGACTGTACTGTATAGTATAACATTTACTAAAAGTCTATTATTTTTTACTATAGAATTATTGTAATATTACCATAAGTTGCGTAAATTATTAAACTGTATAGTAATTTATTGCATTTTGGCAGTGTGTAATTTTTACTGAGAAGTCTGTTACAATTACTAATTTTTTGCGTTTTGGCAGTCTGTTACCGCGTCGGTGAAAGTTTAGTAAAATTTACTAAATTTTCACTAAAGCGTTACTGATTTTTCTACACTGAGAAAAAAGTTATAGTAAAAATGACGATATTGTCTAGTAATGAAATTACAGACTGTCAAAATTCAAAAAATGACTGTACTGTATAGTATAACATTTACTAAAAGTCTATTATTTTTTACTATAGAATTATTGTAATATTACCATAAGTTGCGTAAATTATTAAACTGTATAGTAATTTATTGCATTTTGGCAGTGTGTAATTTTTACTGAGAAGTCTGTTACAATTACTAATTTTTTGCGTTTTGGCAGTCTGTTATCGCGTCGGTGAAAGTTTAGTAAAATTTACTAAAATTTTTATCTCCTTGTATGTATCTACACTAACAAGGGAAGTACATGACCTCCGGAAAACGGATCTTATTCTAACTTTGGTATGTCTTTTGTAATGTAGAAATATGAAGAAAGCCATCTAGTGAAAATTTCAATAAAAATTACTTCCATTTTAATTGCTTATAACTGGGAATCAAATAGAGATAGACACTCCGACCAAAAACCAGAAGAAAGTTGAGGTCAAGTAGATGTAATTTGTAAAAAAAGAAGGTTAAATTGTTCATTTTGGAAGTTATGAAGAAAATAATAAATTTAAAAATTTTAGGCAGAAAAAAACATCAAATTTTCTATATTAAATCTTACTTAAATTTCTTTAATTGATTATTTTCTTCATAACTTTGTTCCAAATGAAACAATTTGAGCTTCTTTTTTTCAAATTATATCTACTTGACCTCAACTTTCTTCTGGTTATTGATCAGAGTGTAAGCAATTAAAGTGGAAATAATTTTCTTTAAAATTATTAATTATCTTGAATTTAAAAAGTTCATGTTCATCTGATAACATGTGCAACTGATAGCCATGTTGAACTTTTTTATTTTTGCAGTTAGCTTTACAGAAAATAGCGTATATATATCTTTTTTATCCTATTAATTATGCCACTAAGCGGTTTGAAACACTACAAAGTACGTAGTAATTTGAAGTATCTGTGATTTTTTTCAGTAATATCAATTGTACCAAACAATGTCAAAAATCAAAATATATGACTTTTTAGTGATTTAAGGTTAATAAAAGTGCAATAATATTGAATTAATGGTTATAATTAAAATTTTATTAAAATCTTGATGTAATTTCCAGTCTTAAAGGTATTTATCATTTTTTTTGTAGAGTGCATATATTTTGAGTTATAAAGTCATAAAAATTGGTTGTATAAGTAGAAACGAGCAAATATGTATTTTTTGGTTATTAATAACTTTTTTCCTGTCTAAGTAAAGTTTATCAGAATGTTTAGCAGAATATCAATAATCTTACAATTTTCATCCGCTGATTTCACATGGAATGCCCATATATACCTATAATATTTTTATGTACAACGTAATTTCGATTATTTTTTTTCATTTATATTTTCAAATTTTATACGACAACCTTATAGTGGACTTGCAATTACATATTTACGTGGTGTATGTAAAGAGACATATTTTATAAAATATTTTTATTACGTGACATAAATATATAACATGCCGTGATTTAACAGAATCTACACTGGTAAAATATAGATTTTTTTTATCTAAATCGAATTCTTCTTAAATGTGAGTCAAATAAAATATCTGCTCTTGCTCAAACGTGGATTCCTTTACAATCAAGAGGAATCTGTTTGATTTTAAAAATCGATCCTTTTGAGTTATACTTACTCATTTTTTACGAAGCAAGTACAATTTCTTTTTTAGATGTATTTAAAAAAAATTTAGTTTTTTCAGTGTATGAATATAATTACATTTGTTCACTTTGATCATTTGTGCTTAATAATAAAGATGAATGCTTGATTATTTTGTACTTCCTTTTTTCGGTATTATACGCACCCTATCAAAAGAAAGTTCAAGTGGAATTTTTGTTTTCGGAATTTTGGAAAAATATTTGATTCCTTATAATGAGTCTTTTTTGATAATTTCAGTAAAATTTACTAAATTTTCACTAAAGCGTTACTGATTTTTCTACACTGAGAAAAAAGTTATAGTAAAAATGACGATATTGTCTAGTAATGAAATTACAGACTGTCAAAATTCAAAAAATGACTGTACTGTATAGTATAACATTTACTAAAAGTCTATTATTTTTTACTATAGAATTATTGTAATATTTACCATAAGTTGCGTAAATTATTAAACTGTATAGTAATTTATTGCATTTTGGCAGTGTGTAATTTTTACTGAGAAGTCTGTTACAATTACTAATTTTTTGCGTTTTGGCAGTCTGTTACCGCGTCGGTGAAAGTTTAGTCAAATTTATTAAAATTTTTATCTCCTTGTGTGTATCTACACTAACAAGGGAAGTACATGACCTCCGGAAAACGGATCTTATTCTAACTTTGGTATGTCTTTTGTAATGTAGAAATATGAAGAAAGCCATCTAGTGAAAATTTCAATAAAAATTACTTCCATTTTAATTGCTTATAACTGGGAATCAAATAGAGATAGACACTCCGACCAAAAACCAGAAGAAAGTTGAGGTCAAGTAGATGTAATTTGTAAAAAAAGAAGGTTAAATTGTTCATTTTGGAAGTTATGAAGAAAATAATAAATTTAAAAATTTTAGGCAGAAAAAAACATCAAATTTTCTATATTAAATCTTACTTAAATTTCTTTAATTGATTATTTTCTTCATAACTTTGTTCCAAATGAAACAATTTGATCTTCTTTTTTTCAAATTATATCTACTTGACCTTCAACTTTCTTCTGGTTATTGATCAGAGTGTAAGCAATTAAAGTGGAAATAATTTTCTTTAAAATTATTATTAATTGTCGAATAATTTTCGTCAAAGTAGCCATTGGCAACTAATAACTTGGCTTTCTTCATATTTTTACATTACAAAAGATATCCTAAAGTTAGCGTAAGATCCGTTTTCCGGAAGTCAAGCACTTCCCTTGTAAGTACAAAATTTCGACCTTACATCCACAAATTAATAAATGCGAATTTCAGATTTACCACACATTAATCCGTTATACATCCTGCGGATACTAACATATTAAAATATATATATGACGTCAATATATATATATAATTTGAAAGATCTTTCGCTCGACACCCTCGACCTCGAAATCGCGAAAGGATGATTCCAAAGCTTCGATACATCCAAAAGTAAAAAAGATGCCGTTTCTTTTCGATAACATGTACAACAGTGATAAAGAAAACGGATGATTTATACACCAACAAGTTTGCAAGGTCGATCATTTTTAAAGGGGTTGAATGAGCTTGTAAACAGCTGACACTGATATAGCAGTTACTTTTTTTTTGTATACGTTGCGGAAATTTTATTTGACCCGGTATTATTTAATATATTTTGCTTATGCATTACACATACAAAAAGATAAAGTTAAAATGTATTCACAGGATTATCCGCACATATGATCTTCTGTAAAACAAATACTTCCTCTTAGTCTACAATGATATTTTCGTATTTCGCATTATTCTATATATATTTCCGATAAAAATATATACTGTTAAAATAATGTAAAACAATCTCGTTTGTACTGGTAATCCATTAAAAATTCGCGTCAGGGACTCCATTTATTATACGATTTAAAACTCATATAGAGATAACGAATGTGTAAATTAGTAAATATAATTCAAAGTAGAAAAACTTATCATCGTACGTGTTACAAAAAATATGTTTGTAACACATAATGCAAATGTATCTTTTAATTATCGTAATATTATTGTACAACAGAAAAGAGAAAACTATTTTTATCATAAGTAATTATAGTTAACAGGTTTTGAATCAGCATCGTTTAGATAACGAATTTAAATTAACGCTATTATTCGAATTTTGTAAATTACGAATAAACGGATTATTTTTAATATCAATAGCAAATTAAGTAAATTTATAAACTTTTGTAATTTTCTTATCTTTTAAAGAGGAAATGTTAAATGAGCTTATTAATATTTTCTTTATTTAATTTATTTTTTTAATTTATTCCATATCTAAATCTTTACAAAGTAATTCTTCTCGCATTTCTTTTTATTCTAAATTTTTGTGCACCGCGCTAAAATGATACTTATATCTTTATTATTGATTATTTAAATAACTTTTATAGGATAACTCAGAATTTATTGGTTTATAAACTCAGCGTGTTTAATTTTTGAGATGTCTAATCCACTCTACAGAAACTACCATCTTAAATGATGATAAAGCAAAAAACTATTTTGCCATAATTTATACCGTTAATAATTATATACGTGTGTAATTTTTATTAAGTGTGTCAAGAATATTCGTAGTCTTAATTAAGCGGACAAGCCTGGGTTAAAATTGAAAAAAGAACCATTCAATATGTTTTTTCGTAATATTTGAAAACATTTCTTAATTTTTTAAATAAATTATATTATTATTAACTTGTATTTAAAATTTTTTGGACAATTTATATGTAACAAAATTATTTTAATTAATCATAAGAGACACTGTACTCTGATTTTTTTCCATAATGGCCTTATCGCAGGATATCTCAGGAACCACTTCATCGAATTGGCTGAAATTTTATAAATATGATTTTAATCCACTTGAATGGAACAGACTGTGTTGACATTGCGATAAAAAAATTATATAATTATTTAGAGTAATTAAAAAATTGCGTAAAAAAAGCTAAATAATTTTTTTTAATAACCATTTAGACTTTCATTAAAATTCGGTTTAGTTCAAGTGGATTAAAATCATATTTAAAACATACTGTTAAAATTTCAGCCTATTCGATGAAGTGGTTCCTGAGATATCCATTATGGAAAAAAATCAGTGTACGCGGAGTCTCATAATTAATTAAAATATAGTTTTGTTACATATAAATTAACCAAAAAAATTGTTAAATAAAATTTTATAATAAAACAATTGATTTAATAAATAAGGTATGTTTAAATAATTATGAAAACAAATTATTAATAATTGTTAATATTAAATATTTCTTTTTCAATTTAAACCCAGGCTTGTTCCTTTAAATACAACTTTTATAATGGACGTACAGTTTAATTAAGAAGAATGACTACAAACATCACTTGGAAGTCTTCGTATCTTATTTGTTTACATTTTACCGGAAACAGTAATTGTAAGTGTAGCCCTGAAATAGTACGTAAATCGTTTACTCTTTTTTTGACATATTAAGAAATATTGGTGTATTTTAAGCGTTTTATTAAATATTCATTTATTTTTTAATTCTTAATTTTATTCAACGTGATATTATTCTGCAAAATTTATTCTGTACGTACAATTAGTTGAACCAAAACAAAATTTAATCTATATCGAAAAATCGAAAAACATTATTTCTACAAATTTTTTCTTACAAATTATTTAAGGATATGTGATAACCAAATTACAGGGATTTACTTTTAAAAACTGAAAAATTTTCTGCAATTAACGAATTAAAAGTCTGGAAAAATTCATACGTCACACTTGAGTAATGTCGAAGAAGCTGACAGAGAGATTTTTTTTAAATACTTAATCAATTTTAAATTAAGTATAAATTAATAACTACTTATCCTCGGTAATGTTTAAGTGAAAAATTGATCCTTGTAATCTGAAAATTGATCATTGTAATGCACGAAAATCTCGATCATTTAGTAATAAAAAATGTTGAAAAAAATCACACGTACTATTCAAAGCAAGTATAAGAGTTTTTTTTCGGAAAACGTCAACCGATTGATAATTAAAAAATAAATAAAGTATTCCAATTTTTCAGCCTCACATATCTCCTTAAGAACTAATTATTATTGTTAAGAAATCCTATTCATTACTTATAATCATATATACACACAATACTATAATTCCAACAAAATTTCCTCGTATACACACAAAACAGCAGTTGGTAGTATTTTAATACACATATTCTTTCTAACGCAACGAGCGTATATACGTGTGTGCACGCGTATATATTTATCGCGCATCATCGTCATTATCGGTGTCAATCTCATTATTTAAAAAGATGGGAGAAAAAGAAAAAAAAAAGATTGTAAGAGAATGCTCAGAAGCAGCAGCAGCAGCAGCATCATCGCCTAGTTCCACTCTTGGGTATTATACAACCGTTTGAGATACCTCACGGATGTTGCATTGCTTTACATTTGCGCGGTGCCGCTTATCATCTGCAAACAATGATCTATGGAGATGAGGTTTTTCGTAATTATCGTCCTTATATTGCTGTAGACGCTTGCGCTGATCGATTATTTATTTAGATTCGTATAATGTATATACATGTATATAAGCATCGCGCGATGTGTCTGGAATTACCGACCCAATTTTTTTTGTCACGATGTCGTTTCGATTTTACCCGACGTTAAAATCTCACTCTACATATACAGTTACTAAGATTTTGTGGATCTTGTTCGTTATAGCCCCTCAAAAATAATTTTTCTTTTTTTTCGTATAATTGTTTAAAAATGAGAAAATATGTGTGTACGAAAATACAAATAGATAGATGGATAGAAACCAAATGTATAGGAATAAAAAAAACTACAGATGTACAAATGTATATAAAGATGTAAGTGTAAATATATTTTTGATGTAATTGTTATGACACGCCGGAAAAATATTAAGAATGAAATGTTAAAATAAAACTATAAATAAAGGTATAAATAAAAATGCAAATTTCGATGGAGAAACTGATTTTTTTAATAATCCAAATAATCCAATAATTATTAGTTTTATATATATATATATATATATATATATATATATTAGTTTTTAATAATATTGAAAATTCGTATTTTATTTTATAAAGATAGAAGTAATAATTTTATTTTATTTATTACAGGTGGCATACATATATATTTAAATCACAAGAATATAGAGCGAATTACAATAAGATACATATACGTGCGTTCAAACAGTAAATAAAATAATAAATGTCTACACTTTCTATTTTTAATTATGCTACTTATATTTAATTGAATTATTGGAATAAAAAGTTTTTTGTATATCAATGTGGTTGTAACATTCGTATACACCTATATATATATATACATAGCTACATCTTTTCTTAATGACTCAAAGGAAAAGAGCGGTTTATTAGATTATGTGTATTAATAAGTATTGTATAAGAGCAGCAGCCATTAATAATAATGATATAATACCATTGTCATTTAATTTATATGTAATAGAGTGTAACTTAATGTACATCGTTTCCACTAACTATGAGTATATATATATAAGTATATATACATACGCGCTATCCTTCGCTTGACAAGTCAAGTCATCTCAAAAGGTTATGTATATTTGCACTTTCTATTGTATTAGTTTCTTTTAATAATTATCGTGTATACTAATCAGACATATATCTATATACCTAATGCACGTGATACTCATTCTGATGGTTTTATATAACTATTGCAACGACAACTCGGTATATTTTCAACAATTAATCTATATGAGTATATATGAATGCCTTTTCTATTAATGTAATATCTTTTACTAATTTGTAATTATCCTTCGATTTTAAAACTGTACGATTGGTATACTGGAATTTCCGCAAAACAGCAATAAAATTTAGACATACAGCTCGCTCGGATAAAGAAGTTAATATTATTCAATGTATTTAAATAAACTTTAAAAAAAAAGAGACGTTGTACATAACGTAAAAATAGTTTATTTGTTTATTAAAATTAAAAAACCTACCTGGACTTCAAGAAATTGAAATATAATCATTTCATCATTATTTAAATAAACGTTGATTGTTCACTCGAATATTTGAGTGGTTTGTTTCTTATGGTATAAAAGTAATATAGAAATAAAAACAAATAAAATCTATAGAAATATGAGAGAATAATTATTAAACTTTGATTTAAAATATTAATGTAAAATATATTTATTATTATATTAATTTACATAAATAATAAATAATTAAATAAACAAATGTTAATTAAGTTCTAGTAGTCGATACAATAATACTGTGTAGTATACTAGTGATACTACATATATGTGTTGGGAATTATGCTACTTTTCCTTTTTTGTGTTTTTAAATTGGTTTTTTATGTATTTAAGTTTAAATTTTTTTTTTTAGTAAGTAAGTTAGGGTAAGAGTTTTTTTTAATAAGTAGTTTAGTATAAGTAATTTTATATCACACCAGGCCTGTGTACAGGTAAAAGGATTTTATCTCTACTGGCAGTTACATTATTGTAAAATTATGTATTTTTATTCTGGTAATAAATGAATAATAATAATAAAAAACAATAATAATAATTATTTATGTAAGACTACGAAAAATTGTTGGGACATGAATGTAAAAAAGAAAACGGTATATTATCTATAACATGGAAATAAACTAAACTAACTATTAAACTATCAAACTAAATAAACTATTAAACTTTGGTTATCGTGGTAACAAATTGCCGAAATGCAAAAGATTATTGAATTTTTAGTGAACGTTAGTAGTAGGCATTCGTTAGAAATTGATAGAAAGTTCAGCAACAAATTGACGGAAAGTTTAGTAATTGTTTGGGTTTCGACAGTGTGTTACCGTGTGGTCAAATTTACTGAAACTTTTCTCTCCGTGTATATAGTAAATAAAAGATATGTAGATTAGAAATAGTACTTTCTATTATACTAATGCACTAAGACGAGTTTTTGTATTCAAAATTATAAATTTACTTGTAAAAATAACAATAGTTTTTAGTAAAGAAATCACAGAGTGACATTATACTGAAAAAAATTACTATGGTTATTTTACAAAATTAATAGTAATTATTGCAAGAATTATAGTAAATTTTGTATATTTTTACTGAAAATTATAGTAATTTTCCTAATTCTTAGCAATCCTGTGATTTATTTACTTGTCACTATTGCAATTTTTAATTTAAACCTTTTCTCTGTGTAGTTTTTAATTTTTAATTTTTTTTATTTCTATGTAGTTTACTTTTTCTCTGTGTAGTTTTTAATTTATTAGTTTTTTTCTATATATGTTTACTTTTTCTCTGTGTAGTTTTTAATTTATTAGTTTTTTTTTCTATATATTTTCTTTTTCTCTGTGTAGTTTTACACTTTTAGCTTCTTTTTTCATTTCTATAATAGTTTCCTTATTGTCTATGTACATTTTCAATTTTTAGTTCTTTTTTCTATACATATATTCCCTTATTCTCTGTGTAGTTTATCACATTTTTATATCCTACAAAATTTCTATATCGTCAAAATTAAAAAAAGAAAAAAAAATTGTTCTATCTGAAAAATCTGCGTTGAACGTTAAGACGTTTATGCCGTTGTATCACGTATAGAGATATCTCATTTCTGAGTAGTGTGGAACGAAATAAATTAACCGGTGCCTACAAATGACTGCACAAAATGCATTATTCGTCCGTCCGTAGAGTAGCTAATATTACTTTTCTTTTTTCCCTGGCAAGGCCAGAAAAAGAATTTTCTAACGCATTCGCTGCAGCACGAGGCTTTCTATTGTCTCGGACGATTACAACCGACGGGCAATTTTCCTGAGCTACAAAATATATATACACAATAACGAGTGTCAAATATATATGTAGATATATATATTTTTTTTCCAAAGAATTCAGAGCAGCCTTGAGCCATGCACTTGTTCGAGGTTTTGCCGCAACTCGTTGGAAATGCGGTATGTAAGGTGTATACCTCGTGTTGCGGGATCTTTTCCATGCGTCAGCTATATATACCGGAGGGAACTCGGCCTGTACTGAACAATTAGCTTGATTAGCGATTCAGGTTTTATATATATAAATGGGTGACAGAAAGAGAAAGAGAGAGTAATAATTTACAGTTCCGAATAAGCTTCGCAATAGATCACCGTCGTTCGATAAGAAACTATATATTATTTTCTCTTTTATGTTTTAAACGATTATAATCGTCTTTCTACGTAATTACTATGTATATAAGACTTTTTCATCATCGAGTCGCGAGGATCTTTGATACTTCTACTTTTTCTTAATCGCTCATATACTTATTTTACTATAATGTCCTTTCAATTTTTCTCTCTATTATGTTTCACAAAATTTTTATTGATATTCTAGTATCATTGCCATTGTATTCTATGGACAAATTACGTATGTATATATATATATATATTAGATGGTCAATTTTGTCTTTGTTATGTGTTTCACAAACATATTAATTGATATGCAAATTTTTAATAATGATTAATTATATGTATTATTGACGTTATATATTATGGACAATTACTCTTTGTTTTTATTTATAACGATTATATTTACAATAAACACGTAAAATAATCAATTAATTTTTGGCGCGAAATTTAAATTTCTAAAGAGGCTTTGGCGTCGCCTTAGTAGAATGTGTACTAATTACGAGAGCATCACATGTTTTAGGAAACGAATCGTTTTCAGGTTGTAGGATATGTTTTTTAATATATAAATATGAAAAAATGTCAGAACCAGCAGACCATAACAATCGCTCTTTTAAAAGTTATATGTAACTAAAGGCAAAATATCAAAAAAAAAGCTTTATTTTAGCCGCTTGCAACTTCTAAACAATCGAATATTAACATTCAAAATGAACTTTTATGAAAAGCTGAGATAAAATAAATAGATGTTAAAAAAAGTACGTTCAAATCCATTAGAATGGGGTAAAGTAACAATCTAATTAATAATTTGAAGAAATTTAGCTTAAAAGTCTATAAAATTTGTAGTGCCCGATTTTCGTTAAAATTTCTTCAAATTCTTAATTCGGCTATAACGAATTTGAGCGTACTTTTTTTTAATTCTATCTATTTTATCTCAGTTTTTCATTAAACTTTGGTTTAAATGTTAATATATGATAGTTTAGAAATCACTAGCGTTTAAAATGAAGTCCCCTTTTGTAAATTTTACTTTGATGTAACTTTTGAAAAAATGATTGTTAGGATTTCTAGCGCTGGCTTTCTTCATATTTTCATATTAGAAAATACATCCTACAAGCTGTGTACGATTTGTTTCCGGAACATGTGATGCTCTCCTGATAAGATGGTCAAAAAATTATCCACATATTTATTTCTAAGCTTTTTTTGTTTTACCCCCTTTCGCGTATACATTTTTAAAGAAATGTTAATCTTTTTTAATTGATCTATATTTTTGGAAGCGTTCCAAAATTCAAAAAGTAATTTTGTATTTATGTATAAATTTTGTAACATGTAAGTTTAATGAATATTTAAATAAATGTACAGGGTATGTGGTAAGAAAGTGCCAAATGAGCGCAAACCAGAATATAAAGGAAATATATTTAAATGAATAATTAAACAAAATTTGTGTAAACCCATTAATATATATGAATACGAATTAGGGACACAAAATAGAGATAAATACATAATAGTAACATTATCTTCAACTTCATATTCCAATTTAAAAACTACTTTGAAAAAAATATACTTTTGATCTAAGCATAATTTTTCTTAAATATATGCGTCAGGAAGAAAATCTGTTTGCTTCAATGAGGCATATTGAGCTTAAGACATATTTAAGAAAAATTCCGCTTAGATCAAAAATATATTTTTTTCAGTGTATAATTATTCATGCTCAAAATGTGCAAGTATATCATACAAAAAAATTAAAAAAAAAGTGACAAAAGAACAGCAAGCATATATATATATATCAAATGTAATATCAAAACAATACGATATAATATTTACATATATGTATAATATAATTAAAGAGTCCTCTAAATACATTTAAATAGGAAATATACTTTCGAAAGTGATGGGCCTTTCAAAAGAACGATCGGACGTGTAGTTACACCTCGCAGTTTTCACTCGCAGGTACTTGCGATATCGAGTTCGCACACCATTGTTTCCCCAAACAATGTTTATTGTTTTAGAAGATCAACTATAATGCAAACCCACCCGCGGTGGTGGTCACATCCGCTCCCGGAATTTTAGCTTTTGATATACGCGTATGCTTGTGTATATATATACATATATGTTTAACATCACCGGTATATATTTTAAATTTCAAAATTCACGGTGTACATTTTCGTGTCAACGCGGTTCTCTCCTTTATTATTTAGACATATACCTTATATACATATACCGTAATTTCGAAAACTCTTTCCGACCGGCTAACTTTAACTTACTTGTATACGAGCGACGACGACGACGACAATGTCAATGCGAGGTTGCTTTTACACACTTGACGGATTCCACGGATTGTCGAACTTGACACTAAATTATTTAAATTGTGTAATGGATGTATACTTTAGTTTTTCATTGCGTATATACGTTAAATTATTTTATATAGTTTTTATGTATATATATCAATCTAGGTCGCATGTAATTGCGGGTAAAAATAGCATTTATAATGTATGTACAGTTTCTTTTTCTATATGATTTGTTATGAGAATCTTACCGGAAGTTGTAAAATGTAAATATAGAATTCCTATTTTATTATATTTTGTATATATCGTTATACACAGCTTTATTTGTATTTTATTACCCAACGGCATTGTAATTTAATTTTCTGCCGGGACGATGTTTGGAAAAAGTTATGCTTAAGGAGATGTGATATAGCTGAATTACAGTGATCTACTTTTAAAAACCCAAAAATTTTCTGTGAATACGGGATTAAAAGTCTGAAAAAAATCATGCGTGATATTTGTGTAACATAAAAGTAACTTACAGTGCGATTTTTGTAAAATAATTAATTTTAAATTAATTTATAATTAATAATCATTTTTAGTTGCGGTAATGTAAAATATCATACGTCCTATTCAAAGCAAGTAGAAGAGCGTTATAGAGAGATATTTTGGAAAAAGTCAACCTATTATTATTTAAAAAATAAATAAGGATTCCAATTTTTTAGTTTCACATGACTTGAATTAAATATAGAGTTTTATGCAAAATAAGATTTTTTATATTACTAAAAACAAAAATTGTTGTATTACTTATTTTTTTATAGAACGTATATATTTATTGACAAGACTATAAATAATTCTAATAAATGATAATTAAAATCTAGTTTATTCTCATTTTATTGAATATGAAACATTTTATTTTGCATACAAATCCGCAGTGTATTAATAATATTAATTATAAAAATCTTCATTTATCATTTTTGTTTTATAAAATTATTTCCGCAAACAATGAAAATTTAAATAACACATCAAATGTCATTCCACTTGCTTGTAACATTTTATGTGTGCGTATTAGTATTATTTATAAGTAAATATTATATTTTATTTAAAAAAAAATAATCAAATAACTTTATGCAAGATTTTCTAATACATAAATAAAAAAATTTTTAAATTATAGTACATCGACGAATAAGATAAAATATAAATTTAATAGTAAATTAGTAAAACGCCGCAATGTCCATTTCCTAAAGTTTTTTTTTCTATAAGCTGATTATTAAATGTATTATTTTCTTCTAAATTAATATGTGATGAAACTGTTACTTAATTTATCGCACTAACACTATTATCAATCGCAAAAAATGAGTAAAAGAACCTTTACAATTAGATAAACTCGACAAAAGGATATTACTTGACACTATATATATATACACACTTTCTCCGAAATGAAAATCAAAAGGAATTGTCAAGATACAGAAAGACAAATAACCTTTGAACGTCGTTACAGTTACCTATTATTTTCATTACGATTCTAACAAACATTTTTAGTGTCACGCCAGATTTGAAAGTTTTCTTTTTTTCGTGTTACATAAACCTATGCGGATGAGCCTAAAAATTATTTTATCTTTCGCAAAGACATTTTAAAGAAATATGCATCGTACCCGTTTATTTCGTATAGAATAAAAAAAAATATATAATAGGCTTATTTTAATTAACCAGGAGCGTTAAGTGCTTTTCCATATCTTATTGTCATCTGACTTTCTGCGTTTTCAGATGATTGCCGTTACGACGACGCGATATATCAAGATCTCGTTTCGACACCACGTACATCATACACTCATCGAAAGTTTTAATCTTTGTTTCTTTTTTTTTGTATTTGAATAAAACGGATTGCGATTTTATCGATATACCATGTGTGTTTTGATTTCGCGCTTCTAAAGTTACTTATAGTCTCTTGAATTCGATATAACGTATATACATATACCGTAATTTCGAAAACTCTTTCCGACCGGCTAACTTTAACTTACTTGTATACGAGCGACGACGACGACGACAATGTCAATGCGAGGTTGCTTTTACACACTTGACGGATTCCACGGATTGTCGAACTTGACACTAAATTATTTAAATTGTGTAATGGATGTATACTTTAGTTTTTCATTGCGTATATACGTTAAATTATTTAATATTAGTTTTTATCGTAGTATATATATCAATCTAGGTCGCATGTAATTGCGGGTAAAAATAGCATTTATAATGTATGTACAGTTCATTTTTCTATATGATATGTTATGAGAATCTTACCGGAAGTTGTAAAATGTAAATATAGAATTCCTATTTTATTATATTTTGTATATATCGTTATACACAGCTTTATTTGTATTTTATTACCCAACGGCATTGTAATTTAATTTTCTGCCGGGACGATGTTTGGAAAAAGTTATGCTTAAGGAGATGTGATACAGCCGAATTACAGTGATCTACTTTTAAAAACCCAAAAATTTTCTGTGAATACGGGATTAAAAATTAATCTGAAAAAAATCATACGTGATATGTGAGTAAAGTAGAAGAAACTGACAGCGCGATTTTTGTACAATAATTAATTTTAAATTTATTAAAAATTAATAATCATTTTTAGTTGCGGTAATGTAAAATATCATACGCATAACTATTCAAAGCAAATAGCGTTACAGAGAGATTTTTTGGAAAAAAGTCAACCTATTGTCAATTAAAAAATAAATAAGGATTCCAATTTTTTACTTTCACATGACCTGAATTAAATATAGAGACGTTCAGTAACATTCTATTATTAATAATTATACTGCGGAGTTTTATGCAAAATAAGATTTTTATATTACTAAAAACAAAAATTGTTGTATTGTATTGTTTAATTTTTTATTGAACGTATATATTTATTGACAAGACTATAATTCCTAATAAATGATAATTAAAATTTTGTTTATTCTCATTTTATTGAATATGAAAAATTTTATTTTGCATACAAATCCGCAGTGAATTAATAATATCAATTATAAAAATCTTCATTTATCATTTTTGTTTTATAAAATTATCTCCGCAAACAATGAAAATTTAAATAACACATCAAATGTCATTCCACTTGCTTTTAACATTTTATGTGTGCGTATTAGTATTATTTATAAGTAAATATTATATTTTATTTAAAAAAAAATAATCAAATAACTTTATGCAAGATTTTCTAATACATAAATAAAAAAATTTTTAAATTATAATACATCGACGAATAAGATAAAATATAAATTTAATAGTAAATTAATAAAACGCCGTAATGTCCATTTCCTAAAGATTTTTTTTTCTATAAGATGATTATTAAATGTATTTTCTTCTAAATTAATATGTGATGAAACTGTTACTTAATTTATCGTACTAAAACTATTATTAATCGCAAAAAATGAGTAAAAGAACCTTTACAATTAGATAAACTCGACAAAAGGATATTACTTGACACTATATATATATACACACTTTCTCTGAAATGAAAATCAAAAGGAATTGTCAAGATACAGAAAGACAAATAACCTTTGAACGTCGTTACAGTTACCTATTATTTTCATTACGATTCTAACAAACATTTTTAGTGTCACGCCAGATTTGAAAGTTTTCTTTTTTTCGTGTTACATAAACCTATGCGGATGAGCCTAAAAATTATTTTATCTTTCGCAAAGACATTTTAAAGAAATATGCATCGTACCCGTTTATTTCGTATAGAATAAAAAAAAATATATAATAGGCTTATTTTAATTAACCAGGAGCGTTAAGTGCTTTTCCATATCTTATTGTCATCTGACTTTCTGCGTTTTCAGATGATTGCCGTTACGACGACGCGATATATCAAGATCTCGTTTCGACACCACGTACATCATACACTCATCGAAAGTTTTAATCTTTGTTTCTTTTTTTTTGTATTTGAATAAAACGGATTGCGATTTTATCGATATACCATGTGTGTTTTGATTTCGCGCTTCTAAAGTTACTTATAGTCTCTTGAATTCGATATAACGTATATACATTTGTCGTACACGCGAATATCTGAAACGTTCACTTTCTTATGTAAATGTATTTGTTTATACTCTCGCCGGTTACGTTGATAAAAAATCTTACACTCTTAATAATATGTTTTAGAGAAGACGACATATATATTTTTTTTTCAGGGTTTATCGCGGAATAATTTTTTATATGAACTGACAATTGGTCGACAATTGGTTATCCAGGTTATGTATTTGTAGATCTTCTTTCAAAGTGGATTATGTAAAAACAAATCCGAAAGTTGCGAGAAAACAATTATATAAAAAACTTTATAACGTTATGTGTGTGTATAGCATTTGAATAGTTCTACTATATATGCGATATATTTGCATAGGGTATAGATTATAATTTTCAATTTCAAATATATTTGTTGAGTGATTGAATTTTACAGTGGCAGTAAGTCGATTGGCAAAATTAAGGTTTTTCCTTTTATTGTAATTAACGAGGTAACAAGTATTTTACGTATAAGTATTTTAAATATTTGGATTAACAGTGTTAGTATTTATAGTTTCATATTACGCTGCATGTATAATATAAATATTGAATATATAACTTTTAAATAGAAAGAAAAAGTTGCCTTTTTTCAATATCTTTGATTTTTTATAATCTTTGGTTCGAATCAAGATCCCATATTAAATCGAATTTCTTTAAAAAGCTATTGTTACGAAGAATATATGGTTCAAAGTAGGACATGTTGATGCTGTTGTACAGATCAAAATCAAAACTGACAAAATATAGCCAATGATATTACTTTAAATTAGGTATTTATAAAAATGGTAAAAAATTCTATTGCTATATATAACGTGTACAAAAGATTGACATATGTACAAGATTCGCAGAAGTATACAAGGATGTGCAAGTATATAGCAATAACAATTTTTGAAATTTCACTTGACTCTACTCATCTACGAGTAATGGAAGATCAGTGCTAACTGCTTGACAATTATGTGGTAAAGATTGTTTTGTTATATATAGTGTTTTTTGTGAATTGTTGTTATTTAAAAAGTTTTTTTGTATATTTATTTATGTTTTTTTTGTTCAATAAATTAGTACTTGAAGAGGTCTGCAAAACCTGGCAGACGAAACGTCGTACAACTTTTAAAATCAAAATTGGTTGTTAATTTCATTACAACCTGGGTTTAACCCTTTAAAATCGTTATTTTGGATTTTATCATGACCATGAAGGGCGTGCATTCTAAAAAAAATATCGTAAGGAATTTTTATTGGAAATATCACGCAAAATTTTTGAACACCTGAAAAAGTTAACACGAAAAGTGGAGCATAAACGATTTTCACTCTACAGTTTTACTAATATTAAAATATTTGAATTTAATGCATTTGTTATAATAATCTCAGTATTTCAACGTATTCCATTCGTTTCTCACATTGGGAAGCCACAAAATTTAAAATCGTGTGTACACAATTAAAATCACATATACGCGTTTATACTTTCTAAATACGAACAATCCCTATAAAAAATTAGTGATAACTCGGTCACCATCACAAAATTTGATTAGTCAATCTAATAATTACTATTTATATATAGTTCGAAAAACTAAACACTCTTTAATTTTAAAATAGAATACTCGTTATTATTAATATTTACTTACATATATCTTCTCGGTCAATTAAAATCCGGAACGAAAAAAAAATATTACACAACCGTCATAATTGTATTTGAACGGGCTGCTTCCGAAATAAATCCGCGCGTTCGGAACTCACTTCCGATAATCTCCAGCGCACTCATTAAAGTTTAACGAAAGTTAAACAATCCACAAAGTGAACTAACAACCCGGCAACATATCTCCAAGTAGTATATATGTATGTATGTATATAAAGTATTCTCGCACGGGCCTGGCATAAAAGATTTCAGCAATTCTTGCACCCGTCGTCGTCTGGTGACCGTTGCGACAACGAAATTTCAAATACGCTAATTTTTTTTTCCCTTTCATACAGTCTGGGATGTTCGTTTTATCGCATTCACTGGTCTTTCCTTCGAAATCAGGTTTCTATACACATAAGAGAGCAGTGTATGTATCAAAGTCAACTGAAACAATGAGAATTACTGTTGTATTGCAGCATACTGCAACGGAATTGTTAATAAAAAAAAGGAAACCTAAATTTAAATAATTTTGTGGGTTACTATATCTTATATCGATTGTTGATCTTTAGAGTCTGTTTCTAACGTGTAGAAAATATGTACTAGTTATCAGTATAGCTGTGATATTTTTTGTGACATTTATTTATTTATTTATTTATTTATTTACTTATCTACTTATTTATTTATTTATTGTATTTATTTATTTATTTATTTATTTATTTAATTGGAAATATGAAGAAGAGGAAACATTTTGCGTGGAGATAATTTTCGATTTCTGTGACTATACACTGAATTTGTATTAATAAATTGTTTGTAAAAACTTGTAGCGTAACTATTGGAAATATAACAAATTATAACTAAAAAATGGCAGAACCATATTGATGCTGCTGGAATATATATATATTAAGGTAGTTGTAAATATAGAAACAGTATTCTATATATATGGCCATTGTAATAAATGAAATTATTTTTAATAAATTTTAACACCTGAAGAAGGAGATAAATTGTCTCTGAAACGTTGTGCAAATTAATTATTTATATTGACTTATTAAATCAATCGAAAAATCCTTTCAAAATTACAATATCATGAGTGTAAAAATAGAGAATATTCAGTGAATGTCATACCCAAATTGCAGAAGTATTTAATGCCTCTAAAGACCTACAAGAAAAAACCATTTTTTAAAAACCTTTATATTAATTTCAAACAATATTAAAAAAATGATATTTTATATAATATTACATGTAACATTTTACTGATTTTCTTATGTTCAAAATTTTATAATTCAAAATTATCAAGTTTCGTTAGGGTACACGATAGAAATTATAATTAATAATAAGATACTCAAATTGCAGAGACCTAAACTTAGAAAATCCCAAAAATTTTAAAACCCAATTATAAGAAAAATCTGAAAAATTCGCAGATATTGTTCAAAACAAATAGAGTGGCGTGACATAGAGATTTTTAAGAAATAATTATTAATTAATTATACGTAAATAACCATTTTCGATCGGTAAATTGTATAGCTATAAAACAATGATTTACGCAAAAATCTCGCTGATTTATAAATAAAAATTTTTTTTTAATTTATAGAACATCTTAAAAGGAAACAGAACATTGTTACATAACGTTTTTTTCAATAAAATAAATCATTTTTCTATTTTTTGGGGTTCACATCTTTTTAATAAAAAATTTTTGTTTTGAAGTCAAATTTTGGTTCGGAAAGACCGAATGCACGAATGTATTGTACACGTAATTAATTAATTTTTGTATCAATTAATTGTTGTAATAATTAATAATTTAAATATTATAATGCAATTCATATACATTCGCGATTGTTGTAATGTCGATAAACCCGAGATGCATTATGAAAATTTGTAATTGATTCGCCGTCTCCTTTGATAGTTAATTTATCAATCAAAATTAACCCACAATATTAAGGAGTTAATTGAAATTTACGTAACTTGTTGCAATAATAAATTTTCCAATCACACACACACACACATACATATTCATTTATTAAGAAATTTATACCTTCGAGCTTTATTATTATTACATTGCGGTGCGGTTAATAAATAAAGATGATCGCAACAAATAGTATAACAATATGGTGCTTTCACAAAAACGTATTTTTCGTAAATTTTAAAAAAATCATCCCAACAACTCTTTACTCCTACATAAATTCGTAAATATCGATTGAAATTAAATTTATATCGTACATTTCGGATAGGCTGGATAAACTTTTCCTTATATATGTATATAAATATAATTCACTCTTTTATAATGAAATTTTTTTACAACCGAACCTGTCTTTGATTACTCAATACACGCGAGATTTATATATACAGATATTTTTTTTTTTAAATTTTAAAACAAAGCTGTTTAGCATTTTGAGGAACGAATACGATTTCGATTAAAAGTAAAAAGTTCATCTCCGGATTAACAGTGAAAGAGACGATCGATGTATAGAAGCTAAAATAAGAAACTCGTCTTCCTATATGCAAAAAATTCTTTGTTTTATGTATATTATATCCACTTGCAAGCGGAATATATATATATGTATCTTAAATTTATGCTCATGTCAATATTTAAAAATGTTTATATGTATATAGACACTTCCTTTATACAGGGTATTCCGAAAAAGTATCGATATAAAAATACACTTGAAAATTCTTTAGGTGCTTCATTACTTTTTAGACACCCTGTATATATATATATATATATATATATATATATATATATATGTTATAGAAAGGATTCTCCGTTCGGAGCTTTCCCTCGCTATAATGATTTTTTTGGAAGGACCCGTGTGTCCTCGATCGACCTCCTTGGTGATGGGCAGGGAGCCACCAGATCAGCGTAGACGAGCTGTTAAAGAATTTTCGAATAGGCGCGGGAACCCCTGCGGATCCTTACGTTTTTTCCTCTTTTTCTAATAAAAGCAAAGATTTAAAATGACGAGTGGTAGGATAGTGGCTACAGGTATAAGGAGACTGATTGATGCAGATAAGAAATAAGAAGAGAGCGTGTAAATTTGAACTTGATTTAATTGATTATAATTAAACGTCTTTACTGTACCGAATGCGCCCGCGGACTGATAACGTCGCATGTACAAAAATCGCGACGAACACCTTCGAAACTCTGGTCCCACGGTAGGATCTAGACGCGAACTCAGCAATTGCCGAAAGAGGCTCGGATTCCTCGCTAGTCTATGCATTGTCAGCCCGGCGAGTTCCGTTCGTCAAGCAACGAAGCTGCACAGCTATATTTATCGTTTTATTCATTTTACACAAAAATTAATATATATATTCGTTACACAAAATATAATTAATACAAACTACAAAGAAAAATAAGCAAGCGTACATTTACTGATTTACTAGAACATTAAATTTAAACAATAATTTTTACTACAAATATGATCATACATAACACCCCCACCCTTGAATCAAAGCGCGACGATTCAAGAAGAGGTAGCGGTTTGCGCTAACAATTTCTTCCTTATGTCGTCAATACTTCTCTTCGATGTTGGATACGACTCATTTATAGATGAATTTGGATGATAAGAAACCGCTGTGAACGGGATTTCTTCGGTACGAGGTCTTAGGGCTTGACTCTTATCGACTGTCTCGCTCGGCTCTGGGCGCTGCACATTCTTTGGCTTGGCTAAACTGACTAATAAATGTGTAATTGTCTACAGTAGGAGTAGCTGTATTCGCATTCGTGAGTTGCGGATCTACACGAATATTTATCTCTTGTTGTTTAACTAGCGATTTTTTCGCATTATTGCGAGTATATTTAGGTTTTTTATCTACGTGCTCTACCGAAAATTCTGACTCGCTATCTTCTAGTTCAGATCTTTTTCTGACTATGTTAACCTCGTCAGCGACATGATTAGCTTCCGGTGGGTTTCTAGATAAAGCGTCAGCAACAAAATTAGTTTTTCCTGGCGTGTATTTTATACTAAAATTATATATATCTGTTAATTTGAAATACCATCGCTTTAGACGAGATGTGGAATCTTTAACATTTTCTAACCATACCAATGGACGATGGTCTGTAAAATAAGTAAAGTGTCTCCCGCAGATACAATATTTAAACTGTTCAGCGCAAAAAAGCATAGCCAACAATTCCTTTTCGATCGTACTATAGCTGATTTCAGCACTATTTAGGACCCTACTAGCATATGCGATTGGCAAATATACGTTTTCTTTTAGCTGTGATAACACACCTCCTATCGCGAAATCGGATGCATCCGTCGTCACAAAGAAAGGTTTTTCAAAATCCGGATGTTGTAGAATAGGCTCTTTCAATAGTTTATCTATAAGAGTTTTAAACGCTAAATCCTGATCGTCACTCCATTCAAACTTAACGTTTTTTCGTAAAAGAAGTGTTAACGGCCTTGCAATTTTTGAGAAATTAGGTATGTACCGTCGAAAATACCCAGTTAATCCGAGAAATTGACGAATATTTTTAGGTGATTTAGGTTGCGGAAATTCCTTAATTGCCCTTAATTTTTCCGGATCAGGCTGAATACCGTTACCCGAAACAAGATGCCCAAGAAATATTACGGAAGTTTTAAAAAACTGACATTTCGTAGGATTAAGTTTAAGGTTAGCTTTTCTAAGTTTTTTGATTAATTCTATAAAAACTTCCTCTAAATCTTCCATAGTTTCAGCAAAACAGATTATATCGTCAAAGTACCCAATGCTTCCGCTCACTCTACCATTTTTTAACCTTTTTAGCGGTTTTCGGCCTAAAACTCGATTAACTAATTCCTGAAACGTTGCTGGTGCAGTTTTGCATCCAAAGCACATACGCTTATATTGATAATGACCAAATGCAGTTGAAAACGCTGTTTTATGCCGATCTTCCTCTCGTATAGTTATCTGATGAAAACCCGAATACATGTCGACAACTATGAACCAAATCGCTCCCCCTAATTGTTCGAGCATGTGTTGTATAAGCGGAATCGGATGTGCAAAATCTTTAGTTTTTTCATTTAATTTACGAAAATCTACTACGACACGCCACTGCGGTTTTCCCTGATTATCGTTTCGTTTTCTAACTACCCAAAGTGGATTATTATACGGCGAATCGCTTTCCTCAATAATACCCGCTTGAAGCATTTTTTCTACCTGACTATGTACCTCTTGCTGTAATGCTTCAGGAATCGGATACTGTCGAATGTTTACCGGTATATCGTCGGTCGTCTCAATTTTATGTTCTACTAAATTGGTTGTAGAAAGTGGTTCACCTTGAAGATGAAAAATGTCAGCTGTTTTTTCGATAAGGTCTTTAAGTCGATCTACCTGTACGTCAGTTAAGTGCTCTTTTGGAATTTCGTCCATTAACTCATCAAGCCTAGTGGTCGAACTAACCGAACGTATTTTAAAATGATTGTTACTACTGCTAGTTGATAGGTCTTTTCTTATCGGTTCGATCGATTCGGGCACGTAAAGTTCAGTTAATAAATTAACGTCTACAATATCGGTACCTATAGCGTCTTCAATTTCAGAATACATTTTTACGTCATAGATCGAACCTGTAATTTTATTATCCCCAAACGTATCGTATTCGCGAATAAAATCTATGTCTTCTAAGAGGTCGAGACAACAAAGTAATTCAAAATTTCCATCGTTATGAGAGTATGCACATTTTCCTATATTTTCGTCATCTTCATCGAGTTTATTAAACATATTCCGATTTTCTAGACCACCCTCGGTCGTACACGAATCGTTTTTGCTATTCGCGGAACTATTGACAAGGACATCTACACCGGCCTGAGCTTGCGTCATGGACCCTCCCAAAGCAGCTGCCACAGTAGACCCTACATAGTCCTCAAGCACTATAGACTCATTTACACCCTCCTCGGCACTGTGCACCGAACTAACACTGGGACTGGATCCCCACACACGATTAACATAATAATCTCTCATATACGTTGGATTAAAATCGATTAAATCATTTAAAGCGCGATCAAATTTTTCCTGATCAACTTCACTAGGAACATCCTCCACAGAACTAGTTAACGATTCTACCGTTTGGTTATGATTTAAGATTTCGTTACATTTTTTGTACTCCCCCATTGGATGCATAAAAACGTCGCCAATTTTAATCTCGACTTCTTTTGCGTTCTTATTTTCGACCTCTAAAATTACATAGCCCTGTCGATTTTCAGCTACAGTGTCACCCGCTTTTATTCCCTTTTCTGACAGTCTTATTGGGCTTATATATCCTCGACTACCTTGAAAGTTATTAGCTATTTTAAACCGTACATCCGTTTTACTACGCGGCGGCAAAACATGTGTTCGAACTACATTAATAAAAGGCAAAGTAACGTTATCAAAAAAAAGTAATTTATTCGCAAAATCAACTGAAGCATTTCTTTCATTACAAAACCTTGATCCTATTAAAACATCGCATTTTAAAGGAAACGATTCATCAACTACAACAAATTCTGTTGAAGTGTGATTTATCAGAATTTTACAAATTCCTAATGATTTTATATCATTTCCCGAAATCCCTCTTAAAAACGGTTTATTATTTTCAAACACTAGCACGTCCCCTTTTAGTGCGGTAATTCGTACTAAATTCGGTTGAGCACCTGAATCAATCATCGCGTCACATTTATCATTAGTAAAATCATATGATTCTAAAGTAACCATCGGAATCGTATCTTCCTCTCTTAAGCGGATGACGTAGACGGCTGGTTGCGAATCGCGTCTACTGGGCGCGCGGTCACCTCCGCACGGGTTGCACCCGAAACCTGTACGGGGAGTTCGTTTCCCTGCACGTTCCCCTTCTTATCTTTCACCTGACAATAGCGGCGAATATGTCCCATTTTTCCGCATTTATTGCATTTATAATCTCGGAATTTATTAAAGTTATTCGGGCCCTTGTTTTGACCGTCCCATCGGTCTCGATTAAATGGAGCGTTACGTTTAAACTGTTGTTGCGCGCTCACTATCTGATTTCCTCTAGTACCGTCGTCATTAGAAACATTATTTACTAAGTATCGATTATTATTATTATTTCCGTTTCGCGAGTCACGATTAGCATTGTCGGACCTAAGCGTTTGATTTTCACCGGATCGAGGAAAGTTTCGTCCTTGATAGTTAAAGCCGTGTTTTTCACGATCTCGCTCGAATTGTTTGCTTACAAAAATCGCGTTGTCAACTACTTGAGATAGTGTTAAACCTGCAGCCGGTGCAAGGCGTGACCGAAACGTGGGAGATAAACCGTCCCTTAAACCATCAATGACCTCGCGTTCAATCTCTTGAAGTTCGTAAACCGTAAGATCGTCGTCCGTATCTAACCGTTTCCTATTAATTATCGCGTCACGTATGTCCATTACGCGGTTAATATAATCCACTAATGATTCATCCCGTTTTTTAACAATTGCATCTAATTTTCCACGCAAATTATTTAAAGTTTCGGTGGGCGAGAAAACTCGTTTTAGTTTATCGACAAAATCACGTAAAGACTCAAATTTAAACTCTTCAATTAAATTAAATGTGCTATCGGTCATCTTAACTTTCAATAAATTAATTACGTCTTTTTCCATAAATTTAGGCGCTAGATTCGCAACACGTTTACAACTACGAATAAACTGTAATAAATTTGTTCCATCAAACGTCGGAACATTCGCGATTGCGTTCTTAATCGCGATCATTGTTAAACTATTATTATACGATTCCGTCGGGTTAGTTTTTGATTCACTTGTTACGTTATCTTGCGTCTCTTTTTCAGGTTTCGACACCGGCGTCGAGGAACGAAGGTTACGAAAACGTACACGCATTTCTTCTATGTCCTTATCTGTTTCATTATTTGTATGTGTTTGATCGAGAAATTTTGAAGTCACATCCGGCACGTCAGGAAATTTTACTGTTCTATCTCCGCTATTCGCGATTTTATCCGTGAAATATTTGTCGGATTCACACTGGCTCGTGTCCGCGGGACCGTCCGTCGGGTTAGTTTTTCGTAATTTTCGATTATCCACATTTTCTAGCACGGTTTTAAGATCGGCTTCAACATCGAGGCGACGTTTTGTTTCGTTTATCAATTCGCGAGCGGCGGCGTCGGCACGCGCTCGTTCAATTTCAAGTTGTAACGCGATATCCCTTTGAGTTTTTTCACATTCGGCTACGAGTTTTTCACGTTCTTCCAATTCACTTAAAAACTCAGCTAACTTAGCAGGATCCATATTTTTAAATTCTTCACTCATTATTCTCGTGAAAACTTGGTTAAATGAAGTCACAAAACGATTTATAAAAAAAAATCAAAAGTTACAGCTATAAAATAAGAATTTATTTAATCGATCTATCACGTTACGAGTATGCGCAAAAATAAAATGAAACACAACACGTCACGGCACTGTAAAGCTTGTATTTTACATAAAAAAATATAATTATATTATAATAATATTATAATGTTTATATAAAGAAAATGATTATTTTTTTATCTACAAAAAATTGCAATATGAATTTTAATAAATACTAAGATATGAAAGATTTTTTTTTTAAATTAATTGAAACTATTATATTAGTTACATTATATGAAAAAGGTAATGTAATTAACCATTTAAATATTTTCCAATCAAAAATACATAAAGAGAAAAAGGAAAAATTTATTATAAATAAAATAATTTTAATTTGTTGCAACTATTTGTGGTATAAGAGTTAATAATGAAAAAGAAAAACATACGTTTAAATTAACGTAAATCTTAGTTAGTCATATCACTGTATAAAACTTTAATTTAAATTAATGAGGATAAAAACAATTTATCGCTGATTCAGAAAAATGTAATTTTGTTACAAAAAAGAGGCAATGAATAGAAATTACTTAGCTTTCGATGAGGTCGATAAATATCCGAAACGCTGTCACCAGTTGTTATAGAAAGGATTCTCCGTTCGGAGCTTTCCCTCGCTATAATGATTTTTTTGGAAGGACCCGTGTGTCCTCGATCGACCTCCTTGGTGATGGGCAGGGAGCCACCAGATCAGCGTAGACGAGCTGTTAAAGAATTTTCGAATAGGCGCGGGAACCCCTGCGGATCCTTACGTTTTTTCCTCTTTTTCTAATAAAAGCAAAGATTTAAAATGACGAGTGGTAGGATAGTGGCTACAGGTATAAGGAGACTGATTGATGCAGATAAGAAATAAGAAGAGAGCGTGTAAATTTGAACTTGATTTAATTGATTATAATTAAACGTCTTTACTGTACCGAATGCGCCCGCGGACTGATAACGTCGCATGTACAAAAATCGCGACGAACACCTTCGAAACTCTGGTCCCACGGTAGGATCTAGACGCGAACTCAGCAATTGCCGAAAGAGGCTCGGATTCCTCGCTAGTCTATGCATTGTCAGCCCGGCGAGTTCCGTTCGTCAAGCAACGAAGCTGCACAGCTATATTTATCGTTTTATTCATTTTACACAAAAATTAATATATATATTCGTTACACAAAATATAATTAATACAAACTACAAAGAAAAATAAGCAAGCGTACATTTACTGATTTACTAGAACATTAAATTTAAACAATAATTTTTACTACAAATATGATCATACATAACATATATATATATATATATATATATATATATATATATATATATTTACCGTATTGATAAATGCTTGATATTATTATTAATGTTAAAAAAATAGTTATTAAATCGTAAATTTGTATGGAACTATACTCTGGTATAGAAATTATTGTGGATGAAATTAATTATGGACATAAACTTTATTAAAATATTTTTTAATTATACCTTTGAGCGTGAAAGAAAAAACACAATAGCGAATTAAAAAATAATATTTGATTATGAAGGATTTTGATAGTGTGTAGTCAGAAAAACGTATAAATATCGTGGTCCCACGAAGGCAGATAATGTGAATAATTTTATTCAAAAATCCAGAATCGAGTGAAATTGAAATTTAATCAAAACCACGCTTCGACGAGGTCGAAATTGATTCTAGGTCCATTCACCGACTCACGTGCGCACTCACACACCCAATTCCGATCGGTATAATACAATCATCGGCATCATCATCACGTGCCTCAGTATCTTTCAGTTTGTTGCATAATCTATCAGTAGTAGAAAAAACATCTCTCCTCGCTAGCGTACTTGGCTTCGCGCAGTTCTATATATATGGGATATTCCACATCGAGTGATTCGGACAAAAAATAAATATTGTTTTGAATAGTTTCTACCTGCAGGAAATCACTCGAACAAAGTAAAAGAAATTTTTTTTGGTTTTTATCTCATGTTGGTGCAATGTTACAGACAGTCCAAAAATTGAAATTATTCGAAAAATTAATTTTTTCAGCATTTTTAACTATTTTTAACTCAATAACTATCATGTTTTTGTTATTTATATTAAGTGGAGAAAATCTTGTAAATTTCAAGAGAAAAACTGTTAAAATTTTATAGACATGTTAAATACCAATTTTATTATACTTTAGTATTACAACGAAACTTTAAAAACAAAAAAAAGGAATGTACGATCAATTTAATGATCATTTTTAATAAAACAATGACATTTAATACATGCAAGTTCCATATAGCATGTTTTTAATTTTATTAAAAATGCCATAACTCGGATCAAAAACCTCGGCCACGAACCTGTCTGAGTCAAAGGAAAATTCTAACAGATAAAGATTCTTCTTATAAGATTTCTTTAAAATTAAGATCGTTAAAAGATAAAGATCCTTCTTTAAATTCATAAGATTTTTTCCATTCAACATAAATATAACAAAAATATGATAGTTATTTTGAGTTAAAAATAGTTAAAAATAGTTAAAAATGCTGAAAAAATTAATTTTGTTAAATAATTTCAATTTTTTGACTGTCCGTAACATTGCACCAACATGAGATAAAAACCCAAAAAAAATTTCTTTTACTTTGTTCAAGTGATTTCCTGCAGGTTACAAGTATTCAAAACAATATTTATTTTTTGGCCGTATCACTTGACGTCGAATCTTCCATATATATTATCCTGTACGCGTGTATACACCCATTAGAAATCCCAACCGCGAATAAATTTCATTTACATATATGTAATTGGCCATTAGTGTCGATGAACCTTGTTCGATCTATGCTGCCAAATAAGATGCCAGGTGTGGATCGATCGAACTAAGAATCTATGTATATATGACGAATTCAATATTGACCTTATAAAATACTATCTTAGAAAAATAACTAACAAGGTGAGTGTCACATCTCTGGGAACAAACAGATCTTTACCAATCTTTAGGATATGATTTTTCTACTAAAAATATGAAGAAAGCCGGATTATACATTGAGAAAAAAGTTGTAGTAAAAATGACAATAGTGATGAAATCACAGACTGTCAAAATGTAATAAATTACTATAAACTGCATAGTATAATTTACGTAACTTATGGTAAATATTACAATAATTGTATATAATTAAAATTAATAGACTTTTAGTAAATTTTACTACATATAGTACAGTAATTTATTTATTGCACATTTTAACAGTTTGTAATTTCATTACACTAAACATTTTACTAGAACTTTTTCCACAGTGCAGACTCTAACGCCTTATTTATGGAATTTATATAAGAAAATAACAAAAAATTTCGCAAAGAAAATATCTTCGTCTTTGGTTGCTTATAGCTTTGAAACGAATAGAGATATTCTCTCAAACTTAAATCCAAGAGAAAACTGAAATCGAGTAAATTCGATCTAAAAAAGAAGTTTAAATATCTTAAATTGGTCAAAAGTTACGAAAGGAAAATAGAAGTTAATTTGGCCTAAAAAATTAATAATTTCTTTAATTCAAAATTGCCATTAAAATATCGTTAAATTCTTATTTCATTCACAATTTTTGACCAAATTAAGATATTTGAACTTTTTGTTTAATTCGTTCTACTCAATCTCAGTGTATACAAAAGTTATGAGAAGAATAACGATATTTTTTATCATAATTATGAATGAAAAAAAATATTGATTTTTTAAAGTCATATTATCTTTTTATTCTTTTTTTTTTCGTAACTTCTGAACAAATCTAGGTTTTAAATTCAATCTATTCTATCTCAACTTTCTTCTGGACTTGATAGAATGTATATCTATTTGTCTCAGAATTAGAAGCAATCAAAATTGAAGATATTTTTTTTGCGAAATTTTTCGTCATTTGCTTATATAAAAAGGGCTTTCTTCATATTTTTATAATAGAAGTCATATATTAAAGTTTGGTAAAGATCCGTTTTCCCTGGAGATGTTACACTCTCCTTGTAAGTACACTCACAAAAATGGTTTCTTAATGCAAGCGGAATTCTTCTCAAATATCTGCCAAAATAAAATCCACTGTTATCATTTCCATATGTTAATCCAATCCATAATGTTAAATGATTCTTCTAAAATTTAAAGGATATGCTCTTTGTTTCACGAAATAATAAGAATCATTTAACATTAAGTGGATTTCATTTTGGCGGATAATTGAGAAGAATTCCGCTTGCATTAAAAAACCATTTTTGTGAGTGTATCTATCGTTATTGTGATGTTGCAAATCTTGATATTTATGTCTAATACATATCTGTACATCTACTCAACTAATATTTGTTAATTTAGGTATTTTCTAATTTTTTTTACCGACACATATTGTTACGTGGGTTGGCCTAATTCCCCTCTTCCTAGGTGAAGAAAGGTAAGAGACTTAGTAACAAGATTCAAATGAATAGTGATCTATTTATTAACTGACAATTATACATGGACCTCCGAATCAACCGCGTGAATCTAACTTGAATCAACCGAATGGAACGGAACCTCGCCCTTCGCAAGGATCGGGATTATATACCCGTTGATGTGTCAACGTTATCCGTCATCTAAGATAGTTGCGGATCATCTAGTACGTTGCGTACACTCATATATGTACGTGACAATATATATTGTATAATCGTGCTCGAATTTTACTTTCAAATGAATTTTATGCGGTTCATATTTCGGATACGAGTGGTAAGATAATTAAATGAACACCTAAGCAAGTTATTTAAAAACGCATATCCCACATCTTAAATTTAACATTTTATTTGAAATATCCTATACGATTACAATTTCGTAAAAAGTAAGTGTAATATATTTCCGACGTGAAAATTCCACTTTTCTTAGAATATTTCCGCACGAAACTCGAGTCCTATAACGATATCTTTTAATATACCGTATTTTTAAGAGTCTCTTAATTTAATGGTTACATATATTTATTATCCAACGATTATATATTATTTTTCGGTATTCCCCTTATACTTCGCATCGATATATATATATACATGTATATACAATGTCATATATCCATAAGTTCAAAACGAATGAAATTAATTAGAGACGCGATCTTTATCTCGATGTTTACACTATACTGCGTTTCCCAAAACTAAATATACTGTACCTTTTGCCGGTATAAGTACTGAGTTAATTAACATATTTCCGCGTCTGTAGGTGTCTAGGTCCGATATTTACGATCATTTGTTGAAATCGTTGGGAACCAACTTGCTGACATTGATTGGAAGATGTTTTAGGTATATATAATCGGGAAATTGCCACGTGCTGAACGAACTCTGTTCTAATACTAATCCGCGAATTTCTCATAGACCTTTTTTTTTAGAGGAATTCATCTTGAATGTGACTCAAACGGAAAATCTGCTTGACTTTGTAAAATGATTCGTTTTATAATCAAGCGGATTTTTCTAAATTAATTGGAATTATTGTTTTGAAAATAAAAGTGGAAAATTAATCTGAAAAATTAAGATCGAGCATATTACTCTTGAGTGTAAAAGAATCATTTTAGAGCAAGCATAGTTTCCGTTTGAGTCATATTTTAGAAGAATTTCTACGAGACTAGGAATCTATTTTTGTTCAGTGTTTACTATACCAATATAATTTTTATCAAATCTGATGATCATTTATGATCAAATATAAAAGTTATTGTACTTCTGGACCATTCTATAACAACACTGAAAAAAATGTATTTCTGATCTAAGCGGAATTCTTGTTGAATACACCACACTGAGAGAAACCTTATTGTACTTAAATATCAGTACAACTGTTTAGCACTAAAAATTGCTACGTAACATAGTAAATTTTAATACAAACATAGTAATTTTTCATACATAAAGTAGCAAAATATACAATACTCATAGTGATTTTTGCTATAATTATATCAAAAAATATGATAGATCAAGTCTGTGCATTCCGTTCAATGGTCCATACTAATTTTTAGAACATTTCTCTCCGTGCACAAGAAGAAAATCTGTTTGTTCCAATGTGATTATTCTGTAATCAAACGGATTTTTCTTTAATCAAACAGAATGTTCTTTTTTGTAAAAAATGAGATCTAAAATCAATAAGATTCCTCTTGATTCTAGAGGATCAACCGGATTTTCTTGTTGAGGCATATATTTAAGAACAATTCCGCTTAGATAAAAAATCTATTTTTTTCAGTGAATCACGCGCCTGACCGAGTTATATATATAACTCTGATGCAAATATTACTTTTTGACAGGAACTTCCGAAATTATCATTGTTTTCTAAGTATACCAATTCAAATTTTTTTTTTAAGAATATATTCACAAATAAATGCTCTTTACGCAGCTACATTGAAAAAAATAGTTTCTTATAATTCAAATAGAATTTTTGTTGAATATGACCCAATAAGATTGACATTAAATGAATCCTTTATAATCAAACTGTATCCTCCTTATATCCAAAACAAGGACGGTTGATTTGAACAGATCAATATACAGGATCAACCATATTCTTTTAAATTGTAGAAGATTCATTAAGTATCAACCAGATTTCTTCTTGGGTCATATTTAACAATAATTCCACTTGAAGTAACAAATTATTTTTTTCAGAGCAGTCTTGTTATTTGGATATAGTTCTTATTAAGTTATCATTTCTCGTCATGTACACATTTTACATAGAATTTATTTATTTGTGATGAACTTTGCGACGTACACGTTTAGATAATTGTTTATATTGATAATTACACAAATATTGCAAATCTTTCAACACATTTTTCAATAAATAATGATGTAAAATAGGAAGTTAATAAAATAACTTTATGTTTAAATAAGTTTTAGATCTTTATTTAGATTAACAACAAACATACATCTTTGCTGCGATAAATTGATAGAATTTAAAAAAAAAAATTTCCTTACTGAGAGTCCAAACTGGAGATCGAGAACGAAACGCCTGTAAAATTATTTTAAAAAAGCAGTAACTCTGGAAAATTTCACTAACCATATATAGTGGACGATGAGTTAAATGAACCTTCTTTATTGCAAAGATAAAGATTTTAGTTCGTTAAGACCGATAAATATATATTATACACATATATGATATTGATTTTTCTTTTTTACGAGCTCAATAAATTTTTCTGAGATACGTATATATAACCTTATTTACCACAATATCTAATAAGATTATATAATGCAAAACACTAAAAAAAAAATTAGATATATCTTAATTATATATATACGAGAGTGCATCGTGTAACAATTAGACGAAAAGTCAAAATGTTTACAACCGACCTTGTCCGATATATTAAAAATCGTTGAAGATCGGAGTGGATGTGTACGAGGGGTACACGTATAGCGAACCCATATGAGAGACGATCGAGGAAGGTGCGTAAGGTCGAAGGAGGAATGAGTATACGAAGTAGAGGATGAGGCCCCCCTTACGGTAATGGTGGGACAAGGCCCCGTACGGTGGGAGGATTTCTATATAAACGAGGGAGAAGGTACCCGTCTCTCCATAAGCACCGAGTTTGTTATAACCGAGTCCTCTCGAATCTCCCGAACGAATTGCTTGTGCAAGGTGAGTGTCGACTGGCTCTCGGCGCATCTCTCACATTTCTAATATTTTTCTAACCTCTGTGCCTCTCTACGCTTTTCTCCAAGATATATATATATACACATATACTCGATAATATAAAAGTGAAGTCGTGCCCAAAGTGTGTGCGAGGAGCGATTCGTATACATATACCGTATATATATACTCAACCTATATATTGCCTTCGAACGCGTTCAAGAAGCTTTTACTTTTCATTCTGTATGACAGTGAAATCGAGTTTTTTTTTTGAGGAGCCGTTCGAATCGTCTTTGTTATACCGATTATTTGTATATATATAGTGACTAGTTGTATTAACTATTTTATTTCGAATGAATTTCGATTATGAAATTATTTATGCGAACATAAAGTTATTTGAAGATTATTGATAATTCTCCGTGTAAAACGTATAGATGTATATCTATCGTTTCGTCGGTATTTATAACACTTTTCGAACATGAATTAATTTAGAATTTTTTTTATTTTTATTTATTATTTTATCACCACGATTGTTTTTATTTATAGAATTGAATTAGTAACATCTTATTAATCGATAAATACTAATGTAACAGTTTTTAACTAATACTTTTAATAATTAACGTTATAATTCTTTTAATTAAAATTTTTCATCTAATACGTATACATTACATAATGTGTATTCAGGTCTAAAATGGTTAAATTTCAAGCGGTTATTATTTACGTAAGCAAAGGAGACGCTATACAAATTTTTAATAAAATTAAATCATCTCGATAGATTTGTAGATCATTTGATAAATCGTTCATAAAAGATCCTATAATTTTTTAATACTGTTATCGATGTCCAAATTATATCAAATTAAATTCTTTTCATTTCTTTTTTGGATATTTTAACTGTGTACGTTTGAAATATTTGTGCGATAGCGCATTACAATTTGTTAATATAAATACAGTTCAACATTAGCATCTTCGTCTTTTATTTTCATCTTCATACTGCATCGTAGGTAGTTGCTAAAGATGCAATACTGATATAACTTTTCTTTATATTCTACTTACCAAGTTGCGTTTATACAACATTTTTAAGTGTTGATACATTCCGAACATTTTTACGATTGGATGTTTGCATTAGTTTCGTAACTACGAGTTTTACAATGTTTATTTATATTTCTTTTTGAGATCTCAATGGTTTTTCAGCGGTACACTGAAAAAAATAGATTTTTTATCTAAGCGGAATTTATTTTTTTGCTCCAATGTGATTGCTCTATAATCGACCAGAATGTTCTTTTTGTGTAAGAAATGAGATAGTACAAATCAAAAAGATCGATATTCTAAGATCGATCAGATTTCCTCGTGATTATAAAGGAATCGTATTGGACCAACTGGATTTTCTTTTTGGGATACATTCAAAACACTATTTTTTTTGGAAATTTTCTATTTAAATGTATATTTTATATGATATTTAACAATTCATTTCATTCGAAGAAAGTATCCAAGAATAAATTAGAAAAAAGTAAAATACAAGTAATTACCCGAATACTTTTCTATTTTAGAAAAAAAATTTACATCATTTTAAATCGAAAGATTTTCTAATTTTCGTTCAAAAATCGTCCCATCTTTATTTTTGATAATTAATGCTAGTAATGTTTAGTATAATATCATTTGAAAGATAAAGAAATATCCTGTATTATTCTTTTTTTAAATTATTCTACGATATTTTCTTCGAGAATTGTTGATTCTTAAATATCAGATAAATATACACATTTAAATGGAAAATTCACAAATGATCCTAATCTTATACGGACGGTACTGTAAATATTGAAAGAAAACTATATTAAAAATCTTAATTTCCTTCATAACAATCACATCCGGGAACATAGTAACGCACACACTCAGAAAATTGTATTCTTGTCACTAGCGGATTGTCATATCAAATACGGTTCAAAAAGAAAATCCACTCGATATTAGACGATTCTTCTATTACCAAGTAAATTCCATTAAAATCAAGATCTCACTTTTCCAAATAGAAATCAAATTTTCTAAGTTACAGAAGAATCGTTTAATATCAATAGGATCACTTTTTGAGTCCTATTTAAGACGACAGTCCTGTAATCACAAGAATACATTTTTGTGAGTTTGCAGTAATGTGATTGTTCAAACAAAATAATAATTTTTATTGGTTTCTAACCTAACTTAGATTTATTTAAATGAAATTAACAAGTCCAAAATTGAATATATAGAGGTGTATTAACGTTCTATTTTGTAACATCCGTTACAGATGATACTGGTACCGCTGCTCGTAGTGGCGTTGGCGACAATCGCGAGTGCCGCGATCAGCGAGGTGCGACCCCACAGCAATCGGCCAGGCCGATTCCTCTCCCTTCCAGTGCCACAGAAATGTGCCAACAGTAAGTATTTACTTAACAACAAAAATTAATTCGATCTTTGCGAATTAAAACTTAATTTTAAATTAAGGATGGCTCATTTTTTTTCTCTTTGTCCACTATGATTCGTAAAATTTCCCAGTGTATGAACTTTTCAATTCATATTACACGTTCAATTATAAACAAATATTGGAAATGTACACTAATTTTTTTTCATTTATACCCTAACGTAACGTTAAATTAATGACATAAAATAATCAATTAACGGATAAACATTTTTTTTTGGATTTTCGTAGTTGTTATTTGATGCATAAATCGTAGCGAAGCATAATATTGATTTTTTTTCTACACAGCTTCAGATACATTCTTCCAAATCCTGTCGGAAAAATAGACCTATATAATTTTAAAAAAGTTATAATTGTTCAATTTTAAAATGTGCAAGAAATTTTTATTACTTTCTTTTATTAATTACTTATTTTTTTCACGAGAAAAATTATTTTCAATTTCTTCTGTTCGTGAAAAAAAAATCATCGATCGCTATATTTTTTTCATCGCTATAGTCAAAAAATTTGATTTCAATAAAAAATTACGAGAAAATAGTTAATTTTAGTCAATTTTCGTTATTTTGTTTTCGTAAATTTTCATTGAAATCAAATTTTTGGACTATCTAAAAATTTAAGGATGCACATACTTATTATTGATCGATACATCATTACCTTTTATTACAAATCATACTCAACAAATAAAGTAACATTCAAAGAAAAACCTATATTAAAAACTCGATATCGCCATTAATCGCAAAGATAGAACAATCCAAGAAAAAAATTTAAATAAACACATGTATATATATAAGAATCGTACGTTCCGTTTTTTTTTCTCACAATTTTAATGATAATGAATGATCAGTTGAGCAGTCATTGTAATTCTCATTTCTATGTTAAATTGAATGGAAGAAGGCCGAAGAGCGGTGCATACGAGTATTATAGTTCAATGTTTCTTTCAATGATTAGTAGACGATAAGAGTTAAAACAACTCGCATGCACGTTCGCAACAATATACTATTGCTTTTACCTCCGACGATTTAAATCAAAGTTTTTTTTTTTTTTTTTTTACATAACTTACATACATATAATATACACCCATACGCACGTAACACGTACACACACATATTAAATATAATAATAATATACATGTATAGAAATATGAATTAAAAAACGCGCAAATAATATATATTATAATAATTAATCATCGAGATAAAAAGAAACCCATATATTTATACGCATCTCTCGATCGTTTGCATCTATATATATATATATATATATATATATATATACAAAAGGAAAAAAAATAAAACATATTTCTTCATTGATTGGACTTGCACAGCCTACGGATGTTTTAGAAATGAGGAATCTTTAGCTTGTGTATATGTATGTATATAATCGCGGAGGACGATCCCTTGTTGCTTTTCTCATATATAATCCATTCTCACTTTCAATCCGCTTGAGAATCATCCGCGGAGCATCACGCGCGAGCCGTAAATTATTGCTGCATGCACACACACACACACACATGTAGAAATTCTGTAATGCCGCTCCGGCGATGAATAAAGATAGCCACTGTAATTGCCTTGCTTTACAATTCGCTTATAAATTAATTGTTGAACAATTGGTGCCGACTAATTGAACGACCTTATTTTAAGCGACAAAGTACCCTATACGATGTAACCTCCATGTGTGTGTGTGTGTGTGTAATGATATAATTCATTGTGTGCAGTTATAACGACCACACGTTCGTTAAGGAACTTGGTGAACCGTAATTTATTGCGATACTTATAGAAATTTCTGAGAATTTTCGAGTCCGCGAGTTTATTGTTCTTTATGTAGTTGTTTTAGGGGGACTTTTTTTTGTTATCGATATTTAAAGTGTACATTGAAAATAAAAAGTTGTAGATAAAAATGGTGATAGTGTCTAGTAATGGAATTACGGACCGTCAAAATGCCATATAAATTATTATGCTGGATAGTAAAGATTTACGGAACTTGTTGGTGAATATTAAAGAAATTTTAGTGAAAATTATTAGACTTTTAGTAAATGTTAAAATGTCAAAATTCAATAAATTTCTATACTGTATAATATATAATGTAATATTTACTACACTGAGAAAGATATGGTACATTAAAAAATTACTATATTATTATGTAGTAACGTAGGGATTATCATAATTTTAACTATGTCTTGTATAGCGAATATTAGCGTGTATATATCGTATTTCTTATTAGAATTTATAACAACAATTATTACTATATAATATAGTAAATATTGTGATAACATAAATATAAGCAAAATATTAATTTGATAACTATTAAATACCCTAGTTTTTTCTTTAATTTACGCTATTAAATAGGTATTTTTCTTATGTAGTTTAAAGTATTGAATGAAACGCTTTTTAACACTGTAATCGCTCAATTTTTAGATTCATATGTTAAAACACATTTTTTTCGGCTATCAATGTTAGTTAAAATTTAATTCTAGTTTTATGCAAGCTTCTAAATAGTCGTACGCAAAAAACCTAACCAACAAATTTAAAAGTTATATTTTGAATTAAGACTTGTTAAAAAAAGATAATAAAAAATATTGACAAATTTTTTAAGTACTTTGGGTTTACTAAATTAAAATAAAATTCCACGTTGATTTGTTTAATCTAACTAGATAACTACTTCTTAATAATATTTCAATTTCAATTTATTCAATTAGAAAAAATACACTAAATAAGCATGTCCTGCTAAAGAAAACATTCTATTCCTGTGCGCAGATCTGTTTAACTTATATATTAAAAATACAAAAATTAACTTAAAAACTATAAAAATTAAAATATACAAATTCAGGTTATAACAAAATATAAAGATAATTGTGTAATTAAACATTTCTTCTCAGAATTATGTGTGTTTAGTGTCGATGAATATTTATATTTTTATTTTTATTTTGACACTATATATATTTTGTTTATTTAATATAGTATTAAAACTATACATATATATTTTATAGCCAATAACTAGAATTTTATCTATTTTAAATGTTTATTCTATATATTTTTTAATAAAATATATAGAATCTATGTAACTCTGGATATAAATAAATAAATAAATAAATAAATTTTTATAAAATATAGTAATTTTTACTATTATACCATTTTTCTCTGTGTAAAAGTCTATTATTTTGGACTAAAATTATTGTAATATTCACCGTAAGTTCTGTAAATTTTACTACACTGTAGAAATAATTTATTGGATTTTGACAGTCTGTAATTTCATTACTGTCATTTTTACTACAACTTTTTTCTCAGTGTATGGCTCGGTTCGCTCGGTTTATGAGCGCGACGGGTTTATGCAATTAAAAATCAGCTATGCATCGATATTGTTCAGGCTTTATTAATTTGTATATTCGTCCTCGATTCTTTAAAAATTATATTTCAGATATATTTAATCTTTATTTTCGTTATAAATACTTTAGGTCACACTTTACATATACGTTTCATTTTATTTTGAGTATTAACGTTTCGTACATACTTATAAATATCCTTATATATAAGAGATTTTCAAAAAAATGTCTGTGTAGTAATAAAAAATGAAATATTTTTCATCGAAATGTCAAATTATTTTTTTAAGATATATTTCTTTCCATTTATTGAACGTATTGGCGAACAGAGGGTTTTCGAATCGGCATATATCAAAAATGCGAAAATTACTGCGCTTCAAAGATATTAAATAATATATGAAAAAATTATCAGACTATTTAGAAAAACGTTTAAAAAAATAAATAAGTTTGTTAAAAGGTATTAGAAAAATTGCAAAAACGCATTGAAATCTATAACTATACCATATAAACAAACTGGCACACACATGATATATCTTTTAGTCTAATTGTACAATACTTTCAGGTATATCAATAAGTTAAGCAACTCGATCCGACGTTATTAATATAAAATATTGCAAATTAACACCATATTTTTCGTGTGTACGTCAGTTTTCAAAATAATAATCCAATCCGCTGGAAAACGTTATTGCATCGTGAAGAAATAGGCTAACAAAGTTCGAAAGGTGATTCGAATGAGTCTTCGGAGGTTAATCCTATATATATTATACAAGATGTGTATACTTGCGCGTCAAATTTTAGATAGCGATCGTATATACGTCTGTGTATTTCTCGTAAAATTAAATATCATATATATTATTTAAAACTAAGGACTATAAGAATTACGAGTTCTAATAAATTTTGATAATATTTTTTGATAATGATTATATATTTAGATACATAAGGACTTTTAATAACGTCGTAAACACTAAAAATGTATATTATAAAACCGCGAGAATGTATAGATCAAACGCATAAAATTCTCAAACAGTATAATATAATTTTTTTTGATAAATTTTCATCGAATTTATTGTTTGCATCTCCATTAAATTTCGTAATGTATATATCCAATGCGGACAGTCGTAAAAACTAAACTCATCGGTCGGTGGTACATACATCGCCTCCCGTTTTGAATATACAATTTTAATATTCATTGACTCCGACGGTGAATATAATTTTATTAACTATCTATCCGCGCATATTCCCCTATATATACCAAGAACTATCAAAAGACGTCATCGCGCGCTTCAAAGTCGTATAGGAGGGTCATCGATCGATTCTCAAACGTAAAATGCAAGACTCGGTGTATTTGTGTGTGTTATACTAATGTTGTGCAAGCAGATTCTTCACTTATGTGCGCGCGGGGAAAACGTATAATATCGTCTTTCTTTCTCTGCACTTTCTCGGACGGAGGAGCGCGCGCTCGTGTGTATATGTGTGTGTGTGTACTCGAATATTTATGACGCGTCTTTTAGGATTTCTCTTCCGCAAACAACCCCCTCATATATATATGTTGTACGCACATATTTGTAAATGGACCTGTATATATATATATATAGTATACACTTTCGACATATTTTACGACTTGCGAAAACGCGTGGAATTTTGAACCGCTGCTGCGGTTTATTGTTTTTTCGCGCAACTGGCTTTTAATTGATTGATTTTAACGAGGTATTGACGGAGTCACGTGTGGTACGTTATTATTGAAAACGCGGTAGTAATTGGAATATTTAACTAAATTTATTTATTTATTTATTAATTTATTTATTTATTTTATTTATTTTATTTATTTTATTTATTTTATTTATTTATTATTTATTTATTTATTTTATTTATTTAATTTATTTTATTTATTTTATTTATTTTATTTATGTGATTTATTTGCACACTGCACCTGTACACAAGACCCGACAAAACTTAACACTATAACCTAATACTAATTTAACCTAATAACTATAACTACGTATAATAAATATTATACAAATATAATAATAAATATTATAATAAATATTATTACGAGTTCTGTAACTTAACCAGTATAACTAGTATAACTCTTTAAAATTTTTTTTTTTATCTTTTTCAAAAATTTTAAAAATATTACTCTATTTCTACTATAACTGTACACCATAATTCTATTGACACAACTATAACGTGTCAACCGTACAACTTCGCACACATATAATCCTAAAAAAAAGTCTAAAAAATAAGAATGTTCATATACACTCTCCACTAAAAATGTAATTCGATGTTAAAATGATACTCGACGATGAAGTTGTAACGACGGTCAAAGGTTGCCCAGAGAAGTAGGTTAAACCAAGTTTCTACCATTGTTACACGTTAATAAAATTGAAATTAACTTGGTATACACATTGGAGTTTAGACGGAGGTAGCTAAAAGACCTGCCGTCCATTAATAATATACATTGGACACGGGCTCGATTTTCGTCAGAACGATTTATTTAATCACACCTTTACGACGCTCGAAAGTTCCGCGCGGTAGAAAGCAAATGTGCTAATGACGGATAAGTATATACAAAAGTAAATTAGTAGTTGATGGGCATTGGAGCGATGAAAGTGAAAAATTAAATAAATTATTGTCTTATATATATATATATACATTCTTTCTCCAGTTCACGGGTTCATTCGAAACACGCGGATAAACCAAACTTCCGTGACGAAATGATAATTAAACGCTGTACGTCTTTATAATTGGTCAAAAACAAAATTAATTAAATCAATATAATGACGTAACGACTCGATCATTGGGTATATGTATGTAATGGTTCGCGTGTAATTAGAAACAAAAATTATATTTATATGGAAAAAGAAAGAATAATTTATTTGGCTTATATTAATTTTGTAACGTTGAAAATAAAAAATCGTGAATATAAATATATAGTGTGAATTTAAAGTGACAATGTACATTTACGAGTGTAATTAATCATTACAAAATATTGTAATATAAACTTTATATAAATATAACGTTTATTGTTAAGATTACAATAATTTATTTACTTCAAATGTTTAAAATGTGTTAAATTTCCTTGAGAATAAAATTTTTTTATCCAAGGTGTAGTGCATAGTATCTGAAACAGAGAACATCATATGCAGTTTAAATAAATAATTATAATATTATAGTATATTACATTGGACATATTTCTATTCATACTAACAATTTCGTGTTTATAAAAAAAATATATTATTAAATAATTAATTTTTTTATGCCAAAATAATAATGTTCATACGAATTTTATTTTTTAATAAATTATTTTTCATATAATATACAAAAAACTGTTAAAATACAAAATAAACCTGTGTAAAGAATAATCATAGAAAATTTTACACCGAATACTGATTATACATTTTTCTGCACACAACTTTGGTTTAAATCATTCTGTATTGTTAAAAATTACCAGAAAAGTTTTTCATCATAAAGTTAAAAAACAAAAAAAAATATTTTTGACCGAACTCTAATATTATTATATATTTAAATAACAATATCTATTTTTTGCACCAAAACCCATACATACACAGGTACTAAATTAATTAATCAACCTTTCTCCAAAATATTAAATATTTATTTCAATTGCACTTTTGAAACTGTTTGCTTATAATAATAAAGAAAAATTGTCTGCACCGAAAATAATAACCCTCTTTTTGTGTATTCAATTATCCAATATTTTTCGTACATTATCATCGTAAACTATCAGATTTTATCAAATGGCATAAAAATGTAATTAACATTTAATTTTAATTTAAATGTATTTAAATATTTTTTCCTCGGTCAATAAGTAACCAATTATGCCACTCCATTAAAAAGTACATCAATATTTTACATACACTGATATATGTTAAATGCATTTTAACGCCTCAATTGTGAATTCGAATCGTTCGTAAAAAAAAAAGTGGTTAAACGATTTTGAAACAGAAGAAAAACTATAAAAAATTCGCACCTACGTGAAATGTAAATTTATTAAAATTCTACTCTTCCGAGTCACTTAATCTCCACCTTATACATATGTATTTATAAAAAAAAAGACAAACTATACATATTGTACTAATCTGAAAATAAATATACCGTTACATCACAGTAAAATTCGTTATTTCTATAATATTTTAAGCAATCGCGTTGTTTCTATCATTCATCCGAATGCATATTGGTGTAGGTCCATTAAAACAGTCATATATACATTTATATATATAGAGAAACTTTTCCTCAATAAGTAACTAAGTAATAATTTAGATGCAAATAATAAAATTTTGTCGCGCTAAGCTTTCTCGAGAAAATACGAGTGAATCCTCTCTACACATGCATATATATACACACACACGCGCGCGCGCACATATGTACATATATATGTGTATCGAAAAAAATTGAAGCGTTTTCGCGACTTTCTTTCGAGGCGGGGTCGTGCAGCGCGGAAAAAGTCGTGAGAGATCTCGAAGCGTGGGAGTAGCTGCAAAAGCTTATTAGGTATACCTTACACACACACACACACACATATATATACCCGTACCTCGAAAGTATACATGTAACGATCGTGTCACTGTTACGTAAACGAACGCGACCTCGCGCGGCACACGGTTTTGACACCTCGAGAGATCGGTACAGCGAAAGAAAAAAAAAAGGATAGGCTCCTCGTGCAGACAAGCCATTTCTTTTTCTTTTTCTTGTTTTTTTTTTTTCGTCAGGAGCTGTTAATCGTGCGTGAGGCGTTACGACGTCGTATCGCGGACTTTTCCACACGTGGGAAGATTTCGCGGCGAGACGAACGGGACGAAATCGTGGGATTGATCGAGAGTAAAAAAAAAGAGAGAGAGAGATGGTTACGAGTGTATACAGACTTCTCGTTGCGACGATTTATCCTTTGACGCGTTCCTCTCTCGCTCTATTATATACGTATACTCCTGCGCGCACAGTCAAATTTATGAGATGAACGTGCGCCGCGCTATCCGCGTAATTTATAACTCGATCCTCTTTATAATACATCGTATACGCTCAAATATATATATTTTTTTTTACGTTTGTTTACTATATAAAGCTACCACAGAGATATCATTAAACGTATACATATAAAAACTATATGAACGTCATTTTTTTTTTAACTGACATGGATATATATAAAATGTATTATTATTTCCTTATGCGCCAGGAGGAAAGAATGGAAAGCCATTGTAGTATATATATATGTATATTTTAAAATATTTCAGCGGAAAGGTGGAGATTTCTATAAAAAGTTTCACATTTTAATATTCACGTGCGCAAGGAAAATTTAAACGGTCGGTTATTTGTTTTTTGTTTCTTTTTCTTTTTTTTCCCCTCTTTATTAGCATAAATATAACTCCATGTATAAATTACACTCGAACGCTTGACAAAATCGGGTTGAACGAGGAGAAAAAAAAACTGCAACATTGATGCTTCCAGGAAAGAAAGTGCGGTTCGTGACGTGAGAAAGACGGTTAAAAGTGGTGATTCTTAATTACGTAACTTATATATATATATAATGTGTGTGTGTGTGTATGTATGTTTAAGAGATACATATATGTACATGTATACCACGTATATATACCCTCATTGATCAATCATCGATCCGGATCGTCTTGAAACGTAAACATATACGCTTTTAAACGTATTATATACAATTATATATTAATCAACCGTTATTTATAATCTCCAATTACTACCTATCAATGTGATTTACATTATTATAATATATGAATTAAATATACCGATCGTTGATAAATTGAATTTAGGAATTTTAATTTATAAGTATTGTACGTTTTTAAAATCGTTGCAAGAATGTAATGTGGCAGACGATTGCTCGTTCGGATTTAACTTAAGTGTCTATAATAAGTAACTCTTTAAAATCACGTTCCACCGTGTATATCCGAAATGATAAAAAATATATACGTTTCACTTGGAAGTCATAAAAAAAAGTAATAATTAATAAACGTTATATAAAAGAGCTCCGATCGCTAAACAGTACAAGGTGTAGCATCGTTAAAAGTATATTAAATTTTAAGCGCCCCAAAGGCTATATATGTATGTATGTATATAAGTATATAAACCGACTGATGCAACGAACTCGTGAGAATTTCACAAGACGCGCGTGACAATTCCTTTTGTACAGGAACGCGCGTAGAGTGAACGATAAGCGAATTCTCGAGCAGTTTGAAAATGAAAAAAAAAAAAAAGATCGGCACATATATAGGAGAGGCGCCGCGAGAGTATTGCGGAATGGCACGTAGGCGCCAATGGACTCTCATAATACCTCTAACAAACCGAACGAACGTTGAAGTATCGGTATGTGCGTCTATACAAATTGGTACGCGTGATATATGTATTTATCCAGTGGAAAAAAAATGTTTAAATAATTTTTAGAAAATTTTATGAACTTTTGTGGCTGAAGGGATGTTTTTGGATTTTCAATGAAATTTGGTAAAAGTTATTGGATATATTGTTGAAAATTATTAACAGTTATATCAAAGTTTACTTAAGGGGTTGTTGGACTCGGAAAATGGTCATTTATTAGTTTATTAATTTTTTGAAAAACCTTAATATACCCAAATTTTCCCAGATTTTTATAATCCATAATAATTACCGACCAACAATTGTTTACTCAACTGTTATTAACAAAAATGATTTTTTCTTATAAAAGAAAAATCAAAAAGTCTAACCATTCCTTAAGTTTTAAGCTATCCGTATGAAATTTGTTTAGATTTTTAATTCAATATTTTCGATATAATTTTTGGGTTGAAAGGTGCAGATTCCTGTAATTTGGGTCCGACTTCTCGTTAAGGAGATCAGACACTGTTTCACCTATAATATTCATAAAAGTTAAAAAATTTCAATTAACAGTTTAATTCATTGTAATACAAAATATGTTAATGTACATAAATTAAGATATGGTTTTTGTAAACATTTTAAAATTTTGATTAGGAAAATTGTCAACATCGAACCATCAGAATCCTTGATTCATCGAAGGACCCAAAATTAGCATTCGTTTGTTTTGATCTTTCATTTGACTGAAATTTTGAGGTAACTTTCTCTAAATTCATTGTTAGAAACCAAGTGCAACAGAAATTATAAAATATTTCTCAATTTTATTGAAAGCAATATTTTTAACAAAATTTTGTTAAAAAATTCCATATAATCAAATTTTTTTTGTTAATAACGTTAAATTTATATTATTATTCTTTTCTATTTATTTTCTAACAATTAATTTAGAGAAACTCTCCTCAAAATATCAGCCAAATCTAATGAAAAATAAAAAATAAGCATTACGGTAAGTGAGTACAAACACTAATTTTGGGTCCTCCAATGAACCAAGAATACCGATATTTCTATTTTGTCGATTTTTTTAAACCAAAATTTCAAAATGTTTGCAAGAACAGTATCTTAATTTAGATACATTAATTGACATATTCTGTATTACAGCGAATTAAGATTTTAAATAATATTGTTTATTTTAATGAATTTCACAGATGAAACAGTCTCTGACCCGCTAAACTAAAACCAGAGAAACTTTAAATATATTTGTAAAGTATATTCGACAATTTTTTTAGAAAGGTTTTGAAACTTTTATTAACTTTTAATGATCATCAATAATTTATACTCTCGTCTTTGTAATTGTTAATAACTTTTAATTTACATAATAAACATTTACTAATCTATACCCCAACGTTTAATATCTATTAATTATCTTTATGTCCTGTTCGATATCTGCCCTTTGTAAATGTTATTAAACTTTCTAATTAAATTTTTAAACGTAATTAAAAATTATCGAAAGTAATTTAAATTTATTTAAAGATTTTTTCTTTACTCGGGTTTAACTCCGTAGATTATACATCGTTATAGATTATATATAGTGTTACGTTAATTTATGGATATTTTTCAAGATATATTACCGTTACATACATTAACGCGTTCGATGCAATGAAGTCTGCGTTGACGTACGTGTCGCGAGAAACTCGAAACGGAAGATACTTGATGATAACCTATATGCAAAGACATTACAAATTTATTTCCACATTACACATTTATTACGGTAGAAACATGTAAGCTTATTTGTATTCGTATTATGTATAGTCATACATATATAAGTATTGATGACATAAGTAAATTTTTAGATATTGCAGGCTTGTAATAAAAATTATATATACTTACTCAATTTCTTTAAATTCTGAAAATATAAGTGCTTCGGGAAGACATAAACTATGCGTTTAATAATTAATTATATACGTATTATTGAAATTATACTTGTTTATATTTTAAGATTTCTTTTTTAAACATTTCAATTTATCGATACGTTAAGCACATGAATGCTAATATCAAATGTATATATATATCACTTGACAGTAATTAATTATATATCGAGATAAATTAAAAGTATGACGTTGTTTAGAACTCACTGTCTTAAACCATTGCGTTTTACCTATACGTGTGTAATTAAAAATTTCACATTCTTACACCTCTGCGTCAATAAATTAAATATATGAATATACAATTTTCGAAGGTATATACTATAAGAGTGTATTTTAAAAGTAAAAACAAAAATGTCGGTACAAGTGTAGTACATTGTATATATATTACTTTTAAGATAACCGTTACAATGACGAAAGCAGTTTTTTTTAATATATATAATGACCGTGCGATTACCGCGATTTATCGAAGCGCGAGGAATCGCTAATTGGTGGGATCGTATATATATGTATAAGTACGGATTAATCATCGCAAGCGTTAATTGGACTCCCAAGCGGAAATCGCGCGTGGACACTCTAGAAAACTCATGGTTATATATATATATATACAGGGTGTCCGCGAGCTCCCTTCGCAGTGAGGACGGTGTGCACCAAAAATATTTGTATGTTACTACTTTAATTATAACTATAGTTGTTGCTTTAGCAGTAACAGAGAAACTCTTTTAGTATGTTACTAATATAGTAACTACTATAGTTATAACTATTTTTTAAACTTAAATTTTAGAAAATATTTTAGTAATAACTATAGTAATTACTATTTCTATTATTTTAGTAACATTGATATTAGTATTAACTTTAGTAATTACTATAGTTAAAACTAAAAAAAAAAAACTATTTTTCTTTGCCCTGAAGCAGGCCGATTTTACGAGCATAGGGTAACCAACGCTAGATGCTAAATGTTAAGTAATTCTTGTAAGATATTCTAAATATTAGTATTAGATTAGTTTTAATTAATTCACCTATCCTAGTTATAACCTATAAAATAGATGTTCTTAACCTCAAACCATTAAACTATTAAAATAACGTCAATAATCTCAACATTTCAAAATTAATAAAACACCTTATTTTTAATATTTAACACACATACTTTTAACCCCAAATTATTAAAATGATAAAACTACCCTCAACATTTGAAAATTAATAGAAACTTGTTATAACGTTTAAAATATAAATACAATGGTTAAAACCTATAAAATAAAAACTCTTAACCTCAAATCTTTAAAAACATTAATATACCGTAAAAAATATTAAAGAAATAACAGAAACATTTTAGGTGCAACCAATAAAATAGATGTTTCTAACCTCAAATCGTTAAAAATATTCAAACATCCTAAAAAATATCGAAATTGGAAAATCAATAGAAATACTCTTATTATAACCTGTAAAATTACTTAAACGAACTGATTGTAACCTATAAAATAAAAATTTATAACCTCAAATCTATAAAATAATTGAACTAACGTAGAAAATATCGACATTAAAGAATTAACAGAATCATTATAGTTTCGACCAAAAATAAAAGAAATTTCTAACCTCAAATCGTTAAAATTACTAAAGCAACCACAAAAAATATCGAATTTGGTAAATATTTATTTTATAGGTTATAATCAAGCCGTTTTTAGTAATTTTACAGATTATATTAAGAGTGTTTCTACTCATATACACATTTAGATATTTTTGGGGTGTAATTTTAGTAATTTTAACAATTTGACGTTAGAAATATGTTTTTTTTTTGATAGAAACTAAAATGATTCGGCTAATTCTCTAATATTTATATTTTTTAGGATATTTTAATTATTTTATAGATTTGAGATTATGAATATTTTTTTAGGTTATAACCAGAACGTTTACAATAATTCAACAGGTTATAATAAGAGTGTTTCAACTACTTTTCTAATTGTGATATTTTTTTAAGTTGTTTTAATAATTTTAACAATTTGAGTTTTGAAATATCTATTTTATTGATTGTACCTAAGATGTTTCTGTAATTCTCTAATATCATTTACAGTATATCAATTATTTTATAGATTTGAGTTTCTAAATATTTATTTTATAGGTTATAATCGGAACTTTTGTAATTTTATAGGTTATAATAAGAGTGATTCAACAGAATTTCAAATTTTGATATATTTAAGGTTATTTTAGTAAATTAAAAAAATCGAGGTTAGAAATATATATTTTATTGGTTGAAACTAAAAAGGTTCTGTTAAATCTCTTATGTTGATATTTTTTACCTTATTTCAAATATTTATAGATTTGAGGTTATGAATGTTTATTTTATAGGATATAAACAGTCCGTTTTTAGTAATTTATAGGTTATAATAAGAGTGTCTCTACTAATTTTCAAATTTCGGTATTTTTAAGCTTGTTGTAGTAATTTTAGCGATTTGAGGTTTCAACCATTGGTTGAAAATAAAATGAAACAGTTAACTCTTTTATGTTGATATTTTGTACGTTATTTCAATTATTTTATAGGTTTGAGGTTATAAATATTTATTTTATAGATTAATCAGACAGTTTTTAGTAATTTTATAGGTTATAATAAGAGAGTTTCTAATAATTTTCAAATTTCGATATTTTTAGCTTGTTTTAGTAATTTTAACGGTTTGAAGTTAGAACCATTCGGTGAAACTAAAATGATTCTGTTAATTCTCTAATACTGATATTATCTACGTTATTTCAATTGTTTTATAGATTTAAGGTTATAAATATTTATTTTATAGGTCATAATAAGAGCGTTTCTAATAATTTTCAAGTTTTGATGTTTTTTGTGGTTACTTTAGTAATTTTAACAATCTGAGGTTAAAAATTTATTTTTTTTGGTTGAAGCAAAAGTGATTCTGTTATTTCTCTAATATTGATAATATCTACGTTATTTCAATTATTTCATAGATTTGAGGTTATGAATATTTCATTTATAGGTTATAACCAGGCCGTATTTAGTAATTTTGCAGGTTATAGTAAGAGTGTTTCTACGAATTTACCAAATTCGATATTTTTTGTGGTTGCTTTAGTAAGTTTAACGATTTGAGGTTAGAAATTTCTTTTTTCTTTTGTAAGAACGAAAATGATTCTGTTAATTCTCTAATATTGTTAATGTCTACGTTATTTCAATTATTTCATAGATTTCAGGTTTTGAATATTTAATTTATAGGTCATAATCAGACCGTTTTTAGTAATTTTATAGGTTATAATAAGAGTGTTTCTACGAATTTACCAAATTCGATATTTTTTGTGGTTGCTTTAGTAATTTTAACGATTTGAGGTTAGAAATTTCTTTTTTTTTTGTAGGAACGAAAATGATTCTGTTAATTCTCTAATATTGATAATGTCTACGTTATTTCAATTATTTCATAGATTTCAGGTTATGAATATTTAATTTATAGGTCATAATCAGATCGTTTGAGTAATTTTATAGGTTATAATAAGAGTGTTTCTACGAATTTACCAAATTCGATATTTTTTGTGGTTGCTTTAGTAATTTTAACGATTTGAGGTTAGAAATTTCTTTATTTTTGGTTGAAACTATAATGATTCTGTTAATTCTTTAATGTTGATAATGTCTACGTTATTTCAATTATTTCATAGATTTCAGGTTATGAATATTTAATTTATAGGTCATAATCAGATCGTTTTAGTAATTTTATAGGTTATAATAAGAGTGTTTCTACGAATTTACCAAATTCGATATTTTTTGTGGTTGCTTTAGTAATTTTAACGATTTGAGGTTAGAAGTTTATTTTTTTTTTTGGTTGTAACTAAAATGATTCTGTTAATTCTCTAATGTTGATATATTCTACGTTATTTCAATTATTTCATAGATTTCAGGTTATGAATATTTAATTTATAGGTCATAATCAGATCGTTTTAGTAATTTTATAGGTTATAATAAGAGTGTTTCTACGAATTTACCAAATTCGATATTTTTTGTGGTTGCTTTAGTAATTTTAACGATTTGAGGTTAGAAATTTCTTTTATTTTTGGTCGAAACTATAATGATTCTGTTAATTCTTTAATGTCGATATTTTCTACGTTAGTTCAATTATTTTATAGATTTGAGGTTATAAATTTTTATTTTATAGGTTACAATCAGTTCGTTTAAGTAATTTTACAGGTTATAATAAGAGTATTTCTATTGATTTTCCAATTTCGATATTTTTTAGGATGTTTGAATATTTTTAACGATTTGAGGTTAGAAACATCTATTTTATTGGTTGCACCTAAAATGTTTCTGTTATTTCTTTAATATTTTTTACGGTATATTAATGTTTTTAAAGATTTGAGGTTAAGAGTTTTTATTTTATAGGTTTTAACCATTGTATTTATATTTTAAACGTTATAACAAGTTTCTATTAATTTTCAAATGTTGAGGGTAGTTTTATCATTTTAATAATTTGGGGTTAAAAGTATGTGTGTTAAATATTAAAAATAAGGTGTTTATTAATTTTGAAATGTTGAGATTATTGACGTTATTTTAATAGTTTAATGGTTTGAGGTTAAGAACATCTATTTTATAGGTTATAACTAGGATAGGTGAATTAATTAAAACTAATCTAATACTAATATTTAGAATATCTTACAAGAATTACTTAACATTTAGCATCTAGCGTTGGTTACCCTATGCTCGTAAAATCGGCCTGCTTCAGGGCAAAGAAAATAGTTTTTTTTTTTTAGTTTTAACTATAGTAATTACTAAAGTTAATACTAATATCAATGTTACTAAAATAATAGAAATAGTAATTACTATAGTTATTACTAAAATATTTTCTAAAATTTAAGTTTAAAAAATAGTTATAACTATAGTAGTTACTATATTAGTAACATACTAAAAGAGTTTCTCTGTTACTGCTAAAGCAACAACTATAGTTATAATTAAAGTAGTAACATACAAATATTTTTGGTGCACACCGTCCTCACTGCGAAGGGAGCTCGCGGACACCCTGTATATACAGTACCGTCCATAAGTTTATAGGGTCATTTGGAAATTTTCTATTTACATTGAAAAAAATAGATTTTTGTTCTAAAAGCAGAATTCTTGTTAAATATGCCTCAAGAAAAGAATCTATTTGTTCCAATGTGATTATTCTGTAATCAAACGGATTCTTCTATAATCGAGCGGGAATATTTTTTTTGGAAATATCAATATTCTCAAGGAATCGTCACCATCAATCAGATTTTCTTATTAAGGCATATATTTAACAAGAATCCGCTTAGATCAAATATCTATTTTTTTCAGTGTAAATGTATATATTTTATTTGATATTCAACAATCCATTATATTGAAAGAAAATATATTCTGGACTAATTTAAAAAAAAGTAATATACTTCTATTAATTCTAAAACTGATTAAACAGTACTTTTCTATTTTCGAAAAAATAATTTTGCATTACTTCAAATGGGAGGATTTTCTAAATTTCGATCAAAAATCATCCCATGACTACATTCTTTTAAATAATCAATATTAGTAATTTTTAATACAAACAAATCCTTTTTTTGAAATTAATCTACGATATTTTCTTCGAGAGTTGCGTATTGTTAAACATTAGATTGAATGCCATGACATACCTAGTTGTGATAATTTTATATTAATAAAAAGTAATAATTGTATATATTTTGACGCATACATAAAGTATAAGTATCAAACTTCCTTTTAACCATCTCAGAAAAATAAAAATCTGCTAGTTAAATTTAGAAGTACCGATTTCTGATCAGTAAATTTATGGTAGAGGTACACCAATTCCTGATCAAGATTATTAATCAATTATTGATTGTTTAATCTCCAAATTGTATGTAGCAACTATTAGATTTATGTGAGTCTTATTATTTATATGAAAAAATATATTCATCAGAAATTGATCCATCATTAACAATTGGGTACTTTACGGTATACACATTTAAATGAAAAATTTACAAATGATCCTAAACTTATGGACGGTACTGCATATCGCCCTTGATTAGTTAAATTTTCTGGCAAGAATCATATATGTTATAGTTAATTGATATTTATATAGGTTAATTGAAGACATGTAGGTGTGCGCGTATTAATAACTAAATATATACGTGGTGTCCAAAAAGTAAAAATGTACACTTTGATATGTTCTTTTTGGACACCTTGTATATATAGCTAATATCCTACACACATAAATTTATTAGTCGTATAAAAGTACATTTGCGTAATACGAGTAAATATTGTTAATCGTAAGTAGTTTGCCGACAACGATGTTACGATGTATACGACTAACTATACGATGTGCGATGTATGTAAATTAATTTTACTTTGTTTATCCAGCATTATATGGAAATATTTATTTTTCGTAACGTCTCGGTTAAACGATGATGTTCTTGCTATACGACCGAAAACTCGAATTTTCTCGATTGTATTATAGTATAATAATTGCTCGTCATAGACATATACGTATATATAAATAAAATTATATATGTATACATAAAAATGTATAATATTTATTAAAAATCTAACAGTACATAGCATCAAAATAAGATAAAAATATCAATCGCTAATCATTACTGAACGTATATACATTATAAAAAACTAATGTTATTGACATCTTTTAATATTAACGCATATATTACACGTCGTTAATACGAACATCACGCGATGTATGCAAATTTTATTTCATGGCAACGGTATGAGGTTCGATTAAATATTGTTAATTAATTAATTTCGTATAACTAACAGTATATATTACAGTTTCAATATTAATTACTGAAAGTTTAAAATATATCGATTTTAACCGATTGTTATTTCGAGAGCGACAAAGAATTGATCACTCATAAGCGAGTTATAATAAAATTTTGTGTATTATATACTATTTATGATTAATCGGTTCTTCATTCATTTTTCAAAGATATTTTGCATTTTGCATTCGAATAACAATTTTTTATCCGCTTTCTACTCCGTGGAACTTTCTCGCGCGGTTTCGGTCGGCCCAGTTGTGTCGCTCCTGAATACATCATATTTCGTGGATGCGAGTTCGGGAAGTATTTGTACATTGGAAATGACGAGTGTCAATTTGAACGTAATTGACATTTATTTTCGTATCTTATTGGCACATATCGAAGAGTGTGGATAATTAAATATAATTTTTACATCCCGTAAATGATAATTTTATGAATTAACCTAGTAGAAATTTGACTATATTTAGTGTTTTAAAGACATTTTATGGCTTAATAACCGGCCAATTGCTGGGTATTTTATTATAGAGAATAAACGTTACAATTATTATAAAAGTGTATCGATTATATAGAGGTATAAATATATTCACTGCAATGTGTTGAATAGATTTTCTTATACAAGAATACAATAAAACATGGATAAATTTTCCGCGATGCTTATAAAAAGCAAAAAACGATCTTTCAATCAATAAAAAAAATGATAAAATATAAAAAATTAAGTATATTATCAACTAAAAACCTAATGATTTTATTAAAAAAAAATCTTCCATTTTTAATCAACATTACTTCAAATTTCGGTATTCAAAGATCGTGATTAAAAATCTTGAACAATTTAAGATTTCACAAATTTCGGCTTTTTTGTACGCGTGTAGTTTTCCGTGCATCTGGGTAATAAAAAGATTTGTTCTTTCACGCTTTTCACATTTTTCTCGAATTGCGACATCTTCGTACAAAAAAAAACATAAATTACTTCTCGCATCGAGTAGTTTTTCGGGCTTTTAAACACAATCACGCGTCGAGAATTATGTAACTAACTATATATATATATAAGGTCCTCTCAACTCATTTCACTGTGTTACCGAGAGTTTCGTTGCGACGACGTTACAAATGATATTACCAATCTTCAAGAAAGACACACAACACGTATAATAATAATTACTGTTTTTTTTAAAACGGTCTATTACTTAATAACAAGTATATACTTATACTTATATATGAGATATTCCATGTGAAGTGACAAAAAATAAATATTGTTTTGAATAGTTGTAACCTTCAGGAAATCACACGAACAAAGTAAAAGAAATTTTTTTGGATTTTTATCTCATGTTGGTGCAATGTTACAGACAGTCCAATAATTGAAATTATTCGAAATATTACCATTTTCAACATTTTTAACTATTTTTAAGGAGGGTAGGCCAAAAACTATTGACTGTTTGTTATATATGTTAAATGGAGAATATCTTGTAAATTTCAAGAAAAAACAGTTAAAATTTTATAGAAATGTTTAATACTAATTTTATTATACCATAGCATTATAAGAAACCTTAAAAAGCAAAAAAAGGAATGTACGATCAATTTGATTTGTGATGGCATTTAATACATGCAAGTTCCATATAACATGTATTTAATTTTATTAAAAATGCCATAACTCGGATCAAAAGGCTCGGTCATAAACCTTTCGGGGGTCAAAAGAAAAATAATGTTGTTGGATGCAAGAAAAATTTTGCTAAAGTATAATAAAAATGATAATTAACGTTTCTACAAAAATTTAACAGATTCTTCTTTAAATTTACAAGATTTTCTCCATTTGACATATACAACAAAAAGTAGATAGTTATTGAGTTAAAAATAGTTATGCTGAAAAAGCTAATTTTTTCCAAATAATTTCAATTTCTTGCTTGCTTGTAAATGCAATAGCACTACTATATGAGATAAAAATCGAAAAAAAAAAATTTCTGTTACTTTCTCCAAATGATTTCCTCCAGATTGCAACTATTCGAAACAATATTTATTTTGTGTCCAGATCACTTGACGTCGAATCTTCCATATATATATAAAGGAAAATACAAAGCAGGTTGCGCGTTTGTCGTATGTGATAGAACACATCGTTTTCATGAATATTAAACGCAATCGTCGGTATCATCGAAAATCCGAACGTATAAAGAAAGCTCCCGAGTCTCGCGTCCTCTTTGACGTATACGTACATATACCAGAAGGATCGTCGAATTACGCCACGAAGCAAATGTACTTGTATATACTGGATTGACCTGTGAACTGCTGACCGCGCGTTGCGAGATACAAACGTGCAGATATAGAAATGGCATATATATAAACACAATATCTACACACACACACACACACACACACACATTTATACATGTGTAGACATACATATACATATAAATACACATACACACGCACAGACACACGTATACACACATATACACACAACACGCACACACACACACATATGTACACATCTATCGTCAGTATCCATCAAAAACTATCCTTTTCTCGCGCGCCGCTAGCTAATTATTATTGTTCGTGAATACATTATAACGATACGTACAGATTATATACCTTTTCATATATAAGATATGCACGCTCGGTTTTAACAGAGAGATGTGTTTACACACACACATATATATGCATACCTGTGCATATACGAGATTGTTCATTAGCGTTGTTTAAACTTTTTTTTTTCTTTTTCCGATCGTTTTTAAATGTATACAACGGGTAAACGGTTTCTCAAACTTTTTCCTTATATCCCTTCGAGAGGTGCAATTATAACGTTATTAAATTTTAGGTTAAGGACTTTTACTGAATATTAAGCGATTTTTCTTTTCTTTTTTTTTCATAATAAGGATTCTTGGCAATTACGATATATTACTTTACGATATCTCCAGTGGAACACTATTGTACAATATTCAACGTTTCAACGTTTTTGTATAATCTTGCACGTACGTTGCGTATATATATGTGTGTGTGTGTGTATGTGTGTGAGATATAAGTAGTATTTTAGCAAATTAAGTTTAGAGTGTATTATATATCTTCTATGTAGGATCTTAAAACGTATTTTCGTTCGTTTGTTTTTACCTCGATTGTGAAACGAACGACAGAAAAATATATATATATATATATATATATATATATATATATATATATATATATGCGTGTGTAAATCTTATTATTTATGTTTATTTAACGTTTATTTCTTTCATTTTATTAGTGTATAATAAGATAGAAAAAAAAGGAGTTCGAAACGTTTTATTTAATTAAAAGCGATTTTAATTGACTGAAAGATAATATATCGATTAGGAATCAGGTGTGTATATATATATTTAATCAATTTGGAATTTCAGGGCCAAAGGAATTTAACTTCAGAGGCCACAACTACTTCTTCAGCGGTCACGTACCTGCTCATGCAAATCAGAAGGTTGACTGGCTAGATGCCAGAAACATCTGCAGAGAATATTGTATGGATCTCGTCTCGATGGAATCTCAAGAGGAGAACAATATGATCTTTAGGCTTATCCAACAAAGTATGTATATCGTCATTTATATATATATACATATTTACTCTATATATTCCGTTATAATTTTTATTCAAATATTTATTCAATATATTTCGTTATATAACGAAACCAATTGGTATGTGCATTTTTATTAAAAAATTTGAAAAATTTTTGTATAAAAATTAGTGTTTGAAGAGGGTTGCGTTGTTTACCAAAAGGCAAGAATACGGTAGGACGATCGATAAATTTTCATTAATCGATACATAAAAAATTCTAAAGTATCGATTTTTTTCACAAATTTAACGTATACATATTTAAACATATAGGATATATCATATTTATTTAATATACAAAATCATATTTATATATACAGATTTCTTTTAAAACAATGAAAAAGAATTAAATTAATTAATTAAGAAACTTAATAATATTACACTGGCGATCGATGAAAAAACTTCCGCGCGTTTCGATGACGATCGGGCGCTCTGTAATTTCGAGCGCGCGCCGAAGTATAACCCAAAAAACAAGTAAGTAAATCGGAAAGTGTACATACGATGCGCAAACAAGGCCATCCACGAACCGCAAGGAATGTCCAGAATTAGCTAAATCTTTACAATTGCAAAACAGTCTCTTTCTCGCTCTCGCGTAGCCAATCTAACTGCTAAAAATCTCGCTAGCCTTGTAAGATTTATATGAAGCAACACTCGATGTATATATACCCTAAGAATTGTTAACATTTTTCTTTTATATATACGTCTAACTTTATAATAATCATCATAATATTTATATTATCAGCAATTTTTCATTATATATATATATATATTCTTTATTTTTTTTTTATTTTATTTAGCGTCGATCTTTTTATGCTCCCAATTTACTAATCAGCGACGGAGGTCATACGAATACCTAAAATCGATCGATGATCGTCAATTAAGTTTATTAATTTTATAAAGATATTTTTGTCGTCTTTGCAGTTTTTTCCGATATTGATGAACCAATCATATTTATTTACTTGGCGATTTTTTTTGTTTTATTGATTTAATAGATCTTTTCGATTAAAACACAAAAATATACACGGAGGAAAAATGTTTTAGTAAAAATTCCAATATTGTTTACATTATATAAAAATTTATATTTTGTTATAGGAAGAATTTATACATTATTAATAATTATTATACATTATTATTAATACATATCTATTAATGTTCACTATATGTATTTCGTAAATATTCTTAAAAAATATAAATTTTTATCATTACTAAACAACATTATATATTCAAAGCCTCTGATGTGTATAACACTATTAATCAATTTCAACCGAGATCTTTCCAGAAATCTATAGCAACCTAAAATAATACATGTACACGCTAATCAAATCGACAATTCCCACAAGCGCGCGAAATACATTAAAATTCAAATACCCGCGGGTGGATACTCATACATATCATATATATATATATATATAGATAAAATAAAATCGAATACACAAAAAAAATATCCTCTTACTTTCAAAATGGGGAATTCTGGTATTAAATATATATGCTTCGGGCAATAAATGAAATCCATGTATAGGATATATAATAATGAATATTATAAATTAGTTGTCGTGTGTCGGATTAAGCCCTAAAGTGTCTTTCTTTGCGAGGCGTCACCGTCGGTTGACCCGTCCATGTGGTAAGGCTGCTGCTGTGTAATAATTTATGCGGACTGACGCGCTCTCGTCTGTGACACATTAGCCTTAGAAAGTGGCTCTTTCGACGCAAGGCGATGCCGGTAGCGAATGAACGTACGGACGCGCTTTCGACTCGCGAACGTTTATTTGCGGTTTCTTTTACATATATATTATATACACCTATATATATACCGCGCGGAATCAATTCGACACTCGTAAATTGTATATCCATCGGGTGAAGAACAGTCGATCCGATGATTATTTAACTACTTGACTCATCTTACATACGTTTTCTTTTATTTATTTTACGAGATTTTCATCTACATGTACCACTGTAGACCGGCATCGTATATATTTTATTTATCTAAAAAAATAAATATAATAAAAACCAAGTTTTTTTTTTGGATAGAATCATGTTTATCTTGCATTATACTAAAATCATTATAAAATTTTATTTTAACGGAATGTCGTATACTTAAGTTACAGGGATCTACACCTTTCAACATAAGTATTATCTTGGAAATATTGATTTAAAAATCTGAAAAAAATCTCATATCGGTAATTTAAGAAAAAGCGAGGGTATGACGTTTTGGTTTTTAAAGAAAAAACAAATTTGTTAATAATATATATATAAGATAATTATTTATCTAAAAAAACATGAATTTTCAACGAAAAAATCAGAATTTAGTTACAAATTTAAAAATCTGAGTAATATGAGTAAAAAATCTGATTCAATCTGAGTAATAAATCTGAGTAAAAAATTTGAGTATACTATTTAAAACATGTCTAAGAGCACGGCAATTAGGATTTTTTCAAAAATTTATTCTTTTGTTTATAAAAAATATTAAAAATGACCATATGAGTTCGACATCCCCTTAAAATAATACGTAAACATAGAAACAAATAACTTCATGCAAGAGGTATAATTCCATTAATAAAAAAAAACATATAGACCCTTAAAAAGTACATAATTTTTCTTTTAAGGCATTCACGGTCGTCATAATTTTAAATCAAAAACATATAATATTTCAATACATATAACAATCTGTGTTATAAAGTTACTTACATATTATTTTCTAGACGATTCTATAAAAAAAAATCTCTATATATAACAGGTAGTAAATTTCCTTCGGTGCAAGTCTACGTGACTTCTGGACCTGAATTATTATACAAGCTTATTATACACCTGTAAACAATTTATTATATTTCATCATAAAGTATTATAAAAAAAAAGAAAAAAGCAAAATTGATTTCGTAACGATTATAGGTATACCAAGATGTATATCTAATGATCGTGCGGATTTTATTTCACGGCGCAGTCAACCTTCGTATACATATATATATACAAATATATATAAGTCTTATTATAAAATACCTTTAAATATGTTTTTTTTTTCGACGCGCTAAGTTTTTCGTTGTAATTTTTGGTGATTAATCGCCTCTATATATACCGTTTCAACTATTGTAACGTTACGCAATCGTATTTTCGTAATATTAATTTTGCCCGCGATGGATTCGTTAAATTTCATATATAATCGATTATATTTTACGATGCGCCCATTATAATCGTATAAACAGGGATTTTTTTTGTTTCATTAATTGATTACGCAACGGTGATGGTATAACGTGTAATTAAAAGTGTAATTATTGCTGCACATGTTGGAAAACTATTCTTTATATATATCTTTATCTTAATTTTATATCTGCGGTACCTTATAAAAGTCATATGATTTTTTTTCTTTACTTCTCTGGTTGTAAATCTTCCCTCTCGATAATTAATAATTCGTAGTGTATATATACTTGAAAAATAATAAATTAATTTTTATTTGTTAGATTAATTATTAGTTTACTATAAATTGATATAAAAATACATGTTTGATGTTAAAACAAGCGGAATCATTTTTTTATATATCGAGAGTAATTTTGTATTATAAATTTATAAAAAAAAAATTGTAGTCTGACAATTTGAGAAAAATTGCTATAGTTTATATATATAATAAAATTTATAAAAGTTAGAAAGTAAATTTTATTATAATTTATAATAAATTTTATAGTCATATTTTTTACTGAAAACTAGTAAATTACCTAATTTGTGAATTTGATATTTCTTCACTATAGCTATTGTAATTTTTAATCGGAACTTTTTCTGAAAGTAAAATAATATATTGTACATAATGATCTTCAATCACTCAAAATTATTATTTTTAATTATGCGCTGTTAATATGCTGAAAATATAGTATGTTTTTCATTTCGTATAAATAAAATGATGATAAAAAGTAAATGTTTACAATTTTTTAATCATTTTTCAGAGTAACGCACGTTACGGATCCACTATTTAATAGACCTATACACATACATGTCAGCCCGGTTGAAAAAGTTCCATAGAAACTTATAAAAAAAAATATAAACGCATAAAATTATACGAGTAACAGAAAAATTTATTATAACAAATCATCAGTATAGTTTCATATTTTTACACAAGTGCAGTAAATTTAACACAAATGTTTAATAAGTTTCTATACCCGCATTATTTTTAATAATACGATCTCAAGTGAAGAGGTATACATACAACACCATAAATCTACAAGAGATAAATCTATAAAAAAAAAAAAGTAAAAATAAATTGTATAGTTGTTAATCGTACAGCATACATATACCCGAAAGGCCTTGTCAAATCGGACGTGAACGCGTCTTCCTTTTCCTCTGGTCAGTTAAAAACAATTTCGTGTCGCATAGCCAAGGTGAAACCTATTTTATTCAACCGGGACAATTTGAATCGGTGATGTGGGTTTCGCGTCTCGAACAACCTTTTCACAACTATTTATTTCTCCCTCGAGAGTTATAACACATTTGTTATCTTTCTCTCTTTTTTAGTTTTCCTTCGTTAGATATATATACATTGCGCAATCTATATATATAAGGACGGAGGGGAAGAATATGTATACCTAAATCCTTTGAATGGACACTGAGAAAAAATTTTATTCGAATCGATCAAATATTTGTTGAAGTTATATGTTTATAAGATTAAATAAATTTTTATTGAAATAGAATAAAAAATGTAAAACACATTTGAAATAAATAAAACATTTTATCATCGGTATATTCGATAGAATATTTTGTTGATTCGAATAAATTTTTTTCTCGTGTAGTGGAGAGATTTTCCTTAAGGTATATACATTGGACTTTTGTTATTGCGCGATTCACATTCTTTTTGATGGATTTACTTTCATATGTGGCTTACACTTTTATATATATATACATATGCTCGTCCTCCTTTCGGAGATTCAATGCCGATTCAATGCCGCGTTTATATGCATACTCCGAGATTAATCGTGATGGATATTTTCCTTTTCTTCATTATATATAGGTATATATATATATATATATATGTATATTCGTGTGAAAAACTGTATATTGATATATATACAACTGCGTGTATTGTATTTGAAGAAAATCGGAAAGTAAGGTTAATAAACTATATAATAAACTATAAATTATAAATAATAAATTATATATTAATTATATCCATATGTCGTTGGTTTGATTTTATCATTCGGTAATTTTTTTAATAATTGATTGTTGGAAATTTATCGATCTTCCCGAGTAAATGAGAAAGGTGCAGAAAACTTGACCACTGTTGTATTTATAAAAACAAAATATTTTATACAACTTGAAGAGGGTGCAGGCAATGACCGACCGAAACGTTACAAAAAGGAAAGAATGTGTTAAAGTTTTTGTTCACCTTTCCTTTTCTCATTTGACTCGGGGACGATCGATAAATTTCCAACAATCAATATTATAATATTGATATACGCAACTGCGTATGTATATATATTACATTTGAAGAAAATCGAAAAAAATGACGTTAATAAACGTTTTTATACATTTTATACGTAGGAATCTTGAATAAGATATATTTTCAAGAGTTTTGTAACGAAACTGTTTACCTCGCTCTTGTATTATTCTTTCGCTTTGGCACCTGCATAATAGTTCATATAAAAGTAAATTTTTTCACGGGGGTGTGTTCACCATCAAAAGATACTTCTATTTTGAATAATTTTTAACGCAATTTAGGTTCCATACAAATTTTATTACTGTCGTAAACTGCGTATTTAAAAAAAAATATGCAGATATATACCGATCAGAATGTAGGGTGAAAGGTAAAAAAAGAAAATTAAATCGTAAGCCATATACTAATTTTTTATGATTTTTCAAAATTTTTTAAATTGACTTTTATTAAAGAAGAATTTTCTAAAATTTTTGAGATTCATTCAATCATTTGTAATAAAAAAGCTATATAAAGCTTAACAGAGTTTAAAAAAAGCTTATATAAAAAAAACTTGTAATACAAAAAATGAAGAGGGATGAAAAAATTCAACGGGATTTAAAAGTTCTTAGTCTACATGTTTTTGATAGGAAGCGTTTTAAAAATGTTTCAAGTCATTGAACATTATACCTTTTATGTATAAATAATACAGTGTAAATGTATATGTAATAGCATTATAATATTTTCGTAAAAAGTATATAGTGTTCAATTGTTTGTAACTTTTTTAAACGCATCCTATCGAAATTCTTATATAAGATCTTTCGATTCCCATTGAATTTTACTTATTTTCATTTTTTCTATTAAAAGTGATACATTTAATTTCGAATAAATTTCAATAATTTTAGAAAAATCTTATGTAAAACAATTTTAAATTTTTTTAAAAATCACCGTAAATTAGTATTTGACTTGCTCTTTAATTTCCCTATTCTACTTTTTATCCTGTTATTCTAATGTGTAAAAAAAAGTACCAGTTTTCGCAAAAATTTTTGAAATGAAAATCATCATAATTAGGTATACACTGAAAAAACTATATTTTTGATCTAAGCGGAATTTTTAAATGTGCCTCAAGAAAAAGATCAATATTCTAAAATCAACCAAATTCTTCTCGGATCAACCGGTTAATACCGCCTAGATAAAAAATCTATATTTTTCAGCGTAACATCTTAAAAAAAAAAATAAATCCTTGTACCTATAACAGTAACTATAAAATGTAACATAATAACAATTAATCGCATCTCTTTCCAGACGACGTTCCGTACATCTGGACGTCCGGTCGACTTTGCGACTTCAAGGGTTGCGAAAACCGACGTGACCTCGAGCCGAAATCGATCTACGGTTGGTTCTGGTCCGCCAACCGAGAAAAGATGGCTCCAACGAACCAACTCCCAGCTGGATGGGGTTTCAATCCATGGTCTCAAACTGGACATAAAAAGGTCCGTCAACCCGACAACGCCGAATTCGACATAAACGGTACACAAGAATCGTGCCTCTCCGTTCTCAACAACGTATACAACGACGGTATTGCGTGGCACGACGTCGCTTGCTACCACGAGAAACCGTTCGTATGCGAGGACAGCGATGAACTTCTTAATTACGTTGCAAGCACCAACCGTAATCTTCGTCTCTAATCGTTCATCCACGAATCGGAAGTAGCACTCGAATTAACGCGCTTCTCGTTTTATCGACAATATTCTTCGACCAACGTATTTTTCTTATAATTTTACACCTTGATTATTCTATCGGAAATCACCGTTCGTAATCGTTCAAAAAATGCTACGATCTTCGTTTTACGATCGCTGGTAGACACTTTTTTTTTAACCAAATAATTCGCTTCTTTATTACTTTACAAAGAGAATTAAAATTTTTATCACATTTTGTAATTCGGTTGCTCGATTTTTATTACGCCTTAATATTACTTTGAAAAATATGCACTTGTAATAAATATTATATTATAAAGTTTCTACCAGAGACAAACTTTGTCTGTTATATATAAAATACACACATATATATATAATAGGTAAACCGTCAGTACCTTCTCCCGGTTCATCTTACTTTCTATAGCTCTTCATCAAAATCGTTTTTTTGTACGAGCACCATTTATTTTTATCTAGTATAAAATATACAACCAGGTGCTTCACTCTTTTTTTTTATTAAATATTTTTAATATTTGTTATAGAAAAATTATTTTATATGCGTCTATATAGAATTGTGTAACAGGGTTAGCTGTAAACTAAGCCTAATAGTAGGTGAATCAGAGTGTTCAATTTTACACTTTAATTTGATTTCTCTTATATATATATTTTTTTTCCATCCAATATAATTTTGTAATTACTATATAATTGATTATATATTTTAATTAAGACCGTACACGTATTTATTGATTATAAAAAACAAACATCTGTCAATTCGTCTCTGTACATTTGCGAATAAATCGTATCTTGGACGAACATTTTAAATTATTTTTTGTCTTCTTATCTCTAATGCGATTTTCTTTTCCCTCTCTACACGTCCACCTATACAGTCGTACACGCACACACATTTACGATTGATAAATCGTATTTTTGATTGTGTAACAAATATATATTCAATATGTCATTTCATATATGAAATGTCGTTTGAAACTTATTAATTATAATCGTTAAAGAATTTAAAATATTTTTGCCTATAAAACCTTCACATAAATATTTTAGTATTGAAAAATCGCACGTACGCTATATTCTAATATTCTTAAAATTGCAATCTTTATATGATGTCAAATTACTTGCTAATCGAATTTTATACTTATATATATTGGGTCAAAGTTATATATATTTTTTTATAAATGAATCTATTGTAAGTATATACATCAATATTTCTAAAAGCCATCCTCGTCCAAATACAAATCATTTTATTATTTTAAAACCTAGTAAAATAGTGCTTTTATACTTTACTATAAATAAGATCAAATAATAAATAATAATTTTCGAATCCAATATGAAAAATTTGATATATTAGATATATAGATAATAATTATTAAAAGTTATCTAAAAATTTAATTAAAAAGCCTACAAAATAATATAAATATGATAATTTAACTATTTGCGTTATTACGATAGGTGTTGTTATTATTGAAAATCGAAAGAAAATATAGATTAAAGGATTTACAATTTTTTTTATTAGGTAAATGCATAGATGTAAAAATTATAACAAGCATACCTCAGTATTATAATATATTTAATTAATTTAATGTAAATTGTAGTTAAATGTCATGGTTCTAAATGGTATAAAAATCATTACGCATTTTAACAAGATAATAGTTCTATAATGATACAGATTATCATTCAGGTAAAACAAAAGAAACAAGGTTTTTTCAATAAAATAACAATTAGATTTGTTTTATGTATGAAATAGCATTCATAAAATAATACTGTAAAAAATAGTATGTACTAAATAAATAAATTAGTTGTATAAGTAAACTATTCTGCTCACAATTTGTAGAACATTGCAGAATTCATTTTGGTTGAATAAAATAAAAAAATAATTATTATTATCTTTCATTTTCAATTTCGCTTCCATTTTCATTTTCGCTTTCATGTTCATTTTCATTTTCATTTTCATTTTCATTTTCATTATCATTTTCATTTCATTATCATTTTCATTTTCATTTTCATTTTCATCATCACTTTCACTAGCACTTAGACTCGCGTTATCTTCAGTGATGACATCTTCCCATTCTTCGTCTAATTGTATGGACTCATCTTCATTAGTTTCTTCGTCAAACGTTAAAATTGCTGATGATGGTTTTGGTTGAGCAGGTTTTTCTTGCTTTCTTTGTGCAACCTTTGATTTTCTATCGGGGCGTTTTCGAGACTTACCCGTTGGTTCTATCCTACGTTTGCGAGGCAACGTTGTTGGATCTATAAAATAAATAGCTCTATAATGTTACAATGTTTAACAAATGTAATTTTATATAATTAAACCTGATGCAGGTATACTTACGATTTTCTGGTATATTCATCAATTTGCGAAGTTCAACACGTACTTGCTTATTAATGATTTCTCTACACATGTCATCGAATCCAACTGGTAGCCAACCTAACTTCTCATGGCACGGTGTGCCAGGAGGTGGTCCTACATATTTATTCAACATATCCTGTATTTCCTGAACGTGAACATCACAGTACTGTACATAGAAATGTTAAATGTTAAATTATTGTTAACTTTCAAATAATGACAATTTTACACATGTTTACCTGGTAGAACATTTGCCTAGAAGGAGGAATAGTACCAGGACGATATATGTAGACATTTTCATCCATCATTTTTGGTTTCTTCTGTGTTTGTAGTTTACTGGTATTTGGCATTAAAACCATTGCTTTCGCTTTTGAATTTTGTGTATTTCTGTAAGGTAATGTATACTCGGAATAATTTCGCTTACATGTGATAGTTGAATGTAGACCATCTGAGTATGAGAAAACTGATATTTTTAAAATAAATAATAAAAAAAATAAGTAATTTATTGAACTTTTAATAAGTCATACTCACGCATAGCTTTCAACCTGTAATCTAAAGTTTGATACTTTCTAGATTCGGGATCTTTTCTAGGGTCATAACCAAGTCTTACCCAGGTAATGCGCCAGGGTCCAGTCATAAAGTAATAAGCCACTGAAGGTAATAAAATTTTTAACTGTTCATGGGAAAACTTTGTAATATACATAAGTGCAGTTTTAGACCAGATAGGACGTTCTTCAAATAATTTGCGCATTTTCTCTACGTGACTCAACTGCAAAAATTTAACCCTCATAGCTGTTTCAATACCTTTTGGAGGATTTGTCGGAACATAAGGGGTATTAAAACTTATGAAATTAGAAAATCCAGATCGTCGTTTTCTGGTTTTTCCTATTACATAATGTTGATCTGAATTTAAGACTTCAGTCTTTGGAGCGTACTGTTGCACACTGTCCATGCGACTGAACGCAGCTGGTGGCAGAAAGTAAGGCACTTCATCTTTCATCCAACTGTATGGTGGTAAGCCAACTGGATATATTGAATCATATATACATTCATCTTTTGATGGATCATCTTTTTTCTTTGTTATTGGTAAATATTGAAAATCACATAAATCTAAAATAATAGAAACATTAGATGACTGTACATTGTATTGATTTGTAATTAATTAAAAATAGATATACTTGTAAAGCGAAATCCTGTATCAACCCTTCCTAATACTTTCAATTTTGGTAGCTCATAATCTGTATCTTGAGATAAATTTTCATACTTATTTTTATCAAAAGTTGGTGGCTTATCTTTTTCTAGAATATAGTTTTGACTGTTGTCTGATAATGGAGTTTGTGTGTCCACTGGAGAATCTCTGAGAGCATCTCCTAACTGATATCCCAATTTATTTTCTGCACTATTTGTGTTGCATTTATTATTACTGTCGTGACTAGATACAGTTTCAACAATTGTATTAGATTTTTGTTTCTTTAACTTATATTCTAATTCACTTGCTGCTTCGACTTTCTCTCTCCTTGATTTTTTAATTCGAATTCTTAAAAGAAATCCAGCAGTTTGATGTCTATCTCCACAAGCAGGCTTACAATACCCATCGTCAGGTCTAAATCTCAATTCCATTCGTCTATTTTTTGCATTTATTGTCTGCAATAGAAAAGTTATGATGTGGTAATTTATTGACAGAAATACTTAATTTGGTAAAATGATAAACTAGAATGTGACACATACCCCAGAAATATCCGCTATTCCTCCTAATGTTTCAATAGCTTTTTCTGGATTTATTACATTCCCAGGATATTTGATAAAAACTAATTTTTTATCAAATCGATGACCTCCTGGTAAAATTGGTCCAGTGTCTTCATTGTTTGAACTATTTTTCATAGTTCTGAATCACATTCAAAGAAGTCATAAATTTATTATATATGTTTTATATATGTTCTTTATTTTCTATCAAAGATGAATTTAAAAATTTATAAAAATTACTTACAAAGAAACAAATTATGTAGTCAAGCGACCACCAAATGCGTGTAAGAACTAACAAAAATATATATTTACTGTGCAGAATCATGCAATACAAAAATTCTAAACTCTTGAAGTTTATAAAAAGCTTTGCAGCACATATCACATAAAATCATCAGTCAGTCGTTTGATAGTTTGATTGATCGATCAGAATCAATTGCACTCAGTATTATTACAAATGACCTAGTTAAACATAAACATTAAATAATTATTAAATACAATTATAATTGTAACCAAAGCAACTATAATAGTAGCTTTATATTAAATAATAAATATACTTTTATTTAATAATATTTAATAAAGAATTTCTTGTAAGATGTTAAATAATTATTAAGTACTATCACATATAAATAATTATATGAGGAGGTAATATATTTTTATACAACTTTACATGAAAAAATTGAGTTTTAACATAAAAATTTTATAACCAATTTACCTATTTTAGTTTTATGCTAATTTATAAAAACTAAAATAACAGGCATCTCCAGTGTTTCCAAATTATATAAACTTATTTTCTTTTTATATACAGAATGAATTCACTTGTTTTTTAAATTATTACTTAAATGATCATTATAATCATGGAAGAGAAATAATTTCTATATGAATGAATTTAACCTCAAAGAGGCAGAAAGACATGATATTTTTTTTGTTAAGACTCTCGAAAACGCAATTAATATTCATAATAGAAGACGCCTATTATCTTATTTTTTTACATTCGCATGTATTTTATTATTAATTATTCAACAAAAATTTAGTACTTACGGAACCTCCCTTTTAATCTGTAATCACATGCTTACTTGTACTTAATAAAATTTTCTTTCGGTATATTTTCTGGTTCTAAATTTGATTTCCACGATTAAATCTGCTCACTGTCGAATTATCTATCCCCAATTGGTTTTTTTCACCTAAGCCGCCTATATACACGTGTTTGTGTATTTACAGCTGATTTTTCGTAATTATACATGTGGCGCCATCCAAATTCATCGACACTTTTGTTTATCCAATACTCATAGTTGTTAATTGTTTTATTATTGATTATTAATTATACAATTGTTTACTACAATAATTGTATACTTTTATTTTTAGTAATATAATGCACGTATTAAATAAAGTATATATGTAATTAATTACATCTGTAATATAAATTTTATCAATTTATTTTCGAAGGATATACTTATATTTTTTTATTCCGAAAAATTTTAAATTTTACACACGTTGTAATAATACTTAATATTAATTTATTCATGTATCATTAGCAAAATATCGTATTATTTAAGAAAATAAAGACAAAATAGGTATAAGTTGACGAACCGAATCTATAAGAATTTGATCAAGTCCGAATTTTATTATATTTTTGAAATAGTTATATATACGATTCTGGAATAATTTTGTAATATCACAAATAATTTATTTTTGACATTCAATATTTAACCATAATGATGATAAAAGCAAAAATTACTTGTATACATTCGATTCTGTGTAACCTATTCAAAGGTGTAATTTTTATATATTTTATACTAAACTAAATCTATTAAGATGATTTATATATTATATATTTAAATAATTTATATATATATATATAAATTATATGTTTAATTTCAGTACGTAATACTGTATCACTTTAAAGGTAAGCGACCCTATCTAAAATTTTAAGATACCCGTTTATCAAGGCTTGGGTAGCTCAGTCGGTAGAGCATCAGACTTTTAATCTGAGGGTCCAGGGTTCAAGTCCCTGTCCGAGCGTATTTTTTTTTTTTTTTTAATTAAATCTAAAATTTACAAAATTTAATTCAATCAAAGATTTTGTTTATTTAAATAATTTTATTTAATTAAATAAATATCCTGGTTCAGTTTTATATGTTGATGAAACATGATGGAGGAAGTACACTAATATGTGTTAAAACGTTATACTAGATGTATAAATCGTAGTTTGTTGTTAATTTAAAAAATAATACATTTAATCTCCAAAAAGAAAAAGTCGCGAGAAATAAAGGAATTAACAATTAAAGTTTCAACTTTAGCATTAAATGTATATATAATTTAGCATTAATGTCTATATAAGGTATACTGTCAATATATTTTGTTAGCTCCTTTGCAAAAAAATATGTTTAAAGCCATCAGAATCATATCTCAAAATTCGGCCCGTGAATAAAAAATTGTTGAATACTAGCACGATTACTTTACTTTTTAAAATTTATATTGATGTCATCAATACAATTACTTGTATACTATCCAGCCAATTAGGATTACGAATTGCATTGCACAATCTAACGATGGGATAAATTATGTTTACATAATAAATACGAATTGATAGAGGAAATACTATTATATATTACTTCAGCATTTCTCATCAGCGCTGATGATATCAATATTTTGTGGTTGAAGGCCCAGAAATAAAGAAATATTTGATGGGATTTAACAATCTTGAATGTATCTTATAAATTAAAAAATTTTATATTTATCACATCTTAAGCATTTAAATACATTTATACAAATGTCAAATAAACGTACTACTACTTTATCTTTCCTATGAAGCAGTTAAGTAATTAACCAGGATTTATTAGTTTGTTCTTTGGAAGTCTTTTCTTTCACATTTCTTTTCTTTCGAGATAAATTTAACCACGATGTAATCAACTTCAATTACTTTTTTATTAAAGTGTATTGACATCTTTAATAAAAAATAACATTTTTAAATACTACTTTTTCTCGTCTTTTCAATGAGGTTCACACTTTTTTGGTGCCAAACGTTGCTGACGTTCTAAAAAATAAATGTTAGATTATAATTCTAAAACTTAATATTTTAATTAATATTTTTATTTTATCTAAAAAGTATCCAACTTTATTTCTGCTGGGTGTTAAATCAAATTTTTTATTTGCTATGGCTATTTGTTTATCAACAACGGCTGTTTGTTAATGATTTGATTTATTACTACTGTTAGAAGATCTATTTTCCTTTGACTCTTGCTTATTCATTACAACATTAACTGACACTATTTTATATAGTACATTCTAATAAATTACATGAATAAGAAAAAAAATTAAATACAAAAAAATGTGTTAATTACATTTACCTATAGTTCCTGTTTAATCACTACAAGGTTTGTACTTATTGCCTTTGGTTTTGCACTTATCCCACAATTTCATTTACCAGGCAAACGGCAGAACACCCTTAAAGAAAAATTGAAATTAAATATCATTTTTTCTGTTACTCAACTGAAGACTGTAATGTAAGTATAATAAAAAAATATACATATTTAAGTTTTTGAAAAAGCAATATTAATATATACCAACCATCAATACGTTCCACTATTAAGCCAGGCTACAGTGTACACTGTGCAAATGTGCAATGAAACAATTTGATTTAACACAAATTCAGTGAACGATTTTGGATGTTCTAATCGTAAAGCGAGATGTCTCAAATGTTTGTCTATCCAGATTGTAACTCTACTACTTTCTGCGTTTAATACATGTATTTATAGATTCTAAAATATAAATTAATGATTAAATCTTACTTAAGCTAGATATTTGTTAAAAAAAGAAACATTTGCATAAAAGTAATAAGTGATGCTGGAACGAAATGAACAAATAATACAAATTAGAATCATTAACTTACATCCAGATGTTTAATGAATTGTGTTAGTCCATCTCCACTGATACAATGAGCCTGCTGTATTCTTTTCTTACATGTTTTGTTTGTGAATGATTTAATATGTTGCAGTAGATATAAGTGTAGAAAATGTCTTCAGAAAATATAGAATCAGCCCCAATGACAACTGAATTATTGTCATTATTATTATAGTGATGCATCTTCTGTATCAGCTCGTTCCTTGTCACCTCTTCATAGTAAATATTAACTGCCAGATTCAGATCCATGTGTTCGACTCAATACATTATTAAATTACAACTTCTACCCTGTAGAACTAATCGAACCTATCAAAATATACATTAAAAATTAAAATGTCAATTATATTCATCAAATAAAATAATAATAAATAATTTATTAGATGTAAATGAATATTGTAGTTTTATTATTTTTTTTAATTATTTGCACAAGTTTCGAATTGCTGGTTTAAATATATAAAAAAAACTGTGACTAATGTAAAATAGCTATAACATAAAATTTTTCCATGTTGATTTAATAAATATAAATTTATTGAACTGGATAAGGGCTAGTTGGTTACATGTTGAAAAAACCATGAAAAAGCAAGTTTTTATTGCAAAATTCTCCTGCAATTTCTGTTTAGCTGTTTAGATTGGTGAAATGAAAAGAAAATTGAGTACTCTAATAAAAGAATGTCAAAACAATCATAATACAGAATCTGTCGATATAATTATAAGCATGATTTTGACTGGAACAAGGTGTACATTTTTGATAATAGAGGCTGTATATATTTACGTTGTTTACAATTTAACTATCAATTTGATGTATAAATAAGTCATGATACAAGCAAATTTCATTGTGTTTACATGTAAGTAATAAATTTTTTGTTGTAATTTGTACAATTATTTATTTTTGAAAATATACTTTGTACATTTTTTTAATAAATAGTACTTGATAAAGTAAATATACTCTTGTTGATAAAAATGTCAACCAACTAGTCATTATCCAGTTAATAAATTGATATTTATAAAATTTATTACTTTTATTTACCTGAAAAACCAGGTCTTTAGTTGCATAGGATATGAGTAAAGTAATGATAAGCTGAGTACTGCCTCTATTCCGTTCATCCATGATGACATGCAGACCATTGCAATCTCCACTTTTGCTTTTGGATCCACCGTGAGCCTTCAGCTACGTTACTACTGCTGCTTAGAGCAGATACGAAGTTACCATAGCTCTTGCTCATGCTGAGAACAAATTTAATAAAGTTTAATAAGTCTATATCAATTGAGTTTGTGAATACAAGAGCCTATAAATAAAATTTGTTTTAAATTACCTACCTCGATCAACTAATTCAAACACTTTTACAATTTTAGTTTGGTATAAAACAGATGGTAATCATAATGTTTACATATTAATTGCAAAATCATGTATCTTTTATATAAATATATTGAAAGAATGTATTACAAAAATAAATGTTACATTCTTCCTACTAGGTTCAGAGTTTTGCAAATTAAATCTGTAGTGGAAAGTAAAAATGCAAGTCCCTTCTTGCAACTTATTTAAATGATTATATTATCTAAACAAATACCATAAAATATCAATACATAACAAATAATCAATATGTATGTACCCACACGTAAGATATAGCTGTATAGTAAGTTCAATTAAAAAAGATTACAGTACACGCACTGAACGAACTTGTTCAATTTTGAATAAATACTTTCATAGTTCCAATGTGAAAATAAATTGCGTAAAACCTCGGTATAAAGTATTAATAAATTAATTAACATAATTGTTTGTTTAAATCTACATCTTCTAATCTTTAGTAAAGTAATTAGCAGTGTTTAAGAGAGTAAGGTGATTGTATAACAGTGAGACACAGGAGATATAGCAGACAACAAAACAGAAAAACGTCCATACGCAAACACTCACCTGTCCTTATCTCCATCAGGTAATGGATGTATAGTAAGTATCGAGCTCATATTGTTAAAATGCGCCTTAATTTGACCACCCATACATTCAACGTTATCTTTTAACTAAAATAATCTTCAACGACGTCTCTCTTTGATTGTCTCTCGAAAGAAAGTGCATTGTTTACTGTTTATATATTGCGTCTTCTGCTAGGCTAAGGCTAGTAAATCGATTAATCGATATAATCCATTCGAGTGTCGATCAGTTCAAGTAATATAACAGTCTTCTGATTTTAATTTAATTTTTTTTAAACATAAAAAAACATATATAATAATAAAATAATAAAAACATATACAGTACTATACGTTGAAATGATAACGGTATATTTATATTTTATTAAATATTATATATGTATTAAAAAACATAGTAATGTCTTATTCTCAATCAAAAGTAATAAATAATTTAATTTTTTAATACAATAATTGATTTACATTTTGTTGTTCGAATTATCTTGCCTATGTATAAATTATTAATATTATATTCAGTAAACGTAATTATTTAATATAATTTTTCAATCTTTTTACGATTTCGTTATATTATTATAACTATTATTTTTGTTTTTCAAATATCTGAAAAAATTATCTGAAAATCTGCGAAATATTACCAAGAGTTCGAACCTGATACGGTTCGATTTTTAACAAAAAATATACTTTACTCAATTTACAATTGAAGTAAGTGATGTTGTGTCCGTAAGTTTCAATCGAAAAAATAGCAATATTTTCCAATCGAAACATCACGTTGAAATTCATGACTAAAAATTTTGAAAAAATTTCCATATATATAATTCAATATATAAGCGCCGAGCGGCGCTTTCAAAATGCCGCACTTATTTGAAATATATTAAAAATTTGATAGATAATAATATTTTAAATGTGTAAATACATAATTAATTTATATATAATTACAAATTATATATGAGTTACACTGCGTACCTGCATAATAATAACGAAAATATAAAGAAATTATTTACGTACATCTCGACCGAAAAAAATAAATCATTGTGGTATATGAGAAAAATAATATCAAGTAGCATACATCCCGAATTTTTGAGACATAGTATAATTTACTAAGTTGTAATAAGTACGGTATATATACCTATTCAACAAATTTTCCGATCGCATAACTTCAGAAACTATACATGTATATTAATAAACTTTATAAATTTTATAAACATCAGAGTCTCTTTTATTAATTATACAAATACACTTTTGAATTACATTAATAAACCATAATATGTACACATATGACATCGAGTGCAATATATTATCAAATTACAAAGGAAACTGCAGGGCCACTTTGAGCGGGTCGACTCAATTCGAATGATCCAATGTAATACGCCCAATAAATACACGTACTAATATATATATAATTGAATTTTCGAAGCGAATCGAATGAAATAAACTTTGATTAAGAATTGACGAAAAGTGTCACTTGCCCCGGTTAGGGGAGGGGGATATTGGATTACGGTTCGGTATATAGCTCGTTTGTTTGTACATATATATACTTGCAGAAGACCGGCAGGTGACGATACATAACATATACGTGTATATACGCCCCCCCCCACCGATTGAGAGAACGTATATAGTAAAAGGGCGGCTGGACGAGAGAGCCGCAAGTAACTCGTGCGGCCGAATCGTTCTTGCAATACACACAACGATAGAGAGAGGAGAGAAGACCGCTCAGAGACGCGACAAACGCGCTTAGGTATACATACACCACGTCGTCCCGTACATCTACACATACAAGATATTCTTACATCTTTACTAAATCGGGATTATATGTGTATAATATACATATTTATATCTGTAGGAAAAATAATAAATTTTATACTGTGTCAACTGGTGTGATTGTTATATCGTAATTGTATAATATTACATATCGACCGTGGACATACGCGTTGTTTTCCGATGCAAATAAACGTGTAATAGTGAAAAACATCGAAAGTGAAATCGAGCGGTTTGTATCATATATCAAAGTTCATATTTATATATATATATATACATATATCGCACATGTAAATACGTATGTATTATCATTTTTAGATTTTGGCGGTAGTATCAATATATTTTGCAATTCGCGTTGTACATCCAAATATTCGTACGCGAGTTTTAACGTTGCATCGACACGAATACGTTGTAATATTGTTTAAATTTTTTTGTGTGTGTATACGTGTAATATTTTTTTTTTTCAACGAATTTTTCGTGTATATTAATTAATTTTGGCCACATTCCGGTTGAAATTTCATTACGTTACATTTAATCTTCCCACTAAAAAATGCATTAATATTGAACTCTTTAATATCTTTTCGTTACATTATTTTTATGCGTCTGCAGCGTACTTATCATACGAATAGTGCATTAAATTTAAGGTTTATTTTTTTTTAAATGTATATAAACATAATTTAAAGAGCGAAATTGTTGTGATATTTCGTTTTTCCACATCAGAATTAATGAGAAAATAAGAATTACGAGAGTAAAATAACGAAAATTAATGCCTCCGCAGTGTATATATATTAAACCACGAAAATCAGATCGTGTTTCATTAAATAACGTATACTTCCTTCTCTTTCGTCTCTTTTGCTGCATGTTTTACCGCAAAAAACAAATAAAATAAAAATAAGGAGCGTGCAATTAAATAAATACAACGCAATAAAATAAAATTTAATATGTACAATTACGACATTGCATATTTCCATATACTTTAAGAAATTAGCGTTTTAAAGAGATAAAAATATAACTATACAAAGTGATCCAAGGGAAAATACACCGCGGATTTTAAAATCAGACAAATCAGTAGTCACGTATAAGACATATAGATGAGTTGATTTTTTACACCTTCCGTTATGTATGTATATACATTTTTTGACGATCTTAATTAGTTCAATGCATTAGGAAAATAAAAAAAAAGTTAAATAAAGGTTTTTTTCTTTATCTAATCCATTGACACAATTGAGATCGTCAATAAATTTATCTATAAGATTCAGACTATATATAAGAAACGCATAAAATGACGATTTCAGGTTGCAGCGTAATTGAAGAAACACGAGATTTGAGGTTTGAGGGCCCGGTGGGCCGGCGGAGCTTTTAATGGAAACCTCGGCGGACCGTAAGCGCTGGTTTTACGAGGTCAGTACTACGGCGACGTCGGTTAAGTATTTCCCGACACGAGGCCAGAGAGCACCCGAACCTCTGGTCTTCCCCGTCGAGGAGGGAACATGACGGAGACCGAAGTCAAGTCGGGTTCTACTTCCTCTCCGGGGTGCCGCATCTGTTATGAAGGTATCGTTTACTCCATATCCCTCTCTCTCTATCTCTATCTCTATCTCTATTAGAAAAATTTAAATTTATTATTATATTTTATCACTGTTATAGCACTATTTTTTTATTTTGTTCTTTTATTTGAGTTATAGATTGATTTTGTTGTTGTTATTACACTGAGAAAAATTTGCTAGTAAAAATTACTATTTTAATGCTAAAAGGAGGACAGATTTACACAATTATAAAAATTATTATTAATAATAGCTATTTTTACCATTATTAATAGTAATTTTTATAATTGTGTAAGTATGTCCTCCTTTTACCATTTGAATAGTAAATTTTACTAAAAAATTTTTCTAAGTGTATAATGTTAATTGTTTTGTCGATTTTATTTTGTTGTTATTGTTGTTAATTATTTTATACATTCTACTTCGCGCCTATCTACGAAATTATATATTTGTAAAAGTGTATTGAGGGTAAATCTCTGTACACCCAATAAAACGGATCAAATCTTTCTTTATCTCTCTCTTAATTAATAATCAATTATTTTGTAGAGTGTCATAATTTTCAGTTACAATTCGCACTCACTTTGGTCTTACAGTTAAAATTACACGGTTAATCCCCAAATATATAAAAGAAAACTCCAACACCTAAGAAATTACTACTAAAAATCAAACAAAATTAAGTAAAAATGCAAAAAATATTATAAAACAAATATGGACTTACAATCACTATCGTAGATTGATATGGCCGGCCTGAAAAAATGTATTAGTTAATAGATATACAATAAACATAAAATAAATTATAAAATAAAAAATTAAAAGATCGGCTCCTAAAAAAGTCAAACCGCTTATATTATTATCCCTAAATACACCGTCTATATGTATTATACATTCAATATAATAACAATTCCGAGATTCCCTGTAAAATTATTTTAGTTTTACAAAATATAAGTATGCAAGTAAAAAATTAGTCTTGTAATATTATATATATATAAATTTAAAAAAATAAATTGATATCATCCGCGATAGTGATATTGTCACCGAAATAAGAAAAACATCAGTTCAATATTTCGATGGAACTTGTTTTAGGAAATGTTTAAAAGCGCAAATAAATACATTTTCATAAGATTTCACAAAGACATTCTCTTTAAATTTTTCTGAAAAAAAAACAAAACGAATTTTAGTCAATTGTGTATTACTTACGATATGATAAACGAAAACGATAAAAATTTAATAATACATTTTTTATTTTTTTTTTTCTATAATAACCGTTTAATTATACGAGTTTTTTTAATTCAAAGATAAATTACGATGCACTGCACGCGCGCAATGATTGTCAATACCTGCAATAATACTTATTCACGCGAGATAACGGATTGTATATAATTAATATGTACATTTATTATATATAGCTACAAAAAATTTCAAACAAAAGTATATTAGACTATATTGTATATATACATTTGAATATTATTATACACATTTGAACCAAATTTATCACTCCGATGTATAGGTATATATTTTTTACTATGCTACACGTATAATTTATTATATTGTTTACAAAGTATTACGTATTTCACTATACGTTGACAACGAACTACGGATGAACAAATTTTTATAATATTATACTAATTAAATTTTTCAGTAATTTCTAATTAACAATTAATTATTAATTCATTTTTTATTAATTAACCATGTTAGTTAATTATTTTCAACACCGACACCACAAATATAAATAAGATATATATATACATACCGTAAAATTAAAGATGAGTATACCTATACAATATAAATATAATTTCAACACAATATTAGAAAATACTGAAAATTAAAATTTTTGAAAATAAAAATCGGATAAAATGTAATTGTATACAAAAGTTTTAGAAGGACTATTTATATATATATATATATATAATAGTGTATTTCATTAAGTTCCTTCAATGTTTATGTTGTACAATTAAAGATGGAAAATTCATACTTTAAAAATACCATTTTCAGTCCAAACTTAATATTATATATCTAGTAAAATTTTGTTTTTGCATATACACGATGATATATGTATGATCAAGGTCGCGTGTAACATCACTGATTTGATAATAAACGCCATTGTGAAACGCTCCAGTTAAAATTGTACGTGTGATGTATATATATATGTATATAGTGCAATAACATGTGTAATTAAAATTATGTACTATATATGTATATATGTAATGACAATTTATTATTAATTGGTAATACGTTGCGTTACATTATATTGTAGACACTTATTGGAGCGTGATGTTATTCCGTGTACCGAATAAAAAAAAACTCCACTCACTCATCGATGCTTGCACGTCTTCAAAGTTTTGAGAAATCATGAATGTATATACGTGATTTAAAGGCTAATCAATCACATTTACAATAAAATGTGCGATTCTTAAATATAGTAGAATATATATGTGTATACATCAGTTAAAGTATTAGATATAAAGTATGGTTAAAATTACTAAATATATAAAACGATAATATGTAAAAAATAGGGTGAAAAGAAAGATAAACTTGTTAGCTATGCAAAAAAAATTTTGGTTCATTAAAAAATATTTGATAGTACATTCGTTTTTTTGGTTTTAAAGGTTTGCTGTAACGCTAAAGTGTGATTAAAATGGTATTCAAGTTATTTAGTTATAAGATTTTTTCAGTTTAACATATATATGACAAAAATATGATAGTTATTTTGAGTTAAAAATAAATAAAAAGGCTAATTTTGTCGAATAATTTCAATTTTTGGACTGTCCGTAACATTGCACCAACATGAGATAAAAATTCAAAAAAAATTTCCTGTATATTGCTGTAACTATTCAAAGCAATATTTACTTTTTGTCCGGATCAATTATTATTATACTATCTCCATATATATATTGAATTGTCGCATGAGTTTATGAAATTTAATGTAAATTTATGTAACTCTAGAGTTTAAACTAATAATAATAAATAAATAAATAAATAAATATATAAATAAGTAAATAAATAAGTAAATTAATTAATAAATAAATAAATAAGTAAATAAATAAATAAATAAATAAGTAAATAAATAAACAAATATTTGTATATGAATGCATCGCATATAATAACAACAATACTTTTACTGTTTGACGAGGCATTTCCTAATTAAAGAAAAAAATCAATTTCGTGTAACTTTAAGTGGTTCTAACTATTAAATCTTCTAAATTGCTTAAACTCGTGAACGCGCCTCTTGAGAAGACCGTGGCAATTTGCGTAATAAACAAACCACACAGTTGCACATAAGGAGATAATATGAACTCGTACACAACACACACGTGTATATAAAGTAACACATATCACAGATGATAAATTAGATAATGCGCGCGCGCTTATCTCCATTACCAAAAATGGTATACCCGTTAATTTTATATCGTACATAATAGAACTACATATTGTTCTTATCGATTTAAAAATAAACGATTAATTGGATTGTATATTTAAATATTACGTATATATATCTAATATTATTATTATTATTATTAAATAATATGTTATAATTTTGGAATAAAAGAGCAAGGAAATAATTGTGTGGGGTATATATGTGTTTTAATCGATAATTCTCCTTCCATTATTTTCAATTACCTTTTGACGCCGTTCTAATTGCCATGTAACTTGGGTCATACTTTTACACTCACTTCCTTTTTCTCTCTATATATATCGAGTGCAGCTGTGGCGATGTGAAAATTGAACTAGATTCTGTATTTGTTAATATAGTCGATTGATCAATACGGTAATTTTATATCGTACAGTAATAATTAAAAAACAAAGTTAAATTTTGTTTGTTTTAATATTATTATAATATATATACGGAGAGATAAATTTTAGTAAATTTACAGAAAATTAACGAAAAAAAAAATTTTTGTATAGTCTATAGTAAAAATTACTAGATTTTTATTATAAATATCGACGAAAAGTTGAGTACTTAATCTTTTGGTTAATTAAAGTTTAGCAAAATTTATTTTACCTTTCCTCTCCGTGATAATAAAAGCCAATATAAATTATTAATCCTCCTGAAAATCTACTTTCCAGAAAAAAAAAATATAATTAATTAGACACTCGAATAAAATTAGTAGAAAACGAGAGAAGAAAAAGCACAAAAAGTAATATAAACTCGCGTCTCGTAAGTACAGGGTGCATCAAACTTGGGATCGCGATGACAAATTGGATAATGTACACTCGTCTCTCCTCTGTCTTCGATTCTCGCATTCTCCCTTCGACCGCACGCAACAGGTTTTTTTTTTTTTTTTCGTATTTCCCGGCAGCGGAAACGGGGCGTCGCGTCTCCGCGACTTCCGCGGCATTGAGAGAGAAAATACAATGAAGAGATACATTCGCATGTATATACCTATATATACGTTACGTCGACGATTTTTTTTTGTTTGTCGCGCGTGCTAAACAACCGCGCGGTTCGGCTCATTAGAACCTGAACAAAACGATTTCACCGCGCACAATTGACGGACCCATATATATATATATAAACTGAACGGTCTCTCCGTTATGTATAGCATGATACGCATTTATTTCTCTCGACAGCCGGCGAGCTTGTATGTTTCCTGATTGCACTCGATGATTTTTGATGCTCTCAATTAACCCACTTTCTAGGGAAGGAGGGAAGAAAAATTATATACGAGTGACAATGTATATATATGGTTATAAAATACGCGAGTACATTGCACATTCGCAACTGCTTTTCATCCTAGCACAATTCGTCGGAATGCCGTCTATTCACTCGCATAGATGTTGTATATACGTTTTATCGATCAAAATTAACTCTGTCAAATTCAGTTATTGCTCTAATTATTACTATTTCCGCGTTTCACTTGCTGCGCGTGTTGTATTATATTTATGCGAAGCTGAAGTTAAATGTATCTCTATATACATATTATTATTAAGGATCGAAATTTTATTGTTACTCTGAGGAAAAAATCTGGTGAATATGACAATCCTCTCCAGTAATAAAATTACGAACTGTCAAAATCGAATGAATTTGTAGTAAATATTACAGATATTGTAGACTAAATTAATAGACTTTTAGTAAATGTTATACCGTATACAGTATTGTCATTTTTTTTAATTTCGACGGCTTAACATATTTACTAAAAGTTCATTAATTTTGACTATACAATTATGGTGATATTTACCACAAGTTGCCTAAATTTTACTATGCGCAGTATAGTAATGACAGTGTGTACAATTTCATTACTAAATACTATATCGTCCTTTTTACTATTACAACTTTATTCTCAGTGTACAAATTAGTATACGAATTCATACGCGATAAATAAATAATTACGATAATCTTGACATATTTAAGAAGGTAGATTTTAAATATATGTATATATATGAATCATTTTGACGTGATTCATAACAGGATGTGTTTAAATTTATTAATTATCACATTGTTCGCGAGAAATGAATTGGCATGTCGACGCATCACTAAAGTGTGAGATAAAAACTGAACTTGGTTTATAGGTCAACTGTTAATTCTTATAAATAACTAGCATATATATATATATATATATATTTTTAATATTTACTTTTATTATACATACATATACATATGGATTAGTAAAATACCTGTAGTGTGACTTTATTTCAATTGAATGTATAAATCTAAAAAAATCGAGGGGCTAGTTAGCTGTATATATATGGCGTACGTGCCTTTATACTTGCGTCAGGCGCTGTCGCGTCTTTTGATGTATGTATATATGTATTATTAAAAAAAATTTCGTCGCCGGAGCTGCTATATAAAATGCGGAATTAGCGGTACAGGATGGTTTTCTTCTTTAGCACTTGCGTTTTATACAGATATAAGAGGTGATTTAAAATGGTTGATTGTTTCAGAAATTTCTGAATTATGGCACAGGAGAATAGATTTTTGAAATGTATATAGCGAAGGCAAAATTTTAATATACTAACTAGACCTTTTATATATACATACTGGGTTTTATATAGTATATGTGCATATATTTTTCTAAATATGCAACGTGTTCTTATACATCATATGGTTATTATAGTTGTAGAAGTTGTAAACATAAGCAAATTTTACGATAGAAGCTCTGGGTATATTTTCGAATGAACGATTGATGTAATAATTAATTATAAATTGCAGTCATTAAAGGGTAAAATATATGGACATAATTTCTATAAATGATATTCAAAGTAAAAGTTTGGTAACGGAGAGTTTTTTTTAAAAGTTACCATCTGTCGTTAATTAAAAAAACTTTTGTTGCTGAGAGTAAATGAACATCGTAAAATTTATATAATTATTTGAAAAAAAGTTTCATCCAGAACAATAATTGTTGAATATAACTTTTAAATAGAATAAAATAGTGTCATTTTTACAATATCTTTGATTTTTTATAATCTTTGATTCGAATCAATATCCCATATTAAATCAATTTTCTTTAAAAAGCTATTATTACGAAGAATAATATTTGGTTCAAAGTGGGGCGTGTTGATGCTGTCGTACGGATCAAAATCAAAACTGAGAAAATGAGCCATCGATAGCCAGTGACATTACTTTAAATTATGTATTTGTAAAAATGATATAGGAAATTCTATTCAGCATTTTAAAACTTGTTCATATTTAACGTGTAATACAAAATTTGACTTATTTTGAGGTATTTAAAATCCAAGATGGTGAAAAATGAATAAAAAAAAAAGAAACAGGAAGCAGTTTTTTCTTGCATATAAACTTGCATATAAATATATAATACATAATCCTATTATATATATATATATAATAATGAATATATATAACTATAATTAATATATTAATATGCAGGCCTAAAACTTTTTTATTCACACCTTGGAAGATATATATCTAAGAAAAAAAAATTAAATATAAAAATACACTTTTAGTTCGTACATCTAAAAAAATTAGGGGTATACTTTAAAATGTTTACTATATACATAAATAGTTATAATGTTAAAATGATGCAGATGGATCGACGGAGGAATTGATCGAGCCATGCGAGTGCTCGGGTACCCAGGGCCTGATCCACGCGAGCTGTTTGGAAAAGTGGCTGTCCACCTGGAACACGGACCGATGCGAGATTTGCAAGTACGGATTCGCCGTGGAGCGGAGGAACAAGCCCCTGCCCCAGGTACCATGTAGACAATACTATAGATATATGTATATATATACGATACAATAGATATATATGCAGGCATAGGTTGATTTGCAATGCCGGTCCAAGATCGCATCGGCACGACGTGCACGCCCATCATGATATGCGCGATGCGCTTCGCATGCCGTCCCGTACAGTCTCCTCCTGCTTTTCACCTCTATTCCTTTATTTTTTACGTATATATGCCCGCATGATCGTGTCCTTTGCAGTTTCATGATCCTCTTTCACTCTCTATCGTAAAACAGCGAAATAATCGTTAGACGTGTGTGTATACTTATTGCATACGCGATTCGAATCACGATACATGTATTGCGCTTACTAAACTGTCGTTAGATACTGTATATATGTAAGTGATCGATCGAAATATATATCGCACTCGCGAAAATAAAATCATTGGATATCTTTTCAAATATGCTCCAAAAAGATATCTGCTCGGATTTCAATGATTATTCTATAATTTAGGAGGATTTTTATATTCATTTTCATAAAATTAAAATAAGAAGATTACGCTGTGTTACGGAAGTATCATTTAATATCAAGCAGATTTTTATTTTAGAATGTATTTGAGAAGGAATTCCACTTAACGGGATGTCGGACCTAAATTACAGAAATCTGCACCTTTCAACCCAAAAAGTATATCTAAAATATTGCATTAAAAATTTGAAAAAATTCATACGGATAGCTGAAAATATAAGGAAGGGTTTGACGTTTTCATTTTTTAATGAAAAAACATTACTTAAATAATGATTGAGTAAACAATGTTTGATCGGTAATTATATTAGTCAAAAAAAGGATAATTTTTCAACCCAAACATCGTGATATAATTATGGATTTAAAAATCTGGAAAAATTTGGGTATATTATTTAAAACATGTCCTAAGGGATTGACGTTCGGCGTTTTTCAAAAACTTCATCCATTTGTTTATAAAAAAAAGTACAGAATGATCATTTTCTGGGTCCGACATTCCCTTAAGCTGAGATTCTATTTTTGTGAGTTGACTTTTAGTCTTTACGACTATGCCGATTAGTATTCTGTACTCGAAGAAAAATGTTATTGAGTAATCTAGAGACACAGTTGATAAATTATATAAGAAATTACTATTTTTTACAGGAACAATTTACCGGGCACATATATAATAATACCCGTTTCAGATCTGAATTAATTTAGAGTTTTTTCATATTTTTATTTATTATTTCATCAATACGAGTGTTTTTAAATGTACAATTAATTCATACCATCTTATTAATCCAAAAATATGCTAATGAAATATTTTTTTTTAATTATTAACGTTGTAATTTTTTTTTAATTTAAAATTTTTCTTCTAGATATGTTACAATGTACATTGGTTGTGAAGGGGTTAATAAACTACTTAGTAAAAATTGTCATTTTTTTACTAAAACCTTTTTCTCCATATTGAAACAATTAGATAATGATTGATAATAATTAATAACTGTTTCTAAAAATTAAAAATATTATAAAGATGAATAACTATTATTAATAGATTTGAGACAAGTATAAGTTTTTTATTAGCTATTTATTTTTCTAATATTTTTCATCCGTATTATACACTGAGAAAAATGGTATAGTAAAAATTATTACTATACTAAATAGTAATTTGTTGATATAAATTTTAATAAAAAATACGATATATACATCCTAATATTAATTGTTACAAAATATAGTTAAAATTATGATAATCGTAGTATATCCCTACAATACTATAACAATACAGTAAGTTTTAATATACCATATATATTTTTCTCAGTGTAGTATTGTAAGAAAAAATGGTTTTCATGATTAGGATCCATGTACAGTGTAGTTTTTATGGTTAAAACAACTTATGATTTCACCGAAAAGAAATAAAGTAATATAAATTTATAAAAATAAGTAATAAAATTTAATAATAGTTTATAAATGTTACTCATTGTCTCGAATCTATAGTCATTATACACTATTATTGAAAGTTAATATATTATAATTTTATTAATTTTTTACAATTTTTTGGGTATACGCTACTATTTTAATTTGGATGAGATATTATTATCTTCAATTAAGTATTATATATTGTCCTACAAAAGTATAAAAGTTATGACACATTTACGGCGATGATGTGTAAATTAAACGTAAAATTGATCGATTCCAAAAAGATAAATAGTACACTCCCACGTATGCAATGGGCAATTCTCGCTTTTTTCACCCCAATTCAATCGTAATGAATAAACGTCGGGAATCTTTTTTGCATCAATGTATCATACCGCGGAAAGGAATTAAATTCGTAATGCGCAAGGCCTTGGACTCTCGAGTTCGATGATAATACGCTCACGTATTATCATCGTTGTTGGAGAGTAGCTTTACCGCAATTCGCTTTGAATTTCAAATGGGACACGGACCTTCGTAAGATAAAAATTTTTGCTCCCTTTATATATGAATACTTACACGATATTCCCGCGTATATGATGAAACCGATATATATATATACGTGTATATTGAAATTTATTATTCGATTATATATATTAAATTATAATTACTTTATAATACATTATCTTTTCATATTATATAATATATTAAAATTCTAAATTATTCACTACTTACTCCTATTAAATTAATTAATAGTTAATAAATGAATTATTCTTGGAATGGATATTATCTCCATTAACGAATTAGTGAAAATTATTAATTCGTATATTTCAGTATGATATGTAAATTTTTCACTAATTAATTAGTCAATTAATTATTTTTACGCTGAGAAAAAAATTCTGGTAAAAATGACAATAGTGTCTAGTAATGAAATCACAGACTGTCAAAATCCAATAAATTACTATATACTGCATAGTAAAATTTACGGAACTTATGGTAAATATTACAATAACTGTATAGTGTAAAAGTTAATTGACTATTAGTAAATTTTACTATATGCAGTACAGTAATTTATTACATTTTGACAGTCTATGATTATTACCAGATTTTTTTTTCTCAGCTAATAATTACAATATTGTAGTCGTGTAAGTCGTTTAAAATTGATACTTTGTGATCATTAAAAATAAAAAAAAATTAAAGCAATGAACACATAAAACTTACGAAATTAATAAAATACACGCAGAAAAATATTGTGTTAGAAATTACCGTGATCCTTAGTAACGAAAGAAATAACAGTATGAAGTAATACGTAACGTGATTACAGTTTCCGATGTTAAATGGATTCGGGTCTTATTTGTTATACCACCCACACCCAAAAAAAAATAATTTTTTTTCATAAATCGTTAAAAAATGCCCCGGTATATAAATAGCGATACGAATTTCGATAGAAAAAAAACTCGTTTTTTTAATAATATAATAATTACTGGGTTATAGGTAAAAGAATGAATTTCTCCATCAAAATTTATATTTTAACTTTTTATATATAACGAACAAATCTCATGAATTCTAGTAAAAATAATAAATTTTCTTGCGAATTGTAAAAAGAATCTCAGGTAATTATTTGATCTTCGACAACATAATAGTAATTTCTTTACTTAATATATGATTTAGAATGATACATTTTCTTGATACGAACAATAATGGACCATAAGATGTTGGCTTCTGCATTCCTATATGACGTTCGTATAAATTATCAAGGATTCGATCTATAATATTCCTCGCTGTATGGTTACTGGAAAGTAGCGTTGAAATTTGTTAGATTCTGCAAAAAGTCAGTATATATAGATAGATAGTCGCAACACGAATCTAACTGAGAATTCGAGTAATATCGCGTGTCGTACCTTTTTATTATCACGCTGATAGTTATATATATTAGTCATTTATATCGTAATCATTTTACTACTCTGTGCCGTTTGAAAAAGAATAAGCTATATCTGATTAGTGGGTTATCGTTTAATGTAAAAGAGGAAACCAGTCATTTTCTCGGTCAAGTTTATCGACCTCGTAAGGCAATGTTTACATTGTTACGCTAGATATTAATTTTAGAATATTACACAAGATCACGATTCGTTACGTTAAACTTTTACAGTATATTATTATTATTATTAATGAATTAAATATATATATGTGTGTGTGTGTGTGTGTATCTTTTACAATTACTCCGTAAAAAAACGTTTGCCATTTCGCATATGATCAAATTGAAATGTATTTATTTGCGAAAAAAAAATTGAGTATCACAATTGCGATGCGAGTGTAATCTTGTAATCACTATTATGCTGGAACAAAATCTATTACGAAAATAAATTATTCTGATTCTAAATTACCATTTTCTCCGTCAGGTATAGGTTAACTGCTATTCAGCTATAAAAGCTCCTATGGTAATAGAAATTGTAGTGATTTGTATGAATGTGAGGCAAAATTGCAAGCACGTTTCGTCAATGCCTACAAAGTAGAACGAGTTAACCAACTCTCTCGAGTTATATTATTGATCATATTGTTTTTTTTTTCAATGTCAAAATTGTGTTTTACCTTATTATTAGATTTTTATTTAAACAATATGTTTAGTCGAGAAGAAAATTTTTTTTTTTAATTTTTTAAGCTTCTAACCTTAGTAGAAATTTAACATTTGAAGGTTAAATAAAACTCTAATTTTGCCATTTATTGGGCATTTATTCGGTATTTTATAACACTTGGACATTTTTAGCTTAAGAAACGTTACATTTATGATCAGATTTCTACTAGGGAAATGGTCTTGCTTATACGTGTATATATATATATATATATATACATCAGCGGAAAAATATTTTTTTATACAAATACGCGTGAAAATCGAATAATTTGAAAATTGATTCCCATTACATTAAAAATTGCTATTTGAAGGTTCGGCATCCCCTTAAGCGTTATTTTATCGCATCAGATTTTAACAGGATGTCGGACTGAAATTACAGGAAACTGTACTTTTCAATCCAAAAATTGTATCTAAAATATTGAATTAAAAATCTGCAAAAATTCATATGAATAGCTTAAAACAGAAGGAAGGGTTTCACATTTTGATTGTTTTTAAGAAGAAATAAGTTTTTAATAATAATTGAGTAAACATTTTTTGGTCGGTAATTGTTAGTGAAAAAAGGCATAAACTTTCAACCCAAAAATCATAACCAAATTATAGATTTAAAAATCTGAAAAACGTTGGGTACTTATATAATTTAAACATGCCTGAAGGCCTGACGTTCAGCGTTTCTTATAAAAATGTATTCAGTTGTTTATAAAAACACAAAGTATAAAAAATGATCATTTTCTGACATCCCATTGGTATAAAAAAAATTAATTGCACATTGTTTAATTGTTTTAGTCGTTTTGGCAATGGTGGAGAACTCGAGGACTATACGGTCCTCAAGGTGTAACAGGTGACGCTATCTGTTTGGTGGTTCTGACGCCTCTCTGCTTAGCAGCGACTTACCTTTGCGGTGTAGGTGCCAATGCATACGCACGCCTCGGTTTCTGGGAAGGTACCGGTCTCGCCATACTCTGCTGCATGCTCGTCGCCACTTACTTTCTGTGGTTCTTCGTTACCATAAGGTGCGCAAATAACCGGTTAAACCTAATCTGACTTTTAATTATAAGTACAGAACATCTAGTCTGTTCTACTTTTCTTTAATGAAATCAAATGCTCTACAGTATTTCCCAATTGTCGACGAAAGATTTTTTAACAACTTCGAATTCATACATATGCGCAGTAATTGCGATGTAGTGTTTATATATAAGCATATATTAAATTTAAATTTTTATCAAATATGTCTTTTGTTATTTTCTATACCGATGATACACAATTTTTCACCAACACAAAATTTTAAATATAGCCGTACCTTTTTTAGATTTCATTACAAATCGTGGAGGACAGTGGTGCAAACGCAATCAAGACGTCAGGCTGCTGGTCAAATGCAGATTACCCGAAGATAGTCGCAAAAAACGAATGAAAGACATCCAGAATCGCAATAGTAGTAATAATAATATTAACGATAGTGATCGTGTGCCAAGAAATGTTGGATTTGGTAGACTGTTTTTATGGTTCAATTTCTCTTTTAGTCAAAGCCCCGAACCTATTTACAATTTTCATCAACAAACATCGTTCGTGTGATAAGTGGCGTAATTGATATTACCTTCGTTACGACATTGTATTTTATAAAAATGTTACACGCAACATACGAAATTTGTTGTACTTTTAGATCCAAGGAGCAACGACCTTATATTGGTTGTAATTTGATTACCATTTTTCTGTTCTATACAGCCTGTTATTTTATTATTTTTTTTTATTTTTATACACTGTAAATACGTGAAAAGATTTTACTTTTTAGACTACATTATATATATAGAAAATTTTTAAGTATAAATTTGTTGCAAGTATGAATTTTGTCAATGTATATATTCAAACGATTATTATTATTGAAACTGCCAAATATTTAATGTATAATATAATTAATATACGAATCGGACAATAAGATAGAGATATATTCGGAATGATAATGTTTAAAGTTGTCATGGCATATATCGTTCCGGTAGCATTTGTAAGATTTATCTTTTACACAATTAATCTATAATATTATTGTAAAAAATGTATTTTATAAATAAAGCAATTTCTACGTTAATTTTTGTACAATAAATTATATTTTTTTAAAAAAATTGTGTTATTTTTTATATTTAGGTAGATTATTAAAACCTGAACACATTGGGTGAAAAATTTATTATTAGTTTATTAATTTAATTATTCGCAAAAGTAGTTATTAACTGAAACAAAGTATTTTCTTTAAAAAAACAAATTTATATACTACTTAGCAAATAAAATGATTTATTTGTTAATATATTAGTTATTAATAATTCTTACTAAAATTATGTGTATATTCTTCTTTGCACGAATATGTTAAGGGGACAAGCCTGAATTAAAATTGAAAAAAAAACTCTTAAATATAAACAATTATTAATTTTTTTCATAACAATTGAAAACATTTCTAAATTTTTTAAACAAATTGTATTATATTATTAACTTTTATTCAAAATTTTTGGCCAATTGATTTGTAACATGATTACTTTAATTAATTGTTAGACATAATTTATGATGACACTCGATCCGCACTCTGATTTTTTTCTATTATTAATGTAACAGAGAGAATTTTTGCCGAGGTATTGCTCAGATTCCTGGATTCGGTTAGGGAAAAATTTGAAATTAACAACAAAAATTTAGCCTTAAAGATTGATTATATTAAAGTTACTATTTACATGTCCTACACAATGTAACTATAGGTATACGTCTGGAGTCGCTTAACCTCGTATACTCACGGGGTAAAGCGATTTAGAGGTGTAGACTTTAGCGACGTGTGCTCCCAAAGCAAAATGTCCCAAATAATTTGGTGTAAGTTTTGCATGTTTATGAGACAAAGGTAAGGATGCGGTAGATGATATTACCACGTGTGCTCACGAGGTGAATCCATCAAATCCATCTCTAACAAGAAATGGTACCGGAGACTGGACATGATGTGAAAATTTCCTTCTATTTTCTTTTCATTTATTGAGCAGGTGCCAGATATTTTATCTTCTAGGGATATTTCGCTTCATCTGCTAGAACCGTGTGATTCACTTTTCCTTGTTTCTGACAACTTTGAGACAAACACCATTTTGCAGCTACTTCATTTATAAAAGAGCTGACGGCACCAGTGTTTATGAGTGCCTTAAATCGTCGAACTTCAGTTACAAAGATGAAATATCATATTTCATATTCATATAAAAATATGAAATAGATAATGAATAAAAGTATGGTTTCTCGACTCCGTCCGTTGTCCGTTTCTCTGGTAAGTACCACAGCAGTTTCTAGTATAAAATCCCTCTTTACCACATACAGAGTAGAAGTTTGCGAGAATTTCTATATTGACTGCGGTTATGTTCCCGTTGTTTACAACACCAGCATTCATTTCTTTTGTACAGGGCGTTAGTTTTGGTGATAGTCAGTACTTCTTCCTTATCGGCTTTTTGAGTCCGGTTTATTTCTTGGATAGTTGCTTCGTATTCTTCTGTCCTTTGGATCAATTCCCAAGTATATTTTATTTTGTTCCGTCATATGTTCAGTGGCGAAAATTTGGATGCTTTCGAACTCTTGCAGCTATTTATAGGCCTAGGTTTTTCATCTCTAATGGTAATAGGTAAAAGTTACTTAATTATTCTTTAATTTTCATCTAGCTATGTAAGCTTCGCTCATAATTACGATACCAATGAAGGGCATTTTCCTTCAGAAGATGAGGTAATTCCTGAATCCCTGAAAGTATTTAATTCTCGCAGAAATTATAAGCTTCTCTTTAGTCTTCTGCAAGTGCTATAAAGAAGTAGACATCTTTGCCTTGGAAGTAACAATTCGATTTCCTCATTTGCTCCATCACTTCCCTACTTGACGCTGATGTTAGTAAATTTGATGTCATAGGTGTGGAAATATGTAGTATTATGGTTGCAATTTCTAGAGGAGTCGTGTCGTTGCCTAACGATGGTTTTGGATATTCAAAAGAACGCGATCGATTTCCAATTCCTTTGTCATATCCAGATTTTCTTTGGACCTGGGTTTTTATCCTTGAATAAAGCTCCGGTTTTGCGAACAATTTCGGTATTATAACGGTATTATAACTCTGCTATAAACTCTTCTTGGTTAACCTGGTAAACCCACGACACGGGAAGTATTTTACAAAAAAATTTGTTCTTTGGCGATTTTACAAGTGTACTAGTGTCAGCATTATTTGGGGTCCAAGTGTAAGTAAACAGTTCCAAGTAGCTAATTACCGACTGAGCGTAAAATGTTAATTTTTATATTCACCTAACGCTATACAGTATTTAATTCAAAACCTCAGATATTTCAATAATTTGTCACTCTACAAAGTTCGTTTACTCTCTAAGTCACCAGGCAATACAACAAAAATAAACCCAAAAAAATTTGCCCACGGGAGATAATTAATTTTCCTTAATAGAACTTAGTAGAATGACTTATTATTCATTATCTAGAACTCCTGTATTTAAGTTTCCATAGAATCGCATATTTTTTAAAATAAATGTATAATAATATTTTTTTTGCTCGGTCGGTAACCTATTGGTTATACCGCGCCTTTCATAAGTATATACAGTAAAATTAGCAAATATCGTAAACAACAACATTTTATAAGTATTTTAGCTCTACATATTCACAAAGTGAACCCCGATTCTTGGACGATAATCTTACACACACGATTACATTTTGTTATATACTTATAAATGCTCTCAATACACTCTTGCATCTGAGTACTATATATTTAAGAAATAAAATAATAAACTTAAAGAAATATGGAATATCGTTGCGGCGGTAATTTACATTCTCTAAGCAGAATATACTCACACTATCGAATTACTTTTCGTGTCAAGGCTATACAATATCGTCGATAGAAGACACCTTTTTATAAGGTACCGCTAAGTTCACCAGCCTTTTAAACGAACGTATTTAACATTCAAATAGGTATATATAACTAAAATTTTATATATATATATATATATAAAAATAATTAATTTTATTTACAACCATGAGCCCTATCAAAAAAATTCAAGTGAAATTTTGGAAAAATACTTTATTCCTTATGATACTTTTTTTTATTTATGTTTAATTTCGCATGTAAATTTTCAAAATTGTTTATAGTGACTATATTAAAAAAATACAGTTTTTTTTCTAAAATTCCGAAAAAAATCACATATGTATACCTCCATTTTGACTGTTTTGATGCAACGATTTATTAATATATACAATATATATTATAAATACATATAACTTTGAATTATAAAGATTAATCTTGAAAGACTAATAAAAGTTAAAAAAATTATATATATTTGTAAATATGGTTAGTATTGTACGGTAATTGAAATCTGTGGAGAAGGACGAGTATATTAATGATGGCAATGGTTATAGTTTACCTCAATATATACGTAGTATAAACTGCGACACACTGACCCTTCACATCCTAATCTCATTTAAAACTATATTGCATTTGTTGCAATAGAAACGATTATAAGCTTCTGTCTTTTTAAGACCTCATTCGTTCTCGCATTATTTATACATGGAAGACCTGAAAAGTTATTTATTGTATCTTGTTCTGCTTTCGTCAAGTTTATTACAGCCTCAAACTGAATATATAACATCGTTACATATTTTAACTAATCCTTATACTTATTATTATCTTATATTAACTTCGTATATAGCCCGGTGTACAATATATAATAATAATTAAATTGTTTGCATAATCGCGACGTTGTCAACTGGAAATTTTTATCTGAAATTTATTTATATATTTATCCTTAAAGATATTAATTAATTATTACATTTTACAAATAATTTATTAGGTAAACTTTTATTTACATAAAAAAAAATAAATGAAGTACGATTATCTACTGTATAAATACTAAAGCTCGTATACTTAATGGACAATTACTTCCTGAAAGAATTCAATTTTGAAGGCAAAGTATTTAAAACCTCAATTTTTCCTACGAAAAGACGTATGACATTGTATAGCTTACCTTGTAAAGACAATTAAAATTTAACGTTACGGAATGAGAGAGGAGTGGCTAACAACGCTAGCGCCTACGTTTAATTATTTAATGAATTTCAACGGTCAATGTTTCAAACAAATCAAAGTCATTTTTGGAGTTGTCTTTCTCATTTTTCGACTTTTTATATATTAATGTATTATATTAAAAATTTATATAGTTTGAAGGAGAATCCAGGTTGCGTTTGATTAACATTTACACCACGTTGGTTTTTTGACCTATCGTTACGGAAATTTGAATTGCACCGGTTCCAAAAGAGACCAGATTTTTTGCAATTTTTCATCTGTTTTTGATATTTATAAAGAAAACTCAATTTTTTAATTTTTTTATATTTGGTAATAGCATTTTTGAAGATTTTTATCTGTTTCTCCGCATGCCGTCGGGTTTTTTTTTACGCTACGACATTTCATTGCCGAACAATAAAACTTTTAAACCCGTGCGATTTTTACGTAGGACGTGCGCGAAACCATGTGGAGAGGAGTGTATATACGTATCCAGTTCATATAATTGATAATTGTTTTAGACTTTGATTTTCGGTAACGCGAGAAATTTAAAATCTTTCGAACGATATTAATAATTGTTCATTAATTTGTTTAAAAATCCTCTCCAAAAAAATAACCCATAAAACAAAAATGAATTTATCGTTCTTTTCAAACCAAAATAGAAGAGTTAAATAAGCCTTCTTTATTGCAAAGTAAAGATTTTGGTTCGGAAAGACCGATAAATATACATTATACACATAAAAATAACCCCGTTTTTACTAACCAAATTGGTGGTTAGTATATTCTTTTACTTCACTTTGGGATTGACATTTAACAGACGCGTTTTTCATGCGACACCTAGTGACAGTTTCTCGAACTAAATGTTATGGATTGTTGTTGCGAATAGCCACGACGTATAATTCAACGTACTTATCAAGCAAATAAGCGAACTACTAATAAATAATACAAATTGTCGTTTAGCAGAAGAATTTTTGGTAAATATAAACATTTAACGAAATTTAAATAAAATCGTCATGATTAATTACCGGTATAGACATTTATCGCAATACTCTCATAACTTATGAAAAAGGCGAACGACGGGATCCGAAGACACGGACCTTGGATTACAAATCTCTAACTATATTAAACTAACGTCCGCGATGCTATGCACCGTTTAAATTAGTCGACGCGTCTTATCGTTCAAGTCGCGCGGCGATGCCCGTGACACTATAAATATGCCAATCATGTGTGCTGAACGAGCTTAAGATTCTTTAAAAATAAATTAAACTTCAAGATTCTTGAGAAATAGTGTAAGGTTAGCATTGTGTAAAGTTGTAACAACTGTAGTTATAATCATTTACATTTAAAAGGGAAAACGTTCTGTTGCATTTAATTTATTGCTAAGAATAATTATTAAAAATTACGATTAATAAGTAATTATTAATTAATATAAGTGGCACGTTTAATAAAAATTTTGTATATATTATTTATGTAAATTTATTTAAGCCTATAGATTGGCTTAGAAATGAGACTTATGGTTACTATACATTCTAGCTGTGACATCTTACCATACTTTCACACTCGTTCTTTCTTTATTTTTACCATTATTTGTTACTTTTGTACATCTTTCGTTTCATTCACGTTGACTATGTTTTTACTTAGATTCTCAATTTTTTGAATTTCTGTTTCTATATATGTTCATTTCTTATATAGTAATCTCTTTTCTCAAATCAATAGTTATTATTGCTATTTTTGAAAGTTCCGCATATTATTGGCCACATAAAAATTCATACTTCATTAACGATATATTCATTAACCTTTAGAGGGCCGGGAAGACGTCTGTAGGCGTCGTATGTTTTTTTTATTGATTAAACACACCTAAGTGGGTCATTAAGGGTTATTAAATTTCTGAACTTGATTTTGTCGTTAAACTGAAAATTCAAAATAGCGGAAGTAATTTGGCGGACACTATACCGGGTGTTTCTTTTTAAACTTTCCATCTCGGGAACCGCGGCGAAAACCCCGGCACTTTAAGGTTAATTAAAGTTCTTATCTCAGTTTTTCAATTAAGAAAAATGTGATTTTTTAAATCTTATTTTACTTGATTCTTATCATTCTGGTAATCTAATTATATAATAATTTTAATACTAACAGTAAAAATTTACGTTTAAAATGTGTAAGTCGGTACTTTACAGTTTGAACTAAAATTTTAAAAAATGAATTTAGGATTTATTTTAACATGACAGGTATATAGGTTGTAGCATTTTTACCCCTGTATAGTTGTCATAAACTTACTATATCAAATTAACACTTAATATAACATTGAGAATAACAAATTAATTCATATTTATTTTTTATAGTATGGGTACAAAGAAATCTTTGTAGAGTATCTAATCGATGATTTTGTTTAATTTTTTACCCTATAAATGATGAATTTCCGCATCCTAATCTCATTTAAAAACTATATTACATTTGTTGCAATAGAAACGATTATAAGCTTCTGTCTTTTTAAGACCTCATTCGTTCTCGCATTATTTATACATCGAAGACCTGAAAAGTTATTTATTGTATCTTGTTCTGCTTTCGTCAAGTTTATTACAGCCTCAACTGAATATATAACATCGTTACATATTTTAACTAATCCTTATACTTATTATTATCTTATATTAACTTCGTATATAGCCCGGTGTACAATATATAATAATAATTAAATTGTTTGCATAATCGCGACGTTGTCAACTGAAATTTTTATCTGAAATTTATTATATATTTATCCTTAAAGATATTAATTAATTATTACATTTTACAAATAATTTATTAGGTAAACTTTTATTTACATAAAAAATAATAAATGAAGTACGATTATCTACTGTATAAATACTAAAGCTCGTATACTTAATGGACAATTACTTCCTGAAAGAATTCAATTTTGAAGGCAAAGTATTTAAAACCTCAATTTTTCCTACGAAAAGACGTATGACATTGTATAGCTTACCTTGTAAAGACAATTAAAATTTAACGTTACGGAATGAGAGAGGAGTGGCTAACAACGCTAGCGCCTATACGTTTAATTATTTAATGAATTTCAACGGTCAATGTTTCAAACAAATCAAAGTCATTTTTGGAGTTGCCTTTCTCATTTTTTCGACTTTTTATATATTAATATATTATATTAAAAATTTATATAGTTTGAAGGAGAATCCAGGTTGCGTTTGATTAACTTTTACACCACGTTGGTTTTTTGACCTATCGTTACGGAAACTTGAATTGCACCGGTTCAAAAAGAGATTTTTTGCAATTTTTCATCTGTTTTTGATATTTATAAAAAAACTCAATTTTTAATTTTTTATATTTGGTAATAGCATTTTTGAAGGTTTTTATCTGTTCCTCCGCATGCCGTCGGGTTTTTTTTTGCGCTACGACATTTCATTGCCAAACAATAAAACTTTTAAATCCGTGCGATTTTTACGTAGGACGTGCGCGAAACCATGTGGAGGGGAGTGTATATACGTATCCAGTTCATATAATTGATAATTGTTTTACACTTTGATCTTCGATAACGCGAGAAATTAAAAATCTTTCGAAAGTTATTAATAATTTTTCATTAATTTGTTTAAAAATCCTCCCCAAAATAATAACCCATAAAACAAAAATGAATTTATCGTTGGGTTACAATATATATCTATCGGTCTTTTCGAACCAAAATAAAAGAGTTAAATAAGCCTTCTTTATTGCAAAGTAAAGATTTTGGTTCGGAAAGACCGATAAATATCCCCGTTTTTACTAACCAAATTGGTGGTTAGTATTATTCTTTTACTTCACTTTGGGTTTGACATTTAACAGACGTGTTTTTCATGCGACACCTAGTGACAGTTTCTCGAACTAAATGTTATGGATTGTTGGCGCGAATAGCCACGACGTATAATTCAACGTACATATCAAACAAGTAAGTGCATTACTAATAAATAATACAAATTGTCGTTTAGCAGAGGAATTTTCGGTAAATATAAATATTTAACGAAATTTAAATAAAATCGTCATGATTAATTACCGGTATAGACTTTTATCGCAATGCTCTCATAACTTATGAAAAAGGCGAACGACGGGATCCGAAGACACGGACCTTGGATTACAAATCTCTAACTATATTAAACTAACGTCCGCGATGCTATGCACCGTTTAAATTAGTCGACGCGTCTTATCGTTCAAGTCGCGTGGCGATGCCCGTGACACTATAAATATGCCAATCATGTGTGCTGAACGAGCTTAAGATTCTTTAAAAATAAATTAAACTTCAAGATTCTTGAGAAATAGTGTAAGGTTAGCATTGTGTAAAGTTGTAACAACTGTAGTTATAATCATTTACATTTAAAAGGGAAAACGTTCTGTTGCATTTAATTTATTGCTAAGAATAATTATTAAAAATTACGATTAATAAGTAATTATTAATTAATATAAGTGGCACGTTTAATAAAAATTTTGTATATATTATTTATGTAAATTTATTTAAGCCTATAGATTGGCTTAGAAATGAGACTTATGGTTACTATACATTCTAGCTGTGACATCTTACCATACTTTCACACTCGTTCTTTCTTTATTTTTACCATTATTTTGTTACTTTTGTACATCTTTCGTTTCATTCACGTTGACTATGTTTTTACTTAAATTCTCAATTTTTTGAATTTCTGTTTCTATATGTTCATTTCTTATAGTAGTCTCTTTTCTCAAATCAATAGTTATTATTGCTATTTTTGAAAGTTCCGCATATTATTGGCCACATAAAAATTCATACTTCATTAACGATATATTCATTAACCTTTAGAGGGCCGGGAAGACGTCTGTAGGCGTCGTATGTTTTTTATTGATTAAACACACCTAAGTGGGTCATTAAGGGTTATTAAATTTCTGAACTTGATTTTGTCATTAAACTGAAAATTCAAAATAGCGGAAGTAATTTGGCGGACACTATACCGGGTGTTTCTTTTTTAAACTTTCCATCTCGGGAACCGCGGCGAAAACCCCGGCACTTTAAAGGTTAATTAAAGTTCTTATCTCAGTTTTTCAATTAAGAAAAAATGTGATTTTTTTAAATCTTATTTTACGTGATTCTTATCATTCTGTTAATCTAATTATATAATAATTTTAATACTAACATTTAAAAATTTACGTTAAAATGTGTAAGTCGGTAACTTTACAGTTTGTAAACTAAAATTTTTAAAAAATAGAATTTAGGATATTATTTTTAACATGACAAGGTATAATAGGTTTTATAATTTTTTACCCCTGTATAGTCAGTAAAGATGTCAAGGTAAACTTACTAGTATCAAATTCAACACTTTGAGATATTAAGGAGATGTGAGAATAAAAAAATTAAAATTCCTATATTTATTTTTTAATTAGTATTGGGTTTACTTTTACAAGAAAATCTCTCTGTAACGCTTTTTTAGTTGTCTTGAATAGTACGTATGATTTTTTTCAAAATTTTTTAACCCTATAAATGATGGAGATTTCCGTGCAGCCGGAAGGATAAATGTTTCACCTAATCATTACCGACGAAAAGTGGTTATTAATTTTTAAATAATTTTAAATTAATTATTTAAACAAAATTTCTATGCCAGCTGTTTTTATATTAATCAAGAATCACGTATAAATTTTTCCAAATTTTTAGTTCGATAATTGCCGAAAATTTTTGAGTTTTTTAAAAGTATAGATCCCTGTAATTTAAGGGGATGTCGGAGCTATAGCCTCCATCAAAAGCCGCTCGATCTCTCGGTTTCGAATGGCGCTGTAGTCAGGTGTCGATTTCTACGATAAACGTACTTAAAACATAAATTATAAATTTTACAGCTACATAGAGCTGTTGAAAGATACTTTCCCCCCTAGCTATGACTAAACTTAAGGTAATTATAATATTACTCTTGGAATCAAATGTTTATTTTTTTAAAGAAATGTGAAATACGTCTCATATTCAATGAATCTATATCTGCCGTAATGCTACACGCAACGTATTTCACATTTCTTTAAAAAAATAAACATTTGCTTCCAAGAGTAATATTATAATTACCTTAAGTTTAGTCATAGCTAGGGGGAAAGTATCTTTCAACAGCTCTATGTAGCTGTAAAATTTATAATTTATGTTTTAAGTACGTTTATCGTAGAAATCGACACCTGACTACAGCGCCATTCGAAACCGAGAGATCGAGCGGCTTTTGATGGAGGCTATAGCTCCGACATCCCCTTAAGGGCGAAGCTTCTTAACAATTTTCTTAAGTACACAATATGTTTTTACATTTTCAACAAATAATATAGATGTTTGATAAATGTAATTATCAGATGTTACGTCATTGTAAAGTGTAGAGTTGTCAATTATTTACACTCTGTGTACTGTCAATTTTTCCATCATCTTAGAATTTGGTTTATAAGTTTTAAAATTAATATATTTGAAACAGTTAACGAATATTATTTACGAAAAAAGATCTAAGAAAAACTAGTCAAGAATTACATTTACATGCAAGAAAAATTCACGGTGTCGATAATTCCTTAGAATTTATAAAAAATCTATTAAAACAGAGGATATGTATACACTTTACTAAGAAACTAAATAATAGCTCTACAGAAAATGATATATATGCGTTCGAGTTAGATAATACATTTTTATTTAGTTTACATGTATAACAAGGTTACCATTACACCTTTCAAACATTTTATAAAGGTATATATACACCGAAAAAAATTTATTTGAATCAATAAAATATTTGTTGAAGTTACTATACGCATATCATCGCCTTAGTGCAATAAGGTTCCAATTCAAATTTTTTTCAAAAAGATATCCACTCAAATATTTTTTTCAAAAAGGTTCCAATTCACTTATTTACTTTGTTACTCTAAAAAATTTTCTTTTAAATCCTAATCATTTTTATTCAAATAAAAATACAGACATTTATTTTTTATTAAACAAGGAATTCATTTTATCGAAAAAAACGATGTGTTTCCTTTGAAAATATTCTGTGAATTTTTAGATATTACCGACAAAAAATACGTATAAATATTTCTTAAATCTCTCTATCACGCTACTCTACTTGTTTATTGAACAGTATCGGTGATTATTTTCATATTTTCTTATGATTGGGTTTTAAAATTTTTTGGAATTTCTTATAAGTATGGTCTCTGCAAATTAGGTATCACATCCCTTTAAAACATTCAAATAAATAAGACACATATTTAAAACAGCAATATTTTATCATCCGTATATTCAATAAAATATTTTATTGATTTAAATACATTTTTTTCTCAGTGTATTAAAAGGTCTTACGTTTGCAATATTTTTGTAAAAACGGCTTAACTGCGAAAAATGTTGTAACAACTTTATCATAATTTTGAGGAAAAGTGCCTAGTTAAATTATGATAATCATTTACAATAATAGTAGCATTATTAATATTATACCAAACGTTATTTTAAGGATTTTACTTTTTTTATTAACATAACATTGCATATTTACTTCAATTTGACTTTTAAGTAACTTTATTATATTGAATTAAAAAATAAAAAAAAAACGATCTTTTAGTTTCTCTTAAGTCATATTTTCTTAGTACATATGACAGTTCAACGATCGATATAAAACGTAGAGTTTGTAAAACAAAAAGACTAATAAGATATCTGCACAGTATATACATATATATATATATATATATATATATATCGACTTAATACAGAATCATCATCGTTAAAGTGTATGTATACCTCGAAGTTGTTGAAACACCTTTTAAGCACTTACATATACGTGTGTAATTTTCAACCGAGCACGAGAGAAACGAAGGCCGCGAGTAATTCATTAAACATTTCCAGAAGTCATATCCGACCTCGTTCGACAAGTTATAATGGCCCAAATATATAAACGAATACCCCCAATTACACCAACATCGTGGATGTACATACAAAAGTTATATTAACAACCGTGTCTGGTGTCAATGCAAGATAATTACTTGAAATTCGAGCGATCCCTCGGTAAATAATTAATTAATTTAAATCAATTGATTATTATATGTCATTACACACACATATATATATATAACGTGGATGTCTATTAGGGGCAAGCTAGACTTTAGAATAATAATAAGACTATAATTTGCACCGAGGGAAGGACGATCGAATTAAATCGTTATGTTTCCGTTGTCTTAGTGTCTCAGCTCAAACTTACGAACGAAGAATTCGTATAGAGCGTTCAATAATTATTAGTGCTTAGTCGATCGTTGGTAAACAAACATTTTTTTAAATGTTTAATAGAACAATGGTTTGTTTTGTATTTTTTATATACCTTTATAAAAAATCGTATAATATATATGATGGTCATTTTTGTTTAATTTTATTATATAGGTGTATTATAGGTAATTGAATCGTGTTAAATTTTTGGTTAAAATTATTTTTTTTTATAAGCGCGATATTTAGAAAATTTCACGTAATAAAGTGAAAAACAAAAAAATATTACCTGAGATTTTTAGGTAAAAATGTCGTGTGAGGTTTTACAACGAGCGTATGGTAAACTTTTATAAATCAACTCACGTAACATTTGTTTGTAACCACGATCGAATCGAACGAATGAAACTAATGACCTGATTGCATACACGTAGGTATACAAATATATTTTTGTATACACAAATAATTATCGAATAACTTCGATTAATTTCGCTGAAATTCATATACTGTTTTTTGGAAAGTAAATGATCCTATATCTTTTCCTATATAATATAAATTTTAAGTTTTGGCGCTTTTAAAAAAACGTACAAATCCATGTGTGCACGTTATATTGAACTATATTATTCATATTAACATTTAAATTTTAATAATAAGTCAACTCGACACTCCTATGGAAAATTTTGCTATTTAAAGCTCGATTAAAATTATTTTAAAAAGAAAAAAATTTGATAAAAATGAAGTACAACCTGTTGAAGCCCTTAGCCATTCGTCATACCAAGCATTGTCATATTGTTTATACACCAAAAAAAGTAAGACTCGTGTTCAGGGATGAAAAAATTTTAATTATCCACTTATAATTGATAAATACAAAATTTAATTATTAACGGATAATTAAAACATTTTTTATTATTAATTTTAGTATTTATTAATTATTGAAAACTTTAATTAATCATTATTGAATATTTGTTGAAGTTACTATACGCATATCATCGCCTTAGTGCAATAAGGTTCCAATTCAAATTTTTATCAAAAAGATATCCACTCAAATATTTTTTTCAAAAAGGTTCCAATTCACTTATTCACTTTGTTACTCTAAAAAATTTTCTTTTAAATCCTAATCATTTTTATTCAAATAAAAATACAGACATTTATTTTTTATTAAACAAGGAATTCATTTTATCGAAAAAAACGATGTGTTTCCTTTGAAAATATTCTGTGAATTTTTAGAAATTACCGACCAAAAATACGTATTAATATTTCTTAAATCTCTCTATCATGCTACTCTATTTGTTTATTGAACAGTATCGGTGATTATTTTCATATTTTTCTTATGATTAGGTTTTAAAATTTTTTGGAATTTCTTATAAGTATGGTCTCTGCAAATTAGGTATCACATCCCTTTAAAACATATTTCAAATAAATAAGATACATATTTAAAACAGCAATATTTTATCATCCGTATATTCAATAAAATATTTTATTGATTTAAATACATTTTTTTCTCAGTGTATTAAAAGGTCTTAAGTTTGCAATATTTTTGTAAAAACGGCTTAACTGCGAAAAATGTTGTAACAACTTTATCATAATTTTGTGAAAAGTGCCTAGTTAAATTATGATAATCATTTACAATAATAGTAGCATTATTAATATTATCAACAAAATATCATTATTCTTAAGGATTTTACTTTTTTTATTAACATAACTTGCATATTTACATCAATTTGACTTTTAAGTAACTTTATTATATTGAATTAAAAAATAAAAAAAAAACGATCTTTTAATTTCTCTTAAGTCATATTTTCTTAGTACATATGAAAGTTCAACGATCGATATAAAACGTAGAGTTTGTAAAACGACTAATAAGATATCTGCACAGTATATACATATATATATGGGGTATTCCACGTGAAGGTGGTCCGATCAAAATTTTAAAATGCCCCACATTTTGGGTACACATTGCAAATGTTTTCAGAATACAGAAAAAAATTTTTAGGTACTAGGATTTATTAGTTCAAAAGTTATTCTAACCTCAAAACGTGAACTTTTTCCAGTTTTTTCAACACCAGCTGGGTTCATCGCTATTTAACTCAAAATCTATCAACTTTTACTATAGAACATTATAGGTAACATTCGTTGCTAATTATGTCTAGAATTTATCCTTCTGGGTTAGAATTTCTAATTTCAAGGTAAATGTTAGATAAACTACATGTCAACATTCAACTTAAAAAAAACTAACTTCGCCACAATTGATTTTTTTATCCAAAAGTCCAAAAGAAAGCTTGGAGCAATACCTTTCAAATGATCTGTAGCATTTTTATGGCCTTCAATTCTGCAAAAAGTTATGATAATTTAAAGAAAGACAAAAAATTCACAAAAATTAACATGGTATTTCCCATTTAAATTTTTTAAAAAATTTCGTCTTTCTTTAAATTATCATAACTTTTGACAGAATTGAAGGCCATAAAAATGCTACAGATCATTTGAAAGGTATTGCTCCAAGCTTTCTTTGGACTTTTGGATAAAAAAATCAATTGTGGCGAAGTTAGTTTTTTTTAAGTTGAATATTGACATGTAGTTTATCTAACATTTACCTTGAAATTAGAAATTCTAACCCAGAAGGATAAATTCTAGACATAATAAGCAACGAATGTTACATATAATGTTCTATAGTAAAAGTTGATAGATTTTGAGTTAAATAGCGATGAACCCAGCTGGTGTTGAAAAAACTGGAAAAAGTTCACTTTTGAGGTTAGAATAACTTTTGAACTAATAAATTCCAGTACCTAAAAATTTTTTTCTGTATTCTGAAAAACATTTGCAATGTGTACCCAAAATTTGGGGCATTTTAAAATTTTGATCGGACCACTTCACGTGGAATACCCCATATATATATATATCGACTTAATACAGAATCATCATCGTTAAAGTGTATGTATACCTCGAAGTTGTTGAAACACCTTTTAAGCACTTACATATACGTGTGTAATTTTCAACCGAGCACGAGAGAAACGAAGGCCGCGAGTAATTCATTAAACATTTCCAGAAGTCATATCCGACCTCGTTCGACAAGTTATAATGGCCCAAATATATAAACGAATACCCCCAATTACACCAACATCGTACAAAAGTTATATTAACAACCGTGTCTGGTGTCAATGCAAGATAATTACTTGAAATTCGAGCGATCCCTCGGTAAATAATTAATTAATTTAAATCAATTGATTATTATATGTCATTACACACACATATATATATATAACGTGGATGTCTATTAGGGGCAAGCTAGACTTTACAATAATAATAAGACTATAATTTGCACCGAGGGAAGGACGATCGAATTAAATCGTTATGTTTCCGTTGTCTTAGTGTCTCAGCTCAAACTTTCGAACGAAGAATTCGTATAGAGCGTTCAATAATTATTAGTGGTTAGCTAATGGTTTGTTTTATATTTTTTTAGCGATACCTTTATAAAAAATCGTATATATATATATGATGGTCATTTTTGTTTAATTTTATTATATAGGTGTATTAGGTAACTGAATCGTGTTAAATTTTTGGTTAAAATTATTTTTTTTATAAGCGCGATATTTAGAAAAGCATAAATAATATCATTTGACCGAACTACCTATTTCACGTGATATATAATATAATGTATAAAGTGAAAAACAAAAATTGAAAAACAAAAAAATATTACCTGAAACTTACAGATAAATATGTCGTGTGAGTTTTTACAACGAGCGTATGGTAAACTTTTATAAATCAGCTGACGTAACATTTGTTTGTAACCACGATCGAATCGAAACTAATGACCTGATTGCATACACGTATACAAATATATTTTGTATACACAAATAATTATCGAATAACTTCGATTAATTTCGCTGAAATTCATATACTGTTTTTTGGAAAGTAAATGATCCTATATCTTTTCCTATATAATAAATTTTAAGTTTTGGCGCTTTTAAAAAAACGTACAAATCCATGTGTGCACGTTATATTGAACTATATTATTCATATTAACATTTAAATTTTAATAATAAGTCAACTCGACACTCCTATGGAAAATTTTGCTATTTAAAGCTCGATTAAAATTTATTTTAAAAAGAAAAAAATTTGATAAAAATGAAGTACAACCTGTTGAAGCCCTTAGCCATTCGTCATACCAAGCATTGCCATATTGTTTATACACCAAAAAAAGTAAGACTCGTGTTCAGGGATGAAAAAATTTTAATTATCCACTTATAATTGATAAATACAAAATTTAATTATTAATTATTAACGGATAATTAAAACATTTTTTATTATTAATTTTAGTATTTATTAATTATTGAAAACTTTAATTAATCATTATTGAATTTTTATTGAATTGGATAATCATTATTGATTTGAATTTTACAGTAATTAATAAATATTAAAATTAATTATTAATTGTTCTTTAATTAACATTATTAATTATTTATTTTCAACCCTGCTCGTGACAAATGTCCATAAACTGGTAATAATATTTTTTTATTAATTAAATCTCCTACATTAAGTTATTTGCATCTTAAAATCTTAATGTTATTTCTTATAATTTATTTCTTATAATAATTGTCGCGAGCTTGGCGTGGTTTTACAAAAAATATTTTTATATAATAAACATTATGTGTACTGGTAGTTTTAAAAATAAATACTATGAAGTAATAAAAGTAATAAATTGTACATGTATGAAAGGGAGTTACTTTGTGATAAATAGAAATATCGCTCCTATACGTGAAAAGCGCGAATGAATGAAATTATTCGCTCAAAAATAGAAAAGTTCGTGTCGTCGCCTTATAGTCTAAGAGCCACCCATTTAAAAAAGGTTGTCATAAGGTACAAGGCTGTTCTCCAGCCAAATCAATTCCTTGTATATTAATGTAGTCATAGCCGCGTAGGCAGAAGTCTACCTCGGGGACGTATGCGTGGGTGGATTTTTGAATTCGACAATCCGAATATTCTACTTATGTCATAAGGTACAAGCTTGAAAATTTGCAGGAATGTAGGTAATAAGGGTTTAAACAAATAAAAAAATTGGCAGAAGCGGATGTTGAGGATAATATGGCGGCAGAAGTACCGGAAGTGGTCAAAAATATTTTTCTACTTATGTCATAAGGTAAATTTCTGCCTCTTCGCTTATGGCTTCTTCAAGACGTCAATAAGCTAGAAAAAATTTGGCAGAAGTGTAGGATGGGGATAAGTGCCAAAAAAATTATCAATAAGTGCGCGGATTTGAAATATTCGATTTTTCTCTCGGTATTTGGTATCTAAAATACACGACTTGATACAAGCTTGAAAATTTGCAGGAATGTAGGTAATAAGGTTTTAAACAAATAAAAAAATTGGCAGAAGCGGATGTTGAGGATAATATGGCGGCAGAAGTACCGGAAGTGGTCAAAAATATTTTTCTACTTATGTCATAAGGTAAATTTCTGCCTCTTCGCTTATGGCTTCTTCAAGACGTCAATAAGCTAGAAAAAATTTGGCAGAAGTGTAGGATGGGGATAAGTGCCAAAAAAATTATCAATAAGTGCGCGGATTTGAAATATTCGATTTTTCTCTCGGTATTTGGTATCTAAAATACGCGACTTGATACAAGCTTGAAAATTTGCAGGAACGTAGGTAATAAGGTTTTAAACAAATAAAAAAATTGGCAGAAGCGGATGTTGAGGACAAGATGGCGGCAGAAGTACCGGAAGTGGTCAAAAATATTTTTCTACTTATGTCATAAGGTAAATTTCTGCCTTTTCGCTTATAGCTTTTTCAAGACGTCAATAAGCTAGAAAAAATTTGGCAGAAGTGTAGGTTGGGGATAAGTTCCCAAAAAAAATGATCAATAAGTGCGCGGATTTGAAATATTCCATTTTTCTTTCAATATTTGGTATCTAAAATACGCGACTTGATACAAGCTTGAAAATTTGCAGGAATGCAGGTGATAACGTTTTTAATAAAGAAAAAAATTGTCAGAAGCGGAAGTTGAGGACAAGATGGCGGTATAAGTACCGGAAGTGGCAAAAATATATTTCAACTGATGTCATAAGGTAAATTTCTGACACATTGCAAATGTTTTCAGAATACAGAAAAAAATTTTAGGTACTGGAATTTATTAGTTCAAAAGTTATTCTAACCTCAAAAAGTGAACTTTTTCCAGTTTTTTTCAACACCAGCTGGGTTCATCGCTATTTAACTCAAAATCTATCAACTTTTACTATAGAACATTATATGTAACATTCGTTGCTAATTATGTCTAGAATTTATCCTTCTGGGTTAGAATTTCTAATTTCAAGGTAAATGTTAGATAAACTACATGTCAACATTCAACTTAAAAAAAACTAACTTCGCCACAATTGATTTTTTATCCAAAAGTCCAAAAGAAAGCTTGGAGCAATACCTTTCAAATGATCTGTAGCATTTTTATGGCCTTCAATTCTGCAAAAAGTTATGATAATTTAAAGAAAGACAAAAATTCACAAAAATTAACATGGTATTTCCCATTTAAATTTTTTAAAAAATTTCGTCTTTCTTTAAATTATCATAACTTTTGACAGAATTGAAGGCCATAAAAATGCTACAGATCATTTGAAAGGTATTGCTCCAAGCTTTCTTTGGACTTTTGGATAAAAAAATCAATTGTGGCGAAGTTAGTTTTTTTTAAGTTGAATATTGACATGTAGTTTATCTAACATTTACCTTGAAATTAGAAATTCTAACCAGAAGGATAAATTCTAGACATAATAAGCAACGAAGTTACATATAATGTTCTATAGTAAAAGTTGATAGATTTTGAGTTAAATAGCGATGAACCCAGCTGGTGTTGAAAAAAACTGGAAAAAGTTCACTTTTGAGGTTAGAATAACTTTTGAACTAATAAATTCCAGTACCTAAAAATTTTTTTCTGTATTCTGAAAAACATTTGCAATGTGTACCCAAAATTTGGGGCATTTTAAAATTTTGATCGGACCACTTCACGTGGAATACCCCTATATATATATCGACTTAATACAGAATCATCATCGTTAAAGTGTATGTATACCTCGAAGTTGTTGAAAACACCTTTTAAGCACTTACATATACGTGTGTAATTTTCAACCGAGCACGAGAGAAACGAAGGCCGCGAGTAATTCATAAACATTTCCAGAAGTCATATCCGACCTCGTTCGACAAGTTATAATGGCCCAAATATATAAACGAATACCCCCAATTACACCAACATCGTGGATGTACATACAAAGTTATATTAACAACCGTGTCTGGTGTCAATGCAAGATAATTACTTGAAATTCGAGCGATCCCTCGGTAAATAATTAATTAATTTAAATCAATTGATTATTATATGTCATTACACACACACATATATATATATAACGTGGATGTCTATTAGGGGCAAGCTAGACTTTAGAATAATAATAAGACTATAATTTGCACCGAGGGAAGGACGATCGAATTAAATCGTTATGTTTCCGTTGTCTTAGTGTCTCAGCTCAAACTTACGAACGAAGAATTCGTATAGAGCGTTCAATAATTATTAGTGCTTAGTCGATCGTTGGTAAACAAACATTTTTTTAAATGTTTAATAGAACAATGGTTTGTTTTGTATTTTTTATATACCTTTATAAAAAATCGTATAATATATATGATGGTCATTTTTGTTTAATTTTATTATATAGGTGTATTATAGGTAATTGAATCGTGTTAAATTTTTGGTTAAAATTATTTTTTTTTTATAAGCGCGATATTTAGAAAATTTCACGTAATAAAGTGAAAAACAAAAAAATATTACCTGAGATTTTTAGGTAAAATGTCGTGTGAGGTTTTACAACGAGCGTATGGTAAACTTTTATAAATCAACTCACGTAACATTTGTTTGTAACCACGATCGAATCGAACGAATGAAACTAATGACCTGATTGCATACACGTATACAAATATATTTTGTATACACAAATAATTATCGAATAACTTCGATTAATTTCGCTGAAATTCATATACTGTTTTTTTTGGAAAGTAAATGTCCTATATCTTTTCCTATATAATATAAATTTAAGTTTTGGCGCTTTTAAAAAACGTACAAATCCATGTGTGCACGTTATATTGAACTATATTATTCATATTAACATTTAAATTTTAATAATAAGTCAACTCGACACTCCTATGGAAAATTTTGCTATTTAAAGCTCGATTAAAATTTATTTTAAAAAGAAAAAATTTGATAAAATGAAGTACAACCTGTTGAAGCCCTTAGCCATTCGTCATACCAAGCATTGCCATATTGTTTATACACCAAAAAAGTAAGACTCGTGTTCAGGGATGAAAAAATTTTAATTATCCACTTATAATTGATAAATACAAAATTTAATTATTAATTATTAACGGATAATTAAAACATTTTTTATTATTAATTTTAGTATTTATTAATTATTGAAAACTTTAATTAATCATTATTGAATTTTTATTGAATTGGATAATCATTATTGATTTGAATTTTACAGTAATTAATAAATATTAAAATTAATTATTAATTGTTCTTTAATTAACATTATTAATTATTTATTTTCAACCCTGCTCGTGACAAATGTCCATAAACTGGTAATAATATTTTTTTATTAATTAAATCTCCTACATTAAGTTATTTGCATCTTAAAATCTTAATGTTATTTCTTATAATTTATTTCTTATAATAATTGTCGCGAGCTTGGCGTGGTTTTACAAAAATATTTTTATATAATAAACATTATGTGTACTGGTAGTTTTAAAAATAAATACTATGAAGTAATAAAAGTAATAAATTGTACATGTATGAAAGGGAGTTACTTTGTGATAAATAGAAATATCGCTCCTATACGTGAAAAGCGCGAATGAATGAAATTATTCGCTCAAAAATAGAAAAGTTCGTGTCGTCGCCTTATAGTCTAAGAGCCACCCATTTAAAAAAGGTTGTCATAAGGTACAAGGCTGTTCTCCAGCCAAATCAATTCCTTGTATATTAATGTAGTCATAGCCGCGTAGGCAGAAGTCTACCTCGGGGACGTATGCGTGGGTGGATTTTTGAATTCGACAATCCGAATATTCTACTTATGTCATAAGGTACAAGCTTGAAAATTTGCAGGAATGTAGGTAATAAGGGTTTAAACAAATAAAAAAATTGGCAGAAGCGGATGTTGAGGATAATATGGCGGCAGAAGTACCGGAAGTGGTCAAAAATATTTTTCTACTTATGTCATAAGGTAAATTTCTGCCTCTTCGCTTATGGCTTCTTCAAGACGTCAATAAGCTAGAAAAAATTTGGCAGAAGTGTAGGATGGGGATAAGTGCCAAAAAAATTATCAATAAGTGCGCGGATTTGAAATATTCGATTTTTCTCTCGGTATTTGGTATCTAAAATACACGACTTGATACAAGCTTGAAAATTTGCAGGAACGTAGGTAATAAGGTTTTAAACAAATACAAAAATTGGCAGCAGCGGATGTTGAGAACAATAAGGCGGCAGAAGTACCGGAAGTGGTCAAAAATATTTTTCTACTTATGTCATAAAGTAAATTTCTGCCTTTTCGCTTATAGCTTTTTCAAGACGTCAATAAGCTAGAAAAAATTTGGCAGAAGTGTAGGTTGGGGATAAGTTCCCAAAAAAAATGATCAATAAGTGCGCGGATTTGAAATATTCCATTTTTCTTTCAATATTTGGTATCTAAAATACGCGACTTGATACAAGCTTGAAAATTTGCAGGAATGCAGGTGATAACGTTTTTAATAAAGAAAAAAATTGTCAGAAGCGGAAGTTGAGGACAAGATGGCGGTATAAGTACCGGAAGTGGCAAAAAATATATTTCAACTGATGTCATAAGGTAAATTTCTTACTCTTTGCGTATGGCTTTTTCAAGACGCCCGTATGTTAAAAACAATTGACAGAAATGCAGGTGGGAGATAAGTGCCAAAAAAAATGATTAATAAGTGCGCGGATTTGAAATATTCGATTTTTCTCTCGGTATTTGGTATCTAAAATACGCGACTTGATACAAGCTTGAAAATTTGCAGGAATGCAGGTAATAAGGTTTTAAACAAATAAAAAAATTGGCAGCAGCGTATATTGAGGACAAGATGGCGGCAGAAGTACCGGAAGTAGTCAAAATATTTTGCTACTTATGTCATAAGGTATATTCTGCCTCTTCGCTTATAGCTTCTTCAAAACGTCAATAAGCTAGAAAAAATTTGGCAGAATTGTGGGATGGGGATAAGTGCCAAACAAAATTGTATGCAATCTCAATCCGGTAAACCATGGTTGTGTCGTTAATGGCAATAAATTTGACTCTGTATGGTTTACGGGAGCACAATGTCCAGAAACAGTTCGAGATGTTATTGTCGAAGATAATGACACAGAAGCTGATGAAAATATTTCTTGTGAAAGCGATGAATCTGAAAATAATTAATTGAAACCATATATGTATTTAAACATACACACACCCGTGTACTCTTTATTTGTATATGTACTACGTACTGTATATAAAATATTAAATACATTGTACAAAATAAATTCTTCCAGTTCTGCGCTTTAATTGTTGATTTTTTTAGCACTTATCTCCACCTACATTTCTGTCAATTGTTTTTAACATACGGGCGTCTTGAAAAAGCCATACGCAAAGAGTCAGAAATTTACCTTATGACATCAGTTGAAATATATTTTTTGCCACTTCCGGTACTTATACCGCCATCTTGTCCTCAACTTCCACTTCTGACAATTTTTTTCTTTATTAAAAACGTTATCACCTGCATTCCTGCAAATTTTCAAGCTTGTATCAAGTCGCGTATTTTAGATACCAAATATTGAAAGAAAAATGGAATATTTCAAATCCGCGCACTTATTGATCATTTTTTTGGGAACTTATCCCCAACCTACACTTCTGCCAAATTTTTTCTAGCTTATTAACGTCTTGAAGAAACCGTAGGCAAAGAGGCAGAAATTTACTTTATGACATAAGTAGAAAAATATTTTTGACCACTTCCGGTACTTCTGCCGCCTTATTGTTCTCAACATCCGCTGCTGCCAATTTTTGTATTTGTTTAAAACCTTATTACCTACGTTCCTGCAAATTTTCAAGCTTGTATCAAGTCGTGTATTTTAGATACCAAATACCGAGAGAAAAATCGAATATTTCAAATCCGCGCACTTATTGATAATTTTTTTGGCACTTATCCCCATCCTACACTTCTGCCAAATTTTTTCTAGCTTATTGACGTCTTGAAGAAGCCATAAGCGAAGAGGCAGAAATCTACCTTATGACATAAGTAGAAAAATATTTTTGACCACTTCCGGTACTTCTGCCGCCATATTGTCCTCAACATCCGCTTCTGCCAATTTTTTTATTTGTTTAAAACCTTATTACCTACATTCCTATAAATTTTCAAGCTTGTACCTTATGACATAAGTAGAATATTCGGATTGTCGAATTCAAAAATCCACCCACGCATACGTCCCCGAGGTAGACTTCTGCCTACGCGGCTATGACTACATTAATATACAAGGAATTGATTAGGCTGGAGAACAGCCTTGTACCTTATGACAACCTTTTTTAAATGGGTGGCTCTTAGACTATTAGTGCAATAAGATTCCAAACATAAAAAAAAATTGTGAAATATACAATTGTTGCTTTCATCCTCCTGACATTATATAAAAAATCATTGACATTTTTCCATTTGAAAATTAAGGTGCTTTCACAATTTTTTAGAGTAACAAAATGAATTGGAACTTTCTTCAAATAAAAAGTTGAATTAGACCGTTTTTGAAAAACAGTTTGAGTTGGAAACTAATGAAATAAAAAATTTTAATCCGACCATTTTGGAAAAAAAAAATTGATTTTGAACCTTATTGCAGTGAGGTGACGATGTATTCAACAGTTTCTTATCTATGATATTTACATTTTATTTATTTTGCGCGCAGTATAGAGCTACATAGTTTCCTGCATACATTGATCAGATAAATATTTAATTAAATAATTAATTATTCTAAATTGACGAACAAGGAGACTCACCAAACAACCTGTTCAATATGTAAAATCCGTATAATTTTAATCCAAGAATCCATATATTTTTCTAAAAAAAGAAAGCATATAAATTCATATTGACATTATAAACTTGATTGTTTGAAACAAATTCAACACTGTGCGAGCAAAGTCTCGCGTAAGTTTTCATTTGAGAATTTATAATTATTACAAACAACGTTTATTTTTTCAAGAACGTTTGTTTGATCGAAAAGTTAAAACAGAACTTTTGGGGAACATCGACGGAAAAAAAATGCAATTATCTTTTGTATATAATATACGTTTGATATACCTACAGTTTGAGTGATGTAACTTCAAGTTCAAAGGATAACCATGACTGTTCAGTAAAATCGTCATTTGTATATGGAAATAAAAAGTATGGTATGCCATTCGTATATTTAACTAGAATATCGCATTCAACATTGATAGTTTTGTGTTAGAGCATACTTGATACAGTTGTGCGTATATATACACTTTTATAATTGCGTATTATCCTATCAATAAATATGCTACGCTGAAAGCATATACGTAAAAAAAATGATCTCAACCAAACTTGTAGGAAATCACATCTGTTTTTTAGATTTTTCGAAATATTTGAGTTTTATTAACTTCCGAAAAAGCTACTAAAATTTCTATAAAAAATAAATACGTTTTATCCAGAATAAGAAATTGATAGAAATTAACAAAAAATACTAAGCTAAGTAAAATGGTTTGATCTAAAATAAGAAATTAATGAAAATTAAAAAGAAACTACTAAGCTAGGTAAAATGGTTTGATCCACATTAAGAAATTAATACAAAAATTTAAAAAAAATACTGGGCTAAGTAAAATGGTTTGATCTAAAATAAGAAATTAATAAAAATTAAAAAAAATTACTAAACTAGGTAAAATGGTTTAATACATACAACGAAATTGATACAAAAATTAAAAAAATTAAAAATACTAAACTATATTTAAATAGACGGTTTTTTTAACACAATATATTTATCATTCGGTAATTTATGAACAATCTTTAAAATACCGTCGATTTTCATAATCGACTAAACCGTATTTAAGACACACGCGTTCAAAGATTCGGCTACCGAAGAAACAAAATTTTTTACAAATTTTCGATGGGTATACTTTATCGTTTTCCAAAAGTCCGAGAAAAAAGATGTATAGCTTTATTGATAGGGTATAAATTATGACTCAATGCGACAAAGAAGATACTCGAGTCTCTCCCAGTTATAAAACTTGTCGTGTGTATAGATGTGTGTTGCATCGTTCGCGAAATCGATTTTATCTTCTGGGTATATACACAAAGCCGTCCGGAAAAATTATAAACGTGTCGTGGGTTAGGGTCGTGCCGGTCTCATTTTTGTGAAACGAAGCTCATTTTATATGCGCGGATCATCTATATACATATACATATAAGAGGGTACGTGTCGTACAATTTAACGTTGTCTACAATTCGCGGGTCAATATTTGATGACAAGGATACGTACCATCGACTTTCAATTGACTTCTTTACCTCGCCTCGATGAACTTCATCGTGTACATACTCAGAATTGTTGGTCATTAGGCCGACAACCAAATTAAGACGACAATTAAATACTACGACTTTTTATATATACATATCTATATACACTTTCTACTCAACGATTAATACAACCTCTTCTATTCGATGAATGGACACTTACAGAATATTAAATTATTGTATATAGCTCAACGTGTCTACGAAGAAAATGTGTCGATATAACTACATATAAGACTTCGCGGTTATATAGTTAATAGGGTCGCGTGTAATCGTGATAAACTTTCATTCTAATTTGTTGATTAGGCATACCTACCCTCTTGCTTATTATTGTGTAAATATAAGAAAACGATGTATAGCATTAACGGAATAATTCGTTAAATAAAATACAATTATTTTTCCACTCGATTTTACGTAGTTTACACTACATTTTTTTTTTCTTTTTGTATTTTCGAAATATCATTTTGTAAGTGAAATATTTTTTTAATTATACAAAAAAATATTTTTTAATTTTTAATTACGTATGTCGAATGCGTGATGTAAACTATAATGTATATCAATTATAATATAATATTTTTTTTCTTGATAAATTTTGGTCGCCAACGTAATCGCCTGGAAATATTTTTTAAATTGCAGTATCCACACACTCGGACAATATTTGGACAAAATTTTGTTATCACCTGTAAACTGCAATTTGTATTTGATGGATAACAAATATTTGTAATTTTAATGAGAAGTCGCATTAATATTCAATTAAATTGAATGTGTGCTTGATCGTTAAAGAATTGTAGGTTTATAGAAGTATAATTATAAGTACATACCTATATATAAGTTAAAAAAAACGAAAGTCTTTAAATTAATTGTTATAAATTTTTCCTTTGAACCATTTTTTTTAATACTCATTCTAATTGCTATTTACTTATATTCTATTGCGTGGTGGTATATATGAGTTTATTTTATAATTAGTAAAAATGTATGACGATAAGTGTACACTCAAAAAAATGATTTCTTACTGTTAGTGCGGAATTCTTCTCAAATGTGCGACGAAAAGAAATCTACTACAAGTTAAATGATTCTTCTACAATTTAAAGGATTATGGTTCTTGTTTCTTATAGCTAATTAAGGTAAGAGGAAATTCATGTTAATAACAGAAGAATCATGTCTTTTTCGCGCATATTAGAGAAGAATTCCACTTGCATTAGGAAACGATTTTTGTGAGTGTAAACATTTAGCTGAAATAATACCATTAACGTTTTTTAATACAATTCATAAGAAAGTTAATTGTTCAATATTAAAATACTTTGACAACAATAGGGTGGGGTCCGATTAGTCGAAAGCTTATTCAAAATGTGTGCATTGTTTCGAATCTCAAAAATTAGAAATACATTTTTATTATTTAGAGTCAAGAGAAATAGAAAGATCATTATTTAAAAAATAATGCATTCTTCAGTGTTCACACATTTGTTCCGAATATTCGAACTTTAAAGTGTAAAGAAATTACTTTTATAATTTTGTCTATTAAGACCTTGATAACAGACATTAATGTAGAAAATTATTTATCTACAATTTGAATACAAAATATCTGACGATTTTATTACTTTCGAAATAATGATCATTCTATTTTCTCGGTTCGAAATAACAAAAATGTTATTCTAATTTTTAAAATTCGAAATATCACACACATTTTGAATATGCCTTCGATAAATCAAACCCTACCCACAACAATATATACAGTAATGGATTAAGTTTAAAATGCATACATGAAAAAATATTGTCAAATTTTATATGCATTAAGGTATGAACCAAAAATTGGTCTTAACTGATCAGAAATTGGTTATGATACGCTATTTAATACTAATTTTATTGCCTTATTATGCGATGTATTTCATATTTGAAAATACTACTTTACAATATACATATATATTCACTCACACTATAGAAATGAAAAAAAAATTTTTTAATCAAAGTTCATGTCCCGAGAAAGAACTACCTTAGGAAAGATCAATCTTCGTATACTATTTAAAAACCGACTCGATATTTTTACTTTACTTTAGATCCGCACCAACTGCCCAATTTGTAGCATATACATACATATTGGCTGACGACTTCATTTCTTCGTGCAACTTTGAATATCTATAGTTACGTTACGTATGTAGTTACATAGGTTAATCGTGTGGGCAAGTCTTTTATAAGATAGTCCAAGGTAAAATAATAATAAAACTGAAATGAAGAAACTTGAATGAAATGAAAAATATAAGAGTTTCTATTTTTTTTTTCGTTCCAACTGAACTTCTAACGAACTGCGCGTTAAAAATGTATTTCACTCTGACGCAAAGACGTTCCGTTACAATTATAATGAATAAAAAAAAATCCGATTGATAATAACGCGCAGACTAGGTTGGAAAATTTGCTGGTTCGTGTTTAGTTAAGGAAATGTATGATAAAACTACGAATTTTTTGTACCAAATATGTTCTGTAAACAGAGTTTTGCTTAATTTGAATGTCGATATTTATGACGATATTTTTTTTTCTTACTATTTGTTGATAGTAAGTGCTATTTAATTATTTCGAAATTTAGATCTCTGAGACTAATTGATTAATTTTGTGAGGTAATTCGGTATTGGAAACCAGTGAACTTAAATCTGTCGATTCTACTGACGATCGCACGATGTGATAAACCAATAGACCGATCTATGCCGGGTTATTCATACTGAACATCTACTGCAATTGTTCGATTGTAGTGATTGCACTGAAAAGAAATGGATTTTGTTTGCTTTAAAATGATTCTTCTACAATTAAAGGATTATGGTTCTTGTTTCTTAAAGCTACTTAAGGTAAGAGAAAATTCATGATCAATCCGCTGCATTAGGCAACGATTTTGTGAGTGTAAATGAAAGAATACATTAACGTTTTTAATACAATTCATAAAAAATTAATTGTTCATATTACAATACTTTGACACAATAATGGGGGGTCCGATTTGTCGAAAGCTCATTCAAAATGTGTAGATTGTTTCGAATTTCAAAAATTAGAAATACATTTTTATTATTTAGAATCAAGAGAAATAGAAAGACTATTATTTCGAAATTAATGCATTCTTCAGTGTTCACACATTTGTTCCGAATATTCGAACTTTAAAGTGTAAAGAAATTACTTTTAATTTTGTCTATTAAGACCTTGATAACAGACAATTCGAAATTATTTATCTACAATTTGAATACAAAATATCTGACGATTTTATTACTTTCGAAATAATGATCATTCTATTTTCTCGGTTCGAAATAACAAAAACTTAATCTAATTTTTAAAATTCGAAATATCGCACATATTTTGAATGTGCCTTCGACAAATCAAACCCTACCCACAACAATATATACAGTAATGGATTAAATTTAAAATGCATACATGAAAAATATTGTCAAATTTTATATGCATTAAGGTATGAACCAAAATTGGTCTTAACTGATCAGAAATTGGTTATGATACGCTATTTAATACTAATTTTTTTGCGTTATTATACGATGTATTTCATATTTGAAAATACTACTTTACAATATACATATATATTCACTCACACTATAGAAATGAAAAAAAAGTTTTTTTAATCAAAGTTCATGTCCCGAGAAAGAACTACCTTAGGAAAGATCAATCTTCGTATACTATTTAAAAACCGACTCGATATTTTTACTTTACTTTAGATCCGCACCAACTGCCCAATTTGTAGCATATACATACATATTGGCTGACGACTTCATTTCTTCGTGCAACTTTGAATATCTATAGTTACGTTACGTATGTAGTTACATAGGTTAATCGTGTGGGCAAGTCTTTTATAAGATAGTCCAAGGTAAAATAATAATAAAACTGAAATGAAGAAACTTGAATGAAATGAAAAATATAAGAGTTTCTATTTTTTTTTTTTCGTTCCAACTGAACTTCTAACGAACTGCGCGTTAAAAATGTATTTCACTCTGACGCAAAGACGTTCCGTTACAATTATAATGAATAAAAAAAAAATCCGATTGATAATAACGCGCAGACTAGGTTGGAAAATTTGCTGGTTCGTGTTTAGTTAAGGAAATGTATGATAAAACTACGAATTTTTTTGTACCAAATATGTCTGTAAACAGAGTTTTGCTTAATTTGAATGTCGTATTTATGACGATATTTTTTTTTCTTACTATTTGTTGATAGTAAGTGCTATTTAATTATTTCGAAATTTTAATCTCTGAGACTAATTGATTAATTTTGTGAGGTAATTCGGTATTGGAAACCAGTGAACTTAAATTCTGTCGATTCTATACTGACGATCGCACGATGTGATAAACCAATAGACCGATCTATGCCGGGTTATTCATACTGAACATCTACTGCAATTGTTCGATTGTAGTGATTGCACTGAAAAGAAATGGATTTTGTTTGCTTTAAAATGATTCTTCTATAATTCAAAGGAATATGCTCCATCTTAGGATATTAATCTTTTAGAGTTAAATTTCTCATTTTTTTCGAAACTATAATTCCACTTAAGGATCGAGATGTGATGTGCTAAATTACAGGGATCTACTTTTAAGAAACTCAAAATTTTCTGTAAATACGGAACTAAAAATGTGAAATATATCGTACGTAACGTTTGAGTAACAAAGAATAAGCTAACAGAGAGATTTTGTAAATAAATAATTTTAATGTAATTAAAAAATAACGATTTTTTATCGGTAACGATTAGGTGAAAAAATTATCCTTGCGACTGCATAAAAGTTTCCATCATTTAGCCATAGAAAATTTGGAAAAAAATCATACGTACTATTCAAGACAAGTAGAAGAGTGTTACACAGATATTTATTGAAACAAGTTAATCCATTGTTAATTAAAAAATAAATAAGGATTCTAATTCTCTTAATCTCACATCTCTTTATAATTATAAAAAAATCCGCTTGATATATAAAATAATCATTTTAGTATCACCCAAATTTTTCGTTTGAATCATATTTTTCTTTTATTTATTCCAGAGTTACATAACAATATAATATATCTATTTAACAAGAATTCCTCTAAGAACAACAATCCATTTTTGCTTCGGTGTGGGGTTTCAGTAAATATCACCATAGATATCTTTCGATGATAGTTGATTTGTGACTTATAAAGAACGCATGATGTACGTCCATCTCTTTACATTGTAACTAAAACGATATGAAAACGTCTCAAGGAATTATTAAGTATCCTTGATAACTTTACGTACGTAATAGCGTCTTACAACTTTGTTATAAATGCATAGTCATATTAATAGAAGGTCGTAACGTGAATCCTAAGCGCGCGCTTATATATATGTCTACTTCAACATTACTTTTCGTATAATATCCTTCATTCTTACATATACGGAATTTTTGCACTAATAATGAAATGATTGATGGAAATAATAATAGTATACGATGATATACGCGGCTAATAGAATTATTAAAAATACAATGCACGAATGTAACGTTCCTTCGAGTTTAACAGGATAGTTATGAAATCTATAATAAATATAATTACGTAAATAAAAATGCAATATTGTAAAGTTTTTTTTTAAATTAACAGCGTAAGTAATACGTAAATTATTTATGTGTTAATATATAAATGGTAACCAATAAAAGTTATTTTTATTAGTCGGACCAAGCGTAAAATGCTACTTTGATATTGGGCATTTTAAATATCAACTTTATTCTATAAATTGCAAGTATATAGTTTACGATTTGCGAGACTTTATGGGAGTTGGTAAGGGGTTTGATGAGGCGGAGCTCGCGTTCTCAACGCGGATATCTGCATGGAAGTTTAGGAATGAGTTAGAATGGTACCTTATGAACTGCTTCTGAATGATGCGTTTAAGGATGTGATTCGTTGCATGAGTGGTGTCAATTTAAAGTGATTGCCTATATGAACGGGCTCTCCCTGTTTAGATAAATGTATGTAGATATATGAGTAAGAAGAGGATTTTCTACACTTCAGATGTTCATCTCTTACCTGACCATGAGAGAAGGACGGTCAGATATTAGCCTCATCATACAAAGTGTCAAGGAAATACCGTGCTGATGGGACTCGTTAGGTACCGAGTGATGATGCTTAACGGTGCCTCCAGATCAGGTGAAATTTTCGATTTATTTAGTCTTATACCACTGCACGAACTCTGCATGGATTTTGTACTTAAAAAGTGGATGGACAGAGTTAGAAAGGGTATTTTATCATGGAGGAGCGCAAAATACCCTTCTCCGCAATTTATTTAGAATTTTAGATATTTTAATGTATTAAGTATAGTGTATTTTCTGGAATTAAATATATAAAATACATATGAGAAAAAATGAAAAATCTGCACCGTCAGAAGTTTTGCACCTTACTGCCTGCAACATTAATACTTTACTCGTATGTTATTTTGAATCGTCCTTATATCTTACACGCCGCTCGAAAAATGCCGGAAATTTATATTAATATTTATTGGATTATTCCGTTATCAATACCAATAAACTAATAAGCCAGTCGGTTTGTAATTAACATACGGAAATTTCCGTCGATTCGCCGTTAACCATTTTTTGAAAGTAATGTATTAACAATTGATGCAAGCGTGCAAAATTATTGGGGAGTTGTAGAAGTAGACGGAAACCCGTTGGGTTAAATGACCAGGAGCAGATTAACATATGGGGATGAATCAATGAACGCTGGATGGACGAGAAGGGGTGATAAGAATCCTACCAAAAAAGGCAAGATGAAGCTGCATCTGGCTTTTCCTCGGATCATTGGAAAAATATTTTATTCTTCAATATAGTCATTTAGGGCTATACATAAAAGTAAAGAAATTGAATATGGAAACTGTCATCATATCTTTACTCAGTCAAAAATAGACCATCATAAAGAATAAAGCAATTTTTCCAAAAGTCTGAAAATATCACGTGGAATTGAATACCCAAACTTTTTTGACAGGGAAGAATCCTTTCGCCAACTCTGTCGCTTTGGTTCTGTAGGCTCTAAAGATGCAGCTATTGATGTCCACAACCCTGAACCACATCCGTAGAACGTGGTTAGTGCGGAGGCTGCGGTGGCTTCCAACTGCTTCCAATATAGAACTCCTGGCATGGGGATTAAAATCTGAAAGTTGCTCGGAATCGAGAACGGGGATAAATAATAGAAACCTTCTTTATTCCGAATTATCGAGATACCTAAAAAAAATTTTGTTCTACATTTTAGTAAGTTTTTATACATGAAAGTGATACTTGAAAAAGAAGTCCTAAAAAAGATGTATCCGCGCTGTTGAAGAATCTCTGGAATGGTTGGTCTAAAAAAAAAAAACGAACGGCGTTAGATTCAGTATGTTGATATCTGTAGCGCATATCGAGCGATTCTTGATTTTTGAAAAATTAACAAAATGGCGGATATTTTTCGAAAAAAAAAAAACGTTTTTTACTGCTTTCGGCAAAAAAGAGGTAATATAAAATTTTTTTACGACGCTGTTTTCAAAAACGTTGTTTTGAGAAAAATGCGTTTAAAGTTTTTTTAAGGAAAAATCGTAAAAATTGTTACCTGTTCTTAATCAGCGATACCTGCACCATACATTATTCCTTCCTCTTTTTTATATATACATATGTATACTTTCAAAAAAAGTAAACAAAAATCGATTTTTGTTAATTAGGGTGATCGCGAATGGTTTAAAAGAGCTGGAAGAGTATAACGATCTAAGTAATGATCTCTAGATACGGAACACTCTTTACACAAAGTAACTTGCATTACAGTAAAAGCGCCTCAACTGTATTAGCTAGGAGCATGACTATGGTGCAGTCAAACATCTACCTTATAGTGTTGCCGAATCACTGGACATTTTAGTAGTGGAAATATGACTTCTAGTTATATAGGGATCTGCACCTTTCAACTCAAATATTATAATGATAATACTGATTAAAAATCTGAAAAAATTCATACGCATACACTCACAAAAATGTATTCTTGTCATTAGTAGATTGTCGTTTCAAATACGGTTCAAAAAGAAAATCCACTCGATGTTAGGCGATTCTTCTGTTACCAAGTAGATGCCATTAAAATCAAAATCTCACTGTTCTAAATAGAAATCGAATTTTCAGGGCTATAGAAGAATCGTTTAATGTCAAGTAGATTTCCTATCAAGCCCTATTTGAGATGACAATCCCCTAATCAAAAGAATTCATTTTTGTGAGTGTAGTTTAATACAAAAGAAAGGGCGGGACGACTGACCTTTTTAGAAAAAGATTATTTTTCTAACAATAGTTGAATAAACAAGTTTTTTGACGGTTACTTTGAGTGAATAAAGTTTTATGAATTTTTCGGACATTTGATCGCAGAATAAAATTATTTATAATTTTCGGATGATAATCGGTGCGATTGCAATAAAACATAATAATATATATATTACTTGAATGCCAGAAATGAAAACTTTACATAAATTTGGAAATTTTATTTTTGCGTTTTCTGTTAGATACATACTTAAACTTTTGAAAAAAATAATGATACTTTCAGGTAAAGTTTTGTAAATCTAATTATTAAAAATACCTCGCTTAATTATAACGTAAAGGTACACTGAGAAAAATGGTTTAAATAAATTTATTATATTTTATAGCAAGCACTCTTATATTTACAGTTATTTATTGTTATAAATTATGATAAAATACCATAGTTTTATGATAAAATAACATAGAATTTTCATTAAACCACGTTCTTAATGCACAATTGAAATATAATGTAAAACAATTTCCACTGCGTTGGCTTAAAAATTTTGAATTCAAATTTAAATACGTACTCTCGCAATTTTGTAGAATTACGTAAAAAATTATACGAATTTTTAAAATACTTAATCATAATAAGTATAATTTATTATTTTAATAATTTAGATAATTTATTCTTATTTTAATTTCTTTCTTATCTAAAAAAATTCAGATATAAATTTATTTAATTTTCATTTATTCTTCAGAATGGATGATCACCAATTGACTATCTTTATTCCTCAATATACCTACAGGTCGCGAATAAAATTTATTATCAAAATACCTAACACATAAACAATATCTTCTAATCGTTGCTTGCTGCGATCACTCAATGGAGAAAAGAAAAATCGATAAGTCGTTATTAATACATTATTACATACGGAGTTAATGATTTAACGCGGTCTCTTAAATAAATTCACAAAACACAGTGAACGTCACTGCCGACTCGTTATCACATAGACATCGTGCATGCATCCATGTGCGCGTAAGTAAAAAAACACTCGTACGATACACACATATATATACACATACACGCGTGTAAACTTCGCAACAGTTAAAATAGATAAAAACGCGATGACGACAAATAGTATGCACATTAATATAGGTACTTAATATAGGTATATACATTTGTGTATACGTTCTGCAGGAACTTGACATTGAACCTGCGCACGGCAGTCGCACGAACCAAGTCGCGGGCTTGTCAAATACATGTATGTATGCGGTCGATGCGCGTGTTGATGATATACAAATGAGAGAAGATTGATGTCCGTCTATCTATGTGTGTGTGTGTGTAGGTAAAGATAAAAAGGTTGTGGACGCAAAAAAAATAAGAATAAAAACGAGTGGCTGTAATGAATTTATGAAAATTTAAGGGAATGATGTATGGGTTCACGTGGAGTTCTATACGTGACTTTTTTTTTGGACTTTTGGAAAAGCATTTTATTTCTCATGATAAGCTTTTTTGACTGTAGAAAAAGAGTTAATGATTATTTCCATATGCAATTTAACGTGTGATTCCATGTGTTAATTTTCATCAATTTTTATATTAGAGTCCAAAAAGGCTATAGTATTTTTTCAAAAGTCTGAAAAAAAACCACATGTATGGGCTCTACATTGACTTTTTTAATAGGGTGTTCTTTAAATCTAAGAGAGTGAAGAGTCATTTTGATACTTAGGCGATAAACTCAGGATAAAACTATTGTATTTCCATGACTCTTGTAAAGAATATTAAGTAATTGTATATCACGTAAGGATATGGCCTCAGTTCCTTTCCATTTGACTATTTTACACTGAAAAAGGGGGTTTGTACTCAATTTTTGATCGGTTTTATTCGTTATTTCTGCCCACTAAAATAATGACGTTTTTTTTTGGACCAATCGATAAAAAATTACATAAAATATAATAATCAATATTTATTTTGTTGGAGAAATATGATTTCCTTTACACAAAAATTTAATTTAAAAACATAAATATTAAATTTAAATAATAAAATTTTTTGCAAAACCATTTTAATTCAATAAATAAACATATTTGTATACACGTGTATATTTGAAGGAGGACCCCCTCCCCTAACTAATGGTATATGAGGTTATTGGGTTATTCGGTTATTTCTCTAACAAAATGAATATTGGTTTATTATAGATAGGTCGAAAAAAAGTAATTATTTTGGGGGACAAATAACAAATAAGAGCCTTTTTGGTTTCTTTCCACTTCGTTGAAGTTCGGTTCACATTTTTGGTAAGACTTCTCTCGAAAACGCAATAATATTTCAATTTCAAATAGAGCACGTAATTAGATTATTGACAAACGAAGGCGCCTCTTTTTTTATTTTTCCACATACTGATTTTTTTACATATTTATTACCAATTATCGCGTTTGCCGATAAGGTAGGGAGGATAAATATTGACTATGGCACCCCGTTAAAAGTGACAATAATGTCTAGTAAAGGAATCACAGACTCACTACTAAAATTACTATAATTTCCAGTAAAAATGTCCATAGTTTATAACAAATTTTACTATGATTCTTGTATCATTTACTATAACTTTTGTGTAATATAAACTATATAGTCATTTTTCACATAACGTCAGTCTTTGGTTTCTTTACTAGAAACTATATTGTAATTTATATAAAAAATGTTGTTTAATAAAAAATTTCTCTTCATGTAGTTAAATTCCCTTAAATGAGGCATTATAATTGTATGAAACCAGTCATCATAGCGGTATGTGAATGTACCTATATGTATACAGAAATCGAGAAGTTTGATCGTTGTTCACCACTGATTTATGGAAATACCTGATTGTTAACGTTCGGAATAATAATATAAATAATTTAAATAAAATATTGAAAAAAATTATTTATGTAATCGGGAGTTGAACTTATAGAAAGAATATTTTAACTAATAAATTATATTAGTTTTTTGATTACTTGCGATTCTCGGGCACTAATTTTGACCTCAATTATTTTTTTAATATCTTTGTATATCTTTTATGTTCACTCGTGATAAAAAAATGTTAGAAAAGTATACTCAAAAAAAGTATTTAACGAACACGCCGCATTCACCAATATAAATTTTTAATTATTCTATTTTAATAACATTATAAATGTAATCGAGAAAATATCAGCACAGTGTCTGCGTTTAACAACAAGCATCCATACGACTTTTATCACAATCGACAAGATTTTCACAGTTCTTTAAAATGCTGTTTTCATAATTTGTTCATCATTATCTTACATAAATATTAAATAACGTAATCTTATATAGCTACGTGTTTTGCATACAAAAACTAATACGTTACGATATGATTTCTTAAATGTTACATTTTAGTCTTTATTGGAATAAGTTTCGAGTCTACCACAGTCATCGTCCCTCGGTCGTATATACATATATAAATCCGAATTAATTAATTAGACATAAGCAATTAACAATAATATATTTATTTTAAATATATTTACACATTTCAACCCGTTGTTATCTCTATACACGAAGAACATAAATTCGTAACAATATTTCGAATTGCATTGACACTCAATTCTTTCTACACAATAAAATAAAAACGTGTGTATATGTGCTTAATTTTACTCATTGCAAAACTGTACCGATACGCATACTTTCAACAATCAATTATACCACACTAACGTTTTCCTCGTAACAATTTACAAAAAAAAAAAAAAATTGAAAACCTTTAACAGATAGATCAAATGAGAGATATACACATCCACGTGGTGGTGGGGGTGTAGGAGGTATACGTACGTGCAGTAAACGAAACCGTTATCGATAAAAAAAATCGAATAAATCGATGAAGCACAATGTAAAGGGTAAATACCTAGTAATACGTAGGTAAAAATGGGGGTGCGGATAGGATAATAAACCGATAAAGATAAACGTTAAATAAGTTTGCTATCGTCCGGTGCAAAGACGGAGAGAGTAAGTAGTTACGACCGAAAATAGTCGGACACGGTGTTGCATTTCGTACGATTGTACGTACCACCATGGATACAACCGATATTGGGAGTAAAAAAGAAAAAGGCGAAACGGACGTGAAAAAAGAAAGAAAAGGAATAAACCGATAGAGAAAGGAGCGCGATTCGTTGTAAGTGTATATAGTTGTATAGTCGAGTTGGTTAAAAAAAAGGGGGGAAAAGCGGCGCGCTTGCGCGAGGTAGTGTGGTAACCATTGGTGACCGGTCGTACTCGTATCGGTCGGAGGGATCTTTGGAGCTCACAGCGCTGCCAGTCGCGAGACGCAACGGATGTCGAAACTAGACGTGCCGCGATAAAACGTACGAAGTGTACTAAACGAGACGGTCGAAAAGAAAAAGAAAGAAAAAAAAAGTAAAGTAAAGTAAACGTATAGAGACGCCGATCGGTGAGAGATAAAAAAAAAAAAAAAAGAGAAGCCGGTGGGTCGTCGTCGTCGTCATTGCCACCGAGGAAGTTCAAGGTAGCGCGTACTTTGCGCTCGTGAAACGAGGTTTAAAGTTCGCGTGGGTGATTCTACTCGTTGGTATAATCGTCAAGTCGATAGTGAGGAAGTTACGGAGGTACGAGAGAGTTTACGGTGCGGGGATGAGGTTCGCTGGACCTAGACGAATCCACAGGGTTACGTCTCACGGTTGAGCCATGCCGGCCGACGACGAGTCCAATTGACACTCGATTTTCTTTATTTCTTCCTTTCTTTTTTTCCTTCCCTCGAAGAGACACTCAAGTGCGCTTAGGCTCGATCGATCGTTTCTCTCTCTCTCTTTCTCTTTCTCTTATACGCCTCGTTTCTTCTTTTTTTTTTATAAGGCCGCCGGTTCACGCGTGTGGTGAACAACGATTAGACTGTTGCGCACGCCGGAGCGACAGCGATCGACTTCGGGACTCCGGTCGGCCCGAATTCCAAGTTCGATCTCTCTCTCTCTCTCCCGCGCGCGAAGAGCCGACCGAAAACTCTCCCGTACGGACATGTGAGTAAATGGCCGTGGAAGGATCGAGCCGCTCTTTCAACGACCTACTATGGGCATCTGCCTGGACACAGGTACGTATTTTATCCCTTAACTCTTCCATTTCCCTTCAACTATTTGTACACTTTACTCGATTTTTCTACCCGCCACATATATACGTATACACACATCCGCGCTATATATACATATATATACACGAGGAAATCGAACGTATAGACTTCGGTGCGTTGCAACTCGCGGCAGATCGATAATATCGAAACGATTAACCCACGGAAAAACGTTTTTACGAGCCGAACGCAAATTTTTTCGTTTTCTGCGCTTTATATATATACATATACATACATACATATATACACATAAGGAATCAATGTTATCGGCTTCTAAAAACTAACGCGAGGTTTTACTTTAAAATAAAAATACTTATGGGTTGTAATAGCGACCGTGTGTGTATGTGTGTGTTGTAACAGTACGGAATTTTTCATGCATGTGTGTGTGTGTGTGCAAGTCGGATTGAACTGTACACAAATTTACGTGACAAATTGCTTGAAAGCATCGCGAAGTAACTTTATAATGCCCGGAAATATTCGACTACTTTGTTTTTTTTTTGTTAACGTATTGATGGATCGAACGGTACTCCCGCATTTCGGTGATTAATAATATAGAAACGAAGATCCGACGATTTTTTTTAATCATATTTGTTGCGTCGAATCGTTTATATTTTTGTTTTTATTTTTATATATGTATAAATATTTACGCAGACGTGTCGACGATTATTAGATTTTTTAGAACAGGTTTCAATAGTGAAAAAATAAAAAGAAACATTTTTTATAAACGTTTTTATGAATATTTTTTTACAAATCTTTTCATATTTTTTATAAATATTTTTATAAATATTGTCGATAACTCGTGAAACTTTGCATTCGCATGTCCGACTCGTCATTAAAATAGTATATATAAATATTTTTATAATTTAAAAAAAATTAATTATAAATAAAATAATTCGTAAAATAATTATGAATAAAATATATAAAGTGTATAATATTTTATATACATATATGTATAATAAATTTAAAATTCCGTAATTATTGTTACGTTATCATGTATATAGAATCACAAGTTCAAAACATTTTATTTACGTGCACTTCATTACGATAATTTAATACGTACATTTACAGTTTCAATTATCAATTAACAATAATTTCACGCGAACAATACAGTACTACAGATTACACCAATATATATACTCCCTAAAAATGAAAAAGTGATAAGTCTGTCACTGTCGCCAAATTAGTGAATAATCACTATAAAAATATTAAATATTGTATAATTAAATTAGTAACTATTCACTACATTTTGTAATAGTGACCGACTTATCATTATTTTATATTCATCTAATTCATATTTAAAAAGTACGTTCCTAACGAACAATCATCAAAATCAAGCATCGTTGGGTTAAAATGTTAGATCAAAGAAAAATGTTTGTCGCACGTGTCGATGACTCATTTTTATAACATTATAGAGTTTACATACTTTTATGAATATAAGCATCGCGAAGTAACTTTATAATGCCCGGAAATATTCGACTACTTTGTTTTTTTTTGTTTGTTAACGTATTGATGGATCGAACGGTACTCCCGCATTTCGGTGATTAATAATATAGAAACGAAGATCCGACGTTTTTTTTATCATATTTGTTGCGTCGAATCGTTTATATTTTTGTTTTATTTTTAATATGTATAATATTACGCAGACGTGTCGACGATTATTAGATTTTTTAGAACAGGTTTCAATAGTGAAAAAATAAAAGAAACATTTTTTATAAACGTTTTATGAATATTTTTTACAAATCTTTTCATATTTTTATAAATATTGTCGATAACTCGTGAAACTTTGCATTCGCATGCGACTCGTCATTAAAATAGTATATAAATATTTTTATAAATATTGTCGATAACTCGTGAAACTTTGCATTCGCATGCGACTCGTCATTAAAATAGTATATAAATATTTTTATAATTTAAAAAAAATTAATTATAAATAAATATACATACGTTCATATAAATAAGGAAATTAAAAACAAAACAGTTTACTAGAACGCGTAATTCCAGAGTGTACATAACAAATTGTGCATGCTTCCGAGAATCAAGGAATATATAATTAAACGATAAGAAAACGTTTAAACATTTCTAATATATTTTCCGTGATTACCATTTATTATACTTTATCCTTTGGAAATTCCAACATGCTTCACCGTACGAGTGACTGCACGATATAGTTTAAAGAATTTCGATAGATATATCCGAAATATTGACTATATGTATATTACGTTTTCACGGTTCAATTACGTACGTATATATTTTCGCTTTGAATTATTGGGTGTCTTTTTTATTGCGGTTGATTTATTTAGTGTTATCAATTGATCGTATTTAATTATTTGAATTACAGTGCGTGTCAATTTTTTGACTTTTTATGTAACTAATATAAAAAAATGAAGTAACATTTTCGATTTGCATGAAATACGTAGTATCGAAAGGATGTTGAATCGAAAGGATGTTGAAGTTAGATCACTATGAAATCGAATTTTCCTTGATTCGAAAGTGAAATAATTCAAATTGAAAATATTAGAATTTCGTTACTTAAAATACTCATTTACATATACGTGTATAAAAAAATATATTGCTAAAAGTTTCGACTTACGCTTGAACTGACTGGAAGGTATATTAAACAATTGTCTCACTATTATATTATTAATTGACAGTCAGTTCAAGCGTAAGTCGAAACTTTTAGCAATATATTTTTTTATACACGTATATGTAAATGAGTATTTTAAGTATAACGAAATTCTAATATTTTCAATTTGAATTATTTCGCTTTTGAAACGAGAAATTCATCGAGTCAATCGTACAAAATCATTGTCGCAATTTTAAATATCAGTCCTTTCAATACTACGTATTTCATGCAAATTGAAAATGTGTAATAATAAAAATATAATAGTTAGGTAAGAAGTCAAAAAATAATTTTTATGCAGAGTTAGCCGTATTTTATAGTTATAGGATAGTAATATCTACTCTGTATAACTCTGTACACTCCGCAATAAACAAAATAACTTCTAAAAAATCATAACTGTACGTTGTATTAATACGATATTGCACAACGAACAACAAACGCTATATTATATACAATTTACAAATAAGTAACTTATTTATTATCACGTTCGATTCTACTAACTGTATTATCTGTTATTAACAAAATTAAAGGATTATTATTCAATTACTTGTGTGCCAGGCAGGTTTTTAATAATTTAAATAAATAAAAAAAAACTATTTTTACGTTACGTTTTAACGAAACGTAAAATGTTTTTTTTTTACTTAATTTATTAAAAACCTACGTGGCTCTCAAGAAATTAAAAAATAATCTTATTTTCGTCAATTAACAATGGAAGGTGAAATACATGTATCATCATCATCATATTATATCTATATATAACAGTTCACATAAAAAAAATCATCTGGCACATATACATGCTTCCATGAAATTTTTGTATTATACAATTATATCTCCGATAAACTTTCCATAGAAAAATATAGAGTACATTCGTGTTAATAGTAAAATAATTAATGCGCTAGTTTTTTTTTAAATACAAAACAAATGGTTGCATTAAACTTATATACATATATACCTATTGCATTACATTACATTCTTATCTTTCAAATCGTCGACTAATATTTTTTTTTTTTTCACTATATAAAATATATTTTTGATAGATATAATAAAGTAGTGACCGAGTACGTTATTGCGTAGCATTCTTTAAAGCTCTATTATATGTACGTTATGCCCATAAAAAAAATGTTGTCGTATAAGTGTAACTAATTGCGAGTAGTTAAAATTATTTAGTATTTAAAATTATTCGCGTAACGATACATTACTTTACCAATCAATTATAATTTTTCAACAAAATATTTTTTTTTTCAGTGAAATGTCCGTAAATAAAATTGACTTCGAAATCATTTATTTCTATATTTATTCGCATCTCAAACGTCATTAAAATTGCAAATAAATATTTAACGAATACCAATTATACATAACATTAAAAATAATCGTAGATATATAATGAAACAATTAAAAATCGACTTGATCTTTACATTAGAAAAAAAAATGAAAACATGCAACTCGTCGCATAAGAAGCATCCTTATTGTTTTCATTTAATCTCACCGGTGTGTTTAACAACATGATTTTTAAAGTAAGCTCGAGAGAACGATAACCGAGCGGATAATATCGAACCGCTATAGGGGATTGTCTCCTTCGGTCGACGAAGGTAAAGGTCGCGGTGAGTAGGCCGCACTCGGTTCGGCCTGTGAATGTGTCATGCAGGTCATACACGCGTATATATGCAATGCGTAAAGCTCCCGAGCCTACTTACCCATTCACCGACTGAGTGCGGTTCTGCAAAATTTGTGACGCGCGCTATACGCTTCCATGCATTCCTCGTTTATCAGACTGTTAGTATTTTTAACGTTGCATTTTATTTATTAATTTCATTAATTAATACTTTTATTTTTCGTCACAAGAACGACGTTATCGATAAATAATTAATTAGTTAATATTTAAATCGTACTTTATTTTTTTTGAGCAGTTACAATTATCTTTATGTTTTATAATGATTATTGTGTTAAACGGATATTTTGTCAAATAAATATAGCATAGACGACGCGATCATTTGCATCCATTAATTTTGCATTTTATTAGACTATACGATGGCAATGTATAAAAAGTTAAAAGTTTCTAAAAAAACTTAATTTTTAAAAAAATATATAGTTATACGTATGTAAATTACAAAATGTAATTGTTGTACCATATGTACCTCTCTTTCTTTATATATTGATTTCATTTTGAATATTACCCATATAGCTGGTTTTATTTATAATAAATCCATAAATAAATAATCACTACGTTTACAATTGATTTATTAACTTTATAAAACATATATAATAGTATAAAGTTTGTTGAATTACTTTTTGTTTTGACATACTTTGTAAAATAATAATGATTTTTTTTTTTTTTTTTGAAAAATAGTTATTTTCACCTTAATCATCGAAAAAGTCTACTTTATTGACCTCTACGAAGGGATTAAAATAGTGTTTTATTCCCTTAGACTCACTTTATTTTGATAATTATTTTAAATATAAAATGTATTAATTTTCAAACTAATAAATACCTTTGAATTCATATTTCATTCGACCAAATTAAGATACTTGAGCTTCTTTTTCTTTAGATAAAATCTACTCGATCTCAGTTTTCTTTTGGGAACATATCTCTATTTGTTTCCAAGTTATTTTTCGACGATATTTTTCGTAGTTTTCTTATATCTATATATATCGTAAAAAAGCATTGAAATTTATAATACATAAAATATTCATATATTTTTATAGCATCTCAACGTTACTCTATAAAATATAGTAATTCCTATCCGATATATATGTATGCATACCTGAAAAAATTTGGTTAAAGGTTTTAATGAAAATTCATTAATTATTTATATTTAAAAAGTCGTCATGAGTCGGACATAAAGTGATTTAGTCTCTCTTCAATATACGCGATAATACGTTCTTTAAATTTTGTATACATGTATAATTCATCAAACTTATATAGACGTGTACGTCTTTGTCAAACGAAGAATGCACATTTCTTTTGTGTATTTTACATAATACCTCAATTTAATGCACTTCATATTGAAAGTTATATTATGTAGATTGTATTACGTACACACTGTTTATTTTTTTTACATACTATTTGTATATCATTATTACGCTATAAAATTGAAATATTTAAGATTCATTTTGTAATATAAAATAAACACGAATTTAATTTACAGACTGATTCAATAAATAAAAATTTCCATTAAAATTTAAGGAAATCTAATTTTTTTTCTTAATTCTTGGCTTTTATATAAAAATATTCACACACTTATTAAAAAGAATTCCATTGTTAATTTACACCGATAATAAATTATTTAAAATATATATCAAAGTTAAAAATGTATACACACGGAATTTAGAATATATTTATAATACGTTATTCAATTAAATTTGTATCTTTACGATTAAACACTATTAGAGTATATTGATACTTAAATATCGTCATGGACTTTTAAAATTTTAAATTAATGATGACATGTAGATGCAATGGTCGATCGATGCGATATTCACAGTCGCGTATTATTACCTCATTTTGCCGAAAGGATGAGAAAAAAAAACATGTTACCAGAGTAAATGGTGAACAAAAGTCTAATTTAGCCATTAATTGGGTACTTATTGGGAATTTTATGACACTTGGACATTTTTTGGCTTAAAAGACGTTTCATTATGGTCAGATTTCTACTAGGGTATAAATAAACCAATAACTAATAACTATATGGGATAAATGGATTGTTTAAACAAACAGTTTTTACATCGATATTTATAAACAAAAATACATGGAGAAATTTATTTTTCCAATAATCCAATACCCCATTGGTTATCAACCCAATAATTGGGTTATTTATATATTAGGTAATTTTTTAACGTTTAATGAAAAAAATTATTTTCGGGGAGGGGAGATAACGAACAAGACCCCCTATAGAAATTACATACATATATATGGAAAGGATAAATTTTACTATGGCAGCAGGGTTAAAATTCATCTGAAAAACAGTTCGTCCTACATCTACCATGCTTGCAGGGTAAAAATCATTAAAAATTTTTCTCCGTGTGTAGTTTCCTTAAGTTGTGTGTATAATTGCTAAAATACAAAATACATCTGATAAATGTTGATAATCACGTAATATATTTAAATTAAAAATTAGAAAGATGTTTAAGATTGGAATCATTTCAATTACGTTATCTTACTGTACACATCGAAGTCAGCCAAACAAGCAAAAGCTCGTTACATCAAGAACCTATATACCGACTACATAGTAACACGCAAATCGCATAAACCGTTCATTCCTCGACGGAAATTCGATTTCCGTTCTACTTATATTTAAATCACTTTCTCTACGAACATGTAATCTAAAATTAGTAATCTTTTTGTGCAATAATTGTCATACATATACAGTACTTATAGATTTTAATTTAATTCGTTATTTTTTTATATTTTATTTTAATGTATTTATTTTTTTATTTTTTATTTTCTTTAATTATTTTTTTACATTTTATTTTATTTTATTTAATCACGTATAAAATATATACTGTAAATTTTAATGATAAAGGTTTTTGTATACAGATGTAAAACTGTAAATAGAAATTCATTTTTTTTGTATTTAATGAGCCATACAATCTCTTACAACGTATGTAACTAAAAATGACTTAAATCACATATATTGATAAAACTTTAATTATTAAAATATAATTTATAATTTACTGTCACGGGTCTCCGCGCGACGTAAGTATATGAGAAGGATAGAGTGAGCGATAAGACGTCTTGACCAATGTAGCATAGTTATAGGCTCGCCTTTTTGAAACCTAACGTAAATATTTTGCAGTTTCATTTAAAAATAAGTAAGGGCTTCAAATGGTACGACACAGGCAAGCCATGACATCGAGAAATCAACTGAAAGAGTTGAGGTTACTTCTTTTCGTGATTTTCAAAAAGTGTGTGTATATATACAATTCCGGCATGTGTAGTTAAAAATTTTAAAAGTTTTAATGCAGATTTGCAAAAAAAAGAAAAACAATTATATAATCAACTTGTAAGCTCTTATACACACTTATATTTATACATTAAAGAAAATATATTTTAATTCGTTTAATATTTACATATTTTTATTTTCGTAATATATTCATTTAACGATGACAGTTTCGCCAAGTGGAGTTCTAATCGAGTCTCTGACTAGGTTTTTCAAAGTTTTTTACGCAACTATAGTAACGATTTAAAAATAAATTAATGTACTTATATTTATTTAATAACTAATGTATTAATTTTAAATAAATAAGAATATTTAATTATTAGTAAATAGTCGATTGTTGAGGGTCAATAATAAATAAATCCAATTAATTGATATAAGTGCACAACGTTTCGTCTGTTAGGTTTTCAGACCTCTTCATTTATTCGACAAAATTATAATGTTTATAATTTTAGCAGACGAAACGTTGAACACTTACATAAATAAATTGGACTTATTTATAATTGACCCTCAACAATCGACTATTTACTAATTCAACAATGGTAAAGTGAAAATTACAAATTAATATTTAATTATTTTATGGCTTGCCTTATGTAGGCCTTATATAAAACGTGACAGTAAATAATAACACAATTATTTTGAGTATGGCCTATTATAAGGCCCTCATATGGATAAAAAATTATTTTTGTTATATTAGGGCCATGCTATAACCCAGTTACGTTCCAAAGATGGCCCTCGTCCGATGCCATTGTAGGGTCGTATCATATTTCTAAGGCACCATATAGGCGGCCCAGATAAACGCCATAAGTTTATTTCTGATCGGTGATTAGAGTACGAGATTCGTAATCCAAGGTCCGTCTGTTCGAATCCCGTCGTCCGCCTTTTTAATCCGTAACACAACATAACCTAATTAAAATATTTAGAATGATTGATAAAAAAAATAAATAATTGCAGTATATTCGAATAATATAATTTCTATAAATGATGATCACTGTTTTCTAAAGAAATTTATGAATAAAATCAATTAAAAAAAGGACAACATTGACAACATTGCTTAACTACTATATGCGTTTTAATAATAATCAAAATTAACTTCCAATTTTAAGTACTGTTTATAAGTACAAAGTTAACGAGCTTCATGTATATACACTTTAAACGCGATAACTAAAAAAACGCAAAATATAAAAATCACTCGAATAAAGTTTAAACGGTATTTTACTAATCAGTCGATTATTTTTAAAGTTCAGATCACGTTGCATTACAAAACGTTTATTCCACATCAATGTTTTAAATATCGCAACGAAAGCGAAGCGGTAAAAATCCAATCGCAAGTAATAAATACATATACAGTACAATTATCATAATCTACAAAATATAGCTGTATGAACCCTCTTCGGGTTCTTGGTAAGCTTAAAAATAAAAAAAAATCTACAAAATTCTTAAACGTAATAACCTCCGTTACATATAAAATATATGGAACGTAAAATTGCGACATATATATATATATAGTGTCCGTGAATAAAAAAAAAATAGGCGCACCTAAGAAAAAGCGAAAGAAATCATACATCAGACTGTCGCGCGTCCTCGACGTATATGAACAATCATATTTTTTTTTTTTGGTGTTAGTCTTCTATACGTATATCTGTGCAAACACGAGAACCGCGTTGTTTTGTGAGTTGCTTATATAAAACGCGTAGAAAGAGAAGGAGAGTCTAACACGTATGAAAAACGCAAGTCAGTCGTGCGCGGTGTCCGATAAAATTCGGGTGTACTGGCCTTTTATTTCGGATCGATCGGAAAAGGAGGTATAGACCGAACCTTTGAAAAAGGACTGCGTATGTACGTATAGGGGAAAAAGCCGAGATGGGAGATCGCGGTCGAAAGGCCGTTCACGCCGCCCGGATTCTCACATATATATCGATCGCATGTTTAACGCAAAATATATAACGTATACGGGCCAACATTTTATATCCAAGGTCGCCTATGTGTGTATATTACTGACAAAATGTGATATTGCGAGGATGGTGAGGGAAATTATCAAGTGTCATTGCGGGGTTGCGTCAAGAGCATCTTATAATACTACGCAATGTAATGTTATACGTACGATTTATATTATTATTACACTTATATTTCGTTGATGAAAATTATTGGATTTTTTATATGTTTTTGAATTCTGTACGGTGAATTAACGTTAATTATTGAAATATAAATTAATTTAATGAAAAGCTCCATTCTCAGTCATCAGATATATATTTTACACAACGATAAATTTTATATTGAATTTTTTACATTTTTCGTTTAATCGTTTTTCAAAATGGTTTTTTTATGATTTTTTTTATGTTACTGTTCAATGTATTAGAATGTTTCGCGTAAAGAGAGCATGTATACAAAAATTCGAATTTAGTATACATATATATCCAACATGCCGAAAATAAAAAATTAATTAATCGATTAATTAAGATATATATTACATTGCAGTATTACATTGAATTCAAATCACTTTGATCGAAAAAATGTTTACTCTTCACCGCATGTATTTGGAATAACGGTATTTTAATTACATTATATTTATTAGAAATTTATTAAATTTTACATTAATTATTTCCCCAATTATAAAGTTTATTGGACTAAAATTTTACTGTGATGTACAACACGAGTAAAATATATAGATTTTCAAAAAATAGGTATATAATACTAAAGACTTATCACGAAATTAATATATACATTTATTAAAACAAAAATTTTGTAACAGAGAAGTAAATGAATTGTATAATGACAGTAAAGTTTTACGTGCATAAACTAAACCACACGTTTCGCATTTGTATAACATTTTTATTTAACTCTTTTACGCTCATCGATTTATATGCGAGAATTGTATAGTGCTACTGTTAAAAGTCTAACTTTCAAACGAGTCAATTGATACCGACACACACACCCACACACACACACACACACACACACACACACACACACACATATATTGCATTGTTATTGTTATTTACATATCCACGTGTATATGCAATAAGAAAATATAATAAATATATTATGTTTGGTTAATCGTACCATAAGTCCAGATATACGATTGTAAAGTGTATAATATAGAATTCAATAAAATAAAATTAGTTTTGTATATATAATATACCGCGTAGTAATGTTAATAGCACGATATACACAACGAGTGTGTATCACGTCTTACATTGACGTAGGAAACATTAACTGAATATTTAATTTTTATACACACAATAACGAGTGGATTCTATGTATAATAAAACAAAGTCTTATATCGGTGATTTGCCGCCGCGTTACATTTTTCTTATTATTATCCACCAAAATCGGAACCGCGGTAGTGCACAAAAAAAAGAAAAAAGAAATTCACAATTTTCTAATAATTGTTTAACTGTATATCAAGTGACACACGATATATACGTATACGTAAATCTATATACAAATATACGATGTCCGTTGGCAATATATCGCATATATATATATATATATGGAGTGATAAGGCTCAGTGGTAAAAGGGTGTGAACGAACCGTTTAGCGTTTCGAAAGAAATATACATATACATACACCGAGGAACGAATATGGTTGCGTGCTACGCAGATAGGTAACCCATCCAAGGGTATATCTTATATATATATATGTATTTGTGTATATACCTCTCTCTTTCTTTTTAAACGGCCTACATATATATATAAATGTACAACGAATGTATATGAGTCACGACCGCTCGATGTACTTACACACATATATGCATACGTATACATATACGCGCCACTGCACCTTTCTACTTCTCTGTACATTTTTTTCACCCCTCGCAAATTATACCATTATATGCACATATATATATACATATATACCTGGTAGTGTATATACGCGGACAGCGCTCGCTCAACAGGTCGTTCGTTCTCGATACTTCCGGAATGCACATTGTACAGAGAAAGCTGTAAATTCCTATATTACCGATGTTGGCGTGTTGTAAACAAAGTGGTGCTGCTTTTCTTTTTTACGGGAGGGGGTGATGCAAATTAAAAAATATCGGTTACTTCATCGAACGACAGTGCAGTATGGTTTATCGATTGTCTTTTACACGTTATGTATTTTACGCGTTTTTTAAAGGTTTATTATATAGTTCCTCTATTTTTCAATAAGGTGAGAGAGATTTTAACTTAAAATATCTATATTGCGATATTTTAAATAGTTTTTTTTATTTATTTTTTTTTATTCGTATCGAACGGGCATATATAACCATTCAACAAAATATATATTTGCATAAGCATATCAATGTAGTTGCAAATCTTACAAATAATTATTACACAAAGGTTTAATTGTACTTGATCACTAATTTTTTAATAGCGGATTTAGTATCGTTAGGAATATTGTTTCATACTTATACTTTTCTTAGATGAAATATCGGAGAATTTAAGAGTGTAATTATGTATTCGTTGTTTTGTATTAAAATATCGACCGAAAGTTTATAATATTGTATTATGGGACATTTCTTACATTCGGACCTTCAGGAAATAATATTAAGATGCAAAAATTAAATGATGATGTTAAGAAGCAAGTAATATTATTAACTATTTTATAGCATACATCAATAACATAGTTATATTTGTTATGAGATCCATTTGATTGCAAATTCCACTTCATAGCAACACGTTGATAATCATGATCATAAAACTTCATTAGTGCCCTTGTCCTTATAAGCTATATATACCTGAAAAATTTGTGGTGTACGGATTTTAAATTTAATTTGAGTGAAAGGAGACCAAATTTGTGACTATTTTAAGTGAACGTTGGCGAACAAAATTTTGAGTTAAAAATGATTGAAAATAGTTATTTTAACCTGGATGTAATCATGGGAACAGCAGTTATCATTACAGAAAATTGCTTATTATTATAATTTATAATAATAGATCACAAAATAAATAATAGTAAATGAAAGATAAATTTATGCTCTTTCTTTGTTACCCTAAAATAAATATATTGCAAGCCGAACATTTTAGAAAAATATTCACGATTATAAACAAGAAAAATGCGATTTTAACCGCAATTTTTCAGAAACTACGTTAATTCATTAAAAACTATTCAATAATAAATCACCGCGTGATACTAATAATATTTCTTTTCTTTAAATGCAATTTTAATAACTATATAATCATATTTAAAATGTTATTTGGTTTTTAAAAAATAGTATATGTACGGGACAAACGAATCCTGTAATGAAATTACTTAATACCTATGTTTTTAAAACGATGCGCAACCGACAAAATGGCGAATTGATAAATTTTGAATTCCTAGATTTATTTAATTTATTTTTACTAATAAAGAAATTTAATTATTTTTTAATTAATATAATTAGATAACTTAAATCTATGGTGAAATTGGGTAAATTAATACGATTCAATTGAGCTTGAAAAGACGATTATATTTCGCTCAATAAAAAAGGGTAATGGGAAAAAGCCTCTACGAGGCATAAAAAACCCATGAGAAATTACAATTTAATGTGGGGTTACCACGACAATGTAGAAAAATTAGAAACAATACTTGCGTGAATGGATATACAACGATTAACTGCTACGACTGCAGTTATGTGTGTGTGAGTGTATGTGTTCCTGTGAGCTCACTCTGAGGAGCCTCGTCTCCTCTGGTCTGTTTTTGTAAAGTGGTCGACCTTAGACCTGCAGGGGTTTTTGAGGTGGTCCGCCGGTGTGCACTGCCCGTGGACGTGAAACCTGAAGGTTTCCGGAGGAAGAACCTCCTTGTATGTGTGTTGTTGCTGAGCGGTGATCGCCAACGCGTTCACGCACGAGGATTACCACTCGACGCACTATCGTTTGAATTAATTTATTCGATTTTCCCCACCAATCTTAAGCGCGCGTACTTAATTACCTATACCGCGAACGCGTGACTCTAAAGGAAAAATCAATCCTATCGAGCGAATACACGAACTAAGTAGGAAGCGTGTCTATCACGAGGCGTCCAGGCCTGAACTGAACAATTCGGGTACGTTAGACCGCGAGTATCCTCCCATTCGGCCCATGTTTTTAGTCGCGGACCAATTAAAAGCCGCGTGAATCTGGAAAATACCGCGAAAATCCCTACGCGCTCTCCTCCCCTCTCCCCCGGCTGACACGTGCCGACAAGTTCGGAAAGGATATATGAAAGTCGCAACGCATATCGATCGCCCTTTCCGAGAAATCCCAACAATTACTTTAACGTTCGAAACACTCCCCCGGCTGCGAACGAACGAGAGCGGAAAGTGTTGTGTCAGTTTATCATGGTCGTGTTGTCGTTATACAATCAATGTGTGAGTTGTCTGATATGTATGCGTGTTATGTCAACATGACGTTTACAATATGATTATGGTACAATAGCTGATCGAAGTACAATAATTTCGAATTACAATGAATTTGATAGAAATTGAACGAATTTAAGCTTCTATAGGTAGTGGACATAAAGATGTAACGTTGCGGGTGAAAACTCCACGTCGTGTCTGGACCTTGACAACTCGACCGACCCCATCCAGTCCTGCGCAGACTTCGATGATACGCCCAAGTTCCCACATGGAACAGGGCTTGACCTTGTCGATTAAAATGACTATCAATCCTGTCTTGATGTCACTACCTTCTGCTAGCCACTTCTGTCTCTGCTGGAGTTCATGTAGGTATTCCAGTTGCCAACGACGCCAAAAATGCTGACGAACCTTGGTGATGAGTCGCCACGTTGACAATCGATTATCTGGTACAGAAAATAAGTCCTGTTCAGGTATGGTTGAAAGTTTTCTACCAACTACTATATCGGCCGGTGAAAGTGCCGTTGGATCGTTAGGATCATTGGATAGGGTACAGATCGGTCTAGAATTTAAGATAGCTTCTATTTCAATTAATAATGTTTCTAATTCCTCGTATGTTAATAATTGCCCCCCAATGACCCGTTTAAGGTGGTGTTTGAACGATTTAACGGCAGCTTCCCAAATACCTCCAAAATGAGGTGATTCAGGCGGGTTAAAATGCCATGAAATATTACGACGGAGTGAGAATATACGAGTTTCCTTTTCAAATTGTGATGAGGCAAGTAATTGATGTAATTCGTGAAGTTCGTTGTTTGCACCTACAAAATTCAATCCATTGTCGGAATAAACGTGTGCTGGAATGCCTCGACGACTAATAAAACGTCTGAATGCGCCGAAAAATGCGGCAGTTGTAAAATCGCTAACTAATTCGATATGGACGAACTTAGAGGCGAGATCGATAAATACAGCACCGTAGACCTTGATTTTATTCCTATTTCGATGTTTTCTTTCCTTTATGTACATAGGACCAAAGTAGTCGACACCTGTGTGGTAAAACGGAGGAGCTTGATTGACACGAAAACTCGGCAAATCCGCCATCTTATAACTGGCTGAAATTGGGTTGTGTTTAAAACAAACAACGCATTTTCGAAGAATTTTCTTGACTTGCCTTTTTCCATCGATCAACCAAAAGCGTTGTCTGATAGTCGACAACGTGCTTTGATTACCAGCATGAAGAGTACGAATGTGTGTATCTTGAATAATTAAGTTAGTAACGTGATTACCTGCTGGGAGCAAGATCGGGAATTTGTGATTTTTGGCTAAGCTAGAATATCTCAAACGACCTCCTACTCTTAACAACCCATGATCATCCAAGAAGGGGTCGAAAGAAGCTATTTTTGAGTTTTTCACTCTCTGCGAATTTGAAATTAGATTAATTTCTGTACTGAAGTATTGAAGTTGAACGATGCGGATGATTCTTTTTTCCGTCTTAAGACGTTCCTCTACACTAATAACTTTACCTTTAAATTGATTTTTCGGTGACATTCTATAGCAATAAGCGATTGAATGTATTAATGTTGAATAATTAGAAAAACGGAGAAAAATGTCACATTCAATTGCCGTAGCTAATAGACAAGTCCTTTTTCTCAAACCTGGTAAGTTAGATTGCGAAGATACAATTGAAACAGGCCAAGAAGACTCATCCTGGTTTAGCCACAATGGACCAGAAAACCAAGAATGATTACTATTGAACTCTGAAGGAAACTGACCTCGCGATAGAGCGTCTGCCGGATTGTCTTCAGTTCTGACATGCCGCCATTCTATATTACCCTTGATCGATTGAATCTCCTTTACACGATTACCTTCGAAAACCTTTAAGAGTTCTGGTGGTTTTTGTAACCATTGTAAAGTGATAGTTGAATCCGACCAGAAAATAGATCTAACGAATGAAAATTCGAAAGCTTCCTGGGCTTTGGTGTATAAACGAGTCAAAAGTAGTGCAGCGCACAGCTCGAGTCGAGGAATGGTAATTTGTACCTTGTTTTTCGTTTTCAACGGAGCTACCCTAGATTTAGAACAGGCGAGACTAACCAGAATTTTGTTGGAAGTATCGATCGAGCGAACATATAAACAGGCACCATAGCCGTCTTGACTTGCGTCACAAAACCCGTGTATTTCAACGTAACTAGAATTATTTATTATTAAATGTCGCGGGATTGATACTTCTTTCATATTACTGATTTGATGAGCAAAGGCCAACCATTTGGAGGATATGTCCTGCGGAAGCTGATCATCCCAATCTATTTGTAGTCTCCAACATTGTTGCATGACCAATTTTGCATGAAAAACTATTGGACCTAGTAGACCGAGTGGATCAAAGATTTTCGCAATTTCCGAAAGAAGAACTCGTTTTGTAAATTTAACTTCGAGATTAATAGATTGTGATTTGTACACTAAAGAATCTGAACGAGAATTCCATGTCACACCAAGAGTTTTCGATACGTCATCCGGAATTATAGCCACCTCACTACTACCGATTTTGTCATGTATACCTTCTAATGCTCTCACGTCATTTGAAGCCCACTTCCTGATGTTGATTCCACCGCGCCTAGCTAACTGAATTAATTCATCTCTGATGCTGACTACTTCTTCTACTGTTTCTGCGCCTGTCGTGATGTCATCGACATAAGCGTGTTTCTTAAGAATCATACTAGCACGAGGGAAAGAGGAAGCTTCATCATCGGCGAGGCGGTGTAGTGTACGAATTGCCAAAAATGGGGCAGCTGAGACCCCGAATGCAAGCACCGAAATAACAAATACTCTAACTTGATCTCCGGAGTACCAAAAAATTCTTTGAAAACGCTGGTCTCTCTCGTCTAATTCAGTTTGTCTAAACATTTTCTCCAGATCACCCGTGATCACGATTCTCTGAGTTCTAAACCTCAATAGATGGACAAATAATTTTGGTTGTATCGTCGGACCCGTATACAAGACGTCATTCAACGAGAGACCGTTTGATGATTTAGCGGAAGCGTCAAATACTATCCTAAGCTGAGTTGTTAAACTAGTCTCTTTTACTACTGCGTGATGAGGAATGTAATAGCCTGGAGTCGTTTCGTCTACTTCTAACTTCATGTGCCCTAAATCTATCCATTCTTGCATGACCTTGCTATATTCAAGTTTTAACTTCGGATTCGAATTCAACTTATGAATTAAGGAATTAAATCTACGAACCGCTTGATCACGTGAACTACCTAATTCTTTAAAATTAGAACGAAAAGGTAACCTAACCTTGTAACGACCACTAGGCATACGAACGGTCGTATCTACGTAATGTTGTTCGCATAACTCATTCTCTGAGGAATCTACAGTATTATCACCTATTGCTTCTGCATTCATAAAATTCTCTAAAATTTGATATAATTCTGTAAAATGACAAGTAGCATTGTTTGAGCTATGTTTATCGGATAAACCACCTACTATGACCCAACCTAACTTCGTTTTTTGGAGAAACAAATCTGATTTATCTTGGCTAAGCTTAATTTGACCTGATTGGATAAAAGAAACGGTTGCCCCACAACCTACTAATATATCTACTGGACGTGGTATATTAAAACTGGGATCTGCTAATCTTAAACTAGATGGAATATCTACCTTATCACGAGGAAAGATGTCTGATGGCTCTAAATCTGATATTTTCGGAAGAATTAAACAAGAAAGTGATTTCTGAAAATTGTTGTTTAAAGATTTTACGCAAATTTCTATTTCACCTAATGCTGCTGTTTTTAGAGTGTCTACTGCGCCGATTTGAATCGAACAGGCCGAAATTGGAAGTTTTAATTTTCTAGCAAAGTCAGCAGTTATCAGATGGGTTGTCGAACAGGTATCTAATAACACTCTGGCTTCAATAAACCTACCAAATTTATCAGGAACTTGCACTAAAGCGCTCATTAATAAGGTGACGTTTGAATCATCGGGAGAGATTTTGAAGATAACTTCATCTAGTCATTTCTGTTGAACAGGTGGAGTGGTGTGATGGTCTACAATTGACACATCCTTAGTGAAGTGCAGTAACGTATGATGGAAATTAGGACACTTTTTACAGTGTGATCGAGAACAACGACCTAGATGTTTTGCAAGACAATTTTTACAAAGTCCCTTAGATTTAATGAAATTCCATCTTTCTGTAGTGGATAGTTTAAGAAAAATTTCACATTGGTATAAACGATGATCCTTCGAGCAATAACTACAAGTTACAGATGATTTAGTGACAAATGAACGTTGAGTCTCACCGGACCTTCTAAACTTACTGCTTGTAGGAGAATGCGTCTGTTTACGTTTTGAAGCGAAAGAAGAATTATGTGGAATTTTTAATTTGTTCGGAATCGCTTGAAGCGAATGCATCCTAAATATTGTCTCGTTAACAAATTCAAAAAACTGATCTATTGTTGGCAAAGAATCTAAAGTGAGACGTTCTTCCCATTTCTCACGAATTGGAGTAGGCAATGCGTTTTCTAATGCGCGAACGACCAACTTAGTGTCAACTTCGGAGTTCAACATTTTTAAAGCACTCAAGTTTTGTCGCACGTCGTCTATCAGTCGTGACAAATTAGAAGGGTTGGAAACTGAAATCTGTTGAATTTTAAGAATAGCGTCCATATGTTTGGAAATTATAATTCTCTTACGCTCGTAAGTATTTTTTAGAAGCTCCCAAGCAACCCTATAGTTTTCTTCGCTAACATGCAAATGACCTATTTTACTAGCTGCCTCACCTTTAACACAAGATTGTAAACAAGTAAGTTTAGTGACGTCGTCTATATCTGTCCTTTTGTCAATCAAACTGAGGAATTTATTCGAAAATGTAATCCAAAGGTTATGATCTCCATAGAACTGTGGAAGAGTAGCAACCGGTAATTTGAGCAACTTCTGACGTTCTACAAAGGTAGTACTTGCGAATTGAGTACTTGAAGCAACTGAAGTAACGGGAGGAGTGGGAGGAGGTTGTATACGTTCAACCTGACTAACAAGCCAATGATAGGTTTCTTGAATTTCCGTCAACAACTCTAAGTCCGGGTTCTCTGCTTCTATTACAGCTAATTCATCATGCAAGTCCTCATAAACACTAAACAACTGCTTGATTCTACTTAACCTCGAATTAGCTTGACGAGGATCGACTGGTTCCTCTTCTAAAAATTGAGTCAAACTCGTTAATTGCGATTGAAGTGAGATACGTTTTTGTCTAATTAATGCGAGACGTGCTTGCTTGTTAGGAGCCATAATGCAAAAAAATTGTAATGTTTAAGAGTTAGACAATTCTAATGTAAACACTTTCATTTATTGAAATGAAGTTAATCAAATTTAGATTGAGTAAAAAGAATTAATTGAAACCTTAAAATTTCTGAAAACACGTATCGACTTTGATTAAACAATTATTACGTAATGAAACAACAATGAATTCTAAAAAATGTCAATTGAATACGAAAAAAAAAATATTTGAAATCGATTTAACCACGTTAAGTTTATGAAGACTTAGGAAATGTTAAAATCCCTTGAGTTGTCGAATAAACGAACGGAAAGTTCCATTAGATGTGCTCTTCACAAAACTAAGCGAATCTGTCAGCCCATCCAACAAATGAACCAATAGTTTCTGTAGATGAACGACAAATATTAATAAATTGACTCAATATAATTAAGCTGACTTTAGATTGTATTAATGTAATAACTAATCAAATTCAAGATTTGTTAAAACACGTTAATTAATTCGTTCTAATCCTTTATCAAAATTGCAAAAATAAAATAAAGTATTGATTGTTGAACAATAAATGAATTGAGATTGAATGAAGTTAAATTATAAATTGAATAGATACTAATTGAATAAAATCTAAAAAGGGTTGTAAGTTAAAGATTAATGACAATTAAATAATGAAAAAACTAAAATTTTACTAAATATATAAAAGGTTATATAAGTAAACACCAAAAAAATGCAATGAATTTAATAAATGAGTACTATAATTGTGATTAACTATTGATTGAATAGATGATTTGAATTTAAATTATAGATAGTGTAAAATTTATTGAAATGTTAAATTGAAATGATGAATTGAATATAACAAGTTGAGTAGGTTGAGTCAATCTATTTTTGAAGCGACGGATGAACAATTCACAACGTGGGGAGAAACACGTTATATATGTGTATGATATTCGATACAAAATTATATGACATAATATGGTTAACACATATACATATATATATATATAGATACTTAGACACTAAATACAATACTTGTCGGGAATGAAATTATCATGAAGACAAGTTGAGAATCCCTGAATCGTTTAATTTAACAAGCAATTGGAATTACAAAATTTATCAAATTTAATGGACTGAGCAAAAAAAAAACTAACAATTAATTTATATTTATAAAATAAAGAAGTTGAATTAACAAATTATTAATTTGAAATTGTTGTATTAAACTAAAGTGAATTTTAACAATTAAACTATGCAAAATGCAAATTGATTGCTACTTTAATTTAGAATTATTGTGTTATCGAAATAAATTATTTATGAAATTAAGTTCAATGATTCTACCTTTAAATATCAAATTGAATTATTAAGCTTAGAAATGAATTTAATTATTAATGAATTTAGCTGACAAAAAAAAGTTGAAAGTGTGACAAACTATTAATTTACTGAATTGAAACAAATTAACTTATTATTTATAAATGAAATTGAGTTATATGTAATATATTCTTAATAATCTGAAAGTGCAAAATAATCTATAGTTATGTTGAACGCAAACTGTTTAAATGTTAATTATTATTAGATGCAAATTAAATAGGCTGAGTTACAAGGAATCAAAATCTATATGAATATTAAATCAGTTGACATTAAAATGAGAAAGTTAATTTATGGAAGAAGTTAAGTTTAAATGCAATTGTTAGTTGATAAATTGAAATGAACTGTAATAAGTAAAATGATTATATCAAACTAATATTAAATATGTTTGTTCTTGAACTGATTCAGATTGTAAAAAGAATTAAAATTTAAATGTGATTTATTGATTGAAACCGAATTTAAGTTATGACCAAAAAAAATTAATTAAAGCAATTAAATCGTTAATGTAACTAATTAAATGAAATTAAATTGTATTGTTAATTTAAGTTATGAATTTAAATTGTTTAATGTTGAAACGACTATGAATTTAACTATTGTAATTGTAAAGAAAGAATGTGAAATTAATGATTCGAAAAAGAACAAATTTATAAAAGGTGAATTTGAAATATCAGATTGTAATAGACTAAATATTATCGTTAAAAATATCAAAGTGTAGAATGTGTAACAACTAAACTACAATTCTTAGTAAGAGTTTAGGCTAAAGCGCGCGCTTATACACGTGAAAAAATATATGTGTGTTTGAAATAGAATAACTTATCTTTTGAAACAAGAAGCCTTGTCCTTCAGCGATGCGCAGGAGCTGGTGTTGTTGTCGGTCGGTCGTCGATGAAACGAAAGAGAGATATGACGATGTTTAATTTCGATGTAAACAAACGTAGTTGAAGTAGATCGAATTTTGCTTAAAACAAGTTTAATATTTTAGAATATTGCGTGATAACCCCCTTTCCCATTGTCGTGGACCTCACAGGAGGCACCAAAAAATCTGTACGGGACAAACGAATCCTGTAATGAAATTACTTAATACCTATGTTTTTAAAACGATGCGCAACCGACAAAATGGCGAATTGATAAATTTTGAATTCCTAGATTTATTTAATTTATTTTTACTAATAAAGAAATTTAATTATTTTTTAATTAATATAATTAGATAACTTAAATCTATGGTGAAATTGGGTAAATTAATACGATTCAATTGAGCTTGAAAAGACGATTATATTTCGCTCAATAAAAAAGGGTAATGGGAAAAAGCCTCTACGAGGCATAAAAAACCCATGAGAAATTACAATTTAATGTGGGGTTACCACGACAATGTAGAAAAATTAGAAACAATACTTGCGTGAATGGATATACAACGATTAACTGCTACGACTGCAGTTATGTGTGTGTGAGTGTATGTGTTCCTGTGAGCTCACTCTGAGGAGCCTCGTCTCCTCTGGTCTGTTTTTTGTAAAGTGGTCGACCTTAGACCTGCAGGGGTTTTTGAGGTGGTCCGCCGGTGTGCACTGCCCGTGGACGTGAAACCTGAAGGTTTCCGGAGGAAGAACCTCCTTGTATGTGTGTTGTTGCTGAGCGGTGATCGCCAACGCGTTCACGCACGAGGATTACCACTCGACGCACTATCGTTTGAATTAATTTATTCGATTTTCCCCACCAATCTTAAGCGCGCGTACTTAATTACCTATACCGCGAACGCGTGACTCTAAAGGAAAAATCAATCCTATCGAGCGAATACACGAACTAAGTAGGAAGCGTGTCTATCACGAGGCGTCCAGGCCTGAACTGAACAATTCGGGTACGTTAGACCGCGAGTATCCTCCCATTCGGCCCATGTTTTTAGTCGCGGACCAATTAAAAGCCGCGTGAATCTGGAAAATACCGCGAAAATCCCTACGCGCTCTCCTCCCCTCTCCCCCGGCTGACACGTGCCGACAAGTTCGGAAAGGATATATGAAAGTCGCAACGCATATCGATCGCCCTTTCCGAGAAATCCCAACAATTACTTTAACGTTCGAAACAAAAATAGTATATAATAATATTGTTTATGAGGAGTCTCTGATTTGACCTAACAGTCGCTAGAAAACTACCTTAAAAAATATTTTTTTCTTATATCATTGCGATTGATATGCGGAATTCTTATAATAATATGAGTTTGTAAAGTATATAGGTGCATTGGTGAATATTGAATTTCAGATCAACAAAATGGATCGCAGGTGTTCGAAGAGGCCGGTGCTCAGAATTCCGATAGTTGGCGCAGAAGGGCGGGGATATTGGCAACTCCACCGGGGGGTAAGTTCCCCATGCAGAACTCTGGCTCCATTAAATTCGAACCACCAACGGTCCCGGTTATTTTCGTACTCGGTGAGTATTCGCTATACATATTTTTTATATATTTTTATAATAAAAGAATAATATTTATTCCCCTCTTATTTATATATATCTAATAATATATTAAAAATAATTTCGTAATCACATAATAAAAATTATTTTTAATGCACTAAATTAAATTATATTTTATTCATTTTTGCGATGAGCGTGCTTTAAAATCAGATTTAAAATGTTAAAATGAATTCTGCGAAAATTCATATATATTTTTTAAATAATCAATGTATAAGTATATGAAGTTAGAACATTTCTTTTTTAAACCTTCTAATCTTTCAAAGCAGGTGTCGGTATACTTGTAACATTAAAGTGTAATATATTATAACTTTTAAACACTTACGTAATCATTTTAAAGACATTTACGGTCGTATTTCCGAATCAAACTAAACTTGAATTAAAAGAAGGCACTATCTTACATAATTATTTTTACGTCAAATTCAAGTGGTTGACGAGCGTAGCAAGTAGGGGTTATCTGCTCTTTAATACTTTCCTCTTTATTATACCCTTTAATATAATAATATAATCTTTAAGTTTATGTATTAATTTTTCACTATAAAGACATGTCAAACTGAGATAATGGTAATTGTTAACATTTGTTTCTAAACAAATTAATAAATTTTTTAAAAAAACCCAGAACGTCAGACTCTTTGTCACGTTTCTCCGAATATTTGCAATAAGTTTCTATTATGTACGATAAGAGACGCTTAAAACAACAACTCTTTACCAAAAAAAGTATTTATATTATTAACCCTTTCAGACCCAACGTACATTGTAATGTAGATAGATGAAAAGTTTTAAATGACAAAGATTATAATTGTAAATTATATTAAAAGTATAGTTAAAAAAATATTTCATTAGTATTTTTAGATTAAGGGTATGATAAACTAATAAAATCATCTTTAGCATTTTTTATAAACAATGAATAAATTTTTTAAAGAAAGTCAGGACCTTCGCCATGTTTTAAATAAATACTCAAATTTTTTCACAAATTTAAATCGATTAATTTAATTAGGATGTTTCGATTGAAAGTTTGCGTTTTTTATTAATAATTACCGACCAAAATTGTTTACTCAATTATTGTTTAAATAATTATTTTTTCTTGAGAAAATCAAAACGTCAGATTCGTCCTTATGTTTTAAACTTTAACCGTACGAATTTTTTCAGAATTTTAATTCAATATTTTAGACACAATTTTTGGGTTGAAAGTTGTAGAGCTCTATAATTTACGTCCGACATTCTCATACTTTATTATTTTTTAACACTCGGTTCCTTCCTGTACAACTAATAATAATTATAATATAGATTAATTATTACTTATTAATTATCAATTGATTATTAATTATTAATTGATTAATTATTACTGTAGTAAATTCTGAAATTAAAGCAACTCAAAGTGTAATAATTCATATAATTAATCTAATTACGTTGAGATCAGGGGGTCGGTATACATCTAATTATTTCTATTATCGAGCTAAATATATTAATTATTACATTTATTTAACAAAAACTACTTTATAGTGCAAAACCCAATCACAAAAGCACTAATTATTCAGGAAATTTATCCTTCTAAAAAATTTTAAACGTACATAGGTATTTATTTATTATTGTGTGCAAACTATTTTAAAGGTACTTTTACATATTACCTCGCACTTTTGCATAATAACCTATTACACAATAATTTAGTACCTATTTATGTGAGTTTTTCGTAAAATAGTAGATTTTCTTAAGTAAATTTAATAATTAATAATTAATTATTTTATCGACTGACATATACATTTTAGATACTTTATAATTCATAACTTTGAAGAAGAGTAGAAGCTTGCTATAGAAAATTGTACGATTGCGGTCGTAATTTTCAGTGATAGTTTAGTGGTGTCGATAGTTTGGGGATAATAATTTAAGTGGTGTCGGTTTTTAGAACCAGATTTTTCAAGGAGGTAATTAATAGATTATTGTCTATCCAGCCATATTAATCTATAAGAGTGATTACGAGTCTGGTCGGTGTCCAACATTTTTCTGCGATATTTTCGTTCATTTTTTCGTAATTTTGTCCGACTTATTAGTAATTTCTTAGGTATTGGGTTTTTTTACACATTTGGGAAAGAGTGTTTAATTTTGACTGTTAGACCGAAATAAGTGCGAATTGTAACTTGTAAAAATTGAGAAATGAGATATGTACACGACTTTGTTAAATAAAACGAAAATATTATTATTTATTTATTAATATTTAAATTATGGGGGTATCTAGGGTACACCCGCGGTAGCAAAATTGAATTTTTTATAGTACAGAGATAATTATGTAATTATTTGCATTTTACACTGAAAAAAACATTAGTATGTTCAAATAAATTTTGTTTAAAACAAATAAATGATTTATCAGTGACAGTAATAACTTAAAACGAATAATACTCTGACTCATTCGACGTATATAGCGCATAGTAGTGACCTGTACTGAATTAAATGATATTATTGTTTAGGAGGTCCTGGAAGTGGTAAGGTGACACATTGTGACAACCTCACACAAGAAAAGAAAGGTATAGTTCATATCAACATGACGGACCTTCTGCAGCAGTACGCATTGGGCAACGGTAGGTTGTAGAATTAAGTCTTTTTAACTATCGCAAAAAAAAGATATTTATTTATTTGAATTAATCCCATAGTTTAATACATAATTTTTTGAAATAAAATATCATCAATAGGGAATCTTATGGATTAAGAGTAATAAATTGTTTAAAAATACACATGAAATTATTAACCCTTATCGACACGGCGGATCTCTCACAGCGACCCACCTCTTTTGTACACACTTTCTCGCTATTTTAAAATAATTTGTGCATGATTTCTTAGGATTTTTTGTAATTTTATGATCTTGATATTTTAGAGAATCAAAATTCATAAACAGTACTAATTATTTATAATTTATCTTTATTTTTTTACACAAACAAACAAAATACCGAAAAATGCACTTTTTTAAAAAAAATGTGTTATTGACGAAACTTTTAATTGGATTTTCCCCATATATCCTATACGTAAGGGTTTTCAGGGTTACTGATTACGAATTCGTTATCAGATTTTCAAATTTCAAAATGGTAGATCCAATAGATAAGGTAAAAGACCCAGTAATTAGACATGTCCTAGTAGATGGACAGGATCATTAATATATATATTATATAAAAATATGTAGGAAACAAATTCGACTATGAATACTGATTTAATTAAGTAACTTTTTGTTTTGCATAGTTTTTTTTCAGCTAGAAACAATTTTCTTAAAATAAATACTAAATTTTGGTGTCCAATTACTACATCATTTCGGTAAGGTTAAGTGTCCAATCACTGGGTCTTTTACCTTAGGGGATAATTTATATAAAAAAATTCAATTCCATCTATATGTAATTGCAAATTATAACCATTTTATAATAAAAATTAACATTTACTCGATAATATCGTATATGTATATTTGTGGAATATATTCATAAAATATAATGCGTAATTAGTAGTTTTCGTAACAAAAGCCGAAAAGTTGATTCTCGACATATATGGGCGAAGATTGACGCCCGGGGCGAAAATCTATTTATATATCCCATGTTAAATTCGCTGTCTTGAATTTCAAAATTTTTTTAATTTTTGTATAATATAACTCAACGACCACAAAAACTTCGAAGTAAGCCAAAACAGAAAAATGTATGCTTTAAAGGGTTAAACTACTATACCCCAGTTCTACTTCTTAATAATATCCTAAATCGTTTTAAATTATATTAATAAATAAGGATTCTTCTGTGTATATACACCAGCATTATTAAATAAATAATTTGAAAAAATTATTAACAGATTGTGGCCGGCATGGCATATGCCTCTGTTCTAATTAATGATTTTTCTAATCACAAAAAAATATGCCTTACTATAAATTGACTTGTTGAAACCTAATTGTTTTACTAATATTTTAAATTACCCAATTATTTATCGTTATTGTAATAATCTGAATTGATTTTTTTGCGAAAAAAATATTTATTTATACTGTCAAACTATCACTGTTTAAAAAAAATATTAAATTATCACTGTTCGAAAAAGTAAATTAAATAATTAAAACCTTCCTAGTCTTTGTTGCATAAATATGATAACTGTCAATAAAATATCTATTTTTTCTTTGTAAATAATGAGAATATTTAGAAACGTAAGAAATAAACGAATACTTATATTGTAAATGAGAATTAAGAATTGATTTTAACGAGAATACAGTAATATACGACTTGTTAAACTAGGTTATAGGTTATATATTATGGTCAAAGTAAAAATTAAAATTTAGTCTCTAAACATATATATATAATTTATTATACCAGATTTTGCGTATTAAATCTTTTGAACGCATATCGAATTATATCATAGTTTTAAAATTGACTTTTAATTCATCTGATGGTATATACATATAATATATATTAAATATCGAAAATTTCTTAACTCCATAGTTTCAATAATAATTTAGCGAAACATACAAAAAAAATCAACGAGCAAAATACTTTCTTCCGTTAAACAGCTAATAAATGTACGTTGAAAGGTTGTTTTTACTTCTTTACCACTTTTCAGACTTTTAAACAACGGAATTTTACTTTGCTCATTAAATACACGTATATAAGCATAGCGTAAAAAGTATTTCATTGGATATTTACTATAAAATCAATACGTTATTTTTTTTTATATTCTAGTATATTTTGTAACTTTATAAATTGCTCATATTTTTTTTCGTTTTAAAACTACTTTTATACTTATATATTTTATATTCTAATTTACGTATTCTTTTGATGTCAATTTTTATATTACATTAAAATTGTTATTTTAAAATTTCGTTCATATACGTAATAATAATTTGTTTTATATACGCAGTAAAAATAAATATGTTCTTTAAGGATTGTGCTTTTTTTCAGAGATTTTGAAAAAGAAATTAATAACGCGATGTTAACTTGTTTGAGTTGTTGATATAAATACAGTTTTATATACAAATATTACTGTGGCAGAGAGATTAAAAATTAATAAATTAATAAACTAATATACCTATCATGAGAGTGAAAGGAAGCTTTTCAATCGCGTATTCCTTCCCGCGCTTCCTTTTATTATTGCCGTTTATTATTGTAGTGAATATATATTCTACAAATTACGATTCACTATTTTTTTTTTTTTATTACGCTTACTCAACTCTTCTAGAGAGTTATACAGCTACACATGTACATGTTGTATTATAATGGTCTATAACTGTATTTTACATTTTTTTAAAAAAGTATTTATATGCTTGTATGCTGTTAGTAGAGACGATACACTTAATGTTAAGAAAAGTTTACATAAGATCTTAAATTTCTTATTAGATTACATCTTTCTGCGTTAGATGCGGAACATTGCCAAACAATACGATTCACTATAAGTTATTCGCGTAATTAAGTATGTATAAAATCAAATGTATCTGTACAGAGAAAAAGTTTCGATTAAAAATGTCTAGTAAATAAAACGCAGACTGATAAATTAGAAAAATTACTGCAGTTTCCAGTAAAAATATATGACCATATACATAGTTTTTGTAATAAAATTTAGTATAATTCTTGCAATATTTACCATAAATATCGTAAATGATAATATAAACTATTGTAATATTTCAAAGGATTTTGTAATTTTAAAACAAAATTTCTCTCAGTGATACACTGCAGAGACAAAAACATTGGCAACATCACGGAGAGAAAAATTTTAGTATATTTTACTGAACTTTTACTAACACAGTAACCGACTGCCAAAATACAAAAAAATTACTTAACTTTTAGTGAAAATTGGTAGATTCATTAAAAAATGACAAAAAATTCAGTAATCATTTAAATTTCTACAGCCTATCAATAAAAGTTAAGAAAAATTTACAGGAAAATTTGGTAACTTTTTTCTCCGTGTACCGCAAATTTCTTATATAAACCTATATAAACGCCAAGGCTCGACCATGTAAAATGGAACGAGAGAAAAGCTCCTCTTTGAATGTGTGGATTATCGCGGGAATGACTATAATAAGAGGTTTACACTGCACACCGGCCTTTGACGTGATTCCGTCGCGTCGACTCGGAGATCAATGGGGATACAGTATCCATAAAGTCTATACAATAAAGATACACCGTTACTTACTTCATAATAGATTCATAGACCCTAGGGCCGTCGGTACATTTCCATCGGCTAGTGCATCGCAGTATACTATTTGATTAAATCCCGCGAACTTGTCTATACCCGTGTTAATCCACGTTATATACCGCAATTTAAAGGGCATCGATTAACTTTAATAATTCTCTGTGCATTCCTCATTTTATATTACACGATTTAATGGGACAAGCCTGGGTTAAAGTTGAAAAAAAATAATTCACTATTAACAATTAATAGCTTCTTTTATAATCATTATAAACGTTTCTTAATTTTTTAAACAAATTATATTATTATTAACTATTATTTGAAAATTTGTTTGACCAGTTTATTTGTAACACAACTATTTTAATTAATTACGACACTTCGTACTCTTTTTTTCCAAAATGGAGTTATTGCAGGATATCTCAGGAACCACTTCATCGAATAGGCTAAAATCTTAACAGTAACTTTTAAATATGATATTAATCCACTTGAACAAAACAGACTGTGTGTTACAATTGTAATACAAAATTATTCTTACCAAATTATTTTAAAAAAATAGAAAAATTGTATAAAAAACAATTGAATAATTTTTTAAAATTAACATTTTCCATTAAAGTGGATTAAAATCATATTTAAAAGTTACTTTTAAGATTTCAGCCTATTCGATGAAGTTATTCCTGAGATATCATGCGGTAAATCCATTTTGGAAAAAATAAGAGTACGGAGTCTCATATAATTAATTAAAATAGTTACATTACAAATAAATTAGCTAAAAAATGTTAAATAATAGTTAATAATAATATAATTTGTTTGAAAAATTAATGTATGTTTATAATCATTATAAAAGAAATTATTAATTGTTAATATTAAATTATTCTTTTTCAATTTTAACCCAGGCTTGTCCCCTTAATCCATTACAATATATTTTATTTACTTCCACATTAAATTTTGGCAGTATTCTAATTACGCATTGTGATATTATGATTAATTATGTATTGACGAGTATATATTGCTATACACAATATTTAATTCGATAAATGAGAAATTTCATGGTTATATACACCACAGTAATGAATGCAATTATTTTTTTCTTAATATAAATAAATTACTGAATCAATAATCGACAAATTGTAAATGTACGAATATAATGGTATAGATGATATAAAAGCTTGAAAAGCAATGGCTATGAATATGAGTAATTTATTGAGTTAGCTTAATTGACAAAGTAATTAATAAATATTCATAAGACAGCAGTGTTCCAAGAAACAAACATAATTTGTATGTCTTTACACTTCGTGTGACCTACAACTATAAGGTGTATAATTAAATTTACCAAATAGATAGTCATTACGCGTTGAAACCTTATTCTTGATAACTTTAAAATTGTTTAACAGAATCGACGATACATATATCCTCTAAATAGCGATGCTAATGACTAGGCTATATTTCTACATATATACATATACATGGAAATTTTGTGTTAAAAATTACAAAATCATTTGTAGAAATTGTAATGTATAGTTTCTATATACACTGAAAAAAAAAATTACCGGAATTTCATTCGTACCAAATGTTGGGATATATTTTGGATTCTATATTGTGGAAAAATATCGTCTTTTTTATTATATTGTATTTTACTTTACTTGCTGGAGAATTAAAAAATTTAATTGCACAATAAAATTATACATTTCATTTGTACTATACATTGAATATAATCATAACGGTGTAATTACCTTTGTAGTGTTTTACTCTTAAAAACTGGAAGGACCTCAAACTTTATCACTGTATAGAAATGTTTCCATAACTCGAACAATTAAAGATCAAATCGACGTCTCGGACTAAGAAAAGCATAACTCATCAGAATTTACCATTTAAAATAACCTTACAAAATCTGAGTTGTGCTTTTCTTCGAAAGAGCTGTTGAAATATGCTTTTGCTTTTAGTAGAAAATATCATCCGGAAAATGTGTATATACTCTACCTAACTTATAGCGTTTCATAGGCGTCGATGTCATTTTTAATATTTTTTTATAAACAAAAGAATACATTTATGAAAACATCCTGAACGCCGTTCCCTTAGGCATTTTATGAACAGTATATTCAAATTTTTTCATTTGTAATTTAATTCTGATTTTTGCCTTGAAAATTCATGCCTTTCTCGACCAATAATTACCGGCTGAAAATTGTTTATTTTATTATTATTAACAAATTTATTTTTTCTTAAAAAATCAAAACGTTTATACCATCACTTTTGTCTAAAACTACCCATATGAATTTTGTTCAAATTTTTAAATCGATATTTCCAAGATAATTCTTATGTTGAAAGGTATAGATCCTTGTAATTTAGGTCCGACATCCCGTTAAACAAAATTCGTACTATACAGCGGGACAAACTTCGTGCTGAATAGAAAGAGTGAAATATATACGTCTCGTATTTATTTACCGATAAAGATAACTTTTGTGCCAACTTTTTCAGTGATAGTGAACAAATCAGAGACTGACGTACACTGAGAAAAATTAATATACTTTATATTACAAGTTACAGTAAATATTTTACAGTAAATTTTATTATAAATTATAGTCGTATTTTTATACTAGAAATTATAGTAATTTTGCACTATATTGCAACTTTTTCTCTGTGTACACTACAAATTTTAGCAATGCTTATACCTACAGTGGAAGGAAATATCAAAGAAATACACATTCCAAAACAGTTAGAATTCGATTTTGAACCCGAATATTAATATATATATAGTGATAAAATATTTATAATAAACTAATCGGTGAAAAAACTAACGGATTGTTACAGACATGCAAGACTTTGGATTGCTCAGCAGTAAAACCGTTACAGAAGTCCTGATGCTCGAAATGAAAATGTCTCCAGGGGCCAAAACTTTCCTCGTGAGTGGTTATCCGAGGAACATGCGCGACGTTGTCGAGTACTCCGAAAAGGTAACGTAATATACACCGGAGGAAAAATATAAAGTCGATGCCCTCTCTATTTATCCAAACTCATTAGGTGTTCTACTCTATACACGCACTATATTATTACCAAAATATGTATGTATATATTATGTGATATAAAAGAAATGCGTGACTTGTAGAAATATTTACGATTATTTAGGCATAGTGCTCGTGTGATGAACTGCTTGATTTCTTTATCGTGTAACACGGTTTATTCTTGTTGTGTAATTCGGGTGTATAACTCATCTTTTTTCACTATCAATCCTTTTCAGACCTGGATTAATTTAGAACTTTTTATTTATTATTTTATCACCACAATTTTTTTTTAATATAGAATTGATTATAATATAGAACTTTTTTTTTTACTATACTTTTAATAATTTACGTGACAATTTTTTTAATTTAAAATTTTTTATCTATGGGTACATTACAATGTACATTGTGTTTGAAATGGTTAATTCATTGGTATAAACACGTGAACTCCTGTATATATCTTAAAATACGATTTTATTATATGTATGATATCGGTAAAGAGATTTATAATTTAATTTTGAATTTCTGAATGTTATAATTTTATTTTATTTCAAATGTCATAAAATACCGAATAAATGCCCAATAAATGGCAAAATTAGAGTTTTATTTAACCTTCAAATGTTGAATTTCTACTAGGATATTTATTTGGATAATTCACTTTTATGTACAAGACTTTTATGTATATGTGTGGCAGTAGTCGATCAGTCAATTTAGTCAGACACACAGTGACTTCGAAGTATTCGTGATATATTTTATTGAAATGTTCTTTAAATCGCAAATAGTGAATAATCACTAGCGAAAATCCGGTCACTGCAAAAATGCGACTATTAACTTGAAAAAAAGTATATATCTACGTATACTTTCGAAAAGTGAATTGTTACATTTTCAAATATGAATATATACACTTTCAGGTGTTCGAAAAATGCGAGCATCCACGTTTTGCAATGAGTTCGCTTTCGAAAAAAAAAGTTCTTGAATTCTCAGAGTACTCCAAATTGATCTGCTTTACCGATATTTCAAATAAATCGTAGATCAAAGTTTTCCCGCAAATGTATCGACACATTCCTAAGAAATTTTTACGATTAATTAAAAATATAAAAATGCAGGGGGCACAACTCATTAAACATTTTAAAATTAAAAAGCGCGTCAAAGTGATTAAAAATTATAAACGTTGTTATTATAAGTACATTGTAATTATAACGAAATTATATAGAAGTATTCGACTATTTTTATTCCCTAATTTTTTCGACTATTCCCTAATTCTAAGATCCTTAATGAGTTGTCACCTTCCATTTTTATATTTTTAATTAATCGCCAAAATTTCAGAGGAATTAGTCGATTCATTTGCGAGAAAACTTTGACCAAATTTAAATTATCGGTAAAACAGATCAGTTTGTCATACCCTAGTGATTTTGCACTTTTTGCGATATTTATAGAATATACGCGAATAATGATTTACTTTTAATAAACAAACAATACGTATATACATAGAAAATACTAACAAGTTGGAAAATTTCTTTTTATAATAATTTTTCCAAAATAATTGACTTATATAACAAAAATATTATAGACCAATTTTAATTTCTAATATACCCTCTAATAGATTTCTTTTTAATAAAACCTTAAAATCTATTTTCTAGATATAAATTAGACATTTTAAAAAAAATGAACGAAAAACGCCTATTTACAAACTATAAAGCCAATTTTAAACCTCAAACCATTAAAAGTGAAGAAATTTCTAATTGCGACAACAAAAAATAAATTCCACACCAATTACCAAAAATCTAAGTATATTACATCGAATTAAATTATCGAATTGCCCTTTCCACGCGTATACACGTGGTTAACGAACCCGCGTTATAACCTTGAAAAAGCGTATATATATAATACATATAACGATGTACTAAGCCATTCGCCAAAAAAAAAAAAATGAGGACACGCGTGACGTTAAATTGTATAAGGTAGAGGGGTTAAACAGGCCGGTGCCCTCTCGAATACGAGCTAAAATGTGGGAAAAAAAGAAAGAAAGAGAAAGGAAAATAGGAAGAAAGTTTTAGGGTCGTTATAGTAGCGAACCGAAGGGAGGAAAAGACACAGGTGTGTACGATATAATCGACCTACTGACCTACTCCAGTTATCCGTTCTAACCGCCCAAATATGTGCGAGGAAAACGTATGTAAAGTTGGTAAGCGTCATCAATCGTGGATATATACGATGCCTCCGTCTTTTTGATTGATCAATCGGTCGTGTGTATACGCGCGCAAACATTTATTATATATCTTCGTATAGTATCTTGTTAAAATTGGCAACGCTATATATATATGTATATGGGCCGCAAGCACTCGTCGAGTAATTAAATTGGAATTATATTTTTGTTCTTTGTGAAATATTGAAGGTTCATCTATAAGTCTCCATTTGCTCCTACGTATATAGTATACATAATTAAATCGTTTATTTCAAACTAATTATATTGATAAAAATAATGAAAAATGTAAAGTTTCAAACGTGATATACATGCTTCCATGCTTTCAATTACGGTAACGTGTTATTAAAAATATTAATAATTTAATAATTAACCGAATTATGTATATACTATTTAACAAACAGTTATTATATATATGTGGTGTGTGTGCGTGTATTCATTCAGTTTATTTTTTTTTTTACAATATTATGCAATTTTAATCCATTCATCACTACACCTAAACTTAATTGTAAAATAATCTCTACGGAAATTAAAATTGCTTAATAAAAAGAAAACAAAGCTTTTCGTTCGGAAAGACCGATAAATATACATTATATATATTTAAATACAAAAAAAACATTATATATACACATCACCAAACGTTAAAATTCATTAAAAAAAATACTTAATATTAAGGTTCGCAAGAAATCGAAGTAAACTTTTTAGCAACGTGTATATAACGCTTATACAATAGGTCATTAAAAAAAATACGTTAACGTAACTTTGATAAATAGAATAAATGCGTATATACAAAAAAGTTCGTATAAGCTTCGTCGATTTCAAGCACTCTGCGTCATTAATAATTTATCGACACATTCGTGACCGCGCGGCAGGCAAGTGTTACAGGACATAACGAAATAAACTGAACACCGCGTATTATATATATATATACTTAATTTTCGTGTATGTATATGACAGCGATTTAGAATGAAAAATACTTGGAGAACATAGTAAAACGATATATACACGTAAGTAAAATTTATACATATATTTAGGTGTTTGACGCGATGACACATTGTGATCGTGCTCGTTTAATATATACACAATCTTCGTCAAATTCATCTTTTTCTAAATAATATGATTTTATATCGTGAATTTTATATCATCATTATTACATATATGTATGTTCATCGATAATTTCTCATTCTGGTACATCGGTGTTTTTCAATTTATTGTGGTTCTCAATAGGAAATCAAATGAAAGAGATTCTGCTGCAACGAAAGAATAACATTGACGTGTAATTAAAAATTGTTTTTATTTTAACAGTATAGAATTTTTATTAATTGTATAAAAAATACTGCTGCCAATTAATTGACACGCAGCTTCCTCATATCAACATATCGTTCCGATGTGTAAAATATTAATTATTTAATTACTTAAAACAAAATGTTATAAATATTATTCTTTTCTGATTGAAACTTATATAGCTAGTAATTTGCGTTATTAATTGTAAATTAAATTAAAAAAAATTATTTTCAGCAACTGGCATAGAAAATCTTAGATGGCATCGATTAAAAATATACAAAATTATCTTCTGTACTTTTCTATATAATAGTACAGTCATGCTAGTAAGCTTCAAATTTCTTACAGATTAGGATGGCTTTTTAAAGTTCTCATGTGATTTACAATTAATTTATGTTATATTTCCAGTATTTACGATAGTAAATGCGATTTTTTTATAATTTTCACTTGTCTATTTTTAATAACACGTAACAACATATATTTTATAGCATGTCTACAAACTCGAAAGTGGGTGAAAATAGGATTTTACATTAATAAAATGGGAGAAAAAGCGTTTCATCGATAGGACAAAAGTAAACAGATTTAACCACTTCATACCCAATGTATATTGTAATGTATACATGTACGAAAAATTTTTAATTAAAAAACTTATAACGTAAATTATTAAAAATAGTAAAAAAAATATGTTATTATAGTATTTCTAGAATAATAAAATGGCATTCATTATTATTCATTATTGTATTAAAACAAAAAGGAAATATGAAAAAATTCTGAATTTATTCATATCTGAAAAGGGTTAATAGAATACGTTTTTCTATTACGGGATTTTTTTATCATCATTTTAGTGTATACACAACGATTGTTCTTCCTTTTTCCTCGTAAAACTACAGTTACACGTATAACATATTTTCGATCAAATAATTTTGATAATTTCATTATTATAATGCGCAGTAATGTGAAGGTCTTTTAATCGATTACTCTTTAGACCATGTGCAATAATTCGAATTTTTTTTTTCTGAACTCGTAAGTGCTAGAAAATTACAATTATAAATATTTAAACAAATGCCTCGCATTTAACTTTCTACAGCTTTTTTTTCAAATCCATCGACGCTTTGTGAATAATTTAACTTTTGCATAACCTGTATAAATGTATGTGTGTGTGTGTCTATTTATTGTATAAATGCATATACCAATTCAATGATAAAGCTGACATGCATATCGCTTTGTTATCGCGAGAGTCAGTGCTCAACATATATTTTTTCTCTAAAATCAAAAAAAAAATTTTTTGAGGCACACTTTCGGAACCTCAGACCTCACTTTTCTTCACCAAAATTACATATAATATATGCAACGAATTTTGAACATGAAAAAAAGGCTTGTGACGCACTTTTTTTAAGTTTCAAGTTTAAAATCAAAAACTATTTGAATAGAAAAATATTCATAGTTCAGAGATTATTTTGTTTTTCTAGATCGTGGTTATATAAATATCCAAGTTTTTAAAAAAAATGCATTTTTCGATTTTTTAATTTTATATTTCAATTATGAAAAAAAGTGTGTAACAAACCTTTTTTTCGTGTTCAAATTTCATTTCACATATTATATGTACTATAGATAAAAAAAGTAAGGTCCGGAAAGTGTGCCTTAAAAAAAAATTTTTTGAGTTTAGAGAACACGATATTTGGAAGATTTTTCGTAAATTTCTTCATATAGTATACGTTTTTCTTGGCGATAATGCGAAGTTTTTATGCTTATTACACCCTCGAGTGAGACATTTCGCGTGTACAACAAAAACGGGATTTGACAAATATATTTTGTCAAAGCTTGATAAATTATTACCACCGATGATAAATACAACGATTTAGGGATTATTCGAGTAATTTCTACTGTCACGCACATATAGGTATATATACATATGGATAGTGGATGATCCATCAAATTTTCTCGCTAACATCGGAGCGATCAGTGTTAATTTATTAGACAATGTTAGCAATTTTTTGTATATACATTGAAGTGCAATGTTTACAAATTATAATATGACTGAGAAATAACGTATTTTCAACTTAAATAATTTTTTTTTAAGCCTTTTGATATCCTGTTAAGTTTTATATAGCTGAACAATGAGTTATAATAAAATAAATACATAGAGACGATACATATAGTTTTGAAGTCGAAATGTTAGATTGTTAAATTACATTCATTGAGGAACTGATAAAATGCGGAAACAAACGTTAATGTTTGGTTCGTGTATAAATATTTCACAGCAAAGAGGTGGTTTGTAGCGTAATTTACATATAGAGAACTAAGGAGTTTTTTTTCTTTGGTTATCGTACAATGAGCATTGACATAAGACATGGTTGATATTTTCGGTTTCGAGGCCTGGGTTGAATTCGACAAAGTCAATGTACATTTTAGAAAAAGAGATTGTTGTTGCAAGCTGGAAGTCATTGAGGATCTGTTTGAATCCATGCGGTATTTTATTTTATTATTATTATTTATTATACATAATCCTGTACCTGTCGGCTTAGGACTTCTTTCACGACATACATTTTAAGTAATTACATATTTATATAACATTGTATTATATACATTTGAACACACTTTTATTCTTTCATATAGTTCTTTCTCACTTCCAATATCTTTTTCAATGTTTTTAAACCTTTTGCGTCCTGACTTAATACTATGCTGATATCACATTCTTTCTCTATTTTCTCCTTACAGTTAAATAGTACATGTTCTAAATTTTCATTTTCGTTTTTACATATTCTACATAGTTTATCACAGTCTTTCATCCAATACATATTTTCTTTTTCCTCGTTACCTAATCTAAACCTTGCTATAATGCTCATTTCTTTTCCGTTTAAATCTTTTATTAATATTCAGGTACATTTTCTGTTATTAAAGACTTATATCTTTTACAACTTTTTGATTTATCTATTCTTTCTTTCTTATCTCTTTTCTTTTTCCGCTAACCTAATACATAGTTCTGATATTATATTTCCCTGCTCTGATCTTATTCTTTCCTTCTCCCTTATATCTAATTCTACTTTCTTCCAGCATGCATTTCGATCGCTTTCCCATTTACCCACTTTATCACTACTTTCCTCTCTTTCAATTTCATGTATACATTCTTTATTATTATTTTATCAGAATTTTTTGCCTTTTCCTCATAAGTGACTGCCCTTTTTATTGCCTTTAAACTTGTTGGTATAACCTTAGTTTCTTCTGCCACTAAGTAATCTGCCGTTGATCTATTTAAACCTAATACCCATTTTATATATTTCTTTGTACTATGTCTAATTCGGTGGTTTTTCCCAACCCCATATTTCCGATCCATATAAATCCTATCGATTTACCAGGGTTGAGAAGATTTTTAAATCTCCTATTATACGAATTTTTAAACAAAGTTCACCTATACTCCATGTATTTCTCATTACTATTTCCGCTTTCTTTTAATCCCTAATGTGGTTATCGTTTCTTCCATTCTTTGTAATATCATAACCCAAGTATTTTATTTCTTTTAACTTCTTCTATCGTTTTATCTCCCCATTTCCACTTTCTTAATTTTTCTTACCCTTCCCTTTTTCAAACACAATTATCTTCGATTTCTCCGGACTTAACTCTAGAGCTTTTTTCTTTAGATATACCTTAAATCTTTTCAACATATAGTCTAGTTCTTCTTTACCTTCTTTGCAATTAAAGCTATATCATCCGCGTATTGTAATTGACCCATAATTGTTAAATTCCCAATGCCTATACCACCCACTAGTCCTTTTTTCATTTCCTCCTCTAACTCGTGTAAATATATATTAAATAATCCTGGACTGAGTGGACATCCCTGCCTAACCCCTTTAGTGGTCCAAAACTCTGTGGTCATTTTTCCATTTATCCTAACCTTATTTTTCGTTTCCTCATATGTTTCTAGTATTCTATTTCTTAATCTCTTACCTATCCCTATTTTTTCCATACTATCTTTCAATTTTAATCTATCGACTTTATCGAACGCTCCTTTTAATCCCCGAAAAATACATATAATTTTCCTTCCTTGTGCTTGATTTCCCTATTTATCAAATAATTCAACGTATATATACAATCGATTGTTCCTCTACCTTTTCTAAATCCGAATTGCGTTTCGCTTAATTTAGTTTCTACCTCTTTTTCTAACCTGTCATTTAAAATTCCTACGTAGATTTTATATGCGGTGTCCATAATAGTAATTCCCCTGTAATTTTTAACATCACTTTTATCTCCCTTTTTATATATCGGACTTATTATACCCGTTTTCCAATCATCTATTATACCACCCTCTTTCCAAATTAACCTAATTATCCTTTTAAACGCTTCTGCTGCACCTGGTGACGCAAAAATCCAAGCTTCGTTCTCGATTCCGTCTTCTCCTACCGCTTTTCCTCTCTTCATTTTCACTATTTGTGCATAAATTTCTTCATCCGCTATCTCATTTTCTTCCTCCTCCGTTTGTACTTTTTCCGTCAGTTTTTGGGTGGTTTTCTTATCTGTTCCTTCTAGGTTTACTATAAATTGATTCTTCCACTCCTCCAACTTTATTTCTTTATCTATTCCTTCCCTTCTCTTTCTTTTATTTATGTATTTCCAGACTTCTGCTTCTGTTTTAATACTTGCTAGTTTTTCTTCTTCAGCTTTTTCTTCTTTTCTTTTCAACTTACACCATTCCTTGTATTTTTTCTTTTCGCTTAAATATTGCTCTCTTGTAATGTGATTCTCTTTGAATTCTCTTAATTTCTTTCTTACCATTCTTTTCTTGTCCTTCCACTCACTGTTATGCCATAGTCTTGTACCTAGTATCCAAATTTTTATTTGCTTTGTTATTGTGTTTCTAGAGTCATTTATTTTGTCTTTGAGTTCTGTCCATATGTCAGCTTTATCCGTTTTATTGCTCCTCCATTCCTTCATTTTTTCTTTATAGATTTTTATACCGTCTTCTGTCCAATCAGACTTTTTTATCACTATTGCATCCTCATTTATTATTCTTGTTATGCCTTCACTTTCAATTTCTACCACCAGTGGTAGATGATCAGATTCGCTTCTATCTAATATTTTTAATTTTGACACATTTTTGCACGCTTCACTGTTTACAATAGCATAGTCAATCACAGAACAACCTTGCTCACCTATATAAGTCCATTCTCCCTCCTCTTGAACCTCGTCACAACCATTTAAATCATCCACCCTCTTTTACTTATTTCTTGTAGCAACACTTTTCCGTCCTTATTAATCACTTTTTCTTTTGATTGTCTTCTATATCTGTCCTTATTTTCACTATTATTACTTCTCCCTCTCTACCTGTTTTGGCATTAAAGTCACCTCCAATAAGCAGATTATTTTCTTGCTTTTCACATATTGTCTCATTTAATTTATTGAACACTTCCTCTGAATTTTACTACTTAGACTGTAAATATCCTCCATCATTATTATTTATTTCCAGTTTTCTTTCGACTACATTTTTACTGCTCACAGCACCCTCTTTTTCTTTTATCTGTTTTCTCACTCCTGTTCTTATTCCTCCCATTGGTCTGCCTTTTTTCTTTTTTCTCTCGTAGCTGGTTCACATTTCCAATTAAAATTTCGTTTGGCATTTGCTTTTTTATTTTTTATCCCAGTCTTTTTCCTCAATCCAAGTTTCTACTAAACCTATAACATCACATTCACTTATAAAGTTCCATACTTCTATACACTTATTCTTCACTCCTGCTATATTCCAGAAACAAACCTTGATACTATTTTGACTCTTATTTCCCTAAGCCGGACCTCACTTAAAAATTTTCACTTTCTCTTTCTTCTCTTTCTCTTAAATTTTGTCTTTCTCTCCATTCCTCCAATCTGTTCTTACTTTCGTTCCATTTTAAACATTTATTGTCTATGAAAATTTTCATATATCCTACTTTTACATTGCTGCCTTCTTGCCTTTTCTTTCGTGCTACCTCTCTTATTCTATTTTGTATCTCTCTCTCTTTCCATGTTAAATCGTCATCAATGTAAATTTTTTCTTGTCCTAGCCTTCTTTTCTTGATCATAACTTCCTTCTTTTTTTCCATACAATCCAGTTCAGCTAATACTATTCTTCCACTTCCTTTTACTTTTAACGGGTATGCTTTCATCACGTTCGCTTCTACGTTAATTTTTTCTTTTAAGAAAATCTTTACCTCTTGAGTCAGATTTTCGTTTTCAAATTGCGCTCCTTTTATTACGATGTTTTTCTTTTTTTCATCTCTCGTTTTCTTTTCTTTGTCTAATTCTAATCTACTTATCCTTTCGTGCAGTTCCTCTTTCTCTTTCTTCCATTCCTTTCTTTTCAGTTTCATGTTTTTCACGCATTAGTTTCACCTCCGTCATTATTTCTCTCCATCTCTCTTCATTTCTTTTATCACTTCTATCGACTAATTTGACGATGTCTTCTTTGAAGTTATCCATCGACTTTATCAGCTTTTGCTAACGCCACTTCCCATTTTTCTTTCGTCATTTCACCATGGATTGCACGGACTGCATGTTTTGCAGGTTAGGCGTCGTTACCTTCTTCGGCCTTCCGGTCCCGGCATGGCCTTTCTAACCTCACTTCCTCGCTGCCACTTATTCTCCACTTTTTACACTTACTTACTTTGATTTCAGCTGCTAACTTATTATTCACTTTGTTCTTTTTTTGTACTCTACGTTTTCCTCACACTTACAATATAGCAGGCTTACTTATATCTTGTAAAACTGCACTTTATCGCTCTGCTATATCAGACACGTGTTAGCCCGTTCAGCGAGCGCCATCCCTTCCCAGAGATTATTTTATTTTTCTAGATCGTGGTTATATAAATATCCAAGTTTTTTAAAAAAATGCATTTTTCGATTTTTTATTTTATATTTTGAATTATGAAAAAAAGTGTGTAACAAACCTTTTTTTTCGTGTTCAAATTTCGTTTCACATATTATATGTACTATAGATGAAAAAAGTAAGGTCCGGAAAGTGTGCCTTTAAAAAAAATTTTTTTGAGTTTAGAGAACACGATATTTAGAAGATTTTTCGTAAACTTCTTCATATAGTATTTTCTCATATAGTAGTAATTTTTTCATATAGTACGTTTTCTTGGCGATAATGCGAAGTTTTTATGCTTATATACACCCTCGAGTGAGACATTTCGCGTGAACAACAAAAACGGGATTTGACAAATATATTTTGTCAAAGCTTGATAAATTATTACCACCGATGATAAATACAACGATTTAGGGATTATTCGAGTAATTTCTACTGTCACGCACATATAGGTATATATACATATGGATAGTGGATGATCCATCAAATTTTCTCCCTAACATCGGAGCGATCAATGTTAATTTATTTTCCTAAGACAATGTTAGCAATTTTTTGTGTATACATGGAAGTGCAACGTTTACAGATAATTATATTACTGAGAAATAATGTATTTTCAACTTAAATAATTTTTTTTTACTTAAGCCTTTTGAAATCCTGTTAAGTTTTATATAGCTGAACAATGAGTTATAATAAAATAAATACATAGAGTCGATACATATAGTTTTGAAGTCGAATGTTTAGATTGTTAAATTACATTCATTGAGGAACGATAAAATGCGGAAACAAACGTTAATGTTTGGTTCGTGTATAAATATTTCACAGCAAAGAGGTGGTTTGCAGCGTAATTTACATAGAGAACTAAGGAGTTTTTTTTCCTTTGGTTATCGTACAATGAGCATTGACATAAGACATGGTTGATATTTTCGGTTTCGAGGGCTGGGTTGAATTCGACAAAGTCAATGTACATTTTAGAAAAAGAGATTGTTGTTGCAAGCTGGAAGTCATTGAGAATCTGTTTGAATGCATGGTATTTTATTTATTAAGAGCTTTTTTTAATTTTTGGGTTTCTATTGTTTTGCAATAAATAGTGTTATTTGTTTCTTTTTATTATTTTTAAAAATTTTGTACGTGTGAGGGATCTGTATAAAAATTTATTTTTTCTATGAATTTTTAAAAAACTTTTTTTCTTTTTTATTTTAAAGATTTTTTAATCGATAACAACTATTTTTGTATTCTGTAAAGTCAGTAAGTTTTTTTAGAAAATTCCCATTTATTCAAGGCTGCACGGCGTTGTCTTTTAGCTTTGTCACATTCATGATCCCACCATATAGTAGGATTTTTAAATTTTTGTAAATTATGTATTTTTTTCGGAGTGCTTAGTTTAATGGCATTTTTTATTCTGGAAGTTATATTTTTCATTGAGTGGCAGTTGTTCGTATTCGTTTACCACAAATTCAGAATAATTATTACTAAAATTTAAAAAAAAATTTGTCCAATCTGTACAAATTGATTTGAATTTGAATGATTTTTTATTATAGCTAGTTACTGAATAATCAATATTAATACATACGTTAAAATATGCGATTGAATTTTCATAATGTAAGAGTAAGTTATTTTTGTCAATGATTTTAGCAAGTCATTCACCGTTTTATTAGTGTACCAACTTTTTTCCAAAATATATGGTTGACGTTACCTGCTATTGAGTAGTTGGTACTTTTATCAATATTACTTAGGAATTCTCACTATTCATTTTCCGAAAGAGTACGACCTGGAGTTCGGTAACTTAAACTTATTTCGCATAGTTCAACTGTTTCGTATGGGTTGACGACGTTGTATATTTCCTAAAAGTTTAAGTTCTCACATATAAGCATTAATAAGCCATCTTTAGAATGGATCATGTCTTTGCTCACATTATTTCATGTTTTGTATGTTATTACATTGTTTACACGTTTCTACACACATCAATATATATCAGTTAATATATCAGTTTTTTCTAGGATTTTTAGAATATTTTTTGAGAGAAGCTTCTTTCATTCCAAAAAACAAAGTCGCAGATTTTTTTGTTTTTTGTTCCTCATTTTTAATACGTTGTTTAGTATGTTAAGTTTTACGATGAGTATGTTGGACTATCTGTTTCAGAAAATTGTTGTTTTATTAGTTTTAAGCGTTTCGTTTGAAACACCTGGATAGATTTTGTTGATTATATGAATAAGGCCAATTATGTCCTTGTGTTTTATTAGCTATTTCCAGTGTATTTCCAGTGTAACTGTATAGTTAGAAATTCTTTAAATTTATCATAGTCAATAGCAAGTGTATTATTTTTATTTGTATGCTTTCTATTGTTTATAAATTTTCTTTTAAGTCAGTTGTTATTTCGTTATTTATTTCACTTGAATTTTTATCGATTTTGTTTTTTTCTTGGTAGGTCGTTTAAACTTTTTTTCATTGTTTGAATGAATCGGTGGTTTTAACAGTGCGTAGTCATCGGTCATGTTGTCATCCTTGTCTATAGAGTTTTCTGTTGTGTGTGAAGAAGGTGGGGCTCTTTTCCTTATAATTTTGTCGATTTCCAATTTCTTTTTCTGTACGTGATTTTTTATTTATATTGCTTCTTGGATTGTAGAAAGATTATTTGTGTCCATGGGTGTGTTAGTTAAATAAGTTTCCTTGGCTGCTGGTTGATTATTGGGGCATGATTTTGCGGTATCTCCGGTCTTTTTGCACAGGAAGCATGTAGTTGCATCTGTGTTGAAGCAGATCCAGTAGGAGGTGTGATCATAAGTAATTTGAATTGAGCTTGGTAAAAGATCTTCTTCCTGACGCTTAAAGGACTGAATGTGCGATCTTCCTACATTCACAAAAATGGTTTCTTAATGCAAGCGGAATTCTTCTCAAATATGCAACAAAAAGAAATTCACTTAATGTTAAATGATTTTTCTGTTATTAACATTAATTTCCTCTTACGTTAATTAGCTATAGGAAACAAGCATAATCCTTTAAATTGTAGAAAAATCATTTGACTTCTAGCGGATTTCTTTTTGGCGCACATTTGAGAATAATTCAGCTTGCGAGGGTAAATTTATCTTGACTCTATATATACGGAGAGAAAAATTTCAGTAAATTAGACTAAACTTTCACTAAAAAACTGCCATAACGCAAAAAATTACTCAACTTTTAGGTAAAATTAATAGACTTTCAGTAGAATCTGACAGAAAGTTCAGTGACAAATTCACAAAAAGTTTAGTTACTTTTTTTTTTATTTTGGCAGTCTGTTACCGCGTCAGTCCAAGTTTAGTAATGTACCTCCTGTACTATGAAAATTCACATGTTATTGAGTATATTTTCTTACGTCCATAGTCAATACGCCTTTAACACTTTAGTCTTTTTTTTAAAAGGCTTGATGTAAAAATCTCATTTAAAAATTGTTTCCTAGTAGTAATGATGTAATCGTAATTTTTAGGTCAATTTCTCTTTATCTGCATATTCTAAATTATTTATCTTATACAAAGGAAATCATTATTATTATCATCGTGAGAAAAATCATAATATTTTATAATTCTAATATGAAATCAACAAATATTTACCGCGCTGTCACAGTAATTTTTAGATTGTTAATCAAATGTCTCAGGTTCGTCGTTTTTTATAATGGTAAATTTTATAAGAATTGGGTAGTGAATTATTATTAGATGAATTCCAAATTTTTAGATATGTATAGGATTGTTTCGTTTTTGTTAACGTTGTGTGCACTATATACAAAACAAAATCGGTAAATCTTGTACTTTACGCTGAGTAAATTATTTTATAAATAATAATACAGTTGAAGTTTCCGTTACAAATTTAACAAAACAAGGTAATTTTAAGCAACACCAAATTCGTGCAGATATAATTTTCTTTGAAAAAGTAAAGAATATATGAAAATAGTTAGGGTCGTATTATAGGTAGTATAGTTTACAATAAAGAATACTACTTTATGCGCTAGTAATGTTTATTTTTCACATTTTTTCTTGGAAAATGATCGAGAACAGTATATAAATTGGTTGAAAGTATATACTGTAGCGTATCAATTATAGTTATGCATATCAGTGTAAATCACTTAAAATAATTGTAACCTTTCCAACAGATTCAAATAGTTAATGGAGTAGTTCTGGTCGCATGGGAACAAGAAGTACTCGAAAAACAAATAAATTACGGAGCAGAGCTCGGCCAAGTGATCATCGAATTAGCGAGAATGGAACTGCAAAATTTTTATAAAAATGTCATGCCCGTTGCAGAATATTTCGATCAGAGCGAAATGTTGCTCGTGGTAAGATTATTCAACATTTATTTTAATATATATATATATTGTTCCTAGATTTTACCTTACGTATACTTAAAGATAATATAAAATTCAATGTTAGATTTTTGCTGGTCAAATAATTGTACGATTAAAATGAATTTGCCAGTTTTGGAATGATTGTTCATTGTTCTTATGAAAAATTGTTCTTAAAATTATGTTTATATATACAGTACCGTTCATAATTTTAGGATCACCTGGAAATTTTCTATTAAAATGTATATATTTTATCTGCTGTTTAACATTCCATTTCATTCGAATAAATAATTTAAAAAAAAAGCAAAGTAGAAGTATTTTCTTCATCTTTACGCTGATATCACTCAGAAATTTTACATTATCGTAAATGGAAGGATTTTTTAAATTTTGTTTAAAAATCGTCCCATCAGCTACATTTTTTAATTAATTAATTCTAGTAATTTTGAGTAAAATTAGTTGGAAGATAAAGAAATATCCTGTGTTATCCTTTTCTTTGTAAAATTATTCTACAATATTTTCTTCGAGAGTTGCGAACTGTTAAACATTACATAAAATATACACATTTAAACAGAAAATTTCCAAATGATCCTAAATTTATGAACGGTACTGTATATTGTATAATTATTGTATTAACAATATGTTCTTCTCTACTTACTTCAAATCTTGTCAATTTAAAAACTATGTTTCACACCCATTGTATAATTATTGTATTAACAACATTTGAAGTGAGACGGAAAAAAAAATAAAAAATTGGATAAAATATGGTGTATTTATTTCCCAGGTGAAAGGCGAACGAAAACCATCGGAGGTTTACGTAGACTTCAGAGAATCGGTGATGCGAATATTAGGGCTTAGCGACGAGGGTAGTAGCGATCCTCAAAGGCAAGTCTCGAGCTCGATGGAAGCGGAAGTAAGTTAATTTTTCTTCATTGAAGAAAATGTCGTAAGTCCTGCATCCACGTGTGCATTCGCGATATAAATATTGCTCACGAAACGAATTGGCGTTTGCATTAAACAGGTCGAGGTTGAACGTGGACCGGACGATGAGGCGACTAGTCCCGTCGTAACGAATGGTCGAATACAACCTCCTCCCGACGAATCGCCACCGCCTAGAGGAGTACGAGATGAAATTCTACCGACTAAGACAGCTGATATTCCAAGGAAGGGATTACCTCCCATCGTCTGGGTTTTGGGTAATTATTTTACTTACTCTAATTGCAGTCAATAAGAATTTCAGAATTATAGTGTGGAAACAATTTTTTATTATTATTCAGTATTCTTATATGTTTGTAAAAATAAATAAAACTAATCCTTATATCTATCGTTATATAAATTATTTTATGACAATTAAAATAATCTTGAATGAAATATTTATATTTCTTTCCGAACCATAACTTGACTTTAAAATAAAAAAAATCATTTTACTCTTTGTCCACTGGAATTCCCAAGCTTACTTAAACAATTACAGGCGTTTCGTTCTCGATCTCCAGTTTGGACTTGGAACTTTAATTTAAAAACAAGTTATCGGTTCAGAACTACCCATAAATATTATAATTTTTTTATATATTATTACTATAAATTAATTTTTATTTTAAAATTTGGCAATCAGGTGGTCCCGGAAGTAACAAATCGAAGGTATGCAGTCACGCGATAAGAAAAATGTCAAATTGGGTACACCTGAGCATGGGCAGTTTATTGGTGACATTAGCTGCGAGTAATCCAAAGATACACGAAGCTCTCGTCGCTGGGGAAATGGTGCCCACAGACGTCATTATGCAGCTAGTCGAGCAACAAATACTTTTGAATCGCGATGCCAAAGGAATCGTTATCGACGGTTTCCCTAGAGACATGACGCAAGCTCGAGATTTCGAAAACAAGGTAATATCGACTGCATTGTCGATAAGATAATCGTTTATTTATAATTTAAACGTACGATAATAATTTATTATTAAATTTTATATTAATTATCTCAATCAGTATCGAGTTACATTTGAGCACTTGTGTCAAAAGAAATGAAAAAAAATTTTCCATATGCTATAAATCAATTTTTTTTTTAACGAACCATCTTCACTTTTATACTTTAAAGTATAAAAGTTGACGCTAAAACGTGTAGATCGACAACTATGCACTTTTGAAAATAATAAACTGCGAATACAACACTTATGAAAGTCGTCGATTAAAAAGTGCAATTATCACATTTTACGGTTTCTAAAAAGTGTAAAGTTGTCGATCTATACTTTTTGGCGTCAATTTTTACATTTTCAAATTTAAATTGTAAAACAATTATAAACAAAAATTTTGATTTAAAAAAATCAATAGTTGCTTTACAATACAATTTTTGTACTTATATTCTCGTGTACAACAGCGTACATTTCTTTCATATACTGAAGAAAAAATAATTCATAACATTTCAATTAAGTACACTAAGAAAAAAATTCCGGTGAAAATGACAATAGTGTCTATAGTAATGAAATTACACACTATCAAAGTACAATAGATTACTATAATGTATACTAAAATTTAAGCAACTTATGGTAAATATTACAATAATTGTAGTAAAAATTAATAGATTACTTTTAGTATAATTTAAACTTTAAGAAGACAGAGATTTTCCGGTTCAAAATGAGTTTCTATTTTCGCTAAAATTAATGTTTAAAAACATCGGATCACTAATTTTAGACACCCTAAGTGACAGGTAGTTTTCCTAAAGGGACCACCCCCGTCCAGAACGTTACGGGCAATGCAAAATTTTTTTTTCATATTTTAATGTCAAACTTGGTATAATTACGTTTTTGATGTTCTAAATACGAATAAAGTAATAATACACATTCTAAAGGCACCCTTCACCTTAAAAATTACCGTGTCCAACCAAATGTGGATATAATATTTTTAAGATCAAAGTAGCGAAAAAAATTGACCTTGAAATCGTAATCAACAAGGGTAAATTGTCTCCGAGATATTAAAGTAAATAATTATTCTACAATTTATTTTTATATTCAATTTACTATTAGAAAACTAAGTATAATTTTCTAATAATAAATCGAAAAAATTCTTTTATTCTCATACAATGTAGGCATTCTAATTTTACGTGGTCCTATTGAGTCGTGGTGATATACAAATTCTTCACAGTTGTAATCATATTATTCTTATTGTTAGTGAATGTTGAAATTATTATTCTCCGATTAAAAAAAAATAGAAAAACAACTTGAACCGAAAACTATCATTTCATTTGACCTTTAAATCAATTTTCAAGGTCAAACAGTTTCTAAGAACTTTTTTACTACTTTTTTCTTGTATAATACATCAATATATTTGGTATATATATATATATATATATCATTATATATAATCAATATAATATATTTGGGGTTAGTTGATTTTTGATGCAGGGGGGCAGTCAGATTGCTTTATTAATAATTTGTTTTTATGTTTAGTTAGTGTTTTTATTTTTTATATTTTATATTTTTTATTTTTATTTTTATAGATTCTTCGGGGGTGATTATAAGTAGGGGCAATCTGATTGCCCATATAATTGACTGTAAGACCGATAAAAATATTAATTAATTTAGTTATACTACAGTCGACATAAGTAATATTTTATTAAAATAATACATCAAATTTCACCTAAAAATATTAAATAGCTTGCGTTCTCAGGGTTGTCCCTAAACAATTTTGCCAGTCTGTGATTTCGTTACCGGATACTATTCTAAATTTTAAAACTTTTTTTCTCGAAAAATTTATATCTAAAAATATGTGAATAACATTACACTTCGTATAATGTTTAAACAGTTTGGACAACGGCCAGAGATGCTGCTACTGGACGTATCGAAGCAACAAGTCACCCGAGGCCGGCTTTACGACGGAGAAGACGCGTTCCAACGTAGGCTCGAATTGTTTCGGGAACTCGCCCTACCGATGCTCAACAACTTGGATTCGCGAGACCGACTGACTCTCGTTCACGGTGACACGGAATTACCGGCAGATCGGCAACAATTCGCCTCGGCTTTGCTCGAATTGATGCGACGAGCTGCGCGCAACGAAGACGATCCCAACAGGATCAGCGTTTTGCAATCCGAGGGGGAGGACGAAGAGGAGACGAAACACAAACGAAATGCGCCGAACGGCGTAGCCAAACCGATCGGCAATGGTATCGACCATCGTGCGAACAACGATCCTATTATTGAAAACGGTGTAGCTGGTACATTTGTTGATGAATTTTAAAATACTTTGATGCTTAAAATTAGGATAGTTATTGCCTCTGTGTATATGTATATAATTTTTTAATTAACGGGTATTGCTCTAATCTCTGAGACAACTGATTAAATGATAAAATAATTCGATTAAGTAAAGAAATATTTTATTCATTTATAAATAAATATATAAACTTCTTTCCATTCTTGAATTATCTATAATAAAGTTTTGTGATTTTAAGCGTAAATCTAATTGATATAAAATTTAAAAGAAATTAAATGAAACTTATTACTTTGAGATAAATATTTTCGAGAAGAATTAGAAATACTGTTTGAGGTACCGAAAATTTTGGAAAATTCTTTAACAACAGATGAAATTGTCGCTTTTGAAACCATCTGTAAATCATTTTACGCAAATCATTCATACTGATTTTTTAATAATAATAAGCTTATATATATCTTTTTTATCATATGAAATTTAAAATCCCATGAAGGTACAATTATGAAGTTTAACTGATAAAGAAAGTACAGTGTTTTAGTCAGCGAAACCTAAAGGTAGTTTATTAGTTTTAATAGTTTGTAAAATTCTAGTTATATTCGATTCATTACAGGAAATATATTACCAAAAATAACAAAATTAAATTGAGTCAAATGAAGTTAAATTTTATTTCAAACTTTTTTTAATCAAAGCAATACACTTGGAAACGCTCTATTTAATTTCCTGAAAAAAAAAATGAAAATTACGATAGAACACAAAAAGTACAAAATGATGCTCATCATAAAACCTAAAAATTCCTTCATGGGATATTATTATATATTTTTTGACATCTATAAAAAAAATACAAGCAACAAACACGTATATAGCTTATATCTGTCGCCCAGCACATCACCACCTCTCTCTCCGTCATACTCGTTTCCAAAATTTCACACGTCCCGTATCCAAAATTTTCGGTAACCTCGTCCTATCCCACGAAAATTAGAAACCTCGACAACCCGTCTGATTAGCGTGAAAAAACGCGCGTGTTCGCAGGCGGTCGTAAACCACCGGCGGCGAACGGCAAGGCGTCGGTAAAGAGGACGGGGAAGAAAATCGCCGCGATCAATCGACTGCAAAACGGCCAACAACAAACGAAGATACCTCGACCGCAACAGAACGGCGGTGTCCGTACGGTGTTGCAAAACGGAGGGATAGGGAATGGACACTTGCCAGGAAGTACAACCCGTCGTAGCGTCGCGACGGTCGATCCGTTAAGGCGCATGTACACCGAGGTCGAGGGTACCTACGTACCACCGTCAACGACCCTGCACATCTAGTTCATTACGATCACACACACACACACACATATACTTTTATTTGAACTTTACTCTGTGGATATATAAGGATGTATACGGCTATACATTGTGTGTCTGTGTGATGGATATACGGTCATGGTTATATACACACACACACGTCTATCATTATAATTTTTTTTTTCCTTTTTTTTTATTATCGATCGTCTTTGTATCTTCTTTTTCTATAATCCTGTACTAATTAAATCTTTGGACATACTCCTTCTATGTCGCACACACGATATTTCTTATCATTCATTAAATACATATATTTATGTATATGTATATATATATATATAATAACAGTTTTATTTGTTAAAAAATCGTAATGCCCGGATAAATAATTTACAACGCGAATAATTGCTTTCCAATGTCATTTCAACAAAATCGATTTTATACAGAGAATAGGTACTTATAATCAACCTATTACCGATCATTTATTTATCCGCTACAATTTTCAGACCAATGAAGCACCGTAAAGTTATTAGTTATATATCTTGGCTATAAAAAAAATCGTTTAAACATTTTAATTTTTTGTGGATTAAATCCAGGTTACGTATCTTCGAACAGATATTTATGTAAATAATTTTTTTTTTTAACCAAAGATTCGTATATACTTATAGTAAAAAAAAAAAAACGAAACGCTATGTGCGTATATATATCAAATAATTTAATTTATTTAATACACCTGATCCTCAATATCGACCTCTTCAATAAAGAAAAAACACGTATATTATAAATTTGGATAATTTCTCCTAAAATAATTTTTTTTTTTCAATTTATATAATGTATGTTCATAAAGAGTATGTCAAGATGCAGAACATTTTTTTGAATGAGATAACACCTACGCGGATTAAAACAACATATGTATATTTTTAATCGTACGATTTAAATAACGAATACTTTAAATAATTTACAAAAAGAAAATTACATATTTTACACTTAATATTCAAATATATTTATTTTTTATACATTAATTTAAGTGTTAGTTCTATACACATCTGTATAATCATTAACTTTAGTAATTTACCTATAATCATTTCAATAACATATATATACCTGAAAAAAATTAAGTATTTTTTTTTTGTACAACGTAAAAATGAGGAATCACGTGGTTTTATTTAAATAAAACATTCTTTATCAAATATTTTGAACGATTAAATATCTTTACTATCAGTATTAAAATGTTGAGTTTAATATTTAATAAGGATAATTCTATAACTTGATAAGTCTTTTTTTTTTCTGAAAAATATTGGTGTTTTAAGAACAGTTAATAAAAATTTATTTGATAAATCAGTTAAAGATTACATACAAATTTTTCAAAGATTGTTTAATCATTTAATCTTAACGCAATTTGTTGACTGTTTATGCCTTCAATCATGTAAAATATTAATTTAAGTTACATAAAAATTTTCTCTAATGATATTTATCGAAAAAAAATGAAGAAAAATTCGTTGCTCTGCGCATAAATCTATGATGAATCAAATTTAATTATCGTTACCTATACGGTATGCAGATATATTACCGATACATGATTACACATACATAACATATTATTTTTCGCTACCGGTATTAAATTCACAAACGAAACATAAATTACGTTGTAAAATAAAAGAACGCGGTAAAGCAGCCAAGGAAATAATGATACATTTTTATAATGTGAATAGAATCGTGGATTTCTTAATTTCGAGAAACGATATATGAATTTAAAAAAAAAACAAACAAACAAAAATGCGTATTACAAACGATCTATATATCCGGAATAAAAAAATTTCAAATAAACGCATGAATATATATAACTTTCTCGAGATTAAATATATCATACGTGTCTAAATAATAGACTGTTTTCTACATAAAATAACAAAAATGAACGCTTTACCTATATTCTAGCTAGATTTATGTAAAATCTATCATTTAAGGACTCTAAAATACATATATATATACGTCACATTGTATAACTAATAAGCAAAAATGTACATATGAACATAAAATATCGCGTTGACACTTTGCATGCGTATACACGGTGCGTTAAGGATAAAGAAAAAAAAGAAACGCGATATACTGAAATAAGAAACATAATTAATTAATATTAAGGAGAAGAATCGTAATAATATTTTCGAATAACGCAATGATCGAATGATTGGCACACATTATATTGTATAATCGTGTATTTCACAATTTCGAGTGCGCAATCTATTTTATAATGCGAATTTGTAAATTTTCTAACTTACGTATATATACATATATATCTATATATACTTGTATAAGAATAAAAATTAATTAAACATATATATATATACGGTATAAAAAAGAAAGAAAGAATTAAGAAATGTGTCGTAAAATTAGGAAGACCGAGGACGTTAGGAAACAATTAGATTTTGATTCGATTATTACAACGTTTTTTACAAAGTAGTCAATATACCTATATATATATATATATATAAACGTATATTTTGTAAAATTGATGCAGTCCGAAAGTGATTGATCGGAATTCTGAAATACACACTACTGTTTTACATTTTCTATCGTGCGAGTTTGTTGTTGCGTCGATAATCGATTATTCTAACTTCTCGTTTAAGTTCGTCGCGTATATATATCATTTCTTTTATTTCCGCGCACAAAAATAAAGCGTGAGAAAGAGACAGAGAGATAGACAGAGCGCTGGAAAGTTATATTTTGCACACAAAGGTTAATATTTTCAATTTGTTATACGATTCGTACATAAAAAATATGTATCTTTCCATATATATATATAATATATACATATATACGTTAAACTTATTAAATAAAAATGTTATTTGCAAAATGTTAAAAAGAAAATCTGTATACTTATACATAATAGATATATAACATAAAAGAGTAATCGATATGTACATTTAAATATGTCTCTAATTTTTATAAAATAATATAAAGAATTAAACGGAGAAATTTACATTATATACAACAAGGTTTAAACGAACAATCCGCTGGCGGGTTTTTATTATGATGTTTGCATAACTTTATCAATAAATAAACAATTGCATTATATATTGGATAAATGAAAACAAAAAACGAAGTTGAATACAAAAAAGTAATTACAAAAAATGGTTTTTTTTACTCGTGTAATTTGTTGTTTCGTTCGACATATACTGTTAATTATATGCATATATCTTGTTTATATACAAAAGCATACGATACATACAAATCAATTAAAATATTTTTTCACCCAAACCACTCGAAAAGTCCACTTTATTGACTTTAAACGCTTTATTTTATTCCCTAGGGAGTAGAAGATTATTTCGACTCATCACTTTTCATTTCAGGGACTTTGTTTTTTAGTCCTCGCATTCACGTTGACGTTAATATCAAAATATTAACCAACACAGTTTTAGCTATAAGACTTAAAATATATTGAGAATATATTTTTATTTATTTTCATTTTTTTAACGTATTAATTTATTATTTTAATTATTATTATTTATTTTTATTAATTCATTTGACGTATATTTTGTTTAACTTTCTTTTATTTTATTTAACGTCGCTCTATTTGTGCTCCGAACACGGTGCTAAACAGCGACGGTAATATGTAGCCAAAGAATATAATAAAAACATGCAAATTACAATTACTACATTTAATTATTGTTATTGTCAAATAAAATAACTTTTTTCAGGCTGATTTGGGTGAAAAATTTTATAAAGTTTTAAGTAAGATAAAGTAATATAACTTTCATCTGCGGGATTAAACGCCTATTTTACTCCCTTAGTGCATAAATAATTATTATTAATAATCGTTACGTGAATTTTCACAAAGAATTACCGAACTGTTAAAACATTAAATGATACTTTATGCATTCATAGATATTGAAGTTATATGTTTGAAAAGATCGAAGACTAGTTTTCATTTGAACTATTAAAAAATGTAATGATCATTTATAATTTGATTAGCGTAAAATATATTTATGTATGTCTTACATATAAATATATGACAAAAGTTTTATAAAAAATAATAATGTTATGAGTAATCGAGACACGGACTTGATGAATTATAAAAATTAATATATTTAATCGGAAAATTAATCAGATTTATAGTATATCTATGAAGGAAATTTTTTTATAAAACAAATAGTAATTTTAATAAATGTTCTACTATCTCTCTCTCTCTCTTTCTCGATTACTCAATAGCATTGTAAGTTTTAATGGAACCTTTTTCTCGAATTTTCGGCGGAATATTGTTACAAAAATACTGTGTAAAACTTGACATTGTGTTATTTTACATATTTTTCACAAACTCGACCAAACTTACCGCCAAGTGCCTATACGACTGTCTTTGATCTTTAAATAATTTTTAGTTTAAATTACAGTTTTCCTCTTATGTTTATTTTTTCAAATTAGATAATACGATGTTCGCAATAAATTAGTGCGAATTTTCATGATGTCTTCTCGTTAATAACTGAAATTTTCATTATTCTCCATCGTTATACTTGCAAAAAAATCTTATGATATTGTTTTAATACATATATACATATATCTATTCTTTAATATAAAAGGGTCCAATTTAACGATAAGCAAATTAATGTTCATGTTCATCTTAATAAATTATTACAAATACATTTTATTTATATACATGCGATGTATAACTAGGAAATCCGATTAATGTTGAATATTTTGTACATCATTAAATATAATCTGTTAAACATTTTGAAATCGCGGGATTTTAGCGACTCTAAGTTTAGTTCAATGTTAAATGTACAGAATCAACTAGATTGCAATAATAAATAGCTCTAAACACTAATATATTTGTTTTATTTATTTATTCCGTAAAACGTCATTTATATGTTAACTGATTTTTAAAATAAAAAAAAACTAAAATTTTACCCTTAAATGTAATTTTTTTTATGTAGTGTATACATCTACATGATGAATAATATATTATACATGATATGATTTGATGAGAATTTCATGATTATAGTTTTTACAAAAATCTTTTCTTGCACAATATTTAAATGACAACATTTTTTTACAATAAAATATTGTGTATTACAAATACTTTATAAAAGTTGCATTAAGGGAACAAGTTTGGGTTAAATTGAAAAAGAATAGTTTTATTAACAATTAATAATTTCTTTCATAACGATTGAAAACGTTCCTTAATTTTTTAAATAAATTATATTATTATTAAATTTTATTTACAATATTTTTACTAATTTATTTGAAACACAACTATTTTAATTAATTATGAGACTCCACATTTTATTTTTTTACCATAATCGGACTTACCCAAAGGATATCTCAGGAACCACTTCATCGACGAGGCTGAAATTTTAATAGTAACAGTAAAATATGATTTAAATCCACTTGAGTGAAACAGAATTTGTGTTATCTAATTAATTCATATTTAGTATTATTTATTCTTTATAACGTATAATTATATAGCGTTTGAAATTACTGAACTCATCTATATATTTCGAACCTATTCGGAAAGTAAATGCAACTGCTTGATATATTGAATAAAAAAATATTTATTTAATTCAATAGATACGTAAATGTGTCAATATGACACATTTAAGTACGTATATTACAATTTTCTTTGAACCATTCAAGAATTTTCGGACCATACTTATTGTACCAGTTCAATTCGTAAATGGAGTTTTGCAAATTTTCTTTTAACATCGTCGATATGTTAGACATGCTTTCCTTATTCTTCTTAATATAATTGTCGAACTGCAAAAAGATAATAAATTAAATATGACAATGTTTAATAGATGCTAACGTCACTTTCAAAGATATAGTATCAACTTACCTTTTCTATATGTTGCTCAGTTGACAGATTTTCGGATATCCGACTGAGCAAGTTGGCCGAAGTGTCTTCATCACCGTTACTGTAAATGCAAATATTATCATAAATATTTGTACTAAATATATTTAGAATTTGGATGAACTTACTATTCTGTTAAATTGTTGTAATTGGTCTCAATGAATTTCATCGCAGTTTCAGCTCCGAGGGTACTAGCGTCGATAACGTAGCCAAACACTTCTTCTAATTCGTGTTTTTTAATACCTTGATTAGGTGTGATAGCTCGTGTTAAGATCCTGAAGAAAGTAATGTAATAAGTAAGATGTATCATAAAAAATAATTTTAAGAGGATGGCATACCCAGTGGATTACCTACCGAGCAAAATAAAGATAATTATTCCGTTTATTTTAAAAATACGCAATTTTATGCAATACCCGAGTGCAAAAGCACTAGGTCATTCAATTATAAATAATTCTACAAAGTTTCAGGTCTATATAACAAGAACCTAAAAAATTTCTGCACCGAAAAATCAGGGAAAACGTACATTTTTGGTGCAAAAATTGTTTAAGGTGTCTTCGTTATATTGACCTTCAACTTTATAGAATGACTTATTATTCAATTATCTAGTGGTTCTGTATTCGGGTTTTGCATAAAATTGCGTATATTTTTAAATAAATATAATAATTTTCTTTTGCTCCGTCAGTAACCCATTGGGTAAATCGATTACCGTTCCAAATTAGTTGAATTTCGGCTACATGCTAAACCAGACAATATTGTTAATCTTTCCGCGGGGTATATCGATTTTTCAAATTTGTTCCACAAGTAATTCCAGTTATCGTTCGAATCGTACTTCGCAGCCATGCAATAAACTACACTTTGTTGGTTTGCTGGTATTTTATAGCTAAGTAGAAACGAAAATTAACAACAATTTTAAATTAACTGTGTATACCGTTACCTACCCAACTGTTGATCACCACCCGGTTCTTGATCATTTTCATATTTTAAGTTTCAAACAAAATTTAATGAAGGGGGTGTCATACTCAATTAAAAATTCAAATTTCGCGCCACAAAATAGCAGACGAAAAAAACAACTAATTTACTTATAACAATTAATAAAAACAAAAATTTACGCAAAACCAAGAGTTAGATGCCCTTTGGTACGTAATTATCTATCATCTTACAAAGTTATTACAACAAAATCCTGTCAGAAAATAAATTGAAAATCAGAAATAAATATGTAATCTTTGAAAAAAATAATCAACATGTTCTATATTAAACGTAAAGTATTCATAAGAAATTGGTTTTAAGTGATCAAAAATTCGGTATATAAAGGTATGCTGAATTTAAAATAAAATAATAAATTCAGTATTGAATCTCTAGATGAATATCAGACCTGGTATATTGTCGCGATTTCTTAAAAGCATTCAAAGATTCATTAATGCATTCTTGATGTCCTACGTCGCATAACCAGTTCAAAACAAATTCTCTTAAATGAGTATCGAGTGGTTTTTCATCCCTTACGTCGAAGAATCCTAATCTTCTATAATTTGGATAGAGTAGTAAAATAACGTACATCTGTAATATGCATGTATATAATATATAATACATGTAACCGAGTAAAGTCTATAATATTATGTAAATAAATATTTAGGTACCTTGAAGTACTTATAAATTTCAGGATGTCCAGAAAAACGTTTTTTCAAATATGTCAGACCTTCGAATGTAGCTCTCCACGGAACGTAATTGGTTTCGTGAATCAGATATTGCGTTGCTGATAATACAGTGTCGTAATCAACTTTACCAACTCTTCCTAAATTGAAAAGATCATCGATCAAAGATGCGCGATTTATTTCGTGAATAACATGATAATTTTTCGATTTCAACGTTTCTATCAGACGATTCCACATTTTTTGGTCGTAATTCACTCTGTAGTAGCCTGCATGAATAATGTAAAGAAATGTAAGTAGATATAGATAAATATTTTATTAATATTTTAATATTTATAATTAAATATTAAAATAAACCGTATTACTTACCAGCTTGTTGATTGTTAATAATTACCCAATCTTTCTTTGCATTTTTAATTTTAATCGATTTCTCGCTTTCCGTAAACCAAGTTATATGACGAGTGTCGTCAAAATTTGGATGACTGCCAGTTGCATAGGTTATAGGAATAACCCAAGTAGTATTATCGGTTACATTTTTAGGTTTCAATAAAAATCTTGATTGCTTCAATGTTGCAACATCATCTTCGAAATGAACATCGACCACAGGGAAACCTGCTTGTAATGTCCAGCTGTTTAAAAATCTATTAACTGACATGTTGAAATTATGATTATTGCATTTAAGCTCTTCTTCGATAGCAGCGTACAACAGTTCCGGAGTTCCAAGGGAATATTCACTAAAACAGAACATTACATGGATGAGACGTATATAATGTGTATTTGGGATAATTAATATTTTTAACGGGAACTGTGAACCCCAAAAAACAGAAAAATGATAGGACATCGAGCCGATATTTACGGATTCAAACTTTACTAACTAGGAGAGGTCATGGTTTTTGGATCACGGATCTTAACGAAATTCTAGGATACGTTTTGTAATATAAAAATATGAGGAGACAGATTTTTAGACCCTAACGTGTTAATTTACTTAAGTTATGGATAACTAAAGCTAATTTTGTAGAAAAGTAACTTCCACTTTAATCGCTTATAACTCGGACACGAATCTAAATTCAAAATTCAGAAGAAAGCTAAGATCAAATGGTAGAAAAAAGCTTAAATCGGTCAATTTGTAGCAAAGTTGTAGAGAAAATCAGAAATAGATGAAATTTTAACTAAAAATAGTATATTAAAAAAGTATTAATATTTTTGACCAGAATTTCATCAATTTGTTATTATCTCTATAATTCTACTACAAATTGACCGATTAGAGCTTCTTTTCTTAAAATCACAACTATTTGATCTCAGCTTTCTTCTGAATTTTACATTAAGTATCTATCTTTATTTGTTTCCGAGGTATAAGGAATTAAAGTGGAAGAACTTTTTTACAAAATTTGCTTTAGTTAGCTATAACTTAAGAAAATCAACGCGTTAGGGTCCAAAATATTGTATTTCCTTATATTTTTCTATTACAAAACATATCCTAGAGTTTGATTGATCAGAAGGCCGTGATCTCTCCTATAGTAAAAGAATTTATAATTTTTTTTAATTGTATGAGTTGTCCTCGCTAACTTTTATTAAAACCTAGGGGGAATAACTCATACAATGTCAAAAAGTGACTATTGGTTTTGTAAAGCTTGAACCTGTAAATATTGGTAAGTATGACGGTTCGGCGTTCTCTTATACGAGGAATTTCATTTATCGAAAAAAACGTTGCGTAACCTTGTTGTGTTTCTTTTCAAGATATTCTGTCAATTTTTGCAAATATTTTTATTGATAAATGAGTGAGATTGTTAGGCAGCCGTAAATTATGTATAATTAATTAATAATTAATTATTTCGTAGGAAACTCTCTGTCACGCTATTCTATTTGTTTTGAACAGTATATCTGTGACTTTTTTTTGAGATTTTTCTTAAATTACGTTTTAAAATTTTTGGAATTTTCTAGATATTATATCTGCAATTTGGGTGTCACATCACATTAAATTTGGATATTTCTAATCTGTACAAACTTTTGGTGGAGGTATCTGTGAAGAGCACCGAAGAACATTTTCGGACCAAGTAGTTTTTCAAGCATTCTCACTAAACTGGCACCTTTCGTGTATACTACTGTATCAAAAATCGACATTATTTCTGCAGGGCTGTACACCTTTCGTTTCACTGTATTTGTAGTCAAAGATGCATCGCTGGCGAACGAAGGCTGCATTTCGTTAACAACGAATTGCGATTCCAAATTCCACGATGCAATAGCCTATAGAATTCGTCTACATTAAAAAAAAGATCATGATACTTACAACTGTAATAATAGATAAATACTTAATTATTTACATCTTCGTGAGCGTGATATTCAAAATAAGTCGCAAACGCTTCGCTGACCCATAAAACATCCCATGTTTTTGGTGTGACCAGATTCCCAAACCACTGGTGAGTAAGTTCATGTGTCACGCCATTTCGGAGTTGTCTTTTACGAGTGATCGAAGTGACAGATGGCTCGTACACTACTAGAATTTCTCTGTACAACGGCAAACCCCAATTTTCCATCGCTACAGCTAAAAAGTCCGGTAGAGCTACTATTTCTAATTTTTCCAGTGCATAAGGTATATTCAAATTCCGTTCAAAATAATCGACCGCGTGAGTCATCACGGACAATGCGTAAGAAAGTTTATTAGTATATTCGGGATTCGACCAAACTTTGAATTCGTGTCTCCCATCGTTTAAGGATATACTCTTCAATTCACCTACCACTACAGCTATTATATATGTTGATATCAATGGTGTCTTTTGAAATACGATTGTGCCGCTGCGAATAAAAGAAAATTCGAAAAATAAAATTTAATTGTACTTATGATTTTTGTCATTGATTAAGGGAACAAGCCTGGGTTAAAATTAAAAAAAGCTATTTAATATTAATAATTAATAATTATTTTCATAATCCACTTGAATGGAGCAAATTGTGTTAACATTGTAATAAAAAAATTATTCTTATCAAATTATTTTGAGAAATTAAAAAATTCTGTAAACAAAAGCTAAATAATTTTTTTAAATAAATATTAGACTTTTATTGAAATTCTGCTCCATTCAAGTGGGTTAAAATCATATTTAAAAGTTACTGTCAATATTTTAGCCTATTCCATGAAGTGGATCCAGAGATATCCTGCGGTAAGTCCATTATGGAAAAAATCAGATTACGAAGTCTCATAAATAATTAAAATAGTTATGTGACATAAATTGGTCAAAAAATTTTAAACAAAAGTTAAAAATAATATAATTTGTTTAAAAAATTAAGAAATGTTTTCAATTGTTATGAAATAATTATTAATTGTTAATATTGAATAGTTCTTTTTCAATTTTAACCTAAGCTTGTCCCCTTAAGGGGATGTTGGCCTCAGAAAATGGTCATTTTTAATACTTTTTTTATAAACAATAGAGTTAATTATTGAAAAAATCCTGAACGCCATGCCCTTAAGCATGTTTTAAATAGTTTGTAAAAACTTTAATAGTTTTAAAAATTTGTAATTAAATTCTGATTTTTACGTTGAAAATTCATGCCTTTAAGATCAATAATTACCGACCGAAAATTGTTGATTCAATTATTGTTAACAAATTTATTTTCTCTTAAAAAATCAAAGCGTTATGCCCTCGCTTTTGTTATAAGGTACCAATATGAATTTTGTTCAGATTTTTAATTTTTTCAGATTTTTAATTTTTTTTAGATTTTTAATTTTTTTAGATTTTTAATTCAATATTTCCAAGATAATTATGTTGAAGCGTGTAGATTCCTGTAACTTGGGTCCAACATCCCCTTAACTTTAGTTTTTTAGTTTCTTTAGACTTAGCGTACAGAAAAATGTTTTTCTCAGCTGGATAATTGTGTAAATTAATTGTATAAAATTATATAATGCATATGTTGTACTCTAGATAAAAAAAATAAATAAATAAACAAAAACTTACTCTTTTCCTACAGTTTTAGCCGGCATATTACTTAGCGCAGTATATTTCGGTGGTACTTTCACAGTTATTTCAAATATTGCTTTGAATTTTGGCTCATCGAAACAAGGAAAAACATTTCGTGCTAAAGTTGGTTCCATGTGGGTACCGAGCACCCATCTGTACAAATAATATTTTTATAATGTACTTTTCAATTATAAGTAGCAAGATATATTATTGAATAATTTTGACTAACCTTGTCTCGTTTTTAACATTGTACGGGCTTGCGAAAAATGCCACCGAGAAATCGGTATACAACGTTCCTGTGTACAATATTTCAATCAGAATATTGGAACCGGCATTCACAGGTGCCTTCAGCAGGATATTTAAAAAGTTGTATTTTTCCGTTTTGGTAATTTTCTCAATATTTAGTTTAATCGGTGCGGTGTCGTCGCCATCGACACGATAAACGATCACATTTCGAATTTCGTTGACGTCCGAGTGAAGTACAATTTTTGAAGTACGTTTGTTAACATTGGCTACTATTTTGACAGTGACCGTTGAACGTAAAATTGTTGGGTACAATGAAAGGAGTGAATTCAATGTAATACTCCGCAGGAATCACATTGTCAGGTAATTTATAATCGGTTGTATTTTCTGTTGGCGACAATTGCCTTTCGTCGTCATCGTTGTCAATTTGCAAGGAATAAGTCGTGTGGGCAAGTAATATTGAAAAAAGAAACGACAAATATTTTTTTCGAATCTCCTTCATTCTAAAAAGACATTTTGAAATATAATTATAATATAATTCTAAGTATATAATATATCAAAATAATTAAAAATCGTAGAAAGATAATTAATTACAGATTTTTCTGGTAAAAATACATTATTAATTATTTAATTATTAAATACAAAATAAATAAATAAATAAGCTTTAATAATAAATATTCGTTATAATGATATACCATAAAATAAGTGAAAACATTACAACGGTTTACTAATAAATAAATAGAGTGATGATCAATCAATTTACGCTAAGCGAAACAATTGGTATATAAGTTACGTGTGTTTCATATATATTGCAAAACTTTATGACAACAAATTAAGAACACTTAGTGCTTTCCCGTTTGTAAATAAAAAAAAATAATACATATTTTACAATTTAAATAAAAATGTAATAATACTTACTTGTGAGACCATATGGTTCTAGATAGATCTTGCTGTCACCGAACGCACACGATACTCTAGTAAAATAGTATGATAAAGCAGAAGTTTTTATTGCGCTAAAAGCAAACATTCGTTATCTTTTACTCCCACATATGTCAAGGGTAATTAATTATTATTAATTTTTGAGTTAATACATTTGAATATTATACTTGCAGAAGAAAAAAAAATTTTCATTAAATCAAATGTTTGCAATATTAAGTGAACAATGTGATTTAAAGTCAATATACATTTTACAACACATTATATCTTAAAAAATAATTGGAATATAGGAAAACGGAAAGTCGTGTTCGATATTCATGCGAAAGTTGATTATACACACGTGCGATTGTTATAATCGGTTCGCTCGGGCGACAAACCTCCCACTTGGGTTAGAATCAACTTTTTCGCAGCTGCGTATCGGGAAACTATACTAATTTTCATTTTGTGCCTAACAACATCTATGATCATTCAGTGTGAAATTATAAAATTATTATTATTATTTCATTATTTTACAGTTCTGTTTAATTAACAGTATCAAGTTTGTGTTGTTTCTTTCATTATTTTTTTAGATATTGTATTTTGTAAACATTGATTTCACACAACTTTTACACCTTATCACGTAAATTACATTATATATTTTAATAATAAATGAAGGGTCTTATTCGTTATACCAAAGACAATTACTTTTTTTTCATAAATCGTTAAAAAATTACCAAATATATATGTTAAATAAAAATACAAATTTCGATAGGTGATACTGGTTTTTTCAACAATTCAATAAAACAATAATTATTAGTTATTGGTTATTGAATTATTAAGAAAATGAGTTTACTCATCGACATTTGTATTTTAATTTATATATTTGCTTATTTTTTTTAAAGATTTATGAAAAGAAAGTAATTATTTTTGGTTAAACTAATTAGACCCAATATGAACGTAAGAATATACGGAGTAGTAATATACGAGTAGTATTCACTAATTTCTCATTTTACACACTTTGAGTTATGCAATTATATAATTGCACAAAAGTTAACGTGATTTTTAATCAAATATTTTTTTATACATTTAACAAAGATAGTATTTAATTGGAATAAAATACACAAAAAGAGAAGTTTCAGTAAATTTTACTAAAATTTTACTAACGCAGTAACAGACTGAATTTTTAATAAAAATTTCTATAATTTTAGTAAAAAAATAGTAGACTTTCATCAACAGTCGATAGAAAGTTCAGTAAGAATTGACCAAAATTTCAGTAATTTTTAGGGTTTCGACAGTCTGTTACCGTGTTAGTGAAATTTTAGTAAAATGTATCAGAAAGTTCGATAATATTTACTGAAACTTTTCTTTCCGTATAAGTACAATATTATTATAAATTAATGTAATTTGTTTTACATTGAGTTAACGTGGTCAGTATTGATGGTGTTGAAGTTTGATTATACTATGATGATTTTATAACAGATGTAGGATTACTGTAATATCACATATTGGTATTATTTTAAATGAAAATAATTTATTCAACAATCGTATCAATTATATACAGTTGACTATTATCAAACGTATTAATATTAAAAATATCTACACCATAATTTATTTATATATAAAATTATGATCATGTCAGTCTGCATTTATGGTTTAAATATTTAGTGATTCTAAAAGAAAGTCAAGATAACTTTCTTGAATTCACAGCATAAATTTTTGCAAAGTAAAAGATGACACCAAAGCCTCTTCAGAAATTTAAATTTCGCTCTAAAAATTTTATAGAATGTTCCGTGTTTATTGTAAAAAGATTTATTTTAAATAATAAGAAAGACTTATCCCAGCTCGGTATGATAAGCAACATTTCTTTCGACGGAGTGTAAAGAAAATTGTTTCGTTCTTGTGAAAAATTATGCCTACTAATAAAGGTAAAATATAACCTCTTCGTTTTATATATTCGTTTTAATTTAAGTAAGACTTTAATTATTCATTCAATTGTGTCTGTGATTTATTTTTATATATATTTTTTTAATTTTTATGATTCGAGAAAGTGTAAAAGAAGTAAATTAGTAAATAAATACATTTTTTTGAATGGGTTACATTTTTTTGTATATAAATATATTAGTATAATGTTCAAAATTAATACAATAAATAATTTGCTTATAAATACCTAAGGACGATGTGAATATTAACAATATTTTATTTTTTACTTAAGTAAGTTGTGGAACTATAAACACTGAAGTTGGTGTGCATTGGACAAACACACAAAAGAAACTATAGAGCAAGAGATGATATGAGTAATATAAAAGTTGGGAATTATCAGGAAAATTCCCTCTTCTTTTTTTACTTTGCCAGTTAAAATTAGTCACATTACTTGAAATTTAATATTGTGTTAATTTGTTGAATTTAGCGAACCATTCTGTATTGTAGATAATTTCCGCGTACTTACCCATTACGTAAATCAACGCAGTAACATAACTATTAATTTGAAATATAATTTTCATCTAGTTTTTAAAACTGGAATAACTGTTTAAAACCGTTTAAAATAAATTAAAAGTGATTATAAAACTAAATATTTATAAAAACAGTTTAAAAATGTTTGATTTTAGACAGTCATAAATATGTTATAAGCAGATTTAAATAATTTCAAATAGATTTTAACAATTCTAAGCAATCATAAAGAGTTTTATAAAAATGGCACAAATACGGGAGAATGTTACCAATCCGTAAGAAATTGTTCGATCGTACATACCACTATAAATTTTCTTTCATTATTGAATAATTTTTAATATCGTTTCTTTAAAATACTTTAAATTTTAAAATAGCTCTTTAAAATATAACTGTAAATTGTTTTAAAAAGTTTTAGAATTTTAACTTATAGTCTTACAATTAACTTTAAATTAATTGTAGCTGTTTCAAATATATAACATTTTTTTAATGTATCTCTGATTAACTTGTGCCAAAATTAAAAAGTTTGAAAACTTTCGAAAATAATGAATAAAAAATCTGAAAAAATTCATAAGAGAGGGCCTGAAAAATTGATTTTGTAAATAAAAATAATTTTTTTAATAATTGAATAAACATTTTATGGTCGGTAATTTTTTATCAAAGAAAGCCGTAATCTTTCAACTCAAACACCGTAATTAAATTATCATTTCAAAATCTGGAAAAATTTGGGTATATTGTTTAAATGCCTAAAGGATTAAAGAACAGGATCTTTTCAAATGTCAACTTTGACTCTCCGTAACTTAAAGTAATGGCCCCGAAAAAATTTGAAAAAATTCAGGAGAACTACTGGACACCTCTAAAACATTTTCCCACAGTTATGACAATATTCATTTTTTTTATCTTCGATTTCACAGAGAACCACCCATATATATACATATATACATATATATATATATATATGGGGTATTCCACGTGAAGTGGTCCGATCAAAATTTTAAAATGCACCAAATTTTGGGTACACTTTACAAATGTTTTTCAGAATACAGAAAAAAATTTTTAGGTACTGGAATCTATTTGCTCAAAAGTTATTCTAACCTCAAAAAGTGAATTTTTCCATATTTTTTTCAACACTAGCTGGGTTTACCGCTATATAACTCAAAATCTATCAACTTTTACTATAGAACATTATATGTAACATTTGTTGCTAATTATATCTAGAATTTATTCTTCTGGGTTAGAATTTCTAATCTCAAGGTCAATGTTACATAAACTACATGTCAATATTCAACTTGAAAAAAGTGCAAGTGCGCCACCTTTGATTTTTTCATCCAAAAGTCTAAAAGAAAGCTTGGAGCAATACCTTTCAAATGGTCTGTAGCATTTTTATGGCCTCCAATTCTGTAAAAAGTTATGACAATTTAAAGAAACACGAAATTTTTTTTAAAATTTAAATGGGAATTACCATCATAATTTTTGTGAATTTTATGTCTTTCTTTAAATTGTCATAACTTTTTACAGAATTGGAGGCCATAAAAATACTACAGACCATTTGAAAGGTATTGCTCCAAGCTTCTTTTAGACTTTTGGATGAAAAAATCAAAGGTGGCGCACTTGCACTTTTTTCAAGTTGAATATTGACATGTAGTTTATGTAACATTGACCTTGAGATTAGAAATTCTAACCCAGAAGAATAAATTCTAGATATAATTAGCAACGAATGTTACATATAATGTTCTATAGTAAAAGTTGATAGATTTTGAGTTATATAGCGGTAAACCCAGCTGGTGTTGAAAAAAATATGGAAAAATTCACTTTTTGAGGTTAGAATAACTTTTGAGCAAATAGATTCCAGTACCTAAAAATTTTTTTCTGTATTCTGAAAAACATTTGCAAAGTGTACCCAAAATTTGGTGCATTTTAAAATTTTGATCGGACCACTTCACGTGGAATACCCCATATATATACAATATATGGTCTCTTTAAATCACATCATAATATTTCTATATTAACGTCTTAAGTACTGTATGCCTTCTTTTCTACTAACCGTCGAATTATAATAATGTGCAAAATTTTGGAAAGAAGTCGTTTTTTATAACACGATTCTCTATCTAATTTTTCATATTATCCGAATCAAACTCATGATCTACATACATAAAATGGGTGCAGTAACAACAGCATCCGAAATTATTACTTTTTTGATGTTCTTTAATTCTATTTTTTAATCAGTGTTTAGTTTCTGTAATATATATATTTGTCTGGATAAATTTGTAAACTGCCCCTGTCAGCCCACTTATCTGTTCTATCTGTGCCTATAATTTTATAATATTACCATGTTTATGATTAATTAAAGGAATTGTGTTTACTTTTTATTTTATTAACATGTTTGAATATTTATTGAAGAATTCTTTATTAAGAAAACTATTGAGTATCAATCTGAAGGAGGCCAATGGTAGGAAAAAAGATGACAATTTTCCAAAAATTCTGTTTTGTATTAAGCGACGATTCGTTGACTTGGTATATGTCAACTTCATCCGCAAGAAAGTCTTTAAAAACACGAATTGAGGAACATATTAAAAATAAAAATGAAGAATCTGTTGTAAAATAACGTCAAAGGAACCTTTAACATGAATTTGACTGGAATACTACGGAAATAAGTGATGATGAGACTAATTATATACAAAAAAATAATATCCGTAATGATTCAAATAAAATGTAATGTTATACTATAGTATTAATAAGAAAAAAGATTTATATACGTTAAATAGATGTTATTGACCTGTCATAATACATTTAAAATCTTAGTTTCATATGTATTTGTTTATGTTTACACTCATCATCTGTGTATAAATACGAGCGGCATTGCGTTTGTTTTCATTATTGACAGTTGAACTTGGTTTCTGACAAGATATGTTTTCACATCTAGACATTTAAAATTTTGACTTATGTGATTAATCGTGACTTATTTTTAAAGGTAATTGTTTTAAATTTGTTGGATATTAATTTATAATCTGTTTGTTAATTGGTTTCGTCTTGCCATTTAATAAATTAGCCTGATGAGGTTGGCATATCAAGCCAACGAAACGTTGCTTAATAAAAAGCACAATTTCAACTATGGAGAGCATCAACAAAGTAAAACATATTGGAGGACTTATTTTTGTTTCACTTGTGAATGTATATTTTTTATTACTAGATTAATTAATTCCTTAGAGTATAATTCTTTAACAATATTTATATTTTCTTTATGAAACTGTTCATGTAATCGAATGACTGCTTGTGACGTAACGGATTATAGTCCGATAGACGGTTATTACCGTTTGCGTAAATCATGCGACAATAAGCAAGATTTGGAAAGAGGAGAGGGGATGACTCGCGAAAGAGGAGACGAGGTCTCGATAGCAGGAGCGAAGCGAGCCTCTTTCGCTCGGGACCCAGCGACGGATCAAGACCGGCCTAATAAAACTGATTGGGTACTGACGACGCCGAACTTACTACGGTCGACGCACTCATCTTGGTTTTCCGGTCCACCAAAACTATTGCGAGGAGGCCGAAATCGTTAACGGGCACTAAGCTGGTCTCGAGTGGGAGCAATTCAGAACCCATTTCGATTGATAAGATAAGTACACGCATAGAAAAATGGACATTCCATCCTCTTCCTACGAGCGTTTCGATGTTTGCGCATAGTTTTATAAATTAATAAGATATCGATCAATCGGCGCATCACGTGTGAAATTAATCGCTAAATAAACTAATATTTGAACTCATCGATTTTTGTATTGTCATTATGTTCACATCCTTTCATTTAACTTGAATATAAGTAAAATATTACATTGGCGCCCAACGGGTTTATTTTTTATTTATTATTTTATTTTTTGTTTATTAATGAAAAATAATTAAAAATAGAGTACCCATAAAATTTAAGGGTGTGTCGGTGGTTTATGGAAGTCGATGAGCATAAATATACAACACGATCGGGTAGAAAAACGACTTTTGTTAATTATAATTTTAATCTAAGAAATAATTTTAAAACAAGGATAAAAAAAATGCCTGTATTCCCGGACAACAGTCTTAAATCAAGAGAGGAAGAAACAGCAAATCGACAAGAAATGGAAAATACACCGCAGAATGAACAATCTAATAATGATCAAATTCATGAAGAATTGACAAGGTTGCGAGCTGAGATTGAAGCACAACGAATCGAGCTGGCTTCCGCACGAAATCGAAGAGAGGAGATTGACATGTTACGCCAGCAATTAGCCCAATCACAACAAACAAGTAGCCGTAGTGAGGAAAATAACATGAACTCCTGCGCGGAATCGAAATGAACAAGGTACACAAGCAAATTCTATGCAAAATCAATTCAATATAAACACGAATGATTTTTTTCGGTATTGTGAATTCTTTGAGTTGTACACAATTAGATTTAAAAATACCAAAATTTAGAGATGAGAGCCAATCAAATCCTATTGCATTTATTGAAGAGTTGGAATATTTTTTTAAGATTAAAAGTATTAAGGATGATAAAAAATTAACAATAGTAGAATTAGCATTAGAAGATAAAAGTAAACTTTGGTATTCTCTGAATAATGGTTTAATTAAAACGTACACGCATTTTAAGTATATGTTTATTAAGGAATTTTATTCGGTGCCAACTCAAGTAAAAGTAAAAAAGTGTTTGGTCGAATCGCAAATATATTGATCATGAAAGTAGCTTACATACTTACTATTACAAACAATTAAAAGAGGCTAGTTATATTTGGCCCACAATTACAGATTTTGAAAAAAATTTTACGATAATCCAGCAATTTCCATGTGGGTTAGAGAAGCTTTAGCTTCGATAGATTTAGAAAAAACAGGTATGATCGGTCAAACACTTGCTAATCTTGATGCGGTACGAATTGAAAAGCAAAAGAATTATGAACATCGAAACCGTCATGTCAATACAACAAATAAGCCGTATTCGCAAGAAGCTAAAATGAGACAGATGAGCGTGACAAATGGCCACGTAAATAATTATTATACAAAAAATAGATCAAAAGAAACGAAACAAATAATCGATATTTTAAAAATTACCGCGAACAAAATGAATATTGTGTACGCCCACCTGTTTCACAGCAAAATGAGCAATTAGATTATAATCAATGTATTACAAATCCGAATTTACAAAATCGTTATACAATCATCAAAACTATCGAAACTATTATCCGAATCAACATATGTACAAAATTATTGTAGCCCGTATCAAAACAGTAATTATAATCAGCCAATGGGATATTCTCAAAACAGATTTAATTATCATACTTATTCGCAACCTAGACAAACACAATCAATAAATAGTGATCAAGCATACGCTAAGTATCGGAGCATAACTCTTCCCGATACTCGTTTTCCCCCACCTACAAATACTAATCAGCTAAATCAAACACGCGTCTCGAGAATAGTCAGGGAAACAAGGAGAATTTAAACTGAAAGTTGACACGTTGAGTATTGACCCGTCGACGTGTCCACAAGATTATGATTATATAACTGATTTAGAACAAGGAATAGATCAACAAAAGGGTCAATCGGGTAATGCCATAAAAAAAATACCACCCTCGCCACATATTTTTATCGAATTAAATAAAATAAAATCATGGGCACTCGTTGATACTGGCAGTCAAGTGACAGCCATATCCGAATCGTATTATTATAAATGTAAAGCTAATTTTAAATTATTGGAATTACCGGTGGCAAATACCGTTGTTTCTGTGGCAATAGGTAAAAAAAGTACTCACGTGAAAAAACAAATTTTTATAGAATATAAAATTGGAGATTATATAAAATCATTTACCTTTTTAGTTATACCGTTTTAACATGCGATATTGTGTTAGGAAACGATTGGCTATTAAATAATAAAACTATAATAAATTACGAAAAAACAATTATAACGTTAGGAAAATATATTATACCAAATGAATTGACAATGTTTGAGCAAAGCACCTCGGACAGAATTTTATTAAAGGAAACAAATGACATGACGTATATTTATTTAATGAACGTTGAAAAATTAAAAATGGAAGAAAAAAATATAAAACAAAAGGAAATAAACAAAGAGGTTAATAATGATGTAATAATTACAGAGAAAATTAAAAAGTTAGATAATGTGAATAAAATTAATAATATTATCAATGATTATAAATGTATAGATGAAGATGAAAATGAAATTTTTAAATGGAGAAAAAATAATAGAAAAACCATATGAAATGAATAAAATAAATTATGGCAATATAAATAAAAATCAAAGTAATATGATTGAAAGTATGAAAAATAGAAGTCTGTCGGAGGAGTTAAGTTCAACCGCGTGTGAACTAACATTAGTCAGTTCTGAGGTAAAAAATAAAATTTAAAGAGTTAATGTTAAAAAATAAAATAATATTTGAATCTAAATTAAATCCTGCAAGTGGATATGAACATGAAATTAAAGTCACAGAAGCAAATCCAGTTATAAGAAAAACATATTCGGTTCCTTTAGCTTTGCGTGAAAAAGTCAGAGAAAAATTAACACAAATGATAAAAAGCGACATAATTGAAAGATCGATAAGTCCACACTTGAACCCATTACGAATAGTTGTTAAAACAAATGGGGACATTCGTATTTGTATCGACGCGCGATATTTAAATAAAGTTGTAGAGGACGACCACGAGGTTACCCCAATAATATCGGAAATGATTCAGGATTATGAAAACGTAAAAATATTTTCGAAATTAGATTTCAAAGATAGCTATTGGCAAATATTATTAGAGGAAAAATCGCGTCCGTTGACTGCCTTTGTCTTTGAGGGGTCTATGTATCATTTTAAGCGCGTCCCTTTCGGTTTAAAAGTAGCGGGTAGCGCGTTCATGCGTGCGCTCAGAAAAGCTCTCGAAAAGGCATCTTCGCGTTTACATAAGGCATTACGTATATATATGGACGATATGTTAATAGCAACGGAGACTGAAAATGAGCATCTTATAGTATTACAAGAATTGTTTAATTTATTGCGTGAATTCAGTTTTACTGTGAATTATCAAAATGTGGTTTTTTTTAAATCGGAAGTTACATTTCTTGGTTTATTGTTTCATCGAAGGGTATATCTCCCGATCCCGAAAGAATTGTCAAAATGACAAGTTATGAGGAACCTAAAAATAAAAAACAATTGCAATCATTTTTCGGTTTTTGCAATTATTATCGGTGTTTTTACGAAAAATATAGCGATAATATTGCACCTTTTAGGGACTTGTTAAAAAGTGACGCAATTTGGGATTGGACGGAAAAACACAAAAAAGCATTTAAAGCTATGAAAGAAAATTTTGTAGAGTCGGTATACTTATCGCACGTTTTACCAGACAAAATATTTAAAGTTGCCACGGACGCAAGCGAGTACGGAATAGGCGGTATAGTATTTCAAATCGATGATAACGGTAACCAACGAATTGTCGCCGTGGCAAGCCGGTGCTTAACAGAGGCAGAATCAAGATATACCACGACTGAGAGAGAGCTGTTAGCCATAATATACACGGTGTATAAATGTAATTATTTTTTAGCGGGCAGAAAATTTGAAATTATAACAGATCATCAAAGCTTGGTGTTTCTTGATTCTACTACGTACCATAATAGTCGCTTGATTAGATGGGCGTTGCTTCTCCAGCGGTATTCATTTACTGTAACATATTGCAGGGGGAGTGACAATATCCCAGCCGATTTTTTAAGCCGAAACCCAAATGCGAAATTTACTAGTGGGACTGAAAACCGCGTAATAATATCCTCAATTGATAAGTTTTGTATGCCCTTTCCAGAAAAGGAAATCTCATCATTAGTGATTTTAGCCTTATACAAAAATGAAATCTCATTGAAAGAAATTGTAAAAGATTTAGCAATTAAACAAAAAGAAGATCAAAAATAAAAGATATAATTACGTTAATAAATAAAGAACAAAATAAAAATTTTTACATGCACAATGATATATTATTTCATAAAGAGGTTCGCGACGATAATTGGCGGATTGTTGTTCCAAGCACGTTAAAAAAAGATTTGATAAAAAATACACATGAAAGACTAGGACACCCGGGTGTTTTCAAAACAAGTAAATATTTAAAAACTTTTTATTATTGGAAGTCATTACAAAAAGATACGAAAAAATATGTGTTATCATGTGATCTGTGCCAAAGAACAAAGTATCTCACGATCGCGATGGAGGGGGAGTACCAACTGATAAAAGCAGAGAGACCTGGCGAACTTGTCACAGTTGATTACTTCGGCCCCCTCCCTCGCGCTCGGGGGGGATTCCAATACATATTTGTCGTTCTCGATTCGTTTTCTAAATATGTTAAATTATATAAGTTAAGAAATGCGACAACAAAAGCAACTCTAAATAGACTGTTCGAGAGATATATCCCAGAATGTGGCAAACCTGATAGATTACTGAGCGATCACGGACCGCAATTTAATACAAGTAAATGGATAGAAAAATTAGAGAGCGAAGGAATCAAGGCGGTTTTTAGCTCGATAAGACACCCAGAATCCAATCCGACTGAACGCGTGATGCGTGAGATTGGTCGGATGTTCCGTACATTTTGTAATACCAAACATACTGCATGGGAAAAATACGTTGAAAAAATCGAAAATTTGCTTAATTGTACGACTCATTATAGTACCGGTTTCACGCCTTACGAGCTTCATTTCGGTAAAACTACCCAGAGCGAGATTGAAAAACTGATATCTTACCCGAACCAAAGAAAATTTGATTACTCATTAATGATAAAATTGGCGCGCGAAAATATCGAGAAAAATTTAGACGCCGAAAAAAGAATCAGAAGATCTCTAAGGTTGTATTACAATTAGGTGATAAGGTACTTTTACGTGTACGACATTTGTCGAATGCATTGGACCGAGTAACACAAAAATTTTTTCATTTATACGAAGGTCCATACCGGATAAATAAAATTATAAATGTCAACGCTTTCGAATTGGTAGAATGCGACAATGTAAATAAAATTATAGGTGTATATAATAGAACGAATTTGCGAAAATACCGAACGGAAGAATAAATCGATAAAGATAGAGAAATAAAAAAAAAAAATATGTATATATATGTAAATAATTATAAGTAAGCGTTATTTGCGAATATGTATCTAGAAAAGGTCACGATTGTTGCCCAGCGGCTAATCTTCTAAATACGTTTAAAACGAACGCGCGATGAGCGAACGATTAAAGCGATAATGTAAATATAGTATTAGGATATGTATGATTCTAGTCATAGACCAGTATGCGCAGCTGATCTCGCGTAAATATCACTAGGCCTAGCGAAAATATATTATTGAATATGATAGCGAAAATATATTATTAATATGATAGCGAAAATATATTATTGAATATGATAGCGAAGATATATTAGTGAATATACTTATAATCTTAAACCCAACGACTGTTCAAATAGATTTTGTAAAGGCAATTGATGCGGCGATTGATTTGAGTGTTTGTTTGATACGTGTCATTACGAATTGTTTTAAAAAAAATACGATCTCGGGGGAGGAGGGTGACAAGTTTCCTTTTTCGTAGCGTAGCTTATTCTTTCTGAGAGTTTCCTATCAGCAAGAAAGGGGGAGATTGTGACGTAACGGATTATAGTCCGATAGACGGTTATTACCGTTTGCGTAAATCATGCGACAATAAGCAAGATTTGGAAAGAGGAGAGGGGATGACTCGCGAAAGAGGAGACGAGGTCTCGATAGCAGGAGCGAAGCGAGCCTCTTTCGCTCGGGACCCAGCGACGGATCAAGACCGGCCTAATAAAACTGATTGGGTACTGACGACGCCGAACTTACTACGGTCGACGCACTCATCTTGGTTTTCCGGTCCACCAAAACTATTGCGAGGAGGCCGAAATCGTTAACGGGCACTAAGCTGGTCTCGAGTGGGAGCAATTCAGAACCCATTTCGATTGATAAGATAAGTACACGCATAGAAAAATGGACATTCCATCCTCTTCCTACGAGCGTTTCGATGTTTGCGCATAGTTTTATAAATTAATAAGATATCGATCAATCGGCGCATCACGTGTGAAATTAATCGCTAAATAAACTAATATTTGAACTCATCGATTTTTGTATTGTCATTATGTTCACATCCTTTCATTTAACTTGAATATAAGTAAAATATTACATGCTGTATGTATTAAAATATGAATGATATTACGATTTGGTTACATAGTATGGGTAAATTTAAAATTTAATATATGATATGATTAGACTTTGGGGGTTTTATAAACCAATTCGATTTAATATTGTTATTATTATTATCAATGTAAGATCAATGTCAGATTATATAATTATTAAAAACCTGTAAAAACGTGTTTTTGTGTTCTTTCTGGATACATAATATTGTATCATCAACATATCTACAATAAAATAATGGTGCACAATTATACTTTTCATTTATTTTTTTAAGGTAATAGGTCATCCAAAACTAAATCAGCAAATAATTGTGATATGGGAAATCCCATTGGAGATCTGAAAATTTCGAATTATTAAGTAAAACTTCAACTATATTTCGTATTTCAAAAATAGGTATCTCACGTTTATTATATATATATGTGATTGAATCACTTGTCTAAACTATTAAGAAATTCATTGCATGGAATGTTTTGTGACCAGAGCGTCGACATCTAATGATAATAAAATATAACCCATCGGTACATTAACATGTGATTTTAGAGTTGGAATTGTATTTTTAATTATACCTTATAAATTATTTGTTAGAAAAGATAGTAATCACTCTTTACCGACTGGCTCTGTTTTTACTATACTTAAAGGGGTACCAAAGTCAAGTTTTATCCCCCCTACTTTACCAGCTGTTAGTTGTAATTAAAAAAGGAGGATAATTTACGCAAATTAAGGAGTACAGTCTCCTTCCATTATTAATAATCTACCTCAGTTCAAAATTTGAAGCAATAATATCAATTGGTTTTCGAGTAATCCCTTAGCAAAATTTATAATAATTTCGCGCAATTTGAGGTTATACGCTCGACTAATAAAAGGCATGTCAAGATTTTCAGTAAGGGTTTTCTCAAAAACTAATCAATATTTTTGTTTGAAATTTTGAAGACAGGTAGACTATTAATAAAGATAGGGAACTGTTCTCCACGATTTACATAAATTAACTTTCTTTTTAATTATAACTAATTTCATGTGATTTTCGAAGTCGATAAGGTAGAGAAGATAAAACTTGGCTTTAGCATCCAGGATGGGATACTCAATATTAAACACCCGAGTCAATAGAGATGGAAAAATGTTCTGGGAAATAAATAAAACAACAGTGCAAAATAAAGATAACATTGCAATTCCATTGATTATTATCTATCACTGTGTGAAATTTTAAACAAAATTAATGTTACATTAAAAAATGGCATTGGAAGAAAATTTGACTCTTTGTCTACTTCCTATGTTCTAATTCTGGCAAATTTCATTCCAATGCCATTTTTTAATGCAACATTGTTTTTGTTTGAAATTTTGAAGACAGGTAGACTATTAATAAAGAAGGGAACTGTTCTCCACGATTTACGTAAATTAACTTTCTTTTTAATTATAACTAATTTCATGTGATTTTCGAGGTCGATAAGGTAGAGAAGATAAAACTTGGCTTTAGCACCCCGTTAAACACCCGAGTCAATAGAGATGGAAAAATGTTCTGGGAAATAAATAAAACAACAGTGCAAAATAAAGATAACATTGCTCTTCATTGACTATTATCTATCACTGTGTGAAATTTTAAACAAAATTAATGTTGCGTTAAAAAATGGCATTGGAAGAAAATTTGACTCTTTGTCTACTTCCTATGTTCTAATTCTGGCAAATTTCATTCCAATGCCATTTTTTAATGCAACATTATTTTTGTTTGAAATTTTAAAGACAGGTAACTATTAATAAAGAAGGGAACTGTTCTCCACGATTTACGTAAATTAACTTTCTTTTTAATTATAACTAATTTCATGTGATTTTCGAGGTCGATAAGGTAGAGAAGATAAAACTTGGCTTTAGCACCCCGTTAAACACCCGAGTCAATAGAGATGGAAAAATGTTCTGGGAAATAAATAAAACACACAGTGCAAAATAAAGATAACATTGCAATTCCATTGATTATTATCTATCACTGTGTGAAATTTTAAACAAAATTAATGTTGCGTTAAAAAATGGCATTGGAAGAAAATTTGACTCTTTGTCTACTTCCTATGTTCTAATTCTGGCAAATTTCATTCCAATGCCATTTTTTAATGCAACATTGTTTTTGTTTGAAATTTTAAAGACAGGTAACTATTAATAAAGAAGGGAACTGTTCTCCACGATTTACATAAATTAACTTTCTTTTTAATTATAACTAATTTCATGTGATTTTCGAGGTCGATAAGGTAGAGAAGATAAAACTTGGCTTTAGCATCCAGGATGGGATACTCAATATTAAACGCCCGAATCAATAGAGATGAAAAAATGTTCTGGGAAATAAATAAAACACACAGTGCAAAATAAAGATAACATTGCAATTCCATTGATTATTATCTATCACTGTGTGAAATTTTAAACAAAATTAATGTTACATTAAAAAATGGCATTGGAAAGAAAATTTGACTCTTTGTCTACTTCCTATGTTCTAATTCTGGCAAATTTCATTCCAATGCCATTTTTTAATGCAACATTGTTTTTGTTTGAAATTTCATACAGTGATAGATAACAGTCAAAGGAAGAGCAGTGATTTACACAATTTGTTTTATTTATTTAACCAAAGTAATGTGTTCATCTCTATCGGCTCGGTCGGTAATTATAGAATTTCCCATCCTTCTGTCGAGGTCTCAGCCCTATCCTTTATATACAGTTACCGACATTTCTGTTTTGCACTATACTCTAAAATTTTGAGTTTTTCCACATCTTCTTTGCAGAGCGCCCTTCTTTGGATCATGGACTAGAGCGCTCTGCTGTAAAAATTTGAAATTCTCTTAATTAAAGTGCAGAACTGTAATGTCGATATCCGACCTCCAAAAGTGATTTTTTACTGTTCAAGCTTTAAGAGAGTAGTTGAAGTAGACAGTACATATCTGGAATCTGGATACAATATTCCTGGTAAGTATAAAATAATTAATTAAACGTTGACGATAATAATTTTATAAATTGAAAACAAATTAAAAAAGAATAATAATTAATTGCATTTAAAATTCATTTTTAAAATTTAAACGATTGTACAATAAAATTTTACTTTTATAGACACTAGTAAGATATATATATATTACAACGGCTCCCGGTTTATTTTGTAAGAGCTCGGTAAATTCACCAAGATGGCGTTGATCTTTTCCGGGACCAAGAATACCACTCGACTCAAACAATAAATCTCCTATATATATATATATATATATATATATATATATACAAAGAAAGTATCTTGACTACTTTCAACGATTCGAGAGAACGATATATACAAAAGTATACAAATGATAGATAAATGCAATAAAAAGTAAAGCTGTCGAAAAAAAGACAAAAACGGTTGACTCGTCGAAATTAAACCGAGATACAAGTCTTGAAATGTCCGGTGGAACAATCCCAGTAACAATTGCGCGACTTAGAACGCTCGACCGACGCTACCGCCATGTTTGTTTTAGTTCGGGTCTGCGTGTATATGCGGCGAGTAGTGCGTCGATCGTCGCGCGCGCGCCGCCGAGAATCGAATCTCGCGAGCGAGCGAGGCGAGAGTCGCGTGAAGCGGCGAGGTGAGGCGAGGAACGAGAGCCAGTCAGCCGCGGAGCGAAACGAACTCCGCGCGCGAAAATAAACAGAGAAAAAGACAGAGAGAGAGAGAGAGGGAAGGTGGTATACTCTATGGTACAGTGATAGTGTGCCAGTGCACTCCAGGTTTACTTGTGCGTGCGTGCGCGAGGGGGGGAGCACTCGCTATAGAGTGCCAGTGTGTGTGTGTGTGTGTCAGTGAGTGAGAGATAGGTGCAAGCGTACGTTCACGTGTGTTGTGTGTACAGTGTGTATAATACACATAGATCGTTGTAATAAGTTATATACACAGACATAAGTGCGGTGGAGAGCGGGCAGTACAGTTTTGAAAGGAAAGAGGCGCTATATACGTCGCGTGCGGATCGACGGGCAAGGCGAAGGGCTTCTTCGTTCACCTCCCCGAAGGTTCGCGCGGCGCCGGGAGATTGAACCCGCGTTACGTTCCCGAGGTACCCGGAGCACAGGAGGGCCCAGAGTTCCCGTCGACCAGAGAATACGAAATATGGTGAGTGTTGTTAAACGAGGGTTTACGTGTGGTTGTGTGTGTGTGTGTGTGTGTGTGTATACATGCGATACTGTGTTATGCTTTCGGAAAACCCGCGCGCGCCTCGTGCCGCGTACGATATTTTGTAATAAACGCTCGGTGTCTCTCAGCGCGAGTCAACAGTGGCGGCGGCGGGGCGATTCGCCGACAAAACGCCGCCGAGAGAGCGCATTTTTCAAAACGCGGCGACAGTGTCACCTGGAGCGATTTGAACACCCGGGTTGTCTTGTTCGACTTCCAGCGTGACAGTGTATACCCATTCTCTATTGTACATATATACGATTGCCAACGCGAGAGATGCGATGAGTCCTACATCGGCGATCTCGCCGTTTAACTTTGACTCCATGGCCGTGCCGTGTCGTTCGCGCCGGAGCAAATCAATATAATACACCCGAAGGAGCAGGACGGAGCGATGGCTTCGGCAAAAGCGGCGCTGTCTCCCTCGCCTCGTATTACGTTTATATACGTATTCCTCTCGCTCGCACGTAGGAACGCCCCCGCGCGCGCGCGCGCGCGCTTCCTCCTACGCGTGTTGGTGCACACGTACCTATATACATGTACGTATACACGTAAAATGTATGCATATATAACATATATACACACACTTGCTGCACTGCACATATATACACCAAAATTATATGGGTGTACCTACGACTGCTGATGCACGCACGAGAAAGTTTTTCCCGCGCGTGAGAGCCGTATTTTCTTGTTTGTTTGTTTATTTCTTTTTCTTTTTCTATCTCTCGACTCGGAGACCCGTGGCTCTCGTGGGGAGCGTCTTTTCTCTCCCGATTGGACGATGTGTACGTTCTGAATTTTTCAACTCGCCGGGACGGCGTCGGGGTATATCGCCCGATTTTGCCCCATCGACGGAATTGATGCCCCGCGCTTTCGGGTTTCGCGACCGACTTGGACACGATGGATGCATCGACGTTTTGCGGCGCTCTCTGCATTGTATATATATATGTATATATGTATACACACACCTATCCTATACATCGCCTAACGATTAACGATTGATTTCGTTTTAGGACTGCACTTAGACTCGCGTTTTTACTTTATTTTATACTTTTATTTTGCACCTTTTACGTGCAACCACCAGGCGACGCGTTTCTTGATCGTTCTCGAAAGGTAAAAACCAACATACTTGCTTCTGTTGACGTTTCCTTTACCATTTCGCGTTCGGCGTTAAATTACGTTTTATTTTTTTTTCTTTTTTTGATATATTGTTTATGGTACAATGGGGTGTAGAGAATGCGCCAGGTTCGGTACAAAATGACGCAATTTTCGATCGTTTGAATTATTTATGAATATTACTGATATTACAGCACGAAACAACTTTTAATTTTAAAATTTAATGGTTGATTATTGATCAACTGTTTTATTATACCTAGTACGTTTTTCATTTTTTTTATTAATAATTAAATACCTTATGCGCGTGTAAAAAATAATAATCGTTGATGCAAATTAATGAATTTAGTCAATATATAAATTAAAAGTAACATTGTTTTTAAATTATTTTTGCTCCAACTTGACATATAATAATAATAATATTGGTATATGTATAAATCAGATAAAATCAAGAAAAGCAATTTGCTATAGATAGAGTCTTTCTAAATTGGTTATTAAGCACAGTACTAAAATATTTTTAGACTCGTGACTTACTATTACTTACATTTCTTAAATGATGTAATGCTTTTTAATTATATCAATATTACTTATTATTATTAATATTAAATTTGCTAATAAATTTTATCATGTCTTAATATGTGCATTAACATTATATGTTTAATAATGTTTTAATTGTTTTTATGTATTACTATTATAGGGTATATAAATTGAAGATAATGTGGCTTCGAAGTGAGCATGTAAGTCGAAGGCTGCGTGGCCGATTAGGTACAGCTGTTGTTGCTGCTACTAAGAGTAATGGTCGACGTGTTCAAGCTGGATCTGTTAGAAAATCACCAGCCATAAGTAACAATAGTCAGCGAATACATAATACCAGCAAATGTGGAAGATTATCTCGTTGGAGACGACAATCACCTAATCTTTTAAAAGAAGTAAATAAATAAACAATTGTAATAATAATTTCATTGGTTTAACAACATTTTATAACAACTGTATTAATTGCATTTAGGCCTGCAAAGAAAATGTTTTAAATTTTGCAAAGTCTATGCCCATTAGACGAGAAAGGTGTCCTCGCCGAAGAAAGTGCATTAAACGCTCAATGGTCACATCTACACCGTTAAGCCGTACATTACCTAAAGATAAAATAATTGTAAGCTGATGTTTTTTTAAGTATTCTGCAAAAAAATTCTAAAAAGATTGAAATATAAATTGTGAATAATTAAAATATATTTCAGCCTCCAAAAACTTCTAACATTACAAAAGTGTCAGAAGAATCCAAAGAAAATTGGGATTTAGATACAATTCCTATCTATTCTCAACCATTGGGTATTCCTGAGCCAGTCTGTTCTTCAACCCCAACTGAAGATTTCAATCTTAAACATTCATCTGTTATATCAAACACGGATCTAATGCCTCCTCCTGCGGAAACTGGGCAACCAGACTTCTCATGTTTGCTTGATGAAGAAGGAAATAGAACATCTGGTATACATCTATTTTATTGATTTATTTTTGATTATATGCAATAGTAAATGACATAATTCTTCTCCTTTTTCATAAAACTTACTCGAAATGTTCTTAATACTGAAAATTTATTGAGATTTATAATTTTATCTTCTAATGGACATTGGATGGTTTTTACACTGAAAACAAAACTATTCAGTTTATAATTTAATTTTTAACTGTTGGGTTTAAAAACTGATTTGACTTTTAGTGTGTAAATCAAGTAGATTTAATTTGTAGGTGCATAAACCCTCCATGTTTCCTCAAATATAAAACTGTTATTGTATTTTATATTATATTTTCATAGATGTTTACAATTTAAATTAACTTTACATCTCAGTTTCTCCTATTTTAGATTTACTTTCTCTACACTATTCAGCAATTTGTACATCAACAGATCAATCTGATGAATTCTACAGTGTTATGCATTCAACTTCTTTATACAACAGTCGCATGACATACTCAACAGATAGATATTTTCCAAATACAAAGTATTCATTTATTAATAACAATGAAAATAACGGTGACATTTCTAAAGATTATACAAGTATTGATAATGAATCTTCAAAATATGAGTCAACTCTTGCCTACTCTTCCAAGTATAATTTGTCAAATGTGGAATTACCAAACTCAGATGATTTACCTGATTCAAATGGGAATATCGACGAAAAATATGATTCTGAGGATGCCAACAGAGAATATCAAGATGTTAAATATATGGAAGTTAGTAGTGAAGAAATTGTTGAGAGCTGTGATGTTGATAACATGGTTGCAAATGTGCAGGATGATCGAGATTCCTTTGATCCTTATGTATTTATCAAACATTTACCGCCATTGACGGCAGCGATGAGAGCAAGATGTCCAGCACTTCCTTTAAAGACAAGAAGCAGTCCAGAGTTTAGTTTAGTATTAGATTTGGTAAGCTAATCTATTAAAATACACTATTTATTAAAGTTATCAGCTATACAACTTAATATTAACTAGAAAACAAACTTTATAAATAATATATGGTTACATTTCAGGATGAAACGTTAGTGCACTGCAGTTTACAAGAATTGTCAGATGCATCATTTCGTTTTCCAGTTGTTTTCCAAAATATAACATATACTGTCTTCGTGAGAACAAGACCATATTTCCGAGAATTTTTGGAGCATGTGTCTTCATTGTATGAAGTAATATTATTTACTGCGAGTAAGCGTGTATATGCAAATAAATTAATGAATTTATTGGATCCTACTAGAAAATTAATAAAATATCGACTGTTTCGAGAGCACTGTGTTTGTGTAAATGGCAATTACATTAAGGATTTGTCGATTCTGGGAAGAGACTTATCTAAAACTGTGATTATTGATAACAGTCCACAAGCTTTTGGATACCAAGTAATAATTTAAACCATTTTTAGATTATAATTTTTCATATTAATGATTTCCCTAATAATAATTTTATTAATTTATAGTTAGAAAATGGTATTCCAATAGAAAGTTGGTTTGCAGATCGAACTGATAGTGAACTTATGAAATTGGTACCATTTTTAGAAAATCTCGTTCATTGGGTACGTAACTCAAAATACTTTAATATTAATAATAGTATTATTTTTTTCTATTTCATTTAATGTAGTATTAAATTGTTTGTAGGGTGGAGACGTTCGACCTCGAATCAGGGAACAGTTTCGGCTCTTCAGTTTTTTACCACCTGATTAATTTAATGCGTAAATTATATAAAATAATATATATTGAATATACAATTGGCAAAGATGTTTAAATGCAAATGTCAAAAGTAAAAAGGTAAAAAAATTTATTAAGAACCCAAAGGGTTTAAAAAAGTATATCTATATACATACACAATCGTATATAAATATATATATATATACAAATTGTAAAAAATTATTACTCTGTAAGTGAAACACATTATAGAAAATGTTGCAAGTTTTCTTTAACAAATTTTAAACTTGGAGAAAATTTACAAATTATATAATACTTACTGTGTTTCATTTATAAGACTGTTTTTAATTGGATGCATTACGTTTATGGAAAGCATTTTATCAAAAGTTATGAATGAATTCACACAACTTCAAAATATTATACAATTATATAATTATATAATTATATTAGAGTTACTTAAAAATATAATAGTAGATACTTCAACAAATTCTGTACCAAATTAACGTTTTTGTAAATTTTGCTACCTAGCCTAATTATCAAACTAACAATAATTACAATATTTGATAAATTTATAAAAATGTCATTTGGCTAGGATGCGAAGATCAAATGCATTTTTTAAAGAAACCTTTTATAAACATTTAAATTAATATTACAGAAATAAGAAGAAACAGAGTGTGTGAATTTGTTGATTTACTTTTACACCATAATTTAAATTTAATTTTAATTTATAGAATATATAATTTTGCTCACGCACGGAAATGTCAATTTCTATGAATTTTAAATGTCACAAATTTTGTAATTATCAAGACTTATCAATTATTAATTAATTATTAAATATTATAATAATTTTTAGTAAATTTATATTCGTATTTGTATTAAATATTAATTGTTATAATTATGTACATAGATTGACGTCTTTCCGGTTTAAGAGGCGCTTCTATTTTTTTTACGTTAAACAAATATTACAAAATCATATTGATTCATATAGTCTGATATCATGTTGAACTTTTTGAAAAGTGAATGTATTTGAGAATGGTTACGCATCAACACCATAATATTTAATGCTGTAAATTAAGAAGGGGGATGATAAAGGAATATTTGAAATCAAATTTCAAGATTTCGTATTACATTACTTTTGCGAAAGTTCTATTATTTTACGGCCATCGTTTTATTAATTTAAGTTTATTCATAATCTTTGAAATCAATTTGTAATTTTGCCACTATCGCATTATGACAAACGATCTAAATAGACATGCACAATTTTCATATTGTTTATACTTCTTATAAAATATTTATGTAAACTCGGTAAACAAAGAGGAATATGAATAACTTTCTTTATTTCGAATGGTATGACTTCCAATATCTGTTGAGAATCCGTTTGCTAGTCTCCCATTAAAAATACACTAGTAAATTAAAGATGAATAAATAAAGAAAGAGAAGCTAAAAAGCGTTGTAACGTAAAAAAATAAAATTATTATTAAAAATATGCCTTAAGTACAAAATATAAGATTTAGAAATCGTATGTAATGATAATTTTACATAGTTATTTCAGTCAAAATCAGTTTTCTTAGTTGAGTCGAATGAGTCATTAAGTAGTGGTTTTGTTAAATAATTTTCCTGTCTGATAAGTATACATGAACATGTATTTATTAATAATTATGAGTTTTCGTATTTTTTTAATTTGTTGTGGTCTAAAATATTGATTTTTTTAAGAATTATAATTAATGATCTCAAATAACTGTATAGAATTAAACAATGGTTGACCATAAGTTTTATAAAACTTATTTGCAATAATTGTATTACCCTTTTAAGGGCTGCGGTTTTTTTATAGTGCTTTTTAAATTGATTATTTATTATTATATGCAATAAAAAGAACTTGATTGAATCGTGACTTTATTTGCATTAATTGTTTTTATGATAGTTTCTACTCTATTTTTAATATTTCTATACATTCAAGCCCAACATATAAATATTACTTTCAAAAGTGCTCTTCGAATATTTTGTTGGTAATTCAAAATTGTATGGTCAATTGTAGTTTAATACTTAAATAATTATGAATAAAGTTGATAAGTTAATTTTAAAAATATATTCCGAAATGCTTAAATAATGTATTGTTACATTAATTAGCGGTAAACAAAATTATCTCGAAATATCAGGATGGACAAATACCTAAAAAAAGCTTCTAAATTTATTGAAAATGATCTCAGTTAAAATGCAAATATCGAAGTTGCGAGTTTTTTTTTTATAAGCGCTGGAAAGCAAAAATGACAAAGCTCGTTATAAATTACTTGAGCACTGTATCCGTTGATAGATTAAAGATATAATATAAATAAATAAAATGAAAGGTTGTAAAATTAATTTGTATAACTTAGAAAAATAGACAAATTCGTACTAACACATTAATACATTTAGAGACTATAAAAATAATAAACCTATATGTAAGATTTTTATGTATTATATCCCATTTATTGGACTAGTCGATTTATTTTTTATTCTTTGTCAAATAAAACTTATCCTCACTGTTCTTTGTAATGTTTATTTAATGATCATTATTTTTAATTGTCACTGTTTCATAGGTACACATTTCTTGCCATGAATATGGAGTAGCTCTTTAATTTGTCCATTCATTATGCCTGATTATAAAATTTACAATATTATGCATCAGGATCGTTTTGTCATATCTATGAATAAATGAAGCAACATTGTAATTATATAATAATTAATAATAAATATCATTACCAAGGCATAAACTATTACACGAGTAATAACACGTTCGCACACAAAGAAAAGAAAAAGAAAAACCCATTCATTTTACGCAAAGTAAATCTGAGCAATGGAGAGAGCTAATCAAAATTTATTACTAAACATTCAAGAAAATATAACCCAACTCATAATGGGTGCTAATGTGCGTTAATTTAGACGGCGTTCAATACTTTAAGCATTTATATAGCTTGTTATAACAGCGCAATAATACTGTAAAGTAGCTTCCACAATCCATAGTTCGATTGTATCTCTGTGAAACATTATGTGTATACCGTTAAAGTAAAGAAAAATTAAGCAAGAGATAATATATTTAATTTTATTTCGACACTTGATTTAATTTTCTGGTATTTTGTATTCGGTACATCTCTGATTAAGCACAGTATGGCAAATTTATAAATTCATTGAAAATACCAAGAAAACTAAATATAGTATAGTTACATTGTATCGACTTGCTGCAGAAATGGGATCTAAAGTATCAAATTTAAAATTGTATAATTGTACTTGCAAAAATTTATAGTAGTTGCGCGTTCAATTGGAAATTTTATTTAAACTATGTACAATAGTATGAGTATTTAGTATCCCAGTGCTGAAGTATATGTCATTTATTTTTATTTTTCATGTTTATTAATCATCATGTGATTATTTAATAACCTCTTCCACACTTCACAAAATAAATGTTTAAATTGATGCAATGTTATAGTTTACTTATTTTACCTTTCTCATGTGTAAATCTATTTTTTTTTCTGGAGACAAGAAGTAAGTAATGAATATTGAATGTATTTTGATACAAAGGAACAACTTGAGGATAGGAGTGTCATTTTTGACTTCACTAAGTAACAATAATATATCATTTCTTTTTTTATTTATTGTATAAAATTATGTATAATATAAAAAATTATTTGAAAGATCTAATTGTACTTGTATCTATAAAACTGTAAAAATATTGAAATCTTTAAATGTAATTAAATTAGAAACTTGTTTGCATTCTAAAGTGCATATTTTATGTACAAAAATTTTTTTAACACAAACATTCAATTGAAAATTTACTTCAGATCATGTAGGCACTAATGTTTCCTTATATTAGTATCATGATCTTACTCTACAAGTCGTATTTTTCAATGGTTTACAGGTACTTGTAACAGGTCTAGTTGAAAGACTTTAAAAGTTTGCTATTTCCTTTCAGAACTTTTAATTTTTTGTATCACAATTCAAGTGACTTCCTTTGAAAAGGCTCCTACATGGATTTGGCATAAGTCCAAAAAAAAATATTTTCTCATTACATAATTCTCATCTCCTAGACAATTTCTGTTCACTAGACTACTTGACCCCCTATATAATATAAGGTGAAATAATGCTGAAACATGTTATTTTTATGTCAAATTTGTATATATTATAAACAATCTATAAAGTATTCAACAAAACTTTTATATATCTATATATATATGTATGATATAAACTCTATATGATAACTATGTCATTAATATACATATATATCTGTTCAAACTTTGGGTACATTATGCTAATTTTTTTTAAATAACTATAGAATCTGTTAAATATAATGAATTTTTAAACTATTTTATACATCTTATTATAATAATTATTGCACAATTATTGCACACTACAAATGCGTTGAGATAAAGATTCAACTGGTCTTAAATTAGCATAACAAAGAAATTTTACCTCAAGACCGTCTGTATAACACAATCTAACATACCCAAAATTTGAACAGATAAGCCTTCTCTATTCTTCTTCATGTCGGAAATACCTATCCTCTATGTTCCTGCAGAGCTTGACAAGCTTAGGATGATGATTTACAATGCGAGCCAATGGATTATCTTTAGTTAGGGATGTTGTTATTATACTAAATATGTGTCCGAATACCAAGGCATCCAATTCATTAGGCCTGAAGTAATTTGAAACAAAACAAATTTTTATTACATTTTACTAATTTTCTTCAAAGAATACATGCATATATAAACAATTTAAAAAAAATAATAAATAAAACATTATAATCTTGAGACATGACAACAACAATAACAAATTAATATTTATTTAATAAAATTAGAAACATGATATACTATCAAAAGTGAGATTAGGAGTGCAATTAAAATAATTTTTGGTAATTAAATAGGCATGATCAAGAAGGACAGGATATCTGCGAACAATGATAGCTATGTCTTCAATAGATGTTGGGAGATTTGATGTAGTCAGGATATGTATGTGGGAAAATACCAAGGCATCTAATTCAGTTGGACTTGAATATAAAAGAATAAAAGGATATTAATGATTAATAATAAATATGATAAATCAGTAATATTAAGTATATAATTTACTTGTCACCGAAGAAATATGTTCTATCTTCTAGCCTTTCAGAAAGAGCTTCGCAGCATTTATTTACTTCTTCAAAAACTTCGTCCAAAGTTTTAGTACCCCATCCAAGAATATTTAATTTTTTTGTTATTTGATGTCGTTTTTGCCAATTCAATATGTGATTTAGAGGCCACGGATACACACTTCCATGTCTTCCTTTGGTAATAGTTCTGTAAGTATCTTCATGGCACCAACAAACGTACAGTTCAGCATTATACAGCACATTATTGACAAGTGAGGTATAAGCTTTTAGATTACATTTGTCCTCCGGTGATAAATCTTTAGAAAGGCTTACATATTTACTACTTATAAATGATACAATATTTTCAAATTCTGGTACAACGTGCGCCCCGCATTTGATAAAAGGAACTTTAGCAGAGGGTGACATATATTCAGCGTTCCAACGGGACTCTACTTCAAAATTAATGTCACACATTTTAAGATATGCTTGAGTGGCCAGGCAATTTGCATTGTCAGGTAGTAAAATTTGTTCTACCTCGTAGGGTCGATATAACTTAATGGGTAGAGGTAATGCTTCTTGCGCTAAAATAAAAAAATCAAGTCAATCAAGGTTTTAAACAAAACAAAAATTAGGTTATGTTAGTGTATAAGTAAACAGCTATAAACATATACACATGCATACAAAATAAAATAAACATATACGTATATGTTTTTAAAATCACCTCCAATTTCGGTTTCCCACGGTTCTAATAATACCGAATGAGGCATTTTTCAACAAAATACAAAATCAGTTCATGGGGGGAGAATCTATTCGTACACTTTTACGCGCGTGTAAAGACCAACGAAGAACATACGATCATCTCTTCTGCTCTACATTATTACACTTACGTAAAACCAATATATTTAATATAGATCAATATAAAACCAAAAAATTAAAAAAAAAATGGAAAATAATAAAAATAATTCAAGATTAGAAATTAAATCTTTGTCAATGAAATAAATTATACGTAATTGTCACAAATATGAAGTATAATACGAAAGCTATTTATTTGTTATTTATCGTGTTTTTTTAAAACTTATACTTACGGTGTATGTCCAAATTTTTTTCTCCACAAATAGCTATAACACTTCGAATATTCTTAATCGGATCTTCCTAAAAGTAAAAAAAAAATATAAATACAGGTATTAAAATATATATATTCATATATATAATTTAAATAATGTTCTCTTCACTTATAAACGGTTGATAAATAATTAAAACAATTAACCTCTGAGAACTCTATCAGACTAGCGTATAAACAATCTAATAATCTTGTTTGTAAAGAAACATCGTGTTCCTTTTTTTGTTGTTTATCCTTAAAGAACATTACTTCTTTTCTCAACATTGTATAATTTTGTTTTTTCTACCAGATAATTTAGGGAACGCGTAACGAATAAAATATATATCAGGAAGTCATTACATTAAAAAAAACTGTACAATTTTTTTTCTTAAACTGAAATTCTCGTATCTTTTGTTTTTCGGTATAGTAAAAATTACTCGTACACATATATTTTATATAGTTTAATATATATTTAAACTTTTTATCTCATTGATTTAATTAAACGTTAAGATTTTACATTTTGTTGGACCCAAATGACATAGGGACATCTATCCTATTACGACCCAAAAGTTTTCAAAAAAATAATTTAAAAATCTGTAAATATTTATACCAAGAGTTTTGAACATTTCAGAGGACCTGACGATTCGATTTTTAACAAAAAATAATTTTTTTAGTTACAATTGAGCAAGCGATGTTGTGTCGGTCATTTTTAAATAAACTTCAGTCGAAAAAATAGCAATATTTCGAACCCAAAAATTATGTTGAAATTCTTAACTAAAAAATTTTTTCGAAAATTGATCCTTATTACAGTAAAAATAATTAAGAAAATGTATATGTAATACGTTTTTTTTACTTTTTAAATTTTTATTAATTTACTTTTTAAATCGCGAACGATCTTTTACAGGTATTTCGTTTTATAATTAATTAACAATTGTATAGAATTAATAAATTTTAATTCAAATATATGTAAAATCAAATCCATATAAAATAATATGCTATATATATTAAAAGTAAAGATTAAAATTAACGAAATGAATAACAAGTATCACAAAAAAAATTCGATATTGAAGTACCTATGCACAATTGACGCGTACATAAATTAAATTAATTAAAAAAGAAAAAAAGTAATATACTTTTTAATGAAAATACGAACGCCGAAAAAGCAAGAATTATAAGCATAAATCCGGAAGTAATCGAGTGCGCAAGAGTGCGAGGTGCGCGAATCGTGATGCTCCGTAGACTAGTTGGTCACTCTCTTTCTAACACGCCAAGATGTCGAAGAGAGGTAAGTCTTGGTGAAATTCCCGAAAAATCCATTGGAATCGAAGTTTAAACGGGCCGCAACGTCTTCATCGCGATCGATTTTCTAAACTAGATACACCGAGCAATCTTGTAGAAAGCATAGTTTTTCTCTGAAAATTGGTTTTCCCGAGAAAATCGGTTCTCGAAAAGTGAAGATGGTGGGCTCGTTCGTCTATGTTTATCCTATATCACTATGTAACGTGTTTTTTTCTCTTTTAAGGACGTGGTGGATCGGCGGGAGCCAAGTTCAGGATATCACTGGGTTTACCAGTTGGAGCTGTTATCAATTGCGCCGACAATACCGGTGAGTTTCGCAAAAAAATTTAAAAAAATTATTCTGCTTTGCGTATACGTGTCTAACCTTAAATACAACACATGGCTCTTGGAAAACATTGTTGACTCGTTCGCAACGATGAAAAAAAAAAAGTTCATTGTGATCATCGGACCTTTTTTTTCAAAGATTCGTTGAACCGTGCTAAGAAAAAACTTGTTAATTTCGTTGTTTCTTTGTGTTATATACGGTATTTCAACTTCATTGACAGATGCATATATATGTGTTGTGTGTGTGTGTATATTTTGTACCATTCACTTATTTGTATATTGCAAATTAACAAAATTTAATTGATGAGAAATGTAGTTTTTAACTCTAATTTTTGAATAAATACACAAAAATTGGTTCTTTTTCTATTTATATTAAAATATGTATTTTATTATTGTTATATGTAAGTTTTTTAAATACCTATTGGTCGCTAATGTAATTTAATTGTTAAAAATAAACATTAATTTTTGTTACTGATAATCTATCATTATATTATTATTAACTTCTAATATTTGTATTTATATATGATAAATTATCAAATGACATAGATAACCAAGTTTACATTTTATATAACAATTTTATTTAAGGTTGCATTAGTGTGTTTATTTCACTCAATTTTTATATCATGTTTTTATTGACTTATTAGTTTTCTTATATTACGTATCCTACATATTGTATAAGCTACAATATTATTTTTTGTTATAAATTATTTCTTCTTATTTTTAACATTTGCGCAAGAGAAATAAATGGTGTTAAGTCAATAATGTTTCTATTAATTAAGTTCTTTTAAAGTTATTAGTTAAAATGCTTTTATGTAATATTGTAACATGGATAATATATTTTATATGATTATTTTACAGGTGCAAAAAATCTGTATGTTATCGCTGTACAAGGAATCAAAGGTCACTTGAACCGTCTTCCAGCAGCTGGTTCAGGTGATATGATTGTTGCAACAGTTAAAAAAGGAAAGCCTGAACTTAGAAAAAAGGGTAAGTTTTTATTATATGAAAGGAGCAATCCATGAAACAAATTAATGTTATAACTATTAATATATTAATATAATGTATTATTTAACAGTTATGCCTGCTGTTGTGATACGGCAACGGAAACCGTTCCGCAGGAAGGACGGGGTGTTTATATACTTTGAAGATAATGCAGGTGTTATTGTGAATAATAAGGGTGAAATGAAAGGTTCAGCGATTACAGGACCAGTTGCAAAAGAGTGTGCAGATTTATGGCCCAGAATTGCATCTAACGCTAGCAGTATCGCTTAAGCTTTCGTGTACAAATACTTTACCCTTAATAAAACAAATCTGGGTTTGTACCCAGTATTTTTTTGTATTCAATCTTTAACCACGCCTTACACTTTTATTTATAAAATAAAAATGAACTTAAGATTTATAAAGATTAATGTTATTTACTAATAAACTTTGAAAGAAAGCATATTTTCATTTAAACAAAAGATAACTAAAATTTTATTCAAGGTAATTAAATTTCACAAGATCATTGACAGAACATTGATCTAAATAACTCGCAAACCGTAAAAGTTAAAATTATCTTCAAATGCTATTGGTTGCAATGTATTCTTTATTTCCTTATTATAGTTATTAAAATTGAAAAAAAAAACGGCTTTGAAAATAATTTCCTAGTTAATCGTGTGTTATGGATGACTGCAAACTTAACTGATCTTTTTTTTTCAGAAGTCAATCTTTTTTATTCACATTATTTTTTTGCTTAAACTATACAATTACAGAAGGAAAAGAAAACCTTTGTATTTTCTGTTTTTAAGCATAAAATGATAATTAAATATATATCACAAGCCATGTTTAAAAGGATATACAAAACAAAGACGAAATTTGATGATAAACGGTAATTTAATAGGGATAAACAATTCACTGTAACGTGATGTTACAAGCACGTACATTAGCATTAGATGGAGAGTATTTTATAATTATATTCATGGATAACAAAAATTTTGTATACAAACCTAAATATTCAATTAACTTGATTATAAAAATTATTGAACGTTATAGACGTAATTAATTGTTACGACATTCCATAATTTAAATCATTATATACTTACTCTATATTTGCGTCGCAAAAAAAAGTGTTAATTAGTTTACTTTTTTAAGCAAAAAGGACATCCACCTCGTAATATATAAAATACAATAAAATTAGTAACATTATTTTAAGATACAAAACAAAGTGTATCACGGTCGACGATTCAATTAAATTATTATAAATCGTTAAACGATAAATTTTCAATATTCAAATGGAAAATAATAAAATTATCAACGTCAAGGTAACAATAGATGAATTTGCTACCTTTTAAATGCATCTCGATGAATAACTCATTAATTACGTAACACCTCGATTACAAGAATAATAATAAATCCCCGCGTGGACGTTTATATTGATGATATTTAGCAAACGTATATTTTATGCAACCTAAGTGTATCAATAATTTAGGAAATTTCTATAAATTATCGAATACTGATGATAATGCGAAAAATCGGTAAACTCGATCATATATCGATCCGAATTTACATCACTGCGGACCTTTCCGTGTTTTATCACATATATAATATACGCAAATCTCAATTGTTACTATTATTCCCCGCGAGTGTCTCGTTACGACTTCCTGCATGTGTATTCGAAGGAAATATCCGGAGTTAAATACTTTCAATTAAAGTGTATTATATGGAAAGAAAAAGTTGACTCAAGGAGCCAGAAGTCAGTGGGCGTAGGACGACGTCTTTTTATATATGTTTATACCGCAACTATAGCTATTTGTTTTTCTCCGACATTCTTATATTGACTTTTTTTTATATTATTATATATATATACATACACGCGTTATACGTATAACAATTGTACCGTTCAAACGAAATGAAAAAAAAAAAGAACGTAGTAAATTATAGACGCAACGTCATTAAGGTAAATATAGTTAACAATTAAATTGATGATTAGTCACATAGTTGCATCGGTTATAATTTTTAATTAGTATATATATATTTTTTTGTTTATGACACTTGCGACTATATGCAATGATTTGCTGCGACATTAATATATTCATATAATTGCTTGTTACTGTTCTTCGCACGTTCTTTAAAATCCAAAATTGTTTAAATGTAGATGTAAAGTTTCGAAATTTAAATGTAGTAGTTATTTAACACAAATATTTGTAAATACATAATATAAATAAGTATAGATATATTCATCAATTATATTTCATTGAGAACAATTAAATTTAATCGTTTTCAATCGAATATGGTTTGATGTATATATCTGGGATTTATGCGGTATCGCGATCTAAATTTCGGTATATGTATATATGTTCGAAATTTTAATTGTGTATAATATATGGATAAACTATCAAACAATTTTCAAATTATTACAAAATTTAAATTTCGCTAGTGTAGAGATATATTTAATCGTATAAATATATATACATACATATATATCTTAGTTTATTAATATATTAATTAAATATATTATATATTTTAATAAACAAATAAAAAAATATATATATATTTTTTACAGATTTATTAAATATATTTATCAAATTAAAATAATTCCACAGTTTTCATTCGCACGAAAATTTATAAGGAAATTAACGAATTTCTTTTTACTATACTCTACGGCAATTAGTCTACCCACGATTTTTTGCCCAATAGTTTTTGTATAGTTGTAAAAAATAAAAAATAAAAGGAAGAGTTTAAATATATATATGATTATTGGAAAATCATATACAATTCTAAGTGAAATAGAATAGGAGTACAATAAATTATTAAAAAACTGCAAAAATATTAGTCAAATACTTATTGAATTTACGTTTATATTTCACTGATAGATTGGTAAATATCACTTAAAATTATGTAACTTCTTCCTTTTTTATCTTTATTTTTTTTTATGAAATATATAAAAAGTGTTAGAAAAAATATTGTGGTCAAATATGTTGCCGGAATCTATATACTCTTTACAATCACGTTAGAGAATAATTTTTTGTACTCTATGTATACATATATATATATATATATAAAACAGTTTTAATTTAATTAATTATCAATTTTAGTCGGTAAGTATAAATATGAAAATAATATCTCGTATACAATTTTATAAAGGTCATTTGTTCTGTACACACATAGATTAATTAAATTGACCATTAATGGAAATCGTATATATTTTAGAAATTTAATTAGTTTCAAGTATTTCCCTTGCAAGAGTTTTTAATTTATAGGTACTGAATTATTTATGAAAATATCTTGCTACTTTGAGATTAATTAATATTCATATATGAATTAGAACAATCTATAGGCTCGCTTGAATCTTTTAGCCATAAATGATAGAAATTTATCGTCGCATAAATTTTTCTATGATAAATAATCTTTCTAACGTGATAAGTGTAATTCATTTATTGTCATTTATTTATTTTATGATTAATTGGGTATTTTTTAACTTATTTGTATAATTGACCAGTACTTACAATCGTATTTACAGTATCATTTAATTTCAACCTTTGTTGCGAATACATTACGTCCATCACTCACTTACCAATATTCAAAAAAGTTGCGTCACTTATATAGCAATTAGTACAAGTTTTACAAATTGGTAACTTTTTTTAAAATCTGCGTGAGGTACTTTAAAAAAATTCAATACGATGCTAAGGATTTTCTATTTGTTTGTTTTATACAAATGAAAAAAATAAAAATACATTTATAAGGGGATGTCAGACACAGAAAGTGGTAATTTTATTACATTTTTTTATAAACAAATAAATACACTTTTCGATAAACCCTGAACGTTAGGCCTTTAAGCATGTTGTAAACATTATATTCAATTTTTACCAGATTTTCTAGACTATTCCAGAGTAATCTCAATTATTATTTAAAAAATTATTTTTTCTTTAAAAGATCAAAACGTCAAGCTCTTCGTTATGTTTCAAGTCATACCAGATTTCGAATTGAATATTTTAGGTACGATTTTCTATATCGATAAAAACATATAACCAATCAATCTATATATAATCCAATGTGTATACAAATAAATTCATGTTGTTTTTCAATAATTTGGCAAATTTAATGGGAATAGAATGCTTCGAAATAATTATATAAAAATGATGTATGAATTTTTTAATTCCAAAATTTGTATCTCATCGAGATCAAGAGCTAAATACGCATTTTGTACTTATAATTTAAAAAAATATGTTGTATATATTTATCAAATCGATTACATGAAAATTTATACAGATTAATCGAAATTGTCATAATTATAATAGTAAATATACATCTTATGAAATCTTTTTTTTTGTGTTAACGTAAAATTATATAATTAGATATTATCATGATTTTAGTTACGTTTTATATTAATTTTTGGTATAATTTTGTTGAAAGTGACGAATTATACTTAGCAATAATTACATTAATACAATTAATTAAATAATACACAATAATTAAAGTGACGAATTATATTTAGCAATAATTACGATAATCTTAAACATTATATCAATTTTTACCAGATTTTCTAGACTATTCCAGAGTAATCTCAATTATTATTTAAAAAATTATTTTTTTATAACAAAAATGTTACGTGATGGTTTGAAACATATAGAAGAAAGTGTGACAAATTGTCTTTTTTGAAAAACAATCATTTTTGTAATAATACATGAATGAACAATATTTATACGCTTTTTAACGATTTAAAGGTATCAGAAAATATATAATAATATTAATTTTTTTGTTACATAATATAACAAATGATAGATACATGTATTTCGATAAATTGTAAATTAAAAAAAATTTTAGGTAGGTTTTTTGATACATCGATATTTTTCTTTTTAAATTTAATGTGTACAAAGTAATACCTTCCGCTAAAAAATACTCGAAACTAGTATAAGATACTTTCTAAAAAGTTGTGCGCATTGTTAAAAAGACAATATCTTTTAATCGGATCGACTATATAGACAGATCTAGAACTAGTGATAAATAAATTTTTAATCTCAAATAAAATAGAATATTTATTTCTTATAATTTTATACTTTTTAAATATTACAGTTCTTTTATATTTACAGTTCATATCAAGAAAATCAAGATGTCCAACTACAAATGTAGTTTTTACGGACTTTTGGAAAAATACTTCTACATCTACAGTTAAAAAACCTATCATAAGGAATAAAGTATTTATTTTCCCAACAGTCCGAAAACATCACCTGAACTTTTTAGGTAGAGGCTAAAACTGTGTAACAGCTGAATCATTTTTCAAATTTTTTATATATTTTTCTGTATCGAAAAACTATTGTATGTAAGAACACTAAAAGAATATGAGTGAAAATGAGAGAAGTGCAAATTTGCATAAATAAGAAGATACATTAAAATAAATGAAAATCAAGAGGAAGGAAAAGATTGACAATGCAGACAATGATAAAACTCCAAAGAAAAAGTCATCGAATTTTGGATGTAAAATGAACCAACCATTATAAAAGCATGAGATAGCTAACAAACCAAACAGAATCTGAATTCTGAAGTAACTTTTTAAAAATATGTGTAAAACAAAATTATAATTATAACGTGAGTGACGTAGAAATCAAATTTTATCCTTTTTTGCCTTTTTGTCAAACACAAATTATTGTATTATCTAACTTAATCATATTTGTGTTCTGTAATGTAATATATTTTTTGTATTAAAATCATGTTATATGGAAATTTACATATTACATCTCATCGTTTTTATTAAAAATGCTTGGCTCAAAAACCTCGGCCATAAACCTGTTTCGGGGATCAAAAGAAAGATAATATTGTTGGCTGAAAGAAAAATTTTGGTTCTTTGAAAAATATTTGATCGTACATTCATTTTTTAGATTTATAACGTTTATTGTAATGCTAATGTATAATAAAAATTGGTAAAATTGGTAAAAAAATTTATAAGGTTTTTTTATTTAACGTATATAATAAAAATATGATAGTTATTTTGAGTTAAAAATTATTAGAAATGCTGAAATAGCTAATATTTCGAATAATTTCAATTTCTTGCCTGCATGTAACATTGCACCAACATGAGATAAGAATCCAAAAAAATTTCCTGTAGGTTGCAACTATTTAAAATAATATTTATTCTTTGTCCGGATCATTTGTTTATTTGTTGCATATGACTCTACATCCCTTTTAGTAAGTGGCCAATTACTATCAAAAACTTGATGAATATATCATGGTACCTTTACTGACCAATAAATATAATGTTCAAGGTACTGTATATAATTTCAATGAAATATTAAAAAACATATATTAAGTTTTTTAAATTACGTTAACAGTTTGTCTACGTTATTTTCTAAACCTACTATCTTAACGGGATGAGAACCGCAGACAAATAAATAAATGATTTATTTTTGATTAAACGAGAGGAATTTAATTTATCGATAAAAATGTTCTGTAACGATGTTGTCTTTCCTTTGAAGATATTTTGTGAAGTTTTTCAAATTTTTTAAATCAGCGAGATTTTTGGACAAACGTGAAGCATTGTTTTATAGCTATATATATTACCGACCAAAAAAGGTTACTTACGAATCATTACTTAATAATTAATTATTTCATAAAAATCTTCTCTGTCACACTATTATATTTATTTTAAAAAGTATCTGTGATTTTTATCAGATTTTTCTTATAATTAGGTTTTAAAATTTTTGGAATTTTCTTAGTAGGTCTCTGCAATTTGGGTGTCACCGACCCTTAAGGAGACAATATAACTACTTCGTTTATTGATAATTTAACTGTGTGCTGAATTTCAAATTGAAATTATATTGCGTTTTTGAGAAAAGTCTTACCAAAAATGTAAACCTAACCTCAACGAGGTGAAAAGATTTGATATTTTTGGTAAGACTTTTCTCGAAAACGCAATAATATTTTAATCTAAAATTTAGCACACAGTTAGATTGTCAATAAACGAAGGCGCCTCTTCTCTTATTTTTTCACATACTGTTTTACTTTGTTATTAATTAATCATCAATAATTGAGTATGGAACCCCCTTAAATTTAAATAAAAATTTTGGATGTGATAGGGGTTAACCATTAGTTATATTGTCTCTTTAAGGGGGTTCCATACTCAATTATTGATGATTAATTAATAACAAAGTAAAACAGTATGTGAAAAAATAAGAGAAGAGGCGCCTTCGTTTATTGACAATCTAACTGTGTGCTAAATTTTAGATTAAAATATTATTGCGTTTTCGAGAAAAGTCTTACCAAAAATATCAACTAATGGTTAACCCCTATCACATCCAAAATTCTTATTTAAATTTAAGGGAATGACACTTACTATTCACTAGAACGAAAATAATTTTATTTAAATGTTGTAAAAGTATATCTATTACAACTATTAATCATTTTGACAAATGTACGGTGTAAAAAAAAAAATTTTGTTACGTATGTAAATACATTATGTAATTTGAAAGGTTAAGGTTAAAGTTATAAAGAAAATGCATCAATTGATTAAACAACAACGATATTTAAGATATTTTTTGCTTCTTAGTCGCATAGCCGCAGTTTCCGAAAAAATAATTGTCAAACGTTCACTCTACGAAATAGGTCGATTTCATACGCACTTGTATTAAACAAAGCAATAATATAAACAATCAGAACCTCGTGTAAAATATTGTACTTTTTCAACACCATATACCGATGAACAAAAAGTTGAACAATCATTCGACATATAGGTATAATGCCCATTCAAAAAAAAATCCGTCGAAGACAATATTTAAGGTACACTATACAAAAAAAAATATGAGGAAAAATAAAGGAAAGTAATTGCAAAGGAAGGAAAAAAAAATGTCTTATACAAGTACTTTATATATACCTATAGTAAAGAGGACGAGGAACCACCGAAGGAGACAACAAAATATACTCTAGTCGAAAGAGAGAGGGACGGCGAAGAGGCGCGGGCGCGGGCGCGCGCTCTCTGGAGCGTGCGATTTTCAGATTACAATATATATTCCCGCGGCGAGTCGAACCGTCAGTCCATTCCGCGTCGACACTTCCCGGTGCGAGGTGAGTTGGACGCGAAATCGGCACCCAACTATACATATATACATATATACAAACACGAGGAGACGATCGAACAGCGACCTGCTTTATCAAGGTGAACTGCGTGCGCGATTGATAAAACCGTTCGAAGAAAAGATAGTTATCGCGAATACCTTATACTTGTATATATATACATATATCATTCGTCATTCGTTATAATCGTGTGGAACTTTGATTTTTACCGACACGTTATTGATTTTTCAAATTAGATCATCATTCCAATTGTGCGTGTGTAGATATACATATTGATAGGATTGTGAGCTGTCTATACATGTGCGATGTATTTAAGGAGGTGGCATAACCGGTAGATTACCGACTGAGAAAAAAAAGATAATTATTCCGTTTATTTAAAAAAATGCGCAAGTTTACGTAAAATCCGTAAGTAATTCTAAATAGTTTTAAATAAATGCAACAAAGATACCCTAAAAAATTTCTGCACTGAAAATTTACGATTCTTCGAGATTCTTTGGTGCAGAAATTTTTTAGGGTGTATTTGTTGTATTGACTTGAAACTTTGTAGAATGACTTATCATTGAATGATCTAGTGCTTCTGTATTCGGGTTTTGCATAAAATTGCGTATTTTTTTAAATGTAATAATTACCTTTTTTGGCTCGGTCGGTAATCCATCACGTGAGCCACCCCCTTAATTTAATAAAATGAAAAATATAGTCGGTAAAACAGTGTATTATCAATTTTTCATTTTGTTAAATGACTATATCGAATTTGAAGATTCTGCGGGTACGCACACAATATGTTCAACTATGTATTTATGCACGCGAAATTGGAATAAACGAAAAACTAAGAATTAAATTTGAAAAATTGATCACCTCGAAATATTTAGTTATGCGCGGCAACCCCTTACAGATTTCTGTATTTAATATGTCAAATATAATTTTTAAATTTCATTTTTTCTCAAATTTTTTTAACACACAATTATTGCACATCGTAGAATGTGCCTTAACTTGTACATGAGAAAAAATATGCAAATTGAGAGATAAATTTGAAATATCAGTGAATATCAGTAAGTGTGTGCCCGTATACATTGTGTTAAACCAAAAATTATGTACTTATATTATCGTGATGCTTAGTTAAAAACGCCCTATTCATTTTCAACGATTTGTCGATAAACAGATATATTTTACTTATATATATATATACGTTTTCCTTTTCTTCTTAACTCGAACATCGTAGTATACAACTTTGAAGGACAGAGATCGATCGATAGGTAATTTTCTCAAATTTATAAAAAAAAAATTGTGTTTATATAGATTGTGTGATCGATATTTTGGATAATCGCGTGTATACCCTTACAATCGAAATCTCACACGCTAATTTGCATGCCTAATTTTATCTCCTTCAGATTACTATGTATAACGTGTACAACGCATATAATATGTATCGCGAATTCGAATATATAAACTTTCATATTATCCCGCTCGAGTGCCGGTATTGTGGGTATTTATATTGTTAATGACGGATACGCGCGATCGCACAACTTCTCGTTCTTCTTCTTGTTGTTGTTATCGTTACCATCATTGTTATTATTTATTAAAAATTTTGAACGCTCGATGACGCTCGCGTATTATCATCGGCACTTATATATATAGTACTTTTAGTACTCGGCGCGCAAAATCTATTTTTTTTTGGAAGGAGATTATGAAATTACATAAAGTGTATACTTTTTTCTCGTAAAAATATATAAGTATTTAATTTTAAAAAATATTTACTTTGTTATTAATGAATTTAATTTAATTGTTCAGTAGCAGATCAGCTTAGATATTTAAAAAAAATATTTTATTGATGTAGTTAGTAAATTGTTTGGTCAAATGTGACTTTTGAATTGAAGTGAATCTAATTTAGTACATAGGTGTTAAATAATGGTTATCTGCATTTCAAGGCGATTTACTTATATGAAGTTTGTGTGTGCTTATAAAATTAGTTTTGACAAGTATTTTAATTTAAGTAACTTATTTTTTAATTTATTACATACATATACTCACTTTAAGTATAAGCAATTTTATTTACTATATCTAAGAAAATTTTTTTTTTCAGCGTATGACATTTTTTTTTATAATATGTGTATATAGAATCCACGTGGTTTTTTTCAGTGCGATGGATTTAAAGGGACGTGACTTTTTCTTGTAGTGATTAGGTGATGAAAATCAAATTTGGAGTTTTAATGTTTCTCGAAACGTATATATAGTGAAATAAATTTTAATTATGTTTAAAAACTTTTAAAACTTTATAAACGATTATTTAAAGGGCGGATTTCGGATACGATTGTAAAAATTATTAATAGTTATTAATTGTTGGTACATGGGTTACTAAATCTTCGTTATAAAAATGAATAGTTATTAACAATTTATAATTTTACTGATAATTATTAAAAGTTAATAATACTTTCAAAAAGTTTTCATTCATTCATTCAGTATATTCCAAATACATTAAAAATTTATTTAATTTACATTTACCTTTAATTCACTTTTAAATAAACTGTTAATAATTTTCAACAATTTTTCACACCTCTTACTAATTTTCGTTAAAATTCCAAAATATGCCCATTTTAACAAAAGTTCACAAATCATTTTTTTTCTTTTCCACTTGGATAATTCAAGTGTTGTTTTTTTTTAGAATCTCGCTTCTTCTTCTTTATTTATTTATTTTTCTTTTCTTCCATTTGATTGATTACGAAAATGATCGAAATCAGTGAGATATATATATATATACATACTTATACTCGGAAAAAAGTTAATCGAGATTTTTAAATGAGATATTAGTATATTCGATACTTGAAATTAATACCGCATCGAGTGTATACTCTCATTTAACTGTATACTTTGTATACATTTCGTGTATTATTTTTATCGATATATACACGCTGTTCCTCTTGAAAACAAGGATAAATTATAACATTTAAAACGATCGAGTGCGCTATATGTGCACGTGAAAAATAATAAAAATCACATAATTTTTTTTCTTATACATATACATTATACGTTCTAGATACCTAGTTTGCACATCTTAATGTAATAATAAGATTTGTTTATATATCTTCATTCCTCGTATAATCTTTATATACGCGACGCGCGATGTTTATTTTCGAACAATATATATATATATGTACGTCGGTTTATCAGATTTCATTGAAAAAAATATATATACGTATAGTAAAAGAGCCGTTAACTGTGCGTATATTTAAATAAGATCGTTGATAATTTGTGTAATATATCAATTAAACGTTTATTTTACATCATTATTTGTATATATATATGTATGTGTTTTGTTAATCATCGTGCGCATATATATAGATTAGCATTCTAAGAAAATAGTGCTATAGCTCGTATTTTTGTCTGAGAATTGCACTTTATATATATACATAAACAATTGTATATATCATAAATGATTAGTATACGTTTCATGTTATCTAATTGATTTTTCTTAAAATATACACAGTATAGTTAACGCGTGACATTCCGTTTAATAATTTATATATGGAGCGTTCCACGTCAAATAAGCGGATGAAAATTTAAAAATTGTTGATATTCTGTTAAACAACTTTTTTTTAATTTTTAGGTGCTTTAGTTAGATGTGACAAAAGTTGTTGATGACCAAAAAACACATATTTTCCTGTTTTGTATACTTGTACGACCAGTTGTCATGACTTTATAAGTTAAAATACGTGCATCCTACAAACAAAAATGATAATAATACCTTTAAGATTGGAAATTATATCAAGATTTCAATGATATTTTAATTGTAACCATTAATTGAATATTATTAGCACTTATTTACACTAAGCCACTGAATACAAATAAAGTGCATGTGATTTTTTTTCAGTAATATCAATTGTGCTGAACAATGTAAAAAATCAAATATATGATATTTTAGTGACTTAAGGTCAGTAAAATTGCAATAAAATTCAATTAATGGTTACCATTGAAATTTCATTGATATCATCATGTAATTTCCGATCCAAAAGGTGTATATACCTATCATTTTTTTTGTAGGTTTCATATACTTTAAAAAATGGGCATACAAATCCAAAACAGGAAAATATGTGTTTTTCGGTTATTAACAACTATTGTCATATATCTATAAACATCTAAAAATTCGTTTGCATATTCTAAATTAAAAAAAGAGTTGTTTAGCAGAATATTAATAATTTTTAAATTTTCATCCGCTGATTTGACGTAGAATGCTCCATACGAACGTTTAAAAGGCTTATATACCTGTGCTCGAGATCGACGATTTTTCGAAGCTATATATATAGGTACATAAAATCATCCCGATATTTCAAACAATTACTCATCTTTATAAAAATTGAATTAAGCTACATCAATTGGATATATATATCAATAGTTATTATTTTATTTTTCTCTCTTTCACGCGAGACAGCTCGTTTTAACTGGCGTGATTGAGCATCAGTCGCGCTATATACACTTTCTGCAAAAGTAAACAAACGTTGATTACACACACGCACACACGAACGTACTATATATAGTGAAACGAACGAATCTTGAATGGAAAACTCGCATTCAATCACCGTACCCATAGATTACGGAAAAATCCTCGTATATATAGAACTTTTTTATTTCTCGTAATGTACATGAAAGTATAAGAAATTTTTTTTTCAGTCTCGCCGTTTCTTTCTATACCTAAGTACATACCTATATCTATATATGTATATATGTATATACAGGTAACTTTCTCGACGCTTCCCGGTGGACTGTAAAAAAAGGCCGCGCAGTTCGTTGCAGCGGCGGAGTATACCAAACACACTAGCATAAATGTACATTAATGTATAGTAAAAATCGTTTCTTGCGAAAGTGTTGTAATCTATAATACTTCGAAGAAAAAAAAAACCGTGTACCCTTTTCAATGAAAGAGATTTTATCGCGGGTACAGGAAGTGACAAAAAAAATTTTTTCTTTTTAATTTTATAAATTTTTTAAGGTTTTTATACGATGCATTTTATATTTATATATATATATAGGTAGACGTAAAACGTTGCGCTTGAATAATATATTATTATATGTATTAATACGATCGACTATCTCGATTAAATAATGTTATTAATAATTTATTTATTTTTTCTTTCGTTAATAAATTATTATTTAATATCGTTTAGTTTTATTTTTAACGCAATGTATAAATGATAACAAAATTACGCGCGTTAATTATAAATATTAATCAATTTATTAATTTAGATTTACGATTTTTAACCTTTCGCTTCTACCGACCGAATATTCTTCACTTTTACTTGCATTTTATACACTAACGTTGCTCTTTTCATTTTATTTTTATTTTATTCTTATTCTTATTGTATTCTTATTATGCATTCGATTTAAACCGACGAAAATCCCTGTCAACCAAATGGAAAGAAAAATAATCGTAATACAATATATCATCAAGTTGATATAAAAATATAGTTTTTTAAATTTAATCTAATTATTCGTTGCGTTTATCGCTCTTGATTGCATATAATGCATATACGCGTACATATATACGTGAGGTATCTTTATGTATACAGTGTTAAAAATCTCTCTGACGATGATGATGATAATATATATATATCGTACACATCAAATGTAAGCACGTTAATTACCCGATGCATAATAGTTGCAACTGATTGGTTACATCATTATAATATACACATACATACATACAAATGTACAGGTGCAGTAGACGAGTGTATAGATATATATATAGTTCATAATACGAATCCGCATATACGCGTAGGCGTCGATTCAAAGTGAGGCCGCGCGAGTATACGCATTTTGACAGCTAAAAATACGGTGTTATATATCCCTCTCCCTCTCTTAAGTGAATTCCAATTACCTCCGTCTCTTTCTCTCTTTCGTCGCATATGTATATATATATATATGTGCGTGTGTAAAACACACATCGCCGATTGTCGCGGAGGGTGTATATACTCGGACCAACCAATCCGCTTTCGCCCCCGTCGTCTATTTCCAATGCAACGGAACTCCTCCGCGCGCGCTTTTCTCTATCTCGATTCGAGGCGCCGCCAAGTTCTTCCGTGTGTATATACATATACATATATATGTGTGTGTAGTGTGTGTATTACATAGTCCTTGCATCTTTCACGTTATATATATATACATATACACATGTGTACATTGCATTGAGTATAGTGCACGCGCGTGCGTGTGTATAGGTGTATATATATATATAATCGACCGTCGTTCCTTCTTCTTTTCGCAAGTTTCGCACGTGATGTGTATCAGCGGCGGCGCGATCGACAAAGACGGTATACAGTATACACAGTGCACACACGACTAGCCAGCAGACGGTTGTGTACTTTCAATTCGCTCGGTGCACATAATAATATTACAACAATTCTGTATATATCTATCTATATGTATATATAGGTATATATATATATATATATATATACGTATTGTATCGCCAATTTGTCACTCTCCAATTACTTGGCGATATATATATATATACATATATATACGGTCTATACGGACAGTCGTGGAAGTGTTTGCTTATCGCGTTGCGTGTGGCGTGCGTTCCACGTTTAACCAAAACGACGACGACAAGGAGGAGGAGGAGGAGAAAAGAACTGCTCTCTGTATAATATATACGCGATCCTCTGGAGGTGTTTCTTTATTTTCAGTGGTCGCGTTTTAAGAAATTTATATACATATAAGATCGTTGGTTCAGTTCGTTTGGTGTAACGTTGCGCGATGACCCTACAGATGTATTAGATGCACTCTCCATGTGATACTCTCTAAACGCGACGAAGACGGAGAATATACGGTAATACACGGACGAACAGAGAGGACGAGAAGAAAGAGAGAGAGAGAGAGAGAGAGAGAGGAGATTTTTTAGGTTATGGAGGTCGAGCGCGTTGTGCCACCACGATGCGGAATGAACAGCAGCAACACCAGTGGGTACGACACTCGGGACGACCTCCTTATTAACCGAGAGATCGCGAAGATGAACCTCTTAATCTTACGCTAACTAGGACTATAAGTCTACGACTATTTCGCTGCGGAGAAAATTTTGTGGGTGTTCGAACAGACGGAGACAGAGATAACGAGAGAGAGAGAGAGAGATAGAGATAGAGGTTTGTGTATGTATAGTTGTGTACGTTATGTATATGTATATAATTGTAGAGCACAACGGAATATATAGCACCATGCAAATATGCCAGTGTGGGTGTGTATCTTTGTCTATACTATCTAGGTATATGCTTCGCAGTTCTCGGTGTCTCTCTATATATATATACGGTGCGAACGTGTGTGCGCGCGTGTATCACTCCGATTTGGATAGGAGGATACTTAAATCGTTTTCGTTCATCGCTCTCTGTCCAGATAATAATTTTTCGAGAGACGACCATGGGATGTCGAAATTTTTGGACACCGGTCCTCGATGTCGTTGTTCCACTTTGCTTCGCGAATCTCTTGTTAACCTACGGGATTTCTCCGAGTACCTACCTTCTGCAACCCTATAATTTAAACTCTTTTGGAGAAATCTCTCCGACCAAATGATTCTTAACACTGGTATTTATAGTAACGCGCGATTGTAATAACACAATTTTACTTCGGAATCTTCTTCGATGATACATAGTGTACATGTATATGTATGTATATATATATATATATGAATATTTTACTTTTTATTTCCTTTATCTCGTAATTATTTTTTTAAATGCGTTTATCAACTTTTTTTTATTTTTCTTTACATTATACATATTAGCGAATAGCAAAATTTAAGTTTAGCAGCTATTAGTGCATTGTGTTGTTTTAAAATATTATTTAGTATTTTTATTTTTGACAACATACTTCATGTATCAAGTGTATTTGTTACAATGTATTAAGTTTTAGTTGTTACTTACCTTGCTGCGTATTACATTTACGATTGCGCTTGATTGCATTACTATTAATTCTTTTATGGATACAAATTAGCTCTTGATTTAAGATTAATTTATATTATTCTAATTTTTATGGCAATACCCTAGTAAAAACAAATAATTGATTTGTATTTAGACCAATAAAGTCTTATAATCGTATAATAACCAATTTTTAATAAACATATACTGATGTTACTTTTTTTTTAATGTTTGTAACGCACATTTTTATGTTTTAGGTGATCGAAGATGGCACAACATTTCGTTACTGTTTGCGTTGTGTGTGTACTCTGTGCAGCGCATACACCGTGCTACGCTCATGTGGAATTTTCTCCAATTGCGAGGCAGACAACTCTGGGTGCAAAATATTCAACAGAACTACCTAATTACAACAAACACATATTACCCCACAGGATAGAATCGACGGAAGCCCCAAAGTGGAAAGATGTTCGGGCTAAAAATTCCAAACAAATTGATCATCGTACACATCCGTTAAATAAAGTGCCTGATGAGAAAATTGAAAAATCTCACTATGACGATAGATTGATAGAAGATTTGGAATACATTCATGAACAAGAAGTATTCAGGCAAAAAGAATTGTTGGAAAGGCTGGGCCAAACTGATTTAGACTCAAAGGTATTTGCAGCAAATCAAGAACGTAAACAAAATTCACGGTCTAAAAGGAGTTCTGAACTTAGTGAAAAATACTTTACAAAAAAAATATTTGAATTGTATGGAGATGGTGAAAATATGACAATGGAAGGATTCGAGAAACTTTTAAAAAAGTTGGGTCTATTTCAAATAGAGTCAAAAGTCAGTGAACAAGAAATTCATAGTATAGATAGCAATCAATCTGGAAGTCGACTAGGTAAATTATAAAATAATATACTTTAAATTATTTTTAATTATTAATAACTAACAAATTAAAATTTTTACATGTTCCATTAATTTCAACAATATCATATTAAATAATAATTATTAGATTATTATTTTGCTGTTTTATTTTTTAAATCTTTTTCGTAATTATTGTTTACAATACATAATTTTATAAAAAAAACATTAAAAAACGTTTTCTACGTGTAAATTTATTAGAGAAAAATTGTTCGATTGATTAAATATTGATGTATGCGTGAACGGTGGCAACTGATAAAAGAATGTGATGCTCAAATACTTGACTGCTTGGCAGTGACTAATTGAGTTGATTTAATGATACCAATATATGCGATTAATATCGGACGATTTCATCCAATGTATCGTACTCACGCGCCTTGAGGGATGTTTAATTCTATGACGTCAATTGTTCTATCAAATGGTTAATCAATTCTATTAAATTCTGTTTGTCTATATAAACTTTTTCAGTATTAACTTTATGAAATTTGTATAGCCTTTAAATGTAATATTTAAACTACCCGAAGAAATGTATTTTTCAAACAATTCGTCTTGACTGTGCTTATTTATTTATCACGGTATTGATAAATATTAATAACATGATTTCCATGTCTAGGTTTAACAATGATAACAATTTACGGATTGCATTTAGAAATAATTAATGACGTTAGTTTATGTTGATGATTAAAAATATCTAAAATACTGGACTAGACAGAGGATATTCTATCCTTCTATTTACAATTTACATTGTGCAGAAAGCAGATGCTGCAATTTTATTTCAGAGATTAATGATGTAAAATTGTTAGTGTAATTTAAGAATTAAATATCTCTTGTATAATATTAACTCAGCATGAGCACATAAAGATCATCTAGATTTGTAATCCTATCTTAAGCACAAATAAAGCATGTTTAAAAAGTGATTTGATACAAAATCTGACATAGCTTAAAAATGTTAAATCAACCACTCTGGAAGTTTTGTATATTTAATTATATTATTTATTTCAGGGAATATAAAATCTTCACTAAGCAATAAAGGTCTTCAGGGTGTTAATAAAAATGTGAATTCAAATCAAAAGGTAAGCAGAAATGATTAGATTCTAGAGATCAAGAGATTAAATTATTTATCATTTAAAAAACATTTATTGGTTTTTTTTATAAACCATTTTTTTATGTTTAATATTTAATAAATGTATTCGTTAAAACAAATTAAATATGATAAGTAAATAATTTTTTTTATTATTTTTTATACTTAAAAAATTAATATTACAATGACTTATCAATTTTTTAATTAATATAAAAAATAATCATGCGACCATTTAGGGGTTTAACGAAACTGATTTTTCCAGTGCTTAAGTAGTAAGGAATTGTTGAGCGCTTTATCGGACGATACGTCTTACATCTCGTCGAATAGTAACAGTACAACATTACCTGACTGGCTATTCGAACGTGTGTGTCCAGCGCTTGTTTATCAGTTAACTGCCGTATCTGTCTCTGAAAGAGGCGGGTGCGTTAATGTCTCAGAGAAGGAATACGAATCGTCTGAAATCGACAATTACGAGACGGAGGAGACGGCGCGCAATATGTTTCAAGGTACATTTTACATCCTTATTTATTTATTTTTCAATTGTCAATAATTATTAACAAATATTTTAATTACGTACAGTATGGGTGTATTCCACCGTGAGCATACTGATAATTAGCTTGTGCGGTCTTCTGGGTGTTGCTGTGATACCAGTCATGGGTAAAAGTTACTACCATCAGCTGCTGCAGTTTTTAGTTGCACTTGCCGTTGGCACACTATGTGGAGATGCTCTCATACATTTATTACCTCATGTAAGACATTTAATTAATCTTTCTTTTGTATTTTACCTAAAAATATTGTATAATAAAATATTGTTAGTATTTTGATTTATTTGTTGTTGTGTATAACACACACATACGCAAGTACGTACGTACATGTATCACTATAATTATCATTAATATCTCTTGTAAGATAAGGAGCTTGCTTAAAGACTGTCAATGATTTTCTAATCTATATTTGTGAACTTGTTAGTCGTATTTATAATTGATGTAATATTTAATTATAAAATTTTCTTCTAGGCCATGATGTCGGAATCACAACATAGTCATTCACATGAAAATAGTCATACGCATTTATCGGTAGAGAGTAGAGAAGATGAACATAATACGAATATATGGAAAGGATTAGTAGCAGTTTTAGGTTTAGTCATATTTTTCTTTACTGAAAAAGTATTGAACATAATATCTGAATGGAGAAAGTATAATCAAAGTCGAAGTCAAGTATGTACATTTACATATTGTTTCTCTAATAATAACAATTCCAAAATATTTCTTGTGTAATGATTAATTTTAAAATTTTAATGTTGCTATAGTTACCGGCTAGAGTCAGAGTTATGCGGGAGTCCGACGCTGGGAACAGTAATACCGTTGGTGAAAAATTATGTAAACACAAATACTCGACGTATCCGTACTGTTATGGAGAAATCGCAACTGAAACTCAAGGTGAATTTACAATTATTTTAAGAATAAATGCGTATAGTTTTGAATGGTTAATAAATATTTAATATTAATAGTATCTTGTGGAAAGCTAAAAGATTTCTTGTTATTTACAGATAATCTTCATAGTCATCAACATAATCATCATGAGAGACCACAGACTATAGAGGAGGAAAAGCCTCTAACTTGTAATGCTACTAACTGCAATTCAGTTTCTAATAAGATTATGCAGAATGATCTCGAAAAGAAAAACAATGAAGATTGGAAACTGGACGATACTGTGATCACCGATACGAAAAAAGCTGTTGATGGTTCAGATGTTCCGTTAAACGAAACAGAAAGTTATACTGTGATTATCAGAGAACATGAGGCTAAACATCACGGTCATGGACATTCACATAGTAATGATTTATCTTTTCAACAACCTTTTGTAAATTTAAAATGTATCATCAAAACATCGATTATATAAATAATATTTTTTAGATCACGTACATTCTACGCCAGATTCAATGTCGAGTGTTGCATGGATGGTCGTGATGGGGGATGGATTACATAATTTTACGGACGGTATGGCTATAGGTGCTGCTTTTTCTGCAAATATAGCCGGAGGATTTTCAACGACCATTGCTGTGTTCTGCCACGAATTACCTCACGAATTAGGTAAATTAATTTAAGTTTTGCAAACACAACTGTTTAAATATTTAGTCAAGATAATCAATAAATGTACTGTTTTAATTAAAGGTGATTTCGCGGTCTTATTAAAAGCAGGCATGAGTGCCAAACAAGCTATTTTTTATAATCTGTTATCGTCGATTCTTTGTCTGTTGGGCATGGTGGTTGGAGTATTACTTGGTGCTACACCAGCCGCCAGTAGTTGGATGTTTGCTGCAGCTGCTGGCATGTTTATTTATATAGCTCTTGTTGATATGGTAAACAAGCCTATAAAATTAATAAAAATTGTGAATTTTTTTTTTTTTTTAAATGTTATTAAACCAAATTTTATGGCATTTCAGATTCCCGAACTGTCTTCGAATCACTCAATAGCACACGGTGCTCATTGGCAGTGTCTTCTGCAAGCAGCAGGACTGATATGTGGTTTTGGTATTATGTTGATCATTGCAATTTATGAACATGATCTCCAACACATATTCAGCAGCTAAATTCAATAACTTTGACTTAACGACGAAATGAAATAATATACAAGTCAACTTACCAATAATATGTGCGATGAATCTGAAGCCTAAAAGTTCAATTACAACAAAAGTGTAAATCTAAGTTTTCAGTTTGAATGACAAGAAGTTAGTGTGTCTTCAGAGACATTTTATTTTCATTTGTATAAACGCGTGCGATCGTGTTCAATTGCTCAATACTTGCATAATGTGTCTGTAATGAAAATAACTAGTGTACAAAGTTGTGCAGCTCGCATTTTAAGCTTAACTAAATTGTAGGACTTTTAAAAATATGAATTTCGGTAAGTTATGTATATAGTATATCGCACGTAAAGTAATTAAATAATTTCTATTATATTTTCCTGTATTAAGCGAAGAAAATTCATAAGAAAAAAATTTATTTGTTTACTTGTTTGGTAAAAGTTTTCATTACCTACGCACACAAAGCTATATTTTTTTTAAAAATAGTTTGAGAAAGATTATGACGTTCTATTCATCATCATTGTTTAAATTTTATTATTTATTAATTTTCATTTAATTTGTTTTAATTTTAATCGAATATTCATTCTTATACAATCAAGTGATAAACATTAATTTTATTTTGTAATAAATGGAGAAATGTAATTTTCTTTTCTTTTAAAAAAATACATTTTTGTTTATTAATGATCATAAAAATTTACAAAAACTAATTGTCTTTTATCCTAAACGTGGGAACAATGATCAATTGCACAGAAAGTTTACGAACTATTGTAAGCAAAACATATTTATTTACAGTATTTTGTATAGATAAAACAAAGCTGGTTATTACTGGATTTGCGTACTGTTCCTTTATTCAATATAAATAGCTCTCTAACAAAAATCCGAACAAAACTACAATTACTAAACAAGGAATTGAAAAAAGCAAATGACTTTTATTACTGATACGTAAAATAAAAAAAGTATTTTGTCAGTTACAACATATTATGCATTTAATTAAAAATTATTACACCTAACAACCGTTATAAAAATGTACTTTAATTTTTGTCCGAAAAACATCGTGCTATTTTTATCAAAACCAAAAATAAAGAAACATATGTTTTTGTTATAGCTATTAATGCGTTTAAACTTTATATTACTGTAAGAAAATAGCTAATAATCTTTTACATAAAATCGATTTAGTCAAAAAGGAACGATGTGCATACTTATTAAGTTGATATTTATAATATACATTCTATTAGATATTTGACATTCATTATTATTTAAGTATAGTGAGAACTATATGTTTAAAAAAGTGCTTATTATATGTTTTAAAGTGATTATACCCAACGTTCCTGCCAGCCGTAACTTCCCGAACTGTTACGAAATGTAGTTAGTTTTAAATATTTCATAAAAAAATTATCAGCAACAATAACCATTCAATCAGTTAAATAAATATAATTTTGGCAAATATAAGATTATATTATATTCAAATCAGCTAGCGTCAAATATACATGGTTTTTTTAACGAATAATTGTAACGATTGAATATTGAATTTCAATATTCATAAGAATTGTACAAACCTATATACATATTTTCTTTAAATTTGTAAATTATGAACAAATGGCTACTATCACATCTATTTTATAAAAAAAATAATGTGTACAAGGCGATAAGAGTTAGAAAACAAATCAATGGATAAAAATATTTTTAACCATTTTTGCATGTCTTAATTTTATTGGTTTATAACTTACTTAATTTTAAATACAAACCACCAGTGTAAACATGAATGACTGCATTTTATATATATACAATAAAAAATTTTAATATTGTTCATGTATATAGATTCTTGAGAAAGTTTTTTGACATTCTTTTATTTTTCATAAATATGTATTTATCAAAAATATTCACATCATGAAAAATAAAATAATTTGTATTTTATGGGGTGCTAATAAACGTATAATGTATTCTATTAAATACGTGCTCTTTCTTATTTAATCATAAAGTATTAGCTAGGTAGTTGAAATAAATAGTCCTAATTTTATATTAAACGTTGTTTTTATAAAATTATGTAACAACTTATTTATATACATTTGATAATCACTTTTGTTTTAGAAATATACAAGCACATTTTAATTAAATAAATAATGATATTTCAAGGCGATTCTTAGATTTTTGTTTAGAATTTAAAAATAAAAAATAGTTTTAACATCTGTACATCTGAAAAAATCAGAACATGTATCCACAGTTATTTTCACATTGATACAAAATCATCTCTGTCACTCATTTGTGCAGTAAGACTGAAAGCAGTGTCTGTACTTGCTTCACTGTTAACACTTTCATTAAAATTAGACTTTTTGTTAACCACATCGTTCATTTCGCGCATTATTCCAGCTATGTCGTCATCTGGATCAATTTCCTGAGTATCTCCCACTACATCAATTTCCATAGCCTTATCCTTTGGTAATATTTGTTCAATTTTTGGTTTCTCTTCTTTAAACTGCAGTTACAAAAAAATATTTTTAACATAAAATATTGTAAATGCTGCTTGAAATATTATTTATCATACCTCCATTGGCTCTAACTTTATTTCAGGTGGTACTTGCATATGAAATACACAGTTGGTTTCAAATACCACAGGTACAGGTTCATGACATTCCATATCAGCTTCAATAGCTCCACAGGCTTTAAATAACACTTGATGTTGATCCTAAGATATTGCATAATTTTATTGACATTTTCCATTTAAATTATATACAATCAAAATTTAATAGTATTGCGTTATAATGGAATGTTTCTGACCTTTAGTATATGTTTTCGACAATATTTAGAAGAAGGTAGAGTCCTCTCACCACATTTAACACCACCTTCTGTGAAAATACATTTTTGAACACTTGGTGGTTTCTGTACAGGACCATCTGTTACTTGAGCTCTTCGCTCTAAGGATTTTTTGTACAAAATAGCTTCCACACCACTTCGTCTATGATAACTATTCAAAGCTTTAAGCTTTTGATATATTTTCTTTTCCTTCATGGTCTCTTTAGTTTGATTATGAATACTACCTATAGTAAACAAATAATAATTATATTGTGTAAATTTTAATAATTACAATAAAAAATACTGCCTACTAATAAAAACTTACATAAAGTCTCTTTCTCTTTTTTCAAAGCATGCAAATATTTTCGTCTTTTTTCTCTTAAAATATATTGTAATCTTTTAAATTGATCTATATACAATGACTGTAATCTCATTAGTTTTTCTCTTGCAATATAAACAACTTCTTCCGCTGTAAAAACTCCAGCATGCCTTAAAAATTAATATTTCTTGTTATTTAATACATGTGTGTTAGAAAAATGTAGAAATCCATATATCATTGTGATAATTTCTCCACTGGTAAATAATTTTTAAAATAATTAATTACCTTAATGGATCATCCTCAGGACTGTACAAACTCTCATTATCACTGTCATCCAGGTAAGGTCCTTTCACGGTATCACTTATTAACGTTGGTTCAACGTCACTATCCGAAGAACTAGCATAATCTAAAATATCTGGTCCTTTTGCATTTACTCTGTAAGCATCGATTTCAGCTGAAATTAAATAATAACAATAAATAAACAGTATAAAAACAAATATACCTTTACTTTAAGAATACAACTTACTAAAAGGATTTAATATTTTAATACTTCCATCGTCTGGTTCTTCTGTTTTTACATTTGGATCAGTTGGTTTAACATAGTGACTTAGCCCTAATAACAAAGTTTCTGGACTTTCTGGTAAAGAATGTTTGGAGGTTGATTTAGTTCGAGCTATTTGAGCTTTTCTTGTATGTTCGGGACAATACCTAATATAAAAAATAATTTTTTTATTTGATAAATTCATATTAAGGAAAAAAAATTGAATTAGATAAATAGTTTATACATACGTAACATCTCTTCTGTCTAATTTGGGGGCTGCGTTGTGGCATTTGCGTCCATTAACATTATAAATGAATCCACATTGTTTAAATGGAGCATTGGAATCTTTTAAAATATGTCTTGCACAGTAAGAATAACCATCTAAGCACAGTTGATTGCATTCATAAGATGAATAACTACAAGTAAGCTGTTCCTTAGTTATTTTTGAAAGGGAATTAATAGGTGACGCAGGAGTAAGAGTAGGCATTGTAGTCTTCGGAACTCGAAACATGTCCTGTTTAAATAGAAAAAAAAAAACATGTACACTTTTAATTTACAAAGAAAAAAAATATTTGTATCAATAAATACATTTATATCGAATCACGAATGTAAATTAAACGTTAAAAAGCTAATAAAATAAAAATCTAATATCAAGTGTTTTTTAAAATTACCGCGCGAACAGCTCGGCGGAACGAGTCAATCAAACGAGCAACTCGCCCTCGTAGTAATACACATTAAAATACGAAAATTAATAGAACGAAGATATTTTAAAAGCAAAGCCCGTCGTGATGTACGACACTCAAACGAATCGAGGATCATGAGATTGATAACGCAATCGCGTATTTGACAGACGTCGTGAGGAAGAGGCCATTTTGCGCGGTGCGTCGTGTGCGTCGATCGTCGTGGTCGCTCGTGTTCGAGAGGAGAATCGCGGAAAACCCGCGCGGGGGAACCAATTCCTCTCCCGCGACGACGCAAAACACGCGACGTATAAAAATCCAAACGACAAACGAGAGATAAATATCGATCACGCGATCGCGCTACGATGAACGTGCTCTGTATAACGCGATGAGAGAGAGGAAGGATCTTCGACGACGCCCGTGTGAGTTGTTCATCTATCCCCGCAGCGCACGTAAGCGAGCAGAATTTTGTCGCGCGAGTAGTCCCTCCCCTCCCCCCACTACCAGCCGTAAGAGAGAAAAATATATATGTATATATACACAGAGAGAGAGAGACACACACATGTATAATGTATATATGTAAGTCGTTTTTACGTACCTCGATAACGCTTGGCCGTCGTATACAACCAGTGTGCGAGGCGACGGCTATATACCCCCAAAATTTGATAACGACGTAACTTGAAATTTTGAAAAAAAAAAGATAAGGTACCTCTCGCCTTACTCTCCCGACGTACCGCGGAAATACGGTGTGTACACACAATGTAATACGGAAGAGCGGAAAAAAAAATCGATTCTTCTCCGCGTACGGTACACGTCGGAGGTCAGTGTGTGTTAGGAAACGTGAGGAAAGCCTTTGTGACTGCAGCGCGCTCATGGATCCCTGCGTTCCCTTTGCGAAACGAAAACACATACAAAACACACACACGCACGTTGCATTAACACTCTTATACAAATATACACGGAAAATTAATAATTTTTGTTTATTTTTGACCCATATTCGTAATGGTATAATTTTTCGAAAACTGTCAAGTTTTCCTTCGTGATGCGCAAAATTCATACGCTACTTTGAGAAACTTTGATATAGGTATATTTTTGTTCAGGAAAATGAACTGTATGATATATTTCGTTGTTTTTTTTAAGAGATTCAACGTATATACCAAAAACGAGAGTGCCTTCGACAAAGTAATCAAAATTAAACATTGGAAATGTATTAATCAATATATATATTTTATTTTTATATTTTATTAAAAATAAATTATTAACAAATGTTGACAAGTGTTTGATTTTATAAAATATTAAATGATATATACACAAAATGGATCATTCGTTTCAACCAATTTGTCAGATATTCTTACGATCCCAAGTTGCAACGATCTTTGCAAAATTGCATCGCAAGTCGTAAGTAGAATAGGTATCGCGAATGAAGTGCGGCGCGCAAGCGCATCTCTCTCTCTCTCACTGTTATACATATATATATATATATATATATATATATACGTATTCGATACGTTCGCGGTTCGTATATCATGTGCGCGCGCGCAGAAAGAGAGAGAGAGAGAGAGAGAGCCATCAGAGCGGCAGCGCAAACCCCGAGTTTTTTCGGTCGTCCGACATACGCCAGCGAAAGAGGACGCCGTCGTTGCTTTGCCTGGTGTGTCTCGTGGGGAACGCGCGAACATATATACCGAGGTTTATCTCTTCCGCAATAATGTCAAATTCATATCGTTTGTTCTTATAAAAAAATGTTACATATCAGCGATACTTTAAAAAAAAAACAGTTTTCTTTTTCGAAGGACGTACAATTGTCCCTATATATACATACCCAGACGCATCTCTCTCTCTCTTTTTCTATATATACACCCGCGAGAGAGAGAGAGAGAGAACGGTTGGGTTTTACGTTAGCTCGACTATTTTTTGGTTATGTCCGTCGCGCGCGTACAACGTGACGCAATGTTTTGCAATCTTGTGAAATTTCACCGTTCTCCTTATATTATTCGTATATGTCTTCTCCACGTTATGTTGCATATACGTCAGTGATATATACCGGGATATATGGGTGTGAAAAGTTTTTCACCGAGTATTGCATATATGTACCATATCTCTCTTGTATAAGAAAGGGAGAGAGAGAGAAAGCATGTTATAAAGTAAAGCATATTAAGTACCCGAGAAGTTTCACAAAAAATCGATAAACTAGGTATACCTACGAAGATCTTTTTTTCCTCGCAACGTTACAAGTGTTTCGGTGAAATTTCGAAGATATATATATATACACATATATATGCGTGTATGTACTATGTTACGCACCAACACATTCATATACATATGGATATATCCGAGAAAAAACCCACAGGCTCCCTTTTCTTATAACACTATTGTTAATAATAATATTATCACCATTTTTCTTTTCTTACGATATCCGATTGAATATTCTCATCGTATCGAATTATGTAACATCTGTACAAGCATTATATCTTATACACTTTTTCTTTTTCTATATTTATTGTATATATATATTTAATATAATCTATTCTTCCTAACGATTTAACGTGTGCGTGTGTATATCTAAGAAATTTTTAGTTTTTCCATCAGATTTTTCAGTGACACTATTATTTTTTCATCGTGTGTGTATATATATATATATATTGATCGAATTTATGTGTGACGTGTATATACATATATATATATTTTTATGTAAAAATAGTCATTTTTTATCGATATATTCGAATAATTTATACATCACGTATATTTATATTTTCTTTCTTGCAGTTGAAAATGGTTACTTTTTTTTCAGCAATTTTTAAGGTGTATATTATCATATATATATACAAATATTTTACTTTATGCAACAACGAATGAAAATGAATTTTGTTTATGAACGAATGGTATATTTGAAATAAATATTATTGTTGAGAAAAAAAAAATAATACGATTAATCTTTGTTTTACACACTTTATTACATGAAATTTATTACACAACTCACCGTTGTATAAATAAACAGAAAAATGCTTCACGTGTGCAGTGTGTATAACACCCGCTCCGCCCCCATCGTCTCCCCAAATGTGATATATATTAAAATTGTATCGTAATGTATATATAATTATACGTGTTAATTACGATTAGTTAAAAATTAAATTAATTTTAATAACGTAATAATTTATTGTTATTCAATAACGATAAAGTTTTATTTATTTTATTTTTCTTTAAATATACGTATGAAATTTCGTTAATGCACGTACAAACGTTTTTATTCTGATTGTTCGATTGATTTTAATAATTTAAATTTAAATATTAAAGACATTGCGTTCTTAATATAATTTTTAAAATTCAATTCATAAATTTTTACTTATTTTATTTTTCTTTAAATATACGTATAAAATTTTGTTAATGCACGTATAAGTACGATATCGACTGCTCGCGTAATTAACATACGCGTGAATAAATTTTTCTTTTTAAATATTACACATATATAATTTTAGTCAATTAAACTACGATTACGTCAAATAAAAATCGCATTTAAATTTGTAATCCGATTACGAACGTTTACAATAAACCGAAATATCCAAAATATATACGTAAGAACAAAATTTTACGTGTAGTAATTTAAGGTTGAATCCAAAAGCATTATAAGTGAAATATCCGCATCACACATTAAGTATAACTTTTGTAAACGTAAAATCAAAATTTCCACCCCTAATAAGTAATAAACTTGAGTGACCATAGGTTTTCCTCCGGTACACGCAGGTATATGGATGCATACAATACAACAATGCATATATAGACATATATACGAGAGCGGCAGGTATAATTGCTTTATGTGAATCTGCCGTCTCGTTTTAAAAGACAATGGGACCGATGGTAAAATCCACCCCTCCCCCCGTATAGAAATATCGGAAAGTTCGACGTCGTGCACACAGGGGCATTAAATGCAATTTTTCCCCGAACGTCATTACTTACGCATATATTATACAGTATATAGACACTTTTACCCTGTTTTGTATTCAAACTTTGAAGTGACCCACAAGTCTCCCCGGATACATTTCAACAGTTCCGCAGTCAATGTTGTAGTGCGCGCAATAAGTATAAAACCTTCGTGCACGGCGTGTATATACCGAAATCTATATATATATTTTAATGTATATATATATGGAAAATATTAGATATTTATTTTAGTGTTCTTTTTCTTTTCCCTGCGATTCTTATTTTTATCGTACATAATATATATATATAGGTACGTGAAGCATTTTTTAAAACTTGTAGTTTATAATCAATTTAATGAACGATAGTTGAGATATGCGGAAAATTTCACCGAACGCGTGGTATAACGAGTGGATCTTAATTGAGAAATGTTAAATTGTAATGAAGTAATTAATTGTTAATGGACGATAATTAATTTTTCTATAACGCATTTTTTTTTTTAAGATTTCTGCATTTTTTATTTATCGAACGCGTGTAATCAGTTCGGATATCAAGATATTTTTTAGTTTGTAAATGTGTAATATTTGTGTACAGCGTAAAATAAAATTAATTCGCGTGTGTTGCGACAAATAAATAAATGTGCGGATATACCTTGATTTAACGATCAACGAGTTAAAATTTTAATATAGAACAATTTGTTTAGTTGCGCGTGTTCGATACAATCATTGCGAATTATTCGTATATATAGAATTGACGCGGTGATAGTCGGGATGTAAATTTAAAAATATGAAAAAATATTCAACAATTTAGTGAATCGTTTATTAAAAAATAAGTGAAGAATAAAAGGTTTATAAAGTGTTTAGCATCTAAAAATAAATAACATAAATAATAGTCGTTGATTAATCATAATAGTTGAAATAAAATGTGTATATACAGTGTAGTAAAAGTATACACAGTATATATAACCCTTTCTCTCTAATTTTTCACAGAAGTAGGACAAAATCGTCAAAGGATCCGTACGTATTAACTGAGAAACCGGAAGAGGTAGATAAGTAAAAGAGAAGAGGAAATAACCAAGTTTTGGAGAAATATGGTTGCGCTGCAATCGTCGTCGTGTAGTATAGTGTAGCCCGGCAGTAAGACGTGAAGTCGCCTCGGGAGAGAGCGAGAGCGAAGAAATCGAGGTATAAGGTGACGACGCGATATACCACGAGATTTCGAGTTTTCGAAGAGAAGAAGAAGAAGAAGAAGAGAGGTAGTGCCATCGCGAACGATAGATCAATCGAACGGTTTCGATTTATATGTTGTGCGCGTCATCGTCTTGCTCGGCGTGGAGCGGCGTGAAGTGGGCCGCAGCACCGCCCGCCCGCCGTCTCTCCGCAGCCGCCGCTGCTGCAGTCGCGCGGAGTGCCGAAGTGTGTACATATAAATGGCGGCTGACGAAAAATGGTACTTTACGAAGGAACAGCTTGCGAGCACACCGAGCAGAAAATGCGGCATCGATGCGGATAAGGAGCTGAGCTACCGTCAGCAGGCGGCCAATTTTATCCAGGATATGGGACAACGACTGATGGTGTATCCTTTTTTTTTTCTCTCGATATACTAATTTTACATCGTGTTATATCGCGTGCCCGTCCCTCACCCCCCCCCCCCCTCCGCCTCCCCGCGCACGCATACATTTACACCCCACCGACCCCTCGGTACTCGGTCATTACCTCTTGTACGAATATTTTGAGTGACTATCCTATATTTACTATGCAATTTCCGTGCTTATCACCCTGCATACGCTTCCCTCGGTTCATCCTACTACCTGGCTAGAATCTTCGATCTTTCGAAGAATGCGCGAGAACTCGCGAACACGTTGCCAAACACGTATCCCACGGAGGTCACGCGGCGCGCACGGCCACGAGAGAGAAACGATCGAGTATTTCTCTTTTACTCGCTCTCACTCTCTCTCTCTTTCTTTCGTTTTCTTTATCTTTGTATCTTTCTCTCTTTACCTATCTCTCTACATCTCTACCACTCTCTATCTCACGCTCTTGCTCCATATTGAAAGTTTGCGAGTGGTATACGTCGACTACGGGGAAATTCCCAGATCGACGTCACGCCCTGGCCCGATTTACGTATAACCTTCCTTAATACCTCTTGCGAACCGACACTGTGAACGATAACCAGGTCATTTCGTTTCACTCTACCGACTTTTTCGTTCCCTTTATTTCACACCCTTTTCTTATTATTTCCATTCAATATCCCATTTTTTTTTATCTACATTCTAATTATTGTTCATTCGGATGGTTTTTAGATAATCTTTGGCACCTACGTTTTATCAATTGTTTGGTCATCGTCGTACATTTTACCTGGATATTAATCGTACATTACTTTGGTTACAGAATTTTTGTTTGCACATAGACAAATACCTGTACCAAACAGTTACATTTAATTAATTCTTTTATTTGGAGTCATTTAGTTTCAAATGTTGCTAAGATTTTATATCCGCAAACTCGTTAACCTTCTTTTTGTATATTTTTCTCTTTTGAACCGTGTGTTTGTATGAAATAGATGTTGATACTGGTCTATATGAAAATATATTCAAATTTGGTTACAATCAGTATTAAATTTACATTCTTGTATCAATTGTTGGGGTACCATTTAGTATTTTCCTGATACTAAAGTACATTAACGATTCTCATGAAAAATAAATCTAAGAATTTCAATGTTGATTGTTTTGATGAGTAATGCTACAATTCAATTTTTATCTCTCTTATCTAGGTGGTGTTACAACAAATAAGCATTTTCTTTTTATATAAATACAGTAAATAATTAATAATTACAGATTTTTATATTCTTTATTGGTTTAGCGTTTATAAAAATAGTTTCGAAAATTATGATAAAAATTTAAAATGGTAATACAATAATGACATAATTTGCTTTTGCAAACTTATTATCTGCGCATTCCCTAATCTTTAAATGGTAGATAATATTGTGAAAATCACTTTTCTAATTGTTTTATTTTATTAGCTATTATTAATGTTAATATTGAATAAAATAACAATCACTCCAGTCATTGTGGAATTATAATAGTTGGATTAGCAAGTTCCTTACAAAAACAATTTTCAGTTGCTTGGTTATTTTCCTTGAAACTTTTTATCTAGCTATGGAAATATATTTTTAGTTTTATCAATTACTCAAATTTACATGATTTTAACAAAGTTCTTCAGTAATCATCAGTTTGGCTGCAGCAATAGATAATGTTTTAACCTGAATTAATTACATGCAGATTATAATTATTAAGAGTTGGATGCATTTCTCAAAATAATTATTTAATTTCAAGAAAATAATTTTATTCTTGTTTTAATTAAATTGTTTTATTACATTATGTGTGAAATAATAATAATGTTTTTTAAATATTGTATTTCTATCTTTAAATTTTTATCTTATTGTACTTTTATTAATTATTAATAAATTATTTTAGTAAGAAAAAAATTACCCCAGCTGTTTTTCTGAACCATCGAAATATTTCAAAATCTATTCTTTTTTTTTTTTACATTTATTAGCATTTTTATGTTCAAATTAGTTTTTGATTTTTCCTTAATTAATAACTAAATAGATCGCAACTATGTATCAATACAGCAATTGTTTACATGCATCGCTTCTATGTGTTCCACTCGCTATCGCACTTCCACAGGAACTCGATAGCAGCGGCAGCTCTCTTCCTTGCAGCAAAGGTAGAAGAGCAGCCAAGAAAATTGGAACATGTCATCAAAGTGGCACACACATGCCTTCACAGGGATACGCCCCCTCCTGACCCAAAATCTGAGGTATAAAATCAACATTATTTTAAAAGTACTATTGATTAATAAAAATGAGCATCTTTTGAAATTACGAATCACAACAATTTAATATATATTAAAACAAAAAAATTAACTAAAACTAATTTATAAAAAGAATTTTACCTATGTATTGTAAAATTTGTTAAAGGAATTAATTGCGATTTCCTTTTATTAGCAATATTTGGAACAAGCTCAAGATTTGGTGTTCAATGAGAATGTCCTGCTGCAAACATTGGGGTTCGACGTCGCTATTGATCATCCCCACACACATGTTGTTAGGTGTTGTCACCTAGTAAAAGGTGAGCTATATTTTAAATGTTTCTCAAAATTTCTACAGAAACAGTAGATACACTACATAAAATGACTGCTGTTTACATTAATGTATATTTTAAAATTTAATAAACTAGTTTTTATGAAACTGAAGTTAGCAGCCAGATATATTTATCAACGGTTCTCAACAAAACCTTTTCTTTATATTTATCCCTTTTAAACGATGGTAAATAACAAACAAGACATGCAAACACAGCATAAAATTTTAGAAAATTCCATGAAATTTTTTTAAATGCAATTTATGATAAATCTATTTGGCTGCTGCTATCTGGCTGCTAACTTCAGTTTCATCTAGTTTTTAATTTTGCTTATAATTGTACTTTCAATATTCTTAGTGGATATTCATTTAATTATTTATTTCTCTTACAGCGAGCAAGGACTTAGCCCAGACTTCATACTTCATGGCATCTAACAGGTGGCTACACATTATTTCCTAATAACTTTTACTCTTAGCGGTCTTCAGATCATATAAGATGCCCGCTGGAATCTAATTCCAAGCTAAGAATTACAAGCGACAATTTTTAATGTAGCATTCTACCTTAACATGCTTGTTATGATAATTAATTGATATTCTTATAAAAACTAAAGTTTTTATAAGTAACTGCTTAAATAAATGATATGTGGTTATTATTAATAAAAATATTATAAATAGTTAAATGTTAGGGATAGAATGTTGCTTTACAATAGCCGCATTAATGCCTGGTTCTTAAGAGAACGTATGCCAACGCGATCTGAAGTTTAATTTGTAAACTAAATAAGCAACTCGGAAAATTTATGATAAGGTAAATCAAATCTTTAAAAAATGAACGTTTATTATGAGGGTACAACTTACATGTTTTTTTATTTATTTTAGTATTCACCGAAATCATTAGCTGAAGTGTGTAAATTTAGAGTTTTTGTTTTCATTTACATTCATTTAGAGAAATATTTGCATAAACATAATCGCACATCTAAATAATTATTTTTTCATGATTTACTAAAAGAATAAAAGCTGCTAATACTACATTTAAATTTTATCATGCTATTTGTTTTATTATTTTTCAATTATCATCAAATATAAAAATAATTTTTGTTTATAAATAGCTTTATTGCAGTAATATACGTTCTCTGAAAACTTAATAAATTTATAACATAATTAGATTTACATACTTTTCTGTTAAAATAGTATTTTTTCAATGTGTACTTACAAAATTCTAAGAACCCAGTATTTATGATTCCAGCTTGCATTTGACGACGATGTGTCTCCAGTACAAACCTACCGTAGTGGCTTGTTTCTGTATTCATCTCGCGTGTAAATGGTCAAATTGGGAAGTAAGTAGAAGTAGATGCAGATGCAGAGAATAAGCGAATGAAAAAGATAATGAACAACTCATTGCTTTTTCATTTTTTCTTAGATACCTCAAAGTAATGAAGGAAAGTACTGGTTCTGGTATGTTGACAAAACAGTGACGTCCGAATTGTTAGGACAACTCACTGGAGAATTTTTGCACATATTCGATAAGTGTCCTTCAAGGCTCAAGCGGAAAATCCGAAGTATTTCAGCAAACCAAAGTCCAAATTTATCTCATCCATCATTATCTAATTCACCTTTCGTAAGTTTTTCACTATTGCTTTTTTAATTTATGCAATAATATTTTTTATTTAAGTTTTGCTTTTATTTGCAAAGTAAAGTCTAATTTTTAATCACGACTGAAAGATTATGTTGATAGTATTTATTATAAATTTGTTTATTATTAATTAAAATTTGTATACGAAGTTGCGGTAGATTAAAGCCTGTAATTAGACTTTATTTTGTGATATAATTCATTTTCTTATGTAAGTAAATCAATATAACTTACTTTAGATTTTCGTTTGTTGGTACAAAATTTAATTAACCTGAAAATTGAATCTGTAAAAGAGTAATATAATTAAAAATGGGTTTTGATTTTAATTAACTGTGTGAAATTAAGTCAGAAATATTTTATAATCATTATATAATTAATAATAATGAATAGATGTAACAGATGTTAAATATTTCGTTTGGATCGGTTTTCCACTATCATTCTGTTATTGATTCATAGCAATTTAACCTGGTACCTCGGAGTCGTTCTTTAACTGAAATGTTTTTACATTATACTTCATTTAGAATTACTTGAATTCCCAGGGTGATTTAAAAAATTACAATTCTATCATTCACAGGGTGCAGTAACTTTAAGATTTTTTAGTAAAAAAAATGTTTTGACTTTGCACCCTCATCAAGACTTGATGAAGTACATAAAAGCTATTAATAATAAATGCATCAATTTGCAATAGTATTACATTGATTACAAAAAAATCGATTTAAAAGAATTATAAGTTTTTATTGATGATATATTTTAGGATGCTGAACCACGCAAAGTGCAGTCACCGGCGAACGCTGATGGCAGCATTAACTTCCAATCCAATCGTTCGTTCCATTTGGACAAACAATCGGAGACCGATAGTGGCAAAAAATCCAGCTCTTCTGCTTCGGGCCGTACTTCCGTCGACTACCGGGAGTACCGCGAGAAAAAGGAACGTGAACGGCTGGAACGTGAAAAGGCGACGGCGAACGCATCCTCGACCGGATTGAACGCCGACCCTAAACATCATTCACATCATCACAAGCAAAGCTCGTCCAGTGCTGGCGTGCAAAACAAGCATTCAAACTCCACGTCATCCGTAAACAGCATGAAACAGACTGTCCATCATAATCATCACAATTCGCGACAAGACATAAAATCCTCCTCCCAATTGCTACCACAAAGGCATTCGACTGGTAGCAGCAGTAGCAGTAGTCAATCACGCGATCTTAATCGGGATAGACAGCGAATGTCAAGAGAATACAATTCGTCAAGTAATACGAGCGGTGGTACTGTTTACACACACGGACATTCGCTTGAAAATTCCCTTGACCCATTATTGAACAACATTATGCAAGATTCGTCGACCGTCCATCCACCCGAAAAACTCATGAATAGTATTCACAAGCCTATGTCGCATGATAGTCGTTTAAGCGACCCACGACACGGCAAACAGCCAGTCCAACAAAAAGATTCTGTCAAACCATTTGGCAAATATTCTGATTCTGCTTCCGTTACGTCTCGAACGTCAACCTCCAGAAAGCCTGATATACTCGAGCAGAGGAGTGAAGAGGTACGCAAGCTGATTGAGAAACCGTTGCCGCCTCCCAAGCCTCGAGCAGAGGTCCTCAAAGAGGAATATGCGGCAATGATGCTTAAACAGTCTCATCACCCGTCCAAGTACGGACACCAGGCGGAAAAGCCGTCAAGTACCAATTGTACGCAGGCACCTACCTCGGCTTTACCTATATCCGAGTCTAAGATGCTCAACGTCGGCCAGACAGCCTTTAGCGTAGAAAAGTCGCCGAATGCACCTGTGCCTGCCTCTCAAATCTCGCAAAAATCTCTGTCGAGTAAGATATTGCCAGTTAAAAATGGTAGTTCCGCTACCTCGTCTCTTGGACTGCTGAGCGGTGCCGAAGACGCTAAGGCCGAAAAGAGGCCACGGCACTCGACTGAACCGGAGAACGCTGCTCTACAAACACCCCCGCCTCCGATACCACCTGCGAAGCACAGATCGTTATTCAGTCCTGAAAAGACACCTACGCCGACGAATACAAGGGAGTCCTCTTCCTCGCACTCGCAACGTTCGAAACAAAAGCAAAGGATGTCTCCCGCGCTGCCCAAGCAGGACTTATTGAATTCTTTCACTAATACTAGTACCGGACAAAGGTTACCAAATAGTTCGAGTACAACACCGATTTCCTCCCAGAAGCAACACAGGGTCCCGGAGGCTATCGCCAATGCTAATCTTGATCAAGACCAAAAATTAGTGGAAGGGCATGGGCGTAGATTCGCATCTGGCTATGGCATGCATGAATCGAGTCTCGGGAATAGAATACCCGATCTTACAGCACCAATCAAGGATAGCCCGGTTAGCAACAAAAATTCAACAACCGGTACCCTCATTGAAGTTAAACCTCCTCCAGAACTAATCAAACCATTCGATACGTCGGATTCGATGCTGATGTCTGGTTTAACTCAACGACACAAACATCACGGAATGAGTAATGGCCTGGATTCGAGTCTCATAAAACAAGAATTTTCAACGATAGATCCCTCGACTTTCTTTGTGAAACCAGAGCTGCCAGACGAGCTACTAAGCAACGAGGTACCGGAGCACCTGTTTATGAAACAAGAACCAAAGCTTACTGATTACTTGTCCTCGATCCCCGACCAATCGCTTGTAAAGAACGAATTACATGATGAGTCCGAATTTAGTACAGTTAAACAGAATAGCTTCTCGCCGCTTAAATCCGCTCAGAGTATCAGCGCGTTGCTGCAGGAACCACTCGCGCCAATGCCATCGTTGCTACAACAGGTACCGGCGTTTGAACAGCAAACGCAGCAATCTCAACAGCAGAGATCTCTCGAGGAGGGTAAAGTATCGCTAGACCTTCAAACTATACAAACGGATCCTCCTTTACCTTCGACTGTGGATATGAGCGATCTCGCAGGGCCAATTGAATGCACTCTTGAGGTACCAGCGATACCGGTAACTACGGCGACTCTGGCGCAAGCATCGATTGCACCGGCGGTGAACACAACAGCACCGGTGATTGAAGAGAAAAAGTCAGAGCATCGTAGTAAAAACGAAAAGAAAAAGAAAGAAAAGAAACACAAGCACAAGGATAAGGACAAATCAAAAGATAAACACAAGCACAAACACAAGGACAAGGATAAGGACAAGGATAAGCATCACCGCGAAAAATCCGACCGGGAGAAAGATAATAAGACTGAAGAGGGTAGCGGAGCCACAATCAGTGGAGGAGCATCGCTCGGCGCCGTGCCTATAAAAATCACTATACCCAAGGACAAGCTTAACCTCAGTTCTGAATCCATCGGAACCTCCAGCAGTTCAAATCCTGCGAGCAGTAGCAGCGGCACTGGCAGCAGCAGTCTCAAAATCAAGATACCGAAGGAGCGACTGAAAGGTACCGAGGTTTCCTCGCATCAGCAGTCATCGTCACAACCAGCACCTGCGACCCAAGCACCCCTCAAGATTAAGATACGCACCGACGCGTTATCTAGGAGTAGTAGCGACCTACCGACCGGATCGTCCTCGACGACACTGCAAGAGAGCAGAAAGCGCGAGCGGTCCGATGGTTCGGACAGTGCGACCTCGGGTGCTCCACCCACCAAAAAACAGCAGCAGCCACAACCACAGCAACCCCAGCAGCAGCGGCCGAGCGAGCGACAAAACGGCCGGCATACCTCGTTCAACTCGGCCAGCAGTAATAAGGTACGTGGAGGCGGAAGAGGGGCGGGTCCCCGGCTTCCTCCGTATCCGTATCAACAGTACCCGCTAGCCCAACAGATGCGTGAATCCGGTTATCGTGGTTACCAGCAGCAACACCGGCGCTCGCCACCGACACCAGCCTTTATGCGCCATCCCCGTCCCTTACCGCATCCCTATTTCTCAAACTATCCCCCTGCGGTGCAGGCTCCTGTCTTCGCCGTCGGATACACGGCTAGCATTTATGATCCTGCGTTGTATTATCAATACCAGCAGCAACAACAACAGCAGTTTGCTGCAGCCATGTACCCGACCGGCGGAATGATGATGACTCCAGATGGTCAGATCGATACGAGCGTGCCACCACCGCAATTAGCCACTCGGCCAAGACAGCCTCTCGGACAAAGCTCGGAGGATACCAAGTTTGTTCCGGAGGCTATCACGAGCCAACCACCACCGCCTCCATTGCCCAGTGGTCCTCCACCCAGTTCCTCGCCACCTCCACCCCCACCACCCGAATGAGAGCTGAAGCGTACCACTTTGTTATTTACTATACTTTCGTATACATATACCCAAACTCACGTGTGTTTATATCAAGAAACATATCTACTATATACGCACGTATGCACACGTTTAATCGTTATATGTATACGGAAGTTTAATATTTTTTATTTTGTTATTTTTTTCTTTTCCTTGGGAAACTCGAGAACTATTTACGAAGAGCAAATTTTTACAACTCAAAAGCAGCTAATACCTTCGATTTATCGCAAAATAGACAAATTTATATAAAAAAAAATGTGTATATATAATCATAATATTAATTTAATTTGGTTCAAGTACGTAATCGCACTTTAAAGATAAGAAATATTATTAAAAGTACTATTCTATAAAATTAATTATCTTAACCTTTACCTTTCTTGATAATAAAAAAATGAAACAAGGCTATTTAAATTTAATAATTTATTTTTGTAAACGAAAAGATGCATATGTTAAAATGTAGATAGTTTATAGATTGGTAATGAAAATACTAATCATTTCAAACTCGAGTTCCCCATATGTTGCATATCTTTCAGTAGTATAGTAATACAGAATGCCAAGCCTAGCCTCTCTCTTTTAGTCGTAGATGTATCACTTATATAAATAATTTTCTTTTCTATTACTTGTTTTTTTTTATTTTGCAAGCTTGCGTTTACTTTGGAACCCTGTAGAACACCTGCGCGTCTTTTTGTTGTTTAGTTTGTTTGTGCCTGTGAGCGACTGAATCTTTTGCACCTTGCAAGTACTTTGTATACGTAGTGCAAGATAAACTTAAAATCTTGAAAAATTAATTTTTTTTCTGTATATTTTTGATAGACTAGAATGATATGATAGAGGAAAGGGGATTTCAATGAAATGTTTAATAAAAACAAAAAAAATCATAATAGTAACAAAAGATCGATAATCGATTTACAAAAAAAAGATGTCACGCAACATTTTTGACGTTTGAGTTTTAGAGACTAAAAGAAAAAGAGAAAAAAAAATTTAGTTGGTAACGGATATTATAATTTGATAAATTAAAGAAAAAGTAACTTAACAAAAACGATTTCAGCGCACACATTGCTGTAAATCTTTAACTCCTTCGATTTAAGCTAACTGTTATTATAGGGACCAAGTCACCTTAGAACATTTTATAATAATTGTCGAGATTCACGTGTGTACTCGAGTCGAGATGCCAAGTTTATTGCAATTGACTTAATAGAAACGATTACGCGAAATAGAGTAAACTCGAGTCGAAATACGCAAAATATTAGAAAGTTATCGCCAAACGTAAAATTTAATTTTTACATTATTATGATTATAGAAATAATTGATTAATTTACAGAACGGACCTCTTACAGATGTTTTTGTTATTGATTTTTTAATTAAATTTGTTATTATCGGGCGTTAATCAATTACGTGACCCAATAAATAGCCTTTATACAATTGCTTAATTAAATAAGTATATAGTTTAAAAATTGGATATTCTTGAAGTTGATTGACAAATTTTAATTTTCGTTAATAGTAATAATTACAAAAACTGAATATTCATTACAACTTAACTGATTAATTTTTTAAAACGATTAAATCACTAATATGATTTGGCCATTTATTGGAACACTTGTTTAAATATTATTTTAGAAGTATATAATTTTGTTTTATTTTAATTGTTCGAATCAAATGCAGGGCGTTTGATGTTGTACAATTTTATATGCATATAAACAATTTATTAATATAATGCGACATAAACTTCATCATTTATATATTTTTTTAATATCATATAGCTGAAGTTGTAATTTTAATCAATTCTAAAGATTATTACTTAAATTTTTCATCCTTCGCAAACTTGCTCAGGATTTCTTTTATGGACTGTGATTTGCAATATACATATTATATATTACATGTGAATACACATGAACTTTCTCAAGTTCTAGCAAGGACATTTGAGAAATACATATTTTATATTTTATATAACAAAAAAGTGCTTTCTATAAGAAAAGACTTAAAAAGTTTTTTTAATTGTATGAGTTTGTATGTTTGAATGCGAGTGATAAATTAGAGTATGACTTTATACAAGTTTTATATGTATAAATTATTGATTTAAAATCGTGTTAGTGTTAGTAAATTGGTTGTGGAGTTTTCTAGTTTAATGAAATTTGTTTTAAAAACAAAAAAAAATGAAATTAACATAATTAATTTGCGTGAAACATAAATGTCAAATTGTATTTTTTTTAACTTGGAATGCTTGCTGATAATTATTAAATATAACATACATATTTATAGACGTCGAAAGTTACAAAAATAAACGTAAACAGTAAAGTAGAGATTTTGCTTTAACTGCGACGTTAAAATGTTTGTTACAAAAAAATGTGATATAATAATATAAAAATTTTATAAAAAAAAATATACAACTAGTTTTTACTTCATTTTTATCACACTAAAACTTAATAAACTTATTTAAAAAAATGTTAGGATAAGTTTTCTAGAACCTGAATAAAAATCGAATGATAATAAGCGAACGATACCTGCATAAACTGTTCTAACGCCAATTACTCAGTAGTGCCTGCACGTCTCGATTTCTTCTACAGTAGAACTTTTATTTTTTATGTATGATTGTAGTACTTAGAATAAAAAAAATTGATTTTCTTCAAGATTTTAAGATATCGTTTTCCTGCATGATTTCTTGAAATCTAAAACTGTATTGTAGGCCTTAATCGTTTTAAATTTGTTTGTTCATGTATAAGTATACGTATTATTTACTATTATCTTGTAATGTTGTGCATCAGAAACGTAGATTGTCGCTTCTTCGTTAAATTATAATTATCTTTCGTACTCTTTACTCTATTCACGCGTTGTAGATTTTCTGCTGTCGATCTTAATTAGTTGAAAGTTTTTATTATTTCTAAAAAAAAAGGTCGAATGAGTAATACAAATTTTCTATATTTTTATTTTAATATTTTCATTTATTATTGTTAATGAATACACCTATTAAAAAAAATAATTATTCGTAATAAGTATATACTAACATAAAATAATGAAAAATGTACAACTATTGAAATGTATTAGTTCTTTCGTTGCAATACTCCAGTTAGTCCAGCTAAAATCAAACCTCATTAATATATAGTATTACTCAGTCGGTGTTTTCAAATATATTTTCATAATAATAATTTTACTTAATTTTAAATAAATGATAGTTAATTTATATACAATCCAATAAGAAATGAAAAATACGTGTTAAAGTTACAATTCGAGGAAAATATAAGAAAGAGAAGAGGAATGTGCCCATCATTTAGCAACGCTACTCTTATTTTTTCTAGATTTTTCTTGAATTCGCGATAATTTAAAGATAGATTTTTTAATCGAGCATTTATTTGTGTGTTCAAGCCGGACCGATTTTATCAAGCCGTCGAAGTTAAAACGGATTCGGGGGAAATCGTCGAGGGATTCCCGAGGAAATTCGTACCTACGAGCTACGGTTCGTCCTCGCAATTTTACTTCTAAAACCGATATCGATAATGTCAGAAAGGGTCAGGTCGTTAAGTGCACTTTTTTCGTTTTTTACCGCGTTTATAGCGATAGAAAAAAATAATGACAGCATGAGAGGGAGAGAGACAGTTAGTGAGAGGATATATCGTACGTAAATTCAAATAGGAGATATTTATTATTATATACTTTATTTGAATATTTATTATTTGAATATAGTCCGTTATAAATAAATAAACGTGGCCTTTGATGATTTCAAAATCGTTACAATAATTATTCGATATAGGAATGTCACAGTAATTGACTGATAATACGTATTTTAGAGCTAGTTTTGATACAAATGACTTTTATATTCTTTGTTTGGTTAAAATTATTAAAAATTAACTGAATCACCTAGTAATTTAACAAAATGAAAGCGCGTTTCATTACAAATAATTCAAATTTTTATTTTTTTTCCGACGATGAGGTTTGCGTTATCAGTAAAGACAATAATATATTAATGAATAATTTCATAAATTATTTATTAATTTACCCTACTCATTATTAAATAGGTTTAACTGTAAATCGCGCAAAATACACTTTTGTATAATTATGTTCGAATGTACATTGGCAGGATAAAACAACAAATGTACAAAATTAACATCTTACAATAAAAAGATTTTACACTTATAAACTTGATATACAAATGTAAATATACGATTATTTTGTATGATATTTAACGTTACGTGATACGTATTTATTTTTCTAATATCCTTTTATTCATGTAGATTAATTTGTTAATAAATAAAATTTTATCATTTTTATTAAACACATACGTTTTAATTTATTTCAAATTATGTATCTATAGAACTATATTTTATAATAGAATACTTTCCTATTTATTGTGTGTCGGTCAATTACTGATGCATCAGTTTTGTTAACTATATAAACGTAAATCAATATTGTCATTGATTCTGTTATTGAAATTATATTTAAGATAATTCAAACACGTTTAGTTTTAAAAATACAAATTAAAATAGAAAAGTGGGCATCGAGTTAGCAATAAGAATATTACTTTGCGTATACACAATTTCAGCATTGTAGAACAATGTTAGTTATGCATGCATAAGTTTCTTAAAAATATTTTCCATTCTTAAAATTTATGTTGTATCGAAGAAAACATTTTCTTGCAACAAGTTTATCTGTTTTATCAAATAGAGATCTTCTATGTAGTAGTTTTCAGTGGTCATTGGTTTTTGGTGCATTGTATACTTAATATTATTGTTTAGGGCCTCTTGACAATAATTCATAACGTTTGAAGAGATTCCTTTCATTTTCTTTCTTCTTTTTTATTTTTCCTCTTGAACTAGAAAAGTGTATATATATAGTTTAGATTGTTCGTTGAATGGTTGTATATTCTGATACTTTTTTTATTATCCACTCCTGCATATTAATAAACTCTTGTAGATATCTACATTTTCTCGATTATTTTCTTCAATTTTCGATCTCTATCAACGTTTATTTTTAAATTAATATATTTCAATTATTTATTAGAGATGAGTCGATTCTACAACTCTGTATTATTTCAATATTTCACAATTATGTAAAATATTAGCATCAATTAATGTATCTGTAAAGAATTGAATCGTCTCTAGTCAATAGTCATGTCAAATGTGACGATAGTAAAGTCAGTTCTGTACTTAAATTGCTAAATCGTAAAAATATTTTGTTACATAACTAATATCGTTAAAATAATTAATTTTCTTTGTATTGTGGCAAAATAAAAATTAGTAAATGAATTAAAGACTTTGCCGATCGCTTCATCTGCCATAGATTATTTATACATGAAAATATGCAATCAAAGATGGGCAAATTATTGAAATTAAAATAATTTAAGTAGTACATTTTATTTTGAGTTCATTTATTTTTGAAATGTTAGAGTAAATATTTGTTTTTAATTTAATATTCTTATTTGTTAAAGTTTTTTAAATTAAAGTATATTCTGATATTTTTAATAATTATAAAAAAAAGTACATTAAAATATGAATTCCGAAACTTATTTAAATGACAAATGAATTGAATGCCCATCTCTGAAATATTATTTTATTGGATGCATAAGTAAACAAAAAATTTTTATAACTGACAGAAATTAAGGGAATTAAAATAGGAAACTATCTTTTTAGGGTGATCGAATGACGTACACGTGAAACGGAACGTTCAAACCTCGACGAGATACAGAGAAAAATCAGAAAGAGAGAGACAAAGATAGAGAAAGAGATTGAACGAAAAAAAAACAAACTGTAACGTTACTGTAACGTTATAAAAAAAGAGGCATATTACAATTAGGAAAAATTCGTCAATCACGTGTGGACGTTGCACCTGGAGCACATCCGCAAAAAAATATATTTGCTCAGGCAAATCCCCGCAGACTCACCCCAAACAAGCAAGTGTTGTTGCATCTTTCCTGCCAACTCCGTCTCTATTGTTTGTTCTGTCGTAGGAAGTAAACCGATGAGAGGAGAATCAGTAAAATAACTTATACATAAAGAAACGAACGATATATATTTTACGGGCGCATTCCTTTACGTTTTCTAGAGTGCAAGAGAATGTGAGAATGATAGTGTGTGTGTGAGAGAGAGAGAGCCTTATGTTTTGCCTTATGTTGATATAAAGTAGCGCTATTTTCGATGTGTAAAAAGGCGATGCTCGTGTTGTGTAATTTAATAAGTGATCGAGTAGACAAAACGTTGATAAGTATGATAAATAACGAGAAGTGCAAAACGCATCAAGATATGGGAAAACAGTCATTAAATTTTAGGTGCACGTTGTTTTCTTCTCGTTGTTGTGTGTCGCTATATCTTAATGTGCGTAGGACAAACGAAATCATTGGACGAGGAGAAGCGAAACAAGTTGAAATACCAAATGAAAACTTTTGTTGAATAAAGAAAGACAATTTTTTCAAAGTTCGTTGCGCGGGTATATATTTATTATTACTTTCCTAATTCAAACGCGCAGGCATATTAGATCTTAGATTTTTATTTTCCATATATAAAAATATGTCGATACACGTATACATGATTCTTACATGTAACCTGTATAGTTTTTTCTTGAGCAAGAAAAAATTTATTTTAAATATACGTCGAGGGTATAACATTGCGGATCATTATAAAAGATTTATTGTACATGAACGATATTGCCACTTGGAATAAAAAAAAAAGGAAAAAAAATGTTTTATTTCTATATGTACGTAATTTTGCATCATACGCTAGGGAACCATCAATGTCACGGTTTTCAAACGAATCATCGTTAAAAAAAAATTCATATTTTAACACTTCAATTAACAATCGCGTGTAGCATTTTCTTCATTCTTGCTAGGACTATTATCTATAACTTCTCGACTGACTGCAAATGACTATCACAAAACTTAATGAAATAAAATATTTAGATAGATAAAAATAATAATTCGTGTTTACGTTCACATGGGCAATTCATCATTTTCTAAACGAATCAATATTTTTACTTCGTATTACAAGTAGGAAGAATAAACATTACCATTTGGCATGTACCGATAATTTAGAAAAAGAAAACCACAGGTCATGGTTAATAAAAAAATAAAATAAAAGAAAACAGTATATATTAAAAAAAAAGATATTGTTAAAAAAGTATTTATCTCTTTTTGACTATAGTAAAATTAATATGTCAAGGTAAATAAATTATAGACAAAGTTCATCAATCCAAGTAATATTTTTTACATATATAATCTTCAAAAATCATTACTCACATTTTGAGAAGGCCTACACGAATAAGAATACACGTTTTTATTATATTTTTTGTACGATAATTGCTATATTATTAAATAATTCCTTATCTGCTTAAAAGGGACGACCGAATTGTTATATTCATAAGTAACGATACAGTTGAAATACAAGCACTGTACATAAAAAACTTTACACAACAAATTCACATCTTAAGTAATAATTAATAATAACGTAATACTATTTCGAGTGTTACGAATATTGTGAAAAAAAGGTAAAATAAAGAAATAAAGAAACTAATGTATTGTGATTGAATTACATTTTAAACATGGCAAGCATTATTGAGTAAAAAAATATTTTAAAATGTAAATAATGAGTAAATTTATAGGTAATGGCTGATTAGATCCCGTTTTTTGCAACGTAATAGAGAATATCACTAAATGATTTTTTCATGGGAATAGCGAATGTAAGCTAAGCATTTTTTCATAAATGGGAAAATGACTAAAATACGTTAAAAGAATTAAAGAAAAAAAAAAGAAAAAATCCGCAAAGACACTTCAAAATAGAGTACCAAAATATCTTAAATTTTTACAATAAAGTTAATAATTTTTAAGTATATAAAGAAAACAAAAAAGAAAATGAGTGTGATTATACGAGAGTGCGTAAGACAGGTGAAAAGATAAAGCCATTAATCACAAAACCCAAGTACACTTCACAACAGGAGGCGATGACTTTTTACTTTTGCGAATCTCGACGCGAGAATAAAAGTAGCTTCGTTTTCCTTTGACAATTGCGCCGAAATAATCGTACGTGACTTCAGTATATATATATATATATACATAAAAATAGCAGGAATTACATTCAAGAGGGCGACTCGATTCACTACTTTTATAAATCTATATACGGACACACTCACACCCACACACACACACACGCGCGCGCGCGTGCGCGCACACGTATACACACATATTTCTCAGATGTGTGTGCATGTGTGCGAATATATAAATTTATATATATATAAGAAATAATTAAAAAATTAATAGTAACACGATGAATCTCCACGTGATTCCTCGTCTCGGTTTGTCTTCGTCAGCTTTTAGATCTCTCCACATTTATTTTCGTAAAAACGCTGTAGAAAAAGAAAAAATAAAGAGAGCGAAACGCCACGAGGAAAAATCGGGAACCGAAGGATTTGTGTATGCAATGTACAGATTCCATCGTGATTAACGGTGATGATGTCAGTGATGATGAGACGATGAAGAAGAATGTTTAAAACTAAAAGATTTAATAGTGAATTTGTATCTATAATACAAATAATCCATTTAGCGAATTGAAATGCCAGTAAGCTGCTGCTTTGTCGTAGCCAAGTGCCAACTGGACGAGTTAACTTTTATTTATATTATCATTATTATCATTATTATTATTTTATGTGTAATATTATTAATTTCTTTTCTCTTTTTACACTTCGTCGTTATTAATTTCCTGTTCTACTATCTTTGCGCGTTCTTCACCTATATATATGTACGGTTAATTTAAATTTTTTTTACAATTTTTTCATTTATTTTCTTAATTAACTCGTAAATACTTGTAAATTATATTGCATACTTGTAGAATTAAAATATTGTAACGTGCAAAGGTCTTAATTGCATTGAAAACGATATAAAAGAAAAAAGAAAACGTTGCGCAGTCGATGACGATTGAATTGCGTTTGTCTGATATGTGTTCGGCCGTAAGACGCAAATACAATGGAAAATTAAAGGAAGAAGAAATAAAGAGAGAGAAAGAAGGATTCATCTTTAGTGTAATTACACTTGGATACACTTGATTAACCCTTTAAGCATCTTCGTAGAGAGTTTTCGTTTTCTTGTCGACGTAAATAACGAAGTTCTTAATTTTCCTAGAGCAATAATGAAGTACGTCCATATATATCTGTAATTTATACGATAGGTTATTATCTATTTTTTAACGATAATAGTGATTTATTTATTTAAAGCTCATCGCCACGTGTTTATATGGCGCGATGCTTAAAGGGTTAATCACGTTTCGTTTGTTTCGATTGTAGACAAGGAAAATACACGCGTCATTAAAAAAAAATAAAAGATATTTAAAATAAAAAGAAAAGAAAAAAAAAGAAGATGTATTGTAATTTTTTTGTAATAAAAATGCATGCCCGTTATTTAACTGTAACTTTCGTCGTTATACAAATCGAAAAAGTTATACAACGCATAACGTATAGTCTTACGTATACTCCCAAAGGCTGCAATACATTTTCGTTTGAATAAAAATATTTGTTGGTATGTGTATAAACTCTCCGAAAAATGTAATTCAATTGCAATTTTGCGCATATTTTCCGGGATTGTTGATGGACCGTTGACAGATGTATCGTCGTCGAAATGGATATATATATATATGTATATGTGAAAATACACTGAAAACTGCTTAATTTAGTGAAAACAACAACCAAGGAAAGTTATTTCTTTTCAATTTTAATACTTGACTCGTGTGTGGATCGATGATTTATAGAATTATAAAGTTTATTTGTTTCTCCATGTCAGCATTTAATAAATCTCGTTTAGTTAAAAGCAGTTCGCGCTTACGATTATTATTATTGTTTTTGTTTATTATTGTATATGGGTAACGAGAAAGTTCAAGTAAAAAGCTCACTTCGTCTTGTTCGATGAACGAGCTGTTGTAGTCACGATAGATTCGCTTCAGACGTATAATTATTTTTCAGTAACTTTAAAAAAAAGATCAAGCAAATTTTTTATTTAATTTTCTACTTAATCGAGTAAGATGTAAAATAGTTATTAAATTAAGTGTCCCAAAGATGAAGTAATTATAAGTTTTTATACAGAGAAAAAAATTTGTTGTAAAAATTACAATGCTGTTTAATAATTGTGAGACAAACTTGACGAATGTTAAAAATTACTAATTTTTTTTATTGGAAAATTTACTACATATCCATTAATATTTACTATATGTCTAGTAAATTGTACCTATAACAAAATAATAAAATTTAACATTTACCAAATCTGTCTCGCCATTACTAAACAATATTGTAATTTTTAACAGAAATTTTTTCTCCGTGCAGTTCGCAGTGGAAAATGTTTTTCGTTGTATATCTAGTAGCTTTTTACTTGAAACTTTTACGTGCTCTAATCAGTATGCAACGTTGTTGTAAGACACACACACACATTTGGTCACGAATTAAAACTTTCCGCAAAAGTGCAATAAAACGAGGGAAAAACGCGATTTCTCTGGCTACGGTCCTTCGGCAACGAAAAAAAAAAACAAAATATTGCGTCTTCGATGAAAATGCGTTTTCATCGTGATTAAAAGTACATGCACATATTATACATATACAGATCATGAATGTGCGTGATAAAGAGAAAAGAGAAAGAGAGACAGCTAGATAGAGAGAGAGAGAGAGAGAGAGAGAATGCGTGTTAATCTGCAGATCGATATTTGAGAGTACTCGACACGACTTTGGCCAATTTCGGTAAACGCTGATACACGTGGAACCAAGGGAGGGGGGATTACAAGCGATCAAGAAATTGCGGTTAGAGCCTGTAAAATGTAAATATATATATGAAACAATAAAAGTTTGATGATAAGCGAGAGAATAATAAGAAATAAAAAAAAAAGTGGACGCCACGTCACAAATGGTTTGTGAAGTAACAAAACGATTATTGAAGTAAAGGACACAGTGTTCTTGTTTGTTCCTCCATTTGCTCATGCCGCTAGGTATATCTGTACCATTATGTACCTGTAAATATCAATAAATTAATGATATACTCTGCAACACAATCTTGTCATTATTATTTTCGCAGCATGTTACAAATTACTTGATTTAGTGAGGAGGCGATTTGTTTTGCAAAAAGAGATATAAAATTAATACACTTTTTTACAAAAATCCGTTGTATAAATATGTCTAGTAATATAAATATCATCATATACGTTTGAAAATTGATAAATGCAAGCATGTATATAAAACCAGAATATTAGTGTAATTCTTATGTTAATTTTATTTTATAATAAAAAAAAATAATACTTTTCTATATTTTGACTTTTAATTGTACTATTGTTAATACTGTTACATTTATTTTTTTTTATATTTATGTGAGACATACCCTTTTACTGTTACTGTAAGATTTGAAGGTACGTATTGAATTGAATATATTTTATGTAACTAAGAAATTGGATAAATTTGTATATATAGGTTAATTATATAAGTAAAATTAAATAATTATAAGTTTATAAAAAATGTATTTTGCTAATAAATTTTATTAATATATTATAGTATTAGAAAGTTATAAGAAAATAACTGATAAGTTTATTTAACGGGATGTCGGACCCAAGTTACAGGGATCATCTTTCAACATAATAATTATCTTGAAAATATCCAATTAAAAATCTGAAAAAATTCATATAGTTTAAAAAAAAGCCAGGGTATGGCGTTTTGATTTTTTAAGAAAAAATAAATTTGTTAATAATAAATGAATAAACAATTTTCGGTCGGTAATTATTTATCTAAAAAAGTATGAATTTTCAACGCAAAAATTAGAATCAAAATACAAATTTAAAATTCTGTAAAAATTTGAGTATATATCATTTAAAACATACCTAAGGGCATGGCGTTCAGGATTTTTTAAAAAATTTATTTAGTTTTTTGTTTATAAAAAAGTATTAAAAATCACCATTTTTTGATTCCGACATCCCCTTAATGAAATTTTAATGTTCTTATTTTATCTTAGTGGTGGGTCAAACGAAGTTATTTTATTATATACATAACGAAGTTATTTATATATATGTATAAATACACTGAGAGAAGGATTTATTTGATATTAAGATATTTATTAACAGTTAACAAATATAGCCTTAGATTTGTTAACCATATTTTAAAAATTTAATAATTATAAGCAAGAAATTAACGTTGAATAAAATTTATGAACAGCAATCTAAAGCTTATTTTTTTTATTAATGCAATTAAACTTTTTACATGAAGTTATTTGCTTTAAAGCTTTTTTCAAATACTTTCACATATTGTACATTAAAAATATTTTTAGAATTATTTTTTATAGTTACATTCAAATTATAAAATTTCTAATTATTTGATTTTTTAAAATTTAAATTTCCATAAATGAAAGATTGTCTCAGATACTTTTCAACACTGTCTAAAAAAAATTTTGTTATTCCTTAAAAAATTTACGCTGTAATCTTAAATTTTAAAAACTCGAAGAAATTATAAATTCAAATGTACTAATGAAAAATAATTCTAAAAATAGTTTAATATACTGTACCTGAAAGTATTTGAATTAAGCTTTAGTTTGCTTTTATACATTTTATTCTACGATAATTTCTTGCTAAGATACTGCAATTTAAATCTTATATTAAATATAAATAAAACATCCCGTATTTATAATTGGTACTGTATATATGTTCATATTTGTTCATTTATTTTAATACAAATAAGATAAGAAATAAAAAAACGCTTACGACATGGTCACATGAACATGGTTTTGAAAAAAATAATACATGCTATTCAAAGCAAGTAGAAAAACGTTACGGAGAGACTTTTAAAAAAAGTCAACCTAGTGGTAATTAAAAAATAAATAAGGATTCCAATTGTTTTATAGTCTCACATCTCCTTAATTTAATAATGCAAAAGTAAGTTTATAAAAAATAATATTTTAAACTAATTCGTTATTTATAATAATATTTTATAAAATTTGTTTATCTTACATCCAATTGTTTCATCTAAAAATGTTATATTTATTTAATGTAGTTTCAATAAGAAGTTTGCATAAATAATCAGTAGACGATGTTGAAATAGATTCCACAAATTCTTTTTCAAGCTTATTTACCTAAGATTATACTGCAAATTTTTAAATATTATTTAGATATATTTACTGTTACTAAAAATCAATTATTTAGTAAACCAGAAAATACTATTAAAAAATATTGTATCGATCAAGTTCTTTTCGATCCTCTATATTATTTAATATGCTTATACTCAATTTATGTTATATTATTTTCAAATATTATTTTAAATAAATAAATAAAAAAATATAAAAAAAATTAACGTTGTTATACCTATATAGAATCTCAATTATTTTATTTAAAAGTTAAATATTGCCGCTCTTTTTCCATAAACATCTATATAGTGATATCCACCTTGCGGATGAAAACATATATATACTTGAGTAATTAAATAGACGCATCATTGCCTATATATAGCACAAATCAGTGCTGTTAGTAGCAGCTGATCAGTGAAAAATATCAGCTGTTAACGTTCGATTTTTTAGGAGATTTATTTAAATAAAAATATTTACATAATTCAAAGGATTTTAGGAAAACTGTTGTTAAATTTGATATTTATTTTTGTTAATCTTTCGTATACATTTACATAAATAATTTTAGATTTTCGCCGGCTCAAGGTTAGTAGTGTTTACGTTTTGTATGTGTATATATAGAATAGTACTTTGCGTAACCTGACATTCTTTCCCTATTTCTAATTTATTAATGAATTATCTCAAGTTTTCAAATTGTTTTTATTGGAATACCTAGATCAAAGGATAAATATGTTAGTGTTAAGCAGTAATTTATTATCATTATCCAGAAATACTGGGTTTCAATCTGTTAGATATGCTCATCATACGTAAGTGTTTATACATACTCAATATGATATTTATAATTTTTTACTTTTTTTAGTAAATGTTGCATTATGTTTAGTTTGATTACAATGTTCTGTGTTATCTTTATTTAGGTGTAAAATATTGGTTGTGGGCGGTGGTACCGGCGGTTGTACAATGGCTGCAAAGTTATCCAAGAAATATAATAAAACTCCAAATCATGTTATAATTATTGAACCCAGTGAGGTATACAAAACATTTTTAGTTTAATTAATTATAAACTTAATGTACATTGTACGTGTGTTTTACAATTCTTTTTTAGACTCATTATTATCAACCGATATTTACATTGATAGGAGGAGGTATTAAAAAGCTTGATTCGGCTAGGAAGACAATGAAAGAAGTACTGCCTGAAAATGCGCAGTGGATCAAAGATAAAGTTGTGTCTTTTGAACCTAATGAAAATAAAGTCAAGACGAGTAACGGTGATACAGTGCAATACGAGCACCTAATTGTAGCAATTGGTTTGGAATTATATTGGAATAAGGTTGTATAAAAAAAATACTGAAAATGCATAATCAAGGATTATTTTTTCTAAATATATTTTTGTAGTTACCAGGATTATTGGAAGGTTTGAAAAATCCAAACTCTCAAGTATGTTCTATATATGGACCAGATACTGTTTCTAAAGTTTTTGATAAAATAAAAAATACAAAAGAAGGAAATGCAATATTCACATTTCCAAATACACCTGTAAAGTGTCCAGGAGCTCCTCAAAAAATTGCTTATTTATCCGAAGATTATTGGAGACGTGTAAGTGAATGATTGTAATAGTATAATTTTTTTGATATACCATTAATATTTGTTTTAATAGAAGAATAAACGGAGTAATGTAAAAGTTATCTATAATACAAGTTTACCAGTTATTTTTGGTGTTAAAAAATATGCTGATGCACTATGGGAAGTATGCAACAGACGAGACATTCAAGTAAATGTACGAACTAACTTGGTAGAAATTAATCCGGATAAAAAGGAAGCTGTATTTCAAAACCTAGATAAACCAGATAATAAGTTTACTTTACAAGTATGTAATTTTATGTAAAATGTATGTAGAATGTGATTTTTATATTTGTATGAAATTTATAGTACTCAATACTTCATGTAACTCCACCGATGGGACCCCCAGAAGTTTTAAAAGCAAATAAAGCATTAACAAATGAAGCAGGATTTCTGGATGTTAATCCAAAAACAATGCAACATAATAAGTTCAAAAATATATATGGTCTTGGTGATTGCACCAGCACACCTAATTCTAAAACGATGGCTGCAATAGGTATCCCAGGAAATTTTAACACTAATGATGTGAATATCTATTAAATAAAACTAAATTTCTTGCAGCATCGCAAAGCAAAGTCTTGTATAAAAATATATTAGCTAATTTAGCTGGGAAAGAGATGAAAATGGCTTATAATGGCTACGCCTCGTGTCCATTAGTTACTGCTCCTGGAAAATGCATTCTTGCAGAATTTGATTATAATTTAAAACCTCAAGAAACTTTCCCAGTGGACCAAGGAAAAGAAATGTATTCAATGTATTTGTTGAAAAAATACTTTTTTCCATTTTTGTATTGGAATTTGATGCTTAAGTATGTTTAGTAAAATAAGATTATTTAGATAAACACCAATAAAATAATTGATTGTTGAATAAAACAAAGTAGTTCAAATCTTATCGTAGATAAATAATTATATTTTATTTTTGCAGGGGATACTGGAATGGTCCTGAAACCTTTAAAAAAATTTTTAATCTTGTAAAGAAGAAAGATGTACAAAAACTCGAAGTTACGAAAAAGTAATTTATACACATACAAACACACACTTTTTTAAATAATGATCACAATATTAATCATGTTAGGAGCAGATAGAGATCATGTGCTTTCTATATATTGTATCTATATGTGGTGTCGGATTAATATGTATTTTAAAGAAAGATGGTACTCTGATATATACAATTTTAAAAAATAACTATGATTAAGAATTATTGTTTAATTCTTTTATACTAAAAATAATGTTTACAGATTGAATGCATTTGTCTTTTTACACATATTTTGTATAATATTGTAAGATTTTTAACTTTTGAGTACCCTCTTTCAGGTTGTTATCTATAATGTAATTGTATATAATACAAAATTTTGTACACATAGTTTGTAGAAATCAAGGATGAAAATTTGTTATTGAAATTTGTTATACTTTGAAATATATATGCCATAATAGTTGTTATTCGAAGATGCTCAGGATGGGCTGTAATGTTATATTCGCTACTAAAGAGGTTTGCAAACCTGTCAGACGAAACGTTGTACCCTAAATAAATAAATAAATTGGATTTATTTATCACTAACTCTCAACTGCATCAACAATTTACCAATTTGACAATAGAGAGTGAAAATTAGAAAGAAAAATGAACATTACCTACAACAGTTTTATAAAATTGTGTGTAAATATCAAAATAAAATATTAATATTAATATTTCACATCTAAGAACGAAGAATTTTTTCTTACGTGAAATGCAAATGTATAGTTATTCAAAATTTTCGATACAAACCAAGAATTTCCCGCGAAATGCGCACGCACCTTTAATCACCTAAACGATTAAAGTAGAAAAACACTACTCTCGCGCTGTAACTCAAAGAGCGTAAACTTAAGCTTTTTGAACAAAAGTATTATTTATATTAATGATCCAATGACGAAAGAAAATATGTCTTTTCCTGCCACAAATGCGGAAGATACTGGACAAGAAGGACCAATACGTTGTATCTTCTTCTCCGAGTTTCATCCGACTGCTGGTCCAAAAATCACTTGTCAGGTTAGTTTCGTATATTTACAACGAATGTTTCCCTTATACTACTGACGATTAATTTAGATTTTCTTGAATTAATTCGGGAATTTATGTATAACTGTCAACAATTATAAAAAAAAATGGTACATAGTTTCGTTTTGTTTTGTCATATTTGTCAATTGTAGGTTCCAGACAATTTTATATCAAAAGACATTTTTGACAATGTCAGTGGTTACATCATACCTAAAGCTCAACTTCAAAGGAGTACCATCACTGTGTTTGTATATTTTTATATTTTACGAAAGTGTCCTATTCGCGGAGCATCATAATTATATATAAATATATATCTATATACATGGATTATGGACAGATGCGAGAGTTCTCCCCTCCCTTCTAAATATGCGCCGTGAACTCATTATAATTGTGTGAATTTACGGGCTCCATAAACTTTGCACCCATAATTAGTATTTTTATACAAGCAGTACTTTTATATAAATCGATTGCTCGTAAACAAACTAAAAAATATTGATGATTAACATTTTTATGCTCGTGGCTGCTTTCTTTTTTCCACAATGTGAAAAAGTCACTTGGGTCATTTCTACTCCTATTTTAAATGTAATAAAATAATTTTAAAATAATCTAGCTTCGACCTATTAAATTGTTCGCGATCTGCTCGATAAGCTTAAGTTTGTAAATTAATTAATATAAATTAATAAAAAAATAAAATTACGAATTTTTGTTCACCGCTCCACATGCGTAAAAGTGGCATCGCGGGAAATTTAAAAATTTTATAAATTTGTGTACAGCGCTTCATAATTAATTATTTTCTTCAATATAAAAAAAATATTTTTTTAAACAATCGAATCTAGTCTATTGGATTTCTCGTTCTGTATAGTGGCAAAATGTTCGACATACATTTTTCGGACATATTTCAGAGCAGCAAAAAAGATATTTGTTTAACATGTGCAAATTTCACTATTCAATATTAATAGTTGATCACAATAAAGAAATAATTAAAATTTGTTACAATATTTTATTTTACACTTTAAATAAAAAAAAGTAACATTAAAATTTTGAAATTTCTTATAGAAAAAGTCGAAAATAAATTTATGGTCATTTTTCACTTGGACATGTCACGGTTTTGTGACCGACATTTTGCCAGACATTTTTTTTTATGTCGGTCATGCTGCAACACTATCATGAATCGTGTAAATCTATATACGTATATATACAATTCACACCAGTGATTTTTGTAATTCACTAATCACGATGCTCAGCGAATATACACACGACTCTTTTACAGTTATTTTTATTCTTTTCATTGTTGTTTATTCATATTTTTTCATCGACATCATTTTACAACTTGTAGCACCTTAAAAGATTACAAAATACTGGGTTTCCCAGTTAAAATTGACGACAAAAAGTATGAAAGAAATGCATTTTACTTTAACCTCTGCTTCGTCTGCGATGCGGAAGCCAGGACTGTTCACTACGAGCCGGTAGTAAAGAAGATGTCAGATTTTTTGGTAATTTCGTTTTTATATCCTCTATCATTCTTTGTAACGCTGGTATAGTGTAGATTTAAACATTTTATTTTTATTTCATTAAAGATGGCATTGGAAATCGAGAATTGTTTCTTGTCGGCCTCCAAGGATAAGACTAGACTGGCTGAAATGTTGAAGCAAGTGATGCACGATTTAAATATGCATAAAATGTGTACTTTGACAGGTAATTTGTCTATGTTACCTGTTTATTGAATTAATTTTTTACAAAAATTTTTTGATAATATTTTTCCAGAGGGAACAATGACATCACATTTGAAGGTTGTGAGGCTAGCTCCAGAACCAAAACCAATCTTAGATCACCTAGTTCCAATATTTCTTGAAGGTCGAGAAGCATTTAGAAGCGACCAGTGGGACCTTACAACTCAACAAGTGCTTCCGTACATAGACGGTTTTAATCACGTGTCAAGGATAGCAGCAGAAGCGGATGTTGAAAATAATCTTGTAAAAAGTTGTGTACAAAATCTTGTGTAAGGGATTCAATTGGGAGCGAGCGAATTAATTTAAATTCAATTTAATCTCAATAAAATTTATTTAGCCAATGTTGTTGTATTTTGTTACAGATATTATGGGGTAGTAACGTTAATTCCAATTTTTCAGTACAGTAATGTATACGCTACAACACCAAAATTAAAAGAACTGGCTGAAAATTCACAACTACAAGCTCGATGCATAGAGTATACGTCAAAGTCACGTATGTAAAAAGTTATTTATGTTCGCTTTTGCAAGAAACTTATATCTAATTAGTTTTATATCAATGATTAGCAAGGCAGCCAGCATTTTTGAGGGATATTTATCGAATGTATGCTTGTATGACTCATGGAAGTAGCATGCGAGATTTGTGTCAACGACTTAATCCTCAAAATCTTAGAATTAATGAAAGGAGGCTTGTGCAATTTGGACTGATTGAAGGACTTATTCGTAGAGTATACAAAGTACGTTTATATGATTAGCTCAATAATAGGTTTACTGGATGTATAGTTTAATAATTTTTAATTTTTTTTAAATCAAAACAAAAGTTAATAAAACATCCTTTCCTATAATTACTACAAATCATAATAATTAAATTGAAAGTAAACTTGCTATTTGAAAGTGCCCATTTGATAATATAACAGGACAGTTGAATATAAAAATGATTCGCAATAAAATAAGCGTAAACTTTAAAATAAATTAAAAATTTGTATGCAAAACCAAGCCATTTATGTCGAAATTAATTTTTTTTTCTTCTCTTTGCAGTATCCCATTCTTTTGCCGGGTGGTTCAAGCGACGAAGGTCGCAATAATCCTATTTACAAGTACTTCACGGGATGTTTCAGCCTTGATGAGATATGTTGTAGTACCGGTCAATCGACAGCTCAAATTGAAGAGATCGTCGAGCGAGATCCTAGCGTTGTTATGTTGTGGAAGTGACCAGTTCAAATTGACAGGTATATATTTGCGATTTCCAGGAATACATAAAAATTCACGTCTATGCAAATTTAGTTCTTTTTTATTTAATATTCTCTATCATACGTTTGATATCATTTATATACATATCCGGTACTCTCGTTTCCTTCATTTCTTGGCATTTTCGCTCCATGGCTTCCCGAAGACGTCTATTGCGCTCTTCGATTTCGGATCTTATCGCCAAACCTTCTTCGAACATTTTTTGACGGGCAACGATTCTCTCTTTTTCTTTCGCGTTTACCTAAATAACGAACACATAATTTAGTTTCAATAAATTGTAATTCAATTCTGAAAAAAAAAAATTTAACTATTTAGCAAGTATTTTCTATTTAATAAGAGATTCTATCAATTTCTATATTTTATATATTCTCTATTATAATATGATTCGGTCGGTCTGCGTTCTCCATGCTTCTGTGTGGCGCAATTTTTATTTTTCATTTTTATTTCACTTTTATATGTAAAGTGTTAAATGTTTTTTTTTCAGTGGTTACTGAAAAGTTTAGTATAAATATTAAACGTTTGAGTGTACCTGGAGAGAGGGGTTACCTGATGGTTTAAGAAAGAAAAAAAAAAGGTTTAATATAGGTACGCCCGAAATAAATTACTTTCAAATTTTTTGAACTTTAAACAATTGTAATAAATCATATACAAAAGATAATAAAAGAAAACGTCTTTTAAATTTTTTTGATTTTACAACTATTTTAAAATAAAAGAATAATTTATTAAAAGTACTACTCAAAATTTGGTGTAACTAATAAAAGATTTAAAAAGTACTACTTTAAATTTGGTTAAACTAATAAAATAGATTGATTTATATAATGTATATAAAATATTAATTTTAAAAACGATTACGAACCTGCTTCAGAATCTCACTTCTGTGTATTAGAGATTGTTTACGCTTTTCCTGTTGCTTTTTCTCTTCTTGACACAAGGCCTCCCTCTGCATCGCAAGTATCTTTTCAAACTCACGTTTCTCACGCTCAATTTCCATTGCCTGTAATTGCATTTTATTGTTTATCTGTGCTTCCCTTATACTTCGAAGCTTATTTTGAGTTTCGATTCGTTTGATTGCGTTCTCCTTTTCCTTTCGACGCCATTCACGTTCAACCTCCTCTTGCACCCTTGATGAATTGAGCTCGTCAATTTGAGCCTAAAATATTAAAAATTGTACAATTGTTATTACGTGAATTTGTTTGTTACTAACGGTCAGTTGATGATTATCGTACTTGAACCTCGCTGGCTTGAAGAGCTTGCTCAGCAAGCCTCTCTTTTTCTCGTTCTTTGCGTTGATTTTCCAAACGAATTTCCTCGGCTAATTTTGCTTCTCGCTCTGCCTTTTCTCTATGGAACTCTTGGATTCTGATGACAAACAATGTATACGTTTAACATGGAAAACTTGATAATTTGAAATTTTGGAAGACACAGGTATTACAGTGAGAAATTGTGTATGAAATTAATAGTTTATAATATAAGTTATAATCACAGAGTGACATTTTGAGAAGAATGACCATAGTTTATATTACAAATTTACGACAATTGTAATAAATATTACCAGAATTACAGTTTTTATAAAATCTAAATTTTATTTTATTTTAAATTCTTTTATAAATTATAGTCATATTAATGAAAATTTTAGTAACTTTCATCAGTTTGTCAGTCTGTGATTTATGTACTAAACACTATTGTAATTTTTAATCAAAATTTTTCTCTGTGATGCATTGCTTATAATTGTAATAAAAAAACTAAATAATTGTAATTTGGACGAAATATTAATCCAATTAAAGTTACGATTAAATTATATATAATTAAGGAGATGTGTTAGCCAAATTCCAGGGATCTATTTTTAAAAACTCAAAGATGTTCTGCATTTATCAAACTAATAATCTGGAAAAGTCGTTCATGTCATTTGAGTAATATAGAAGTTAACAAAGAGAGATTATTTTTAAATAATTAATTTTTAAATTAATTAAAAAATAGCCACTTTTTATCGGTAGTGATTAGGTGAAAAGTTAATCCTTGCGACTGCATGAAAATCTCGATCATTTAGGATAAAAAATTTTGAAAAAATTCGTACGTCCTACTCAAAGCAAGTAGAACAGTGTTACAGAGAGATTTTTAAGAAAAAGTCAACCCATTGTTAATTAAAAAATAAATAGGTATTCCAATCTTTTCAGTCTCGCTGCATTACCTATGTCGGACGCAAATTACAGGGTTCTTTCCGTTCCAACCCAAAAGTTTTGTATAAAAAAATAATTTAAAAATCTGGAAAAAATTCATCAAAAGAGTTTTAAACATTTGGGATGGCCTGACGTTTCGATTTTTAACAAAATATAATTTTTTCAATTACAATTGAGAAAACGATGTTGTGCCAGTAATTTTCAATCGAAAAAGTAGCAGCATTTCTAACCCAAAAATCATGTTGAAATTCGTTCACATATATACGGAGAAAAATGTTTAATTAATAATTATTCTACTCTTTAATAAAGGAAGGTCAAACTGTGATAATAAGAAAAAACTTAATGATAATTTACTACATATATTCTAATTTTTGCCATATACCTTCTATGAAATTTTATTTCATTCTTTCTTTCTGATTCTGATAATTTGTCCCTCTATTACTAAAGAGTATAGTAATTTTTAATTAAATGTTTTTCTCGGTGTAGCAAGGCTAATGTCCATTTTTTGAAAATCGGTCCCTATTAAGGTAAAAGTCCCTATTAATAAACACCTCGAAAGATGTGTACCCCTTTTGGAACACTCGGAAAGAAATATATTTACAAAATTATCCGCCTGTTTATATAAATTATTGAAATTACTGCATTAAAGTTAATAACATTTACTTCCAAGATTGAATCAGGTAAATACTAATAGAATAACAAAAAGTCTATAAATAAGTATTTAAAGGTTCACCAAATTTCATGTATTGATTGTCACATTAGTCAAAAAAGTTCAATTAATAGGTACATGATTATTAAACAACCGGGACATAGGTTACACGGTCGTTTAATACACATAAGGCTCTCAGATTTTTATTAATATGTTTATACGAAACATTTATATTGAATTGTAAAGGCTGATAATAATTCAGAAAGAATACGCGCTTCAAATGATACAAAAATTTTCATCATTTGTGCTTATTTTCATTCATCATTCAGAGCGAATTAAAAAAATGTCTGAAAAGAGTTCAACTTATATAAAAAAACAGTTCAGAAAATTGCTAATTTTACGCTTAAAGGCAAATATATCTTACATATATGAACAGAAAAAAATAAATGTACCTTGTGTCCATGATTCTTTGCTCCTTCTCTCTCCATCGCTTTAAAATGTTTGAGTTGCTCGTTGCATTGGATAAGCTCGTTCCTCACCCGCTCGTGTTCTGCTTCTTTTTCCTTGAGCTTTTCAATCTCAGCTTCTTGTTGGGCTATACTGTTTAAGTTGACCAGTCTACACTCCTCGCGTTTTCGTTCGTACTCCAAAAGACGCTCCTCTTCATTTCGCAGAATTTGCTCCTTGAGAACTTGAGCAAATCTCAGCTTACTCTCCACTCGTTCTCGTTCTTTTTCCTCATCGGCACGTATCGCGTTCAATCGCTCCTGCTCCATTCGTTCGTTTAGCAGTTGCTCCTCCCTCGCAAATTGTTCCTCCAACATCTTTTTCTCGGCTATCTGCAATTTGAATCACCACACCGAAAAAGTCCAAGTACAGAAAATGAGAGTTATGTATTTTGTAATTTTATTTTATATTTCACCACACTTTTCTTCAACTCGTACAAAGAAAATATAATTGTGACCTTCGCTACTATTTAAATATTTCGATAAAATATATGCCTAATTGTCTTTAGTTTAAGAGATGAATATAAATAGGGATATCTTTTAAAATCCATAATTTAAAAAAATTGAATTTATTTGTAATTTTAATCCTTCGTAAACCAACATAAAAAAATTGTTTTACCTGCGCGTCTCTTATTGCTCGACATTTAGTTTCGATTATCAACTTGTTGCACTTCTTGATCTCTTCCTCTTGTTCGAGCCTGAGTTCACGAGCACGTTCCAATAAATGCATAGTACGTTGCTTTGCCTCCTCTTCGATCTCGGTCAATCGACCCTGTTTTTCACGATTTTTTTTCAGATCCATCCGTCGTATCGTTTCTTTACGTGCCATGCATTCGCTTATTAAAACAAAATTTTTTATAAATATTTTTAATAAAAAATGAAAAAATATTTTTTTTTATTTTTATATATTTTATTTCAAATTATAGAAATATTTTATCGATTTATTATCATTCAACAGAATATGAAAGTATGTTAAAAAAAATAGTTTTAAATAAGTACTACACATAATTGTAATAAAATATGTATCTTTGTATATTATACATAGCGAATGATAAAAATAAAATTCAAAAGGAAAATATATTAAATCGATTAAAAAACAAATTATTTATGAAAGGAACAAAATTACATAAATTATCGGAATAAAATATTAACATTGCTTGTTGAATAAAATATTCATTATTACATGTTATTTAATTGCACGCCGCCTCGGAAATATAAAAGAATTAATAATTCATCAATCTAGAGAAATGATAAAACATATGAAATTTAAATAAATTTTAATAAAGAAACATCTGAGGTCTATAAATTCAGAATAATCAATGTTTAAAAAATAAAATGAGTGAAAATTTAATATATATATAATGTGTGTTATATATATATATAATTATAATCTGAAAAAAATTAGAGAAATTATTTAACTATTCAACAAATGCATTTTATTTATCGAGTAATATTTACCGTAAAAGACGTTCTTTTTCTTGTTCAGCAACTGCTAGCGCGGCTTCTTTCTCTTCTTTCGTTGGTTTTCGACTGCGCTCAATCATCTTTTGATATTCTGCGCTGGAAATTATTTTCGGACGCGCAATCGCCTCTTTGGACGGTACCAGTAATTTACGAATACCATCTTTATCTAATGCGAAGGTTACCTATAAAATTGTTATTATTTATGATTAAACTAAATTTCGATGTGTAAAGGGATGTGATACCCAAATTACGGAGACATTACTTAGAAAATCCCAAAAATTTAAAAATCTAAATGAAAACAAATTCAGATACTGTTCAAAACAAATCGATTAACGATTGTTACGAAATAATTAATTATATGTGAATAACAATTTTTGGTCAGTAATAAATTTGAAAAAATTCACAGATTATCTTCAAAGGAAACGTAACATCGTTACAGAATGGTTTTTTTCGATAAATTGAATTTCTTGTTTAATACAAATTTTGAGGTTCACATCCCGTTAATTTAAATTATTGCTCGATATACTTTTTATTACTGCGGGAACACGATAAACGATGTAAATCAGAATAAATAATCAATTGGCATATACTTAATATGTTTTATAATTAATGCAATTTGAACGTAAGTAAACGCGTAAATTTTTATCGTATCGATATATATATATATACATATATATACATATATTCCATTTGACGAATGATTAATCAACGATATAATGATAATCTGCTGTATAATGCAAAAGATTATTTATTCGCATATAATATTGCAGCTTCAGTTATATATGTAAATAATGGATTGATTGTTGATATTCTTATGTAGAAATGTAAAAAAATTATGGTGCCGCTTAATTGCATATTTTTTTCTTTTACATCAATATATTCATATATCCTTTCCTGTGGAAAAAAAACTCTTCAAATAAATTTTAATTACGGTTAAAAACTTTAAAAAAGTTTAATGACATTCACGATTATTCGATAAAAGGGGAGATTCGCACGTAATGTAAAAATAATTAATCGCTGGTATAAGGATAATTAATGTTTATTATGGAAGTTAAACGTTATTAACTAATTATAAACACGAGAGTACTAATTGTTGATGATACTAAAAGTTAATAAAACTTAATAAACAATTTATTAATGTATATTAAATGTATTGATATTTTATTAACTTTTCTGTTTTTAGTTTACCTTTATCTTTAGGTAAATTTTGATAACTGTTATAATCATTTTTAACAGTGTCTAATAACTTTTACTAAATTTTATTGTAAATCCGAAAATTGACCTTTAACCCTATAGGTTATTGCCACACTGCCGTATATTAAATAAAAAGTTAAAAATTTAAATACTTGTATCAAAAGAAATTTGAAAAAAAAAATTTCCATATTAAATATCATTTAAATTTAATTAAATTAAATAAAATCTAAATTAAATTGTAATTTTATTTAAACACTTGTATAAAAAGGAATTTAAAAAAATAGTTGCATAATAAATATCATTTTTTCATAAATGAACCCATTCACACTTCCAAAACAATTATGAAAAAAAACTTTGAAAATTAAAGAAGTCAATAGCTGCTTCACAGTACAATTTTTTTACGGTGGGGTATGAAATGCCCCAGTGTGTCAGTTATGTCATTCTAGTGAATTGTGGCATTTAGGGATTAATGAAAGTCGATAAAAGTTTCTAAAAGTTATTAAAACATTTTTTTCCCACTGATGATGATTTAAAATTATGATGAATTAAAATTGACTGACCTCTCGGCCTTCATAAGGATATCTTTTCATATGCATCGGTCGCTTGGTTGTAAATTTAATTCCACTATAGGCTCTCGATGATTTTCCATCCTCGGCCTTTGCACTCGCTCGACATACCGATTTTACCGACATTCTCTTCAGTTTAAATTAGCTCTGTTAAATCAATTAAAACGGTTGATTAATTTTTATTACAATAAACATGCATACATTATACTTAATTTGTACAGTTGAATATAAAATAAGTAGAGGTTTTTAGGTGAATAATAACTTATAGTCTGCCCCTTTGTTGTGTCACCCACATGTACTTAGTTACCACAGTAAAAGTGTTGGAAAATTTATGTTACGTAAACATTTTTCACATTTTTAAATATTATAATAAATAAAATTTTTTTAAATTAATGTACGTATAAAAAACAAACCAACATTTCTTGTTTAATAAATATTTTAATAGATGAATTTAACGAACCTTATAATTATTAGTTTACCACAATAAATGTTCATCAAGTATTAATAATAAATAATAAATAATTAATAATTAATAATATAATTACAAAATAATAAATAAATAATAATTAATAATATAATTAAAAATAATAAATAAATAATAATAAATATAAATAAAAAATAATAAATAAATAACAAACTTTTATTTAATGGAATTTACAGTAATAAATGCATGAATGATTTTGTTAATTTATTAGCATTGTTAAATTACTTCACCAAATACATATAGCTTGATAATAACTTGTCGTTGCACACATCTTAATAGTACGATAATAAACGTTGCAGATATTAAATTACAAAATTGCACTAAATATGTATACACATATATTTTTTTTTTTAAATATACTCAATCACGTGAGTATTCACTATTTAAACGAAAATAAACAACATAATGACTCGGTTGTAATATTTTGTTTTCTTATTAAATAGCACAATAAAAAAATTAATAATTTTTACCGTATCACGTTCACAACATAACGAACTTCTAACCTCCAACCGATAATTCATCAATCAAATATCTCACAATATACACGACGGATTAACGTAACCCATATAATTTATAGGATCACACAAAAAATTAAATAGATTTAAAATACACGTTTAATATATATTTTTTTTTTTAGGTAACTCGAAGAAAATTTGGACGATGAGAAAGAAAAAATGCTCCACACCACGACCGAACGATCCGATTCCAGCAACGACGAGGAGCCCGATCGTCAATTGCGGGCGGTGTGTATTTTGATTTTCCGCACCCCTGCAGTGAATGTTTGTTCGATACGAATCGGACGACGTTATGTATACCTATAACTCCGATCGATTAACTTGTACCCTCCGAGCTGTCGTTGTTATATGTATATATATATATATATATATATCTTTCCGCTTTTGTTATATATCGACTGCCTTTGTTACACTATATATATGACTGATGATGATTAGAACTGTACAGCTATGCTAATAGGGCTTGTCTTCGTATTCTTAGGAAAATAAAGTCATGCTTTTTCTTTTTTTACTTAGGCGATCACCTTTTCTCCTTTTCTCTTCTCCTATACTGTTTTATTGTAAATATTCTATTAACCACACGTTGTATATTTACAAAAAAGATATATATGTATATATTATATGTAGGCGAAATGTTTGAAAAAATATGAAATTTGGTATCGGAATATTTAAAACTCAAGACATTTAAATGTGTGACGGTCTCTGTGCATTTGTGACGCGAGTTGTGTATATCAACCGTTTTCCGACTTTACCCAACGCAGAATCTATTTAAATGATGTAACTTATTGTACAGTTCGTTAAAATGTAATTTTAGTATACATCGCAGATGTCAAATGTGATAGACTCTCTTGACTAACTGGGTGTATTGGTAGTAGTGCTGTTTCAATATTATTTTAACACGTCGCGATATAGAGACGATAATTGTAACGAAATGTTATGCATATGTATTTTTTTAGTCAAAAATGGATTTTTTCGATGCGATTAAATTTTAAATAGAAAATAAATGTATATTATTAAATAAAATCTGATTTTTTTACAACACCGACTTTATATATTTTATTTTTTCTGTAAAACCTATTTTATTGTACATAATAAAATGTATATATTGTCGATTCAAATGAAAAAAAAAAACAAAATCGAGTGGAATAATGTTAAAATAAAAATATAACGATTAGTTTGTACATCATTATTCGGTATATATTCATCTCTAATGGTTCGATAACCTATTATCTTATAATTCAATATAAAACCATAACTTCTTATGTTCTGAATAAAAACTTTGTATACCTATAGCTGTCGTAATGTGTCTGACGGAAAAAAATTACGTAATAATTTATAGACTACAAAAAATTATTTACAATTTTGGTTCGAAATATGTATATGTACTATTCTTTTTCTATCTAATATACTCGAATGGACATTTATGTGTATAGATTGTAAAAAAAAAACATTTACATTTAATCAACGTTGAATATATAAATACTTGCATTTTTGTAGATGGTCACCAATAATTGTAATAAAATTTATGTAAATGATTAATTCATGAAATACTGTGGAGTTATTAATATTTGTAATTGTCTCAAAATGTATATATAATTACAAAAAAGGGATTTTCATACAATGTTTACACACTATAACTAATTCTACAAAGCTTTTATATAATGATCGATTTTTTCAAAATTTTTTGTTTTATAGTTCAGCTACAATTTTAATATTTTTCAAAGTAATTCGATTACCACGAATAGAGAATTGATAAAACGCATTTGTAACATCACTATTTTATTAAAGAGAGATCGTACTTGTAATTATGAAATTGTACCGGTTTCAATATTTAATGAAATGTCAGGGAATGGAATATAGATAGATAAATGCGAGACCGATAAGAAGAAAAACGCCTTAATACAATACAGCTTTAACAATCGTAACGATTAGGGTCTTTGTAAGACTATGACAAGGGTATGTTGTTCCAAGTCTCGTCTCGATCGTAACTGATGTATATTTTATAATTATTTTACCTTTTAAACATCTCATAGAGAAAATCTGCGAAAAGTTATTTTTAAAAGATTATACAACGGTTTTGTTTATGTGTATGTATGTACAATTTGTATTATACTGTACGTCTAAATATTTATATCAATGAAAATAAAAATTAAATAAACACACATATATATATTAAACAATTTTTATAATAATAAAAAATTCATTTAATTTAATTTATTTTCTATATATTTTTTATAATTTTTCTATAATATTAATGTTTTGTAGCTGAAATTAATTTTGGTCTAACGAAAGTAACAAAAATCGCAATACACACAAAAACACATTAACAAAAAAAAAACAAAATTAAGAAAAATAATATTTATGTCTTTTGTTCTTACATAAAATTTTAAGACGAGACTGTACGTCGAAACGAAGAGTTCTCGAGTGTTATAGGCTATCCCTAGTAATAACTGTAACTTATTATATAATTTCTATTAAATAAATAACTAATCAAATAAATAAAAAATTAATTAATTAAATGAATAAATAAATAAATAATTAAATAAATATTTATATTAATAATCTACAGTAGGTTGTTAAATTTTTACTGGTTGTAAATACGATATATATATATATATACGCACACATGATAAAGTAAATTAACTACCTTGAAATTACATTTTCGAATTTTATCGCGATACAATATGAACCCATAGGCTTACACCTGGTATGCACATAATTAAAGGCTATATTGAAACTTTGAAATGAAGAGCGATGTGTAAGTATACACACACACAGTGTATATATATATATATAAAGTTCAGGAAAACCGTGAGGTAAGAAAGGGAAAGATATATAGGAATAATAGGAATTATTCTAAGAAGAGACCACCTAGCCGATAAAAGGCAAAAGCCATAAGGGAAAGAAAAGTTCGCAGAAATGCCGATCAAAACGCAATCGAGTGGCATTAAACCGGGTGTGTATAACGCGTGTATCCCGCGTATATGTATATATAAGACGTTATATTACGTTTGTTGCCCAGGGAGAATAAAGACGGGAGCTTTACCCTGGCCTACCTCCCTTTCTATCTAACTTGGTCTCTACGATACCTACGTGGCCGAGCGGTATTCGATGTGTGCATACATGGACACGGAGTGTGTGTGTGTGCCTGTGTCTGTGGAAACACTTGGGTTACTCGATATTTTATTAGACGTAAAGTCACTGCAACGAATATTACTATATATATGTACGTCGGAGAAGTACTCTGTAAAAATACATTGGTGATTGATTGGATAACAATCTCTGATTTAAAAACCGACAAACCGAGAAAAATTACTGTATTTTATGTTACAAATTTACGAAAGTTATAGTAAATATTACCATAATTACAGTTTTTATATAAATCTAAATTTTATTTTATTTTATTTTATTTATTTATTTTTTTTAATTTTATTTATTATATTTTATTTCTTTTATTTTATATTTTATTTATTTTAATATTTTCGTAATTTGTCAGTCTGTCATTTAGATTTAGTAGACTGCACTATATTATAGATTTTAATCTAAACTTTTTCTCTGTGTAGGTTATTTACTTTTTAATTAACGAATCAGTCAGTGAAAAATTTACTTATTATTTAGTAAAATAATTAAATCAATAATTTTCACTATTTAAATTAATGGTTACGAATTAAATACTATTTAAATAGTGAAAATTATTGATTTATTTATTATATTAAATGACACTATAATGGCTAATTATTAATTATGTAGTAAAATACTTTTAGCTATATCAAATAACTGGAATTTTCACTTATTTATTTTTAGGGTGTAGAGTACTCCATTTTTAAATTATTCCCTACACCCTCAGATTCAGACTAATTAACTTTCTATACTTAGTAGTCTACTTTATCTTACTTTGCGGTAGGACATTACTATACACACACACCCACATATACATGTATATAATTCCATGTATTTTCATTCATATTTCATACGAGATTGTTAAAAGTGCCATATACACCAACATATTTTTTGTTATGTTTCTAATCAACGTAAAATTGGATGGTAATATAATGAGGCAATTTACCTAAATAAATCTCACTTTACTATACATACATTCGACTATAAGCATATGAATATTGAACAATCTACATATCTATCGTAAATTACTTCTTTTAATTATTTTATCCATCGATTTGACATACCTGATTTTAAATAATTAATCATAATTTAGTACACCTATATGTATACCTGATCTAATAAAAAAATAATAGTCTGTAGAATAATAATAAAATTATATCGACCGTTATTATACAATTATGCATAATGTTATATATATGTATGTATAAGTTTATAAGATTGGTATATATATATTTTTAAGTATTCGATATAATAAAGTAGTTCCATCGAATTGCTAAATTATTAAATAAGTAATTTTTTACCTTTTTTCAATTTCAATATCAAACATATATATTGGATAAAACGAAGAACTTATCATCTTTATTAAAGTTTTAAAGGCAAACAATAAATATATGTATATATATATATATATATATGTTGATTTTACGTTATTACAGAAATTTGTGTATTAATATATGATATAATATTATTATAACATTAAAATAAAAAATTTTGAAAAATTGAAGGAATGCGTATAGAAAGTGAAAGTAATTTGAGTACATAACAATTAAATGATAATAACCATATAAGTAACATAATTATTTTTTTTTTTTAATTTTGACTCTACATTATTCTTTGATTTGAATTTTATCCAATTCGTAATACAATAATAATAATAATACTTATATTACATACTTTTACAACTTTACATTTATATATAAATGTTGAATGTTGTGTGTGTGTGTGTGTGTGTACTTAACACAAAATTAAATGTTTAATATTTTTAATATTCAAATCATCCTGGTTGAAAAGGTCACTTTATTTGACAGAAACGACGATCGACAATTTTCATTGTGTGCATATAAATTAAAATTTGTCTGTTTTATCGTATTAAAAATTTCAAAGCTCAAAAATTCAAAATTACTCCCACTTTCGAAATGAATAAAGTAGACAGGGTGAAAAAAAAATACTTAAATAAAAAAAAACACTACGTGTTTCTTGTAATGTACAACAAATGTATAATTTATACCTTTTTACAGTAAATTTTATTCTTTTCACTTTATACATGTAATACAATACGTCACTATTAAATCACAGTGGAATATGTACATATTTGAAACCTAAATATTTTTTTAGTAAATAATAATATTCTACACTTTTTGCTTAATTTTATGGTTTTCACTATAAAACAAGATTATAAGATAAATCGACAAGATATTATATAAATATATTTATCTATTATACCTATTATAATAATAATGTATTTAAATAAAAATATATTTATTAAAATATATTTTTATTTAAATACATTATTATTATAATAGATCAATCGTTAAAAAAATCACGTCTATATATTCAAGCACTTATCATTACGATTGACGTCTTTTACGTAAAATACTCAACTGCATCTAGAAACATATATAGATATACATAAATTGCGTTGGATTCGTCGAAATTAAATTAAAATACATAAGTAAGAGAGAGAGAGAGAGAGAGAAAAAAAATGCGGAGCTGTAAATATGATAGAATATATATATATATATATATATATATACGTAATTTTCTTATAAAAAGATGAATCATTATCTTATGGCTTTTATACCAATGAATCGGGAAAGTTAATATAACAGTACACGCAATACCACTTTGTACTTTGTTTCACACGTTTATTACCCTTGAAAAATACAAACCATATCTATATACATTGAATATTATATACATTTACACACCATGTATTATCAAAAAAATTCTTACCTGCAGTAATGAAAAGTAATATGATGCCATCTCCGGTTCTGTATACGTTGCATGGAAATAATAAAAATTATTTTAAAAACTTGGTCTTTGAGCAAGTTATTTGGTAACGAAATTATTTTATGTTTTGTATTTATTAGAAAACTGGAGCTATATACGATGCGATTTTTACACAGAAGATCATAATTATTATTATCACATTCGATTTGAATTTACAAATGATATGCTATTTTTTAATTTAAATCGGGCGAGGTATTGATTATATATGTAGAAATATAGTAATTATTGAATAATTGAATTAGTGCATGGTTCGTATGTTATGTCGAAAGAAGAAAGTTTAACAAAGCTTTGACATAACTTTATGAAAACATTGTAATATTGTAAAAAAATTGTCGGTGTGTTATTCAAGTATATAGTATATAGTATGAAATGACAAATGTTTTTTTAATTAGTTTAGAAATATACACAGAGAAGAAGTTCCAATTAAAAATGACAATAGTAAATAAATTACTATAATTTACAGTAAAAACATATGAGTATAGTTTATAATAAAATTTAAAATAAATTAAATCAAATAAAATAGAATAAAATAGAATAAAATAAAATAAAAAAAAATAAAAAAAAATAAAAATAATAAAACAAAATAAAACTATACAATAAAATAAAATAAAATAAAATAAATAAAGCAAATAGAATAAAATGAAATAAAATAAAATAAAAATAAAACGAATACATACTTTAAAAAATTAAATAAATAAAATAAAATAAAAATTAAACTTTATAATTCTATGGTGACATTTACTATAATTTTCATAAATTTTTAATATAAAATATAGTAATTTTTCTCAGTGTACGTAAATCTGTAAACTATTGTCATTATTAAAAAATATATTGTTATTTTAAATACACAAAATTTCTCTCGCAGTGATAATTGCGTAAAAAAATAATTATCAATTACATTTCGTCCTGAATTCGGTGTACTCGCAATTCTATGAAAATATAGTTACGGGTATATATCTAAGTGTTGCTACCACAAAAATTTGGAGAACAGCGAAATAAGTGAAAAAGAAGAAGAAGAAGGGTGGAAGAGAAACGCGAATATTTCCGGTATTCGGCCTCGAAAGAAATATTAACCCCTCGAGTTCTATACACAATGGAAGGGTGGTCTATAAATACGCAACCATATATATATACATCGGAGATTCTTGAATAATTGACGACGAAAACTGCCGCGAACGAGGCGTCCGCGCACGGGGATGAGGTGAACAAGTTTGCGCGACTGTTTTTTCCTATTCCGCGTCGTGTTTCTTCCTCTCTCTCTCTCTCTATCTCTTTGCGATCCCATGGCTTTGGTATTATAACACTAGGCGTGGTAGCGATAACACCTTCCTCTACATTTCACCCTTCTATAAGGATGAATTTTCCAGTCTATAGACTGATTATACGAGTGTCTATTGCGATCATTGATGTATATGAGGGATTGAGGAATGTTAGCCCTCCCCTTTGTTTCATATATATCCGATTTATGAATTGTATTGTGTATTGGAAAAGAAAAATTCTTCGTTAATATTTATATGCACGTGTAACCATTAATTACTGCATATATCAAAGATTAATATACAATCACAATGATTTGTTAATCACCGGTGTATGCGATCGAGTATATTATTATTTTATAATAACTATACACAATATAAATTTTTTTTTTTCATTTACAATTTTTATGAATGAAAACTAAATGAGTTTACTATACTTCATTATTTTTTAAACGAAAAATCATTCATTAAGAATAAAACATAATCCAAAAATTCGAAAATGGTTGTATAAGTCTAATTTTAATTATTACTGATGATGATATGTGCTAGTATAAGCATTGAAACATATTTCATTCTTACATATTTTTATTATCTATATTGCAAAAAAAGAAGAACATTTTTATTCCAGTTTATAAGTTTGTATAATAGAAATTATAGTCGATTTAAAATAACACATATTGTACCTATTTTTGCAACATAATTATAAACGATTCCTTACAAGTATATACACTTTTAATAAATAAAATTCGTATGACACAAAAAGAGCGACGTTAAAATAAAATAAAAAGAAAATAAATAAATAAAATAAACGATTCAAGACACTAAACGATACTTGCATAAGAAAAGGTTCATTTATCGCTTCGGTTCTATATGCAGAAACGATTGATTATGTCGAAGATTGATGGAAGATGTGAAGTTGTTATAAGTTCGAAAGAAAAAGGTTAAACGAAACGTAATTTATGTAAGTAATTACGCGGTATACTTAAGTATATACGACTAATCTTATTATAGTTCATTCTCGGTTTTTCGAAGAATTTACATACCGTCAAAAGTAAAAAAAAGGATAACTTTAATGAATGATGTTTTATATACATATATATTATACAAAACTAATTTGAAATATGGCCAAATAAGAAAATTATAACCACGAGTATGCGACTGTTATGATAACTATATATAGGTTATGTTGTGGTAAATAGTCGTTTGTTAACAGTTAACAATCGGCAAACTTGAGTGCGAATACGAAGAAATATAATAATTACTATAAATGTTGCTCTTCGAACGAGGCATCCGCGCACGGGGATGAGGTGAACAAGTTTGCGCGACTGTTTTTTCCTATTCCGCGTCGTGTTTTCTTCCTCTCTCTCTCTCTATCTCTTTGCGATCCCATGGCTTTGGTATTATAACACTAGGCGTGGTAGCGATAACACCTTCCTCTACATTTCACCCTTCTATAAGGATGAATTTTCCAGTCTATAGACTGATTATACGAGTGTCTATTGCGATCATTGATGTATATGAGGATTGAGGAATGTTAGCCCTCCCCTTTGTTTCATATATATCCAATTTATGAATTGTATTGTGTATTGGAAAAGAAAAATTCTTCATTAATATTTATATGCACGTGTAACCATTAATTACTGCATATATCAAAGATTAATATACAATCACAATGATTTGTTAATCACCGGTGTATGCGATCGAGTATATTATTATTTTATAATATAACTATACACAATATAATTTTTTTTTTTCATTTACAATTTTTATGAATGAAAACTAAATGAGTTTATTATACTTCATTATTTTTTAAACGAAAAATCATTCATTAAGAATAAAACATAATCCAAAAATTCGAAAATGGTTGTATAAGTCCAATTTTAATTATTACTGATGATGATATGTGCGTACAGAAAGTATAAGCATTGAAACATATTTCATTCTTACATATTTTTATTATCTATATTGCAAAAAAGAACATTTTTATTCCAGTTTATAGTTTGTATAATAGAAATTATAGTCGATTTAAAATAACACATATTGTACCTATTTTTGCAACATAATTATAAACGATTCCTTACAAGTATATACACTTTTAATAAATAAAATTCGTATGATACTATAAGAGCGACGTTAAAATAAAATAAATAAAATAAATAAAATAAACGATTCAAGACACTAAACGATACTTGCATAAGAAAAGGTTCATTTATCGCTTCGGTTCTATATGCAGAAACGATTGATTATGTCGAAGATTGATGGAAGATGTGAAGTTGTTATAAGTTCGAAAGAAAAAGGTTAAACGAAACGTAATTTATGTAAGTAATTACGCGGTATACTTAAGTTAAGTATATACGACTAATCTTATTATAGTTCATTCTCGGTTTTTCGAAGAATTTACATACCGTCGAAAGTAAAAAAAAGGATAACTTTAATGAATGTTTTATATACATATATTATAACAAAACTAATTTGAAATATGGCCAAATAAGAAAATTATAACCACGAGTATGCGACTGTTATGATAAACTATATAGGTTATGTTGTGGTAATAGTCGTTTGTTAACAGTTAACAATCGGCAAACTTGATGCGAATACGAAGAAATATAATTACTATAAATGTTGCTCTTCGAAACAATTCCAAGTTGATTAACCCTGGTGGAATCAACAAAAATTTTGTAGCCATTTACTGAGTAGCGTTCTCATATCAATCTATAAACTAACTAGGACGCTTGGTCAGGTCGTGTACAGGAATGAAACGCTTTTTCACACCTTTCTTGACCATTTCTTAGATGGACATAACCTTCATCAAATATGAAACAACTTTTCGGGTAATCCTGTAAACAAAACTTAAAGCGTGTTGTGAAATTGATCGGTTTTACCATTTGTAATAGATACAGACGATGTTTACGCTATATAAATAGTACTTTTAAAGATAATTCGACGTTTATCATTTTTGTCTCAAATTGAGCCAAATCATTTTTAGGAACTCGTTCATGGCTATTATATATATTTTGCGTTCAAATAAGTAGTTTAATTTTCATTGCTCGGTACGTATTGTTGCAATAGCGTTACATCGTATCAAGTGAAATGATAATATGATATATATTCTCGAAAAATAAGTTAGTCTTAATTAATAAATTTAAAAAAAGGCAAACACTTGTTTGTTTAGTTTAAAAGAGAGACGCTAAATAATTAGAGGATTTTTCACTAAATATTGGTTAATTATAGACTCACAAAAATGATTTCTTAATGCAAGCGGAATTCTTCTCAAATATCCGCGAAATGAAATCCACTTAACGTTAAATGATCTTCTGTTATTAACATGAATTTCCTCTTGCGTTTATTAAGTTTGGGATTATTTCGTGAAAGAAAAAGGTTAAACGAAACGTAATTTATGTAAGTAATTACGCGGTATACTTAAGTATATACGACTAATCTTATTATAGTTCATTCTCGGTTTTTCGAAGAATTTACATACCGTCGAAAGTAAAAAAAAGGATAACTTTAATGAATGATGTTTTATATACATATATTATAACAAAACTAATTTGAAATATGGCCAAATAAGAAAATTATAACCACGAGTATGCGACTGTTATGATAAACTATATATAGGTTATGTTGTGGTAAATAGTCGTTTGTTAACAGTTAACAAATCGGCAAACTTGATGCGAATACGAAGAAATATAATAATTACTATAAATGTTGCTCTTCGAAACAATTCCAAGTTGATTTAAAATGTATCCAATTATTAAAAGTGTTAGTAAACTATAATTAATTTTATTTTTAAACAACCTTTAAATGAAATAAACTTTAATATAAATAAATATATCTGTATTACTGCAAATTAACATAATTATAATTTTATCATTATTAAAAATGTTAGAACTATTACACAGAAAAATTAATTTGTTGTATTTCAAAAAATATTTCTTTTGCTATGGTGGAAAAAGACATTCATTTACAATAAATAAATATTTATTTGTTTTAAATAAACTTTATTTAAATTCAGTTGAACTTATTTAAAACTGGAAAATATTTATTTACTTTAAGTGAATATTTTTTCAAATATAATAAATTAAATTTTCCTCTGTAGATATAAAGTATAAAAACATGAAATTTCATTAAAAATAATATTTTTATTTATTTATAAATCACGTTTACGTATAAAATTTAAATACCGACTATCGATATTTGTTAAATTAAAAATTAATTAATGAAATAATAAAAAATATAATTATTTTATTTTGTTCAAGATTCTTATCACCTAGTATAACATAACCTTGTCTCCTTTAGACAATTTATCACCATTAAGAGATATTAATTTATAAAAAAACTTCAAACTAAATTGAAACCTATTGAATTAACTTCCATAATTTCAGCAATTCCTCCATTATATAAAATATATCCGCTGCATATGTAAATAAAATATTGTATATACAAACCTTTTAAGGGGATGTCGGACTCTGAAAATGGTCATTTTTAATATTTTTTATGAACAAAAGAATAAATTTTTGAAAAAATCCTGAACGCCATGCCCTATGGCATCCCGTGTAAAAAAAAAGTATGGGAAACGTCTGGGAAAAGTCTGGCTTATAAAGTCTTGGTAAAGTCTAGCTGGTGAGACTATCCCATACTTTTTGCCAGACTTAATATATTTTAAATCAACCAGACTTTCTCCCGCACATTTTGCCAGACTTAATAATTATTTTGAAAGTCTGGGATAAATAAGCCATACTTTCTCCCACACATTTTACTAGATTTTAAAATTATTTTTAAAAGTCTGGGATAATTCAACCAGACTTTCCCCAGACTTCCCCCTCGTCGAATCTTCGTAGCATTGCATCTTTTAAACATAAAATTTATATTATTTCTAATTAATAGAAACAATACATCCTCGACTTGTTTTGAGCTATCAAACTCTCAAAACCACCAGATACTTATCTATCACATATAAAAAAGTCACCAATGTGTTTTGTGTATTTCGCGATGACAAACTGATGAAATGGTTAGGGTACAAAACGATATGAAAACTAACTTCAATTTGATGATTGTGTTTTTATAATTGTAACCTAACCGTTTCATCAGTTTGTTGTCGCGAGATACACAAAACACATTGGTGACTTTTTTTATATGTGATAGATAAGTATCTGGTGGTTTTGAGAGTTCGATAGCTCAAAACAAGTCGAGGATGTATTGTTTCTATTAATTAGAAATAATATAAATTTTATGTTTAAAAGATGCAATGCTACGAAGATTCGACGAGGGGGAAGTCTGAGGAAAGTCTGGTTGAATTCTCCCAGACTTTTAAAAATTAGTATACAGTCTGGCAAAATGTGGGGGAGAAAGCCCTAGTAGAATTTTAAATATGAAAAATGGGCTTAAAACTAAGAAATGGCCAGTGAAACTGGTCAGGTTCTATCTCAAAATGAAACGCTTTTTCACACCTTTCTTGACCATTTCTTAGATGGACATAACCTTCATCAATATGAAACAACTTTCGAGTAATCCTGTAAACAAAACTTAAAGCGTGTTGTGAAATTTGATCGGTTTTACCATTTGTAATAGATACAGACGATTGTTTACGCTATATAAATATTACTTTTAAAGATAATTCGACGTTTATCATTTTTGTCTCAAATTGAGCCAAATCATTTTTAGGAGCTTGTTCATGGCTATTATACCTAGCTAAAATGGCCAATTTTTCTTAGTCTACTTAAAATTCCAAAAGCATTTTTGATGGTCAGAAAAGGTTTATAAATTGGAATGAAAACTATGAAATGGCCAGGAAAGGTTCGAAAAAGCGTTTCATTCTTGTACACGACCTGACCAAGCGTCCTAGTTAGTTTATAGATTGATATGAGAACGCTACTCAGTAAATGGCTACAAAATTTTTGTTGATTCCACCAGGGAGTATGGCTTATTTATCCCAGACTTTCAAAATAATTATTAAGTCTGGCAAAATGTGCGGGAGAAAGTCTGGTTGATTTAAAATATATTAAGTCTGGCAAAAAGTATGGGATAGTCTCACCAGCTAGACTTTGCCAAGACTTTATAAGCCAGACTTTTCCCAGACGTTTCCCATACTTTTTTTTTACACGGGATGTTATGAACAGTATATTCAAATTTTTTCAGATTCTTAGATTCGTAATTTAATTCTGATTTTTGCGTTGAAAATTCATGCTTTTTTAGATCAATAATTACCGGTCGAAAATTGTTTATTCAATTATTATTAACAAATTTGTTTTTTCTTAAAAAATCAAAACGTCATGCCCTCACTTTTGTTTAAAACTACCGATATGAATTTTTTCAGACTTTTAAATCGATATTTCCAATATAATTCTTATGTTGATAGGTGTAGATCCCCGTAATGTGGGTCCGACATCCCGTTCATTAACTGTTAACAAAAACCATTTCTCCTTCTAGGATATATATATATATATACGTATTTATTTTCAACGAAAACTAATTTGTCATACTTTTACAATGTTATATGCACAAAATTTGTATTAAATATTGAAGCGTTGTAATAATTATAAATATATAGTGTACTTTATTTTTAAAATAATTATATTCATCAACTGTAAATAAATTAATCTCTCAGTGACGCATCTACATACACTCAAAAATTATATACGACAACAAAACTTTCTTCGCGAGATCAATAGAATTACACGTACAGAGAAATGTCAGTTTATTAATGTAGAATTCTTGCGTATATTGATTAAATATAATAGTATATATACATATGTATATATGCAGCATAGTTGTACAAAGGAAATTTATGGGAAATAAATAAATGCTAAGAATATGATAAATGTTTGAATAAATTATACGATTGAACCTGGAAATGTATATTTATTCATCTATATGTATAAAGTGTATGGTATATATATATTAAATATAAATCTTAAATCGAACATTTTTCTTGGATTACCCTCTACAACTGCATATACTTATTGTTTTCATGGCTATTATATATATTTTGCGTTCAAATAAGTAGTTTAATTTTCATTGCTCGGTACGTATTGTTGCAATAGGCGTTACAATCGTATCAAGTGAAATGATAATATGATATATATTCTCGAAAAATAAGTTAGTCTTAATTAATAAATTTAAAAAAAAGGGCAAACACTTGTTTGTTTAGTTAAAAAGAGAAAAACTAAATAATTAGAGGATTTTTCATTAATTAAATGGTTAATTACACACTCACAAAAATGGTTTCTTAATGCAAGCGGAATTCTTCTCATATATCCGCGAAAATGAAATCCACTTAATGTTAAATGATTCTTCTGTTATTAACATGAATTTCCTCTTGCGTTTATTAAGTTTGGGATTATTTCGTGAAACAAAAAGCATAATCCTTTAAATTTTAGAAGAATCATTTAACATTAAGTGGATTTCATTTTGGCAGATATTTGAGAAGAATTCCGCTTGCATTAAGAAACCATTTAATGTAAGAATATAAGAATTTTAACGAATTAAATTAATTTATAAATTAATAAAGAGGTACTAAAGGAGAATAATCACTCTATTTATTTATAGTTATTTTACTAATATTTTATTTAGCACTTGCAAATAATAAAGAGGTCCGTATACTATAGTTAACGATGTCGACGTTTAGAAAAAAGATTTACGCGATTGAGTCATGTTACGTGAATGTATTCATACACCGAGAAAAAACTGTATAGCAATATGTACAAAAAAATATAGTAAAGTCCCTAATAGAAATTCAACATTTGAAGGTCATGTAAAACTCTAATTTTGACATTTATTGGACACTTATTCGGTATTTTACGACACTTGGCCATTTTTTGGCTTAACAAAACGTTACATTTATTATTTTATTGATTTCACTATACTACGGCTAAATTACTTATAAACGCATACTTAAATCAACCAACATTTTTAGTACAATGGGTCCAGTTGATTTATTGATATTCGACTGTATTTTTTACTGTAATTCGCTTAGTTAAATTTACTAGCTAGAAATATTTAATATAACACCATAATTTTTTCAAAATATTTACAATTTAAATGTTGTTACTGTTACAATATATTATTGTAGTATCACTATACAGTATTGTTAAATATACTATATTTTAAATTGTGTTTAATTGAAATTTTTTATTAATATAATTAATATAATATGCAGAACAATGGATTTACAATGTATTGATTACTAATAGTATTGCAGGATTCAATGATAAATATAGGTACTATATTTCTACAAATATTTTCCTTTATGATGTTTGTTTGGAATTTGACCCCCCTAAAAATCATGTTTTTTTAACTCCACTCACGTTGTGAAGTGTGGAAAAACACCTAACCGATCCCGAAAGCCGCACAAGAATGGTGTCACCCATCCAAGTGCGAACCGCACTCAGTGCTGCTTAACTTTCGTGATCGGCCGAGGTGTGCCTCCGCCACTCCGCCACCGTGTCGGTCTAGGAACTAAATAAATAATAAAGGAACAGGAGAGAACATCGAAAAACCGTGATATCGTAAAAATATTATTTGAGTTTCGGTCCGAGTGGATACGTGGAGTTTCTTGTTTTTGATCAAAAAGATCATAAAAAAGATGTATTTTTTGCGTAAATGAGTAACATGAGTAATAAACGTCAGTCATATGTGTGTTATTGTTACGATACAATCTTATACAAGATAACAGAACCAAGGAAATAAAAATATTTTGTAAAAATGCAAAATATCGGCTTCTCTTTTTCTTGTTATTAGATTAGCATAATTAAAGTTCAGAATAAGTAATTAAATATGTCGTAATACAAATTAATTGAAATTAATTCGGTATAACTTAATTATTATGTTATTAATACATTTTTTAACCGAAAATTAATATATACAAAATTAATTAAAATCATATATATCTGGTTTCATTGAAATCAATACACGAAAATACGTCGGGAAAATCCGAAAAATTGATAATGGTTGCAATAGATTCAGCAGGTAAGATTGTACTTCGATATGTGTTTGCTTAATGAAATACAAGATAATGCGTATATAACGTCAAGTGATTCAGAAAAATGACACATATATATCTTGTAAACGCAACTGCTATATTTCATACTATATGAGTAACACCAAAATTGATAGTTCAAACATTTGTGTATGTTTGATTAATTCTACAAATAAAAGAAAGTTGCACTTAGTTTATATTTTATAGTTTATAATCTATATTTAATTTATACATCGAGAGACAGCAAATATTTACGAGATTGATTATTAAGTCGCCACGTATTTTTCGTATATAATTTTTTTAGGATATTTATATTTATTTTTATTCTCGCAAAAAGAAATTTAGGAACTGTTGAAAAAAATGTGTGATATTTAATAAAATTTATTAATGAAGTATTAAATATATAGTACAAATGTTACGTGCTATAATATTCGTTTGTGATCCTGACGGAACTGGTTTCTAAAGAAGTACTAAGTATATACGTTTATGAATCATGTTGCACTTGTTTTTCAACTAGTTTGAATTATCTATAGAGTACTGCAAAAAATTTACTTACTATGCAAATAACTTAAAAAAATGTATTAACAATTTTGCATTAGGAATATAAATCGCGGTATTAATGAAATACGCAAATACTTGAAGAGTTTCCAGGAAATGCACGTGAACAATGTACAAGAAGTATGTCAAGCTTCGGAGACACGAATTTCCCTGACGAAACTATAGTTATGTTTATTTCCAAATAAATATTTAATTAATTTTAACTCCAAAAATCTTTTTGTTTTTTTTATATCAATATAAAAATTAATCAAGTGCGATCTTTCGATAGTTATTGGTTAATAATTTGTTTTTAACTATTAGCTTTCGAAAACTATACCAACCAACCGAATATATTTTATTTTTATTTATTTACATCAGATAATTAACAAATGTAATTATTTATTAAATAGAATTTATTCTACAGAGGTATATGCAGATTCCTGTACGTAGGTCAGGTTACTAAAGATGTACAAATTATGCAATATAATATAAATAGTAACCTAAAACTACTTAAAATTAATTAAATTCTTGTACATTTATATATAATATTTTATTGTATACATAATAATCATTAGGACAATTGTTGAATATTATTTTTTATCCAGATTTTTAGTTTATTATTACTACTGATTTTTCAAAGTAAGTTCATTCATTTAAAGTAGTTGTAAAATAAAGATAACATAATAAACGTTTCACAACATTATGATCATTTTTATTTATAGATGTGTGCATAGATATGGAGGATGAGGTGTTCTTTGTCTTGTTCAAGACTAATCATCGAAACGCAAGAAATAAAATTGTATTGTTGAAAAAAATTAGATTTGTGTAAAAAATATTACATACATGTATGTAAAAATTAAGCTATGTACATTTTATAAACTAGATATAACTTGTTTTATAACGAAGTATCAAAAATAAAATTTTAACTATCTTGTTTATTTCCTACAACCGTATCTTAAAGTCTAACTTATTATAAATTATAGTAAATCTAAAAAATATGATGTATTTGTAGTACTATTTTTTTAATTATTTCTAACATAATTTTTAGTATTATTTAATAAAAATATAATATAGTAAATTTTAATAAATAAATATTTTTAAATATAGTTAAATTACAATTATTTTTGTAAATGGTACTTGCAAGTTTTATAAATTATTTTACCATAAATTATTGCAGTATAGTTATTGCACTATATTTTATCGTAATTTTAAAACCTTTTTTTCTCTGCGTAGGAACCGTCGAGGGTGACTTATTGGAGACGAACGGATAGTTTCGATTTTTTTTGTGGATGACGAATCTTCTATAAGGAACTAAATAAATAATAAAGGAACAGGAGAGAACATCGAAAAACCGTGATATCGTAAAAATATTATTTTGAGTTTCGTCCGAGTGGATACGTGGAGTTTCTTGTTTTTGATCAAAAAGATCATAAAAAAGACGTATTTTTTGCGTATATGAGTAATAAACGTCAGTCATATGTGTGTTATTGTTACGATACAATCTTATACAAGATAAACAGAACCAAGGAAATAAAATATTTGTAAAATGCAAAATATCGGCTTCTCTTTTTCTTGTTATTAGATTAGCATAATTAAAGTTCAGAATAAGTAATTAAATATGTCGTAATACAAATTAATTGAAATTAATTCGGTATAACTGGAATTATTATGTTATTCAACATTTTTTAACTGAAAATTAAAATATATACAAAATTAATTAAAATCATATATATCTGGTTTCATTTAAATAAATACACGAAAATACGTCGGGAAAATCCGAAAAATTGATAATGGTTACAATAGATTCAGCAGGTACGATTGTACTTCGATATGTGTTTGCTTAATGAAATACAAGATAATGCGTATATAACGTCAAGTGATTCAGAAAAATGACACATATATATCTTGTAAACGCAACTGCTATATTTCATACTATATGAGTAACACCAAAATTGATAGTTCAAACATTTGTGTATGTTTGATTAATTCAACAAATAAAAGAAAGTTGCACTTAGTTTATTTTATAGTTTATAATCTATATTTAATTTATACATCGAGAGACAGCAAATATTTACGAGATTGATTATTAAGTCGCCACGTATTTTTCGTATATAATTTTTTTAGGATATTTATATTTATTTTTATTCTCGCAAAAAGAAATTTAGGAACTGTTGAAAAAAATGTGTGATCCCTAGTGGAATCAACAAAAATTTTGTAGCCATTTACTGAGTAGCGTTCTCATGTCAATCTATAACTAACTAGGACGCTTGGTCAGGTCGTGTACAAGAATGAAACGCTTTTTCGAACCTTCCTGCCCATTTCATAGTTTTCATTCCAATTTATAAACCTTTTCTGACCATCAAAAATGCTTCTGGAATTTTAAGTAGACTAAGAAAAATGGGCCATTTTAGCTAGGAATAATAGATATTAACAAGCTCCTAAAAATGATTTGGCTCAATTTGAGTGAAAAATGATAAACGTCGAAATATCTTTAAAAGTACTATTTATATAGCGTAAACAATCGTCTGTATCTATTACAAATGGTAAAACCGATCAATTTCACAACACGCTTTAAGTTTTCTTTACAGGATTACCCAAAAAGTTGTTTCATATTTGATGAAGGTTATGTCCATCTAAGAAATGGTGAGAAAGGTGTGAAAAAGCGTTTCATTTTGAGATAGAACCTGACCAGTTTCACTGGCCATTTCTTAGTTTTAAGCCCATTTTTCATATTTAAAATTCTACCAGGGATATTTCATACTATATGAGTAACACCAAAATTGATAGTTCAAACATTTGTGTATGTTTGATTAATTCAACAAATAAAAGAAAGTTGCACTTAGTTTATTTTATAGTTTATAATCTATATTTAATTTATACATCGAGAGACAGCAAATATTTACGAGATTGATTATTAAGTCGCCACGTATTTTTCGTATATAATTTTTTTAGGATATTTATATTTATTTTTATTCTCGCAAAAAGAAATTTAGGAACTGTTGAAAAAAATGTGTGATCCCTAGTGGAATCAACAAAAATTTTGTAGCCATTTACTGAGTAGCGTTCTCATGTCAATCTATAACTAACTAGGACGCTTGGTCAGGTCGTGTACAAGAATGAAACGCTTTTTCGAACCTTCCTGCCCATTTCATAGTTTTCATTCCAATTTATAAACCTTTTCTGACCATCAAAAATGCTTCTGGAATTTTAAGTAGACTAAGAAAAATGGGCCATTTTAGCTAGGAATAATAGATATTAACAAGCTCCTAAAAATGATTTGGCTCAATTTGAGTGAAAAATGATAAACGTCGAAATATCTTTAAAAGTACTATTTATATAGCGTAAACAATCGTCTGTATCTATTACAAATGGTAAAACCGATCAATTTCACAACACGCTTTAAGTTTTCTTTACAGGATTACCCAAAAAGTTGTTTCATATTTGATGAAGGTTATGTCCATCTAAGAAATGGTGAGAAAGGTGTGAAAAAGCGTTTCATTTTGAGATAGAACCTGACCAGTTTCACTGGCCATTTCTTAGTTTTAAGCCCATTTTTCATATTTAAAATTCTACCAGGGATATTTAATAAAATTTATTAATGAAGTATTAAATATATAGTACAAATGTTACGTGCTATAATATTCGTTTGTGATCCTGACGGAACTGGTTTCTAAAGAAGTACTAAGTATATACGTTTATGAATCATGTTGCACTTGTTTTTCAACTAGTTTGAATTATCTATAGAGTACTGCAAAAAATTTACTTACTATGCAAATAACTTAAAAAAATGTATTAACAATTTTGCATTAGGAATATAAATCGCGGTATTAATGAAATACGCAAATACTTGAAGAGTTTCCAGGAAATGCACGTGAACAATGTACAAGAAGTATGTCAAGCTTCGGAGACACGAATTTCCCTGACGAAACTATAGTTATGTTTATTTCCAAATAAATATTTAATTAATTTTAACTCCAAAAATCTTTTTGTTTCTGTATACAATTTTATCGAGTGCGATCTTTCGATAGTTATTGGTTAATAATTTGTTTTTAACTATTAGCTTTCGAAAACTATACCAACCAACCGAATATATTTTATTTTTATTTATTTACATCAGATAATTAACAAATGTAATTATTTATTAAATAGAATTTATTCTACAGAGGTATATACAGATTCCTGTACGTAGGTCAGGTTACTAAAGATGTACAAATTATGCAATATAATATAAATAGTAACCTAAAACTACTTAAAATTAATTAAATTCTTGTACATTTATATATAATATTTTATTGTATACATAATAATCATTAGTACAAATGTTACGTGCTATAATATTCGTTTGTGATCCTGACGGAACTGGTTTCTAAAGAAGTACTAAGTATATACGTTTATGAATCATGTTGCACTTGTTTTTCAACTAGTTTGAATTATCTATAGAGTACTGCAAAAAATTTACTTACTATGCAAATAACTTAAAAAAATGTATTAACAATTTTGCATTAGGAATATAAATCGCGGTATTAATGAAATACGCAAATACTTGAAGAGTTTCCAGGAAATGCACGTGAACAATGTACAAGAAGTATGTCAAGCTTCGGAGACACGAATTTCCCTGACGAAACTATAGTTATGTTTATTTCCAAATAAATATTTAATTAATTTTAACTCCAAAAATCTTTTTGTTTCTGTATACAATTTTATCGAGTGCGATCTTTCGATAGTTATTGGTTAATAATTTGTTTTTAACTATTAGCTTTCGAAAACTATACCAACCAACCGAATATATTTTATTTTTATTTATTTACATCAGATAATTAACAAATGTAATTATTTATTAAATAGAATTTATTCTACAGAGGTATATACAGATTCCTGTACGTAGGTCAGGTTACTAAAGATGTACAAATTATGCAATATAATATAAATAGTAACCTAAAACTACTTAAAATTAATTAAATTCTTGTACATTTATATATAATATTTTATTGTATACATAATAATCATTAGGACAATTGTTGAATATTATTTTTTATCCAGATTTTTAGTTTATTTTTAATACTGACTTTTAAATTACAGAGATCTACAACCAAAAATTCCATTAAAAATAGTGAATTAAAAGTCTGAAAAAATTCATAAGAATAGCTTAATACATAAAGGAGAGCTTGAAGGATTGGTATTTTTAAGAAAAAATGAATAATAGATTTCTCGGTAATTATTAGTCAAAGCACTTTCAACACAAACATTGTAATAAATTATCGATTTAAAAATCTGTAAAAGTTTAGGAATATTGTGTGAAACGTGCCTAAGGGCCTGAATTTCAGGGTTTTTTAAATCAATTTATTCATTCGTTTATAAAAAAAAAAGTAATGTTGACGATGGAAGTAGGAAAAAGGACTTGGGCACCAGATCAAATACAAATTTTGTATGCCGATTTGCAGGCGTGAAAAACAAACTTTACATTTACTAAAGGAACGTATACTTAAATTCTAAGAAATTCGCTTGGTTTATCACAACATGATAAATTTCTCATACATTTCAATTTAAATCATTTCGCAATAAATTAGATATATTTATTTTGTTAGTGTATTATTTTAACTACATTGACAATAAAAACAAAACTGTTCCGTCACAAATGAATAAATAATAAACAATGTTGTTTTCGCCGCAATTTTAAAGAAAATATTAAAGGTTTACATATAGAAAATAAATAGTTTTAATATACCGTTCAATCAAATTAACAATAAGGGTTTCTATTTGTTGGAACGGAAGTGTTCGAGCCTGTTACGCTGCACATGAATAGACCGTGGTACATATGTCTTTTTTTTTTTTTTGTTATTTAACGTCGCTCTATTTATGCTGCCAGGGCTAATCAGCGTCGGATATGTCTTATATGACCGGGAAAACCCAGACGCCGTGATTTCTATTTAATAACATGTGTAGTTGCCGACGGAAAATCCCAGAGTTCGATCGAGTGACCCTTGCTCCCTCTAAAAACCCTCCAAAAAGGACACTATGCAATTCCTGAACGGACGAGTAGTCAGTCTACCTTGACACCTCGTACAGCGCGAATCTCTTCTCGGCTTTGATTAGTTTGACGAGTTTAGTACCGCCGTTGTGTACGATCTTTTTTTTAACGCGTATTTCGGTGATTACGTCACGAATACAGATCTACAGCGTGATCTCTTGCTGAATCAGCCTTGCTGCATCAGCTAATAGGGTGACTGATCATCACATTATTGATTGCGCGTCTTCGGCAATCAGAAGGATTGAAGCCAGTCTTCTCCTATATTCACATTTTTAAGCTATCGGTAACACGTGGCCGGTTCACGGAGTCGAGTTAGCCTCCTCCTAACGTGAATTCATACCCAATCGATCCCTAGATCGATTCACAATTTAACTTATACACACAAATACATATATATAACTCGCACCTTCACTTAACATGTTTAATCTAATTGACAGCTTGTAATTCTAGGGGTTTTTATGCCGCGAGGCTTTTCCCCTTTCGAGCCAAATAAATTAATGTTTAACGGCACAATTGTATGTGTATTTGTATGTGTTTTCAATTATTCCTCTTCTCCTCCATTGCAGTTTCACATTCTTTAACTTTTATAATAACTATAAATAAGACAAATTTAAACTATAAAAAATATATCAAAAAAATTACGTGTTCTGTTCATGTTGAAGAGTATACGACCTAACAATAACGCTTTGGGATAGAAGTCGGCAACAAGTAAAAAATGAATATTTTTTTACTCTGACATCATATTAAGCTCAGTGAATATAGGTAGTTGATCATGCAAACAATTTTATGACTACAATATAACTACAATATATACAATATATCAGTTCCAGATATATTGACATAATAAATAATCTTAATTTTCGGAAGGGAGAGGAAAGGGGGAGAGTTCAGCGTTTTGTTGAGAAGTTTAAAAAGTTAGAAGATGTGCAAACACTGTAAAGTAAAAGAGTGTAATCATATAAGGTTTTGAGTTTGTTACTAATAAAGAATTTTATCATTTCATCATCTTTAGAAACCCGCATTACTAATAATTCAAACATGAGTTAGGAGGATTAATAATCTTAGCGTACAGACTCGATGTACGTCTCGAAGTTAAATCAAGCAGGTTTTCATCCACCCGTTTCCTTCTTTTGTTAATTCCCATACCGACCAACATCGTTTCATCAAGTGTGCTTATGCATATTTACCACAAATGCAATAAGATCTTTTTTTATTTCTTACTATACACTGAAAAAAAGAATTTGTTACTTAAAATGGAATTCTTCTTAAATATACGACACAAAAAAATATTTGATTGATATTAAGGGTAGAGTTAGGTGAGAAAAAAATTTTTTTGTTGTTTCTCATCTTTATGATCTAAAACTTTTGTATCATATTTGTAGAAAAAATATAAAATTTTCTGCAAAATTTGAACAAGACAGAATTGTTTTACTAAAGTTATGCAGTTAAATGTATCAAAATTAGTGTTCGGTGCCAAATGCCCTTGCGTCACATCAATTTTTGGATGCATTTGAAATTTTTTGTGATTATTCTCTCGAATGATTGTTTAAACTTTACCCAGGCATTTTGTAATTTGAATATTTTCTTGTTTATTAGATAAAAAATAATTTATTAAAAAGTAAAATTTATATAAACCATTGTTATTTTTGCATAAAAAAATTAATTTTTTAATAATATTCTTTTTTAATAAACAAAAACCTGTTGATATAAAAAAAAACCTGCGTAAAGTTTAAGCAATTATATTATATTGTTATCACGAAAAATATCAAATAAATTCAAAAATTGATGTGACGCAAAGAGCATTTGGCACCGAACACTAATTGTTGACACCTTTTGCTATATAATATATAAAATATAAAAATATGTCACAAAAATTTTAGATCATAAAGATGAGAAACAAAAAAATTTTCTTTTTGATTAAACTCTATTTTTAAGTCGTTATTCTAAAATTTAGAAGAATGCAGTTGATCCTCTATATTGATGTAGTTAAATCAACCTTCCTAGTTTTGGACACAAAACGATACAATTTGATTATAGAGAATTCATTTAATATGAAGCAAATTTTTTCTTGAGTCATATTTAAGAAGAATTCCGATTGAAGTAAGAAACTAATATTTTTTTCAGTGTAACAGGTTTACTAACTGTCTCTCTCGTAAAATAGTATATTAATAAGAACGCAAACTGTTTCTATGCTAAAATCATTTTCTTTTCCTTAATGAAGTGTTGAACTAAAAAAAATTGGTATTGCTATTTATCTTTTATTTAACAAAGAGGTGACTATTACAAAAAAAATCTCTCTGTAACGCTCTTCTACTTGCTTCAAATACGTATGAATTTTTTCAAAATTTTTGATCACTAAATGATTATGATTTATGATCACTCGTATAAATCAATTTTACACCTAATCATTACCGAGGCAAAGTCATTATTGATTATCAATTCACTTAAAATTAATTATTTCGTAAATATCGTTCTGTAACGATATTCTATTTCTTTTAAAACTATATATGTGAATTTTTTCTAAATTTTAGACTCTTTAATACTTAAAATTTATATGTTTTCTTTTTTTCAGGTAGATCCTGCAATTTGGCTTCCACACACTTCGTTAATTAATTTATTTTTATTTTTTTTATTTATTTATTTAGCGTCGCATCCCCCTAATTTTATTATTAAACAATTTTGTAACGTAATAAAAAAATCAGTGTTTTATAAAATTAATTGTTCATTAAAATGCCGTATACTTGACTATATATGTATAATAAGTCGATCTCACTTCTTTCTTAAGATAGCGTTTCAAAATTTAAATATTTTATACCAAAAGATATATTGATACAATAAAGAATTTAATTACATAAAATATATACACATTTTTTTATTTTTTAATTAAAGAATATTATTTTTTATTCACGCACAATACCTATTTCGTCGCAGCGTTCTAATAATTGAATATATATTTACTTTTACGTGATTTTTGACTTCCTAAGTAGGTATTTATTATTATAATTATTTTGTATCATTATACCACGCATTCATATTATTACTTGAAAACACAATAAAAAACATCTTCCTCACTCTCTCTCTCTCTCTCTTCCTCTCTGAATATTGCAAACGATGCGAAGACTGAACTGACCGGTGTTGTGCTCGTTTCGTTAATAAATAACCGAAGGGGTCGATACTTTCTCTAGTCTAGGAGCTACCTAGGTTTTCTCATAGTCTCTCAATTGAAATACGACACCATCGTATATATATATTTTTTTTACGCTTATATCAGTTTGATGAATCCTATAACTTTCATACAGTGCATTGTTCTATACGACCAGTAGATATAGATAGGGTCATTTGTGAAAGACAAAATTTCTAATACTAAAGCGAGATTGAACTTTCTTAATGCAAAAAAAGAAATTAAATAGGTTTTACACGTGAAAATATCTATTTAGTCGTTTTCTCGTATAAAATTGTGAAAAAATGACTTTGAAACCACGAATCGTTTATCAATATAATTATAAGGTATTCGAGTGAAATATCGAAGATTATGAGTTGAGATATTTAAAAAACTATATCATTTCACTTTGAATTTTGAGGTAAAATAATTAAACCCTTTTTTTTATTATTTTAACGTTACTATTATGTTATGCTCCCAATTTTGCTTGTAAAATTGGATTCGAATGGCTCAATCTTTAATTGACAATAAGTTACAAACGATTAAGCTATAATACTGATTTTTTCTACGAAATTTTACTTAATTACGTACCTTATTATAATTTCTGGGAAACACTTACGGCAGTCTTTTACGTATTTTTTTCAATAATGAAACGTATTTCCAAAGTTATGATGATACAATTCATCTCCCAAAATGCTGTGTCACAGTTAGGATATAAATCTGCATTTTCGCATTTTTATTGCGAAGCATCAAATTTTATAAAATTTAATTATATCAAATATAGAATTGTATTGTGTATATATAAAAATAAATCTTGGCTAAAGCAGCAATTTTTAACAAGTGTAATGTAATTAAGTGTTTTATTTATTAGCCAATTTAAACTATGTAACAATATATAATATAGAAATTTCACTTTTGCGCACCAATTTTTTTTAATAGATTAAAATGAATTATAAAAAAATTAAAATATTAGTATATAATCATATAATAATTGTGTATAAAAGATGACGTCAAATATTTATACTTTGTCATTCGCACCAAATAAGTGTATATACACCGGCTGTTTAATTAATTGCTCATTTTTTTCACTGCACGTTGGAAAAATATATTGTTTTACTTACTTGTCTTAAATTGTTTTTATTGAAGATTGAGTTTATAACTGATGTCTTTATGTATAGAATTAATAAAAATTATTTATTTTAATTTACAATGTTTATAAACGAGTTAAATTTATGGTTCGAAGTAGACTTGTAAATAAACATTATAAATGTAAAGATTTATTAACTTATAATTTTGTATTAAAAACTGTTGGTTAATTGGTTATTAATTTAAATACCTTTTCTTTAAGGTGGCATTAAAGCGTCTTTGGAAATTTAAATTTCGCGCCAAAAATTATAGGGATTTTATTCCGCGTTTATTGTAAAAATAATAATTTTAAATGCAAATAAAGAGTTGTACCATTTCCATCAAGGGAGTATATTTTTCTTAAAAATAATCATTTTTACGATAAACGCGGAATATTAACTGTTAGTTAAATTTTATTTCTTTACATAGTGATTTATTTTCTATAATTATGTGTAAATAATTATTTTTATTAATTGTAAATAGATTATTTACAAGAAATACTGTATAAAGTGCATAAATTATTTATATCTTTTTAATTGTAAGGTTAAATGAGATTCACAAATTAATACATTGAGATTTCGAGGTTAAATTCAATTGACAGATTGATACATTAACATTGAGTTTTTATTATTTTATCAAAAAATATAATACAAATGTATGCAATATAAATAAACGTATGTATACTTTTTTTTAATATATATAATCACTGAATCCAATGTTGAATTTTGTTATTAGCAATAATTAATTTTTCTTTCTGTCCCAATTTTTAACGTTACAAAGCACATCACTTAAGCATGCTATTAAATCCTTCTGTGTTATACGTAGCTCTGAATCACTTTTTACACTGCCACAATTAAGGTTAGGTAAATCATTTAAACACTTAGTAGCATTAGACACATTTTGCAAAACTTTTTTCATTTTTTTTCTGTCTCTGTATATTTTAGAGCGACGTTTGCTATCCATCTGTAAATAGTATATTATACAGAAACTATCTTATACGTAATTTTTTAATTTACAGATGATCAAACGCTTTCCTGTGCTTTATACTATACGCAAACAGACCACGCGTCAGCTGATCTGACGCTTCTATATATATATATATAGATATATATATATATATATATATATATAACTTATAATACAATGAACCGTAACCTATAAAGTAAATAAAGTTGTTGTTAAAAAATATGTTTTAACAATTTAATTGTTAATATTTATAGTTTAAATAATAATCTTATAATCTACATTAAATTATATAAGTAAAAACTGTAAAGATTTAATAAACTTTAATCGCAAATTTTTTTTAGTCTTTACCAGTTCGGTTGGTCAACTGTTGGTTAATATTTTGATTAACCGTTAGTTAAAAAAATTACCGAACAATTAGTTGGTCAACCATTTTCGTTGGTTTATTTTTTACCAGGGAACCAATCAAATTTTTGGCGCGAAATTCAAATTTTTATATATATAGAGACTTTAACGTCAACTTAAAATTTACATTTCACTCGCGCCTATATATATTTAAAAACAAATGATCTATACACATCAAATAAGTCTTATCAATTTTTTACGCGTAAAAAGGCAATGTAATGTATTTTAATGAAAAGACTTCTTCGTGCCGTGTATATAAATAATTAATCGAAAACTAACTAGAAAATCGATAAACTTAAGCATATATTTTTTATCAAATATCCAATATATATATATATATATATATAACCTTACACGCTATAGGTATACCATACACGAGATGGCATAATCGGATATAGAATAGGTTCGTGGTATTTCTGTAATGTATCATCGCTCTTGGTTGCGATGCCATGTACAATTGAGAAGCTTGATAGATAGTAGCAAGTTCATTACTGCGCGGAGATAAGGACGAGCGCCAAATTCGATCGATTGTCATTTTATGTCCTAAAAATTAGCGTATTATTTACTTTTTTTCTTTATTCCACGAATTGCGATTACGACCTCTCGAACCGTCAGAGTTATATACAGCTCGATAAAAGATAAGCCGATCGGACGCGAAGAAAAAAAAAATACGAGGAAATGAGCGAAAGGAGATAAAGCCATATATACAAGAGTTGCAATTAAATGCAATTACTTATGTACAGATATTTTTTTTGACGATTATTTAAAAAATTAATATTTATATATATATATACGTAACGTCGTCAAATGTCAATGTTTTTAAAATTATCAAAAAAATATTTATTTTTTCTCAAACTCATCTTAAATATTGTGAAAACCTTGTGGATAATCAAATTTCGTATCGATGAGAAGTAAATGTGAAAGTATACGTATAAAACAAAACATTACGTTGCTTCACTAGTTCGAGCGTTAATAACGTTGTAATTATTGGGTTATTTACTGCCACCAGTATTTAAAATTGATTAGTTAAAATAATAGTTAAAAAAGATGCTATTAATTCGTGCAAAAATTTACTGTCTAAAAATGAAATTGTGATAAGTCGGTCACCACCACCAAAGTAGTGAATACGCACTATTAAAATAGAAAATATTCACTAAGTGAGTTGAATTCACTATTTAGTAAAAGTGATCGTCTTATCACTATTTTTTTTAGTAATTATAATCATTAATTCGTATTTAAAAAGTAAAGTATAAAAATATCACTAAAATTTTATTTCATCTATATTATTACTTTATTTTTTATGTAAACAAGAATTATGATATATATATATATATATATATAAATTTAGATTTTATATTGTAATCGCGTTTACAGATATGATTTTCGGTAAAGTAATCCAAGATTACTCTAATTTATAGAATTATTCCGGTATACGATTATTATACGTTTCGAAGTTGATTTTAATTAATTAACAGGTCTATTAATTAAATGCTCCCGATCAATTATTCTTAATTGTACATTACTTACATTTATATATATACATGTCAACAGGTCCGATCAAAATTTGTAAAATGCAACAGATTTTAGGTACAGACTGGAAATTAATAAATCGTGTGATGATTTAAAGAATTGCAACATTTTTTTAGAAATTTAAATGGAACTTACCATGTTAATTTTGAAAATTGTTTGTGTTTTCTTTAAATTATCATAACTTTTTACAGACTTGAAGGCCACTAATGACCTACAGACCATTAAAATGGTATTGCTTCAAGATTCTTTTTAGACTTTTGGATGAAAAAAATCAATTGTCGCAAAGTAACAAGTTTTTCATGTTCAATATTGACGTATTGATTATGAGACATTGACCTTAAGATTAGAAATTCTAACCCAGAAGGATAATTGCTGGAGAATACCAGCAATCAATGTTACGTGTATAATGTTGTATAGTAAAAGTTGAGATATTTTAAGATAAATAGCTGTAAAGTGTTGAAAAAAACTTGAAAACATAAACTTCAGTAACTAAACATTTTTTTCTGTTTTTTGAAAAACATTTCCAGCCTGTACCTAAAATTTATTTATTAATATTATCCATATTTAACTTACCTCATTTATTTAGCCAGTTAACAAAATTACGAACATTATACAAAAATGAGGTAATCCTTGTAGAGATAATCGAAATTATACGTACATTAGGGCTGGTAAAAACTAAAATCTAACAACAAAAGATATTAAATTTAAAAAAAAACCTGAGAATTAAAAAACTAAACAATAAAGTTATTTTATTTATAATGTAATAATAATTCGATTATTGTATATACTAAATTATTATATCTACACATTCGCAAGAAAGTATAAATAATCCATTATACATGTAATACGAAATAATCTTGAATTCTCAATCGAGTAATTAAATAACGCAATTAATTCAATACAGGGTTAATAAACGTTGCAATGTAAATTACACCATAAATATACGATAAAAAATATACTATTTAAAGAGGTATAAACAAACACTCGGGATTACGAAATTATTTCTCAATACAATATACTTTGATAAAAAAATAATAATTTAAAAATTTGTTTTAATATCGCTCATCAGATTTGAAAAGTGGTAACATGTTTGCTTCATCTTCTAAAGTTTGCAGGAAAAAGAGATAAGAAAAATAGAGTAGAATCGATATATGTGTGTGTATATCGTACGGAGTGGCTTAGAGGATACGAGAGCAAAATGATGATTAAAGAAATATATCAACGATAAAACTTCTAATCGCTGTTTCTCTCTCTCTTTTTTTTTTTCTTTCCTGGCTCGTTAACCATTATCGTTCGTCTGATAAGTACTTTGTGCAATTGAACCGCAACCGTTTTCATTCTATAAAAATCGCGCGAATGTATCTCTCTCTCTACGAGAGTCGATAACAAAATTGACACGACTCGTTGAAAACATGTTGCGTTGGTTGTTCGCATAAGTATTAGCTATATTATTTTGTTTTTTTAGATTTCTTTCATTTTTTCAGAAATTATAGGATTTTTGAACCGAAAAAATCGATATATTTTTACTATACAAAGTTTTGGTTTAATTGCTTCAATTTCTTCTTTTCTTTTCCTTTGAGGCAAATATAGAGCTTATTTTCCTTCATCTTCCTTCCGGATTTCAGTTTGAGGATCTATCTATCAACTTGTTTCTGAGTTACAAGCTATTAAAGTGGAAGTAATTGCTTTTCACAAAATTTCCTTTAAGACAATATCAAACTCAGAAAATGGTAAATTTTTTACTTTTTTTTATAAACAAATGAATACATTTTTATTTAAATCGATCATTTTTGACGAATAATTATTCACCAAAAATTGTTTACTCAATTATTATTTAAAAAATGATTTTTTCTTAAGAAAATCGACCTTTTAGTATTTTTCTTATGTTTTCACAAAACTTTCAGTCTTTTATAAGTGAAGAAAAATAAGTAAAATTTTAAGTAAGTTAAGAAATGTAGATTTATAAATATAAGCACGTAAAAAATATTTAATCAAGTAAAAAAATTATAAAAGGGTCAAAAGTTAATTAATTTGACAGGTTATGGTGACAAGTAGTGCTGATTTCCGAAGCCTTGGTTTAAGCTATTTATACATATTTTATTATGCTTTATAAACATATATTACGTATATGAGCTATACATTTATATAATGCTCACTAAAATTAAAATTTCCATTTAATTTATTCATAAATTATACTGTTCCAAAATATGTATATCATTTTCTCATGTCCATAAGTATTGGAACAGCAAGAAAAAATGTTTCATTATTGGTACATAATTCTATACTTTGCCCGTTTCGTGGATTACTTTTAATGTTAGGTCGTATTCTCTTCAACATGAACAGAACACGTAATTTTTTTATATATTTTTTATAGATCAAGTTTGTCTTATTTATAGTTATTATGAAAAGTTAAAGAATGTGAAACGCAATGGAGGAGAAGAGGAATTAATTAAAAACACATACAATTGAGCCGTTATACATTAATTTATTTGGCTCGAAAGGGGAAAAGCCTCGCGGCATAAAAACCCCTTGAATTACAAACTGTGCATTAGATTAAATATGTTAAGTAAAGGTGCGAGTTATATGTATGTATAAGTTAAATGGTGAATTTATCTAGGGATCGATTGCGTGAGAATTTACGTTAAGAGGAGGCTAACTCGACTCCGAGAATCGGCCACGTGTTACCGATAGCTTAAAAACGTGAATAGGAGAAGACTGGCTTCAATCCTTCTGATTGGCGAGGACGCGCAATCAATAATGTGATGATCAGTAACACTATTAGCTGATGCAGCAAGAGATGACGATGGAGATCTGTATTCGCGACGTAATCACTGAAATACGCGTTAAACACGGTACGTGTAAACCGTAGCGAAAATCGGGAATACTTTAAAATATCGTACACAACGGCGGTACTAAACTCGTCAAACTAATCAAAGCCAAGAAGAGATTCGCGCTGTACGAGGTGTCAAGGTAGACTGACTACTCGTCCGTTCGAGAATTGCATTAGTGTCCTTTTTGGAGGGTTTTTAGCGGGAGGAAGGGTTTTCCCGGTCATATAAGATATGTGTCCGTTATACACGTTTTAACTGGTGTAGATACCCTTATTGTTAACTTGATTGAACGGTATATTAAAACTATTTATTTTCTATATGTAAACCTTTAATATTTTCTTTAAAATCGCGGCGAAATTAACATCGTTTATTATTTATTCATTTGCGATGGAACATTTAACATTATGATATTTTATACTTATATATATTATTAAAAATGTTTTATTGCTATTTTTTATTAACAAATAACTATTTTAATATTTTACATCATCTTTGAAGAGTCAACTATATAGATTTTTAAAAAACAGGATTCTAACCTACAAAATTATTTTAAATGTTCCAAATTACGTACAAATTCACATTATCAATTTTTTATCTCATATAAAAGTCAAAATAAGCATAAAAATAGAAATAACAAGAAAAAATATTAATTTTTTTTAAGGAAACAAAAGGTAATGGTATAGCTCTTCATTTTGCTCAAAAATAATTAAAATTCATATACTTACCAAGTCAAAAAGCGTTCCGGCGCTGGTACTTTTACCTTAATTGAATATCGATCTTTTTGAGTTGTACCGTCTCATTTTTTACAAAAAGAACACTCCGCTCAATTATAAAAGAATCACACTAAAGCAAACAGATTTTCTTTTTCTGTCATATGTAACAAGAATTCCGCTTAGATCAAATATCTATTTCTTTCAGTGTAATTGGTGTTAACCTAAAAAAAAAAACAGGAAAAAAGAATCAGTTGTCCAGTCTCTTATAATTAACTCCACTAACAGAAGGTTCCATTATTTATCGAACGAAGGGCTTTCGTAGAACTGAAAAGTTGGGAATATATAATACGTGTCACAACCTATAAAGAGACTTACCGTGACTACTACTAATACGTTCATAAAAAATTTCTGGTTTTACTTAGAAATATTACTTTATCGATTTATATATATTGATTATATTATTTATCACAAACGAAAGGAAATGGAAGAACAATTTTAATGAATTGTTAATTTAATAATTACACAGTATTGTTATTATTTTTTCTTCATAATTTCACACGTAACCTCAATACCTGAGACTTGAAGAAACAGAAAAGTACAATTCTTTTTCGTTTTTTTTTTACACTTTGCCCATGCGATTGATTGTAGTCGAAATTCTAGCTGTAATATACAAATGTATTGAGTTTCACATGCGTCTATCTTTTTTTACTCGTTATCATCTCTCGCGCGGAGAGAAAGAAGAGTGCGTGATGGTTATGTGAGGATGTGTGTGTGTGTGAGTGAAATTGTGTAGAGAAATATCGGGGACGGAAGCACGTGGTGGGTGCGCGCGTAATTTCCAATCGGATTGCCGGTAAATACACAACGTAGACCGTGCGCTCGTCTGTGCATTAAAAAAAAGAACCGTGCGACGGAGCCAACAGACTTTATGAAACTGTTTTTCTTTCCAGTATGCAAACATTACGTTCTATTACATCCGAATATCGTCTCTATTTCTAGGTGTTACGTATACGTACACCGAGAAATATTCCCTGATAATTTTTACCCTGTAAGGATAGTAAAAGCGGGACAACCTGTCTTTTCTGGAAAAAATTATCCGGGTTTCGTTAAGAAAAATACAAGAATTTAGGATTAATTTTACTATGCAGCAGGGTAATTTTTTTCAGGAAAGACAGTTTGTCCCATGTTTACTATCCTTACAGGGTAAAAGAAAAGTCATATTGAATAGTTCGCAACCTATTGAAAAAAATTAAAATATATTCGAGATATATTAACTCATATGTACCAAGAAAAAACTACATAGCAATATTCTTATAGGACTTTAACTAAAGATTCTCAATAAAATATTTCTGAACTTCTTAAATATAATACATCCTACATGGTTTTTATTATATATATTTATAAATGCATTTTATTAAATTAAAAAAAAATTAAAATAAATAATTAATCAACATTATAAAATGTGCCATAAACTGTTTACGTGATAATTACATTGAAAATTACATTTTAATTAAACGTGAAATTTGAACCTTATTTGATTCTGACATTCTAGACAGTGGAATGTAAATAATGAATAGAAGTTTAATTACGCATTTGAACAAAGGCGCTATGATTTTTTACTTAATGTATACAGTTTTATACAATATAATATTATAAAAATACTACTGAAAATTATATTTATATCGATTTAAGAAATATAACAATGTAATAAACATCAATGTACTGGCAGTAATATTATTAAGACGACGTATATGCATTATAAATGTTTGCATTTTTCTCAAAATACAAATAAACTATTTTGTTGATGAATATTTTTTTGCTACAAGTATTTTAATTTTGTATCAAATTCTACTATTTTAATAGTAACCCGCGGTCTCTAACAGTATCGTGTTTACTCATTATTTCCCAGCAATTTAATGAAGTAAAAATTAAATTTTGTCACGTTTTAAGTTATCCTTTCAGCTGTAAAAGTAGAGAGTAACTTAATATTTAGTTCTGACTTAAGAAAATGTAATCAAAAATTGTTAGAGTAAAAGTATACAATGAAATCGTGTTGTCACCTTCAATATTTTTAAATTTTATAATTATCGATTATATAAATTATATGCGAACGCTTCAATAAGCGAACTTAAGAAAAGGAAATTTGAAGCATTTTTAAGAGCACGTCGAAGCTCGGTCCAAATTACGGTGAAACTGTTATTTTTATCCAACATAACCTGATTATTGTGTATTACAGTTTCGCACTATTCTTCCTAAATACTCGATGAACTTGGATGTCTTCTTAAATACTAATGTAATTAATTTTGAATAATTTATTAAACGAGGAATTCAATTTATCGAAAAAAGCGTTCTGTAACGATGTTGTGGTTCCTTTGAAAATATTCTGTAAATGTTCTCAAATTTTTTTATTGACATATTTTATAACACTAAGAGCACAAAATCTGAAATGAAATTGGGATTTTGAGGTTAAAATGTTATAATAAGGAATGATTTCGTAAAAATCTCTGTCACGCTATTCTATATGTTTTGAATAGTATCTGTCATTTTTTCAGATTATTCAGATTTAGGTAGCACATCCCCTTGAGGGGAGTTCGGAGAGCTTCACAAATCCACCATCCGAAAAATTGAGGGCAGTAATGTCGCTGCGATCAGGTGGGCTGAGTTAATATTCGACAATAATGAAAGAAAATACAGTTTTTACCATACAAAATCAAAGCTGAGCGGAATAGATATTGCTGTATTGATTAATACATATTACTTTGCTGATCGAAAAGTCAGTATGAGTATATAGAGTCATGTGCTGAGAACACATACCGAAGTCACTTCGCACTTATCAGTATTCGTCAAAAATACTGATTGTTCGATCAGCTAAGTAATATGTAATTAATCATTATATCAATAGCTATGGCGCTCAACTTCGATTTTGTGTGGCAGAAACTCTATTTTCTTTGTTTATTAATTGCCCATAATTATTGTCGAATATGAACTCAGCCTATCTGACGGCAGCGCTACTTCTGCTCCCAAATTTTCGAGTGGTGATATATATTAAACTATACTCTACGGACTCCCCTTAAGGATGTCTTAAATGACAAGATTTAATGTGAAAAAGCCATTGAGTTACTAAATATATTAAACTAGCTATTAGAAAAAAATTTGTAAAGAAACTTTATGTAAATGTATATAACTATAGATAATCATGTAAATGTAATTGTCGCTAATACCTTACAAAGGGGATGCAATTTGAAATAACGGTTAAAAAACAAAGAAAATTGTTTTGCCACAGTGTAAGTAAAATTTGATTTCAGTCCTTGATAGTATGGAGTTAAATACTAAAAATCAATTTTAAAACTTACGAGAGTAAAATTTGAAATTTCTTTTCTATTTTTATTATAACGCTGATTATCGATACCTATTTCTACAATAACTTTGATTCAAATGAATCTACTTTGCTGAAATTTCCCAGAAAAGTTTATACTTTTACTACAAATATGTCACAAAAATTTTAGATCATAAAGATGAAAAAGAAAAGAAAATGTTATTCAACCTACACTCTATATCGTGAAATAAATAATATTGTACACTATACATATTTGATATAATTTACGATTCTATATCAATTTACATTTAATCCGGCGCATGCATAAAATAATTTTTTGACCTTTTAATATTTCAGCGAAAGCAAATTATTTTATAACATATTAAACATAAGAAAATGGCTATCATTATATCTTTTTTTCCTATACACGCGCGCGCGCGATGCAGGTGTATTATAAGAAACGGAGAAAAAGTTAGTTTGAAAGAGGAGAAACAGTTTTTTTTTGTTATTGCGAAAGTATGTTTATAATTAATCTAAAATTAAGCATAGAACGCAGCAGATTTTCTTATGTCCGACGATAATACATATACAAGGGAGAGTTGAATAACATGCTATTTACTTAATTATACGCTCGTTTGACTTGCCGGGCTATCCATACATTAAACAAATGTCACAAGTGTAAATCGCAGAATTGTATCGATCTTTCCGAGATAAGGAATACGATTTTTTTTTCTTTTCACTTTTGTAATAATATTTTCAAAAGTTTGAATAATATTTATTTTTTTTATTAAAACACACGGATTCGCTCTTGAGTTAACAATTTTATGATACATTAATATAATAACAATTTACATTGTAATGAAAAATTTTAATTAAAAAATGTATACAACGTAAATTATAAAAAAAAGTGTATCATTAGTATTATTAGATTAATTATAAGATAATATTTTACTAATTCTATATATATTTAAAAACAATCGTGGTGATAAAATAATAAATAAAAAAACATGAAAAAAATTCTACATTAATTCAAATCCGAATTAATATTAAGGGTTAATTTAATTCATTAAAAAATATATAGAATTAGTAGAATATTATCTTATAATTAATATAAAAATACTAATGATACAGTTTTTTTTTATAATTTACGTTATATAATTTTTTCAATTAAAATTTTTCATTACAAAGCAAATTGTTATTATATTGATATATTAATAAAATTGTTAACTCAAGAACGAATCCGTGTATTTTAATAAAAAATAAATAATATTTGAACTTTTGAAAATATATATATACATTGACGTATTTTGAATAAAGTTTGTAGAGAATAATATTTTTAATTTAATTTTCGATTCAATATTTTTTTTTAACTTATCGTGCTGCATTTTTCTATATTACCTACTTCACTAAATATATCTATTAAATAAATGTATTGCAATTTAAATAACAATCGTCATGATAAAAATGAAAAAACAAGAACAGTAAATTTAATTGCTATGTGCTAGTTTTTATTTTACATGTATATTTATTGTATTTAAGTAAGATACGCTATCGTATACTATCGTTCAACAATGTAATTCCATCATCGCTATATAATGCAGTTGATTGTAGTATATACGCCCACTTCGGAACGTATATTAACATACTGATGCAACTTAAAAAAAAATTATAAACTACTCTCTAGAAAATAAATTAGTATAACTGGTGGTTAATTAGTGAACAGTCACTAATTCATTAGTACATTGAGAAAAAAGTTGTAGTAAAAATGACAATAGTGTATTTGTAATGAAATTACAGACTGTCAAAATAATATGGTAAAATTTAGGAAACTCATGGTAAATATTATAATAATTGTATGAAAATTAATAGACTTTTAGTAAATGTTAAACTGTCAAAATTCAATAAATTACTATATTGCATAGTAAAATTTAGGTAGCTAATGGATTTATTGATCGCTACGAATCAAATCATTCCTAAAACTGGCAAGATTTCGATTCTCAGTCCCGGAAAGTGGTCCTATTATAAGTAACTGAAACTCGTCCTTGGATAATGTTATAAAGCTCTAAGTCTAAGAAAAATTGTAATTAATTAGGAAATATAAAAATTTAAAATGAAATGTACAAAAAATTATTAATATCTATAGTTATAAAACTGGTAAATATTATAAAAATTGTAGTGTAAAAATTAATAGATTTTCAGTAAATGTTAAACTATCAAAATTCAAAAAAGGACTATTATAAAATTTACTAAAAATCCATTAATTTTGACTACAATTATTGTAATATTCACTATTAGTTACCTACACACTATGATAATTTATTGCATTTCGACAGTCTGTTACTTCATTACTAGACAGTATTGTCAATTTTAACGGAATTTTTTTCTCAGTGTAAAAAGAAATAATTGACTAATTAATTAGTTGAATAATTTACTTTGCATTTAGAAAAATATATGAATTAATAATTTTCACAATGGATGAAATATTCATTATAAGAGTGATTCATTATTATTAATTTAATTTTTATTTTAATACAAACAGTTAGGTAATGTCAAAAATATATATGAATAGGATGAAAATGAACTACTAATTAGTTGTTAAATATAAATATAAAAATTCTTCGATGACGAACCTATATAATTATTTCTGCGATACATTTGATAAGACATATTAATAAATCACGTGTGGCACGTATAAAATCATTAAAGTGTTAATTACTTTTTTTCCATGTTAACAAATAATTATTAACGTCATTGATTCATATACCGAGCGATTTTTATTAGATCCATAATTTTTAATCTTTCGTCTTGCGAATGAAATTAAATACAAAACATAATTTGTTAACCAATGATATATTTAAAAATATATGTATTTAATTTTAAATACCTTGATATTTTAACAGATTATGGTAAAAATTGCCCTCGTTCGCCAGCAAATAAATCCTCACGAGACTACTTGGTTGGCCCTTATGCGATTATACATGTCGTGCATATATATATAACGTTTTGTTATATATTTAAGAGGGCATAAAAAGTGACCGTAAATTTTATTGCCGCAATATAAAAAAGAAGTTTGATAAGCCTTTTGCATATTTTTATTCTGTATACTTGATATAAGTATATAATATTATACGCGGATAAATTTTTTGTATAATTACATTTTAAAACTTAACGATATAAGTTAATTAATTGCCTTCTATATACCTCGATAATTTTGCATTAAAATTGTTTATATAATGTGCAGTTCGTAAAATATTCTTCGATTCATACGTAGGGATGTATACAAAGGTTTCTACAAATAATTAGATTTTGTATGTTACGATTTACATTTTGAGAAATGATAGAGACGTAATCAATTTTAGCGGTTTCGAATATATACAATATTATTTTATTTTCAGATACATTTATTATTGCGTTCATTTGTTAATGATTTTAAATTAATTAATTTATTATTATATATCTTTCTAAGGCTTCATTAAATAAACGGACTGCATTTATACTGTTACATCGTGCATTATTTATTGAAGTAGGTTGTGCATGGTTATACGTCTCAGTTAGTCATAAATTATAAAATTATTAAATATCTTTTTAAGACGGTGTAAAGCTTATTTAATAATTATATTCGGTGTTTGCATTTTAATAATTATTATAAAATAGTTACAAGAATTATATACATCTTATTAATATATGTAAAATATATTGAATGAAGTCTATGATTTGATTCATATTTTGAGGAAATGTATTTTTTCGATAACATGTGATTTATTCGTTTTCATTAATTTACAAGTATACCTTATGGTTGTAATAAACAATATTTTAACAAAATCTGTTAAATAATTTAATATATGCAAAATAAAACCGTATCCCATAAGACTCCGCGGTTAAAAGTCTCGTATAATCTCGGCTTATAAAATTTTATATTATTATCAAAAACTACAATTGATGTATATTGAATTTCAGCAAAATCGGTTTGTTAATTGTTAATTGTAAAACCGACACAATCCCCTTAACGATACATCGTGAAAAACTGATAATAAATTAAGAAAAATGGTATAATAAAAATTGCTATATATAATATTGTTTATATTAGTAATATATTCTATAAAAGTGTAGAATTTGGCGAATGATCACTAAAAAAATATTGATAAATCGGTCACCAATCACAAAACAGTTAATACTTACTAATTGCAATTAACGAGATGTCGGACTCAAAAATGGTCATTTTTAATATTTTTTTATAAACAAAAAAAAAATGAATTTTTTTTTTAAAATCCTGTCCATCAGGCCCTCAGGCATGTTTTCAACAATAAACATAAATTTTTCCAGTTTATTAAATCGATATTTTTATTATATAATATATTTATTATTTAAATAGTAAATATTCATTGTATTACTGTACTTTGATTTCGTTGACGCTTTCCATATTTTGATTGAATGTTAATTTCTATGTCGATCTGAAGGAGGCCAACGGTATAGGAAAAATGATAAAAATTTTCGATGAACGGTGAAACGTCGCTTGATGAAAGCAAAATTTTCGTAAAATTTTCATCATTTTTCCTATCATTGGCCTCCTTCAGATCGATATAGAAGTTCGTATTGAGTATTCATTATAATTCGATGACAGTGGCCGACTTATCACTATATTTCATTTTTAGAGAGTATAGGCGATATACTTGGATTATCATACTTTTTTACTATATTTTACATACCAAATATTCATCTGTCTATATACAGTAATTTTTGTCATATTATATAACAACGAATCACTACAAAGTATATATAATGTAAATATATTGCGCCTATCCAATCAACATTATAATTTTCAATTTACACCATAGTCGCCGATTCTTCGTACTTTTCACTACTGTAATTTTCATATTCTACACTTTTCTAAAATGAAATTATCACATTTTCCATTGTATAAAGTGTAATTTCGATATTTTATCAGTTGTAAACTATAGTATTTAGTATATAGTATAGTAATAAAATTATATATAATTTTAGGTTCTTACACTTTTCGTAAATTGTAAAATCACCAATTTAAACATTCTAGCGTCGATTTTTACAGTTTAGGGTTTAGAGTGTATTTAGTGATATCCTATAAAATAAAATAAATATATATATAGGCATATTCCACGTAGTGGAATTTCTATGAAAAACAATGTGCGAATTAAATAAACACGATTGAGCTGATCCGGGCGTGTAAAATTGAGTATATATATGATATATAATATGACACTTATATAAAATATAAAATTGCTCGTGCATAATATAAATAAGAGATGTGCTTTAAATACGTAACGACATACATATACTCGTATATACTTAAATAATTTAATGCCAAACGTTGATGGAAAAGTTATTGACTTGTTTATATACGGTGTATACGCGTAATTACACTATATTCATATAATATAGAAATGGCAAACTTTACCGAAACGCATTACAACTTGAGAAAATTTACGTATATATATATATGATAAATTGAAATTATAAAGTAAAGTTTTTTTTATTATTTGATATATACATATATATATAAGGTAAAGTAAAGGGTATAAAATATATATATATATATATATATATATATATATATATATATATAATAAATACATATAAAAAATATAAAAGAATAAAAAAATAATATATAAATATGAATATATAAGTGATATATAAAATCAAGAGCCTCGAATAAGGTATGTCACACCTATAAGTATATATATATATTATTCGTATACACGTTAAGTACACATCGACTTTATAACACTATATAATATACATATACAGGAATATCGTATATACCCTGAGAGCTCAAAGAGAAAAGTGGCCCATATATAATCGCGTAGAACGATGTAGAATATATAATACTTACACGCCCATACATATCCTATATACAAGCGAAAACAAAGAGGGGAAGGAGCAGTTAGCGCGCGGTGCGTAGAGAGAGAGAGAGAGAGAAAACGAGGAAAGGGAAACGTTGCGTAGTCGTGTGGTGATGCGCAAGAGAAGGGGGGTAGGTTAGATCGCGCGAACAATCTATATAGAAACTCGCGCATCTCCGAGATATTATACAGAAAACGTCGGTGTACCAGGCGGGGGTATATACGTGCGGTATACCGTCACTCACGGCTCGTCTAGTCGCGCGCGCGCGCGCACGCTGCACTCTCGACAAAGTTTATCCGCGGCAGCGACCTTTGACCACCACGTGGCGCGCGCTCCTCACTCACCGCTTCGGCGCGTTGCATCGCGCGCTCGCGCGCCAGAGCTGACGACACATTCGCGCGTCGCGCGCCGGCCTGGTTACATCGTACGCGTATATATACTTACTTACGCTCCTCCGAGACGAGCGTTGTTGGCCCGATCTCCGCTGCACGTGTACGATCTATCAAGTTCTCACTTATATATAATATACACATTCGATTATTCGCGATTGTTCGACTGCGTGGTGTTAGTGTGTGTATGTGTGTATATATATACGATATGTGCGCGGTGCGTGTGAAGTGACTGCATCGCGGTTGTAATACACAAGATCGTCTTGGCGCGGGATAAACGATTGATACACAAACACGCGCTCGACCGTCGTCATCGTAATGGTAACGCGTTTGGTTTCGGTTATGCGCGCGTGCGCGCCCTCAAATTCGTTATGCGTGCGTGTGGTGTGCCTATGTGCGTGTTACATTGTACATCGCGGGTGGTGATGTGTCACGCGAAACGGTAGAATAAAGAAAAAAAAATAAATAAAACGTTTAATTAACTTGAAGTAACGACATATACTGTTGTAAATCCCGGAACCGTGAGTTCGCGTGAAATCGAAGGATATATACCTACATACGTACACACACACATATATATATACATGGAGTACTCGTGTTAATGTAAAAGCGAGAGTCAAGATTTAGGTGTATACACACACACACACCCACACACATACATACATAGACATACATACATACGCATATATACATAGGTAAACAACCGTATAACGCATGCCTAAGAAGAAGAGGAAGCAAAACTTTAGAGGTGGTAGCCGGAAGACCGATCCGATGGTCGATAGTATGAACTTGAGTCCCGAGTCATCGGTGACCAGGCAGCTACGTAACTGCCGACGCGTATGACAGCAGGCTGAAGACCACGAGGAGCAGTACCCGGAGCTCCGACAGGCGATGGTCCAGCTGGTGGTGGTCGATAATCAATCTGGTGTGTCCGACACTCGCGGAATGTGCGCTACAGGTGAGCGATCGATCGTTTTCTCTCTTTATTCGCATCTCCTCCTGTAGAAATCGGTGAGATCTTTGTCGATCTATACGCATCGTTTACGCTCTGCACGGAAACTGTAAATTTATAGTCATTTGTGTACGCACGTGCACTGAATTAATTTAGAATTTTTTTTTCATATTTTTATTTATTGTTTCATCACTACGGTCGTTTTTTTCTATGTAGAATTGGTTTAATCCTTAGGGTTTTCATCGGGATTTTAGAAATTTTCAATGCGTATATTGTCTGTATGAAAAAGTGATGATATGTTAGGTCCCCAATTTCAACCCAAACTAAGACTAAATGTTTATGCGTGTCATACCGGTACTCTAAGGGTTTAGGTGATCTCGTAGCTAATAACAAATTTTTCTATGTTTTGCATATTTTTTCGTTATTTAAATTTATTTTTGCTTTTTAGATGATTATTCCTTTATCCGCGCATTTGTTATGAACCATATAATACGCGATGATATATGTATAAAGATAATTAGTAGGTTTCAACAATCGTAATATAAATAGAAAATACGAAAATGTCGGTAAACGCGTAATTTTGTGTGTAGATTACGACATCCTCATTAATCTATAAATATACTAATAAAATATTTTTTTACTATTTTTTATTATAATTTACGTTATAATGTTTTTATAAAATACAATTTTTCATCTATGTATATTACAATGTATACATTGTGGATCCCGTAGAATTATAGTCATATATTGTTATACCCGTGTACCGACTTTTCATTTTATGGAGTCAATTTTTGTTTAATCGGTATTTTACGAACGTACACTTACATTCTATGCAATAGATTGTTGGCGTACGTTGGCTAAATTTAGAAATTTTACGTATACGTTCATCCGAATTGAAGGAAATATTCGAAAAATAGTAGATTTCTGTATAGGTATTTCATTTTTCATAATTAGGTTTTTATTTTTATTTTTTCTAAATTTTATTTAGGAAACGCGCAATCGTTGCACATCGTAGAATGGTGTCTTAGCTCGTGCATTAGAAAAAATATGCAAATTGAAAGATAAATTTGAAATATCAGTGAATGTCGGTAAGTGTGTATATTAAATGAAGGTGCGGCAGATTGGAAAACGTGCGCGAGTATTATCATTTGTATTAATAGATTGATTGCGACATATTATAAAGTACATTTATGTATATTTATAATTGCCAGATTGAATACTAACTAGGAGAGTGTCACATGTCCGGGAAAAACGGATCTTTACCAAAAGTTAAGATATGATTTGTATTATATATTTTAAATTAAGGTAAATAACGAAAAATTTCGTAAAAAAACCATTGTTTTTGGACGCTTATAACTCAAAAATAAATAAAGATAAATGCTCAAACATAAGTTTAATAGAAAGCTGAGATCGAGAAGATTGAATTTAAAAGAAAAGAAATCTTAATTTGGTTTGAAGTTATGAAAGAAAAGCGAATTTAACGATATTTTGATGGCAATTTTGAGTTAAAAATAAAATTTGATTCTTAGGCCAAATTATCTTCTTTTTTTTCATAACCGTAGACTAAATCAATATATTTGAGCTTCTTTTTCTTTAAATTTAGTTGATCTCAGATTTCTTTAAAACTAAGGTTTGAGTATTTGTCTTTATTTGTTTTTGACTTACAAGCGATTAAAGTTAAGGGTTTTTTGGTGAGATTTTTCGATATGTACTTATAAATTCCATCGCGCTTACAATACCTAACTAAACGGAGAAAATAACCATATAAAAAAATCTCAAAACCCGTATATGAAAGATAGTCCTAAATTTTTTGTTTATTCTTACAACATTTACGCCGATAACTTAAAAAAATCGAAAAAATTGAAATATTTTATAATTTAAACGTAACTACGAAAATAATTCTAATAATACTTATACAGAATATGAATCACAGAATATGCCTTGACTCATACATTAGAAAAAATATGCAAATTGAAAGATAAATTTAAAAATCAGTTAATGTTGGTAAGTGTATATATAAAATGAAGGCATGACATCACTTTAATATTGATTTCCATATTGATGATTACTGAAAAAATGGATTGTTCTTAAATATGGCTTGAACGCAAATTCTGATCTTAGGTTATTGGACTTTTTCAGTTAAATTTTCCAGTTTCTTTTTCCAAAACTAGATTCCATAGAAAAATTTATTATAATAGAATCATTTTAGAAAGCAAGCAGATTTTAAGTTTGAGTCATTTAAGAAGAATTCCTCTAAACACAAAAATCCATTTTTTTCAGTGCATATGTATGATTGTAGCATACGATCCACTCGGTGTATTTAAATTAAGTAGTCTCGTTCGAATGAACTATAATGCTATAATTTATTTCTTCCAAGTAAAGATTTTTACAAATTTTTCACTTTTTACCCGCTTTCGCTTACAACGGTTTAATTTTATTTACACTTTTAATATACAAACGAAATGTTAATATTTCTACAATAGTATATAACAAATAAATGTTATGTTAAAAAAAATAATAAAGTGTACATCATCATGAGTAAACAATTAACTTAAAATTTCAATTATCATCGAAAAAGAAACCATATTTAATTTGTTGGAGGTATTTTTATTGAAACTTTGAAGTTTGGATATAACTTATTTATTGACTATTTCTAAAATTACTCTTGCTCCTTTTTTGACTATGCAAAGCAGGAGGGTGTACGTTCGAGTTACGTGTATGATATCGCGTGCCGGCCAGTGATTTCGAGCGATTACGTGATAAATGTATAGTTACAAATCTTTTTAATAAAATTGTTGCGAACTGATTATTCTTTTAACCGACCAGCAATTTTATAATGCATCGTACATCTTACTTAATGGTTCAGCACTTTAGTAACAATTTGTTATATTTGTTCACACATTATATTTTGTACAGCGTGCATTCGAAAAATATTATATAATTACATAATTATAATGTTAATTAATAATAGTTTCTACACGGAAAAAAAAATTCTAGTAATCATTACTATTTTTATAGGAAAATTTACTACATACCTATTAATATTTACTATAAGTCTTGTAAATTGTTGCTATAAAAAAAATAATTTTTGTCATTTGTCAAGTCTGTCTCTCTTTTATTAAAACACATTGTATTTTTTACAAGAAATTTTTTCTCCGTGTATGTGGCATACACTACGAATTACATAATAAATAAACGTAAAATCTATAGGTGTGAAATTTTAGTTTATACCTCTACAAATTTCAGGTATAGACTACGTAATATGTAAGTACTTATACTTAAGTTACGTTTTCGCATAAAGAACAAAATTATCATTTTTGTTCAATAATAAAAATTATTAAATATACTAAAGATTCATTGCAACTGTTGGATATCATCGATAATTTGCACACTCAAGTACTATATTCGGAAAGGTCTTTTGACCTGAAGTAATGTTTGTTGCATTACCTATGACGGAGGACGGAGGACTATAGGTATGTAGTTAGTCAAAACGAGCCTCTGAAAAGCGCACCTGACACTACCACTATATACATACTATTGTTGTATTTCTATACTTACAAAATATATACGTATTCTAATCTAATGGATTTAAGCATATTGTGTTTACTAATAAAATTATATTATTATTACTCACTCAATCTACATTTATTAAAATAGTCAACAACAATAAAATTACCCTGGTAAGAATTGTATCAAAGAAAAATGGGCTGTAAGCCATTTACTCGGTATGTAAAATGGCTAGTTTCTAGTAGAAGGTGAAACGCTTTTTTCACATTATCAAATTTATCGATGGCGTTTAACCGATTCACTGGTATTGTATCATATATGTACAAATTATTTTCGTCCCAATACTGGTAATGTATCATATATGTACAAATTAGATTTCTGATTTTGACAGCGGTTTGAATCCAAACTTTGTATAATAGGGTTTTTAGGTATGCTGAATCAGATTCTGAGGTCAGATTTGGAAAAATCCAAATGGCTGATTCAGAATGGCTACCCCTAAAGGTGCGTATGTGAAATAATGGATATATTGTGAAAATGTAAGGGCGTAGAAAAAAATGGTCTACCAGTATTGGGACGAAAGCTAAAAAAGCCGAACCAGTGAATCGGTTAAGTTGTGATTGATCAAATTTGATCGGTTTCCTAATTGCAGATATGATTTGGCAATTGTTTACTTTCTACGAATTACAGTTCAAAATATATATCGAGATTCACGAGTTTTTCTTAAAATCGAGCCGAATCTATCTTACAAGCCTTTTCATGGGCGAGAACTAGCCAGGCAACCTATTTCAGACCAAAATACTGAGGAACCTATCTTTCTGGCTAGGAAATAGACTAATCTTGATAAAATAATGTTGTAGAAGGCGTTTCATCGCAAGAATAAAATTGTTCACATTTTATTTTGGTTTTTTGAGCGATCTTGTAGGGAAATTCACAGGATGTTGAATAAAATTAACACCTTTTCTTTACTAAAGATTGCGACGTTTCGTCTGATTATATTTTCAGGCCTCTTCTGGCACTAATTTATTAACAAAGACAAATATTAACAATTTTTCAAAATTGAACATGAACAACAAGAAAATAATTTTTTTTATAAATACACAAAAACGCAATAAATACCAATATTGAAATTAAGTTAAGCTCAACATCGAGCCATATAAAAAAATGTTGTTCACATTTTAAGTCCATTTTTTCGAATCATCAAGCTTATTACTACTAAGAAAATGCAGATGAATCCTATCAGGATAATTTAATAATTATAACGCTTGCTGCAGTTTTCTTAAGCTTTCTTAAGTATTATACGAGTAAATATATAAAAAAAATATAATTTTTATTTGTTACAAAATGTCGGAATTGTCAGTCATCTTAATTATTCATATTTCAAACGATATACAATCGTACCAATTCGCGTAAAATGTCTTATTTCTCTCGATGATACGATCTTTTAACCATTTACTTCATCGTGACATCTATTTACATGTTTGTTTTCATTTTAGCCACGCTAATATAGTTTTGAGTGCGTGGTACATATGTAAATATATGCGACGGTGTAAGGTGAGCGTCTCGTAAGTGGTAACTATACATAAACAAAACATCTGGTCGAAGAAAATATTTATATAGTAAAATGTATCTTCTTCTTATAACTGTCTCTATTGATACACGTGATAATACATGAATGTACACATGCCGTGCATTAAAATATGCTCGTGAGTTGACACGTTTCGATTCAACGTTTTCTATATTACGTATACGTAACATACAAGCACATATCTCTATAAAATACAACTGCCTTTTTTTTTCTTTATTTATCCGGAACACTTGGTGAGTTATTTTTAAAAACGAGGCTGATGAACGATACAGAGTCGAACACACTTTTATAAACTAATATTTGATATGGAAAATTTTCTATTTTAATTATTGTTTACGCAACTTTTCCTCGAATTAAAAGTTGGTTATATGCGTTTATAATTAAATATATATATACATATACATATATACAGATCAAACGCCAAAGAAAAATTTCTTGGTTTATTTTTTTTTATACACTGAGAAAAAAGTTATAGTAAAAATTACAATGTTGTCTATTAAAGCAGGGATAGACTGACACAGTCCAAAAATTTACCATAGTGTATAATGAATTTTACTGAACTTGTAGTAAATATTACCAGAATTGTGGTAAACATTAATAGCTTTCTAGTAAATTTTATTATACACTATGGTAAATTTTTAGATTGCGTCAGTCTGTCTCCGCATTACTAGACAACATTGTAATATTTACTTCAACTTTTTTCTCAGTGTGTTTGTGCTGTTAAACGAAAATTTATACGCGAACTGATAAATGTTTTATTCTAATGTGTACGATATTGTTTTTAAATTTTACGAGAAAAAAAAAATATATATTCTATTTATAGCATTCGCATATTAGGTACAGTGTTAATATCTTGAAGATATGATAGGATTTGACCTTTATTGGCGCCTCGTGATATAACCCCGTCTGAATCTAGTAGAAATATTGTAATATTTACAATAATTTTATTTGCAATTTTGATCGTTTATGTAACTGATCGTATAAGCTAGAATGTCATACAACCTTGCATTTAGATATATCCGTAAATCATAATTTAACTACGTCAAAATCAAAGAGAATTACAATTTTGTCTGTTCTACGTATACAATTACATGTTTTCATTTATTCATCGATTAAGTAATAGTACTACAGTTCAAATGAATAGATTTTTAATACGATAATTAAATTGTATTTTTTTCTAAAATGAAATCAATTATATTTTTACTTTAGTACTAATTAATTTTTAATTTCTATCGTAGCTCACTAAGATTTTCGTTTTGAAACAAAAGAAATTACGTTTGGTACAGTGTTGTATAGTACAGTGGTGGAAACTTCAAATTCAAGGTATTTGAGCTTATTTTTTTAAATACTCGATTTAAGCTTTTTTTGAATTTATTTTTAAGAGAATATCTCTATCGGTTTCAGAGTTAGAAGCGACCAAAGTCAAAGATAATTTATGCGAAATATTTTATGCGTTTATAAGTCTGGTAAAAAAGGGCGTTAGAATCAAGTCTATAACTCCGGGTTTCTTCATTTTTTAGTCACTGAAAAAAATAGATTTTTTTTTATCTAACCGAAATTCTCGTTAAATATGCCTCAAGAAGAAAATCCGGTTGGTCCAATACAATTCCTTTATAACCAAGAGGATTCTGATTGATTTTAGAATATTGATCTATTTGAGTTTTGCTATTTCATTTTTTACAAAAAGAAATTCCTGCTGATTATAGAAAAATAACATTGGGGGAAACAGATTTTCTTTTTTGAGGCATACTTAACAAGAATTTAGATCAAAAATTAATTTTTTTTCAGTATAGTAGAAAAATTATATCCTAAAGGTTTGGCAAAGATCCGTTTTCCGGAGATGTAACACTCTCCTTCTAAGTTGATCAACTACTTATATTTATAAAAAGATATTAAAATCTTGAAATAATAATAGTAGGATAATATAATCTGAAAATTATTATTTTTGAAAAATGATATACTTAGGATTCAATATTAATTATATATGTTATAAAAAATTGGTTACTTACTTAAACACACATATATATAAGGCCTGCGATAGTTCGGTCGGTAGGGCGTCGGGCTCGTAATTAGGAGGTCCCAGGTTCGATTCCTGGCGCCGATCGATTGATACAAACACCATAGGGGAATGTATTTTCAACAAGTACTTTCATCACCAAGACATCGTATGACCTCCGTCGCTGATTAGCATCGATTTGAGAGCCTAAAAAGAGCGACCTTAAAATAAATATATATAGATCTACTTATCAATTTGACGTAGTATATTAAATATAACATGTATAATCATACAGTATAACTTATTTTTTGATGTAATAGTACAATTTTTCGATTTGCTAAAAATGTGTTAAAAATATAGTTTGACATGTCTAGAATCCAAAACACGTGTTTTTAGACAATGTCCGAACGATTGTATGTGTGTGACTACTATACAGATACCGCTCAGCCTGGATCTATAGCTTTTGTTTTATAACCAATTTACGATCATTAAAACATTCATTATTAAGAATTTTGAATGTTGCAGATGATATATTTTAGTCAGACCAAATGTACTTTGAGAATAAAAAAATCTTTGCTCTCGATTCGGGTTTTTCAAGTTATACATGTATCAAAACGAATATTTTTCGATTTGTTATAACTCTGAAACTAATCATTCGAATGTACTAAAACCATCGTAGTAAAACATAATAGTGGATATAAGCTGTACGAATTGCAATGAAGTTTATTGATAGATGTTTCACTAAAAAAAAACGAAAAAATTGAGTTTTCTATTGCAAGCGTTTTGGGGCATAAAAAGCTTTTAATCCATTTCAAATTATGAAAAAGGTAGTCTTTGTAGTGCGAGACGTAAACAGTTTAAAAAAAATGGATAATTTTTTTAGGATTAATTAAATTTCATATTACTTAAAATAATATATTATACATTTAGGAGCAATACATCAATTTTGAGAAATCTAACATTCCAGTGAATTCGCAGCGGTTTTCGTAATTCCATACTAACGTCCATTTTTCAATTTATTATAAAGAAACTAGCAATTCGTAAACAAAAAAAATACAAGCAATAATTTTGATGACGACGGATCGGCAATAACAACGTTCTTTTTATAAAGACTCTTAAAAATACTAAAATTCGAAAAAATAAACCAATGTTCTACGCAATAATTTTGATAACGACTGATCGGTAGTAACAACGTCCATACAAAGATTTACCGTAAACAAACTTGCAATTCGAAAAAATAAACAAAAAAAATTATTTCGTTGGGAGAAAAATATTATCGTTCCAGTCATAAAATTGTTATCATTGTAACACGACTGTTAAATTTAACAATTACTGTAAAATCGAAATGGACGCGCAACTCGCGTTAGAATCGCATATAAAATTATGAGGATCGATATTTTTTTCAAACGCATCCATAGTACTTTATCTTTTTTTTTTAAGGCGTTCGTCGATATTATCTGACTCGTTTCCAAAACCACAGTATTCCTATTTGGTCGGAAATTAAGTGGTTGCGGCCTGGCATTTCTACGAAAATGCAATTGACTTTTCGCAGAATAAATTTATGAAAAGACCTACTTTTTGCAAATTGTGTGCTCACCTTTGGTATCCAATAATGCTCTTACACGATGTATAGTTTTAGTCAAAAAAACTCGAACATTACTGTATTTTCACGTATGTGTTCTACATTCATTTTGCTATAGGTTAATTGTCAAAAAATTAGAAAAGCTATTTTTATATACACTTAAAAGTGTTTGTTAAATTTTAGTACTCACGGTTCGTGGTTTATTTTTTTCATTTTAGCGCAATTACATTTGTACATTATATTGCATATATTGTCTCTTATTCGCAATACATAAATTATTAATGAAATGAATTAGTTTTCTAAGCTAGCACTTTTCAAAATTGCACTGTTAAAAAAATAATGAATTCCGTTTTCAGCAGTCCAAGCTTATTGATATATATATTGAACTTATATAAATTAGTAACGTTTGTGCAGCGAATACTAAATATACTACATGCAGTTTTTACTGTGTTCATCTTTGTACGAAGTTAAAAGTTATAAATCTGATTTTATTAAATTCATTAATTTTCATTATTCGTTATGTATATATGCAAATCGACGTAAATATAGTTTTTTCAATAAAAAAAACATTGTGATGCAGTTAAATTTGTTTAGGATACACGTTATTAATGTGAGTATTTATATCTAGATTAGAGGGGACTTTATATGTACACAGATGTAAATATATTTGACACAATAAAGGTATAGCCTAATGAATTTTATCAAAATCGATCAATTTTCCTTTATAATTAATCTTAAGTGTGTTTAAATATACTATTGGAAAAATAAATGAAACTAGTGCGAATAAAAAATTAATCTAAGTTTGTAATATTTTATCAGTCAGACATGGCAAGTCTAACCAGAAAAAGAATTATTTGCATTAACGTCCTGAGACTTGACTATTAATACGGCTCCGTCATGAAGAAAGGTCATGTGCCACTTAACGTAATTTTCTTGAATTTTTGGAAAAATACTTTATTCTTTTATGATAATCTTTTTTGACTGTAGAAGAATTTTGTATGTTAATTTTCATCAACTTTAATGTACAGTAAAAATGTCTATATTGAAGAATAAAGTATATTGTGTTATAAGTCCGAAATATAGTTATTTTAACCCTAAAGTAAAATAATAATTTTCTGAAAAATGTTTCTTTACTAATTCCCTCCCTGGATGTGTATGTTTAAATTTTCGACTTTGCGATGATATAAACGAAGTTTCCTTCTATTTATGTCTGGCAACCAATATTATTTTTTATTTCATTACAAATTATAAATAATTATCTATTATTTCAAACTTTATTTATAAATAAATCATAGATTTTGGCTCTTCGTTTGAAAATCGAAGGTCTACATCAAATTGTTCTCAGAATATACAGACCCCCATAAGAACCTTCGTTAAATCATACATATTTCTATAATTATTTTCTCTATGGTTTATCTGGTAACCCTATAGAATGAGTCTGAATTTTATACCATTGATAAGCAACACCAATGAAAAAAATTTGTTTTGCATTCCGTTAATAATCAACAATATTAGAATATATTGTAATACCTGTAATAATTAGAGGATAAAAGGGGATAGAATACTGAAAAATATGTGAAAAATATCAACCCTTCATATTTGTCGGAAACCACCCTTACGGGAATGAGGGGAGGAGGGTTGGAAACGTAAGCAAATAGGAGAAACGAAATATCATAGAAAACCTTGTAATTTCAGCTTTCTGTACGTATTTCTATTTTTAATTTTTTATGGATTTACAAAAAAAAAACGACGAAGCCACTTTTAATACACCTTGTTATGTGTTTAACAAAACCAAGAATTTGTTGTGTATAGAAAAATAACGTAGTGTCTTGGTGTAGCGATTCAAAGCGAGTAATTTTTTTTCAGTGCTAATTACACAAAAACGTAATAAATATGTTTTATTAATCACACTTTAACAAAATTCAAATAAAAGCAGGGACCTAAAATATGTTAAATTATATAAGGTAACATATAAAACTCGGATTTTGAAAAATATACACGAGATAAAGAAATTAATCTCTGTACGACGTTTCCAAACAGTGGTTCGAAATAATTGACAAAGAGCTAGGAGATACGGTAACGAACGTCTAAACAAACTTTACATCCGTATGCATTCGTAGTAACATTAGGTAACGAGGAGTTTACACAGCCGCGTGCCAGTTGCATTGGTAAATCCTCGCAACAAGCGCAAACATTTTAAGCTCATCGATCCCCGAGATATAGAATTTTCATTAGCCCAGAGCAGGAAGCAAAGTTGTCTGCAGGTGAATATACGAGAGTTCCGGCTTGCTCGGTGGCTACCGACTGAATGATTACTTTGAAACTTTTTTCCTAGACTCGGCAGCGCGCCCGCGCGCGCAAGGGAGGCAACGAACTTGCGTAATGCTAGGCCGAGCCGCACTTTATTACTTATTCAGGACCGTCACCACTGCCATCGCTCCACTCGATACTATATTTAACAGCGTCCGACAAGAGAAAGACTATGGTTGGAAAAAAATATATTGTACGTGCACATCAGTTGGATGAGAATCCGAAATTTTTATGGGTTTACACTTTACATCGTTGCATTACAAAATTTTCGTTGGTATAAACACCTGTAAGCGTTGATCGAAAATTAAGGAACTTAAAGGGACAACCCTGGGTTAAAATTGAAAAAGAACTATTCAATATTAATAATTAATAATTTTTTTCACAATGTTTTTTTAATTATTTAGCTATTTTATTTGTAACATAATTATTTTAATTAATTATTTTCATTTTTTTTATTAATTACGTACTTTGATTTTTTTCCATAATGGACTTGACGCAGGATATCTGAGAATCCACTTCAATAAATAATACAGAATTTCAATAAAAGTGTAAATGTTTAATTAAAAAACTATTTAGCTGTTTCTTACACAATTTTTCAATTTATTAAAATAATATGGTAAGAATAATTTATTTATTACAATGTTAATACAGACTGTTCCGTTCAAGTGGATTAAATTCATATTTAAAAGTTACTGTTCAAATTTCAGCCTATTCGAGGAAGTGAAATATCCTGCAGTAAATTAGTATATTGTTGAAAAAAAATATTAATTAAAATAGTTACGTTGCAAGTAAGCTGACCAAAAATTTTTAAATAAAAAAAAATTTGTTTAAAAAGTTATGAAATGTTTTCAATTGTTATGAAAAAAAATTATAAATTGTTAATATTAAATAGTATTTTTTTAAATTTTCAGCCATGGCTTGTCCTCTCATTGAAGTACATTAATTATAAAAAGATCTTCTAAAAATATTACACAATATTTTATCAATTTTCATTTTCAAAAATTTCAATATTTTAAAATTTTATACGAGTATTCTATAATAATTTTATTTTAAAGTACAACGATGGAAACTTTATTTTAATTCGTCAAAGGAGTCTTCAGATGAAAATTATAGACCGCAACTGATATATGGTCTACTCGACTTTTTTAATTCATTTATACGACATTGGTTTATTTTTTGGTTAAGTATTTATTCCATTAGCGGGATGTCGGACCCAAGTTACAGGGATCTACACCATTCAACATAAGAATTATGTTGGAAATATTGAGTTAAAAATCTGAAAAAATTTATATCGGCAGTTTAGAACAAAAAAGAAAACATGGCGTTTTGATTTTTTAAGAAAAAATAATTTTTTTAATCAATTAAAAAAATATTTTATTTTGAACTCGCCGTAACTCAGAATCTAATTAACGAAACCTTTTAAAAAATTTCCAGATTATACATTATTAGTACTAGTTCCTTACTGTATCATTACAAAATGTCTAAAGTATTATCAAACACATGAAAAAAATTATAAACAAAAAATATTTTTTAATACACTACTAATTTCTTAATTGAAAAAAAGTGAGTGAGGAAGTTTTAAAAAACGACAAATTAAAACTACAGTATTATTCAAATATGTTAAAGGAGATGTGTACAAAATTTGAGGTCAAAATATGCAGTAGAATACAAGTTAGAGGTGATTTAGTGGTTTGCGATCGAATAACGACAAACGCGGACTCGGCGACGATTACGAACGCACTCTTCACGTATACCGTCGGATCTCACTCATACGGCTGTCGGGCAGGAGAAGCCCGAAAATCGGATGCCGGAGTTACGAATCTGGAAGGCGCGATCTTCCCACTGTTTCGTGTAGTTGGTGCACGGGTACGTGAAGTCGGAGCCCGAAGATTTTTTCAGTGTAATAATTGAAAAAGGCATGAATTTTCAACGCAAAAATCAGAAAGAAATTACAAAGTTAAAAATCTGAAAAATTAAATATTCTGTTTGAAACATATCTAAGGATATGGCGTTCAGGATTTATTCATAAATTTATTCTTTTGTTTATAAAAAATATTAAAAATGACAATTTTCTGAGTCTAACATCCCCTTAAGTTAAATTGAACTTGCTTTCTGGACATGGAAATTACTAATTCTTTGTGTAAGAGGAATACGCTGAGTTGCGGAATAATCATTTAATATCAAGGGCAAATTTTCATTTTAGAACATATTTGAGAAGAATTTCATTCAAGCTGAGATTCTATTTTTGTGAGTCTACTCGACTTTTTTAATTCATTTATACGACATTGGTTTATTTTTGGTTAAGTATTTATTCCATTAGCGGGATGTCGGACCCAAGTTACAGGGATCTGCACCATTAAACATAAGAATTATGTTGGAAATATTGATTTATAAATCTGAAAAAATTTATATCGGCAGTTTAGAACAAAAGAGAGAACATGGCGTTTTGATTTTTTAAGAAAAAAAAATTTTTTTAATACACTGAAAAAATGTCCGGGCACCGACTATACAATGCGCCGTGCACAAGCGCTACGTTACTTTCGCGCAGCAGAAGTACGACTTTTCGGGCAGGAACTGCCCGAAATGAAGGGACCACTACTATGCGAGTCTCGACGCACCGACTCGGCCAATTAAAAAAATATTTTATTTTGAACTCGCCGTAACTCAGAATCTAATTAACGAAACCTTTTAAAAAATTTCCAGATTATACATTATTAGTACTAGTTCCTTACTGTATCATTACAAAATGTCTAAAGTATTATCAAACACATGAAAAAAATTATAAACAAAAAATATTTTTTAATACACTACTAATTTCTTAATTGAAAAAAAGTGAGTGAGGAAGTTTTAAAAAACGACAAATTAAAACTACAGTATTATTCAAAATATGTTAAAGGAGATGTGTACAAAATTTGAGGTCAAAATATGCAGTAGAATACAAGTTAGAGGTGATTTAGTGGTTTGCGATCGAATAACGACAAACGCGGACTCGGCGACGATTACGAACGCACTCTTCACGTATACCGTCGGATCTCACTCATACGGCTGTCGGGCAGGAGAAGCCCGAAAATCGGATGCCGGAGTTACGAATCTGGAAGGCGCGATCTTCCCACTGTTTCGTGTAGTTGGTGCACGGGTACGTGAAGTCGGAGCCCGAAGATTTTTTCAGTGTAATAATTGAAAAAGGCATGAATTTTCAACGCAAAAATCAGAAAGAAATTACAAAGTTAAAAATCTGAAAAAATTAAATATTCTGTTTGAAACATATCTAAGGATATGGCGTTCAGGATTTATTCATAAATTTATTCTTTTGTTTATAAAAAAAATATTAAAAATGACAATTTTCTGAGTCTAACATCCCCTTAAGTTAAATTGAACTTGCTTTCTAGACATGGAAATTACTAATTCTTTGTGTAAGAGGAATACGCTGAGTTGCGGAATAATCATTTAATATCAAGGGCAAATTTTCATTTTAGAACATATTTGAGAAGAATTTCATTCAAGCTGAGATTCTATTTTTGTGAGTGTACTATACATTTTTGAAATTAGTATATACGTAATTAAATTTTAATCATAATATTTTGGGTATAATTAACGATTGCTTCAACGTGTCAATTTCATTATCTAAATGCACAACATTTCGGAGACATATTTGTCTTCATCTTCCAGGTGCTAAATTTTATTAATAATAATCAATACATTAAATAAATATAATTTTTTTTTAATTATTTTAACGTCGCTCTTTTATGCTCCCAAATCGCTGCTAGTCAGCGACGGAGTTCATACGATGTCTTTGTTAAGAAAGCACTTGTTGAAAATATATGGAACCTCCAGATTACGAGCCCGACGCCTTACCGACCGAGCCATCGCAGGCCTCGAATAAATATAATCGTCAACAACAAAAAAGTTTTTTACCTTATGATTAACACATAGCATTTATCAACTTGTTAAGTATTTTGGAGTGTCATTTCTTATCTATAATATTTAAGTATATTACATTATTTATTTATTAATATAGCAACAAGATTAAATAATTAATTGACAGTATACTCACAAAGTTAATCATAATACTTTTCACTCTCCTCTGCAGGCGATATAGTGGGTTATTATGTAACCATATCATTCTCTGCATCGATTTTTTCAAATGTTACGATATGTAACTTTGGCGTAAATAAATAATACTTGCAACGATTTTGGAAAAAATAGATATATATTTACCACATCTTGGTGTCTGTAATGCGCAATAAAATAAAACAAAGTAAATAATTATTCAATATTTTTTTTATACATTCTCTTTCACTTTGTTAACAAACATAATGAAACTATAATATTATCTTCTAAACTGTTTTTCAATTTTTTTTTTAGAAAAATGTATAATATTTATATAAATATTTTATACGAATATTATTTTTCTTTTGAATGTTCCCCATAACGGCAGCGTCATCTAATCGTATAATTTTTAAAATAATTTGTATCTTATTTAGGATACTTAGATCAAAGGAGAGTAAGTTTTCCTTCATGCAAAATAATATAAAGATTTATTAAAACGTTTTTCAGAAAGAAGTTTCAGAAATAGTAACTATGTTTTGAACAATCCGTTTTAGTGTATAAAACACACTTTAAATTCCACAGATTTAAAAAATTTTTTAAATAAATTTTTACATTATTTCCCAATATACATCGCTAGTATAAATTTAATAAGTGAAACAGACTAAAATTTGAATTTCAGTGAGGAAAAGTCTTCAAATTTTTTTCATTCTTTCCATTAAAAAAATATATGAACTACTTTTTGGCACGACCGATTCACGGGAGAGCCTTATATTGTCATCATCGCAAAATGTGTGATGCATCAAAATATACTAGATAATGGGTTGTAAGAGAAATTTATACCTATTAGAACTCATTGAAGGCCCTCCCTAAACTGTATGTATGGATGTAATCAGGTATCTAAGATAACTCAGTCAATTTTTGACCGATTTCCATGAGTAACTTCGTCATAATGTAATTAGATAATGGTCCTATTTTCAGATATATAGCACACAAACACTTCAAGTTATGGCATTATTTTTAATTGCTCAGTCACTGTTATGTAGCATTATATTGAAATGTATATTAATCCTACATCAAAATTTTATACGGATGAAATGTCTGTCTCGAAATAACAAGTTTTTCCTATTATACACTTTACGTTCAGAATAATAGTTTCAAGGATAAATAGAGAAAAACGGTCAAAATAATGAAAAAAGTACAAAAATACACGTTTTTTCGCAATAAAATAAGTGTATCGTTTTTACAGAAAAATTTTTAATGAACGAAATGTTCGTTTTAAAATAACAAACCTTTTTCTATTATACACTTAAGGCTCAAAACAATATTTTTGAAGGTAAACATAGAAAAACGGTTAAAACCATGAAAAAAGTAATAAAATTCGCGTTTTTTCGTACACGGAGAGAAAAACTTAGTAATGATTCCCTAACGGTTAGGTAAAGTGCAGCCAATAAAATTCGTTTGAACTCATTGCCAGGATTTTTAGGAACGAGTACCTATTTTTTCAGGTAATGAGTCCTTATCTTTTCAGTTGAAGGTACATAAGGACTGATTACTATACGTGATTAAGTATTCAATATTCATTGCTAATTAGAATTAAATAAATTTATTAATTATTATAGCAATAAATGAAAATGATAATAAGGCGCGATTTTATTTATATATAATGATTAATAATTAATTAATAATAATTAAGTAATAATGCCAGACTGGGATAGGGTGCATACGCGTATGAGTGTGTGAGAGATAGCTGATAGAGAGACAGACTGAGATGGATCGAGGAAGAGAGCACGCACGAAACAATTGAACATTCTGTGTTTTGTTTATAATACGATAGATTTATATTTTAAGCATTTTACGAAAGTAACATTCTCTATCAAACTTCTTTCACAGTTTCTGATTACCAGCGATATTGTAATTAATAGTAATACGTTATACTAAAAAATTGGAAATAAAGTTTGGTATAAAATAAATCATTATGTTTATTGTTTTTAACCTTTTCTGAATTTGTTGGCTTTCATTAACCTATAAAATTTTAGGATAGTAACTATTACATAAAATACTAGGACTGAGTACCTACATTGCCGTTTAAATAAGGATTAGTACTTATTCCTATATAGTTTTGTAGCTATTACCTATGTAACTTTATCGTCTTCAGTTTACCTAACTGAGTTAGTAATGAATACTAATTTCGTTAGTAACCGTTAATGGGTTTTTCTCTCCGTGTAATAAATCAAAATGTATTATTCGTACAGAAACTTTACAGGGGTGAAATGTTCGTCTCAAAATAACAAAACTTTTTTCTATTTTACACTTTACGCCTAGAACAATATGTTCAAAGATAAAAAAAACGGTCAAAATAACGAAAATAGTACAAAAAATCACGTTTTTTCAGAATAAAATGAAATATATCGCAGTTCGTATGAATTGCGACATGATCTGAAGGCGAAGATGATAAGCACATAATTTGAAGTCATGTTTTTATTATTATCTCTTATGATGTGTATTGTATTTTGTAATCCGAGCTTTGAGAAAATTAATAAAAGTTGTTTGATGCAGGTATTTTACCCAATATTGACTAACGTACAGTGAGTGCGCGAAGCGCGAGCTTTACACGGTCGTGTCTTATATGCAAAAAGCTTCGGTTATTGCATGCCTTGAGGCCGCACATGGCGAGCTAGTTACTTTACGTTTTTAGCATTAGGCTATAATATTTTTCCAAAATTATCCATATCATTAAAATGCACGTGCACCGTTTCAAAACCAAATATAATTAATTAAATACATTATTTGAACTAATTCGGCTAATAATTATTTATAAACGATATATTTTACAGTTTATAAAACCATTCAACCTGCACTTTTCTTACACAATTGACAAATCATTAAAAAAAACCCTTCGATATCTTGAAGCTTTTATGCATAAAAAATCCTGCATTCACTTTTGACGCTTAGGATATATATCGCATTTGCTTAAGTAAAAGGGGGGAAACGTAGGAGGGAGAGCTTTCGCCGGAAATTACAACATGTGTCGAGGCGGCAAAATAATTTGCGAGGGAAGAAGGCAGAAAAAGACCGCTTTCAACACAGTAATTTGCGAAACAAGGACTTTGATGACTCTATTTCTGCATACTTCCCCTCCTATGAGCTCTCCAAGGGCGTGTTACTATCTTTTCCGTGGTTTTAGTCCGAGTGATTATTTCTATTATCATATAATATGTGGGTACACTGAGGCCACGAATATCGAAAGAACAAGTCGAGCGGAACGACTCGAATTACGGAAAATTCGCAATAAAGATTTTCATTGGCACTATTTGGTAATATTTACAATTTACACTTTTTATATTACTTAACGACAACTTTTAATATTTTCACAGGAGCTGGAAAATAAGACATATCCAGGTTTTATGAAACTGTTCAAATTATTTTAGACTTTTTTTGTAAGTGTAACGGCAAAAGTTCTACAATACACTGAGAAACAGATGCAGTAAAAATAGTAATGAAATTAATAAATTGTTTAAATTATTATACACATTGTACATAAAATTTTAAATAAACGTATAGAGAAAGTATCAACAAAAAAAGATAAAATAAAATAAAAAACAAGAAGTATCAACAAACTGTATCTTAAGCCGCGCGATTTTCTCTTGAAAATATAAAGATATTGTTTAATTTCAATTAAATTATTAATTATTTAAAAATTTTAATTATTTCGTTTTTAACTTATAAGTTTTAAATACCACATCATCGTAAGACACATTTCTGCAACTACAGATTTTTATACTTAAAAAACGTTAAATGCGTAGTTGTTCGATTTTAGAAAATAAAAATAATTTAAAGAAAATATAAATTTATAATAATTCGCAACAGGTAAACTATGATGTACCCATTATAATATTACGATGTACACGCACTTAATTACACATCTTCGAATTAGAAACGCAATTTCGTAACGATATATAGAACTTTTGAAATTGAGACCGTAAGCTCGGGCTACGTAATTAAATTGCTGGTTCACATCGTAAAATGTCAGTGGCAATTTAACGGTCCAATAAGATGATAAGCCAATTCATTGTAAATGAAAAATAACACGTCGTCGGAGTTAATGAATTTATTGGGTTCAGGAATTTATTTGGATAATCGCGCGGAAATATCGTGTACAAGGTCTAATTTTTTAATAACAAATCGATGAATCTTTGTGCGATGTCCGCCACGGTCTGATTAAACGTTGATCTCGTTACGATCCAGCTAAATGCTGATCGAGTCGGTAATTGCAATAAATATGTCTTTAATAGAAATTTCGATTACCACCGTGTTTTCGTCAAATTTTAACGGCATTTTACTTCTACACGTACGTAGAGATATTTCGTCGTAAAATTGAACGTGATACAAAAATTACCATTAAAAAAGAAAAAGCAATCGCAAAACTTTTTTATGCGCTATAGATATATAGGTTTAGTATCGTAATGTTTTTATGCGGTATAACGGACATTATTACAAGTTTTTAGGGGGAAAAAAATTTTACAGTTGTATTCCAATAAAAATTTCGTCATCAAATTTTTACTTGGCAGCACTCGTTTTACCTATATATAACTATTAAATAACTCGCGTGGTAATTAAACTTACGAAAAATATAAATGTCAATCACTCGTACAATGGGTCCGTAACTCTGAAGTTCCGGTTATGACTCTCCATGATGCAATACCAGCCAATCGACGCAAACATCGGTTTTAATGTTTTTTAGCAAGGAATACGTCGTACATGCATTTGTTATCGATTGTTATCGCTGTGGTATATATAAACTCAAATATACAAATGATAATTGAAAAATAAATGTTTTGCGTATTGTATAATAATGTGATGAAACGAGTTTTGGTTGATATATTTCTTTGATAATTTTCGTCAAAATTTCTACAAATTTTTATTTCTGCTATAACTTTGCTCCATTGCAACGGATTTGAGCTTATTTTTCTTTAAACTATATCTATTTTATCTCAGCTTTTAAATGAATTTATATTTGAGGGCTGATAGTTTATTGTTTAAAAGTTATAAGCATTTGAAGTAAAGGTTCTTTTTTTTTTAAATAGCATTAACATTGTATAACTTCCGTAACTCTGGCTTTCTTCATATTTTTATATAACAATACTTATCCTAGAGTTAGGACAAGATCCGTGATCCGGACCTGGGATACTCTCCTTGTTAGTTAATTTCTGTTGATTTTATTTAAGTAGAAAAGTACACATATATTGGAAGAAAAATACACAATTTTTATTTATAACAATATAGAATTATAGTTTATAATTAATGGTAAACTATAAAAAACAATTTTTTATTAGACATTTTAACTAACTAAGGGAGGTCAACGCTTTCGGAACACGAATCTAATCCAAATTCTAGGATATGTTTTCTAATGTAAAATTATGAAGAAATAAGTAAAGTTTTAGACCCTAACGATCCGTTTTATCATAGCTATGCATTATCAAACCAAGTTAAAAAAAAATTACTTCCATTTTGATTTCTTACACTTAGAATTTAGACATGATTCCTATTTTTATATAAATTACAACTTTCGGAAAATTTATCAATAAATATGCAGTAAATTTGACTATACATAACATAAATAATTTTTACCATTTGTCAAGTATGTCTCTCGATTACTCAACGAAATAGTAATATTGACAACAACATGTTTCTTCGTGTACATCCACTAATTAAAAATTTATAATATAGTTTTATACATATTTATCACACAAACCAATAACAATTAATTCTTAAAATAATTTTCTATATAGAAGAAATTTTTTAGAAAAACAATTCGAATAAATTTTTTTAATTAAATTTTTTTTTGATTAATAAAATATTGAACGACCACCATATTCAACCTTCGTTGTACAACTAAAATACTTAAAATTAATATTTTAGCATACTTAATGTAAACGCATAATTAATATTTTTGCAATTGACCACTTATTTTTAAAATAAACTATACTTAATTATTAACATATTTCAGAACGTTATTAACTATATAGATCGTTCTCCTTTAAGAACGAAATGACGTAATAATAAATTATAAATAAGTATACTGTAGTTCCAAGTATATTAATAAATAAAGACAATGTATTTTGTATAGGTAAATTTATACGTACACACACACACACATATAGAGATATACAACTTCTTTATTACTTTTTCATACGATAAACTGGTAGCAAATAGTATATGGCAGATCGTCATCTAATGTGGACGGAAATAAATACATGTATATTTAAAATACTTAATTATACATACGGTTTATCAATTGATGTTAACGTCATATTGTAACGGTGATGCAACATTTTAGTCGGAGTTGTGTGTAATCAATAACGAATCAACGTAAAGATAACCGAAATAATAGTTAAGAGAACAACTCGCGCGATCGGAGCAATAAATGTGGGATTATCAATATTTGTATCTATACTAAGAATAAATAATGAAAAAATACGAAAAATGTATAAGCAGCAGTTCACGTGTATGCTCTGGTTCTCGATAAATGTATAAAAGGAATTACAGTTATATGTATCCGTATTTAACAAAAAATTACATTACGAGATTGTAGAGTTTGCGTAGTGTGCATGAAAAAATTATAAATCCTTAAATATACCGACGGTTCAGTGAAACTGGGTACCGGTTCAGAGATTATTTTAAGAAGGTGTTCATTCAGAAATAATTTTAAGAAGGTGCCAAAAAAATAATAGTCATTTATATTGAAATTATTTCTGTGTCTGCAGGTTTGTGAAAATATTTCTTAATTGCCATCCTTTAGCACTAAGTCGACGATATACTGATTTTACGGTGCATTAAAAAAAATTGGATTATGTCAAATAATCCTAGCAATACGAATCTGAATACTCGATCGTTGCGTTACAAAATTTTATGTTTCCAAACGAAAAAGTTAAGTATAAGTTAAATTAACGATATTATTGAAAAAATAAGTATATATAATAATGTAACATAACCATTTACTGATTTTTGTTATTAAAAATTTAAATATCGATAATTTTCTTCGTCGAGATCTCGTTGGAGTATGCAACGACGGGAACTTTTAATTCGTTCCCAGCATCAATGCTATAGGGAGTAAACACGTGGCCGTGGGTGGCTAGCCCATGTCGCTTCGCCACGTCAACCCCGGCAGCTAGTTGTTTCTCGATCTATAATATATATACTATCGCCTGTCGATGCGCGCTTGTGTACACATACATATTTTACGGATTCTGTCTCTTTCTCTTCCGTCTCTTGAAGTTTCCCAAAATTTTTGGTTTAAGGTGATGTGAGACTAAAAATTGGAATCCTTATTCAATTTTGAATTAACAATGGATTAACTTTTCCCAAAAAAATGTATCTTTAACGATTTCAAACTTTGGATAGTACGTATGATTTTTTTTTAAAAACAATTTTATCACTAAATGATCATTTTTTTCACCTAAACATTACCGACGAAAAATGGTTATTAATTTTAAATAAATAATTTAAAATAAATAATCTCTCTGTCAGCTTCTTCTATATTACTCAAGTGTCACAGTATAACTTTTTCCAGATTATTAGTACGACAATTGCAGCAAAATTTTTTAGTGTTTAAAAGTAGATCCCTGTAAATTAGCTATCACATCTTAGAAATAAAAGATAAGCGAACTTAATTAAGTTACATTATTATTAAGGAAAAAGGAACGACTCTAAAAATAATAAATAACGTTTCTACAAATTTTATGTTCATAAATATTATTGATGTACAACGGTGGAAACTTCGAACAAATCGATGTTACTCTTTCACCTGACGAGCTTCTCAAATTACAATACACCCCACGCAGTGTCTTCGTGTATGTATACACGCATACGATACGTACTTGTGTAATTTTCTCTCATTAGCGAAGCTCGATTGTCTGCGGCAGTATGTATGTGGGTGTAAACTAGGCGACCCAGTATTACTTAGGACGAAATACGCAACGGTGGTGCGCTCGCGGTCGACCTGATGCGCGGAGAGAAGATTTTCCGTAAATTTAACTAACGCGGTAACTGATTGTCAAAACTCAAAATATCACTCAACTTTTACTAAAAAAAATTCTACACTGAGAAAAAAATGTAGTGTATCAAAATTTTATTATTATTATTATTATTAAAATTTAAAAAGTGCATGATTTTGTATATTTTATGTATTTTATATATGATGTATGTGGAATCTATGTAACTCTGGATATAAATAAATAAACATAAAATTTACTTGGAATTATCATTATTTGTTGCTATATTTTATTTAGTAATGTATTTATTAGAATTTATAGCAACAAATTACTATATAATGTAGTAAATATTGCAGTGATTATCCAAGTATATCCGCTACGTTATTATAACAATATAGTAATTTTTAATTATATCAAGTATACAAGTAGTTCATTAATTTCTTGGATTTCGGTAATCAAAAATTATTTACAGAAAGTCTGGTACAATTTACTGAAACTTTCCTTTCCGTGTATACATTGTCCCATACTGTTTTGTTGCCTATATAACTATAATATACACGTCTGCAATTTGCACAAGAAAATATCGTGTTTTATCGACAATTTTTTTTTAAAATATATCGACCGTTTGTAAGATTATAATTATGTACATATAGGCAGTTTGTCTATTAATTGATCGATACGATCAATAATATGTATTATCCACTCGTAACTATAATACCATACGCGTAAATTATTATATATTTATGGTTGTATTAATTATGTACCTGAATCATTCAATACGATCGATGTGAAACTAAATTTGAATTTTTAATTAAAAAAATTTATATTTTTAAGAGTACCATGTGTTGAGTTGGATAAGTCAAGTTAATAATAGTCACTCTTATTAACGTTATGCTGTTATATTATAAATAAAACTCTAATAAAAATTTTATTGTTAATTGGGTATTTTACGATAATTGTCCATTTTTGGTTTAAAAAAAGGTTATATTTATGGTCAGATTTTGAATAGGAAATGAAGCTTATTTATTAATTTTCATACCTCCTCCGTTCTTCTTCAGAATAAGGTAAATTTTTTTCAAATTTTATGTTTTTTTTTTGTATATTGCAGTTTTTTTTCGATCTTCGACCCCCTCCACAGATTTTACAAAATTTTACGCGTTATTTATATGTTCTTTTCTAAAGCTCAAACTGAGCAGGGATTTAAAAAAATATTTTTATCTTATTTTGAGAAGGATCGGAGGAGGTATGAGAATGAGTAAATGAACCTTTTTTTTCTGTTGAAATTGTTGAGTTTTGTCAACATCTTATTATTACATAAAATTAATAAATATTTTACTTACAAGGACAGAACCAACCCTATGGGAAAAACGGATCTTTAACAAACACTAGGATATATTTCAAGCGATCAAAGTCAAGGGTTTTTTTGACGAGATTTTTCGTTATTTGTTTAAATCTATCCTAAGATAGGTCATTAAAATCTATAACTGCATTTTTCTTCATATTTTTATAGTAGAAACATATCTTAACCTTTAGAGGTCCGGGATGACGCTTGTAGCCGTCATATGTTTTTTCATTAATTAAGCACACCTAAGCGGGTCTTTAAGTGTTATTCAGATCTCTGAACTTGATTCTGTCATCAAAATAGAAATTCAAGTAATTTGGCGGATACTATACCGGGCGTTCTTTTTTAAACTTTCCACCTGAAATATCTCAGAAACCGCGGCTGCAAATCCCTGGCACTCTAAGGGCTAGAGGTTGGCAACAAATATTTATTAAATAATCACGTAGACTTATTAATTTCTTTTTAAATCATCCAACCGAGCAATAACGAAATATTGTATATAATTTACTAAACAGAACTATATTATTGTCGCATAAATCATCACCATAATAATCTTAAAATAATCATAGAAATATTAATTATTAACGACTGTCCTCTCCAATTTATTAACAAAAGTATTAAAAATCATTTAAATAAAATTAAAATTTAGTAGCAACAACAATAATCAGGCCCAAACAATTCTAATATTAATAAAAAATTCAAAATTTCTCTACCATTTAAACAAACTAATGCTGTATATTAATTCACATACAAAAATTGTCCAGCTTCTTATATAGATGAAATGAAATGGTCTTTAAAAACACGAATTGAGGAACATACAGGATTGAGGGGGTTGGCCATCGAGCAGTACACTCGATAATATACGTAATATGTATATAAATTACAAGTGTATATACATATCTCAATTTATAATACTTACAACTAACTACAAAATAACCATATAGACAATGCAACATGACACTCCATGTTTATTAATATATACCGACGGTACATATATACGCTACAACTTTCTTTTTTTTTCCGGTATATAAAAAAAGGAAAAGAGTGTCTATATAAAGTAATTAAACATTACCGACGAATTCTAAAAATAGAATAAGCGCTTTACAATGTAAAGTGATATAGGAAGTGGTATAGCAAAACGTAGTATACATATATATACACACACACATATATATATATATGTAACATTATCTTACCAAACAAATTTGTATGTATAGAGGAGAAAATATAAAAAATGCACAAGTTACTGTAAGTCCATAAAGATCCCTCCTCGCAGAGCGAGACATACCGAGAGCGTCAGCGTACTTATCGCAAATGGTAATATAGCAATTGTACGACTTTCATTTGAGCATATACAGAACCAAGTCTTAAAGACTAATCTGTTACGATGAATTTTTTTTTTTTTTTTTCGTATTCGCCTATACCATCGTTTTTATAGGTATCATGTAAGCTTTTCCCGAGAAGAAAGTACTCGTTATCAAATCTTTTAATTATTAAAGTCATATATATATATATACACACGCACACGATTTTCAGACAAAAGGAAAGGAATCTCCGCTCGCAATTACCGCGTGCGTGTGTGTATTCAATGCGGAGCTCGCATTCGTGTATATAAATGTTTCATTATATGTATATTATTTCCACACATCTCGAAGGTGTACAAAGGGAACCGACAGTTTAATATCAAGTGGTAAGAAAAAAAATGAACTTTTTTTTGCCCGCGCGCCAGGTTGGTGGGTAATATATATATATATATATAGAGGCGCAGACGGACTTTAGGCGAGGGTTGCGCGTAATAGGCGTCAGTTGATAAATGTATTTATGAGCGGTGGTCAGTATATACACGCGCCCTCTCTTCCCTCCACCCCCTCTCCCCTTCCCTTTCGCGGCGAGAGGTACAAAGGGAATAAGGGGAGAAAAACGTCCTTTTGCAGCGGCGATTTCTGCGCATTTTTCCCCACCTGACCGGACACCCGACACCTATAAAGAGAGTCCTATTTTACTGAAGAAACTTTGATCGGCACTCAGACATGTCGCGAACGCGGATGGTATCGAATCGCCTATTCACTTTTCTTTTTATTTTCCTTTTTTGTAAAAATCCACGTAAATCCGATTTATTGTTTCCTCGTCGCGTTTGCAGTCGTTACAACACTCGTTCTTCTTTTTTTTTTTAAACGTGAAGTGAATAGTTACGATTAATTCAGTCGGTTGTAAAGTCGAGTGGGTTAATATTTTCTACATCGAGTACAGGGTTTTTACGTTTTTTTTTAGGAATCTAACGGGTGCTCTTTTTTTTTTTATTTTTAAAAAAAGGAAAAAATGACGCGTAGTTTGGATAATTTCAAAAACGGTGACAACTGGAAAGCGTACGTGGATCAGTTGAATTCGTTCATAACGTTGAACAATATCGCGAAGGATAAGGAGAAGCCGTTTCTAATCACGCAATTGAGCACCCAAGTTTACGAAATCCTGTGCAACTTGTGCTACCCCGACTCACCGCAGGACGAGAAATGGACGTACAACGATTTGGTCGAGAAGTTGGGGAATTATTACCACGGGGACAACGAGTACACCGCCCGTTTCGAGTTGAAGCAACGTAGGCAAGGACACCACGAGTTGAAGGAGTACAGGATCAAGGAGCAATTGACCGAGGGGGTCAAATCCGAAGCATTGTGCTTCAAAGTGTTCAAGGCAGCCGGTTCCCTCAAAAATTTGATTAAAATCGCCACGGAAGTCGAGTGGGAGCGTAGCGAGGGTTACGCGAAAGATTCCCAATCGAGTGATCATGGGAAGTCGAAAAGCTGGCTCGTACGAGGTTTCACAGTATCGACGTACCCATACCGAGACCAGAAATAAGATAATTAATCGTCAAGATCGACTGCGAATTGACGCATTAAAGGAACGATGTTATTCCACAACTACGACGAAATATTGTTATTGCTGCGGTAAAAATGATCATTTTGCTAAAAAATGTCTTCTTAGACTTAAATATTGTTCCGAGTGCGGCAAGCAGGGCCACACATTTAAAATGTGTAATAAACAAAGCAAGTTTAATCATACGCTAGGTATGTTTATTAATTAGTGAACCTATATCGTTCTGTTTAATGTCACCCTGGTGGAATGTCAAATATTAATGCAATAACTCTTAATAACTTTTATGGTTATAAGACGATTTGCTTTTTTCTTTTTTTTTATATTATATTGAAACATTTATCAGAAGACGAATAATGAATACACGCACGTAGAATTCTCTATATTTTCTAGATCGAGGAATACAGTATATATGGTGGGTCTGTGCGTATATAATCATAATTGTAATACTTGTTTTTTTTTCAAGAATAATCCACTATGTGCTATAGGAAAAATGTCTAAGATAACCACTGGGGATAAGTGGTTGAATAAAAATTTAAATAAACTGTAAAATTGACCAGAACACACATATAGATATGCCTGAAATTGAGTAACGTATGTACGCTTTATTCATCGATTGTAGCGTATTACATGTGAAACAAATGAAAATTAGGGTCTGTGAAGATAAGGTCTCCGTAATCTAACAGCTGATTTATTTATATCAGAAAATCTATCGCGAAATTTTCCAAATCGTGTACCTTGAAATCGAGAAAAATTATTTCGAACTTCACTTTTCTTCATCCGTGAAATGAAATTTGAACAGTGAATAAAAAGGCTTGTGACGCACTCTCTTTAAGTTTAAATTTTAAAATCGAAAAGTCGAAAAATGCATTTTTTTAAATGCTCGTATAATTTATACGTTTAAAATAAAAAATTTATTTTCAAAATAATAATAATAATTGTATAAACTAAAAGCAAAATTTATTTCGATAAAGATAATCTAGTAAAACTAGATAATCTATAGTAAGTGAGTATTTATAAAAATAAGAGAAAAGTTACTATTTTTTGATTACAGTATTTAGATAAAAATGTTATAATATTTGATTTTAATTATTAATTAAAATAATTAAATGTTATATTGTTCTACTTAAATAATAATAATAATAATAAGTAGTAAATCAAATATTTTGTGAGTTACTAAGCTATTTTGTTCATAAAACCAATTTACGCAAATTGACTAAGCACAATTACAATTACCAATATATATTTTAAACAACACAGTTTGTAAATTATTTTTAAATTGTAAATTGGTAATTGTAATTGTAATTGTAATTGATCAATTTGCGTAAATTGGTTTTATGAACAAAATAGCTTAGTAACTCAAAATAACTTAGTAACAAAATATTTGATTTACTACTTATTATTATTATTTAAGTAAAGCAATATAACCTTTATTTAAAATACAATATTATTATATTATAATAATTAAAATCAAATATAATGACATTTTTATCTAAATACTATAATAAAAGAAAATAGTCAATTTTCTCTTATTTTTATAAATACTCACTTACTAGCTTATCTACTTTTACTAGATTATTTTTATCGAAATAAATTTTGTTTTATATATATTATAATGTTTGATCATGATAGATTTGTCACTTATCCTACATATATATATTTTTTTCATATATTTATACGGTGGTTCAATTTTATAACTTTTGAGTGGGAAATACAATTTGAACGTTTTTTGGCTAAAAAGAGTGTTTTTCATGTCGGTTTAAAAAAATTTCTTTTAAACTAATTTTTCTATATCCACAATTACCGATATCGGCCGAATTGTTGACCACCACCACGTTCATAATCATTTTTATATTTATGTTACAAACAAAATTTGATTAATAAATTTACAATGTCAAATCTTATCTAAATAATAAATTGAATATAAGGAATGTATGTATAATTTGAAAAAAATAATCAACGTGTTATATATTAAATATAAAGTCATCAGAAATTGGTCTTAAGTGATCAAAATTCGGTATGTGACGATACTTCAAAATATCATTTATCCTATGATCACAACAATACAACCATATGCTTTAAAATTATTTATATAGTTTTATGCGCTACGCCTTTATTATACGGTTAGATACTTCGGAATTAACCATAATAAAGGCGTAACATATCCATATAATTTCTATAATACATGAGATTACAATGTCAAACAATACAGTAACTATATTATTATACATTAAATAACTATTTAAATAGAAGAAGATTAGATCAAAGATTATTTTTTTAATATAATTGTTGTATACAAGCTTTGTTAAATTTTATTTTTTTTATTTATTTAATTTTAATTGTCAAACTGAAAAATAGTTGTTATAAGATTGTTTTTTTGTTGTTCAAATTTCGTTTCACATATTATGTATACTATATAGATGAAGAAAAATGAGGTTTGAAACGTGTGACTCCGAAAAATTTTTCTCGATTACAGGAACGCGATTTGGAAAATTTCGTATAAATTCGATAAGTCATTCATCATAAACTTTCGAGAAATAACTGTACGCCCTCCCTGCTGGTAAATGTGACAATATAAACAAAATCGTTTTATTACAATAAAATTACTAACTTCTAAACGTTTTTTTGATTTCTACCAGGGTAATTGAAATTAAAATTTCATAACATTTTGTGAAAAGAATATTAAAATTTTATGATAAAAAATATTATTGTGACAGTAAAATTTGTACAATAAATAATACATCTAGTAATAAATATTTAAAAAAATTAAATTTTGACAAATGATTATACATCCAGTTATAATACAAAAACAGTTTATATTTGACGAATTTCAATAAATCAAACGAAATAGGAAAATGTATGTCCTGTGCCCTACATCATTTAAGTTTGATACTTTGAGAATTCCAGCTCTTATTTATCTCTTTTTTTCACTAGTAAGCTATATACATAAAATATGCTTCCACTGCAATAAGTATGTTTGGCATGGTCTTTATTGTATTGGATATCACTGAAAAAAAAATTCGGTTCTTAGGACTCATTCGGAATTTACTGTTCGGTTGAGAAAAGTTCGATAGCCTGTACCGAATAATGTGGTTGCAGAATCCCACGTTCGATAATCTTAAGGGAAGAAAATTCGCGTATATTCTTTTACACGCAAATATGGTGTAAAAATGTTCTATTCCGAATTAGAGCGGTATTTTCAGTTAAGATCGAGTCGATTTAATAAGTTGTTTTTTTAATAAATATATGGATTTAAAGATTGCCACCATATTGTACTTTAATAATTTTAATTTAATTTGCAATATGGACAACCATATTTATTATTTTTAGAGTTGTTCTTTTTAATAATAGTGTACTTGATTAAGTTTTTCCTAAATCAAATTTTCGGAATGCAGCAATGAAATTTTCAAACCCATTAATAAATTTGAAATCTATGAACGAGGTCTATTTATATATTTCATAACTTTTGACCAAATCAAGATGATTGAGCTTCTTTTTTCATATTTATTCCACTCGATCTCGACTTTTTTGTGAACTTTAGTTTGAAAGCATATGTTAGTTTCTTTCAGAGTAATAAGCAACCAAGGTCAATGATGACTTTTGGAAAATTTATTTCGTAAAATTGAAAAATTGAAAAATGCATTTTTTGCAAAACAGAAATTCCGTATAAAAAAGTGCGTTACACTGAGAGAAAGGAATATTTGAGTTTTAGTTTAGTTATTTGAGAATTAGTTCTGAGCAATTAAAACTCCCATTCATTGCTATATTTATCTAAAATATTAATTATTACTTATTATTAATTAGTAATATTAATTGCATTACAAGTCTATTTTTATTGACAATAACAAATGCACGATTTCATTCTCACAATATATTTCTTCCTCTCGGTGTATATAACTCCAAAAAAAATCATAAAAAATGCGGAAATGAATAAACACCAAATTTTGTAGAAAGTATAAAAAGTGACTAAGGACTGAAATTAAAATGTACAAAGAAAGTTTTGTATTAAAAATTAATAAAAGTAAAAACCGGAAGTTCGTTTTAGCTGTATATAAGACTAGTGCCGCATACCTTCTAAGTTGCTATTACCGAATATAGCCCACACAGCAAATTTGAGATTGTATTGCATATTGATTCCAGTAAATAGTACCGAATTTTTTTTTATTAGTGTATATATAATATAGATTTGCACACGTATTATAGTGCAAAAGTTTAATTGTCACTCACCCGAAAATCAAAATATGAAAGCTCTAGCACAATATCATCGCACGTGGAAATAAATAAATATTAGGTTATATACTACTTAACATATACAGCGATTACTATTTTTTTTTTGCAACTAGATAATATATTTAGTAGAATTTTTCGTATGTCATTTTACAAAATTCTTCATAAGTCGAAAATAAGCAAATGAGACATTTGAATCAGAATAAATTATCTTTATTGAATTCATTGCACGTTTACTGTATTTGTCTATCACTAGCACGATTTTAATTAAATTTAACGATAATGAATTACACGTTTTTGATGCATTGCACAGTCACAAAGTGGCATAGTGGTTTTTTTATGCATACGTTAATGTTTTTATTGCTATAGAATTAGTAGAACAATCATTATTTTATAATTAGTATATATACTAGCACTTTCATGGGATATAGTTGACTCGTAAATTATTTGGTTTTCAGATTTTATTATATAGAAGAAAATAATAATAAATATTAAATAATTTAGTCCAGTATTTTTCACTTACTTTACGATCAAGCTCGTAGACTTGTTTATATCGTTAAGTTCACATTACACCACTGATTGATTCAAGTATACTAATCAAACATAATAATTATAAATAAGCATTACTTTTGACTAACCTCAGTAACTCCGTTCTTAAAAAGTGTTAAAATTTTACTTTTAAGTAATTAATTAAATGCTTATTTACTTATGGAATGTATTTTTTTATTAATGTAATCAAACCTCTTACACGAAGTTATTTTCTGAAGGAAATATAATATTATTTTTAACTAGTTCTAATTTTCAAAGTGTAAAATAATTATTGAAGAATAGTTATCGAAAACAGTAGCATGGAAGAACTTCAATTTTCAAGTCTATAAAATTGCATTAAGTAAACTATTAAAAGTTTTAAAATATTAAAAAAAATTATTAAAAATTTGTTAAAATATGTATTATAATTGAATGTTTACTTTAGTTTGTAACATGTGTAAAAGACATTCAAAATTTAAATTTAACTATATGAAACAGTTTCAGGAAATTTAATTTATATGTAAAACAAAAAAAAAATAAATACACAATAATTTCATTTATTTAATAATAACTCGATTTAAAATATTTTCAGATATTACCTAAACAATGAGTGTATATATTTCGGAAATACAAATATAAACAATTTAATAAATTAAAAATTGTAGCAAATATATTTATAAAAAAATAATTTAAATATTCATATAATAATTCAATTCGATAGTACCCAATTATGCTCAATAAAAGCTTTCTCGAATGAGCTAAATCCGCGTAATGTTTGCGTTAGGCACGCTGTCTGCATCTTAACAGAGTATTTAAGTAGATGTGAGACTAAAATAGTTTAAATCCCTATTTATTTTTTAATTAACAATGAGTTAACTTTTATAAAAAAATCTCTGTGACATTCTTCTACTTAGTTTAAATAGTATGTAAGATTATTTTCAAAATTTTTATTTACTAAATGATCGAGATTTCTATGTAGCCGCAAGGATCAGTTTTGCACCTAATCATTACCGACGAAAAGTGGTTATTAATTTTTAATTAATTTAAAATTAATTATTTAAAAAAATCTTTCTGTCAGCTTCTTCTACATTACTCAAGAATCACGTATGAATTTTTCCAGATTTTTAGTTCGATAATTCTAGAAACTTTTGAATTTTTTCAAGTAGATCCCTGCAATTTGTCTATCACATCTCTTGAAGTAAAAATTCTATACATATCGTTTCTACTATTCATTTTCTTTTAAATTTTTTCAGATGTTTCTAACGATCTTTATATATTATAGAAATATTTTATATAATAGTTAATCTGTAAACAAATAATTTAATTTTCCAAATAAAATTTAATATATTATGTTTGCGCAAAGTAAATTGAAAAAGTGTAATATACGTTAAATTTTCACCAATCAATATTCTCGAGTTCCAACACGACATTTATCCCATTAAATATGTGCTCGTATATACATAAATATATATATTTATATAAAAAAAAGAAAAAGATATTTCGTTAAAAGTAATAATGTGGTATACATACGTTTAATCAACAGCAGATACACACCACCATAGCACGATCACGTCAACGATGCTCGAACCAGCAACCCGTTTGGCAGGAACGAGTGGGTTCACGTCAGCCCTTCGCGACCTACCAGCTTTCGGATGTTCGGTCCAACCAAATCGGTCACTCCCTTTGCGACCCGCGCCTCCTTTGCCACGTCGCAAGCCCTCGATAGTGTCCGCGGCTGTGACTCACAAGAAGGAGCTTATCTACAATAAGGTCTTTGGTGACAAAGCCGAGAAGGTGCACGCGAATAAAGAAGACGATCAGATCAAGAGTTGTAACAACTTGAACGATCAAAGGAACGACGTGGATTCTGACGATATACAGCGGACTAGCATTGAACCGCGTCGAGAGGACCATGGTGAGTTTTTTTTTTCCTCTTTACACATTTATATATATTTTGCAATATTCGAATTTACAAACGGTTTGTTTAAATTATACAAAAAAATTGTCAATTGTAAAATCCAAAACGACAAAATTTTAATAATACAATTTTGCATTTATTTATATATGTCAGTGATTTTAAATGATTATGAAAAATAATCGTAAATCTATTATTACAGTGTTATAAAACGCGTTCGCATAAGTAATACCCCGCACGGATATATCCCGTTCTTTGCATCTTTACATTTTATTTTCGATCCGACATTTTCACACTTGAACAGTTGACATTCTAATCGAGTGTGGAATGAGAAATATTTTATAAATCACAAGTAGTCTCGTAAATATACAAATATATTACATTTTATTAAAAAATTTTTTATTTTCAAAAATATAATTATTTTCACTTTATCGTTATTAATTTGATGACAGAGAATTGTAAGTATCCTAGCATCGAGAGAAAAGTTTTAGTAAAATTTACTGAACTTTTATACTAACGCAGTAACAGACCTACATAACCGTACCAAAACGCAGAAAATTACTTTGTGTCAATTTTTACTGAACCTATCTACCAATTTGATAATGAAATTTTACTAATTATTACTAGCAGTTCAGTAATTTTTCGCGTTTACTACCGTGTTAATTAAAGTTTAGTAAAATTTACTAAAATTTGTCTCTTCGTATAGAGGTATCACATTTAAATTAATATACAAGATTCAAATATTAATAGTCGTACGAATTATTTTACATTTCCACATTTAATAAAATCCAACAGCGAACGACGTATTTGTTGGTAACTGTTAAATTAAATTCTTTTATTTATTTAAAATTCGCGCTTATTGAGAACTTTCCCTTTTCAAACTTATACGAACGAGAACGGTATCACTTATCTAAAGGATACGCAGACAAACGATGAAATACATTTAAATTCTCGTATTTCGGGGAATGCGGTCAATACTTTTCCGTACGGCAGAACTACAAATTCATCGAGTGAAAATTTTGGCGCGTAGAACTTTTATTTGTGTAACTCACTCCCTTTTACGATTTATATCTTGTCTGTCGTTCCACGCGTATCGTCGTACCTGAAATCTACGAATCAAACATTTTATTAATATTAGCCCGTAATATTATATATAATATAATAAAAATTTTAATTATATGTGTAATAATTTTTTTTTAATTATGACACGGTGTTCTTATAAGAACTAATCCCGATTCCGCGTATAAAAATTCTCTTATCAAATTATTAAAATGAACACTATCTCCGAGGGAGTTCCGCAAACTAACCCTAATATCCGGGATCGATGAAGGGTGGGACGGAAATAATTTATTATACACAAAAACACAATATTAAGGAAAAATTACAAATTACTGATTTATTTATTACTCGTATATATTACAGGATATAATATTAAACATACGGTTCAGTCAAACTCACTCACTCTCCGCGCTTCTCTCTCTCTCTCTTTCTTTCTCTCTCACACTCCATCCAAGTACGGCTCGATCGTCTGTCGCTAGTCCCGCACGCGGTCGCGATTTACTCTCTCTCTCTCTCACTCTCTCTCGGCGATCGGCACTCTGTCGCAAATTATTTTCCACTCGCGGCGCGCTCAATCTCTCCACACTCCGGTAAATCGGCACTTTTCCCGCGGCGCGACAATCTCAACTCTCTCTCTCTATCTCTCACTCTCTCTCTCACACACACACACACACAACTCTTCCCGACACGATAAAAATGGGGTACAAGTCCCGACGCGACCGAGCACACTATCGGTATTAATTAATTTATACCTCTCCAGGAATGAGGGGGTGTTCCACCTCCCGTCGCTACCTTCTTGTCCGCCTTGGTCGGTTGAGGTGAGTCCAATTTCCCCTATGTCCTTTCCGCTCGTTCAGGATAGAATTTGGTCCTCAGTCGTTCGTCTCTCTCTGTCTCTGTCTCGTCTCTCCTTCTCCCTTGCGTCGACACCAAAAGAAATGGGAATTTTTACTACCGATCGCGTTCGCTGCTCGGGAAGCACTACTCGTTACTTCGCGGCGATCGCCACTTCTCCTCCCGGCGATCGGTCAGCGCAATCGCTGATTGGCTCTCGCGAGGTCTCGTGATCCGGAGAGGAGGAATAAGTACACGAATTTCCCCGCTCTCCTGTCTCTACAGCGGTTTTAACCGTCAATTCTTCCCGGAATTGTGTGCCGAAAAACAAGTCCAAGAAAACCCTTGGTTTATTATCTGTTTTCTCGACACACATTCCTTACATTCACTAACTCTTATGCGACATTAATTTATCATGTCGCAATTCCCCTCCCCTACACTTGGAAGCATCCTCACGGAGATGCTGATCTCCTGGGTGAATCTTCCATCTCTCCAGTTATTTGTCGATAATCTTCTCCCGCGTTGGTTGACACTACCTCAGTACTGTCCTCATCGGGAATGGGGATCACCTCTGGCGCAAAACTCTTCTCAGTCTCGTGGAAGTTTCTTCCCTGTCTCCGTAATCCGACATCTGCAAAGAATCAATCTAGAAAAATTAATACTCACTCAACAACTAAGAATTTTTACACACTTGCACTGTCTCACAAATACTCTATTTCATTCTCGTCGCAATCCTAGGAGGAATATATCTCTTTAATTCCGACACATGCACTTTCATAATCCGACGCGAATTATTGCTTTCATCTCGCAACACGTATACCGTCGGCGATTTAACTTCGGTTATGACGAAAGGTCCTTCGTATTTCGGCGCTAACTTCATGGAGAATCGTTTAGACGCATCCGATAGTACGTGAGTCCGTCGCATAACCCGATCGCCAATATTAAACTCCACTACACGCTTCCCACGGTTATAATAACGCTCTTGTCTCTCGCGAGCTTGATCTATGTGTTTCGCAACTAAATCCCTCAATGCATCAAGTCGCTTCATTCTCTCTATCCACGCATCAGGCGCTACTCTCATAATATTGCTCCCACTTTCAACTTCTCGTCGCAAACTAACAACTGGTCGGGGGTGTCTGCCGTAATTGAGAAATGCCGGCGAGACTTTCGTCGACGACTGGACCGCCGTGTTCACAGCGTGACGAAACTCGTGTAAGTGTTTGTCCCAGTCGCGATGATCATTCCCCACGTACGCTGCAATCATTGTTTTAAGTGTACGATTGCTTCTCTCCACAGGATTGGCCTGTGGGTGATACGGTGGCGTCGTGACGTGCTTCACGCCATATTCACGCAACGTGTCCGACAATATTTTATTATCGAATTCACGCCCGTTGTCTGTTAGGAGATAGTCTGGCGTTTCCCATCGGAAAAGTATCAACTCCTCTAGGGCCCGCGCTACAGACTTCCCGTCCGCTCGTCTCAAAGGCTTAACCTCAATCCATCGTGTAAATAAATCTTGGAAGACAATGAGATATCGGCATTGTGACTTGCTAGGCGGGAACTCCATTAAATCTGTCGCAACCACCGCCCACGGTCTCTCAATAACACGGTGCCCCATTAACCCTTGAGCACCCGTCTGCGGCACTTTGTAGCGCTGACATACATCGCACTCTCGCACAAACGTCGCAACATCGTGGTACACACCTTTCCAATAGTATTCCCGAGCTATACGGTCATACGTCTTGTCTAGGCCTAAGTGTCCCGATGAAGGAGCTGTATGTGCCTCTCGCAATACTCTTTCTCGTTGTTCAAGCGGTACCACCAGTCGCCATTTCTCCTCGCGATGTAGCACCGGGTCTAACAACGGATCTGCTCGATATTTATAAATAAACCCGTTCACTAACTTCCAACTCGGATATTTATGCGGAAATTTCGCAATCTCGTCTCTCAGTCGCAAATATTCCGGGTCTATAATCTCGTCGCTACTCAAACTCGCTATAACCGCTTCCTCTTCCTCATACATGCGCGAAAGCGCATCCGGCAGTTGATTCAGAGAACCCTTACGATGCACAATGTCAAAATCCCACTGCTGCATCTCTAACGCCCACCGCGCTAGACGACCGGTCGGGTCTCGGAGGTTCCGCAGCCACTTAAGCGAGCTGTGATCGGTAATCACAGTGAAACGATAACCTTCAACATACGGTCTTAGTTTCTTAATCGCCCAGATGACCGCGAGACACTCCTTCTCCGTAGTCGTGTAATTTTTCTCGGCAGCAGTAAGTACTCGGCTTATGTACACAATGGGATGCTCCCCATCTTCCCCCTCTTGAGTTAGCACGGCACCAATCGCAAAATTACTCGCGTCACACTGAATAGCAAAGGGTTTCGTAAAGTCCGGTCTCGCCAGTACGGGTGCTACGGTAAGATCATGCTTCAATTGATTAAACGCAATCTCTTGATCCTCGCCCCATTCCCACTTTTGTCCCTTGCGTAAAAGTCGTACCAACGGTATCTTTAACTCGGAATCTCGCTCAATGAACCGCGCGTACCACCCAAGCATACCCAAGAATCGTCTCAGCTGTTTGACATTCTTGGGCGCCGGGTAATTCAATACTGGCGCCACCCTTTCGGGATCCGGTCGCAAACCGTCACTATCTAATAAAAATCCCAGGTATCTCACTTGCGCACAACAAAATTCGCACTTTTTCCTATTCACTACTAATCCGGCGTCAACGAGTCGCCTCAACACAAATTCAAGCCACTTTAAATGCTCCTCGTACTCATTGGTGACAATGATTATATCGTCAAGGTAACTGAAAATGTGTGGCTCGAACGCAGGACCGAAAAGCGAATCTATCAATCGCTGCAAAGTCCGTGGCGAATTAGAAAGCCCGAATGGCATCTTTGTAAACTGCCACAAGCTTGAGCCTGGGATCGAAAACGCTGTATATTTTCGGCTTGATCGTTCGAGTGGTACTTGAAAGTATGCCTGGCGCAAATCTATGGTCGAAATATATCGCGATTCTCGTAACCTATCAAGGATGGAATCCATATTTGGAATTGGGTGCTCATCCTTTTTAGTCACCCGATTCAAATCGCGATAATCAATGCAAAACCTATACGTTCCGTCCTGCTTCTTTACAAGTACCGGCGCGCTACTATAATCACTCGCGGATCTCTCAATAATATCCTCTTTCAATAGTCGCTGAACTTCTTCTATGGCAATCTCGAGCATGCGTGGCGACATCCTCCGCATCTTATGCCTTATAGGAGTCGGATCTGTCACTACGATGTGATGCTCCGTGAGGTCAGTCACCCCAGGCGCATCAGCTGATTGCTCACTCAATACACGTTCAACCAGTTCATCAACCCTTGCTCTCTCATCGTCCTTTAACTCTGAGATTCCCGCACACTCCGCGAATACATAAACCGCTGCAAAGTCCGTCCACACGACAAACTTCCGCTTAGCCGTGCGATACCAACGAGCAGCTCGTTTGGAGAATATACACGGCAACGCGTTAAGCCAGTCGCGATCAGGCACATCCTCTCCGTCGCGACAATCTTCCACCTGCTCAAGGAATTCAATCGCGTCCTCATTCTTTCCCTCTCCACTAAAAGATACATTCCATGCACGCAACAACTTAACGATCTTTTCCTTGTGCCCGCCCCGCGAATATTCGTCACTACTTCTCCCCTCCGCTCCATTTACAGTATTTCGAGTACTCGCGCAATGCGGTGACACAATGCTCTCACCGCTATCACTCTCCAGTTCTATATTCACACGCGATCGTTGCTTGTCCGTATCATTTCGCGCTCCCGTATTTTTGCTAACTTTCCGCCGTTTATTACCATAACCGCGTGTATCTCGAGTTTTACTACCTTTTTCGCGATCACCACCAATTACTCCTTCACCGGGATTCACTCGCTCACGGAATCCCCCGCCTGACCCGCCTTTTCCCCGCGTTCTTCCCCCTCTCTCGCTTACTCGCTCGAACAATGGTTCTCGCGTTATTTCACTCAACCGCTCATATTCATCACTAAGACTACCAAGTAACTCGTTAATTCTCTCTAAACTACGACGGTAATCATCTCGCACACTCGCTAACGAAGATACTCGGCTGTCACTACCCACGCTTGTCTCTACGTCATCTTGTTCAGGTTCATCAGAATACTGTTCGGGAGTATACCAAGCATCCTTGGAAACTGCTCCCGACACAGCCGATCTCTGTGGCGTTTGCGCGGTCTGACTTACTACGTTTTCCGGCGCGAAACGCATATCATCTGCACGATCACGTTCCTCGCTCACAGCGGGAGCACTCGTGCCACGGGTAACACGCTGCATAACATACTCCCACGCGGCCGGATCTCTTCTCAAAAACTGATGCACCTCCTCGCGAACGGATACTCTCGGACGACCGGAAAGTGCACCAGTGACCGCAACTTTTGCTGTCGCTACGGGACGCCCAAAATTCACGAACCCAGGCGGAGACGACTGGCTCGATGCCGCAGATATTGTAGTTGTCGTCGATGTCGCGGGTACCCCTGAGGTCCCTACGACCATCGGCACATCTAACCGCGCATCGAGTCCACTCAAACGCGATCGCGGCGCGCCGTCCTCGTCACTCGAGTCAACTGGCAACGGCACCTGAATCGGCAACGCGCCACGCGACGCCGCCGGATTCTTACGGGGTCTACCAGGCCTCCTGCGAGCTACCACCGGTACACCGTCTGATGCGCGCTCGTTCTCCCCCCTCTCTACCTCCGAGACGAGTTCGCTGTTTACCGCCGAACCCCCTACTCCGTCCCATGCATACCAAGGGATCAACACGTTCGCCGGTTCGATTTCCCGTAGCATTGCGCGCAATAATCGGTCGCGTATTACCGTCTCTACGCCCTCCGGATTACACCGTCTCTCGATTAACCTCTCTCGCACGGCCGTTAAACTAAGTTTTCCTACATCGCGCTTTACCACACGTCTCTCGCGTGATCCCAACAACGCTAGCATTATGCTCGCGTGATCCCCCGTTTTACCTCCCGACGCGACTGTCGCAATAACCGAAATTCCCACTAATATACACTTATCCGCACACCAATACGCAATTATTTTTCTACACAATCACAACTTATTTTAACGTATTTTTCACTCTTATAATTAACGCGTGTGCTCGGTACCGCAAAACGAATCGATGTTTTTTTTTATATATTTATTTTTTTCTAATATCCGTATTCTCTCCGTTACACTATTTTTTTAAGCGATTTCCGTCTCCACTAGTTCGCAAGAACGCCCCACGTTGGGCGCCATTTTTATGACACGGTGTTCTTATAAGAACTAATCCCGATTCCGCGTATAAAAATTCTCTTATCAAATTATTAAAATGAACACTATCTCCGAGGGAGTTCCGCAAACTAACCCTAATATCCGGGATCGATGAAGGGTGGGACGGAAATAATTTATTATACACAAAAACACAATATTAAGGAAAAATTACAAATTACTGATTTATTTATTACTCGTATATATTACAGGATATAATATTAAACATACGGTTCAGTCAAACTCACTCACTCTCCGCGCTTCTCTCTCTCTCTCTTTCTTTCTCTCTCACACTCCATCCAAGTACGGCTCGATCGTCTGTCGCTAGTCCCGCACGCGGTCGCGATTTACTCTCTCTCTCTCTCACTCTCTCTCGGCGATCGGCACTCTGTCGCAAATTATTTTTCACTCGCGGCGCGCTCAATCTCTCCACACTCCGGTAAATCGGCACTTTTCCCGCGGCGCGACAATCTCAACTCTCTCTCTCTCTATCTCTCACTCTCTCTCTCACACACACACACACACAACTCTTCCCGACACGATAAAAATGGGGTACAAGTCCCGACGCGACCGAGCACACTATCGGTATTAATTAATTTATACCTCTCCAGGAATGAGGGGGTGTTCCACCTCCCGTCGCTACCTTCTTGTCCGCCTTGGTCGGTTGAGGTGAGTCCAATTTCCCCTATGTCCTTTCCGCTCGTTCAGGATAGAATTTGGTCCTCAGTCGTTCGTCTCTCTCTGTCTCTGTCTCGTCTCTCCTTCTCCCTTGCGTCGACACCAAAAGAAATGGGAATTTTTACTACCGATCGCGTTCGCTGCTCGGGAAGCACTACTCGTTACTTCGCGGCGATCGCCACTTCTCCTCCCGGCGATCGGTCAGCGCAATCGCTGATTGGCTCTCGCGAGGTCTCGTGATCCGGAGAGGAGGAATAAGTACACGAATTTCCCCGCTCTCCTGTCTCTACAGCGGTTTTAACCGTCAATTCTTCCCGGAATTGTGTGCCGAAAAACAAGTCCAAGAAAACCCTTGGTTTATTATCTGTTTTCTCGACACACATTCCTTACATTCACTAACTCTTATGCGACATTAATTTATCATGTCGCATAATATAAAATGTGTAATTACATATCTCGATATTTTATTTCGTGTATGTGCAATATTATAATAAAAAGTTTTTTTATTGCTTCCTTAAAATTAATGTATCGCTTCTACATATGTAATATATGTAATTCTAATATGAACTATGATTACTCATAATAAATTTATCCGCAACGTTTTTGAAATTTTTTATAGTACAATTTTTTTCTATATATAGTTATAGATATATTATTTCATATACCACCGAGAATATTGACGTATGTAACTTTCAAAAAAGGTTGTGATTTTTCTAATGTAAAAAATGCAAAAATTTTATATCTTTCTTATTTAATTAATTTTTGTCTATGTTAAAAAATGCATATAAATCATTCGGATTGTGAACGTTGATGGATAAAATAGTATTATTTTAACTCTATTTTTTATTCTAACATAGTAAAAAATTTGGTTTTAATGAAAATATATGAAATAGCGAAAAATTAACAAAAATAGCTCCAATTTTAACAAAATTAAAACCATTTTTTTAACTGTTAGAATAAAAAATAAAAAATACATTATCAAAGTATCACTATTTTGTTCACGAACGTTCTCAACCCGAATGATTTATATCCATATTTATTATAGAAAAAAATTGATAAAAAAGACAATTTTTTACAGTAAAGACAGTATCTGAAATTAATGAGTATTATGGTGCACTACGATTTATGCATCGAATAAGAATTACGAAAATCGAAAAAATTTTATCCTTTATAAGCGTTAATGGATTATAATTCTTTTTTAAATCCTTCTCTTTTCAGTGTTACTGAACATAAATTCGGGAAATAACTCAGTTTTCCTAAAAACTTAATATCCCTTCCAGACCCAATGTACATTGTAATGTACATAGACGAAAAATTTTAATTAAAAAAATTGCAAGGTAAATTATTAAAAGTACAGTAAAAACATGTTTTATTAGTACCGTCACCCAATTGTTGATCAGTTAAGGCAAATCCGTACGTTCATACGTTAATTTTATGTTAAAAAAGCTAATAATTGTATATATTTTGACGCATACCGAAAGTATAAGTATTAAACTTCCTAGCGATCTTAGAAAAATAAAATAACTGCTATTTTTAAAGTGAGCAACAATTTAAAAAAAAAGCGGGAAATACCAATGTCTGATCAGTAAATTTTCGGTACGTATACAGAGAAAAATTTATCAGAAATTTTTCTCCGTGTACAAATTCTTGTTAAATATGTCTCAAGAAAAAAATCCGATTGGTCCAATGTGATTCTTCTATAATCGAGCGGGTAATATTTTTTGAAAAAAAAATGATATTACAACTCAAAAAGATCAATATTCTAAAATCAAATTCCTCTATTGATTGATTCTAAAGAAATCGCATTGGACCAACCGGATTTTCTTCTTGAGGCATATTTAAGAAGAATTTCGCTTAAATAAAAATTGTATTTAAGTCTACTAATCAATTATTGCTTCTTAAACTTTTAAATTGTATGTAGGAACGATTAGATTTATGTAAATCATATTATTATTTTATTAAAAATAACATACTGATCAAAAATTGGGTCCTTCACGATATTTTTAGATTAATAATATAACACAAAACCAGACCGACACGGTGGTGGAGTGGCGGAGACGCACCTCGGCCGATCACGAAAGTTAAGCAGCACTGAGTGCAGTTGGCACTTGGATGGGTGACACCATTCTTGTGCGGCTTTCGGGATCGGTTAGGTGTTTTTCCACACTTCACAACGTGAGCGGAAGGTGTGGAACATTCGGTTTCGGTGTTTGGGCCTACGCAAGGTGACCTGAACATCTAAACAGAATGTTTCAATACACCGGCCATCTCGGGTGAGGTTTTCCCTGCTTCACAGGTTTCCCTCATCCACGGGCATAACCCCAGGCGAATGCGAGATGGTGGGGTTTTTAAGGGAGGGATAAAGCATCCACACATAGGTGGTAGGTGGACACCGTTAAAGTCCCCCAGGGGATAAACGGTAGGAAGTGCCAGGAAAAAAGAGGGCACAAAATCAAGAATAAAAAAAAAATATATAACACTAAACCAATTGTTTATTCAAAAACAATCGTGGTGATAAAATAACAAATAAAGATATGAAAAAAATTCTAAATCAATTCAGGTCTGAGAAGGGTTTTAAATATATAAGTTGAGCAGGAAAACCGCATGAAATACCATTGCTCTCGCATTCTATAAATGTAAACGCTATCGGACAAGATTGGAAGTACGTAAAACACGATTTGTAAGAGGTATTGATTTATACGATGTATATTGTTAACCCGCACCAATAACGTTCGGTTTTGGGAACATAGAGAGATCTTCGCATCCGCTAAGGAATAATCCGATTAAGACTCCCACATTTCTCGGAATCAACGTTTGCAAAGTGTGATCGTGCTCAAAGCCGCAAAGCTCGATTATACACACATACACACACACTTTTACCCTGGAATGCATATAGAATAAAATACAAAACCGTTGCTTGGATATCTCTGACGAACGGTCATAAGGAGCGAACGGAATTGATCGACTTTTCATTATACGACCCACAACCGTTTCAATCCGCGATTCAGAATCGTTATATCCGAGCTTTCAAACTATCGCGTAAGATCGATCGAGTGGGTAATTCGAAGCTTACGTGCGATGTTTATTTATTTAATATATACATATTAGATGTTCACCATTTACGAATATATAAAATTCTATAGAAGAAAAAATGGTTCGTAATGTACGATTTCCTGTTGTCTATTAAAATGATTTATTTTGTTTATTTTAACTTTGTACGTTAACTCCTTTATGACGTCAGAATCATCCCTGTATAATATTTCGTTGTTAAGATAAAAACACTCCCACTCTAATAATATCAGATTATAATGATGACGGAATTAAATGATATATGCAAACGTCTTTCACTCGATTCATTCATAAACCTTTGTCTCGTATCTACAACGCGTATCCCGATCTGCTAAAGCCATTCAGTTGAGAGAATCGAAATCTACCGCAACGAAGACGGTACACAGTTTGAATTGTATGTATATATCTATATATATGTAGTCGCTTTTGTGTTTCCTCAAACAACCTGTTTTCCCAACGAGCTTGCGTATATTCGACAATTTACTATCGAGTGCTTACAGACCTAGCTGTAATGTACTTACACGAAGCGAAAAATATTACTCGCTTAGCGGTGTTCCAAATGAATTGTTATAGTTATCAAAATGTGTTGTATTACGATAAAATGCTTAATGTACCAGATATTAAATATTTTTGATATTGTAACATTATCAAATTTTTCTGCCTAACATGCTACATGCTGAAAAAATGTTGTAGTATACGCATGACAGTGTTGTTTGGTAATGGAGGGACAGATTTGACGAATGACTAAAATTACTATTATTTTTTATTCGAAAATTAACGAGATATGTAGGAAATTTCGCTATAACAAAATAGTTAAAATTTTTTTTTTTTTTAAATTTTGGTAGTTTCCACGTACACCTTTTTACAGGTTTTTACGTATCCCCTACACCTTTATTCCATTTCATTCCATTTCCAATTTTACCCCCACTTTACCCCACCTTCTCGCATTCGCCCGGGGTTATGCCCGTGGAGAGAGGGAAAACCTGTGGCCAAACCCGTTGGGATAAATGCCATTTAGGAAAACCTCCTCCGAGAAGGGCGGTGTATTCGAGAACAATTCTGTTTGGGTGGCAAGGTCACATTGCGTAGACTTTAACACCGAAACCGAATGCCTCACACCTCCCGCTCACGTTGTGGAATGTGAAAAAACACCTAACCGATCATTTAAGCTAAGCCCGAGAACGGTCACCCATCCAAGTGCCAACCGCGCTCGGTGCTGCTTAACTTTCATGACCGGCCGAGGTGCGCTTCCGCCACTCCGCCACCGTGTCGGTCCTATAACAAAATAGTTATTTTTAACATTTTTACCAAGTCTGTCTCTATCTCTCTCTCTTTCTCTCTCTCCATTACTAAAGTTATCTTTTTTCAAACACTCATCCTGTGAGGTTTTTAAAGTGGCTGGTATTAATATAGTCCGCCCTACTGAGTTGTGAGGAATAGTCTTTGGCTTGTGGAGATCAATAAATTCATTTATCATATAACTTATAGTGTAAACAAGCAATAGATTCACGAATTTTCCAATAGTTGAAAAAATTCAAATTTTAAAATTATATGGCATTGGATTACAAAATGCTTTATATGGCATTATTCTGACGTTTAAGACATTAGTTCTATGTAAGTGTGTTAGGGGGCTAGCTGTTAATATGTGGCACTTACTAATGTTTGCTATTGGTAGGGCATATATACCCCATGTCTTCCTCGTCGGAATAGAGCTGTTTTTCAAAATTTTTATATTATATCATTCATCTGTATCTAGAGACGAGATGCCTGACTCTACTGATGAGCCCACCAGGCATACTCAGGGCGAAATACAATAAATTTACTTTTCCGTTTTTTGTAATATTATACTACAATCAATTAAATTTTTTATTTTAACTTAGCTTGTCTTGGTCTTTTTTCAAACACTCATCCTGTGAGTAGATAGAATAAAGAGGGTTTTGTGCGATATTTGAAAAAATATTGAGCAACACAAATTAGCTCGTATATATCGATTAATATATATACTTTTTAATAAACTCATCCTGTGAGGTGGCTAGTATTAATACAGTCCGCCCTACTGAGTTGTGAGGAATAGTCTTTGGCTTATGGAGATCAATAAATTCATTTATCATAAAACAAAGTTGTCATTTTTACTAGAAATTTTATCTCCGTGTATAAATACGTATAATAAAAAATGTAAAATGCTTTTGTAACGGATATCTACAAGAATTTAAACCAAAATCTCAGAAAAAAATAAACTTTCAACTTTTTCTATGTATAAAAAATGTAATCTACTTATATAAAATGTAGATGTAAGCGACTTGATCTTACTTTACGGAGATATCAAATTTAAAAAATGGCCATTTTTTACTTTTTTTTATGTACAAATGAATACATTTTTTAAAAAGCCCTGAACGTCAGACCCTTGGGCATGTTTCAAATAATATACTTAAATTTTTCTAGATTTTTAAATTCATAATATATATCCTTCCCTCTATTTACTATATTAGACCGCAGTGATAGTTTGAAATTTAAAAAAGATAGGCTAGGTCGAAGAAATTATAACTATATACAACTATATAGTTATATAATATATAACTATATATTTATATTTAAAATTAAAGAATATACAACTATATATTTATATTTTTAAATACCTTATTTCGCTAATTATAATTTTCAATAAGTTTTACGAACGGTAACCTCAAAGCTTATGACAGGTAAATAATTAAAAATTTATAATTTTTAACGTACTTTTTACACCTACTTATCCACTTACGTTCACGTATTTAAATTATCACGAACAATGTAATAAAAATTAAGTTGTAAATATTCAATACTGCATATTGCATATTTATTGGTGGCTTTGATGTATTTCGCAGATCCGTACACATAAATATTTATAAATAATTAATGTTCAAACACGCGTGCAACTTACGTATATACATATACCTCCATTATTAATTATGTAATAATTATTAAAAATTTAAAATTACAAGTCAATATTTATATTCTATTTTTAATTGGTGTATATAAAAAATATTTGGTATAAATTGTGACCACTTGTATACGTATTAGCAATAAATTAAGTATACATATAATATTGTAATAAATATACTTTCTAAGAATGCGAAAAAACTCGTAAATAAGATTGTACTAGAAGTGCTCTTTAAAAACTAAGTTGGTGAAAAATTCAATAATTCGCTTAGTAAAACAAATTTTTCACTAAATAATTACTGGATTTGTCCCTATATAATAATTAGTGAATTATGGCTTTTTTCCATTAATGTTATTATTAATGAATAATCAGTAATTAATTGGTGAAAATTATTGATTTATTTATTTTACTAAATGATAGACAATTATTTCTTTGTACTACTTACTTTTTAATTTTTATTTTGTTTTTTTTTTAAACAACCATTAATTAATCACTATTTAATTAGTAAAAAATTATTGGTTTATTTATATTACTATTTTACTATTTTAGTGAAGATTATTCATATATTTATTTTACTAAATGATAAGTAAAAATAAGTCAATTATTTTTTTCTACTTCTAACTTCTTTTTCTTTGTTACCTTTTTTTTAATAACCATTATTTAATTAATCACTATTTAATTGGTAAAAATTATTGCTTTATTTATTTTACTAAATGATAAGTAAATTTTTTATTGATTAATTAGTCGAATATTTCTTTTTATTTTCTTCTTACTTTTTTTACTTAATTAATATTCACTATAATTGCTCTAATACATTTTTACTTATTGTTGGGGGGAGCACACCATAGTATTTCAATGGTTGATTATACACTAATTTATTTTTAGAATAAATTAGTAGTTTAAATCCGACATTATCACTGAATTTCAAGATGTGCAAATGAAAATTTATATATCGAGGTTATAAGTTCCCATAGAATTATCGACAGCATATCGACCTCGTTGTGTATATATATACACGTGCGCCAAAATCGACGAAAAAAAGAGACTATTCGCACTGGTTTTGAAGCGTAGAGTCTCACACGTTATCGCGCGCAAACACGGACTATCTCTGCTGGGAGTAGCGTGACGCAACGAACCGGCGGCGCCGCGCAATTGTTGGTATGTATCCTCCTGCAGTTCGAAGCGAACGCTCGGTACGTTCGCGTCGCTCGATCAATTACGGTGCAAAAACCGGCTTGTTAGTGTACCGCTTTCGTCTCGTCTTCCGAGTCACGCGTTCGATTTGAATGCTACAGTGTATAAATGTACTGGTCGCAGTAGTAATGCCGGTTTTGGGTCAGACGGCCCCTCCGACTAATCGAATATAGTGAAGTGGCTTACCCACGGAAAGTGAATCGTGTGTGCACGTTTGTATCACGTTATACCTGCCACGCTGATGTGTCCACGCACGCAAGATAAGCGAAAGTTTGAGGCCACGTAATTACTCTTGAGCGTTATATACTGGACGACGAATTTATACGATATATAAGGTAAAATACCCAGTAATTGGACATGTCCTAGTTGTTGGACAGGATAATTAATATCTATTATATAAAAATATGTAGGAAACAAATTCGACTATGAATACTGATTTAATTAAGTAACTTTTTGTTTTGCATGGTTTTTTTTCGGCTAGAAACAATTTTCTTAAAATAAATACTAAATTTTGGTGTCCAATTACTACATCATTTCGGTAAGGTTAAGTGTCTAATCACTGGGTCTTTTACCTTGTACATTTTTACGTTGTGCACGTAGATTTTTTAAGTTTTACACGGGTAATGCTTTTGATCGGGTAATTTTCATTTGCGCGTTTTACATGTTGTGTTATTACTCGGATCGGACGTTAGTTACTTTGTTTCTTTCTTACCACTCGTAGTGAACAGTATCGTAACCAATTCCTGATGACCAGTAAGCAACTGTTGATTATTTTTTACCCTGGTAGAAAATAAAGCAGTGAAATTGCTGAGCAGTCTCTAGCTAAGATCAACTAAAGAGAAGCACTGCTTGAGAATCGATACGAAACTAACATATGATTTATAAACATAACCTATAAAAATTCTTACGAAAACGTTTTTCTGTCCAGGACAATTGAGAGATGTCGGGCTCAGAAAATGGTTATATTTTGTTTTTTTTTATAAACAAATGAATAAATATTTTAGGCATGTTTTAAATAATATCCCCAAATTTTTCCAGATTTTTAAATCCATAATTTGATTACGATCTTTGGGTTGAAAATTTGTAGTCTTTTTCGACTAATAATTACCGACCAAAAGTTGTTCACTCAATTATTATTAACAAAAATGATTTTTTATTAAAAAATCATAACGTCAAGCCGTTCCTTATGTTTGCAGCTATCCGCATGAATTTTTTCAGATTTTTAATTTAATATTTTAGACATAATTGTTGGATTCAAAGATACAGTTGGGTCCGACATTCCGTTAAGTTAATTGATATTGTACTGATAGAAACTTACATACAATCATTTTTCTAAATTTTTTAAATATATTTATTAATTTATTAATTATTAATATATTTTTAGTATTTTAAAGGATATAAACCTATAATTATATTATTTTTGTCTATTATAACTAAAACATCTGCTGAACTCACTGCCCAGTTTGCCACTCGCTATGGACTAGCCAAAAACTGCTTCTACCAGGGTAATTCATAAGCAAACCCATAAAAATTTTTCAATATTAAAATATTTTGAAAACAATGTATCTATTAATGAATTAAGTTCAAAATTCGTATTTTACGATACAACATGGAAAATAATTTCAAGTTTCTAGGTATCATCTAGAATTGGTCTTAACTGATCAAAAATTGGTTATGTTACGGTACATAGAGAGAAAAGTTTAAGTAAATTTTACTAAACTTTCATAAACGAGGTAAAAGACTTCCGACAATATTTACTATATTTTATTCTATTTTTTCTAAAATAAAAATATACTATAGACAGATTCATTTATTAGGTATAAAATATAGTAATGTTTAATATACCATTTTTCTCAGTGTAGAATTTTTCTTACTAAAAGTTGAGTAATTTTTTGCGTTTTGGCAGTCTGTTACCGCGTTAGTGAAAGTTTGTTAAAAATTTACTCAAACTTTTCTATCGGTGTGTGTTCACACTTTTAAATGTTCTTTTTTTTTACGTTTCCTGTGCGATTAAGGGTTTCAGTGGAAAAACATAATGGATATTTTACAAAATTTTAATATTCATATTTGTATACGTTTAGATTTTTAAAGATGTCGAGCAGTACAATTAGGTTTTTTTTTATTACATACTTTTAACTTTTCGAAAGTTACAGTTGAAACTTGTATAATCACGATATATATATGCGGATACTAATTACAATTTGAACTTAATTTACATCAATTGACGAGATAATATTAGTAAACCCACTGTATTAATATTTACAAATGCTTTAGTGAATAAACACTTATGTATATATACACCTTGATGTGTAATTATAGAAAAAGATGATTAAGTATTAATTTTTCAGTATTATGATATTTTAATAAAAATAAACGTAATTTTGAATTACCCAGATAAAGTTTATTAGTAATTCTAAGTTACTATTCTTTTTAAATTGTTATACTACATTACTTAACACTGGTTAATATTATATTCTTGCGTTTTAAAAACTAAATAAGAAATTGTGTCAGTAGATTTCTACGTCACCGATGAGGTAATATCAGAACGCGTATTAGGGTTATAGATTATTATATTTCATATATGAATTATAACAATTTCAACCGTAGATGAATCTTAGCACTTTAAATTTTCAATTACGTAATTATAACATTTAAAAGATGAATTTTAAAAAATTCTTCGAAATTGAGAATACGTGTTACACATAACATTGTAGGCTAATCACGCATGATTATATGTAACATTTACTGATTTTCATCCTCTTCCGTCCCTCTTCCATACTTCCTCAAAATAAGGTAAATATGTTTCAAATTTTATGTTAATTTGTATATTTTAATTTTTTTAATCCCTCCTCAGTGTGGTTTTCAGGAGAGGTCGGATGAGGGATAAAAAAAAAAAGAGAAAAACATGAATAACGTGTAAATTTTAATAAAATTCATGGAGGAGGGGGGATGAGGAGAGATTTTTTAAATAACTCTAATATACAAAGTAACATAAAATTTAAAACGTTTTTACCGTATTGCGAGGAAAACGAAACGAGCCTCATTATTTACTACTATATATTATAAAGAGATATATCTTTAATTAGATATATAAATGTTTGTTAATAATAAGTAAATGTGTTTTTTATAATATATACGTAGTGTATTTACTAATAAAAGTTATCAAAAGTAACGAATGTAACGTTTTTACTTTGTCAAAATCTCAGTGTTTTTATATACACCTTATCGAATCATTTTTATCGTAATTGCTTCCTTTGAAAATTCATGCGTATATTTACACAGCGGCATTCAAATTGCTTAATAAGTAAATTGACTTTTACTAATATGATATATACCTAATTTCTAATTTATTTGAATCTGCTGTTTTTTTTTAAATGAATATACTGTATTTCAATTGATATATCGGATAGTCGAATTCTATGAATCAAACATGTGTTATTGTATAAGTATTATCGTATAACTATATATAATATTTTCAATACATAGTAAATGTTTTTTTTATATTACTAATATATTAGTAATGTAAAAATGAGAGCTTCATCTTTTTTATCGTTTCCCTTGTGAGAAATTGACGAAACTCTGTGACCTATATAAAAAATCAATATGTATCGACAATTTTTTAATGGGAGGGATAATTTGCATTTGTGTTTATAGTAACGCTGCTTTTTTCATATATATAAATACAATAAACATAACTTTTAATCAAGAAATTTTAAGGAAATCATTATCATTATCATACACAGCAGAAGTGGGAGTCTAAGTTAAACGTTTGTATTTGTTGATTTTATTCTCTGCGAATTTGAAATATTTTGACATTCTAGCTTAACAGAAAACAAGTTTAACATCTCAACTATTTGCCTGGATTTTTTTGAAATGTCAAAATTGAAAAATGAAATATTTACACGCGAGGATGAAAAGAAAGAAAAATCGTTTTGTTCAACTTAGCCTCGAGGCTGGGGCTAATTTGAACATTACTCGGGGCTAAGTCAGTCTATCTTTTTAACATGGATTTTCAAACTTATAAATATATTTATTTATCTCAGTAATTTTACAGTAATTAAAGTGTTTCAAGTAATACTACAATTTAACAATTTCTTGAATAAATACAAATTAACTTTTTTTCAATTATAATTTCTCTAAATATATTATATTATAGTTCTTTTAAAATATATCTATTTAATCTGGAATTTGGCTTTAACTTTTCTCTTTGGTCGATCTTTAGAATCGCTGATAAATTTTTAGTTTTTATAACATTACTGTTGTCTTGGTATGATTTTGAGTCTTTTAATTTTTATATCCTTTCTAATACTTATTATTTTTTTTACTTGATTTTTAATGCTTATATTTTGCATCTTATCTTTCTTTACTTTTGTTAATTCTGTTGCCAAATCGTACTACATTAACCAACTTGCCGTGTGCGGCATTAACATTATTCATTAAAAATAGTATTTATAAAGTACTAAATAAATATCTGTGACACGTTAAATTTCGTTCGAATATATAATCTAAAATTTACTTAAATTAATATATTTTCGCTTTTTTACTTACAAGGACACCCTTATATGTTTAGGAGACAGAACGTGTCTAGCTTACAGAAAATGTTTTTTAATATAAAACTAGAATTAACCATGCGCGCTCCGCGCGCTCTTGCATTTTTGAACAGTCATTATTTGAAATATTACGCTATCTTATTTACTTAATACAACAATATTTAATAATGTATATATTCATGATTTATTATACTCCGATTTTGTCAAGAAAATTCAAACATTACGTTTTTCCCGCGCTGTCAAATCTAACCTACAATAGTACAATGTTTTAGACGCATGCGCAAAACGTAAACCAATCAAATAGCCGTTTCACTTGGCTTCACAACATCCGGCAATCACTTTTTTATATAAGGAAAAGCCAGAGCCGCAGACCCTAACATTCGTTTTTTCAAAAGTTATACGCTATTATAGAAAAATTTACAAAAATGAGGCTTCACTTTAAATGATTGTAACTTCTAAACTATCAAATGTTAATACTCAAACCAAAGTTTAATGAAAAGCTGAGATAAAATAGATATAATTTAAAAAACAGTATGCTTAAATTCAGTTTACTGTTACACGCCGAACCGAGTAGACGTATTTTCCTCGAGCGCGGTGTAAACATCAACAGTCGCGAGTACCTTACTCTGTAATATTATTTATGCGAGTTATATATAGTGTTTAAAACCAATAGTGAAATAATACTAAATTGTAAGCTGCAATTGCAGCCTACAAAGTGCATCAACTCAAAATGGATATTGCTGACTACAGCAATGTCCAAAACAGTGCCAATATAGTAGAAGAAAATAAAGTTACTCAACAAAACTATAGAATGCAAGAAACGTATGCAAAAGCAACAGCAAATGATGTTTTTCCTAAAAAAGATGAAGCAATCATTATAGAATCGAAAGAAGGAATAACTATAAAAGAATATATCAGTGCTCTAGCTAAAATAACTGATCCAAACTCAATTCGTTTCATCTCAAAGATCTCCAATGGAAGAGTTTGTGTTTTTCTGTCAAATAAATCTCTCGTTGAAAAACTATGTGCCAAAAAACTAAAAATTCAAGACTTCACCTTAGACATACAACCACTATTACGAGTACAGAAAAGAGTTATCTTATCAAACGTCTGTCCAATTATACCTCATTGCCTTAATTGAAGAATTACTAAAAGAAAAAGGAATAACTCCAACATCAAAATTAACCTTTTTACGCATATTCTTAGTTTTCGCAGGCAGTTATTTACTAATCCAGAAGACGAAAACAAAATCCCAGACGCTTTAGCCAATTACTTATGAGAATTCCAATTAGATAGCTCGAGTATGTCCAAGTGTAATAAGTCAAATTCAAGATTTCATGGAAAACCATACACCAATATCACAGAGGGAAAACTCGCAATTAATAAATGACACAGCTGAAAATTTACCAAACACAAGAACAAGTATGAAAAGAACACTTCCCTCGTCCCTTTTATCAGGTGAGACAAATTCAACTATATACAATGACAAAACAGATAATATTAATAATTCACAAGTGACACCGACAACCGAACGTCACACCAATAAAAATACAGCCGACTGTACCTTCTTAGAACCTACAAAATAAAAAAAAATCAGAAATGAAAGAAAAATTTCAAAAACTGTACACAATACAAATAAAACAACTAACGATACTTCTAAAGAGCACAAAACAAATTTCGAGGAACAGCTTGAACCAATAAAAAAATTACTAAACGAATCTCCAGAAGACTTCTTACTAAATTTTGATCAATTTAAACGCTTCATCGAAAACGCATCCGGCTCAAAAAATACTCTTAATGTTGCTCAGGAATACACGGAAAATATAGATGCCCTATCAGAAATGCTACATAATATTTACCCCTACTTGACTAGTCGTAAAATGAAAAGCCGCTGTACTAGAATTAAAAATAAGCTAATAAAAGAAAATTGCGATCCTACTAAAGAATGTGAGATATCTCAGACCGATAATGATGAACTATCAGATTGTGAATCTGAGTCTGATACTAGCTTAGAACTAATTAACTAAAAAGTTATATTAAATTTATACGCTACGTTTTTTACACATAAATCATTGACATCTTGGAATCAATAATTCAATGGAATATTAATGGATATTATAACAATTTCGAACAACTAAAGTTAATTATCAATAAATACTGCCCAATAGTTATCAGTTTACAAGAAACCAACTTTAAACCTGATCATTCTCCAAACCTACGAAACTATAACAGCTATGTTAAAAACAGACAATATAACTCTTCTAATCAACTCAACAATTGACGCTGATGAAATAAAAATCAATACTAGAATAGAAGCCGTTGCAGTACAACTTAAAATACCAACTAAATTATGCGTTTGTAGCATATATTTACCTAACAGCGAAACATACAACCTCGAAGAAATTCAAGCCTTAATTGATCGGTTACCTAAGCCGTATATACTAATGGGAGATTTTAACAGTCACCATACTCTGTGGGGATCATACAAAATAGATCACAGGGGAAAATTGATTACTAAATTACTTGAATTAAACCCATCCATAGTACTATTAAACACGCAAACAAGCACCCATTTCAACATATCCAATGGAACCTTATCAGCTATTGACCTTATTATAGGTAGTACTCAAATTATGCTTGACACAGAATGGAGTGTACTCAGTGAGTTACACAACAGTGACCATTTCCCTATACTAGTTCATATGAATATAGATTTTAGAACCATCAACTTAGATTTCTACCAACCCAAATGGAAATTAAATAAGGCTGATTGGAATGAATATCGTGATCTAATAAACAAAAAACTCGATGAAACGGACCTTGATACCAACTCATCCACATAAACGACATAATTGACAATTTTACTAATATACTAACATTGCCAGCTGAAAAATCTATTGGATACACTTCACCAAAATTAGGAAAACCACCAGTCCTATGGTGGAACGAAAATTGTAAAATTAGTCTAAAGAAATAGTCATAAAGCTTTTAATAAATACAAAAAACATAAAACTTTAGAAACTAAAATTGCTTTAAAAAGGCTAGAGCAGAAGCAAGAAGAAAGAAGGCAATAACTATAAAAGAATAATATATCAGTGCTCTCGCTAAAATAAACTGATCCAAAACTTTCAATTCGTTCCTCTCAACAGCTCTCCACTGGACGAGTTTGTGTTTTTCTGTCAAATAATTCTCTCGGTTGACAAACATGTGCCAACAAAATAAAATTCACGACTTCACCTTAGAACATTACAACCCAGTCTTACGAGTTACAGAAAGAGTTATCTTATCAAACGTCGTGTCCAATATACCTCATTCCTTAATTGAAGAGATTACTAAAAGAAAAAGGAATAACTCCAACATCAAAATTAACCTTTTTACGCATATCTTCTAGTTTTCGCCGGCCGTTTATTTACTAATCCAGAAGACGAAAACACAATCCCAGACGAGCTTTACCGAATTACTTATGAGAATTCCAATTAGATAGCTCGAGTATGTCCAAGTGTAATAAGTCAAATTCAAGATTTCATGGAAAACCATACACCACTATCACAGAGGGAAAACTCGCAATTAATAAATGACACAGCTGAAAATTTACCAAACACAAGAACAAGTATGAAAAGAACACTTCCCTCGTCCCTTTTATCAGGTGAGACAAATTCAACTATATACAATGACAAAACAGATAATATTAATAATTCACAAGTGACACCGACAACCGAACGTCACACCAATAAAATACAGCCGACTGTACCTTCTTAGAACCTACAAAATAAAAAAAATCAGAAATGAAAGAAAAATTTCAAAACTGTACACAATACAAATAAAACAACTAACGATACTTCTAAAGAGCACAAAACAAATTTCGAGGAACAGCTTGAACCAATAAAAAAATTACTAAACGAATCTCCAGAAGACTTCTTACTAAATTTTGATCAATTTAAACGCTTCATCGAAAACGCATCCGGCTCAAAAAATACTCTTAATGTTGCTCAGGAATACACGGAAAATATAGATGCCCTATCAGAAATGCTACATAATATTTACCCCTACTTGACTAGTCGTAAAATGAAAAGCCGCTGTACTAGAATTAAAAATAAGCTAATAAAAGAAAATTGCGATCCTACTAAAGAATGTGAGATATCTCAGACCGATAATGATGAACTATCAGATTGTGAATCTGAGTCTGATACTAGCTTAGAACTAATTAACTAAAAAGTTATATTAAATTTATACGCTACGTTTTTTACACATAAATCATTGACATCAAGGAATCAATAATTCAATGGAATATTAATGGATATTATAACAATTTCGAACAACTAAAGTTAATTATCAATAAATACTGCCCAATAGTTATCAGTTTACAAGAAACCAACTTTAAACCTGATCATTCTCCAAACCTACGAAACTATAACAGCTATGTTAAAAACAGACAATATAACTCTTCTAATCAACTCAACAATTGACGCTGATGAAATAAAAATCAATACTAGAATAGAAGCCGTTGCAGTACAACTGAAAATACCAACTAAATTATGCGTTTTGTAGCATATATTTACCTAACAGCGAAACATACAACCTCGAAGAAATTCAAGCCTTAATTGATCGGTTACCTAAGCCGTATATACTAATGGGAGATTTTAACAGTCACCATACTCTGTGGGGATCATACAAAATAGATCACAGGGGAAAATTGATTACTAAATTACTTGAATTAAACCCATCCATAGTACTATTAAACACGCAAACAAGCACCCATTTCAACATATCCAATGGAACCTTATCAGCTATTGACCTTATTATAGGTAGTACTCAAATTATGCTTGACACAGAATGGAGTGTACTCAGTGAGTTACACAACAGTGACCATTTCCCTATACTAGTTCATATGAATATAGATTTTAGAACCATCAACTTAGATTTCTACCAACCCAAATGGAAATTAAATAAGGCTGATTGGAATGAATATCGTGATCTAATAAACAAAAAAACTCGATGAAACGGACCTTGATACCAACTCATCCCACATAAACGACATAATTGACAATTTTACTAATATACTAACATTGCCAGCTGAAAAATCTATTGGATACACTTCACCAAAATTAGGAAAACCACCAGTCCTATGGTGGAACGAAAATTGTAAAATTAGTCTAAAGAAATAGTCATAAAGCTTTTAATAAATACAAAAAACATAAAACTTTAGAAACTAAAATTGCTTTTAAAAAGGCTAGAGCAGAAGCAAGAAGAACGTTAATTAAAAGTAAAATAGATTCATGGATAGCCTACTTATCAACTCTCACTAATCAAAGTAGTTCAAAAGAAATGTGGAACAAAATAAATCAAATTAGAGGAAAACGCACGTTCACCACTATTAACACCTTACAATATATTGGTAAATACATGACAGATCGAAAAGAAATATCAGACTTACTCGTTAATACCTATGCAAAGAACTCTAGTAACGAAAATTACAACCCCATTTTTCTCGAGCACAAACTAGAAATAAACCAACAAAATACTAAAAATGTACAAAACAATAAAAACAACAATGACACTGAACTCAATAAACCACTTTTTATGGATGAACTAGATTTTACACTGAAAAATAGTAAAAATACAAGCCCAGGACCGGATGGTATATCCAATAAATTTATAGTCGAACTACCAATCCAAGTTAAAAAAAACTATTAGATATATATAATCACATATGGATTTCACAGGTATTTCCTGAACAATGGAATAAAGCTATTGTAATTCCGGTTCTTAAACCGAACAAAGACAAAACCAAACCAGAAAATTATAGGCCAATCTCTTCAACTTGCACTATGTGCAAAATCCTAGAAAAGATCATTAACCAAAGAATTACCTATTATTGAAGAGAGAAAACCTCACAGAAGCCCTCCATGGATTCTGAACAAACCTGTAATATACTCAGAAACTAGGAAAAAAGATATAGAATTACAAACAGACTGCCACCATATTTTTATTTTCACAACCAAAACAGACAAAGGAACTTCCATTATAATTAATGACAAATATCCCAACAGAAATTCTTATTTCTAAATATACGAACAAACTCACTGGAGAAATATATTCACTGTATAAAGCAATAGAAATTGCTGCTATACAAGGATATCCAAAATGCTCAATTTACTCTGAATCCACACATGCACTAATGCAAATAGGAAATACAATATCAGGCAACCAAATAGTTAATAATGAAATGAAGCAAATGCTAACAAATCCAGATTTAGTGAAAAAACTTTTGTGTTAAGGTAAAAGTCCGTATTAATAAACACCTCGAGAAAAGTGTACCTCGTACTAAACAGAGAGAAAGTAATACGAATTAAAAGAAAAGTATATGTATATTAATGATTAGAAAAATTTTATTAAATAATTTAGTCTATTAACTGTGTTTACGAATTGAAATAAATTTGAATAAAGCACTGGGGAAAATTACGAAAAAATATTAAACTGTGCACTCGGCAAAATTGCATAGATCGATTAACATTTTGACGGAAAAAGTCGGCATTACAAAGTTTTCTAACTCTAATACATTAATAGGAGGATTATATATGATCGTTTAAGCATTAGGGGATAGTTTTATATCGTAGATTTCGATTACAGACTGTTTTTGCAATTTTAATAGTGTTTTAATTAAATTATTAGCTGTTCCATACTGCGTACATATGATTTTGTTCCTGTCCCTATTATTAAACGGTATAAACAATGTTTTAAATTAATATTTACCGATTTATTTATAGATGTTTATTGGTAAAATAGTTAAAAATGCATTATTAATCGATTTAAATGATATATGCATGCTGTATAAAGGCTAAATAATGCATTTCTTTTGGTTATAAAGTCAACCTACAAACACACTTAAAGGTTACTTTTGAGCTTTTTTTCGGAAAAATTGATATTATTTCAGTATATATGTTAGTGAAACGTATCTAATATCTATCATATCACTAATATGTGTATGCTCGTCATTATTCATTAGTAACCGATTAAAATTCAAAAGTATATGGAAAAGAGCTACTTAATCTTTATAATATAGTTGCATCAAGACTTACGGAAGACTCTTACAGGTTCATTTTATCATTATTTTACCAAAGTAACTAGCATTTGTATTATGATTAAAATTATTAAACATCGTTTTATTTATAGAATTTTATGATTTCATACACTAAATAAAGATATAAATCCTTGTAGTACCAATCGAAATACTAAGCTAAATTGTTAAAAAATAGTTAAATTTGAAAACTTTAAAAGTGTTTAAGAAATAGGGACAGGTTGAGACGATCTGCGATGACTCGGTCGGTAGGGCGTCGGGCTCGTAATTTGGAAGTCCCAGGTTCGATTCCTGGCCCCGACCGAATGATACAAGCACCACTGGCGAATGTATTTTCAACAAGTGCTTTCTTCACCAAGACATCGTATGACCTCCGTCGCTGATTAGCACCGGTTTGGGAGCATAAAAAAAGCGTCGTTAAAATAATAAAAAAATAAAAAAAAAAATAGGGTCAGGATTATTAAACAGTCGGGACATGTATTTTCAAGGCGTTTAATAATACGTGCACATAAGGCTTTCCGTTTTTTAATGATATAATTAATTAAAACCGTTTAAATTAAAATGTTAAACCAGGTAATTGTTCAGAAAGAATACGCGCATCGAGTGGTATACAAATTTCCAACATTTATGCTTATTTCAATTTTTTATTGAGATAGAAGCAAAGGACATGTTAAAAATCGTTTATTAATAGGGACTTTTATCTTATTTGAAAGAAAAATCCATATCACGGACTGTTTAAAGTATTTATCTAAATAGAAATACAAATACTATTACCATATAATATTATTACTACCTATGACATGTTTTTATATTTTATAACTATAACTATGTATTCTTTGTTAATTATATAAATGTATATTGTAATGTCGCTAATAACCTTAGAAGTTGATGCGACTATAATAAATAAATAAAAAAAAAAGAATTAGAAGAAATTTTAACAAAAATTGGGCACTACAAATTTTATTGATTATTTAAGCTAATTTCTTCAATAAGCAAATAACGAAAAATCACGCTAAAAAAATTTTGACTTTAGTTGCGTGTAACTCTGAAATAAAAAGAGATATGCTCTGAAACTTGAGTTTAGAAGAAAACGGAGATCGAGTATAATTACATTTATACTCATAATATTTATATTTATATATCAAATAACATTTATATTTTGATCAAAAGTTACGGGAGATAGAAGAATAAAAAGATAGTATGACATAAAAATCGATACATAATATACAAAAACTAGCTAATTTTAGTAATTTTCGTTATTTTTTCATAAATTTTCATCAAATTTTTTACTACCTAGTAGTGAACAACAAAAAATAAAGTTATGAAGTATATCAACCTTAAACACTTTGTTAACAAATGAAAAACTTAGAAAAAAGAATTGTTTGTTATAAAAAAAATTATTTAAAAAAGAACACATACATTTATTGCATTTTTTACATTCGAAAAATTATAACTTTTTAAAATTTTGATAGGTCCATTTTTCCAACGATATTTGAAAGAAGATATCTAAAACTACGTAAGAAGAAATTGACATTATGATCGCTGTGATTTATATAACAAATAGCAACTACGAAAAAAAAAAAAAAAAATTTGTCCGTTTAGGTCTTAGTATATATGGGTTAAAAAATGTATTGATTTTTAGGCCAGTCCTATCTTATTATTCTTCTTTCTTCCGTAACTTTGACCAAATCAAGATATTTGAGATTCTATTTTTTAAATCTACTCATTTGATCTCAGATTTTTTTACTTAAGTTTCAGAGCATATCTTTACATAATGTAATAATGCAGCGGTTAGAAAAGTAAAAATCTGAAGGACTAGTTAGCTGTATATAATGGCTCTCGCTCCTATACTTGCGTCAGGCTCTATCGAGCCTTTGATTTGTTTTAGGAGTTATAAGTAATGGAAGTTAAACACTTTTTTTGTGGAGTTTTGTTATTTGCTTATAGATTCCGTTAAAAGGGGCATTTGCATCCGCAACACCGGTTTTTCATATTTTTAAGTAGAAATAATCATATCCTAGAGTTTGGTAAAGGTCCGTTTCCCGCATGCCTGATGCTCTCCTTGTACATAGATACTTTTAATTTGTATATTTACAATGCCTAATTATTACCAGACTTTTTTTATAGTATTTTTTTAATTCTACTAGGGTTACATACCCTACTCGCGTCTGTGTGTCTATTCCGATACATTATTATGTATATATAGTCGCAATCTTATTAATTCATAATGATTAATTCGCAACGTCATTTGATATTCTAAAATTAATATATGAATCCATGTATTTGTAAATTAAATTATAGTAATTTACTCGTGAATTATGTTAATTTAACCTCTCATGCAACGGTAATAAATATTTGAAAGCAGTTATTATATAATGGTTCGTACTCTATAGATACCATATTTCCTTCTTGTCTTTAATAAATAATACACTGAAGTTTTAAGAGAGCGTGGTATTAGATTTTGCGTATAGTAATCTTCATTGTTCAGACTTTTAGATTTAGAAGTTGATGCGACTATAATAAATAAATAAAAAAAAAAGAATTAGAAGAAATTTTAACAAAAATTGGGCACTACAAATTTTATTGATTATTTAAGCTAAATTTCTTCAATAAGCAAATAACGAAAAATCACGCTAAAAAAATTTTTGACTTTAGTTGCGTGTAACTCTGAAATAAAAAGAGATATGCTCTGAAACTTGAGTTTAGAAGAAAACGGAGATCGAGTATAATTACATTTATACTCATAATATTTATATTTATATATCAAATAACATTTATATTTTGATCAAAAGTTACGGGAGATAGAAGAATAAAAAGATAGTATGACATAAAAATCGATACATAATATACAAAAACTAGCTAATTTTAGTAATTTTTCGTTATTTTTTCATAAATTTTCATCAAATTTTTTTACTACCTAGTATTGAACAACAAAAAATAAAGTTATGAAGTATATCAACCTTAAACACTTTTGTTAACAAATGAAAAACTTAGAAAAAAGAATTTTTTGTTATAAAAAAATTATTTAAAAAAAGAAAACAATACATTTATTGCATTTTTTACATTCGAAAAATTATAACTTTTTTAAAATTTTGATAGGTCCATTTTTCCAACGATATTTGAAAGAAGATATCTAAAACTACGTAAGAAGAAATTGACATTATGATCGGCTGTGATTTATATAACAAATAGCAACTACGAAAAAAAAAAAAAAAATTTGTCCGTTTAGGTCTTAGTATATATGGGTTAAAAAATGTATTGATTTTTAGGCCAGTCTATCTTATTATTCTTCTTTCTTCCGTAACTTTTGACCAAATCAAGATATTTGAGATTCTATTTTTTTAAATCTACTCAATTTGATCTCAGATTTTTTTTACTTAAGTTTCAGAGCATATCTTTACATAATGTAATAATGCAGCGGTTAGAAAAGTAAAAATCTGAAGGACTAGTTAGCTGTATATAATGGCTCTCGCTCCTATACTTGCGTCAGGCTCTATCGAGCCTTTTGATTTGTTTTAGAGTTATAAGTAATGGAAGTTAAACACTTTTTTTGTGGAGTTTTTGTTATTTGCTTATAGATTCCGTTAAAAGGGGCATTTGCATCCGCAACACCGGTTTTTCATATTTTTTAAGTAGAAATAATCATATCCTAGAGTTTGGTAAAGGTCCGTTTCCCGCATGCCTGATGCTCTCCTTGTACATAGATACTTTTAATTTGTATATTTACAATGCCTAATTATTACCAGACTTTTTTATAGTATTTTTTTAATTCTACTAGGGTTACATACCCTACTCGCGTCTGTGTGTCTATTCCGATACATTATTATGTATATATAGTCGCAATCTTATTAATTCATAATGATTAATTCGCAACGTCATTTGATATTCTAAAATTAATATATGAATCCATGTATTTGTAAATTAAATTATAGTAATTTACTCGTGAATTATGTTAATTTAACCTCTCATGCAACGGTAATAAATATTTGAAAGCAGTTATTATATAATGGTTCGTACTCTATAGATACCATATTTCCTTCTTGTCTTTAATAAATAATACACTGAAGTTTTAAGAGAGCGTGGTATTAGATTTTGCGTATAGTAATCTTCATTGTTCAGACTTTTAGATTTATAATTTGATATATATGTTTTTAATTATAAATATACATAAAATTTGAAACGTGCATAACTGTGGGAAATTTTATTATTGTTAATGATGACATTGTTACTATTAATATACTTTGATCATCAATTCAAAATATGTACACTACTATTATATATCTGGGATATTCCACAGGAAGTGTTTCGATCAAAATTTTAAAATGCTCCAAATTTTGGGTACACATTGCAAATGTTTTTCAGAATACAGATAAAAATTTTTAGGTGCCGGATTCTATTTGGTCAAAAGTTATTCTAACCTCAAAAAGTGAATTTTATCTAGTTTTTTCAACACCAGCTGGGTTTACCACTATTTAACTCAAAATCTATCAACTTTTACTATAGAACATTATATGTAACATTCGTTGCTAATTGTGTTTAGAATTTATTCTTCTGGGTTAGAATTTCTAATTTCAAGGTAAATATTATATAAACTACATGTCAATATTCAAATTAAAAAAAGTGCAAGTGCGCCACAATTCGATTTTTTTATCCAAAAGTCTAAAAGAAGCTTGAAGCAATACCTATCAAATGATCTGTAGCATTTTTATGGCCTTCCATTTTGTAAAAAGTTATGATAATTTAAAGAAAGCAAAAAATTCACAAAAGTAACAGGTAATTCCATTTAAATTTTTTAAAAAATTTCGGGTTTTTTAAAATTTTCATAACCTTTTTACAGAATTGGACGGCCATAAAAATGCTAAAGACCATTTGAAAGGTATTGCTTCAAGCTTTCTTTTAGATTTGGATAAAAAAATCAATTGTGGCGCACTTGCACTTTTTTCAAGTGAATATTGACATGTAGTTTATATAACATTCACTTTGAAATTAGAAATTCTAATTCAGAAGAATAGTTCTAACCACAATTAGCAACGCATGTTACATATAATGTTTCTATAGTAAAAGTTGATAGATTTTGATTATATAGCGGTAAACCCAGCTGGTGTTGAAAAAAATATGAAACAATTCACTTTTGAGGTTAGAATAACTTTTGAGCAAATAGATTCCAGTACCTAAAATTTTTTTTCTGTATTCTGAAAAACATTTGCAATGTGTACCCAAAATTTGGAGCATTTTAAAATTTTGATCGGACCACTTCGCGTGGAATACCCCATCTACATTTCGTGAAAATAGATGATATGGATTAAGCGAAAAAAATAATATAAAATCTTTTACATTTTCAAGTTCCAGTAATTACCTTCTAATCTTGAGATAACGTAACAATTGAAATCAGAAAGTGATAAATTCTATTGTTCAATTGCTGATGATTTTAAAAATAATGTTTCATAATTTATTAATACGATTATTAGTATAAAATTAAAAAAAATTTAGTGCATGTTTAAAAATGAAAAAAGGTATAATTATTTACCGTTGAACATTCAATATTCAATATTAACAATTAATAATTATTTCATAACAATTGACAACATTTCCTTATTTTTTAAACAAATGTATTATTTTTAACTTTTATTTAAAATCTTTTGGCCAATTGGTATGTCACATAACTATTTTAATTAATTATGAGATTAATTAATTATTATTTTAATTAATACTTCGTACTCTGATTTTTTTCCATAATGGTCTTACCGCGGAATATTTCATGAACCACTTCATCGAATAGGCTCAAATTTTAACAGTAACCTTTAAATATGGTTTTAATCCACTTGAACTAAACAGAATTTCAATAAAAGTGTAAATGTTTAATTTAAAACTATTTAGCTGTTTTTACACAATTTTTCAATTTTTTTTAATTATTTGGTAAGAATAATGTTTTTTATTACAATGTTAACACGGTACGTTCTATTCAAGTAGAATAAAATTAAATTTGAAAGTTACTGTTAGAATTTCAGTCTATTCAATGAAGTGATTCCTGGGTATCCTGCGGTAAGTCCATTATGTAAAAAATCAGAGTACAGAGTCTGATAATTGATTTAAATAGTTATGTTACAAATAAATTATCTAGAAATTTCAGAATAAAAGTTAATAGTAATACAATATGTTTAAAAAATTAAAATATGTTTAGAATCATTACGAAAAAATTTATTAATTGTTCATATTAAATAGTTTTTTTTCAATTGTAACCCAGGCCTGTCCTCTTAATCTATGCAGAAAAAGAGTAAAAATTAAAATGTTGAATAGGTATATATATATTATTTTCATAATATATCCCTAGAAACAATATATGATGCCTAAATTTTTCCTTCACTTAGCTCCTGCAAAAATAATTATGAAAATGTGGAATTAATTGATTTTAATGTTATATGTATCAATATTGATTAATCCCGAGTCAAAGGAGAAAAGGAAGAGGAAAAGTAAAAACTTTAAACACTTTCTTTCCTTTTGCAACATTGCTGCCCACCCTTTTCAGACATCTATAGATTATATTATAATACAAACGCTGTAATTAGTATACAAAAATTTTGTCCTAGGTCAATTTAAATCCCCACTTTTTCTTCCTCGTTATAAACAAAAACAGTTAAGTAGACGTATACACATCGCAAATTTTCTGCAATATAATAAATTATAAATGTCGATTAATCAATATTGAAAAACCTTCGAGTGATAAAATGAAGCTAACGACATGAAAATATTTATCAGTTGCAGAAAAATCAGGAGTTGTGCGCCTAGTTAACAATTAATAATTATTTCATAACAATTGACAACATTTCCTTATTTTTTAAACAAATTATATTATTTTTAACTTTTATTTAAAATCTTTTGGCCAATTTGTATGTCACATAACTATTTTAATTAATTATGAGATTAATTAATTATTATTTTAATTAATACTTCGTACTCTGATTTTTTTCCATAATGGTCTTACCGCGGAATATTTCATGAACCACTTCATCGAATAGGCTCAAATTTTAACAGTAACCTTTAAATATGGTTTTAATCCACTTGAACTAAACAGAATTTCAATAAAAGTGTAAATGTTTAATTTAAAACTATTTAGCTGTTTTTACACAATTTTTCAATTTTTTTTAATTATTTGGTAAGAATAATGTTTTTTATTACAATGTTAACACAGTTCGTTCTATTCAAGTGGAATAAAATTAAATTTGAAAGTTACTGTTAGAATTTCAGTCTATTCGATGAAGTGATTCCTGAGATATCCTGCGGTAAGTCCATTATGTAAAAAATCAGAGTACAGAGTCTGATAATTGATTTAAATAGTTATGTTACAAATAAATTATCTAGAAATTTCAGAATAAAAATTAATAGTAATACAATATGTTTAAACAATTAAAATATGTTTAGAATCATTACGAAAAAATTTATTAATTGTTCATATTAAATAGTTTTTTTTCAATTGTAACCAGTCCTGTCCTCTTAATCTATGCAGAAAAAGAGTAAAAATTAAAATGTTGAATAGGTATATATTTATTATTTTCATAATATACCCTTATTTTTTTCCCTAGAAAAAATGTATGATGCCTAAATTTTTTCTTCACTTAGCTCCTGCAAAAATAATTATGAAAATGTGGAATTAATTGATTTTAATGTTATATGTATCAATATTGATTAATCCCGAGTCAAAGGAGAAAAGGAAGAGGAAAAGTAAAAACTTTAAACACTTTCTTTCCTTTTGCAACATTGCTGCCCACCCTTTTCAGACATCTATAGATTGTATTATAATACAAACGCTGTAATTTGTATACAAAAATTTTGTCCTAGGTCAATTTAAATCCCCACTTTTTCTTCCTCGTTATAAACAAAAACAGTTAAGTAGACGTATACACATCGCAAATTTTCTGCAATATAATAAATTATAAATGTCGATTAATCAATATTGAAAAACCTTCGAGTGATAAAATGAAGCTAACGACATGAAAATATTTATCAGTTGCAGAAAAATCAGGAGTTGTGCGCCTAGTTCACCAGGAAGAAATCGATTCCGATCAGCAGCAATTGAATATAGGTAATCCTTCGGATCCGCTTCGCAATGGCGTCGAGACGAGTAAAAAGCAGAGCGAGTCACCCCGCGCTCGCTATCATTGAGGACATCGTTGTCGTGGAGGCAAGCGACACACTCCACAATAAAATAGTACCACCGTTACGGTTGAAAAAAATAGCAAATATACGTGACGATTCAAATTCAGTGACTACGATCACGCGACCTCAAGAGGACGAAATTGAAACTGAGTCCAAAGATAGTTCGAAATATTGTATCGTTACCACGAGGGAAGATGAGGGAATAGAAAGGCCTGATTCTTCATCAAATAGTATAGAAATCATGATACCTTCGGTGCCCGAACTTGGGATCAAGGAGACACGTACCGATCGAATCAACTTGCCTCAGGAACCTCCACCTCCAAAACCTTTCATCGTTAATTATATTCTCGGCAAAGATATGTAAGAAATAATTCTTTTATTCTAGAGATAATTCCATGTATTGCACAATGAATGAAACCAGTATTTACAGTACCGTACAAAAATTTAAGATGGGTAAATAAATTTTTAGCCCAACTTTAAACACGTGTATCGTATCATAATCAATTTCGGATCAATTAAGGAGAGTTCGTATAGATTACAGACTTCGCTATTCGATTTTTCAAATATATAGTTTTTAATTTTCATTTTTTCTAAATTTTATTTTCATTCATTTTTTCTAAATTTTATTTTCATTCATTTTTTTCTAAATTTTGTTTCATTCATTTTTTCTAAATTTATTTTCATTCATTTTTCTAAATTTTGTTTCATCCATTTTGTCTAAATTTTTTTTCATTCATTTTTCTAAAATTTTTTTCATTCATTTTCTTTAAATTTTTTTTTATGCATTTTTTCTAAATTTTTTTTCTAAAATTTTTTTTCATTTATTTTTTCTAAATTGAATGATGAATTTGAAAAATAAGTTAATGTCGGTAAGTGTGTATTTTAAATGAATGTGCAACATTCCTTTAAGGCCAATTCTTGATCACACCTTAACGCATGTAAAACTTGACATTATTTTCCATGTTATATCGTAATTTATGCATTTTAATCTTATAATCCGTTATACTATACATTGTTGTCCAAATATTTTAATATTGAAAAATTAGTTTTCTTATGAATTATGTTAAAAATGAACAACAATTGAGTGATGATCTGGAGTTAGTTATGAAACGGTACCTTTACTTAATTTTGGTCCTAAAGAAATGAAAACAATCTATTTTAAAGTACTCACCAAAAGCTTCTTCTTTCTGTTTGATTAGATTTTGTAACTTACTTTTTGTTAATTTTAATAATAAAGATAATTATTTCTTGAATATTGTTTTATCACTTGTAATTTTTACGCAAATCAAGATATATCAGTATTTTACAAAAAATATTTTAGAGCTCTTGATAAATACTATTTGCATTTATTTTTATGTTTTTAAACATCTTTTGATAGATATGTAGCTCAAAATGCTACCCACGTCAAAAAATTTATTTTCAAATAAATTAATAAAATTAAAAAAAAATTAATTTAATTATAAAAACATTAACAACAATTTTTAATTACCAGTTTTGTTTAAAGTTTTTCTGATTATTTGCGGTTTCATTTTTCAATATAGAAAATTAAGATTTGAACATACATTTCCATCTATCATAAGATATTTTTAAAAAATAGCTGCAAAATGGCATTTTTCAAGAGCTCTTAAATGCTGTTTGTAAAATGTTGATACCTCTATTTGCGTAAAAATTACACAAAATTAAACAAATAATTATCTTTACTATTAAAATTAACAAAAAGTATGTAAAAAATCTTTTTCGACACAAAAAAAGTTCTTGATAAACACTATAAAATGTACACGGAGAGAAGAAACAGACTAGCGTTGTAGGTTAGGCTGTCAGCGCAAAGTTGCAGGATGTCATACCGCGATGGTATGGCCGCCCTGCCAAAAGTTTCCATAGGCATCATAGGTGAAAACGCGCAGGGGGCGTGGCTAAACAAGCAATAGTATGACGACCATACCAACGTGGTATGGAATCACACAAAAGTAGTATGGATATCGCGCAACCATAGCACGATTTCACGGCGGGTAACGGTTGCAGAAACGTTCATACAACGCTGGTTTGTTTCTTCTCTCCGTGTATTTTTTTCATTTCTCTACGACCCGAATCCACAGAAATACACGTGCTTAAAATGGAGTAAAAATTTTTTTACCCATCTAAAATTTTTGTACAGTACTGTATCTCTCTTTAATAATGATTTTTTTACACATTTATAATTTTTATTAACTAACAAAAACAACGTAATTATAATTTAAGGAATAAATCTTTTTGTCTTCGTAAATGTATAAAAAACATTAATATTCGAAAAATTATTAAACTACACAATTTGCTCATCTGAAAACCACATATAAGTACCGAAGGGTACGCGTATATCTACAAATCGTTCATCATAAATGCACATACACGCTTGGCAAATATTTGATTTATAATCTATAGTGATACTGTACGACGTATTATAATGATACGTTATGTGCAAACGATTATATATTGAAAACTGATATAAATTGATGTATAGATGTAAAACTATCGATCTCCGCGAAATTAACTTAGAATTAATAATTTATTATTAACGCCAATGTTTCGGACGCTTTAACCGTTGTGATGGTCCGTTGACAAGAATGCTTTCTCTTTATTGTTCACACATTAATTTAAATTATCTGAAGTTTGGTTTATACAGATCGATATACTTTTATATCTTTCGATAAATTGCATCATCAGGCGAAAAAATGACTTAACTCTATATGTGACAATATATATTGATTGATTTAACGCGATTTAGGCCAGACAAAGCTTCAGAAACTCGAAAATTGTAATTGAAAATATTAAATCTAAAAAGAATGTTATGTACTAATCTATATGAATAAACGTGGCTTTTAATGACATACTACGAGTATATACTAATGTGCTAATGAACATTTATTATTTTACAGCCAATTCCCAGCACTTATTCCGGTAAGTTTTCAAATCCCGATATTGGCCACCGTACCCACTACCACTAAAAATCCGGATCCTGGAGGGCAGCAAGATCCAAACCCACAAATGAATGCCACAAAAAAATCGGACAACGTCGAGGAAAATCGAGCTCTCTCGATGCCAATTTTAAGCAACGAAGATTCGGATGACGTACTGATAATTGGCAGCTCACCACCTGATAATTCGTCGAAACTTAGTGGTACATCGAGCAACGTTAACGAGAAAAATCGCGAATGGCTTGGTCATCGTCAAATGCTACGTGAAAGATTCCACGAGCTTCGTGCCAAAGCCAGCGAGTGTCGTCAAAAAATGTGCGTCTCGGCTCACGTCCTGGCCGAGGGTAGTCCTCAACGTATGCAATTCCAGGACATGATAGATAAATACGATCGACAGATTAATCACTACTCGAATCTTCTTAGGAAGTTAACCGAAGCCAACAATTCCGCAAAGTTCGAAAGGTTTTGCGAAGAAACTCAGGAGATCGTCAAATTTTTGGAGGAAGAGAGAATAGACTCGAGAAGATCGTGGACCGAAGATCTGAGAAGGATTACGGATGAAGCACTTTCAACTGCAGTCGAACCTTCGAAAAATGAGGAGATCGTCAGTGAGACAAGGAATGAGTGTAATACACTTATCTTAGGAAATTTAGGGGCAAATACTAATGAGGATACACGGATACCATATAACTCAGTTTTAAAGTAAGTAATCACTCACAGTTTCGCCGTTATTTATATTGCTTGACTAGCTTAACAGTATCATAAACGTAACGTTTGCATAAAAAATCTACATCTTATTTTCTTCATTATATTTTCCCTACATTTGCACTCCCTCCATAAGAGCTATACTGCTTGAATACATTCCGTAAGTATATCTGTTTAATCACTATTTAAAGTGTTTAATATTTCCATAAACGTTAAATTTTGCTTAATATTATGGGAACAAGCCTGGGTTAAAATTGAAAAAAAATATTCAATATTAACAATTAATAATTTTTTCCATAATGATTATAAACATATCTTAATTTTTTGTACATATTGTATCACCATTAATTTTCATTTCATTTTTTAGCTAATTTATTTGCAGCGTAACTATTTTAATTAATTATGAGATGAGACTGTACTCTCACTTTTTTTTCATAATGGACTTACCGCAGAATATCTCATGAACCATCTCATCGAATAGGCTGAAGTTTTAACAGTAACTTTTAAATGTGATTTTAATCCACTTGAATTAAACAGACTGTGTTAACATTGTAATAAAAAAAGTATTCTTTTACCGAATTATTTAAAAAAATTTAAGATTTTAATCTACTTGTGAATGTGTAAATGTTTAATTAAAAAAATTACATAGCTGTTTCTTACATAATTTTTCAATTTTTTTTAATAATTTCGTAAGAATAATTTTTTTATTATATGTTAACACAATATGTTTTAACATTTAAATTCAGGCTTGTTCCCTTAAAACAATTGCAAACCATTGCTGCAACGTTTAAAGCCTCGTGTAATTTAACATTGCATAAAATTATCGCTTGTTTACCATTACGCCTTTTTAATCTGCGAATAAAAGTTGCATAAAATTAAAAATGTAATAACAAAGTACGAAGATATGTTTCTACAACACACGCGTGGTTTTTAAATAAATTTAATATTAGCTAGAGATATATAATCGAACGGTCATTGTATAGAATTTTTATTTGCATTGCTTATATTACGTAATTTTGTAATCGTCGGTCTTTTCACTTTTCAAACAATTTATCGATTGATGATCAATTCATATATTAATGATTATTATTTATTGCAATTGTTGACAACATCCACAGTTGATATACGTGGCTATAATTTATACGAGGCGCGCGCGCACGTGTGTGTGCACGTGTGGACATGTGTGAACGTACAAGTGTGTTCGAGTTCGTAAATATAATTATAATAAAAATATATGCATCGTGATTGAATAAAGTGCAATATCACCACTAGATAAAACGATTTCATTATTTTATCTTTTTTTTTATATAAAACTCATAATTTGTTTCACTGTTTCTCGTAAAATATTGTTTTTTCGACATAAACGACACCAAGTATCGTTAAAAATTACCGATTAGAAATAATCTGACGATAAATTGATGCTCTCTTTTATACGTTGTGCACGAAAAAATCGTTAGTTCGTAACTAACAGTCCGCTGTATCAGCTATTTCGAGTTTAGTGCGCAGCGAACGTAGATAAAGCTCAGCAACACACGTGTACGAAAATATTTTTTTTCTTTTTTTTTGTATTAAAAATAATGAAGGAAGAAGAAAAGCGTGACGTTACCATAACCAATGTCAAAATATATGAATACTTTACGATAAAATGGCTATTTCGAATTGTTGTTTTGCACGATGCAGTGTATCCGATAACTTCGAAACGTCGACAACGAGAACAGAATCGGAGACGAAAATTCCGTCACCCAATACCTCGGATAGAAAAATTCCAGGTTCTACAAACGGGTACTCGACGATTCCAAGGGAGCTGGAGGCGTACAACGAGCAACGCGCTAAAAACAACGCAGAACCAATACCGCCGGCTTCACCGCGCAATTACGTCGTTGCCACGGTAATCAATTTTTTTTTCTTTTCATTGAATCAATACATTTTTTTGCATTAAAAATATTAAATTGTAATGTGGTATATCTATATGATTACCTGATATTATTGCCAATTTAATTTTTTAAAAAGATGATGTATCATCAATTGTTTTGCGTGTATGTGAACTATGAATATACTAAATAAATTCTGCATGTAGTCCGTACGAAAAAATATCAAATTACACGTATCAAGATTCATGCTCTAAGTAGTTATTACACTTATTTAAGAATTTAAAAAAAATAAATTCGTACAAATATTGAAATGTTATTGCGCAATAGAGTTGACAAAAAAGTGTCTAGACATTTTATTATATCCAACGAAAAAAATCTTTACTCAAAATATATCTATTAAACTCGGCAGAATCAAACTCCACAATTAGTGATAGTGGAGCCGACCACTCATATTCCGAGTGAACCACCAGCTGCATCAGTCTCGAAGCAACAGCAGCATCAACAGCAGCAACTGCAACAGCAACACCAGCAGCAGCAACAGCAACACCAGCAGCAGCAACAGCAACACCAGCAACAGCAACACCAACACCAGCAACAGCAACACCAACACCAGCAACAGCAACACCACCAGCAGCAACACCAACAGCAACACCAGCAACAGCAACAGCAGCATCATCAACAGCAACAACAGCAGCAACAGAAACAACAGCAGCAACCGAAACAACAGCAGCAACATCAACAGCAACACCAGCAGCAGCCACCGTTGCAATCACAATCAACCCGTAACTACTCGTCATTTTTAATCGACGAGCTGAGCGCTGCTCCAATGCCGAGCAACGCTCCAGCAGCAACGGTATTACGACCCACGGCTTATCCGCTATCTTTAGGAGCACGCGCACCTCCGAACAGTCCACGGGAAGCTGTCGTTGCAACGAGTATATCCAACACATGGATCGACCAACAGCACCACGGTAGTACCAGTACCGATCTTGCAACTGGTACCCACAAGCATGCGCAACAATATCCACTGCAACCCCAAGGGACAGAGGCACACATGCCTAGGGATGATAGGAGACCTCTGGATTTGGCGGTTAAGACTACCAAGAGGAGAGTCAATCACGACGATTTGCCGGTTGAAAAAGAAGAAAAAAAAAAGAGACGTCGAGGTTGGTACATTACACATCTTTTTTTACATTTACCATAAAGAATTCAAAGGTTTTAATTTTCGTTCAATTAGTCGCACGTTTCGGAATTATATACGGTTAGAACAATATTTGGAATAATAAACACCGTTTTGCTTGGATATATTTGTTTAAATAATCATAACTGTTAGCAATGAACGATGTGTTTAGTGAATAATCACCTGTTCGAACAATTTGACAGAATACGTAATTAATTAATTAATCAAGTTAATCGAATAAAATTGACATGAAATTAAAATATAGTACAATTATTTGATCGAGTAAACGAAAAAAAGTTTATTCTAGGATGTAAAGATTACATAATCGTCATGGTCATTCGCACCAACAATCCACGTAATATGTATTTCGAGAAACTATTACTAGGTGTCGCGTGATAAATGTGTCTATATGAAATTTCAATCTCAAAGTGAAGTAACAACCTCATAGAGAGACTAGCTGTAGGGAGTGTGGATGGTACAAAGTACAGTTAGGGTATATATATGGACATCATTGACTGTATGTATTTACGTGGATTGTTGGTGCGAATAGCCTCGAAGTTAAATATCATAAACACGCAATTCTTTATTGGAGCTTTTTTCTTGTACATAAAAATGTAATGCTCTTATCTAATTAATGTTTTTGAATTTGAAGAAAAATATCTTAATTTCATGAGAATATTTTTGTCATCCTCTTCAGGCTATACTACTCGTTACTATGTCGAATGTTTGTTATGTTAGTGACAAGTAGTATAGCCTGAAGAGGATGACGAAAGGTTATCGAAATGTCGCCATCTAATTAAAAATGTGGTTTATTCACCAATATCAAATAATATTCTCTTGAAATAAATACTACGTGGATGACAAGAAAAATCATCCATTTAAATATCTTAATGAGTTACATCATATACGTTCAGAAAAAGGTTCTTCGTTGCATATTTGTACACAGAGAAAAATTTCTGATAAATTTTAACCGAGCAGTCGGGAAAAATTTATTTGAAAACAGGGTATTTTTTATCCTGCTGTGTCATTCGTCCTACTATTATTAGAACAGCAGGGTAAAATTTATCAGAAATTTTTCTCTGTGTATATATCTCTCTAAAAACTAAATAGTGATAAGTCAGTCACTATCACCAAATCAGCGAATGTATTCACTATCAGAATAATAAAGATTGCACTGATTGAATTAGCAACTATTCACTATTTTGTGATGGTGACCGACTTGTCACTAGTGTTTTAGTGATCATTTTCTAATTCATATTTAGAAAGTAACAACGACATTTTTTTGGGAGATATAATTATTTGATATCTAAAAATTGATATACATTGTCAGTATCGGACGTAAATAGTCACTGGGCTGCAACTCATGCCCAAGCACATCAAACCGTCAAATCACGCAACACTTCGGCGAGTCTGCCCTCAACGAGCGTGCAGCGAGATCGCTACTTGCAGCAGCCAGCACAGGTCTATCCGTACATCCAGGAAACGATGCTTTGGCCACCACCGGATGTACTACCACCTAGTCAACGTCAGGCGCGAATTCTTAGGGATCAGCTTACCCGCACTTTAGATTACCAAAGCCTAGCGCACGAGAAAACTTTGCCCGGTCTCGATTACAGGCACATCATGCCTGCGGATTACGTGTACGCGGTTCAACGAATGCACGAGAACGCTGCTACTCCCGAACAGGTAAGCGTCATCATTTCGTCAATATTTTAATATATATATTTTTTAATGAATTTATCGTTTGGTGATATGTATATATGTGTATAATATATTTATCGGTCTTTCCGAACCAAAACTTGACTTTAAAATGAAGAAGGCTCATTTCCCTCTTTATCCACTACACGGAGGATAAAATGTATTGTAAAAATTACCATTAAATTCATGGGAATCGTGGGGTGTTCTGTTTTTATTGAAAATTTTACAAATAATTGTAATATTTATTATCTTCAAGTAACGTTAAAATCTACCATTAAGTAATTTTTCCCCTGCCATTTTATGGTATAGTGCGGTAAAGGGGAAGAGAGGGGATCGTACCTTCGTTCCACGCACAACCTACAAGTTACTATTTTTATTTACCTTTTCATCAGTTTCTAAAATACATTGCATTAACAATGATGATAGTACGTGTTTTTCACCTTTCATTGTTAACGGGGTGCCAAAGCCAAGTTTTATCCTCCCTAATACACCGACCTCGAAAATCACACGAAAGTAGTTATAATTAAAATAGGAAGTTAATTTACGTAAATTTAGGAGAACAGTCCCCTTACTTCAGTCCCCTTACCACCTCTGTTAAGATAGGAAGAATAAAACTTGACTTTTGTACTCCCTTAATTATCAAAATTAAAAGTATTATTTTTCCATTTCTTGAGGGCCAGGTAGGTTTTTAGTTTAAATAAGCAAACCATTTTTATGTTACATGCAGTAACGTGTACCTATTTTATATAAATACTTTTGTTAATGTTCATGATTTTTGTATAATCAGTAATCACTAATATTATTTACATACTATCCTGACCTAACGTATGAATTGGATGCGCATACACATCTATTTTTTTATATTACATTATGTTGTTAAATGTGTTTTATGTCCGTCATATTGATTTAAATATATGTTTAATTACTTCATTCAATTTGTTAAAATGTTTAATCAACCAAAGTAAAATTTAAACTTATATCTGTCAATTGTTTCTGACAATTTTAACCATGAACGTCATGGTAAATTTTATCCTGAATTTGTATCTAATTTTTCAAATATTTTTCTCTCCATGTACGATTGGTGGAATTTCTAACGACAACGATATTTCGCTATTTTAAGTTTTACATTTTGCATGCAATAATAGTACAACTATATTATTTACGATTTTATACAGATTATGCATTATACATAAAGATCTTGAAATTCTGATAGCTGTTTAATACATATTATTATCATAATAAATAATTACAAATATGAATTACTTATAAATTATTAAACAAATTTTTGCATTATTACACTATTATTACTATCATTTTGTGTAATAGATATTTTTCACTTTTATCCGTATAAATAAAACGTATTTTAAAAATACGAAAGTACCTTCATTTTCTTCGTCAAAGCTTTGAGACTACCTTTGCAACGGATAAAAGTTCGTTCTAAATATTTATATACGGGAAATTAAATGTTACACATTCAAAATAATTTTCTACAATGCAATATCCACATAATATGGACCAGGGTTGGGTGGTTGACGACTACTTACCCAACCCTGGTATGGACTATTATATATTTATTGTTCATATATGGGAGATTCCACGTCAAATGATCCGGACAATAATAAACATTGTTTCAAGTAGTTGCAACCTACAGGAAATAACTTGAAGAAAGTAAATAATTTTTTTTAATTTTTATCTCATATTGGTGCAACGTTATATAGACTGTCAAAAATTGAAATTATTTGAAAAATAAGCATTTTTAGCATTTTTAACAATTTTTAACTAAAAAATTATCAACTTTTTGTTATACATGTTAAATGAAGAAAATCTTATAAATTTAAAGAAGAATCTGTTAAAATCTTGTAAACATATTAAATACCAATTTTATTATACCTTAGCATTACCTAAAATTATAAAATAAACGTTAAAAAACAAAAAAAGGAATGTACGATCAAATATTTTTTAATGAACCAAAATTTTTCTTGTAACCAACGATATTATTATTTTTTGTTACCCCTACAGGTTTATGGCCGAGATTTTTGACCCGAGTTATGGCATTTTTAATAAAATTAAAAACATATTATATGGAAATTTGTATGTATTACATGTTATTGTATTGCTACAATTTTTTTTTTTTTTTTTTTTTTTTTCATTTATTTATTTAAAGTCGCATCGACGACGAGGTCATTAGCGACCACTATACATACATGATTACGAAGAAATTTTATATATAATAATAATACAATGAATTGTTACATACAGATAATGAAATTTACATATTTGATACAATTGTAGTAGTAATTGCATTTTATAATGTATTTATTAGTTTCGTTTCATGAAGGAATTTAATGACTTGAGGTATTTGATTATTTAGTATATCCTTGATTGTGCCGGTGATATAGTTTTTCCTTATGTTTTCATATTTCTTGCATTCACATAGAATATGCTTTACTGTTATGGTCTCGTTGCAAACGTTACATCTTGGAGGATCAGTCTTTTCGAGGATGTACTGGTGTGTGATTTTAGTGTGTCCAATTCTCAAGCGTGTGATGGATATTTGTTCCAAGCGTGAGATGTTTGAGGTAATACTTTTGAGAAAAATGTTATCTCTGATATTTTTGAGAAAGGTCATTTTCGTAGATTTCCATTTGTGGTTCCAGAGGTTGTGGATTTCGTGAGATAGATATTTTTGTGCTTCTTGATAAGGTATAGGTGCGGATTCTTCGTTTAAGTTTACAGTATTATTGTGTGAGTAGCTGAGGTTTGATGGGTTATTGATAGTTTCATTAATAATTTGATTATAAACTGTAAATTTAATAATTTTATTTTTAAGGTTAATGATTTTGTATTGGATATTTTGTATGATGGAGTTTTTAGTAAATGGGTTTTTTATTTTATTTATAGATAATTCGGAGTCTATAGCAATTATAAATTTGTTGTAATTAGAGTTTTCGATCAGATCAAGTGTTTTTAAAATTGTATAGTACTGTGTGTATGAATATGAAAATGATTTATGAAATGTTATTTGAATATTTTGGCCTGGCATAATAATTTTGAAACAGTTAAGGGAGTTCGGAGAGATTTTCTCCACAGCAGTTAGTGTGTAGTCTTCGTATTGATCCGGAGTGAAAAAATTTTCTGTAATAGTATCAATTTCTAAGATATCTGTTGGCATAATAGGAGGCGGATTGATAAGAATATCAGGTAGTGGTATATTCGAGTCATTTAAAGTTGACAAGAGTCGTTGGGAAAAGGTTGGCGGGAGCTTAGTGTTTATATCGGTTGAGTAATCTGAGTCAATGAAGATATTTTGGGTTAAGGGGTTTTGAGGATTTGCAGAAAGCTTGCAAGCATATTTGCAAGTGAGTATTTTTCTTCTAAAGTTTAAGGGCAGGACGTTTGCCTCGGTTAAAATACTGTTTGTCGGACTCGTGTGAAAGGCGCCGATAGCTATTTTAATCGCTGTATTTTGTATTGGGTTTATAATATCTGTAAATTTCGATGAGTCATATAGGATACTTCCGTAATCCAATTTGGAGAGAATAGTCGCTTTATATGTTTTAATAAGAGTTTGGCTATCGGCACCCCAATTTTTAGCTGCTAGGGTTTTAATTAGATTTAGGCTGGTGATTGTTTTACATTTAAGTAATTGTAGGTGTTTTTTCCAGTTCATTTTTTTATCAAATGTTAAACCTAATATTTTCAGATAATTAACTTCTTGAATTTTTTCACCGTTTAAGAAAAGAGGAGGAAAATCTATTGGTTTTAAATTTTTTGTAAATATAATAAATTCAGTTTTGGTGCCTGAAAATTTGAAACCTGTTGAAGTGGCCCATGACTGTAGATTGTCCAGTGTTCTTTGTATAATTTCGCTTGTTATTTTGATGTCACGTCCTGCATAATATATAGTTAAATCGTCAGCAAACAAGCAACACTTAACTGGGAGTTGAACATTCTTGACGATATCATTAATTGCTATTAAAAATAGGGTCACACTAAGGACTGAGCCTTGGGGAACTCCGTTTTCTAATAATTTGTACTCAGATAAAACTCCGTTGGATTTTACTTGAATAAATCGTTCTTTTAGGAAATTTTTAATGAATTCTAAAATATGCCCTGTTATGCCAAGATTTTCAAGAATAAAGATAACTCTAGTTCTCCAAATCATTTCGAAAGCTTTTTCGATGTCGAGACTCGCAGCAATAAGATGAAGTTTCTTACGAAATGCGTCATTTATTGCTGATTCAAGTATAATTAGATGATCGTATACTGAACGGTTTCTTCTAAAGCCGCTTTGCTGAGGAACAAAAACATTGTTTGTTTCTAGAAGCGTTATTAAACGTTTGTTTAGAATTTTTTCTAATAATTTGCAGAGATTATTAGTTAGTGAAATTGGTCGATAATTTTTTGGTGAAGTTTTATCCTTTCCTGGTTTAGGTATTGGGATAACGGTTGCAAGCTTCCAATGGTCCGGGAAAACTTCCTCCAGAAAAATAAAGTTAAGTAGTTTTTGCATGTATAATATACCAGAGACTGGAAGATTTTTCAAAAGTATGTTGGGAACTCCGTCTGGTCCCGGGCTTGAGTTTTTGCATTGGGATAATATTTCAAAAATCTCTTCGTAGGTAATGGTCATGTTGATTGTTTGGGAGTTTTTTATCCCGGCTAAAGTAGGGATAGTGGTATGGTTTTTTAATTTTTCGAATTCGTTTTTCTTTTTTAAAAAATTTATATCATAATTCATATTACTAGAATTATTTGCAAAGGTCTGTGCAAGTTTGTTCGCTATGTCATGAGGGTCAAAGATCAATGCGTTGTCATCTTTTAATGCTGTGATATTCGTAGAATTAATTTTACCTTGTATTTTCTTAATAGTTTGCCAAATGATAGCACTAGGAGTATTAATATTTAGTGTTTTGACAAAATCTAGCCAGTATTTTTTTTGTGCTTCTTTATAAATTCTTTTACTTATAGCTTTTCTTTTATTATGTTCAATTTTATTGTTTATTGTATTTTGTTTTTTGTACCTATTGAAAGCGTGTTTGGCAGCTTGTGTAGCTTCTTGACATTCATTGTTCCACCATGGTACTTGTTTCTTATTATGATTTTTTGGTTTTATGTATGGGATTGATAAGTCGGCTGCATTATGGATCATTTCGGTAAATTTTTCTGTGAGATTATTTATGTTGAATTTATGTTTTTCTGAAGGAATTTCTAGAGAGTGGATGTTGTTATCAATTTCTAATCGATATTTTGACCATTGAGCTTTTTTAAAATTCCGAATCTTACTTGAATTTTCTATAGTGTCGTGATTGTTATTATTTTTGTTTTGTTCAGTGTTAATCGATATTACAATTGGGTAATGGTCGCTATCGTATAGGTTTTCGAGTACTTGCCAGTCGAGATTGTCGACTTCCGAAGAAGAACATATAGTTAAGTCGATGCAGGTTTCAGATCCATCTTTACTATTGAAATGGGTTGGGAGATTATTATTTATTATGACAGTAAGAGGATCCACGAGGAATGATTCAACTATTTTGCCTCTGACATCTGTATTTTTAGAACCCCATATGTGATTATGTGCATTGAAATCTCCTACTATAAGAAAGGGTTTAGGAAGTTGCTTTCTCAGGTTTTCAAGGTCAATTAGATTTAACTGTTGGCTATTTGGTAGGTACAAGTTGCAGATGGTGAGTTTATGAGGAAGATAGCAGGTTACAGCTACAGCTTCAAGGGGGGTGGTTATATTTACTTCTTGGCTGAAAATATTATTTTTAATGTATGTAACGACGCCTCCACTAGCTTGTGTAGTTAATCTGTTTTTATAATATTTTTTATCGTATCCAGTAATTTTTGCACAGTAGTCATTTTTGAAGTGTGATTCTTGAATACAGATAACATTAGGTCGTGTCTCTTTAATAAGTATTTGTAAGTTTAGTAATCTTTTGAAGAATCCATTGAGATTCCATTGAATAATATTATTTTCCATTGTTTTGAATTTAATTTGTATTTACTCAAGAATTTAACTGTTTAATCAGATGTTTCTTCAAATGTTATTGATTGTTCAATTTTTTTAACAATTCCAGTAAATCGTTTTTTCATACCTCGTTTATTTAAAAGAGGGTAAAGATCTCTTAACATTTTTGATATTAATGATATATCTTCAACATATTCTTTAGCAATTTCAGGTACTAGTTCTTTTGAAAAAAAAGCTTTCTCTAAGAAACTTGTGAGCGTTAAAAAATCAAGTGGAAAATCTTTTGTTTTATCGTCAAAACAGCTTTTAATTGGTTGTAAGGCTTCATCTAAGTTAAAAGTTTTAGTGTCATCTAATTCCGTGATTTTAGATTTTTTATTTGGGTTCTGAGGTTTTCTTGTAATATTATCTTTGTTTTCTGTTATATTAGATACGTAAGTTGTTTCTTGGAGTGAGTCTATACTTGACTCAGACCCTGATAGATTTTTGTTTTGTGTGAGGGACGAAATTGTGGACGATGAGTGTGAGAGTGGTCGTTTAAATTTAGTTTTAGGTGTTTCATCTATTTTATTATTTAATGTTTGCTGTGTATTTAAAGGCCTATGTAGATCAAGTTTAGTTTTCTCATTAGATATGTCATTGGTTTCCTCTTGATAAGTGTCTGGAATGTTATTATTTTGGTTTACAGTATTATAGCTTTCGGAGGATTGGGATATTTGTTCGGAAGGTGTTTGAGTTTGTTGTTGAAGTGGGCACTGTCTAGCCAGGTGACCTTCTTGTCTACATTCAAAGCACATTAAAGTATCCATGGAGACATATATCCAATATGATGTATCTTCAAATGTAACTTTGAAAGATTCTGGAATTTTTTGTAGATCAGCTGGTTCTATATATACTTGTCTCCTAAAGCTAAGTATATGAGCAAATCCCGGTTCGGAGATTCCGACTTTGATATAGGATATTTTTGATTCGAGTTTTACTTTACGTTCTAGAAGTGCCTTTTCAATGACTGAATTTGGTATGACGGGGTGCACGTTTGAAAGGATAATTCTTTTTGTGCGGGTGATGAGTGGTCTGATTTCTAATTGTAAATTGTTAATTGAAATTGATTTTTTATTATCGGTTAGGTCATCTACAATAGTTTTGGATGCTAGATATATACATACTCTATCGCCTGAAATTCGCGAGATGAATCTTATATTTGATGGTTGAGTGAGTTTTGCTAATTCCATGATATAGTCTTTTATTGGATGTCCTTTTATTGAGTCTATAACTATAGCCTGGTCCTTTTTTGGGTAACATTCTGTTTGGATGGCTCCAGAGTAGTTCATCTGTGGTTGAATGGGCTGTGAGTTTGATAATATATCGTTGGATTGGGAGGCTGATGAGCCTCTGTTGTCAGAGGAACTCATTGTAGCTGGTTTAGTGCAATTAAATTGCACTAAAGTTCACAATTTACACTGATTTCACTTTTCACTATGAATCCACGTATTTATAAACTATTAATATTTGGAAGGAATGTGAAACACGCGGCCACTGTTTACTACTCAATATAAACACGACCGTTCACTACGGTGTCTGTGAGTAGACTGTTGCTACAATTATAACCTTTCTAAACTAAAAAATAACTCTTTTAATTTTTTTAATTTAACCCTTTCCAACTTAATTTAACCTTACGAATCTAAAAATGACAGAATTAAAAAAATATCTGCATGTTGATGACTTTATTACTTTTCGTTTATTAATAATCACGAAATATTTATTGGTTTTCGTGAAACCCCTTATTAACACGTTCGATATTTTTTACAATTTCAGGTTATATTATAAATTAATAAATAATTTTTCTACGAAAAATTTTTTTAAATAATGAATATTCTTGTCTAAAATTTAATATATAATTACACGATTTCAATAAATTATTCGTAGAATAGTCGTGAAGAAATTTTTGCCGGAAACTAAGTAATATCCTGTAATTTAATTATTCATTTAATCAATTCAAAATTTCATTAATTAATACACTTGCTTACTTACACTCAATTATTTAGGAAGTGTAAAAATTAGAAAAAGGTCTCCCTTAAAGTAAAATAAAAATTAAATATTTTTAGCCTTTTCCCTATATATTTTTAATTGTATTTTGGGAGAATAAAATTGAAATCTCATGGATAAACTAATTTAAGAATAATTTTTGTTTATTAATATTGACACTATTTTCCTTTCTAAAAAAATATGCATCATACAATTCGCTTGCTTTACAATCAAGAATAAACTTTAATATTATATTCTAATATTTTTATTAATGGGATAATTTTCGAAATTTTCAATTTTTAAAATGCATGTTTATGGAAGAATTATATAATTTCATTTTGAAAAGTATACACGTGGAAACTTGTAATGTTTATAAGTGTATAAAATTTTCCGTTAGTTCGTGCAGCATGAATATTTTTACTGTCGCTGCAATAAACTAATGAATTTAAATATTATTTAAGTTACTATAAATAAAAATAACACTACGATGGTAAAAAAAATTTATATGAATATGTTGAATTCGACAATCAATTGACATAATTTAATTTTATCGAGCGAATTTTATGTACTGGACGACGTATTTTACTTATGTGTCGTATAGCGCTAGGAATAAATATATTATATTTTTAATTTTTTATTAATTAGTATACAAACTTTTCTATATATTAAAACATTACTCGATGTATTTAAGTATCATCTCGGGCGTACACGTAGAATCGATATTCTTAACTTATAAACTTCGTGATTCATAATAAAGTTGTTAACCGTGCAATATAATTTTTAATGTATTATTAGAGCTTTTACGTTAAATTTGTATAATAATTTTCCGTGACTTTATTTTTATTAGATTTTACACACATATATAGGCATATATATATTTAACGAGAATTGTAGTAAAATTGCACACGTTTGTAATAAAATTTATTCGACACTCAATTAAAATGACAACTTTTCGACCCTGAAAATCGAGGCGAAACCAGCATATATTTTCCGAAAACATTTTTGCGGAGCGCAAGTTAATTTAGGGACAGCTAAAAGTAAAATTTACAAAAAATTAGTTTGTTTACAATTTTTAAAAATAAATTAAATCATTAATGTACTCTGATTTTTCTATAGAAAAAAATGTACTTATAAAAATAAACATTATAATAATGAAAAAATATATATATTTATAATACACATATATTAATTAATTGTTGCTCACTAATCCAAGTTGAGTAAAATTAAATAGATTAAATTAATGAAGATTATCTTTCGTTTTGCTTTTGTTATAAATAAAACTTAAATCATTATTTTTTACTATTTTCATTAATTATAAAAATTATTAATTTTATTGGAATTGGAAATATTTAAGGACACTATCTTTGTGCGATGGCATATACCTGAAATGTCTTGTAAATGTGTGTATATATTTTTTTCATTCCTATACAGTTACAATTTTTATTTTTTTAGTTTAGCTATAATAAACCACTTTAGTATAGCTATTAATAAACAAATTTAAAATTAACGAAAAATTAGGTATAAATATGCGCGCGCGGTAAAATTTGAATTTTCTCCTCGCTTAATTACCGCTCTACCAATGTAAACACACAATTGTAAAATATCTTCTCGTTCGGACAGTAAATATTAAAAACAGCAATAATATTAATCTATTGTCACGAATATAAGAATTATTAGTATTTGTTCTACTAATATCGGTCCGGTATCTATTTGCGTGATAAATTTGTAAGTGTTTCTTATAATTAAAACTAGCTCGCCTTAAAGGCTGCCGTGACTCGCCGCTTCGAAGCTCTAAATCGAATGCTTTGCTCCGCGACGCATTTGAACTAGAGCTCCTTCCATGCAATAGCCGAAGCTTTTTGGGTAAAACACCTATATCAACAATTCAACTTTTATTAATTTTCTCAAAGCTCGGGATTTTTAGCCTAATACTACAAAGTATAATATACATCATAAGAGGTCTATATTATATTTATGTAATAAAAACATGAACTCAAATTATGCGCTTATTCTCTTTGCCTTCGGATCATGTCGCAATTCATACGCACTGCTATATATTTAATTATATTACGATAAAACGTGAATTTTATTACTTTTTTCATGGTTTTAACCGTTATCTTATGCTTACCTTCAAAAATATTGTTCTGAGCGTTAAGTGCATAATAGAAAAAATATTTGTTATTTTAAAACGAACATTTCGTTCATTAAAAATTTTTCTGTATAAACGATACTACTTATATATACTACTTGTCAATATATATATAGCCTGAAGAGGATGACGAAAAGTCATCGAAACGTCGCCATCTAATTAAATGTATTGGTTTATTCACCAAGATCGAAAAACCTTAGTTTGAAATAAAATTTGCGTGGATGACAAAATATACATCTCTATGAAAATAAAATTCATTATTTGCACATGGACTCTAAAAGTTAAAATGGTCAAGAAATACATTAGAAAAACCGGTAGAGCAGCTTTTCCTAGGAGTACAATTTTACAAAGTGTATAGTGCGTGCTACAAAATATGAAATAAGGTCTATATCGCAAATTTACAAGGATTTCAAAATTCTTTATCGTAGTTTGACAAGATACTCAAAATTTTACATATTTATTTATTGCTATTTTGTTATATATATCGTGACCTAATTCCAATGTGACATATAAGATTTAATGAGTTATGTTCTATTATGTCAATAAGCGCAAATATATATCCAAACCCTCGGCCAACTTGTTCCACATTTAGGGGGGGGGGGGGGAGACAAAGTTGAAAAATCACAAATATTTCAGGTATGAAATACTTTAGTATGGTACAAAATTTATTTCAATATCATTAATACTTCCCTGGTGGAATCAACAAAAATTTTGTAGCCATTTACTGAGTAGCGTTCTCATGTCAATCTATAAACTACCTAGGACGCTTGGTCAGGTCGTGTACAGGAATGAAACGCTTTTTCGAACCTTTTTTGCCCATTTCATAGTTTTCATTCCAATTTATAAACCTTTTCTGACCATCAAAAATGCTTTTGGAATTTTAAGTAGACTAAGAAAAATTGGCTATTTTAGCTAGGTATAATAGCCATGAACAAGCTCCTAAAAATGATTTGGCTCAATTTGAGAGAAAAATGATAAACGTCGAAATATCTTTAAAAGTACTATTTATATAGCGTAAACAATCGTCTGTATCTATTACAATGGGTAAAACCGATCAAATTTCACAACACGCTTTAAGTTTTGTTTACAGGATTACCCAAAAAGTTGTTTCATATTTGATGAAGGTTATGTCCATCTAAGAAATGGTCAAGAAAGGTGTGAAAAAGCGTTTCATTTTGAGATAGAACCTGACCAGTTTCACTGGCCATTTCTTAACTTCAAGCCCATTTTTCATATTTAAAATTCTACTAGGGTTTTTAAGAAATAAAATAAGTTGTAAAAATTTTTCCAACTAGTCTTTCTCCCTTATTAACTAATTTAGAAATAGTGACTGACTCATCACTATTTCATATTTAAAAAGTAGGACTTCAGTACTTTTATATATTTAGGAATAAACGTTTAATTTTGCCTGTGTAAGATCCGAAATAAGAGGAATTGTATCTCGTGATGTAAATAACGAGCGTAGTAATTCCAATCGAAAATATTGAAAAATGCAGATTCTCGAGAGACAGGTAGTTTCTTTTTTATGTAATGTATACATTTCAAGAGGAAAATGTGTTACGGGTATAAAAAAAAAACGAGGTACAGTATATTACTCTTGATATTGGTGCACACCGAACGTGTACATATCCCGTGTATCAGTTTTAACGAATAATCGGTAATTAGTTATCCTTTAATACCTCGCGAAATCTATATATATATATATATATATATATAAACAGAAAGGTGAAATACCGACAGTGGCGTTGATCCGCATCACTGAGTGGGTATATCGACTGCGTGAGGTCAGGAAGAATAAATAAAATGCTCGTACAATATAGGATGCCCGTAAGTCCGTAATAAACAAACGAAACCTCGAATCCGCAGACGGAAGGTCGAGAGTTGTGTGCGACTCGAGGTCAAGGGGCTCAAGCGCAGGGCGGTGATACGGCCTCGAAGCCCTCGAATCTGCAACAGCAACAACAACAACAGCAACAGCGTAACTCGGTCGAGGTGCCGGAGAGGAGCCCAGCGGAGTCACGGATTATGGCTGAACAGTTTCCCACCCTAGGTAACTGGGTGGCCGGGCTCGTTAAAAAACAGGTCACGGACACCCACCACCAATCATCCCAGCAGCCGGTCACAAAGGAACCCGAGAGAACTACCCCATCAACCGAGGTTCGGCCTGCGTTTTATCAGGTCTGTCGATGGCCCCGGAAGTCAAGGACGGCCAATACCCGGAACCTATACCCGGGATTTTATTGCATTTACGAATCCTCTATCTCTCTATCTATCTCTATACCGCCATTTTACTTTGCGATCTTGCTGATCGAATGCGCTTTGTACTATATAAATTTAATCAAAGATTTTAGCTTTGAGGAAGTTTCCTGTCTTATACGTCTTATATACCGTCTTTGTAATATTATTGTAAACGTATATTTACACTGTACCTTCTCGAGAATTCACGATGTTGTGTAATCTATTGTACTCGATTATTCGTAATTAGCAATGCTTGTAACGCCACTATACTCACCTAATTTTTCGTATTCGCTAGTATCTCTGTAAATATAAATTAGTGAATAATCATTTAATATTCAGTGAAAAATCGGTCAGTATTAGTGATTAGTGAATATTTACTATTATAATAGTGAATATACCCTATTTCATTTATGAAGATCCACTAATCTATTTGTTTGTATTAAATTAGTAAAAATTGACGATTTATTTATTAATATTTTATAGTAACTATTTTATGAGTAAATAACCTTTAATCTATTAGTAAATATTCACTGATCGAAGATAGTGACCGACTTTACACTTTTTCATATTTAGAGAAATTAAACGCATACTCTCTAAAAATAAATAAGTGAATATCTACTGAGTAATTAGTAAATAATCACTAATTGTAAAAGTGATAAGTAGGTCACTAATTTTTAGTGAATAATCACTAATTTACATAGTAGAGAGTGTTTACTAATCAATAAGTAGAAATGTAATCCAGCAATTAGTGAATATTAACTAATTCAAATAGTAAATTTTAATGCCCGTATTGAATGCATTTATCCACTAAAGTAATTTGACAAAAATTACTAATTCAAATAATAACTGTACGCTAATGAATTAGTGATTATTCACTTATCTGTAAATATTAGTTAATTAGTAAATATTCACTTGTTTGTAAATGTTCGTGAATTAGTAAATATTTACTAACCAGAAATTAGTGAATAATAACCAATCAGTGAATGAGTGAATATTCACTAATCAATAAATTAGTAAATATTCACTAATCTGTAAATTAGTGCATATTTACTAATCAGTGAATAGTGAATAATTACAAATTAGTGAATATCAGAGATTTAGTGTATATTCACTATTTCATTAGAAAAAATAAATAATTGAGTAATTAATTACTAAATATTTATTTATCATTTAGTCAAGTAAATTAAATCAATAATTTTCCCTAATTAATTAGTGACAATTTAGTAATAAATGCATTAATGAAATAAACATAATTCACTAATTAATTAGAGCATAATCCACTAATTATTTAGTGAAATATTTTTAACTAAACATATCAGTGGTATTTTCACTTATTTGTTTTCCGAAAGTACAGGGCTATACTAAATTACCTGTAGGTTTATTGATTTTAAATTAGACTTACTTAAAACAATGAAACTGCTATATTGTACGCCTTCCTACTAATTAACATTGCATTCTTCATCGGAATTTCTATTACTCTCTTCATCCATTTGAATACAGTTCATCAATTGTTAATTTTAAACGAAGAATATTCTTTTCTTACAAATAAAGTATGAATTTGTTACCAATACTTACGTTATAAATGTATGGTTATATATTTTAAAATACCTTAACTAAAAAATTGAATTTCTACAATTGAAATAAGTAAAAAAAAGTGGTTTAGACAAATATTGTAAACGGTCACTACTCTCTTAGTCTTGGAGTAAAAATTCCATTTCCAACTAATCGGATTTCATTGAAATCTAGAATATTAAATTAACAATATTATATGCTATTTGAATAATTTATACATTAAATTATATTAATTAAAAATGTATTAGCGTATAATTCGGTCACTCTAATAGAATTGTTTATCTAATAGAGTGATATGTTTCATACTGGTAGAGTAACAAATTTAATCTACAATATTAATTTGCAATAAAATAATACCTCTAACTTCTACATTTAGTAGAAAAAATAATAATAGATCTTTTATTTAACTGAATGTGCTACATAAAATGTTGAAAAATATTTTGTCTTTGGTTTTGAATTATAAAAGACGTACAGTTTTACTACAAGTAATTGAGAGAGTAAAATTATAAAAAATATGTAAAAAATAAAATATTACAGTTTAGATGCAATTTTTAAACAATCCGAAAATTACACATTTTTAGCATCAAATTATAATTTATATATAAATTAAAATGTACAAAATAAATTTGTTGATTAACAGTTTTGATAATTTTGATAGTTCAACTAAATTTTTTAAGTGGCAGTTTATTTATTAATATAACCCGCATGTTTTAAAAGAAAAGGGACGTCAATTGACGTATTGAAATGACGGTATATTCTTAAATCAATTTTACATGAAAGTACTCATTTTCTTTTTTACGATTTATTAATATTATATTATCACTTCAAAGTAATTATTATTTTATACGTATATGATGAGGAAATAAATTATTGTACATACATAAAATACACGTTTGGACATTCTTTAGACATTTCGTTCTTTTGTGCACACCCTGTATATAATTGGATCTAATTTATTTCGTGTATCAATAATGGTATACCTTAAATATTATTACATAGTAGTGTAATATTCTTATTAAAAATCTGAAGAAATTCTTATGAATAGCTTAAAACACAAGGAAGATCTTGACATTTTGATTTTTTAAGTGAAAATCACTTTTTTTTGATAATAATTAAGTTAACAATTTTTGGTCGGTAATTATTAGTCAAAAAAGACATACTTTCAACCAAATTATAGATTTAAAAATCTGGAAAAATATATGGGTATATTATTTAATAATGTTCAGGGTTTTTTTTAAATGTATTCATTTGTTATAAAAAAATGTAAAAAAATTACCATTTGCTGAGTTTGACATCCCCTTAACGTAGAGTATCGTAGTATATAGAGTAGTAGAGATCGATTATTTATTTCAATACCTAATCTATATATGTGTAATTATATATATTTTTTGTAGTTTGTTTACCTATACCAAGTGTATAAAGTGATTTCTTATAAATTTAAAAAACCTAATAATAAAGTGTTGTAGTTAATTACATCCGTATTGATACAAATACCACCTTCTCATAATTTATGTTATTAATACGTTTTATCATTTAATATTTTATATACTAAATATTTTAATTGATTTCCTAAATTTTCGTATTATTTCTTTATAATAATAATTTCTTTATAATAAAAGATGAGTATTCCAATTATTAAAGAAGAATATAAATATTTTTATTTTATTTGCTTAGATTGAAAGATTATACTTGATTGAGATTCTACGATTAAAAAAAAATTAACGATTATTAGTTACAATTCACAATTTATAATTTATTATTTATGAAAATACTTCTTTATATAAATTTGAAGATTCAAAGTCATTTAAAAAATTATAAATTCATTAATGTAATGCTGCATGATTTGAATGTTGTAATAATCTCTGTTTATGCTTTCTGAATATTTATAACTTGCATTTAATTGTACTCGAAAAATACTCGAATGTTTTGGGATTTCGTATATTAAAATGAGCTTTAATTCTTTTTTTCGCGATATTTCAGATTGCTGTTTCTTTTTGTAATAAATAAAAAATAAAAATATTAAATTCAACTTTCATGAAACAGTTTTAACATTTTACAGGTTTAATAATGGTTTTAATACCTGCAATGATATTTCGGTTTTTCAAATAAATATGTAAAAAATGGCAAATAAGAATTTCAAATTCATAATTTTTTACATTAAATAATAATATGTATATTAAATAATACTACCATCAATCATTCTAATGGAATGTAAAAAAAATTGAAGTTATAAGATTGATATTTTCAATTAATAATTCTAAGTAGATTAAATCAATCTTTCAAAAATAATTGATTTCAAATGTAGTATAAGGTTATTATTCGAAGTTTCACTTATCGACGCAGGGAAAAATTTTAGATTAAAAATGACAATAGTGTGTAGTAAATAATCACTGATTGTTAAATGAGGAAAATTAGATTAAAAAAAATATTATACTTTTTAGTAAAATTGACTTTAGTTTATAATAGAATTTACTGTAATTTTTGTAATATTAACTATTACTTTCGTAAATTTTAAAGCAACTATATATATAAACTAGACGATAAATAAATAAATAAATATAAATGTTAACTTCTATGTCGATCTAAAGAAGGTTAATGAATGGAAAAATGATAAAATTTTCCAAAAATTCTACTTTTATTAAATATAAGCTATACAGTAACTTTTTTCAATACGTCATTACGTGATTTCTTTACCACAAACTTGTAATTTTGACAAAAGCTTTTTCAATTTTTAATACAAAATTTATTTTATTACGTAGTTGTAAGAACTTGAGAAAATTGAGTTGATTGAAAATATATTTCTTAATTGTTACTTCGCACGTATACGTAGAAAAGTATATTTCCCTTAAAAAGCGTAATAAAAATTGGTCTACAAAATAATTATCGTTAACGCGTAAAAATGTGTATACCCTTATACACAAAATTGTGTTTGAGCACGCAAGTAGAACATGATAGTTTACATATATATATATATGCACAATGGCAAGTACTAATCCCATAAATCACCATTGCTAATTTTCAGTCGCCGAGCAGTAGTCTGTATAAGACGGCGAGCGACATATCTGTGACGGCGGCTGCTGCTGCTGCTGCTGCTGCGAATAATTACGTCGGAAATGGTAACGTCACGATGTCCGGAAGGTGGCCGACCGAACAGCAACAACAGCAGGCGGTAGGGCGCTCGTTCCACCAAGTGCCACTTCCGGCTGGAGTACCTCTACCCCGACATCAAAGTTTTTACCCGCCGATATCGCCTGGATCAATTGCTCTCTCCTATCCTACTAAGTTCCCAGTAAGTACAAGTCGCCTCTCTCTCAGTCTCTCTTTCTATCATCATCTAATGTATTCATAATTGTAAGATATATTATCTATAGAGAATTAATCTTTTTTTTTTATTTTAATTTATTTCTTTAGAAATAAGATAAATTATTAAGGGTTTTGCAGATCATTCCCAATATGCTTCGAACAAAAGGTCTTACTCTTTTTTCTTTTGAAAATGTTTGATTAAGGTGTGTGTGTTGTTATAAAGCGAAAATGTTCACGGAAAAAAATGTCTAACGTCTGAGGTACAGGATTTCTTCCTCCTACAGCGTAGACCTTCTATTACTTTCACAGAACATCAATTTAAACCGTGCGCGTATGAAATCGTAACGTTAGAAGTATATTACATTTATACTTTCAACGTTACGCATTTAAAACCTTCACTATATATAAACTAGACGATAAATAAATAAATAAATATAAATGTTAACTTCTATGTCGATCTAAAGAAGGTTAATGAATGGAAAAATGATAAAATTTTCCAAAAATTCTACTTTTATTAAATATAAGCTATACAGTAACTTTTTTCAATACGTCATTACGTGATTTCTTTACCACAAACTTGTAATTTTGACAAAAGCTTTTTCAATTTTTAATACAAAATTTATTTTATTACGTAGTTGTAAGAACTTGAGAAAATTGAGTTGATTGAAAATATATTTCTTAATTGTTACTTCGCACGTATACGTAGAAAAGTATATTTCCCTTAAAAAGCGTAATAAAAATTGGTCTACAAAATAATTATCGTTAACGCGTAAAAATGTGTATACCCTTATACACAAAATTGTGTTTGTGCACGCAAGTAGAACATGATAGTTTACATATATATATGCACAATGGCAAGTACCAACGTACTAATCCCATAAATCACCATTGCTAATTTTCAGTCGCCGAGCAGTAGTCTGTATAAGACGGCGAGCGACATATCTGTGACGGCGGCTGCTGCTGCTGCTGCTGCTGCGAATAATTACGTCGGAAATGGTAACGTCACGATGTCCGGAAGGTGGCCGACCGAACAGCAACAACAGCAGGCGGTAGGGCGCTCGTTCCACCAAGTGCCACTTCCGGCTGGAGTACCTCTACCCCGACATCAAAGTTTTTACCCGCCGATATCGCCTGGATCAATTGCTCTCTCCTATCCTACTAAGTTCCCAGTAAGTACAAGTCGCCTCTCTCTCAGTCTCTCTTTCTATCATCATCTAATGTATTCATAATTGTAAGATATATTATCTATAGAGAATTAATCTTTTTTTTTTATTTTAATTTATTTCTTTAGAAATAAGATAAATTATTAAGGGTTTTGCAGATCATTCCCAATATGCTTCGAACAAAAGGTCTTACTCTTTTTTCTTTTGAAAATGTTTGATTAAGGTGTGTGTGTTGTTATAAAGCGAAAATGTTGAGATTACAAAATTGCTTTATGTCACTACACATCTGAATGTGACACTCGTGATAATTGTTCAATGCTTTACCAGATTGTAAAGTTCATAAATGGTAAACAACAGACAAAAAAATTGAAAAATTAAAAAATATACGATGTTTAAATGTAAGGAAAATATTATTTTTCATGTTTTTACTATACAAATTAGTAATTATATTATTAATTATTTTGTTATTTTGTTATTTGATATATAAGCATTTTTTCTTTTTTTCCTGCTTTTCTTTTAATTTCCTTTAATTTTATATTATTAAATTAGATAGAAATGTTGATGATTGATGATTAGTGAATAAATTATAGTGATTTATTTTAGGTTAAGATTTTAATTTTAGATTCTATTTTGATGTAATCAGTATCACAAACAGATAACACGTTTAGCTCTTTGAGGGAAGTGTATGCATACTTCTTTTGTTTAAATAAATAAAAAAATAAGCAGTCGAAATTAAATGCAGAAGAAAGTTGAGATCAAGTACACGTGAATTAAAAAAAAGAAGCTCAAATCGGTATTTTGGAGCATAGATACGGAGAAAATAGGAATTTAAAGATATTTTAATGAAAATTTAGTATGAAAAATTTATTGTTTTTCTAATTTTCTTCAATTTCTAAATTAGCTAAATATTATAAAAAAAATTTATCGAAGAGCGCTGAAGAGCGCTCTCAAATATTCTTTTATGTCTTTTCTTACGACCTATCAATAATTGATTATATATTTAAGAAATTTATGTCGTTATGTTTAACGTCAGACTGTTTACTTGCCTGCGTCTAATTTTTACAATTATATTAATTACTTGTCTATAACAGCAAACAGCTCGTTTTTATATTTAATAAATAACTAAATATTGACACATGTAACATATGTTAATAACAGGTTGATTTGTACAAAAAGACGGCCGGACTGACATATCCAAGCCCGTATCCATACGGCCCCGGATTGTCGTATCCTCGACTAGGCCTATCCTCTCTGGAAACAACAGCGGCACAAGGTCAACAACGAGTACCTGCCCTTATTCCTCTATCGACTGGCTCGACAACAACAAATTTACTCGAGCCAATCACCACCGATAAGCGTCTATCGGTTGATCTCGAACCGTCCGCTCAACGATTCTACCCATCCACGGAATCCACCGATGCAGCAAGGTCTCGCGTCCCCATCACTTACCCTGCGTTTGGAAGGCGCTCGGGACTCGTAAATTTGGATTACCTAACTGCCGAGCAACACGCGCAGCACTTAACACAATACGCGAGGCTACTCGCCGAGCAGTCAGCAATTCGAGAACGATCCGATCAGCAGCCTCTGAAACTTGCCACCTCCGAGATTTCTAGAAATGTAGGAAGACAGTACAATAGTACTGACGTTTATCCGCACGCAGTTGCTCAGAGTGCGCGAAATGGTTCTGCTGCCAGTGAGTATTTTTAAAAGTACTATTCTCGTATTTCTTTTACGATTTCAATATCAATTTATAATAATAAATTCACGATTTCTTCCTAGTTTATATTGAAATTTACAAACTTTGTGGTTAATATTACAAGAATATATTTTTACTGGAAATTATAGTGATTTTCCTGTTTTGTCAATTTCCGACTTGTTTACTAAATGACACTATTATAATTTGTAATCGAAACTTTCTCTCAGTGTATATTTTCACAAGTATATAATTTACTCCGTCTATATATCGACACCTCGTACGAAGAAAAGTACAACTCAGATTTTCCCACTTAGAATAACATTACAAAATCTGAGTTGTCCTTTTCTTCGTACGAGGCCTCAATAATAGTAATTATTTTCAATTTTTGACTCTAAATCGTCCGTGCATGTATTTATTACAAAGTATTATATAAATTTTAATCGGTATTTCGGAACTAATTTGTGTTGCTCAATATTTTTTCAAATATTGCACAAAACCCTCTTTTATTAATTTATTAATAGTAATTATTAATTCGGGTTCGACAATAATTATTTTTAATTATTATTTCAAATAATAGATAAATATCTTTGGTTTAAATAAACTTTGTACTCATCGTTTTATACCTTCATATCTAATGTTGTCATATTTCATTTTTTAATTTAATAATTTTTATGTACATTGATATTGATTATTGAAAGTGTTACGAAATTTAAATTCTACATAGCTGGTTTTTGAAAACAGTACATTAAAGAGATAATACAGTTAAAGTGCTTTTTTTTATTTATACATACATTTATAGATAAGCTTGTGAATAGTAATTATGTAGTATAGAAACAGTTTAACTTAGTTACTATCTTTGACCTATTTTTTTTGTTACATAAAAATATACCGATAATATAACGTTCATTACTATGCAATGTTCGATAATCAACGTTTACTTAACGTACGAAACCGAACGATCTATTCAAATTAAATTTTTAAATCGGTTATTGATACTGATATTGATTGAGACATTTATATTTAAATAGCTTAAAATATCAATATTTTGCACTGTCTTATTTTTTCATTCAAGTGTTCACGGGTATATGACTTTAAGTGTACGATAATATATACAAAATTTATTGTAAACTGTGTGATTTTGTTATTATAACAATGTATATTTGTAATCGATTTTTTTTTATTAAATCAGATATAAAAATCAGAATAAAGTGTAAGTGGCTAATAATTAATTATGCACTGTTTATTATACGTAAATGTTGATATTAATTGGTTTATTTATTATTTACGTCACGAGTAAATTAAAATTATTTGTCATTCCGGATTGTTGAAAGAAGTTTAATTTTACTCGTTTATAATTAATTAAATAATCGATTTAATGTATATTCTTGGTACGTATAAGTAAAGAATTGTGAAAAACATTGAAGAATATTAATTATTAAAATAGATAGTAATATAAAAAAATCGGTAATCATAAATTTTTATTTTTAATTAACCCATGCGAACCTGAATTAATTTAGAATTTTTTCATATTTTTATACCATCTTATTCATTTAAATATACTACTGAAATAATTTTTTTTACTTTTTTTTATAATTTACGTTATAATTATTTTAAATTAACGGGATGTCGGACTCAAATTACAGAGATCCTAACCGAAAAGTTTTGTTCAAACAAGTAATTTAATTGTACTAAAAAAAATTCACCAAAGGAGTCTTAAACATTTGGGAAGGCCTGACGGTTCGATTTTTAACAAAAAATTATTTTTTTAATTATAAATGAGTAAGCAATGTTGTGTCGGTAATTCTCAATCGAAAAAATAGCAATATTCCCATGCCAAAATACATCGCCCCACATCGGTCTACAGCTCGTCAAACGGGTTTGCCTCACTCAACCGTCCGGCAACAACATCCGCAAAATTACCCACGAACTACGAGCGCAACTGCCCCACGCCAAATCTTGGGGAGGTGAACCGCAGTCCTGGCGGGTCACAAAATTTACGATGTTCCAACTGCGGTGCACTCGGGTCACGATTCGAGTGCCTCGGGTGCGAAACTGCGATTTACTGTAACGAAACATGCCAAACTCAGCACTGGACCGTTCACGTAACTCAGTGTCCCAAAATCATGCCCAGGCTCAAGAAGGTTGGTTAAAAACGATCTTGGTTTAATCGAGTTTGACGAAAATATATTTATAAAGAGCTCGATCAGTGAATCGTTACGAAAATTTGAGAGCTCATTTATTGGCATTTGACAATAAACATATAATATATTAGTTCTACGTGTGAATAGTATACTGTCTCATATAATTTACATTTCAATTATATTTCGTATAAAATGTTTAAGATATATCGATATTTATTTAAATATACTACTGAAATAATTTTTTTACTTTTTTTTTATAATTTACGTTATAATTATCTTAAATTAACGGGATGTCGGACTCAATTTACAGAGATCCTAACCGAAAAGTTTTGTTCGAAAAAGTAATTTAATTATACTAAAAAAAATTCACCAAAGAAGTCTTAAACATTTGGGAAGGCCTGACGGTTCGATTTTTAACAAAAAATTATTTTTTTAATTATAAATGAGTAAGCAATGTTGTGTCGGTAATTCTCAATCGAAAAAATAGCAATATTCCCATGCCGAAAATCATTTTAAAATAACTTAAAATTTTAAAAAACTTTACATATATTGTCTAAAGCAAGTCAAATCAAAGGGCATGACGGTGTCCGTTTTTTTAAATTGATCCCTATTACATTAAAAAATTGAGATAATTGCTATTTTAGGGTTTTCAAATTACAGGAATCTTGCATCTATCAACCCAAAAATTGTATCTAAAATATTGAATTAAAAATCTGAAAAAACTCATACGGACAGCTTAAAACATAAGGAAGGGCTTCGCGTTTTGATTTTTTATAAGAGAAATCATTTTTTAAATAATGATTGAGTAAACAATTTTTGGTCGGTATTTATTTTAAAAAAGCAGAAACTTTTAACTCAAACATTGTAATCAAATTATGGATTTAAAATCTGGAAAAATTGCCTAAGGGGCTGACATTCAGAATTTTTAAAGAAATTAATTCATATGTTTATTAAAAAAAAATAAAAAATAATCATTTTCCGAGTCCGACGTTCTCTTAAAATTTTTCATCCATTACAATATCAGCCTCGAATACATCGCCCCCAACATCGGTCTACAGCTCGTCAAACGGGGTTTTGCCTCACTCAACCGTCCGGCAACAACAATCCGCAAAATTACCCACGAACTACGAGCGCAACTGTCCCCACGCCAAATCTTGGGGAGGTGAACCGCAGTCCTGGCGGGTCACAAAATTTACGATGTTCCAACTGCGGTGCACTCGGGTCACGATTCGAGTGCCTCGGGTGCGAAACTGCGATTTACTGTAACGAAACATGCCAAACTCAGCACTGGACCGTTCACGTAACTCAGTGTCCCAAAATCATGCCCAGGCTCAAGAAGGTTGGTTAAAAACGGATCTTGGTTTAATCGAGTTTGACGAAAATATATTTATAAAGAGCTCGATCAGTGAATCGTTACGAAAATTTGAGAGCTCATTTATTGGCATTTGACAATAAACATATAATATATTAGTTCTACGTGTGAATAGTATACTGTCTCATATAATTTACATTTCAATTATATTTCGTATAAAATGTTTAAGATATATCGATATATATATAAAGTATAGCGCATATCCTAAGGTGCATATTATAGATTTTTGTTGTACAACAAAAATTTCTCTCTTTGTTCGATACGTTGTGCCTATATGATGATATTTTATGTAAAAAAATACATTTAATATATATAACTTTAATTACTTTTGGTAAAAACATATCGTTCGTTGAAAATGTTTTTCACATACAGTGGTATGTATTTTTTTTTACTATTTACACGATATTATTTAATACATACGCATGTGTTCAATTATGCCATTTTTAAAGTTCAACGCGTAACTTTGACTGCAGATTTTGCTTAAATATCGAAATAATTATTTTAAGTTAGTCGAACGTATATATATATACACACACATACAGACAGTTTTTAATATACAACTACAAATTGGTTTTTATTAAACAGCTGTGATTAATGTATTTTATAGATATACTTTTAATTAATGATATCATCATGTTTTTTTTTCTACGTTTGTTACCTTGTATTATAATAATGTCGTTTCATTTAAAGGATTTCATATTAATGTGGTCACAATTGTATATAAGATATATATCAAAAAATATTTTTTTTATAATAAAAGACAATTTATATATATACACACACGCGATGATGAAATTCGAACTAAGCGATCCATTCTATGAAATAATTAATCGCTAATTTGCAATACCGCGTAATTAATTCTACATGATCGATGACTTTTTTTCATACTGTACAGTTTTAATTATATCGATAATTTAATAACTCGTTATATAAGACCGTTTCATTCATATTTTAGTTTTAAGTGTATAAATAAAAGTCATGGAAAAGCTAAATGTTTCTACGCGAGTATTCAAATGACGCGAATAAACGAAAGTCTTTAGATAATAACATTGCGTATAATCTCGTTGTGAAATACATGTAAGCAATGAACGTTATATATCAACCAGGAGATGAGTCAATTATATTATTAAAAGCTATATTTGTGATGAAATATAATATATCTTCACCTATAGCATATGTGTGTTCCTTAAGTCGCAAATTACACTGAAATGGATATCTGTGTCTATAGGTGTGCACAATTTAAAAAAATAAAAGAAAAAAAAATTTAAATAAAAATGATATTTAGACTGATAAAAGATATTTCGACGTTTAGCAGACTGAATTTCATTTTCATTTACCTATACCTATAGGTACCCGAATGTATAAAATCAAAAGAAAAATAATCTTTACTGAAGACATAAAATATGTGTAATAAAAAAAAATGACAACAATATTTAAACGTTTTTATTTTACCTCGATGACGCTGACGTGTACAAGTATAAACGTTATAAATGTATAAAAAAATATACAACAACGTAACTAAGAATTAACAATCAAATTGTAGGTAAAAAACGTTCCACAATGTCAAATAAAAATAAATGATATATATATATATATATATATTTATATAATTATATATATCTTTTGTATGTCAAAAGGCTTAACAAATTAAAAAAAATATTTTTTAATAAACTTGCTGTGATTACACGAATCATGATTTTCTACTTTAAGTGACGATTCGAATAATAATTCAGTTATATATTTTAATCGTTACAGTTTCTGGTGAATCTATATGATTTCTTCTTTTTTTAAAATATGTTAGTATATATCTCGTAAATAATATTCGTAAATATTGCTACTTGTCGTCGGTTAAAGTAGAAAAAGAAAAAGTACGATTTTACATTTAGTGGCAGAATGTTTACATCTCCGATTCCCGATTATAATCATGGAAAAACGTAGGTTATATCAGCAAGTGTGGGGTGGTTTAGCACCTATTCTTCTGATCGCACCTTCGAGATATTCGTGAGCCTCTGTGTAATGTGGCGCCGCTTCACGAGCTACCCTTTCGAACCACCTGGCCAGCTTCGGTCTGTTTCGAGGGTTGTAACCGTATAATCCTGAGATTCAAATTCAAACGGAGTTATTGATATTTCATTATATTGTCATTATATATATATATTAATTACAAATGCATCATCATCACGCTCGTACACTGTACAACTATGTCACTGTTAATTACTTTTTCTCTCTTTTTTTTTACATACATATATAGCGTGTTCAATGTGTAAATATATATATCATGTTTTAGTAATAACAACATTATAAAAAAGCATATTCCTTGTATTAATTTTGTACAATGTAATTTATATACAAGAATTTTTCGTACTTAAACGTTAAGTTAGAAATTTCGTTATTTATGATATATATATGATGTATTTAATATGGATGTCGCATTCGACCGATCGATATTTTTGTATTAGGAATCAAATTGAAGAATGTGAAATAAAGAAAATATTTTGATCGTATACGTATTGACTGTGTTTTTAAATACAATATATTTTATTACGTCGTATAAGCGAGTAAGTATTTATGTTGATCAGATTTATTTATTAATAAACTTTGATTCGTATGAACGTACTTTGATTACTTATTTTATTGTTAAATTTAGTTATATCATTTAAAGTAAATATGGACGTTTGTTTTTTTGTTCTTTTATATATTATTTCATTTTAAAGAATCACTGTTAACAATGAAGCAATTGGAACCCACGTTTTATTTATTGTAATTTAGCATGCTATAATGTCAAGTTTTGGTAAAAAAATAAGGGTATACAATATGCAATGAAACGTTAAAGCAGTTCTTCTTCTAAGCACGTAAAAATCATCGACGTTTGTAAAGTTTGAGATATATAATGCAAAAATGAAATCAAGATTTGAACGAATTCGTGAAGCAAAAAGTTTGACTGCATAATGTATGAAGAATTAGAAATATAGTTCTGTCGTCCCTTTCAACATACTTTTATAATCACTTATTATTTATGCACTAATTACAATTTGCATTTATTTCGGTCTTACAGTCATGATTGAATACTTATTCCTAAATATATGAAGAAACGCAACACCTAAGAAATGACTAATAAATCGGACAAAATTATGAAACAATATCAGAGAAAAATGTTGGGCACCGGCCAGACTGATAATCACCCACGTAGATTATAATATGACTGGCCTGAGAACAATCTATTAATTACCCCCTTGAAAAATCTGATTCTAAAAGGCTGCACACTACTAAAATTATTGCCCCCAAACTATCGACACTACTGAACTCTGACTGACAATCACGACCGCAATCGTCAATTTTCTAGCAAGCTTCTGTTCTTCAAAGTAAAAATTTGAATTCTTAAAGGGAGACCGTACAGTTTGACTGATTTCTATATTTGATTTTTCAAACATAATATTCTTAATTTTTATTTTTTTCTAAATTTTTTTAGCATACGCACAATTGTTGCACATCATTTTAACTCTAAATCTTACATTAGAAAAAAAAATACAAATTGAAAGATATAAATTTATAAAATAAATAACGATGCCTTTTTACGAAAATTAAAAAAAATCGTAGATTAAAGTATTATTGCAAATGAATCAACTGATTCCACTGAAATGTTGGCTACTAATTAAAAATATAAAAATGAAAAGGGGACAACTCATAAAGAGGGTGTCATACTCAAATAAAAATTCAAATTTCGCGCCACAATAGCAGACGAAAAAGCAATTGAAAAATGCGATTTTCTTATAGTTTTCAAGGTTTTCTCGGCAAGATATTGTTATAATAACTTGAAAATTTGCGTAAATTTTTGTTTTTATTAATTGTTATAAGTATAAAAATGAATGTAAGACCGAAATGAGTGCGAATTGTAATTTTTGAAATTTATGACAATTAACAAAAAGAATTGATTATTAATTATCAATGTACCAACATAAGTATTTTTATACACTGTTAATTATCGTGTTATCGATATACTATGTTCAAAAAATTAAAAAAAAAAATCAACATTTTATCTATTCGATATTATTTAAGATACGATTGATAATGGAATGCAAAACAATACATCTAGAATCTTCTAAGCGCACTTGTGTGTATCTAACATTTGAATCGATACGTTTGAACAATTAATTAAAAATCAAATTCGAATTCTATTGTACATCTTATTTAAAGGCAGCTTAATAATTCTAGTTGAAATAAAGTAGTTTAAAAAAAAATAACGACTAATTACTTATTTGCTCAATTTCACAAGCGGCAAACAAATCAGCGAGGCTTATTTGGCTTCCCATCAAAAAAGACTGATCACCCAACCATTTGCTCTCGAACGTATCCAAACATTGAATCATATTTTCCTCGCACTCCTTTATCCTCTTAGGATTTGGTTCTCTCTGACGCATCATTGGAAATGCAACCTGTTAAGTTAAACAAATAAAATAGGAGAAATTGTTATGGTATATTCGATTATAATTGTTAATTTTATTTACCAATGCTAAGAATAAACGCGAACAATGCAGTCGTGTGTTTAAATGTTGATATTCAAGATATTCATCTACTCGTGCTTGATCTTTTGATGAGCTTGGGTACCAATGGTCTGGCACTTGGTATTCTCGTGACAAGTATCGAGCAATCCCTACGCTAAAATATATAGAGTGCATTTATTAAAAATTATAAAAAGCAATGGGATTTTAAAAATTCAATTTTGATTCAATTTTATATTTGATTATACATTTATTTTGTTTGATTGGATATTCCAAGCTATACATTCTTATTTGATCGAAATCGCCAAAGTTTTGATAGTTTATAGAATTTTCGTAAATGATGATTAATAAATAACAAAATTATTTATTTGAATTACTTTGTTAAAAACGGGATAATAATAAATTATAACTAAAATCATTATAGCGCTTCTATATATTCGTTAAATATTAAGAATTAATAATTTTCTTCATAACAATGGAAAAAGCTTCTTAATTTTTTAAACAAATTATATTAATATTAACTTTTATTTATTTGCAACGTAACTATTTTAATTATTTTTTTTTCAACAATATTTTACTTACTGCAAGATATTTCATTTGATCGAATAGACTGAAATTTGAACAGTAACTTTTAAATATGATTTTAATCCACTTGAATGGAACAGATTGTGTTAATATATTCCAATAAATAAATTATTCTTACTAAATTATTTTAAAAAATTAAAAAATTGTATAAAAAACAGCTAAATAATTTGTTTATACAAATTTTTAATTCGAGGGAATTAAAATGGTCTTTAATAGTTACAGTTAAAATTACAGCCTATTCGATGAAACGTTCCTGAGATAGTTAATAAATACAAAAATATGCAACATTTAATGTTGATAATTTAAAGTGAATTATACATGCCTTTCAATTAATTTAAACCCATCATGTTCGATGGCCGGTACTTTGAAGAAAGGATTGATTTTTTCAAACTCCTCCGATCGATTATTAAAATGGGATATCTTTACGATATGCGATTCAAAGGGAATCTTACAAGTCTTCAAAAAAATATATAGTGCCCTTGAAGGTTGTGACATAAAATCGAAGTACAACTTCAAAACCATGGTTATATAGGACACTGAAATTCCCTGTAATAAAAAGTATTGTATATCTATATATGTGCACATATATACATACATATGCATATGTAAGCATAAGAACGTGTGTAAAAAAAAGAAAGTAGACATAGAATATATAAGTATATGTAAACATATATAACAATATATTTTTATTAAAATATCACTCGTATTTAAAAAATTAAAAAATATTACAATAATATTGTCATTCGTAACAAATGATTGGAAATAATGCTATTGTAAAAAAAATTCACTAAAACATATAACTGGGTCGATCATAGTTTGCTGTTTTTATCTCCATGTTTGCGTGCCAATTTATTCAAAAAAACGTGAGCTTCTTCGTAATACGGCGAGGTCTCTGTTGCAACTCTATCTAGCCATTTAGACAGATTAGGTCTTCCTTCTCGTGGATCGAAACCGGCTATTCCTGAAATGTAAACATTATTATATATACATATACATACACGATGACAATACAATATTTTGTTGCATACAAATTTTAACCTTCATTTTTTGGGTTTTACTCATTTATATCAAATATGTTAATAAATAATATAAATTTTAATGGAGAAACTGTTTTTTTAACAAAAATTAAAAGATTATATTTCAATTTATTGAGAGTAAATCGGTAGGTTTTTAATAATTTAAATAAATACAAAAAATTATTTTTACTAGGTTTTTAATAATTTAAATAAATTAAAAATAACATTTTTACGTCATGTGGAAAGTTTCGTTGTATTTTTTCTTATAACCCCCAATAGCCCAGTAATTATATGTATTTTTATTTATAAATTTTGATGAAGTAAATAATTTGTTTAATAATTCAATAATTAAATAATTATTAGTTATTGGGTTATTAAAAAAAGGAATTCCTCCATCGAAATTTCTACTTACATTTATATATTTGATCATTACTTAACGATTTATGAAAAAAAAAATTATTTTTCGAAGGGGACATAATGAGCAAGCCCCCATTTTTTTTATACAGTTTGATATACTTATAAGTTGTGCGCTATTCTTTGAACAATAAGATACTATTTTCTGGATACTAACAGTTAGAATATAAAATATTACAAACACTTTACACAAAAAATATATGCAACTTGCTTTTTTTTTTAACATCGCTGTTTTTATGCTCCCAATTTGTTGCTTATCAACGACGGAGGTCACACGATGTCTTTCGTTATGAAAAAGTATGTGCAACTCGTAAAACTGGTTGGTTTTACATAAATACATGCTGCATTAGATATAATGCATTGGAAGTTTTGAAGATTTTTTTTTGATAAAGAAAATAAATGGAAACAAAGTTTTTTTAATCCTAATAGGAAATTATAACATTTGAAGATTAAATAAAACTATAATTTTGCCATTGGTTGGGTATTTTACGACACTTGACCAATTTTTGGTTTGAAAGACGCTGCATCTATATGATTACGATTTTGACCAGTTAACTAAATACAGTTGTAGAAATGAAATTATAAAATTTAGAACTGCTTTTAACGTCTGCAAAATATTATTAAAAAACTTACTCGGCTGCTCGACTTCACAAGCTCCTAAGATATCAGCGATGGTAATTTCGTTTCCAGTCAAAAATTGCTTATCTTTCAACCAAATGTTTTCGATTTGATCCAAGCAGTCTATCATTCGGGTTTCGTATTCAGATATTTTTTCCGGTTTGGCAGCTCTCCCTTTCATTAGCGGTATCAAAAACTATCAATGAGGAGTACAAATTCAATTATTACAATCGTACTTAATAAATGTCAGAATATAATTTAAATGACACGGTAATCATTAGATACACGCGCATATATTTTACGTTTTTTTAAAAAGTTTAAATTCGTGTAGTATCTCAGTATTGATTAATTATTCCATCACAAGTTTTGAGTGAGCTTAAATGGAAAAAAAAAATTGTTATTAATTAATTTATAAATTCGATTTAAAATTTTTTTTAATTATGCAATTTTACCTCTTACATGAAGTTATTTGCTTATATTCAAAAAAATATATATAACGATAATAATAATAAATATATCAACATTTTTAGACACGATATGTTATATCATATTATATATTATTCTTTATTTGTATTTAAATGCGAGAAATAAAAATATATATAGAGATAGTGGAGCTTATAAATGAAGTTTTATCGATCAACTATAATTTATATACTTTTCGTTGTCGAAATATAATGCATTTGTATCGAACTTTGAGGTCATAAATATTTAAAATTTTATGAAGATGTAAATTATAAACCTTAATTCTAAAATACATGCCGCAATGAAGCCTTGTATTCAAGTGTTGCCACTCAAGGTATTCATCAACTTTGGCTTGAGCTTTCGATTCCTTTGGATACCAGTGATTATCGATGTTATACTCACGACAAAGATATCGCAGTATGGCCACACTGAAAATATTAACTTCCTTATAATTAATAACTAAAAATTTTAAATATTTAATATTAAATAATTATCTCAAATTTAATAATAGGCATCTATGGTAAAATGATGTAATTGTATAACATTATTGATTTTCATTTATTTTACTTATTTAAGAGAGTAGATTTTAGTTTACATATATCTAGTATCAGGCAACTAATTGTAGAAAAATATATAAAATTAATACATCCCTGGTAAAAAATAAACCAACGAAAATGGTTGACCAACTAATTGTTCGGTAATTTTTTTAACTAACGGTTAATCAAAATATTAACCAACAGTTGACCAATCGAACTGGTAAAGACTAAAAAAAATTTGCGATTAAAGTTTATTAAATCTTTACAGTTTTTTACTTATATAATTTAATGTAGATTATAAGATTATTATTTAAACTATAAATATTAACAATTAAATTGTTAAAACATATTTTTTAACAACAACTTTATTTACTTTATAGGTTACGGTTCATTGTATTATAAGTTATATATATATAGAAGCGTCAGATCAGCTGACGCGTGGTCTGTTTGCGTATAGTATAAAGCACAGGAAAGCGTTTGATCATCTGTAAATTAAAAAATTACGTATAAGATAGTTTCTGTATAATATACTATTTACAGATGGATAGCAAACGTCGCTCTAAAATATACAGAGACAGAAAAAAAATGAAAAAAGTTTTGCAAAATGTGTCTAATGCTACTAAGTGTTTAAATGATTTACCTAACCTTAATCGTGGCAGTGTAAAAAGTGATTCAGAGCTACGTATAACACAGAAGGATTCAATAGCATGCTTAAGTGATGTGCTTTGTAACGTTAAAAATTGGGACAGAAAGAAAAATTAATTATTGCTAATAACAAAATTCAACATTGGATTCAGTGATTATATATATTAAAAAAAAATTTACATACGTTTATTTATATTGCATACATTTGTATTATATTTTTTGATAAAATAATAAAAACTCAATGTTAATGTATCAATCTGTCAATTGAATTTAACCTCGAAATCTCAATGTATTAATTTGTGAATCTCATTTAACCTTACAATTAAAAAGATATAAATAATTTATGCACTTTATACAGTATTTCTTGTAAATAATCTATTTACAATTAATAAAAATAATTATTTACACATAATTATAGAAAATAAATCACTATGTAAAGAAATAAAATTTAACCAACAGTTAACCAACAGAACCGTCTAAAATGTGACGGAATAAGCCGTGTCATTGGTTAACCGTTGGTCAATCCGTTGGCTAACATCTTCATTTTTCGCCAACCGATGTCTAATTGCTTTCTTACGTTTTTTCCAGGGATGTATATATTTTTTAAATAAAGCAGTTGTCAGCAATTGTATGAAAGTGATTAAATACTTCTTATATTTAGCATTAAAAATTTAATAAATGGAAAAAAAAGTTATTTAAAGTGGTTACATGTTGTGAATTAAAGAAGTTAAAGTATGTTTCGCGCCTTCGTACAAAAAGTTTACCTATCATGATAATTGGATATATTCGTTTGCACAGGTTATTTATAAATCGCAAAAGATTTTATAATTTTTTATCGGAAATTCGACAGGGTTCTTGGAACAATCTTGTACTGATAAAATCGTCAATCTAATGCAAAAGGGTGACGATTCAAATATAATTTTAAGAAGGTACCAATTGAAAATTCTTTTCAAAACGGTGCTGATTTAAAAAAAAAATAATAGTCTTCAGTATCTAGTAATTAAAGACAGTAAGGTGGCGTCAGAATTTTTAACAGTGAAAAAAGATCGTTACTTGTCGGTATCTTTTTAAAAAGAACATTCAATCGGCAGCTTCTTAAAAAGAATATTCAATTGTCATCGTTTTGAAAAGAATTTTTAATTGGCACCTTCTTAAAATTATTTCTTAATCGGCACCCCTTTGCGCTAAGCCGACGATATAACTATACTTATTTCTAAAGAAAATATCAAGTCTTCTTCGGAATAAAGAACCAATTGCAGCTGTTTTGATATTCAGAACGCGTTCGATAACAACGTCAACGAGGTGACGCCAAAGCATCTTTAAAAATTTCGCGCCAAAAATTTGATTAACTATTACGTGTTTATTGTAAAAATAATAAATATAAATCAAAATACAGTGTTGTCTCATCTAGATATCGTAAAAAGGCAATATTTCTGTCAACGGAGAGTAATTAATATGCTTCGATTTCGTAAAAAGAAGAGATTATCTTTTACCTTTTTTCTTAGTTAGTCAAACTTTTCACAATAACGAAACAATATTTACTTACTTTCCCTTGACACTTATTTATCGTGACAGCTAAAGTGAACAACACTTTAATTTTATTTAAAATAATTATTTTTACGGGAAATATAAATTTCTAAAGATATTTTGGTGACACGAGTGATCCACAGCGCGACATTTCGACAAAAATTTTCTTTATAATATTTAATTTATTTACAACAGTATAGGGTTAAAAAAATCTAAATGTATAAAATGAAATATAGATTTATTTAAAATTGTTTTTTATTAATATAAAAAATGGACGGTGCATTTTGTAGAGAAAATCTGTGTCAAATATCAAACGTTTGTCCACTGCATTATCAATTGTTGTACAAAAATATATTAAAAAAAATCTTTATACCATTTTTCACGTCGGAAAACTTAGTTTTTTCTGATAAAACGCCGATAAATATGCTAAATATGATAAACAAATTTTTTGCGGGTCTTAAAGTTGTAGCATTACAACTAATTCAAATTAAAAATAACTACGTTTATTTAATGACAAAGACAGATAACAAAATCAGGGTGAATGAAGGAGTCAACATTCTCACTAAATCGGCTACTGTATTATCAAGCAATAACAATGATATACATGTGCGTATGAAAACTTTTAATAATTCGCAGTAAAATAAATATGAAAATATGACGGAAGGCACATTTTATTTTTAAAATTTGTATGCAAATATTAGATACCTTCGGTTTTATCTTTTCAATATAAAATGACAGTTTATTATTGTCTCTTAATTAAATCAGCCTTTTTATCGAAACCGAATTGCGAAAAATGACGATATTCTAACTTTCATGCATTTAAAATATTAAAAAAAATGTTTTTTTTTATATTTACACAATATATTTATATAATAATACAATTATACATTTACATACGAAGATTACATAATATACGTAAACAATATTCAAACACGATGCAAATTAATTATATCCATACTATCATAACTTTTTATATTTATTATTATATTCTTTTTCAGCTCCATGTGAATACGTAAAAAAATTTTGCATTGATTTGACAAAGTTAATACAAAATACAAAATATAAATTATACGTTTCACATCTGAATGTACATGCAGCAGTTAATATACAACATCGAAGCTATACCACAGAAAAAAAAATTGACAAATGAACCAACGATATTATTAAATTTGTATTATACAATCGAAAATATACATATATATAAATACTTACCTCTCAGATAATTTGAATCCATTGTGCTCGATAGCGGGAACAAGTTTAAATCGATTGATTTTCTCATATTCCGGTTGATAATGCTCGCCTTTTCCCAAATTAATGAGCTTCGACTCGAAGGGTATGTCGAGTTTTTTTAAAAATATGTACAACGCTCTGGAAGGTTGCGATAGCAGGTCGTAATAAAGCTTCAAACTCATCTTACGCTCGCGTCCTAAAACGGAATGAACTTATTTAAAGTTCCCGCGTTCATTCGAAATCAAACTATAGTAAAATCGAGGCGTGTATAAGGTACACATTGCAAAACTGTGAGTTCACTTTTATCGTTTCATACTATGTGTATATCAAATATATCACTATCCCAGTGTGTTTATATTTATTTATTTTTTTTTTTTAAATTTATCGGTTTCACCAGTGATCGTTGTAATATCAATACGTTAAACGTTTTTATGCATTCGTTTTTTAATGATATATTTATTGCACGATATATTCCAAACTCACGCGTTATCGTCAATTAAATTGTATATTATGCTGAATCATTGTACATACGTCGTTCGATTATTAAGTATATAAAAAAATTTTTTTTTTTTTAATAAATATTTAAGTAGACTATAGGCGTAGTGGCTTTTAAGCGAAAAGAAAAAAAAAAAAAAATCAATTATATTTTTATGATTATATACATATATGGACGGAAAGTGTATAATCCTCGATTCGTCATTTGGTTATCGATAAAATCTTAAACAATACGATTCGATGATACAAAAAATCATAATAGATGTATTATAAATACTTGAGGAATGTCGTACGCAAAGAAAAAATCGAAATATAAGGGTATTGAAAATGAAAGCAAGTAAATAAAAAGAACTTACTCTATATACAATGAAAAATTGTTATAAGTGAATTAAATAAAACGGAAAATAGGCGTTGACACAAAAATAAAAAAGAATAACGTTATCTTGAAGGTATACACAACCGATGATTACGTTACTAGTTTTCGTTGCGAAGTAAACTCGAATGCTTGACCAGACAGACAAGATTTCACGTTCCGTTATTGCCGGCTGCGACTTATTATAATGCTACATAGAATGCGTGCGCATCGCGCATGTATTTCAATTTAATCGAAATTTATTTGAAAAACATCGGTAATAAATATTACTAATTTTTTGACAATTTGTCAAATAAGTTTTATGTTAATTACAAACGTCTTGTCTATTGATTGTTTATTTTTTAATAATTTACGCGTTAATTGTTAATTGAATTAATTATTTCTAATTTATGTAGGTAATTTTTCAAATGAATATGCTACATGATTTTAAATAAATAATAAATAGTTAAATAAATTTTTTTATATAAAATTAAATGTATTAATTTTTAATGTAATATATAAAAATATACCTTTATAAGTTTTATATTTTTAAGGCTATAACTACGAATTTGTTATATATATATATATATTATCTATTCTTTAGTATATTTATGGCAACTGCGTGCTTTTGAAAATATATGGAGACTTTTCGTAGAATTATAAAAAAAAATAAATAAAGAATTTAATATGAGTTATATATGATTATAAATTATAAATTACTTTTATATATAATATTTAAGAAATATTTTACCAATCCTTTATTATTTTTATATTTTTATTTTTTTTATTATATTATTTTTAGATTTTTTATATTATGATAAGTTATCTTATACAAAATTTAAATTACGGATAGTTTTGTAAAACATGTACATAATAAATAATTTTCATTAATATAATTTACACTTATTTAATTTATGCGAATCTCATCTACTAAGGTAACTATGTCATTAAAACAAAAAATATTTGAACGTTTTTTTTGTAACAAATTGAATTAGTCATATTTCGCGTCGCGACATCCGAATATTAGACTTCGGAATGGATTCAACTAACAAGAATGACGGTATTGGCTTGCTATTCACCCGTCTTGTTAAAATCACCGCAACAGCTGACTGGACACAGGTGCTCGATATTTCAACCATCCTGTATACTTTTAATTTTTTTCGTAAAATACAAAAAAAAAACAATTGACGATTATTTGAAATTAATTTTTCGAAGTTAATACAATTTCCGTTTATTGCTGAACTTTGATTTACATTTCTATGTAATCATTACAATATGAATTTATATTTTTGTATATACGTTAAATGATATATAAGGCCTCACAAAGAAAAATATAGATATAGTTTAAAAAACAGGATATATAAAATAAAATTTTAAATACCATAAAAGTGCATTTTAATAATTTATTTAAAAAAAAATAATGTAAATGTACGCAAATTAAATTATTTACAATTAATCAAATGGAAAAAATAAAACAATTATTTTTCTTTAATAAAATGTTCAAAATTATCTGATTAATTGATAATCAAACGAACTTACCGTGAAGTTCGATTGTAATTGTTTCCATCTATAGTTCGAAGATATTACCATGTAGTTCCACTACGTCCCGCAAGATGTCACAACCTTAAGCGAAAAAAAACCGAAAAGACGGAGGTCCCCCTACAGCTCTCGCGTGCAACTTGCCGGTCTCATATTCTTCAGAGATGTACTAGCTATTAATCTTAGGTAGGGAATACTGGTAGGGAGGGATCTAATATCTTCGAACTATAGATGGAAACAATTACAATCGAACTTCACGGTAAGTTCGTTTGATTATCAATTGTCTTCCATCTATAGTTCTCGATATTACCGTGTAGTTGTTTAGAGAACTATAATTCTAAAAACGCATAATATTCTTTCATAACTCTTATTATTAATATAAGCGCAAAGTCGTGAGAATCTAGGGGTAATATAGGTCTATTGTAAAGCTGTGCGAAAATCTTGGATCTTTCGGACCAGCCCGCTGTACGCTTGATCGTGTTTATGTCGATTCCCTTGCTATTTGCGGCTGATGTGGCCGCATGTCGCGTTGAGTGAGCGGAGAACGTGTTAAGATCAATGCCACTCGCGCTAAGAACCTCTTTGACCCATCTACTGATTGTTTGGGCACCTATATCCTTATATGGTTTTCTTGTAGATATGAATAATCTAGAGCTGCCTGTCCTCAAAAACTTGGATCTCTCAATATACTTTAATAAAACCGTGGCAACACAATTATTAGGGTATTGTCTACAAAATGGGATATCGAGCAATGGCTGGCAGTGTCCCGGAGCTGAAGTCTTAATCTTATCCGGAATATAAATGAAAATACCGTCGGCTGTGATTTGTATATTCTCCAATTTAATGTTGGCTAACGTCTGTGCTCTGTGCGCAGTACATAAGAGAATGAGCATAACTGTCTTTTGTGTTAAGGATGTAAAAGAGATTGTATCCAAGGGATGTAATGTCTCTAAATAATCCAACACAATTGAAACGTCCCAAGTGAAGGAGTATTTGGGTCTCGGAGGACGAAGTTTGAATACACCTTTCATAAATCTAGAAATCAACTTATTATTACTTATATTCTTGTTCACAATTAAAGAAATTGCACTTCTGGCTGAATTTAAAGATCCATAACTGGCGCCTTCTTTAAATCTTTGTGTTAGGTAAGACAAAATGTCCTGAATGTCGGGATCGTAAACGTTACAATTTTGGATCTTACAATATTCGGACCAAGTACGTAAAACAGACTTGTACTGCGAAATAGTTGATCTTTCAAGTGATGCTGTCATTATCGAGGCTGTATCTTTAGATCGGTCCTTTGTCAAAAACGCCGACCTGATATTTTCGCTGCTATCAGGGATAGCGTTGCTGCTCTCGGATGGGCCACTTTCCTACAAGGTGATAATAATAATTTTAGTTCAGGTTTAAATACGATGTCCTTTAATACTAATGATTTAAACAACGGGTACCAAGGTTGGCTGGGCCAGTCTGGTACGACTAATATGCCTATAGAGTTCTCTTGCTGAATCTTTGATAAAGTCCTCGCTATTAAAGCGAATGGGGGAAAGGCGTAAAAGAAATAGGGCGACCAATCTACCGTGAAGGCATCCACGAGAAAAGCTTCAGCATCGGGAAACCATGAGATATATTTTTTACATTTGTAATTGTATTTATTAGCAAATAAGTCAATTTCAGGATTGCCCAGTAATTTGACTATCCGTTCAAACGCTTCATCGCATAGTTCCCACTCTGTATCTAAATTGCTTACCCGAGAAAGGGCGTCCGCTTCGAAATTGTCTTCAGAAGTTATGTATGACGCAAATAAAAATATGTTTCTCTGTTCGGCCCACTGCCAAATGTGTCTGGCGAGCTTATTGTAATGGGAAAAACGAGTTCCACCCATCTTATTAATGTACGAGATAGCCGTAGTATTGTCTTATGAATCTATGAAACTTATGCGCAAGATGGCTTCTAGTTTGTTATGTGTCTAATTGATGCCACCTAAAATTTTCTACGCCAACTGATGAAAAATTCAATTTAATTGTACGCAATTTTCTTATAACGAAGAAAAATTCTTGGAATATTTGAAACAGAAGATTATGAATAATATTAATTAAGAATTAACGAACTTACCTTTATTTTTCTATTTTAATAATTTTTTTTATTACACAAATACATTAACTTTTTTTGGGTAGCTATAACTAGCAATATAAGTTTCCATCAGAAAAGAATAATATTTTTAGAAATGTTATAACATTTTGTTTTAAATGATTAAATAATACTATATTTGAATAATATATTACATAATTTGAGGAAGATACGTGACAATTAATTGACAGCGATTTTTTCTTTAAAATAATAGCATACGATAAATACATAACCAATTTTTCTTTGATAATTAATATTCTTTTCTTTAAAAGGGGGTTCCATACTCAATTTTGATGATTAATTAATAAAAAAGTAGAACAGTATGTGAAAAAATAAGAGAAGAGGCGCCTTCGTTTATTGACAATCTAACTGTGTGCTGAATTTTAGATTAAAAGATAATTGCGTTTTCGAGAAAAATCTTACCAAAAATATCAAATATTTTCACCTCGTTGAGGTTAGGTTCACATTTTTGGTAAGACTTTTCTCAAAAACGCAATATAATTTTAATCTGAAATTCAGCACACAGTTAGATTATTCATAAACGAAGGCGCCTCTTCTCTTATTTTTCACATACAGCTGTTTATATTACAAATTTATTACTAATAAACACGATTGCCGGTAAGGTAGGAGGATAAATATTGACTATGGCACCCCGTTAATTAAATACACACGATTGCATCCATGTATAGCGGCTTACCTTTCATTCGTTTTCGAATTCTTCACATTTCAACGCAGTTAATACATAATTCATAACGATATAACAGAGTTTGTACATTTTAATATTTATAACTATTTATATTAATTATTGTCTTACTCTTAACCCATCGGAAATATTTCGAAATATAAAGTAAAATTTTATTCCTACAAAATTCGCTGTCTCGTTTGCGCTTGTATTATAAAAGTCTTTTATAAAATACGGTATATTAATGTATTTAATATAAAATTGTGTAAAATAAATATTTTATATAAAATAGGTTATGATTACTTTTGCTAACCATATTTACTCACTACTTTGTTAACCTTTACATGGGCTTCTTCGTAAAAAGGAGATGTTTCTTTGCGTACTCTAACCAACCATCTGGCTATGTTGGGCCTTCCTTCCCGCGGATCGTAGCCAGCCATTCCTAAATTCAGTAATAAAATTAATTATACTATATAAATATTATTCATTATTTTATTTTGAATTGAAAAAATTTACCAAAATTATTATATTAATTAAAAAAAACTCGACATAACGGAATTACACGTCTCGTCAAAATTATAAGGATCTTCACCTTTCAATCCGAAAATTATATTTAAAGTTAGGGGCCTCCGCAAAATGAAACAATATGCAAAAATTAATTGGTTTATGTAAACTATGTGGAAAATTGCATCTAAAAGAAATATTTGTTTAGTTGAGGTCTCTGTTTAAAATATTGATTTGAAAATTTGAAAATTTATAAACACGGATAGTTTGAAACATAAAAAAAACGTAAATTATTGATATTTTCAGAAAAATTATTTTTGTATAATTTTGAGTAAAAAAGATATAAACTTTTAACCCAGACATTATACACGGTAATTAGCGATTGAAAAGTCTAAAAATATTTATGGGTATATTGTTTAAAGTACTTGTAAGAGTCTGAACGTAACTAAGAATTAACAATCAAATTGTAGGTAAAAAACGTTCCACAATGTCAAATAAAAATAAATGATATATATATATATATATATGGGGAGATTCCATGTGAAGTGATCCAGTTAAAAAATAGAATTTGTTTTAATGTATGGAATCAGTAAAAAAACTACTTGAATAGAGTGTATCTAAATTTTTAGACCTGAATTTCAATTAGTACCAGAGTTGTAGCCAAATCAAAAAGTCGAATTTTTTGAAAAAATTGACTTATTGGCCATGTTTATCACTTAATAACTCAAAATCTAACAATTTTTTCTTATATACATTAATTTGAAAAAGTTTATTAATTTCAAGAAGAATCAGTTCAAATATTTCATTTATTTATTTTAAAACTTTGAATATAGTTATAATCAATAAAACCTTTATAGTAAAAAAAAAGGGTTGTACGATCAAAAATATTTTATCCATCCAAGAATCTAATTCATCGATGATTAATTACCTTCAAAATAGTGCAAAGTTGAGTGCGGCAGAGCATTTTAGACAAAGTTATGGTGTTTTAGGCAAATGTCTTAAAAAAAGAGAGCGAATGCATTTATGAAGAAAAACAGACTAACCGTATACTTGCATTCAAACAATATGGCACTATTATTCCTCAATATTACTAAAATATACTATTTATTATTAGTTACTGATACTTTTATTTAGTTGTTATTTAGTCTGATACTTTTAGTTATACCTGTTATATAATTGGATTTATTGGAATTATAAAAAGTTTTAGGTATTTATCCAATTATATAACAGGTATAACTGCTTATACCTACTGTTTTGTGTTTGTAAGCAACTTAGAGATTAAAAACTATCAGTAACTAACAATTAAATAGTATATTTTAGTAATATTGAGGAATAATAGTGCCATATTGTTTGAATGCAAGTATACGGTTAGTCTGTTTTCTTCATAAAATGCATTCGCTCTCTTTTTTAAGAAATTTGCCTAAAAACACCATAACTTTGTCTAAAATGCTCTGCCGCACTCAAACTTTGCATTATTTTGAAGGTAATTAATCATCGATGAATTAGATTTTTGGATGGATAAAATTTTTGATCGTATAACCCTTTTTTTACTATAAAGGTTTTTATTGATTATAACTATATTCAAAGTTTAAAAATAAAAATGATATTTAGACTGATAAAAGATATTTCGACGTTTAGCAGACTGAATTTCATTTTCATTTACCTATACCTAGGTACCCGAATGTATAAAATCAAAAGAAAAATAATCTTTACTGAAGACATAAAAATGTGTAATAAAAAAAAATGACAACAATATTTAAACGTTTTTATTTTACCTCGATGACGCTGACGTGTACAAGTATAAACGTTATAAATGTATAAAAAAATATACAACAACGTAACTAAGAATTAACAATCAAATTGTAGGTAAAAAACGTTCCACAATGTCAAATAAAAATAAATGATATATATATATATATGGGAGATTCCATGTGAAGTGATCCAGTTAAAAAATAGAATTTTGTTTTAATGTATGGAATCAATAAAAAAACTACTTGAATAGAGTGTATCTAAATTTTTAGACCTGAATTTCAATTAGTACCAGAGTTGTAGCCAATCAAAAGTCGAATTTTTTGAAAAAATTGACTTTTTGGCCATGTTTATCACTTAACAACTCAAAATCTAACATTTTTTCTTATATACATTAAATTTGAAAAAGTTTATTAATTTCAAGAAGAATCAGTTCAAATATTTCATTTATTATTTTTAAACTTTGAATATAGTTATAATCAATAAAAACCTTTATAGTAAAAAAAAGGGTTATACGATCAAAAATATTTTATCCATCCAAAAATCTAATTCATCGATGATTAATTACCTTCAAAATAATGCAAAGTTTGAGTGCGGCAGAGCATTTTAGACAAAGTTATGGTGTTTTTAGGCAAATGTCTTAAAAAAAGAGAGCGAATGCATTTTATGAAGAAAACAGACTAACCGTATACTTGCATTCAAACAATATGGCACTATTATTCCTCAATATTACTAAAATATACTATTTATTGTTAGTTACTGATACTTTTATTTAGTTGTTATTTAAGTCTGATACTTTTAGTTATACCTGTTATATAATTGGATTTATTGGAATTATAAAAAGTTTTAGGTATTTATCCAATTATATAACAGGTATAACTGCTTATACCTACTGTTTTGTGTTTGTAAGCAACTTAGAGATTAAAAACTATCAGTAACTAACATTAAATAGTATATTTTAGTAATATTGAGGAATAATAGTGCCATATTGTTTGAATGCAAGTATACGGTTAGTCTGTTTTCTTCATAAAATGCATTCGCTCTCTTTTTTAAGAAATTTGCCTAAAAACCCATAACTTTGTCTAAAATGCTCTGCCGCACTCAAACTTTGCATTATTTTGAAGGTAATTAATCATCGATGAATTAGATTTTTGGATGGATAAAATTTTTGATCGTATAACCCTTTTTTTACTATAAAGGTTTTTATTGATTATAACTATATTCAAAGTTTAAAAATAATATAAATGAAATATTTGAACTGATTCTTCTTGAAATTAATAAACTTTTTCAAATTTAATGTATATAAGAAAAAATGTTAGATTTTGAGTTGTTAAGTGATAAACATGGCCAAAAAGTCAATTTTTTCAAAAAATTCGACTTTTTGATTGGCTACAACTCTGGTACTAATTGAAATTCAGGTCTAAAAATTTAGATACACTCTATTCAAGGAGTTTTTTACTGATTCCATACAATAAAACAAAATTCTATTCTTTAACTGGATCACTTCACATGGAATCTCCCATATATATATATATATATATATAATTATATATATCTTTTGTATGTCAAAAGGCTTAACAAATTAAAAAAAATATAATATTTTTTAATAAACTTGCTGTGAATGAACGTATTTTGATTACTTATTTTATTGTTAAATTTAGTTATATAATTTAAAGTAAATATGGACGTTTGTTTTTTTGTTCTTTTATATTATTTCATTTTAAAGAACCTGTTAACAATGAAGCAATTGGAACCCACGTTTTATTTATTGTAATTTAGCATGCTATAATTCAAGTTTTGGTAAAAAAATAAGGGTACAATATGCAATGAAACGTTAAAGCAGTTCTTCTTCTAAGTACGTAAAAATCATCGACGTTTGTAAAGTTTGAGATATATAATGCAAAAATGAAATCAAGATTTGAACAAATTCGTGAAGCAAAAAGTTTGACTGCATAATGTATGAAGAATTAGAAATATAGTTCTGTCGTCCCTTTCAACATACTTTTATAATCACTTATTATTTATGCACTAATTACAATTCGCATTTATTTCGGTCTTACAGTCAAGATTGAATACTTATTCCTAAATTATGAAGAAACGCAACTCCTAAGAAATGACTAATAAATCGGACAAAATTATGAAACAATATCAGAGAAAAATGTTGGGCACCGGCCAGACTGATAATCACCCACGTAGATTATAATATGACTGGCCTGAGAACAATCTATTAATTACCCCCTTGAAAAATCTGTTCTAAAAGGCTGCACACTACTAAAATTATTGCCCCCAAACTATCGACACTACTGAACTCTGACTGACAATACGACCGCAATCGTCAATTTTCAGCAAGCTTCTGTTCTTCAAAGTAAAAATTTGAATTCTTAAAGGGAGACCGTACAGTTTGACTAATTTCTACATTTTATTTTTCAAACATAATATTCTTAATTTTTTTTTTTCTAAATTTTTTTAGCATACGCAATTGTTGCACATCATTTTAACTCTAAATCTTACATTAGAAAAAAAATACAAATTGAAAGATATAAATTTATAAAATAAATAACGATGCCTTTTTACGAAAATTAAAAAAAATCGTAGATTAAAGTATTATTGCAAATGAATCAACTGATTCCACTGAAATGTTGGCTACTAATTACAAATATAAAAATGAAAAGGGGACAACTCATAAGAGGGTGTCATACTCAAATAAAAATTCAAATTTCGCGCCACAATAGCAGACGAAAAAGCAATTGAAAAATGCGATTTTCTTATAGTTTTCAAGGTTTTCTCGGCAGATATTGTTATAATAACTTGAAAATTTGCGTAAATTTTTGTTTTTATTAATTGTTATAAGTAAATTACTTGTTCTTCTGTCTGCTACTTTGCAACGCGAAATTTGAATTTTTAAGGGAGACCGTACAGTTTGACTGATTTCTATATTTGATTTTTCAAACATAATATTCTTAATTTTTTTTTTTCTAAATTTTTTTAGCATACGCAATTGTTGACATCATTTTAACTCTAAATCTTACTTTAGAAAAAAAATACAAATTGAAAGATATAAATTTATAAAATAAATAACGATGCCTTTTTACGAAAATTAAAAAAAATCGTAGATCAAAGTATTATTGCAAATGAATCAACTGATTCCACTGAAATGTTGGCTACTAATTAAAAATATAAAAATGAAAAGGGGACAACTCATAAGAGGGTGTCATACTCAAATAAAAATTCAAATTTCGCGCCACAATAGCAGACGAAAAAGCAATTGAAAAATGCGATTTTCTTATAGTTTTCAAGGTTTTCTCGGCAAGATATTGTTATAATAACTTGAAAATTTGCGTAAATTTTTGTTTTTATTAATTGTTATAAGTAAATTACTTGTTCTTCTGTCTGCTACTTTGCAACGCGAAATTTGAATTTTTAAGGGAGACCGTACAGTTTGACTGATTTCTATATTTGATTTTTCAAACATAATATTCTTAATTTTTATTTTTTTCTAAATTTTTTTAGCATACGCAATTGTTGACATCATTTTAACTCTAAATCTTACATTAGAAAAAAAATACAAATTGAAAGTATAAATTTATAAAATAAATAACGATGCCTTTTTACGAAAATTAAAAAAAATCGTAGATCAAAGTATTATTGCAAATGAATCAACTGATTCCACTGAAATGTTGGCTACTAATTAAAAATATAAAAATGAAAAGGGGACAACTCATAAAGAGGGTGTCATACTCAAATAAAAATTCAAATTTCGCGCCACAATAGCAGACGAAAAAGCAATTGAAAAATGCGATTTTCTTATAGTTTTCAAGGTTTTCTCGGCAAGATTGTTATAATAACTTGAAAATTTGCGTAAATTTTTGTTTTTATTAATTGTTATAAGTAAATTACTTGTTCTTCTGTCTGCTACTTTGCAACGCGAAATTTGAATTTTTAAGGGAGACCGTACAGTTTGACTGATTTCTATATTTGATTTTTCAAACATAATATTCTTAATTTTTATTTTTTTCTAAATTTTTTTAGCATACGCGCAATTGTTGACATCATTTTAACTCTAAATCTTACTTTAGAAAAAAAATACAAAGTGAAAGGTATAAATTTATAAAAAAATAACGATGCCTTTTTACGAAAATTAAAAAAAATCGTAGATTAAAGTATTATTGCAAATGAATCAACTGATTCCACTGAAATGTTGGCTACTAATTAAAAATAAAAATGATATTTAGACTGATAAAAGATATTTCGACGTTTAGCAGACTGAATTTCATTTTCATTTACCTATACCTATAGGTACCCGAATGTATAAAATCAAAAGAAAAATAATCTTTACTGAAGACATAAAATATGTGTAATAAAAAAAAATGACAACAATATTTAAACGTTTTTATTTTACCTCGATGACGCTGACGTGTACAAGTATAAACGTTATAAATGTATAAAAAAATATACAACAACGTAACTAAGAATTAACAATCAAATTGTAGGTAAAAAACGTTCCACAATGTCAAATAAAAATAAATGATATATATATACATATATATATATATATATATATGGGAGATTCCATGTGAAGTGATCCAGTTAAAAAATAGAATTTTGTTTTAATGTATGGAATCAATAAAAAAACTACTTGAATAGAGTGTATCTAAATTTTTAGACCTGAATTTCAATTAGTACCAGAGTTGTAGCCAATCAAAAGTCGAATTTTTTGAAAAAATTGACTTTTTGGCCATGTTTATCACTTAACAACTCAAAATCTAACATTTTTTCTTATATACATTAAATTTGAAAAAGTTTATTAATTTCAAGAAGAATCAGTTCAAATATTTCATTTATTATTTTTAAACTTTGAATATAGTTATAATCAATAAAAACCTTTATAGTAAAAAAAAGGGTTATACGATCAAAAATATTTTATCCATCCAAAAATCTAATTCATCGATGATTAATTACCTTCAAAATAATGCAAAGTTTGAGTGCGGCAGAGCATTTTAGACAAAGTTATGGTGTTTTTAGGCAAATGTCTTAAAAAAAGAGAGCGAATGCATTTTATGAAGAAAACAGACTAACCGTATACTTGCATTCAAACAATATGGCACTATTATTCCTCAATATTACTAAAATATACTATTTATTGTTAGTTACTGATACTTTTATTTAGTTGTTATTTAAGTCTGATACTTTTAGTTATACCTGTTATATAATTGGATTTATTGGAATTATAAAAAGTTTTAGGTATTTATCCAATTATATAACAGGTATAACTGCTTATACCTACTGTTTTGTGTTTGTAAGCAACTTAGAGATTAAAAACTATCAGTAACTAACATTAAATAGTATATTTTAGTAATATTGAGGAATAATAGTGCCATATTGTTTGAATGCAAGTATACGGTTAGTCTGTTTTCTTCATAAAATGCATTCGCTCTCTTTTTTAAGAAATTTGCCTAAAAACACCATAACTTTGTCTAAAATGCTCTGCCGCACTCAAACTTTGCATTATTTTGAAGGTAATTAATCATCGATGAATTAGATTTTTGGATGGATAAAATTTTTGATCGTATAACCCTTTTTTTACTATAAAGGTTTTTATTGATTATAACTATATTCAAAGTTTAAAAATAATATAAATGAAATATTTGAACTGATTCTTCTTGAAATTAATAAACTTTTTCAAATTTAATGTATATAAGAAAAAATGTTAGATTTTGAGTTGTTAAGTGATAAACATGGCCAAAAAGTCAATTTTTTCAAAAAATTCGACTTTTTGATTGGCTACAACTCTGGTACTAATTGAAATTCAGGTCTAAAAATTTAGATACACTCTATTCAAGGAGTTTTTTACTGATTCCATACAATAAAACAAAATTCTATTCTTTAACTGGATCACTTCACATGGAATCTCCCATATATATATATATATTTATATAATATATATATCTTTTGTATGTCAAAAGGCTAACAAATTAAAAAAAATATTTTGATCGTATAACCCTTTTTTTACTATAAAGGTTTTTATTGATTATAACTATATTCAAAGTTTAAAAATAATATAAATGAAATATTTGAACTGATTCTTCTTGAAATTAATAAACTTTTTCAAATTTAATGTATATAAGAAAAAATGTTAGATTTTGAGTTGTTAAGTGATAAACATGGCCAAAAAGTCAATTTTTTCAAAAAATTCGACTTTTTGATTGGCTACAACTCTGGTACTAATTGAAATTCAGGTCTAAAAATTTAGATACACTCTATTCAAGGAGTTTTTTACTGATTCCATACAATAAAACAAAATTCTATTCTTTAACTGGATCACTTCACATGGAATCTCCCATATATATATATATATATATATATATATATATATATGGGAGATTCCATGTGAAGTGATCCAGTTAAAAAATAGAATTTTGTTTTAATGTATGGAATCAATAAAAAAACTACTTGAATAGAGTGTATCTAAATTTTTAGACCTGAATTTCAATTAGTACCAGAGTTGTAGCCAATCAAAAGTCGAATTTTTTGAAAAAATTGACTTTTTGGCCATGTTTATCACTTAACAACTCAAAATCTAACATTTTTTCTTATATACATTAAATTTGAAAAAGTTTATTAATTTCAAGAAGAATCAGTTCAAATATTTCATTTATTATTTTTAAACTTTGAATATAGTTATAATCAATAAAAACCTTTATAGTAAAAAAAAGGGTTATACGATCAAAAATATTTTATCCATCCAAAAATCTAATTCATCGATGATTAATTACCTTCAAAATAATGCAAAGTTTGAGTGCGGCAGAGCATTTTAGACAAAGTTATGGTGTTTTTAGGCAAATGTCTTAAAAAAAGAGAGCGAATGCATTTTATGAAGAAAACAGACTAACCGTATACTTGCATTCAAACAATATGGCACTATTATTCCTCAATATTACTAAAATATACTATTTATTGTTAGTTACTGATACTTTTATTTAGTTGTTATTTAAGTCTGATACTTTTAGTTATACCTGTTATATAATTGGATTTATTGGAATTATAAAAAGTTTTAGGTATTTATCCAATTATATAACAGGTATAACTGCTTATACCTACTGTTTTGTGTTTGTAAGCAACTTAGAGATTAAAAACTATCAGTAACTAACATTAAATAGTATATTTTAGTAATATTGAGGAATAATAGTGCCATATTGTTTGAATGCAAGTATACGGTTAGTCTGTTTTCTTCATAAAATGCATTCGCTCTCTTTTTTAAGAAATTTGCCTAAAAACACCATAACTTTGTCTAAAATGCTCTGCCGCACTCAAACTTTGCATTATTTTGAAGGTAATTAATCATCGATGAATTAGATTTTTGGATGGATAAAATATTTTGATCGTATAACCCTTTTTTTACTATAAAGGTTTTTATTGATTATAACTATATTCAAAGTTTAAAAATAAAAATGATATTTAGACTGATAAAAGATATTTCGACGTTTAGCAGACTGAATTTCATTTTCATTTACCTATACCTATAGGTACCCGAATGTATAAAATCAAAAGAAAAATAATCTTTACTGAAGACATAAAAATGTGTAATAAAAAAAAATGACAACAATATTTAAACGTTTTTATTTTACCTCGATGACGCTGACGTGTACAAGTATAAACGTTATAAATGTATAAAAAAATATACAACAACGTAACTAAGAATTAACAATCAAATTGTAGGTAAAAAACGTTCCACAATGTCAAATAAAAATAAATGATATATATATACATATATATATATATATATATATATATATATATATATATTTATATAATTATATATCTTTTGTATGTCAAAAGGCTAACAAATTAAAAAAAATATAATATTTTTTAATAAACTTGCTGTGAATGAACGTATTTTGATTACTTATTTTATTGTTAAATTTAGTTATATCATTTAAAGTAAATATGGACGTTTGGTTTTTTTGTTCTTTTATATATTATTTCATTTTAAAGAACACTGTTAACAATGAAGCAATTGGAACCCACGTTTTATTTATTGTAATTTAGCATGCTATAATTCAAGTTTTGGTAAAAAAATAAGGGTACAATATGCAATGAAACGTTAAAGCAGTTCTTCTTCTAAGTACGTAAAAATCATCGACGTTTGTAAAGTTTGAGATATATAATGCAAAAATGAAATCAAGATTTGAACAATTCGTGAAGCAAAAAGTTTGACTGCATAATATGAAGAATTAGAATATAGTTCTGTCGTCCCTTTCAACATACTTTTATAATCACTTATTATTTATGCACTAATTACAATTGCATTTATTTCGGTCTTATAGTCAAGATTGAATACTTATTCCTAAATTATGAAGAAACGCAACTCCTAAGAAATGACTAATAAATCGGACAAAATTATGAAAAATATCAGAGAAAAATGTTAGGCACCGGCCAAGTAGATTATAATATGACTGGCCTGAGAACAATCTATTAATTACCCCCTTGAAAAATCTGATTCTAAAAGGCTGCACACTACTAAAATTATTGCCCCCAAACTATCGACACTACTGAACTCTGACTGACAATACGACCGCAATCGTCAATTTTCAGCAAGCTTCTGTTCTTCAAAGTAAAAATTTGAATTCTTAAAGGGAGACCGTACAGTTTGACTGATTTCTATATTTGATTTTTCAAACATAATATTCTTAATTTTTATTTTTTTCTAAATTTTTTTAGCATACGCAATTGTTGACATCATTTTAACTCTAAATCTTACATTAGAAAAAAAATACAAATTGAAAGGTATAAATTTATAAAAAAATAACGATGCCTTTTTACGAAAATAAAAAAAATCGTAGATTAAAGTATTATTGCAAATGAATCAACTGATTCCACTGAAATGTTGGCTACTAATTAAAAATATAAAAATGAAAAGGGGACAACTCATAAGAGGGTGTCATACTCAAATACAAATTCAAATTTCGCGCCACAATAGCAGACGAAAAAGCAATTGAAAAATGCGATTTTCTTATAGTTTTCAAGGTTTTCTCGGCAAGATATTGTTATAATAACTTGAAAATTTGCGTAAATTTTTGTTTTTATTAATTGTTATAAGTAAATTACTTGTTCTTCTGTCTGCTACTTTGCAACGCGAAATTTGAATTTTTAAGGGAGACCGTACAGTTTGACTAATTTCTACATTTTATTTTTCAAACATAATATTCTTAATTTTTTTTTTTCTAAATTTTTTTAGCATACGCAATTGTTGACATCATTTTAACTCTAAATCTTACATTAGAAAAAAAATACAAATTGAAAGTATAAATTTATAAAAAAATAACGATGCCTTTTTACGAAAATTAAAAAAAATCGTAGATTAAAGTATTATTGCAAATGAATCAACTGATTCCACTGAAATGTTGGCTACTAATTAAAAATATAAAAATGAAAAGGGGACAACTCATAAAGAGGGTGTCATACTCAAATAAAAATTCAAATTTCGCGCCACAATAGCAGACGAAAAAGCAATTGAAAAATGCGATTTTCTTATAGTTTTCAAGGTTTTCTCGGCAGATATTGTTATAATAACTTGAAAATTTGCGTAAATTTTTGTTTTTATTAATTGTTATAAGTAAATTACTTGTTCTTCTGTCTGCTACTTTGCAACGCGAAATTTGAATTTTTAAGGGAGACCGTACAGTTTGACTGATTTCTATATTTGATTTTTCAAACATAATATTCTTAATTTTTATTTTTTTCTAAATTTTTTTAGCATACGCAATTGTTGACATCATTTTAACTCTAAATCTTACATTAGAAAAAAAATACAAATTGAAAGTATAAATTTATAAAATAAATAACGATGCCTTTTTACGAAAATTAAAAAAAATCGTAGATTAAAGTATTATTGCAAATGAATCAACTGATTCCACTGAAATGTTGGCTACTAATTACAAATATAAAAATGAAAAGGGGACAACTCATAAGAGGGTGTCATACTCAAATACAAATTCAAATTTCGCGCCACAATAGCAGACGAAAAAGCAATTGAAAAATGCGATTTTCTTATAGTTTTCAAGGTTTTCTCGGCAAGATATTGTTATAATAACTTGAAAATTTGCGTAAATTTTTGTTTTTATTAATTGTTATAAGTAAATTACTTGTTCTTCTGTCTGCTACTTTGCAACGCGAAATTTGAATTTTTAAGGGAGACCGTACAGTTTGACTAATTTCTACATTTTATTTTTCAAACATAATATTCTTAATTTTTATTTTTTTCTAAATTTTTTTAGCATACGCAATTGTTGACATCATTTTAACTCTAAATCTTACTTAGAAAAAAAATACAAATTGAAAGATATATAAAATAAATTTTAAATACCATAAAAGTGCATTTTAATAATTTATTTAAATAAAATAATGTAAATGTACGCAAATTAAATTATTTACAATTAATCAAACGAAAAAAATAAAACAATTATTTTTCTTTAATAAAATGTTCAAAATGATCTGATTAATTTAATAAAATACGTTATTATATGTAAATGTAAATATATAGATAGGTTAATAGAAATATAATCAAACAAAATGCATAACACCTGAGAGTAACAGTAGGTTACTTACGTAGGATAAGTTAACCCTCTCCCTTAACTTATGACGAAAATTATATTATTATTTTTCATAAAAATTCTGCGTAATAAATAAATACAGTGATACAAATCCTATATTATAGAGCTAAAGGAAAAAGTAATTAGGAATAATAATTAGGAGGAAAAAGAAAGGAAAAAGAAGAATATGTTTTTAAAAATTTAAAGGAAAGTAAAAAAGATAATACCCCTTGAAAAAAATGATATGAAGCCTCTTAAAACGTGATATGATTGATTGTGTTGAAGCTGTTGAAAGTGACGTAATTGCATGTATCCATGGAAAAGGGCACAACAAAAATTTTTGAAAAGTGTGCTTAGGAAAAGTACGGAACCTGCTTTAAAATTAAAACACTAAAAATATAAGGAAACTTATGCGCAAGATGGCTTCTAGTTTGTTATGTGTCTAATTATTGATGCCACCTAAAATTTTCTACGCCAATTGATGAAAAATTCAATTTAATTGTACACAATTTTCTTATAACGAAGAAAAATTCTTGGAATATTTGAAACAGAAGATTATGAATAATATTAATTAAGAATTAACGAACTTACTTTATTTTTCTATTTTAATCTTTTTTTATTGCACAATACATTAACTTTTTTGGGTAGCTATAAATAGCAATATAAGTTTCCATCAGAAACGAATAATATTTTTAGAAATGTTATAGCATTTTGTTTTAAATGATTAAATAATACTATATTACTAATTTGAGGAAGGTACGTGCCAATTAATTGACAGCCATTTTTTTCTTTAAAATAATGGCATACGATAATACATAACCAATTCTTCTTTTGATATTTAATTATTTTTTCTATAATAAACCTTAATTAAATACACACGATTGCATCCATGTATAGCGGTTTACCTTTCATTCGTTTTCGAATTTTTCACATTTCTACGCAGTTAATACATAATTCATAACGATATAACAGAGTTTGTACATTTTCAATATTTAACTATTTATATTAATTATTGTCTTACTTAACCCATCGGAAATATTTCGAAATATAAAAGTAAATTTTATTCCTACAAAATTCGCTGCCTCGTTTGCGCTTGTATTAAAAGTCTTTTAAAAATACGGTATATTAATGTATTTAGTATAAAATTGTGTAAAATAAATATTTTATATAAAATAGGTTATGATTACTTTTGCTAACCATATTACTCGCTACTTTGTTAACCTTTACGTGGGCTTCTTCGTAGAAAGGAGATGTTTCTTTGCGTACTCTATCCAACCATCTGGCTATGTTGGGCCTTCCCGCGGATCGTAGCCAGCCATTCCTAAATTCAGTAATAAAATTAATTATACTATATAATAAATATTATTCATTTTTATTTTGAATTGAAAAATTTACAAAATTATTATATTAATTAAAAAAAACTCGACATAACGGAATTACACGTCTCGTCAAAATTATAAGGATCTTCACCTTTCAATCCGAAAATTATATTTAAAATTAGGGGACTCCGCTAAATGAAACAATACGCAAAAATTAATTGGTTTATGTAAACTATGTGGAAAATTGCATCTAAAAGAAATATTTGTTTAGTTGAGGTCTCTGTTTAAATATTGATTTGAAAATTTGAAAATTTATAAACACGGATAGTTTGAAACATAAAAAAACGTAAATTATTGATATTTTTCAGAAAAAATTATTTTTGTATAATTTTGAGTAAAAAAGATATAAACTTTTAACCCAGACATTATACACGGTAATTAGCGATTGAAAAGTCTAAAATATTTATGGGTATATTGTTTAAAGTACTTGTAAGAGTCTGAACGTAACTAAGAATTAACAATCAAATTGTAGGTAAAAAACGTTCCACAATGTCAAATAAAAATAAATGATATATATATATATATATATGGGAGATTCCATGTGAAGTGATCCAGTTAAAAAATAGAATTTTGTTTTAATGTATGGAATCAATAAAAAAACTACTTGAATAGAGTGTATCTAAATTTTTAGACCTGAATTTCAATTAGTACCAGAGTTGTAGCCAATCAAAAGTCGAATTTTTTGAAAAAATTGACTTTTTGGCCATGTTTATCACTTAACAACTCAAAATCTAACATTTTTTCTTATATACATTAAATTTGAAAAAGTTTATTAATTTCAAGAAGAATCAGTTCAAATATTTCATTTATATTATTTTTAAACTTTGAATATAGTTATAATCAATAAAAACCTTTATAGTAAAAAAAAGGGTTATACGATCAAAAATATTTTATCCATCCAAAAATCTAATTCATCGATGATTAATTACCTTCAAAATAATGCAAAGTTTGAGTGCGGCAGAGCATTTTAGACAAAGTTATGGTGTTTTTAGGCAAATGTCTTAAAAAAAGAGAGCGAATGCATTTTATGAAGAAAACAGACTAACCGTATACTTGCATTCAAACAATATGGCACTATTATTCCTCAATATTACTAAAATATACTATTTATTGTTAGTTACTGATACTTTTATTTAGTTGTTATTTAAGTCTGATACTTTTAGTTATACCTGTTATATAATTGGATTTATTGGAATTATAAAAAGTTTTAGGTATTTATCCAATTATATAACAGGTATAACTGCTTATACCTACTGTTTTGTGTTTGTAAGCAACTTAGAGATTAAAAACTATCAGTAACTAACATTAAATAGTATATTTTAGTAATATTGAGGAATAATAGTGCCATATTGTTTGAATGCAAGTATACGGTTAGTCTGTTTTCTTCATAAAATGCATTCGCTCTCTTTTTTAAGAAATTTGCCTAAAAACCCATAACTTTGTCTAAAATGCTCTGCCGCACTCAAACTTTGCATTATTTTGAAGGTAATTAATCATCGATGAATTAGATTTTTGGATGGATAAAATATTTTGATCGTATAACCCTTTTTTTACTATAAAGGTTTTTATTGATTATAACTATATTCAAAGTTTAAAAATATATAAATGAAATATTTGAACTGATTCTTCTTGAAATTAATAAACTTTTTCAAATTTAATGTATATAAGAAAAAATGTTAGATTTTGAGTTGTTAAGTGATAAACATGGCCAAAAAGTCAATTTTTTCAAAAAATTCGACTTTTTGATTGGCTACAACTCTGGTACTAATTGAAATTCAGGTCTAAAAATTTAGATACACTCTATTCAAGGAGTTTTTTACTGATTCCATACAATAAAACAAAATTCTATTCTTTAACTGGATCACTTCACATGGAATCTCCCATATATATATATAATTATATATATCTTTTGTATGTCAAAAGGCTTAACAAATTAAAAAAAATATAATATTTTTTAATAAACTTGCTGTGAATGAACGTATTTTGATTACTTATTTTATTGTTAAATTTAGTTATATAATTTAAAGTAAATATGGACGTTTGGTTTTTTTGTTCTTTTATATATTATTTCATTTTAAAGAACCACTGTTAACAATGAAGCAATTGGAACCCACGTTTTATTTATTGTAATTTAGCATGCTATAATGTCAAGTTTTGGTAAAAAAATAAGGGTATACAATATTTTATTATTAGACGTTTGTAAAGTTCGAGACATATAATGCAAAAATGAAATCAAGATCTGAACAAATTCGTGAAGCAAAAAGTTTGACTGCATAATTTATGAAGAATTAGAAATATAGTTCTGTCGTCCGTTTCAACATACTTTTATAATCACTTATTATTTATGCACTAATTACAATTCGCATTTATTTCGGTCTTACAGTCAAGATTGAATACTTATTCCTAAATTATGAAGAAACGCAACTCCTAAGAAATGACTAATAAATCGGACAAAATTATGAAAAATATCAGAGAAAAATGTTGGGCACCGGCCAGACTGATAATCACCCACGTAGATTATAATATGACTGGCCTGAGAACAATCTATTAATTACCCCCTTGAAAAATCTGGTTCTAAAAGGCTGCACACTACTAAAATTATTGCCCCCAAACTATCGACACTACTGAACTCTGACTGACAATCACGACCGCAATCGTCAATTTTCCAGCAAGCTTCTGTTCTTCTTCAAAGTAAAAATTTGAATTTTTAAGGGAGACCGTACAGTTTGACTAATTTCTACATTTTATTTTTCAAACATAATATTCTTAATTTTTTTTTTTTCTAAATTTTTTTAGCACACGCACAATTGTTGCACATCATTTTAACTCTAAATCTTACTTTAGAAAAAAAATACAAATTGAAAGGTATAAATTTATAAAATAAATAACGATGCCTTTTTACGAAAATTAAAAAAAATCGTAGATCAAAGTATTATTGCAAATGAATCAACTGATTCCACTGAAATGTTGGCTACTAATTACAAATATAAAAATGAAAAGGGGACAACTCATAAAGAGGGTGTCATACTCAAAAAAATTCAAATTTCGCGCCACAATAGCAGACGAAAAAGCAATTGAAAAATGCGATTTTCTTATAGTTTTCAAGGTTTTCTCGGCAAGATATTGTTATAATAACTTGAAAATTTGCGTAAATTTTTGTTTTTATTAATTGTTATAAGTAAATTACTTGTTCTTCTGTCTGCTACTTTGCAACGCGAAATTTGAATTTTTAATTGAGTATAACACCCGACTAAAAACCTTTAAATCAAGGAATAATTAAAATATTCAAATATATCTAAATTTTTCAGCTTTTGTTAATCAAAATGTACTTATAACAATGTTGACAACTTTTATTTTCTTAAATGAGCATTTTAATTTTAAAATGTTTAATGATTTGTTCCCCTTTGATTTTTATATTTTTAATTACTCACCAAAATTTCAGATAGGATTTGGTTCTCTCTGACGCATGATTGAAAATAATGCTATTGTAAAAAAATCACTAAAACATATAACTGGGTCGATCATAGTTTGCTGTTTTTATCTCCATGTTTGTGTTCCCACTTATTCAGAAAAACGTGAGCTTCTTCGTAATACGGCGAGGTCTCTGTTGCAACTCTATCTAGCCATTTAGACAGATTAGGTCTTCCTTCTCGTGGATCGAAACCGGCTATTCCTGAAATGTAAACATTATTATATATACATATACATACACGATGACAATACAATATTTTGTTGCATACAAATTTTAACCTTCATTTTTTGGGTTTTACTCATTTATATCAAATATGTTAATAAAAATATAATTTCAATGGAGAAACTGTTTTTTTAACAAAAATTAAAAGATTATATTTCAATTTATTGAGAGTAAATCGGTAGGTTTTTAATAATTTAAATAAATACAAAAAATTTTTACTAGGTTTTTAATAATTTAAATAATAAAAAAAAATTTTTACTAGGTTTTTGATAATTTAAATAAAAATGATATTTAGACTGATAAAAGATATTTCGACGTTTAGCAGACTGAATTTCATTTTCATTTACCTATACCTATAGGTACCCGAATGTATAAAATCAAAAGAAAAATAATCTTTACTGAAGACATAAAAATGTGTAATAAAAAAAAATGACAACAATATTTAAACGTTTTTATTTTACCTCGATGACGCTGACGTGTACAAGTATAAACGTTATAAATGTATAAAAAAATATACAACAACGTAACTAAGAATTAACAATCAAATTGTAGGTAAAAAACGTTCCACAATGTCAAATAAAAATAAATGATATATATATACATATACATACACGATAACAATACAATATTTTGTTGCATACAAATTTTAACCTTCATTTTTTGGGTTTTACTCATTTATATCAAATATGTTAATAAAAATATAATTTCAATGGAGAAACTGTTTTTTTAACAAAAATTAAAAGATTATATTTCAATTTATTGAGAGTAAATCGGTAGGTTTTTAATAATTTAAATAAATACAAAAAAAAATTTTTACTAGGTTTTTGATAATTTAAATAAATACAAAAAAATTTTTACTAGGTTTTTGATAATTTAAATAAATACAAAAAATTTTTACTAGGTTTTTAATAATTTAAATAAAAATGATATTTAGACTGATAAAAGATATTTCGACGTTTAGCAGACTGAATTTCATTTTCATTTACCTATACCTATAGGTACCCGAATGTATAAAATCAAAAGAAAAATAATCTTTACTGAAGACATAAAAATGTGTAATAAAAAAAAATGACAACAATATTTAAACGTTTTTATTTTACCTCGATGACGCTGACGTGTACAAGTATAAACGTTATAAATGTATAAAAAAATATACAACAACGTAACTAAGAATTAACAATCAAATTGTAGGTAAAAAACGTTCCACAATGTCAAATAAAAATAAATGATATATATACATATACATACACGATGACAATACAATATTTTGTTGCATACAAATTTTAACCTTCATTTTTTGGGTTTTACTCATTTATATCAAATATGTTAATAAAAATATAATTTCAATGGAGAAACTGTTTTTTTAACAAAAATTAAAAGATTATATTTCAATTTATTGAGAGTAAATCGGTAGGTTTTTAATAATTTAAATAATAAAAAAAAATTTTTACTAGGTTTTTAATAATTTAAATAAAAATGATATTTAGACTGATAAAAGATATTTCGACGTTTAGCAGACTGAATTTCATTTTCATTTACCTATACCTATAGGTACCCGAATGTATAAAATCAAAAGAAAAATAATCTTTACTGAAGACATAAAAATGTGTAATAAAAAAAAATGACAACAATATTTAAACGTTTTTATTTTACCTCGATGACGCTGACGTGTACAAGTATAAACGTTATAAATGTATAAAAAAATATACAACAACGTAACTAAGAATTAACAATCAAATTGTAGGTAAAAAACGTTCCACAATGTCAAATAAAAATAAATGATATATATATATATATTAATTACAAATGCATCATCATCACGCTCGTACACTGTACAACTATGTCACTGTTAATTACTTTTTCTCTCTTTTTTTTTACATACATATATAGCGTGTTCAATGTGTAAATATATATCATGTTTTAGTAATAACAACATTATAAAAAAGCATATTCCTTGTATTAATTTTGTACAATGTAATTTATATACAAGAATTTTTCGTACTTAAACGTTAAGTTAGAAATTTCGTTATTTATGATATATATATGATGTATTTAATATGGATGTCGCATTCGACCGATCGATATTTTTGTATTAGGAATCAAATTGAAGAATGTGAAATAAAGAAAATATTTTGATCGTATACGTATTGACTGTGTTTTTAAATACAATATATTTTTATTAAAATATCAATCGTATTTAAAAAATTAAAAAATATAGTACAATAATATTGTCATTCGTAACAGATGATTGAAAATAATGCTATTGTAAAAAAATTCACTAAAACATATAACTGGGTCGATCACAGTTTGCTCTTTTTATCTCCATGTTTGCGTGCCAATTTATTCAAAAAAACGTGAGCTTCTTCGTAATACGGCGAGGTCTCTGTTGCAACTCTATCTAGCCATTTAGACAGATTAGGTCTTCCTTCTCGTGGATCGAAACCGGCTATTCCTGAAATGTAAACATTATTATATACATATACATACACGATGACAATACATATTTTGTTGCATACAAATTTTAACCTTCATTTTTTGGGTTTTACTCATTTATATCAAATATGTTAATAAAAATATAATTTCAATGGAGAAACTGTTTTTTTAACAAAAATTAAAAGATTATATTTCAATTTGTTGAGAGTAAATCGGTAGGTTTTTAATAATTTAAATAAAAATGATATTTGAACTGATTCTTCTTGAAATTAATAAACTTTTTCAAATTTAATGTATATAAGAAAAAATGTTAGATTTTGAGTTGTTAAGTGATAAACATGGCCAAAAAGTCAATTTTTTCAAAAAATTCGACTTTTTGATTGGCTACAACTCTGGTACTAATTGAAATTCAGGTCTAAAAATTTAGATACACTCTATTCAAGGAGTTTTTTACTGATTCCATACAATAAAACAAAATTCTATTCTTTAACTGGATCACTTCACATGGAATCTCCCATATATATATATATAATTACAAATGCATCATCATCACGCTCGTACACTGTACAACTATGTCACTGTTAATTACTTTTTCTCTCTTTTTTTTTACATACATATATAGCGTGTTCAATGTGTAAATATATATATCATGTTTTAGTAATAACAACATTATAAAAAAGCATATTCCTTGTATTAATTTTGTACAATGTAATTTATATACAAGAATTTTTCGTACTTAAACGTTAAGTTAGAAATTTCGTTATTTATGATATATATGATGTATTTAATATGGATGTCGCATTCGACCGATCGATATTTTTGTATTAGGAATCAAATTGAAGAATGTGAAATAAAGAAAATATTTTGATCGTATAACCCTTTTTTTACTATAAAGGTTTTTATTGATTATAACTATATTCAAAGTTTAAAAATAATATAAATGAAATATTTGAACTGATTCTTCTTGAAATTAATAAACTTTTTCAAATTTAATGTATATAAGAAAAAATGTTAGATTTTGAGTTGTTAAGTGATAAACATGGCCAAAAAGTCAATTTTTTCAAAAAATTCGACTTTTTGATTGGCTACAACTCTGGTACTAATTGAAATTCAGGTCTAAAAATTTAGATACACTCTATTCAAGGAGTTTTTTACTGATTCCATACAATAAAACAAAATTCTATTCTTTAACTGGATCACTTCACATGGAATCTCCCATATATATATATATTAATTACAAATGCATCATCATCACGCTCGTACACTGTACAACTATGTCACTGTTAATTACTTTTTCTCTCTTTTTTTTTACATACATATATAGCGTGTTCAATGTGTAAATATATATCATGTTTTAGTAATAACAACATTATAAAAAAGCATATTCCTTGTATTAATTTTGTACAATGTAATTTATATACAAGAATTTTTCGTACTTAAACGTTAAGTTAGAAATTTCGTTATTTATGATATATATATGATGTATTTAATATGGATGTCGCATTCGACCGATCGATATTTTTGTATTAGGAATCAAATTGAAGAATGTGAAATAAAGAAAATATTTTGATCGTATAACCCTTTTTTTACTATAAAGGTTTTTATTGATTATAACTATATTCAAAGTTTAAAAATAATATAAATGAAATATTTGAACTGATTCTTCTTGAAATTAATAAACTTTTTCAAATTTAATGTATATAAGAAAAAATGTTAGATTTTGAGTTGTTAAGTGATAAACATGGCCAAAAAGTCAATTTTTTCAAAAAATTCGACTTTTTGATTGGCTACAACTCTGGTACTAATTGAAATTCAGGTCTAAAAATTTAGATACACTCTATTCAAGGAGTTTTTTACTGATTCCATACAATAAAACAAAATTCTATTCTTTAACTGGATCACTTCACATGGAATCTCCCATATATATATATATATGGGAGATTCCATGTGAAGTGATCCAGTTAAAAAATAGAATTTTGTTTTAATGTATGGAATCAATAAAAAAACTACTTGAATAGAGTGTATCTAAATTTTTAGACCTGAATTTCAATTAGTACCAGAGTTGTAGCCAATCAAAAGTCGAATTTTTTGAAAAAATTGACTTTTTGGCCATGTTTATCACTTAACAACTCAAAATCTAACATTTTTTCTTATATACATTAAATTTGAAAAAGTTTATTAATTTCAAGAAGAATCAGTTCAAATATTTCATTTATATTATTTTTAAACTTTGAATATAGTTATAATCAATAAAAACCTTTATAGTAAAAAAAAGGGTTATACGATCAAAAATATTTTATCCATCCAAAAATCTAATTCATCGATGATTAATTACCTTCAAAATAATGCAAAGTTTGAGTGCGGCAGAGCATTTTAGACAAAGTTATGGTGTTTTTAGGCAAATGTCTTAAAAAAAGAGAGCGAATGCATTTTATGAAGAAAACAGACTAACCGTATACTTGCATTCAAACAATATGGCACTATTATTCCTCAATATTACTAAAATATACTATTTATTGTTAGTTACTGATACTTTTATTTAGTTGTTATTTAAGTCTGATACTTTTAGTTATACCTGTTATATAATTGGATTTATTGGAATTATAAAAAGTTTTAGGTATTTATCCAATTATATAACAGGTATAACTGCTTATACCTACTGTTTTGTGTTTGTAAGCAACTTAGAGATTAAAAACTATCAGTAACTAACATTAAATAGTATATTTTAGTAATATTGAGGAATAATAGTGCCATATTGTTTGAATGCAAGTATACGGTTAGTCTGTTTTCTTCATAAAATGCATTCGCTCTCTTTTTTAAGAAATTTGCCTAAAAACACCATAACTTTGTCTAAAATGCTCTGCCGCACTCAAACTTTGCATTATTTTGAAGGTAATTAATCATCGATGAATTAGATTTTTGGATGGATAAAATTTTTGATCGTATAACCCTTTTTTTACTATAAAGGTTTTTATTGATTATAACTATATTCAAAGTTTAAAAATAATATAAATGAAATATTTGAACTGATTCTTCTTGAAATTAATAAACTTTTTCAAATTTAATGTATATAAGAAAAAATGTTAGATTTTGAGTTGTTAAGTGATAAACATGGCCAAAAAGTCAATTTTTTCAAAAAATTCGACTTTTTGATTGGCTACAACTCTGGTACTAATTGAAATTCAGGTCTAAAAATTTAGATACACTCTATTCAAGGAGTTTTTTACTGATTCCATACAATAAAACAAAATTCTATTCTTTAACTGGATCACTTCACATGGAATCTCCCATATATATATATATTAATTACAAATGCATCATCATCACGCTCGTACACTGTACAACTATGTCACTGTTAATTACTTTTTCTCTCTTTTTTTTTACATACATATATAGCGTGTTCAATGTGTAAATATATATCATGTTTTAGTAATAACAACATTATAAAAAAGCATATTCCTTGTATTAATTTTGTACAATGTAATTTATATACAAGAATTTTTCGTACTTAAACGTTAAGTTAGAAATTTCGTTATTTATGATATATATGATGTATTTAATATGGATGTCGCATTCGACCGATCGATATTTTTGTATTAGGAATCAAATTGAAGAATGTGAAATAAAGAAAATATTTTGATCGTATAACCCTTTTTTTACTATAAAGGTTTTTATTGATTATAACTATATTCAAAGTTTAAAAAATAATTGGAGAAATTGTTATGGTATATTCGATTATAATGTTAATTTTATTTACCAATGCTAAGAATAAACGCGAACAATGCAGTCGTGTGTTTAAATGTTGATATTCAAGATATTCATCTACTCGTGCTTGATCTTTTGATGAGCTTGGGTACCAATGGTCAGGCACTTGGTATTCTCGTGACAAGTATCGAGCAATCCCTACGCTAAAATATATAGAGTGCATTTATTAAAAATTATAAAAAGCAATGGGATTTTAAAAATTCAATTTTGATTCAATTTTATATTTGATTCCAAGCTATACATTCTTATTTCATTGAAATTGCCAAAGTTTGGATAGTTTATAGAATTTTCGTAAATGATGATTAATAAGTAACAAAATTATTTATTTCAATTACTTTGTTAAAAACGGGATAATAATAAATTATAACTAAAATCATTATAGCGTTCTATATATTCGTTAAATATTAAGAATTAATAATTTTCTTCAAACAATTGAAAAAGCTTCTTAATTTTTTAAACAAATTATATTATTATTAACTTTTATTTATTTGCAGCGGAACTATTTTAATTAATTTTTTTCAACAATATTTTACTTACTGCAAGATATTTCATTGATCGAATAGACTGAAATTTGAACAGTAACTTTTAAATATGACTTTAATCCACTTGAATGGAACAGATTGTGTTAATATATTCTAATAAAAAAATTATTCTTACCAAATTATTTTAAAAAATTAAAAAATATTACAATAATATTGTCATTCGTAACAAATGATTGGAAATAATGCTATTGTAAAAAAATTCACTAAAACATATAACTGGGTCGATCATAGTTTGCTGTTTTTATCTCCATGTTTGCGTGCCAATTTATTCAAAAAAACGTGAGCTTCTTCGTAATGCGGCGAGGTCTCTGTTGCAACTCTATCTAGCCATTTAGACAGATTAGGTCTTCCTTCTCGTGGATCGAAACCGGCTATTCCTGAAATGTAAACATTATTATATACATATACATACACGATGACAATACATATTTTGTTGCATACAAATTTTAACCTTCATTTTTTGGGTTTTACTCATTTATATCAAATATGTTAATAAATAATATAATTTAATGGAGAAACTGTTTTTTTAACAAAAATTAAAAGATTATATTTCAATTTATTGAGAGTAAATCGGTAGGTTTTTAATAATTTAAATAAATACAAAAAATTTTTACTAGGTTTTTGATAATTTAAATAAAAATGATATTTAGACTGATAAAAGATATTTCGACGTTTAGCAGACTGAATTTCATTTTCATTTACCTATACCTATAGGTACCCGAATGTATAAAATCAAAAGAAAAATAATCTTTACTGAAGACATAAAAATGTGTAATAAAAAAAAATGACAACAATATTTAAACGTTTTTATTTTACCTCGATGACGCTGACGTGTACAAGTATAAACGTTATAAATGTATAAAAAAATATACAACAACGTAACTAAGAATTAACAATCAAATTGTAGGTAAAAAACGTTCCACAATGTCAAATAAAAATAAATGATATATATATACATATATATATATATATATATATATATATATATATATATATTTATATAATATATATATCTTTTGTATGTCAAAAGGCTAACAAATTAAAAAAAATATTTTTTAATAAACTTGCTGTGAATGAACGTATTTTGATTACTTATTTTATTGTTAAATTTAGTTATATAATTTAAAGTAAATATGGACGTTTGTTTTTTTGTTCTTTTATATTATTTCATTTTAAAGAACACTGTTAACAATGAAGCAATTGGAACCCACGTTTTATTTATTGTAATTTAGCATGCTATAATTCAAGTTTTGGTAAAAAAATAAGGGTGTACAATATGCAATGAAACGTTAAAGCAGTTCTTCTTCTAAGCACGTAAAAATCATCGACGTTTGTAAAGTTCGAGAGATATAATGCAAAAATGAAATCAAGATTTGAACAAATTCGTGAAGCAAAAAGTTTGACTGCATAATATGAAGAATTAGAATATAGTTCTGTCGTCCCTTTCAACATACTTTTATAATCACTTATTATTTATGCACTAATTACAATTTGCATTTATTTCGGTCTTATAGTCAAGATTGAATACTTATTCCTAAATTATGAAGAAACGCAACTCCTAAGAAATGACTAATAAATCGGACAAAATTATGAAAAATATCAGAGAAAAATGTTAGGCACCGGCCAAGTAGATTATAATATGACTGGCCTGAGAACAATCTATTAATTACCCCCTTGAAAAATCTGTTCTAAAAGGCTGCACACTACTAAAATTATTGCCCCCAAACTATCGACACTACTGAACTCTGACTGACAATACGACCGCAATCGTCAATTTTCCAGTAAGCTTCTGTTCTTCTTCAAAGTAAAAATTTGAATTTTTAATTGAGTATAACACCCGACTAAAAACCTTTAAATCAAGGAATAATTAAAATATTCAAATATATCTAAATTTTTCAGCTTTTGTTAATCAAAATGTACTTATAACAATGTTGACAACTTTTATTTTCTTAAATGAGCATTTTAATTTTAAAATGTTTAATGATTTGTTCCCCTTTGATTTTTATATTTTTAATTACTCACCAAAATTTCAGATAGGATTTGGTTCTCTCTGACGCATCATTGGAAATGCAACCTGTTAAGTTAAACAAATAAAATAGGAGAAATTGTTATGGTATATTGATTATAATCGTTAATTTTGTTTACCAATGCTAAGAATAAACGCGAACAATGCAGTCGTGTGTTTAAATGTTGATATTCAAGATATTCATCTACTCGTGCTTGATCTTTTGATGAGCTTGGGTACCAATGGTCTGGCACTTGATATTCTCGTGACAAGTATCGAGCAATCCCTACGCTAAAATATATAGAGTGCATTTATTAAAAATTATAAAAAGCAATGGGATTTTAAAAATTCAATTTTATTCAATTTTATATTTGATTTTTTCAAACATAATATTCTTAATTTTTATTTTTTTCTAAATTTTTTTAGCATACGCACAATTGTTGCATCATTTTAACTCTAAATCTTACATTAGAAAAAAAATACAAATTGAAAGTATAAATTTATAAAATAAATAACGATGCCTTTTTACGAAAATAAAAAAAATCGTAGATCAAAGTATTATTGCAAATGAATCAACTGATTCCACTGAAATGTTGGCTACTAATTACAAATATAAAAATGAAAAGGGGACAACTCATAAAGAGGGTGTCATACTCAAATAAAAATTCAAATTTCGCGCCACAATAGCAGACGAAAAAGCAATTGAAAAATGCGATTTTCTTATAGTTTTCAAGGTTTTCTCGGCAGATATTGTTATAATAACTTGAAAATTTGCGTAAATTTTTGTTTTTATTAATTGTTATAAGTAAATTACTTGTTCTTCTGTCTGCTACTTTGCAACGCGAAATTTGAATTTTTAATTGAGTATAACACCCGACTAAAAACCTTTAAATCAAGGAATAATTAAAATATTCAAATATATCTAAATTTTTCAGCTTTTGTTAATCAAAATGTACTTATAACAATGTTGACAACTTTTATTTTCTTAAATGAGCATTTTAATTTTAAAATGTTTAATGATTTGTTCCCCTTTGATTTTTATATTTTTAATTACTCACCAAAATTTCAGATAGGATTTGGTTCTCTCTGACGCATCATTGGAAATGCAACCTGTTAAGTTAAACAAATAAAATAGGAGAAATTGTTATGGTATATTCGATTATAATGTTAATTTTATTTACCAATGCTAAGAATAAACGCGAACAATGCAGTCGTGTGTTTAAATGTTGATATTCAAGATATTCATCTACTCGTGCTTGATCTTTTGATGAGCTTGGGTACCAATGGTCAGGCACTTGGTATTCTCGTGACAAGTATCGAGCAATCCCTACGCTAAAATATAGAGTGCATTTATTAAAAATTATAAAAAGCAATGGGATTTTAAAAATTCAATTTTATTCAATTTTATATTTGATTTTTTCAAACATAATATTCTTAATTTTTATTTTTTTCTAAATTTTTTTAGCATACGCAATTGTTGACATCATTTTAACTCTAAATCTTACATTAGAAAAAAAATACAAAGTGAAAGGTATAAATTTATAAAATAAATAACGATGCCTTTTTACGAAAATAAAAAAAATCGTAGATCAAAGTATTATTGCAAATGAATCAACTGATTCCACTGAAATGTTGGCTACTAATTACAAATATAAAAATGAAAAGGGGACAACTCATAAGAGGGTGTCATACTCAAATAAAAATTCAAATTTCGCGCCACAATAGCAGACGAAAAAGCAATTGAAAAATGCGATTTTCTTATAGTTTTCAAGGTTTTCTCGGCAAGATATTGTTATAATAACTTGAAAATTTGCGTAAATTTTTGTTTTTATTAATTGTTATAAGTAAATTACTTGTTCTTCTGTCTGCTACTTTGCAACGCGAAATTTGAATTTTTAATTGAGTATAACACCCGACTAAAAACCTTTAAATCAAGGAATAATTAAAATATTCAAATATATCTAAATTTTTCAGCTTTTGTTAATCAAAATGTACTTATAACAATGTTGACAACTTTTATTTTCTTAAATGAGCATTTTAATTTTAAAATGTTTAATGATTTGTTCCCCTTTGATTTTTATATTTTTAATTACTCACCAAAATTTCAGATAGGATTTGGTTCTCTCTGACGCATCATTGGAAATGCAACCTATTAAGTTTAAAAAATAATTGGAGAAATTGTTATGGTATATTGATTATAATCGTTAATTTTGTTTACCAATGCTAAGAATAAACGCGAACAATGCAGTCGTGTGTTTAAATGTTGATATTCAAGATATTCATCTACTCGTGCTTGATCTTTTGATGAGCTTGGGTACCAATGGTCTGGCACTTGATATTCTCGTGACAAGTATCGAGCAATCCCTACGCTAAAATATATAGAGTGCATTTATTAAAAATATAAAAATGAAAAGGGGACAACTCATAAAGAGGGTGTCATACTCAAATAAAAATTCAAATTTCGCGCCACAATAGCAGACGAAAAAGCAATTGAAAAATGCGATTTTCTTATAGTTTTCAAGGTTTTCTCGGCAGATATTGTTATAATAACTTGAAAATTTGCGTAAATTTTTGTTTTTATTAATTGTTATAAGTAAATTACTTGTTCTTCTGTCTGCTACTTTGCAACGCGAAATTTGAATTTTTAAGGGAGACCGTACAGTTTGACTGATTTCTATATTTGATTTTTTCAAACATAATATTCTTAATTTTTATTTTTTTCTAAATTTTTTTAGCATACGCACAATTGTTGCATCATTTTAACTCTAAATCTTACATTAGAAAAAAAATACAAATTGAAAGTATAAATTTATAAAATAAATAACGATGCCTTTTTACGAAAATTTAAAAAAAATCGTAGATTAAAGTATTATTGCAAATGAATCAACTGATTCCACTGAAATGTTGGCTACTAATTACAAATATAAAAATGAAAAGGGGACAACTCATAAGAGGGTGTCATACTCAAATACAAATTCAAATTTCGCGCCACAATAGCAGACGAAAAAGCAATTGAAAAATGCGATTTTCTTATAGTTTTCAAGGTTTTCTCGGCAAGATATTGTTATAATAACTTGAAAATTTGCGTAAATTTTTGTTTTTATTAATTGTTATAAGTAAATTACTTGTTCTTCTGTCTGCTACTTTGCAACGCGAAATTTGAATTTTTAAGGGAGACCGTACAGTTTGACTAATTTCTACATTTTATTTTTCAAACATAATATTCTTAATTTTTATTTTTTTCTAAATTTTTTTAGCATACGCAATTGTTGACATCATTTTAACTCTAAATCTTACATTAGAAAAAAAATACAAATTGAAAGATATATAAAATAAATTTTAAATACCATAAAAGTGCATTTTAATAATTTATTTAAATAAAATAATGTAAATGTACGCAAATTAAATTATTTACAATTAATCAAACGAAAAAAATAAAACAATTATTTTTCTTTAATAAAATGTTCAAAATGATCTGATTAATTTAATAAAATACGTTATTATATGTAAATGTAAATATATAGATAGGTTAATAGAAATATAATCAAACAAAATGCATAACACCTGAGAGTAACAGTAGGTTACTTACGTAGGATAAGTTAACCCTCTCCCTTAACTTATGACGAAAATTATATTATTATTTTTCATAAAAATTCTGCGTAATAAATAAATACAGTGATACAAATCCTATATTATAGAGCTAAAGGAAAAAGTAATTAGGAATAATAATTAGGAGGAAAAAGAAAGGAAAAAGAAGAATATGTTTTTAAAAATTTAAAGGAAAGTAAAAAAGATAATACCCCTTGAAAAAAATGATATGAAGCCTCTTAAAACGTGATATGATTGATTGTGTTGAAGCTGTTGAAAGTGACGTAATTGCATGTATCCATGGAAAAGGGCACAACAAAAATTTTTGAAAAGTGTGCTTAGGAAAAGTACGGAACCTGCTTTAAAATTAAAACACTAAAAATATAAGGAAACTTATGCGCAAGATGGCTTCTAGTTTGTTATGTGTCTAATTATTGATGCCACCTAAAATTTTCTACGCCAATTGATGAAAAATTCAATTTAATTGTACACAATTTTCTTATAACGAAGAAAAATTCTTGGAATATTTGAAACAGAAGATTATGAATAATATTAATTAAGAATTAACGAACTTACTTTATTTTTCTATTTTAATCTTTTTTTATTGCACAATACATTAACTTTTTTGGGTAGCTATAAATAGCAATATAAGTTTCCATCAGAAACGAATAATATTTTTAGAAATGTTATAGCATTTTGTTTTAAATGATTAAATAATACTATATTACTAATTTGAGGAAGGTACGTGCCAATTAATTGACAGCCATTTTTTTCTTTAAAATAATGGCATACGATAATACATAACCAATTCTTCTTTTGATATTTAATTATTTTTTCTATAATAAACCTTAATTAAATACACACGATTGCATCCATGTATAGCGGTTTACCTTTCATTCGTTTTCGAATTTTTCACATTTCTACGCAGTTAATACATAATTCATAACGATATAACAGAGTTTGTACATTTTCAATATTTAACTATTTATATTAATTATTGTCTTACTTAACCCATCGGAAATATTTCGAAATATAAAAGTAAATTTTATTCCTACAAAATTCGCTGCCTCGTTTGCGCTTGTATTAAAAGTCTTTTAAAAATACGGTATATTAATGTATTTAGTATAAAATTGTGTAAAATAAATATTTTATATAAAATAGGTTATGATTACTTTTGCTAACCATATTACTCGCTACTTTGTTAACCTTTACGTGGGCTTCTTCGTAGAAAGGAGATGTTTCTTTGCGTACTCTATCCAACCATCTGGCTATGTTGGGCCTTCCCGCGGATCGTAGCCAGCCATTCCTAAATTCAGTAATAAAATTAATTATACTATATAATAAATATTATTCATTTTTATTTTGAATTGAAAAATTTACAAAATTATTATATTAATTAAAAAAAACTCGACATAACGGAATTACACGTCTCGTCAAAATTATAAGGATCTTCACCTTTCAATCCGAAAATTATATTTAAAATTAGGGGACTCCGCTAAATGAAACAATACGCAAAAATTAATTGGTTTATGTAAACTATGTGGAAAATTGCATCTAAAAGAAATATTTGTTTAGTTGAGGTCTCTGTTTAAATATTGATTTGAAAATTTGAAAATTTATAAACACGGATAGTTTGAAACATAAAAAAACGTAAATTATTGATATTTTTCAGAAAAAATTATTTTTGTATAATTTTGAGTAAAAAAGATATAAACTTTTAACCCAGACATTATACACGGTAATTAGCGATTGAAAAGTCTAAAATATTTATGGGTATATTGTTTAAAGTACTTGTAAGAGTCTGAACGTAACTAAGAATTAACAATCAAATTGTAGGTAAAAAACGTTCCACAATGTCAAATAAAAATAAATGATATATATATATATATATATGGGAGATTCCATGTGAAGTGATCCAGTTAAAAAATAGAATTTTGTTTTAATGTATGGAATCAATAAAAAAACTACTTGAATAGAGTGTATCTAAATTTTTAGACCTGAATTTCAATTAGTACCAGAGTTGTAGCCAATCAAAAGTCGAATTTTTTGAAAAAATTGACTTTTTGGCCATGTTTATCACTTAACAACTCAAAATCTAACATTTTTTCTTATATACATTAAATTTGAAAAAGTTTATTAATTTCAAGAAGAATCAGTTCAAATATTTCATTTATATTATTTTTAAACTTTGAATATAGTTATAATCAATAAAAACCTTTATAGTAAAAAAAAGGGTTATACGATCAAAAATATTTTATCCATCCAAAAATCTAATTCATCGATGATTAATTACCTTCAAAATAATGCAAAGTTTGAGTGCGGCAGAGCATTTTAGACAAAGTTATGGTGTTTTTAGGCAAATGTCTTAAAAAAAGAGAGCGAATGCATTTTATGAAGAAAACAGACTAACCGTATACTTGCATTCAAACAATATGGCACTATTATTCCTCAATATTACTAAAATATACTATTTATTGTTAGTTACTGATACTTTTATTTAGTTGTTATTTAAGTCTGATACTTTTAGTTATACCTGTTATATAATTGGATTTATTGGAATTATAAAAAGTTTTAGGTATTTATCCAATTATATAACAGGTATAACTGCTTATACCTACTGTTTTGTGTTTGTAAGCAACTTAGAGATTAAAAACTATCAGTAACTAACATTAAATAGTATATTTTAGTAATATTGAGGAATAATAGTGCCATATTGTTTGAATGCAAGTATACGGTTAGTCTGTTTTCTTCATAAAATGCATTCGCTCTCTTTTTTAAGAAATTTGCCTAAAAACCCATAACTTTGTCTAAAATGCTCTGCCGCACTCAAACTTTGCATTATTTTGAAGGTAATTAATCATCGATGAATTAGATTTTTGGATGGATAAAATATTTTGATCGTATAACCCTTTTTTTACTATAAAGGTTTTTATTGATTATAACTATATTCAAAGTTTAAAAATATATAAATGAAATATTTGAACTGATTCTTCTTGAAATTAATAAACTTTTTCAAATTTAATGTATATAAGAAAAAATGTTAGATTTTGAGTTGTTAAGTGATAAACATGGCCAAAAAGTCAATTTTTTCAAAAAATTCGACTTTTTGATTGGCTACAACTCTGGTACTAATTGAAATTCAGGTCTAAAAATTTAGATACACTCTATTCAAGGAGTTTTTTACTGATTCCATACAATAAAACAAAATTCTATTCTTTAACTGGATCACTTCACATGGAATCTCCCATATATATATATAATTATATATATCTTTTGTATGTCAAAAGGCTTAACAAATTAAAAAAAATATAATATTTTTTAATAAACTTGCTGTGAATGAACGTATTTTGATTACTTATTTTATTGTTAAATTTAGTTATATAATTTAAAGTAAATATGGACGTTTGGTTTTTTTGTTCTTTTATATATTATTTCATTTTAAAGAACCACTGTTAACAATGAAGCAATTGGAACCCACGTTTTATTTATTGTAATTTAGCATGCTATAATGTCAAGTTTTGGTAAAAAAATAAGGGTATACAATATTTTATTATTAGACGTTTGTAAAGTTTGAGATATATAATGCAAAAATGAAAACAAGATCTGAACAAATTCGTGAAGCAAAAAGTTTGACTGCATAATGTATGAAGAATTAGAAATATAGTTCTGTCGTCCCTTTCAACATACTTTTATAATCACTTATTATTTATGCACTAATTACAATTCGCATTTATTTCGGTCTTACAGTCAAGATTGAATACTTATTCCTAAATTATGAAGAAACGCAACTCCTAAGAAATGACTAATAAATCGGACAAAATTATGAAAAATATCAGAGAAAAATGTTGGGCACCGGCCAGACTGATAATCACCCACGTAGATTATAATATGACTGGCCTGAGAACAATCTATTAATTACCCCCTTGAAAAATCTGGTTCTAAAAGGCTGCACACTACTAAAATTATTGCCCCCAAACTATCGACACTACTGAACTCTGACTGACAATCACGACCGCAATCGTCAATTTTCCAGCAAGCTTCTGTTCTTCTTCAAAGTAAAAATTTGAATTTTTAAGGGAGACCGTACAGTTTGACTAATTTCTACATTTTATTTTTCAAACATAATATTCTTAATTTTTATTTTTTTCTAAATTTTTTTAGCACACGCACAATTGTTGCACATCATTTTAACTCTAAATCTTACTTTAGAAAAAAAATACAAATTGAAAGGTATAAATTTATAAAATAAATAACGATGCCTTTTTACGAAAATTAAAAAAAATCGTAGATCAAAGTATTATTGCAAATGAATCAACTGATTCCACTGAAATGTTGGCTACTAATTACAAATATAAAAATGAAAAGGGGACAACTCATAAAGAGGGTGTCATACTCAAATAAAAATTCAAATTTCGCGCCACAATAGCAGACGAAAAAGCAATTGAAAAATGCGATTTTCTTATAGTTTTCAAGGTTTTCTCGGCAAGATATTGTTATAATAACTTGAAAATTTGCGTAAATTTTTGTTTTTATTAATTGTTATAAGTAAATTAGTTGTTCTTCTGTCTGCTACTTTGCAACGCGAAATTTGAATTTTTAATTGAGTATAACACCCGACTAAAAACCTTTAAATCAAGGAATAATTAAAATATTCAAATATATCTAAATTTTTCAGCTTTTGTTAATCAAAATGTACTTATAACAATGTTGACAACTTTTATTTTCTTAAATGAGCATTTTAATTTTAAAATGTTTAATGATTTGTTCCCCTTTGATTTTTATATTTTTAATTACTCACCAAAATTTCAGATAGGATTTGGTTCTCTCTGACGCATCATTGGAAATGCAACCTATTAAGTTTAAAAAATAATTGGAGAAATTGTTATGGTATATTCGATTATAATCGTTAATTTTGTTTACCAATGCTAAGAATAAACGCGAACAATGCAGTCGTGTGTTTAAATGTTGATATTCAAGATATTCATCTACTCGTGCTTGATCTTTTGATGAGCTTGGGTACCAATGGTCTGGCACTTGGTATTCTCGTGACAAGTATCGAGCAATCCCTACGCTAAAATGTATAGAGTGCATTTATTAAAAATTATAAAAAGCAATGGGATTTTAAAAATTCAATTTTGATTCAATTTTATATTTGATTATACATTTATTTTGTTTGATTGGGAATTCCAAGCTATACATTCTTATTTCATTGAAATCGCCAAAGTTTTGATAGTTTATAGAATTTTCGTAAATGATGATTAATAAATAACAAAATTATTTATTTCAATTACTTTGTTAAAAACGGGATAATAATAAATTATAATTAAAATCATTAGCGTTTCTATATGTATTCGTTAAATATTAAGAATTAATAATTTTCTTCAAACAATTGAAAAAGCTTCTTAATTTTTTAAACAAATTATATTATTATTAACTTTTATTTATTTGCAGCGTAATTATTTTAATTAATTTTTTTCAACAATATATTAGTCACTTCATCGCATAGATTGAAATTTGAACAGTAACTTTTAAATATGACTTTAATCCACTTGAATGGAACAGATTGTGTTAATATATTCTAATAAAAAAATTATTCTTACCAAATTATTTTAAAAAATTAAAAAATTGTGTAAAAAACGGCTAAATAATTTGTTTATATAAAATGTTTCATTCGAGGGAATTAAAATGGTCTTTAATAGTTACAGTTAAAATTTCAGCCTATTCAATGAAAAAGTTCCTGAGGTATCCTGAGGTAAGCCCATTATGGAAAAAAATCAGTGTAAATAAAATTTAATAATAATATAATTTGTTTAAAAAATGAAAAAGTGTTTTTCAGTTATTACGAAGAAAATAATTAATAGTTAATAAATACAGAAATATGCAACATTTAATGTTGATAATTTAAAGTGAATTAAACATGCCTTTCAATTAATTTAAACCCATCATGTTCAATGGTCGGTACTTTGAAGAAAGGATTGATTTTTTCAAACTCCTCTGATCGATTATTAAATGCGATTCAAAGGGAATCTTACAAGTCTTCAAAAAAATATATAGTGCCCTTGAAGGTTGTGACATAAAATCGAAGTACAACTTCAAAACCATGGTTATATAGGACACTGAAATTCCCTGTAATAAAAAGTATTGTATATCTATATATGTGCACATATATACATACATATGCATATGTAAGCATAAGAACGTGTGTAAAAAAAAGAAAGTAGACATAGAATATATAAGTATATGTAAACATATATAACAATATATTTTTATTAAAATATCAATCGTATTTAAAAAATTAAAAAATATAGTACAATAATATTGTCATTCGTAACAGATGATTGAAAATAATGCTATTGTAAAAAAATTCACTAAAACATATAACTGGGTCGATCATAGTTTGCTGTTTTTATCTCCATGTTTGTGTTCCCACTTATTCAGAAAAACGTGAGCTTCTTCGTAATACGGCGAGGTCTCTGTTGCAACTCTATCTAGCCATTTAGACAGATTAGGTCTTCCTTCTCGTGGATCGAAACCGGCTATTCCTGAAATGTAAACATTATTATATATACATATACATACATGATGACAACATTTGGTTGCATACAAATTTTAACCTTCATTTTTTGGGTTTTACTCATTTATATCAAATATGTTAATAAAAATATAATTTCAATGGAGAAACTGTTTTTTTAACAAAAATTAAAAGATTATATTTCAATTTGTTGAGAGTAAATCGGTAGGTTTTTAATAATTTAAATAATACAAAAAATTATTTTACTAGGTTTTTAATAATTTAAATAAATTAAAAATAACATTTTTACGTTATGTGCAAAGTTTCGTTGTTTTTTCTTATAACCCAATAGCCCTCCTACTAAAAATTATCACGTGATTATCACGTGGATAACTACGTGATTATCAGGTGGATTTCCACGTGATAATCGGGTGAGATTTTCGACCATTTTTCCACGTGATTATCACGTAGATATCCACGTGATAATCATGTGATATATGAAAATGTTTGTTTTTTATAAATGTAATCTTAGACACGGAGTTGATGGATTCAATTTCACAGAAACTAAACTGGCCATTCGGTTGTGACATAAAATCGAAGTACAACTTCAAAACCATGGTTATATAGGACACTGAAATTCCCTGTAATAAAAAGTATTGTATATCTATATATGTGCACATATATACATACATATGCATATGTAAGCATAAGAACGTGTGTAAAAAAAGAAAGTAGACATAGAATATATAAGTATATGTAAACATATATAACAATATATTTTTATTAAAATATCACTCGTATTTAAAAAATTAAAAAATATTACAATAATATTGTCATTCGTAACAAATGATTGGAAATAATGCTATTGTAAAAAAATTCACTAAAACATATAACTGGGTCGATCATAGTTTGCTGTTTTTATCTCCATGTTTGCGTGCCAATTTATTCAAAAAAACGTGAGCTTCTTCGTAATACGGCGAGGTCTCTGTTGCAACTCTATCTAGCCATTTAGACAGATTAGGTCTTCCTTCTCGTGGATCGAAACCGGCTATTCCTGAAATGTAAACATTATTATATACATATACATACATGATGACAACATTTGGTTGCATACAAATTTTAACCTTCATTTTTTGGGTTTTACTCATTTATATCAAATATGTTAATAAAAAATACAAATTTCAATGGAGAAACTGTTTTTTTAACAAAAATTAAAAGATTATATTTCAATTTGTTGAGAGTAAATCGGTAGGTTTTTAATAATTTAAATAAATACAAAAAAAAATTTTTACTAGGTTTTTGATAATTTAAATAAATTAAAAATAACATTTTTACGTTATGTGCAAAGTTTCGTTGTATTTTTTCTTATAACCCAATAGCCCAGTAATTATTTGTATTTTTATTTATAAATTTTGATGAAGTAAATAATTTGTTTAATAATTCAATAATTAAATAATTATTAGTTATTGGGTTATTAAAAAAAATGAATTCCTCCATCGAAATTTCTACTTACATTTATATATTTATATATTCGATCATTATTTAACGATTTATGAAAAAAAAAATTATTTTTCGAAGGGGACATAATGAGCAAGCCCCCATTTTTTTTATATATTGTGATATACTTATAAGTTGTGTGCTATTTTTTGAACAATAAGATACTATTTTCTGGATAGTAACAATTAGTATATAAAAATATTACAAACACTATACACAAAAAATATATGCAACTTGCTTTTTTTTAACATCGCTGTTTTTATGCTCCCAATTTGTTGCTTATCAACGACGGAGGTCACACGATGTCTTTTGTTATGAAAAAGTATGTGCAACTCGTAAAGCTGGTTGGTTTTAAAAAAATACATGCTGCATTAGATATAATGCATTGGAAGTTTTGAAGATTTTTTTTTGATAAAAAAATAAATGGAAATAAAGTTTTTTTTAACCCTAATAGAAATTTATAACATTTGAAGATTAAATAAAACTCTAATTTTGCCATTGGTTGGGTATTTTACGACACTTGGTCAATTTTCGGTTTGAAAGACGCTGCATCTATATGATTACGATTTTGACCAGGTAACTAACTACAGTTGTAGAAATGAAATTTTAAAATTTAGAACAGTTTTTAACGTCTGCAAAATATTATTAAAAAACTTACTCGGCTGCTCGACTTCACAAGCTCCTAAGATATCAGCGATGGTAATTTCGTTTCCAGTCAAAAATTGCTTATCTTTCAACCAAATGTTTTCGATTTGATCCAAACAGTCTATCATTCGGGTTTCGTATTCAGATATTTTTTCCGGTTTGGCAGCTCTCCCTTTCATTAGCGGTATCAAAAACTATCAATGAGGAGTACAAATTCAATTATTACAATCGTACTTAATAAATGTCAGAATATAATTTAAATGACACGGTAATCATTAGATACACGCGCATATATTTTACGTTTTTTATAAAGTTTAAAATCGTGTAGTATCTCAGTATTGATTAATTATTCCATCACAAGTTTTGAGTGAGCTTAAATGGAAAAAAAAATTGTTAATAATTAATTTATTAAATTCAATTAACAAAATTTTTTTAAAGAGTAATACGCTCGTGAATTTTATGTTATATTAAATTTTTTTATAATTATGCAATTTAACCTCTTACATGAAGTTATTTGCTTATATTAAATATATATATATATATATATATATATATATATATATAACGATAATAATAATAAATATACCAATATTTCTAAATGCGATATGTTATATCATATTATATTTATATTTAAATGCGAGAAATAAAAAAAAATATATATGTTGTAACGTACGATCCAAGATCATGTTAAATCTTCGTATACCGTGCAATACTTCAATTATCGCAGCAAAACCATTCGACAACGAACATCGTTGACGTCGCGCTGACTCGCGCTGACCGCGCAGCCTTCGCGGAAAGCTACTCGGACGCGATTCGTCCAATAAACTATAGATACTTGTTGTCAGGCCAATATTGCAACCATAGCAATTTTGGCACTGCCCACGGAGTATCTACAGAAAAACCCCGAATCCACGCAGCAAGGAAACGCTGACACCAGGAGCCTCCCACCACAGGCGGAACGCTCCTCGAGCAGCCGATCCGCCGAATTCGCGGTACAACAGAACCGACGCCCGGACCAGGCAATCGCAGAAGAAAGCCATCGCCCAGACGAGGCAGTCACAAGAGAACAGAATCAGCGCCTAGACCAGACGGTCACACTCAGAGAACAGAACCGACGCCCGGACCAGGCAGTCGGAGAACAAAGCCATCGCGCACACGAGACGGACGCAGAGAATAGAAGAGATCTGTTAACGAACCACGATCGACGCGCGAACAGATAGACTCATACACACACACACACGCACACAGAGGCCTTTCTCCTAAATCAAGAGGAATAAAAAACAGTAAAGGGACTTATCTTTTTCATTCAACCCGATCCTCCAATCGTGCCTACCAGCTTCGGTTGGTGGCAAATCGCAACCTAAATCCCACACAACTCAAGTTACGTACGTAACACTGTAGAGAGTGGAGCTTATGAATGAAGTTTTATCGATCAACTATAATTTTTTACTTTTCGTTGTCGATATTTAGTGCGTTTGTATCAAACTTTGAGGTCATACATATTTAAAATTTTATGAAGATGTAAATTATAAACCTTAATTGTAAAATACATGCTGCAATGAAGTCTTGTATTCAAGTGTTGCCACTCAAGGTATTCATCAACTTTGGCTTGAGCTTTCGATTCCTTTGGATACCAGTGATTATCGATGTTATACTCACGACAAAGATATCGCAGTATGGCCACACTGAAAATATTAACTTCCTTATAATTAATAACTAAAAATTTTAAATATTTAATATTAAATAATTATCTCAAATTTAATAATAGGCATTTATGGTTATATTTTGTAATGTAACGTAATTGTATAACATTATTGATTTTCATTTATTTTACTTATTTAAGAGAATAGATCATAGTTTACATATGTCTATCATCAGGCAACTAATTATAGAAAAATATACAAAATTAATATAATAGTCTTCAATATGTAGTAATTAAAGACATTAAGGTGTTGTCACAATTTTTACCAGTGAAAAAAGATTATTATTTGTTGGCATCATTTTAAAAAGAACATTGAATCGGCACACGGAGAAAAATTTCTGGTAAATTTTTTAAGTAAACTTTACTTGGACGAAAGACAAAAAATACCCGGTTTTCAAATAAATTTTAACCGAGAGCAGGGTAAAATTTATTTGAAAACTCGGTATTTTTCACCCTGCTGTATCCTTCGTCCCACTTTTACTAGAACACCAGGGTAAAATTTACCAGAAATTTTTCTCCGTGCAGCTTCTTAAAAAGAATATTCATATTGGCATCGTTTTGAAAAGAATTTTTAATTGGCACCTTCTTAAAATTATTTCTGAATCGGCATCCCTTTGCACTGAGCCGATGATATAACTATACTTATTTCTAAAGAAAATATCAAGTCTTCTTCGAAATAAAGAACCAATTGCAGCTGTTTTGATATTCAGGACACGGAGTGTTGTCTCCACTAAATGTCGTAACAATGCAATATTTCTGTCAACGGAGAGTAAATAATATTGCTTCGATTTCGTAAAAAGAAGAGATTATCTTATACCTTTTTTTTAGTTAGTCAAACTTTTCATAAGAACGAAACAATATTTACTTACTTTCCCTTGACACTTATTTATCGTGACATCTAGAGGGAACAACACTTTTTTTTATTTAAAATAATTCTTTTTACACGCGAAATTTATATTTCTAAAGAGGTTTTGGTGACACGAGTGATCCACAGCGCGACAGTGCGACAAAAATTGTCTTTATAATATTTAATTTATTTAAAACGGTATAGGGTTTAAAAAATCTAAGTTTTCCCATGTATAAAATCAAATATAGATTTATTTAAAATTTTTTTTTAATTATGCAATTTAACCTCTTACATGAAGTTATTTGCTTATATTAAATATATATATATATATATATATATATATATATATATAACGATAATAATAATAATATACCAATATTTCTAAATGCGATATGTTATATCATATTATATTTATATTTAAATGCGAGAAATAAAAAAAAAATTTTTACTAGGTTTTTGATAATTTAAATAAATACAAAAAAAAATTTTTACTAGGTTTTTGATAATTTAAATAAATACAAAAAAAAATTTTTACTAGGTTTTTGATAATTTAAATAAATACAAAAAAAAATTTTTACTAGGTTTTTGATAATTTAAATAAATTAAAAATAACATTTTTACGTTATGTGCAAAGTTTCGTTGTATTTTTTCTTATAACCCAATAGCCCTCCTACTAAAAATTATCACGTGATTATCACGTAGATATCCACGTGATAATCATGTGATATATGAAAATGTTTGTTTTTTATAAATGTAATCTTAGACACGGAGTTGATGGAATTCAATTTCACAGAAACTAAACTGGCCATTCGGTTTTGACAAAAAAAATCCTTTATTCGCCACGTTATTAATATACGAGGCAAAGTAAAGGCATAGAATATGATCAAAGTCGCTTTTACCTTCCTACTTTGCCTCCATATAAGCCCTACGCGGTCGCTAAAACGGTTTTGAAATATGACTACTGCACTTGCTCACGGTATTACCAGTTACTTATTGCATTAGAAATTTTGAAGATTTTTTTTGATAAAAAAATAAATGGAAATAAAGTTTTTTTTAACCCTAATAGGAATTTATAACAATTGAAGATTAAATAAAACTATAATTTTGCCATTGATTGGGTATTTTACGACACTTGGTCAATTTTCGGTTTGAAAGACGCTGCATCTATATGATTAAGATTTTTACCAGGTAACTAAATACAGTTGTAGAAATGAAATTTAAAATTTAGAACAGTTTTTAACGTCTGCAAAATATTATTAAAAAACTTACTCGGTTGCTCGACTTCACAAGCTCCAAAGATATCAGCGATGGTAATTTCGTTTCCAGTCAAAAATTGCTTATCTTTCAACCAAATGTTTTCGATTTGATCCAACAGTCTATCATTCGGGTTTCGTATTCAGATATTTTTTCCGGTTTGGCAGCTGTTCCTTTCATTAACGGTATCAAAAACTATCAATGAGGAGTACAAATTCAATTATTACAATTGTACTTAATAAATGTCAGAATATAATTTAAATGACACGGTAATCATTAGATACACGCGCATATATTTTACGTTTTTTTAAAAAGTTTAAAATCATCTAGTAACTATGAGTAGTATCTCAGTACACTGAGAAAAAAGATCCTTTGTGTCAAAGACCTCGCGCATTTAAATTTTAAATACGTACAGCAGTTATGGCAAGTCCCCCAATACTTAACAGTTACTGCGTAAGGCTTAAACAAGCCTTAAATGTTATTTTTATAATAAATTATTGAAAAGTATATGTGAAGTATGAAATAATTATTTTTACGGGAAATTTAAATTTCTAAAGATATTTTGGTGACACGAGTGATCCACAGCGCGACAGTGCGACAAAAATTGTCTTTATAATATTTAATTTATTTAAAACGGTATAGGGTTTAAAAAATCTAAGTTTTCCCATGTATAAAATCAAATATAGATTTATTTAAAATTTTTTTTACCATTAGAATATTAAATATATAATATTATAATGAATTACATTACGTAAAATGCAATTATAAATAAATATTTTAATTATAAGTATAATATAATTATATATTTTAATATTATAATGTTAATATACGATTGCATGCAGCTTATACAATAGTCGTAGTCATTAACAACTATGACGCTCCGCGGCTTTGGCCATATTTAAGGTTCTGCACCTTAACTGTTAAGTACTCGCGTTAGATTCAAGGGATCCTTTTTCCCAGTGTATTGATTAATAATTCCATCACGGGTTTTGAGTAAGCTTAAATGGAAAAAAAAATTGTTAATAATTAATTTATTAAATTCAATTAACAAAATTTTTTTAAAGAGTAATACGCTCGTGAATTTTATGTTATATTAAATTTTTTTATAATTATGCAATTTAACCTCTTACATGAAGTTATTTGCTTATATTAAATATATAAAAATATATATATAACGATAATAATAATAAATATACCAGTATTTCTTAATGCGAGAAATAAAAATATATGTGGAGCTTATAAATGAAGTTTTATCGATCAACTATAATTTATTTACTTTTCGTTGTCGATATATAATGCGGTTGTATCGAACTTTGAGGCCATAAATATTTAAAATTTTATGAAGATGTAAATTATAAACCTTAATTCTAAAATACATGCCGCAATGAAGTCTTGTATTCAAGTGTTGCCACTCAAGGTATTCATCAACTTTGGCTTGAGCTTTCGATTCCTTTGGATACCAGTGATTATCGATGTTATACTCACGACAAAGATATCGCAGTATGGCCACACTGAAAATATTAACTTCCTTATAATTAATAACTAAAAATTTTAAATATTTAATATTAAATAATTATCTCAAATTTAATAATAGGCATCTATGGTAAAATGATGTAATTGTATAACATTATTGATTTTCATTTATTTTACTTATTTAAGAGAGTAGATTATAGTTTACATATATCTAGTATCAGGCAACTAATTGTAGAAAAATATATAAAATTAATACATGTATATATTTTTTAAATAAAGCAGTTGTCAGCAATTGTATGAAAGTGATTAAATACTTCTTATATTTAGCATTAAAAATTTAATAAATGGAATAAAAAGTTATTTAAAGTGGTTACATATGTTGTGAATTAAATTAGTTAAAGTATGTCTCGGGCCTTCGTACAAAAACTTTACCTATCATGATAATTGGATATATTTGTTTGCACAGGTTATTTGTAAATCGCAAAAGATTTTATAATTTTTTATCGGAAATTCGACAGGGTTCTTGGAACGATCTTGTACTGATAAAATCGTCAATCTAATGCAAAAGGGTGACGATTCAAATACAATTTTAAGAAGGTGCTAATTGAAAATTCTTTTCAAAACGGTGCTGATTTAAAAAAAAATAATAGTCTTCAATATGTAGTAATTAAAGACAGTAAGGTGGTGTCAGAATTTTTAACAGTGAAAAAAGATCGTTACTTGTCGGTATCTTTTTAAAAAGAACATTCAATCGGCAGCTTCTTAAAAAGAATATTCAATTGTCATCGTTTTGAAAAGAATTTTTAACTGGCACCTTCTTAAAATTATTTCTGAATCGGCACCCCTTTGCACTATAACTATACTTATTTCTAAAGAAAATATCAAGTCTTCTTCGGAATAAAGAACCAATTGCAACTGTTTTGATATTCAGAACGCGTTCGATAACGTCAACGTCAACGAGGTGACGCCAAAGCATCTTTAAAAATTTCGCGCCAAAAATTTGATTAACTATTACGTGTTTATTGTAAAAATAATAAATATAAATCAAAATACAGTGTTGTCTCATCTAGATATCGTAAAAAGGCAATATTTCTGTCAACGGAGAGTAATTAATATTGCTTCGATTTCGTAAAAAGAAGAGATTATCTTTTACCTTTTTTCTTAGTTAGTCAAACTTTTCACAATAACGAAACAATATTTACTTACTTTCCCTTGACACTTATTTATCGTGACAGCTAAAGTGAACAACACTTTAATTTTATTTAAAATAATTATTTTTACGGGAAATTTAAATTTCTAAAGATATTTTGGTGACACGAGTGATCCACAGCGCGAAAGTTCGACAAAAATTGTCTTTATAATATTTAATTTATTTAAAATGGTATGGGGTTAAAAAAATCTAAGCTTTCCCATGTATAAAATGAAATATAGATTTATTTAAAATTGTTTTTTATTAATATAAAAAATGGACGGTGCATTTTGTAGAGAAAATCTGTGTCAAATATCAAACGTTTGTCCACTACATTATCAATTGTTGTACAAAAATATATTAAAAAAAATCTTTATACCATTTTCACGTCGGAAAACTTAGTTTTTTCTGATAAAACGCCGATAAATATGCTAAATATGATAAACAAATTTTTTGCGGGTCTTAAAGTTGTAGCATTACAACTAATTCAAATTAAAAATAACTACGTTTATTTAATGACAAAGACAGATAACAAAATCAGGGTGAATGAAGGAGTCAACATTCTCACTAAATCGGCTACTGTATTATCAAGCAATAACAATGATATACATGTGCGTATGAAAACTTTTAATAATTCGCAGTAAAATAAATATGAAAATATGACGGAAGGCACATTTTATTTTTAAAATTTGTATGCAAATATTAGATACCTTCGGTTTTATCTTTTCAATATAAAATGACAGTTTATTATTGTCTCTTAATTAAATCAGCCTTTTTATCGAAACCGAATTGCGAAAAATGACGATATTCTAACTTTCATGCATTTAAAATATTAAAAAAAATGTTTTTTTTTATATTTACACAATATATTTATATAATAATACAATTATACATTTACATACGAAGATTACATAATATACGTAAACAATATTCAAACACGATGCAAATTAATTATATCCATACTATCATAACTTTTTATATTTATTATTATATTCTTTTCAGCTCCATGTGAATACGTAAAAAAATTTTGCATTGATTTGACAAAGTTAATACAAAATACAAAATATAAATTATACGTTTCACATCTGAATGTACATGCAGCAGTTAATATACAACATCGAAGCTATACCACAGAAAAAAAAATTGACAAATGAACCAACGATATTATTAAATTTGTATTATACAATCGAAAATATACATATATATAAATACTTACCTCTCAGATAATTTGAATCCATTGTGCTCGATAGCGGGAACAAGTTTAAATCGATTGATTTTCTCATATTCCGGTTGATAATGCTCGCCTTTTCCCAAATTAATGAGCTTCGACTCGAAGGGTATGTCGAGTTTTTTTAAAAATATGTACAACGCTCTGGAAGGTTGCGATAGCAGGTCGTAATAAAGCTTCAAACTCATCTTACGCTCGCGTCCTAAAACGGAATGAACTTATTTAAAGTTCCCGCGTTCATTCGAAATCAAACTATAGTAAAATCGAGGCGTGTATAAGGTACACATTGCAAAACTGTGAGTTCACTTTTATCGTTTCATACTATGTGTATATCAAATATATCACTATCCCAGTGTGTTTATATTTATTTATTTTTTTTTTTTAAATTTATCGGTTTCACCAGTGATCGTTGTAATATCAATACGTTAAACGTTTTTATGCATTCGTTTTTTAATGATATATTTATTGCACGATATATTCCAAACTCACGCGTTATCGTCAATTAAATTGTATATTATGCTGAATCATTGTACATACGTCGTTCGATTATTAAGTATATAAAAAAATTTTTTTTTTTTAATAAATATTTAAGTAGACTATAGGCGTAGTGGCTTTTAAGCGAAAAGAAAAAAAAAATAAAATCAATTATATTTTTATGATTATATACATATATGGACGGAAAGTGTAAAATCCTCGATTCGTCATTTGGTTATCGATAAAATCTTAAACAATACGATTCGATGATACAAAAAATCATAAGAGGTGTATTATAAATACTTGAGGAATGTCGTACGCAAAGAAAAGATCGAAATATAAGGGTATTGAAAATGAAAGCAAGTAAATAAAAAGAACTTACTCTATATACAATGAAAAATGGTTATAAGTGAATTAAATAAAACGGAAAATAGGCGTTGACACAAAAATAAAAAAGAATAACGTTATCTTGAAGGTATACACAACCGATGATTACGTTACTAGTTTTCGTTGCGAAGTAAACTCGAATGCTTGACCAGACAGACAAGATTTCACGTTCCGTTATTGCCGGCTGCGACTTATTATAATGCTACATAGAATGCGTGCGCATCGCGCATGTATTTCCATTTATTTTAAAAGCATCGGTAATAAATATTACTAATTTTTTGACAATTTGTCAAATAAGTTTTATGTTAATTACAAACGTCTTGTCTATTGATTGTTTATTTTTTAATAATTTACGCGTTAATTGTTAATTGAATTAATTATTTCTAATTTATGTAGGTAATTTTTCAAATGAATACGCTACATGATTTTAAATAAATAATAAATATTAAATAAATTTTTTTTTATAAAATTAAAAGTAGTAATTTTTAATGTGATATATAAAAATATGCTTTTATAAGTTTTATATTTTTAAGGCTATAACTACGAATTTGTTATATATTTATTTGTGGCAACTGCGTGCTTTTGAAAATATATGGAGACTTTTCGTAGAATTATAAAAAAAAATAAAGAATTTAATATGAGTTATACATGATAATAAATTATAAATTACTTTTACATATAATTTTTAAGAAATTTTTTACCGATCCGTTATGTTTTTTACTTATTTATTTTTTAATTATTATATTATTTTTAGATTTTTTATATTATAATAAGTTATCTTATACAAAATTTAAATTACAGATAGTTTTGTAAAACATGTACTGAATAAATAATTTTCATTAATATAATTTACACTTATTTAATTTACGCAAATCTCATCTACTAAGATAAGTGTGTCATTAAAACAAAAAATATTTGAACGTTTTTTTTGTAACATATTGAATTAGTCATATTTGATACTCATACATTTGATATATATCTATTTAAATTACACCCATTTATTCAACGGCGTCGCGACAAACGAAGATTAGACTTCGAAATGGATTCAACTCACAAGAATGACGGTATTGGCTTGCTATTCACCTGTCTTGTTAAAATCACCGCAACAGCTGACTGGTCACAGGCGCTCGATATTTCAACCATCCTGTATACTTTTAATTTTTTTCGTACAAAAAATAAAAAAAAATACAAAAAAAAATAATTGACGATTATTTGAAATTAATTTTTCGAAGTTAATACAATTTCCGTTTACTGCTGAACTTTGATTTACATTTCTATGTAATCATTACATTTCTATGTAATCATTACATTTCTATGTAATCATTACAATATGAATTTATATTTTGGTATATACGTTAAATTTGTTTTAATTGATATATAAGGCCTTACAGAGAAAAATATAGGTGTAGTTTAAAAAACAGGATATATAAATAAAATTTTAAATACCATAAAAGTGCATTTTAATAATTTATTTAAATAAAATAATGTAAATGTACGCAAATTAAATTATTTACAATTAATCAAACGAAAAAAATAAAACAATTATTTTTCTTTAATAAAATGTTCAAAATGATCTGATTAATTTAATAAATATACGTTATTATATGTAAATGTAAATATATAGATAGGTTAATAGAAATATAATCAAACAAAATGCATAACACCTGAGAGTAACAGTAGGTTACTTACGTAGGATAAGTTAACCCTCTCCCTTAACTTATGACGAAAATTATATTATTATTTTTCATAAAAATTCTGCGTAATATAAATAAATACAGTGATACAAATCCTATATTATAGAGCTAAAGGAAAAAGTAATTAGGAATAATAATTAGGAGGAAAAAGTAAAGGAAAAAGAAGAATATGTTTTTAAAAAATTTAAAGGAAAGTAAAAAAGATAATACCCCTTGAAAAAAATGATATGAAGCCTCTTAAAACGTGATATGATTGATTGGTTGAAGCTGTTGAAAGTGACGTAATTGCATGTATCCATGGAAAAGGGCACAACAAAAATTTTTGAAAAGTGTGCTTAGGAAAAGTACGGAACCTGCTTTAAAATTAAAACACTAAAAATATAAGGAAACTTATGCGCAAGATGGCTTCTAGTTTGTTATGTGTCTAATTATTGATGCCACCTAAAATTTTCTACGCCAATTGATGAAAAATTCAATTTAATTGTACACAATTTTCTTATAACGAAGAAAAATTCTTGGAATATTTGAAACAGAAGATTATGAATAATATTAATTAAGAATTAACGAACTTACTTTTATTTTTCTATTTAATCATTTTTTTTATTGCACAAATACATTAACTTTTTTGGGTAGCTATAAATAGCAATATAAGTTTCCATCAGAAACGAATAATATTTTTAGAAATGTTATAGCATTTTGTTTTAAATGATTAAATAATACTATATTACATAATTTGAGGAAGGTACGTGCCAATTAATTGACAGCCATTTTTTCTTTAAAATAATGGCATACGATAAATACATAACCAATTCTTCTTTTGATAATTTAATTATTTTTTCTATAATAAACCTTAATTAAATACACACGATTGCATCCATGTATAGCGGTTTACCTTTCATTCGTTTTCGAATTTTCACATTTCTACGCAGTTAATACATAATTCATAACGATATAACAGAGTTTGTACATTTTCAATATTTATAACTATTTATATTAATTATTGTCTTACTCTTAACCCATCGGAAATATTTCGAAATATAAAAGTAAAATTTTATTCCTACAAAATTCGCTGCCTCGTTTGCGCTTGTATTAAAAGTCTTTTATAAAATACGGTATATTAATGTATTTAGTATAAAATTGTGTAAAATAAATATTTTATATAAAATAGGTTATGATTACTTTTGCTAACCATATTTACTCGCTACTTTGTTAACCTTTACGTGGGCTTCTTCGTAGAAAGGAGATGTTTCTTTGCGTACTCTATCCAACCATCTGGCTATGTTGGGCCTTCCTTCCCGCGGATCGTAGCCAGCCATTCCTAAATTCAGTAATAAAATTAATTATACTATATAAATATTATTCATTATTTTTATTTTGAATTGAAAAATTTACAAAATTATTATATTAATTAAAAAAAACTCGACATAACGGAATTACACGTCTCGTCAAAATTATAAGGATCTTCACCTTTCAATCCGAAAATTATATTTAAAGTTAGGGGCCTCCGCTAAATGAAACAATACGCAAAAATTAATTGGTTTATGTAAACTATGTGGAAAATTGCATCTAAAAGAAATATTTGTTTAGTTGAGGTCTCTGTTTAAAATATTGATTTGAAAATTTGAAAATTTATAAACACGGATAGTTTGAAACATAAAAAAAACGTAAATTATTGATATTTTTCAGAAAAAATTATTTTTGTATAATTTTGAGTAAAAAAGATATAAACTTTTAACCCAGACATTATACACGGTAATTAGCGATTGAAAAGTCTAAAAATATTTATGGGTATATTGTTTAAAGCACTTGTAAGAGTCTGAACGTAACTAAGAATTAACAATCAAATTGTAGGTAAAAAACGTTCCACAATGTCAAATAAAAATAAATGATATATATATATATATATGGGAGATTCCATGTGAAGTGATCCAGTTAAAAAATAGAATTTTGTTTTAATGTATGGAATCAATAAAAAAACTACTTGAATAGAGTGTATCTAAATTTTTAGACCTGAATTTCAATTAGTACCAGAGTTGTAGCCAATCAAAAAGTCGAATTTTTTGAAAAAATTGACTTTTTGGCCATGTTTATCACTTAACAACTCAAAATCTAACATTTTTTTCTTATATACATTAAATTTGAAAAAGTTTATTAATTTCAAGAAGAATCAGTTCAAATATTTCATTTATATTATTTTAAACTTTGAATATAGTTATAATCAATAAAAACCTTTATAGTAAAAAAAAGGGTTATACGATCAAAAATATTTTATCCATCCAAAAATCTAATTCATCGATGATTAATTACCTTCAAAATAATGCAAAGTTTGAGTGCGGCAGAGCATTTTAGACAAAGTTATGGTGTTTTTAGGCAAATGTCTTAAAAAAAGAGAGCGAATGCATTTTATGAAGAAAACAGACTAACCGTATACTTGCATTCAAACAATATGGCACTATTATTCCTCAATATTACTAAAATATACTATTTATTGTTAGTTACTGATACTTTTATTTAGTTGTTATTTAAGTCTGATACTTTTAGTTATACCTGTTATATAATTGGATTTATTGGAATTATAAAAAGTTTTAGGTATTTATCCAATTATATAACAGGTATAACTGCTTATACCTACTGTTTTGTGTTTGTAAGCAACTTAGAGATTAAAAACTATCAGTAACTAACATTAAATAGTATATTTTAGTAATATTGAGGAATAATAGTGCCATATTGTTTGAATGCAAGTATACGGTTAGTCTGTTTTCTTCATAAAATGCATTCGCTCTCTTTTTTAAGAAATTTGCCTAAAAACACCATAACTTTGTCTAAAATGCTCTGCCGCACTCAAACTTTGCATTATTTTGAAGGTAATTAATCATCGATGAATTAGATTTTTGGATGGATAAAATATTTTGATCGTATAACCCTTTTTTTTACTATAAAGGTTTTTATTGATTATAACTATATTCAAAGTTTAAAAATAATATAAATGAAATATTTGAACTGATTCTTCTTGAAATTAATAAACTTTTTCAAATTTAATGTATATAAGAAAAAAATGTTAGATTTTGAGTTGTTAAGTGATAAACATGGCCAAAAAGTCAATTTTTTCAAAAAATTCGACTTTTTGATTGGCTACAACTCTGGTACTAATTGAAATTCAGGTCTAAAAATTTAGATACACTCTATTCAAGGAGTTTTTTACTGATTCCATACAATAAAACAAAATTCTATTCTTTAACTGGATCACTTCACATGGAATCTCCCATATATATATATATATAATTATATATATCTTTTGTATGTCAAAAGGCTTAACAAATTAAAAAAATATAATATTTTTTAATAAACTTGCTGTGAATGAACGTATTTTGATTACTTATTTTATTGTTAAATTTAGTTATATAATTTAAAGTAAATATGGACGTTTGGTTTTTTTGTTCTTTTATATATTATTTCATTTTAAAGAACCACTGTTAACAATGAAGCAATTGGAACCCACGTTTTATTTATTGTAATTTAGCATGCTATAATTCAAGTTTTGGTAAAAAAATAAGGGTATACAATATGCAATGAAACGTTAAAGCAGTTCTTCTTCTAAGCACGTAAAAATCATCGACGTTTGTAAAGTTCGAGAGATATAATGCAAAAATGAAAACAAGATCTGAACAAATTCGTGAAGCAAAAAGTTTGACTGCATAATGTATGAAGAATTAGAAATATAGTTCTGTCGTCCCTTTCAACATACTTTTATAATCACTTATTATTTATGCACTAATTACAATTTGCATTTATTTCGGTCTTATAGTCAAGATTGAATACTTATTCCTAAATTTATGAAGAAACGCAACTCCTAAGAAATGACTAATAAATCGGACAAAATTATGAAAAAATATCAGAGAAAAATGTTAGGCACCGGCCAAGTAGATTATAATATGACTGGCCTGAGAACAATCTATTAATTACCCCCTTGAAAAATCTGGTTCTAAAAGGCTGCACACTACTAAAATTATTGCCCCCAAACTATCGACACTACTGAACTCTGACTGACAATCACGACTGCAATCGTCAATTTTCCAGTAAGCTTCTGTTCTTCTTCAAAGTAAAAATTTGAATTTTTAAGGGGAGACCGTACAGTTTGACTAATTTCTACATTTTATTTTTCAAACATAATATTCTTAATTTTTATTTTTTTCTAAATTTTTTTAGCACACGCACAATTGTTGCACATCATTTTAACTCTAAATCTTACTTTAGAAAAAAAAATACAAAGTGAAAGGTATAAATTTATAAAATAAATAACGATGCCTTTTTACGAAAATTTAAAAAAAATCGTAGATCAAAGTATTATTGCAAATGAATCAACTGATTCCACTGAAATGTTGGCTACTAATTACAAATATAAAAATGAAAAGGGGACAACTCATACAGAGGGTGTCATACTCAAATAAAAATTCAAATTTCGCGCCACAATAGCAGACGAAAAAGCAATTGAAAAATGCGATTTTCTTATAGTTTTCAAGGTTTTCTCGGCAAGATATTGTTATAATAACTTGAAAATTTGCGTAAATTTTTGTTTTTATTAATTGTTATAAGTAAATTACTTGTTCTTCTGTCTGCTACTTTGCAACGCGAAATTTGAATTTTTAATTGAGTATAACACCCGACTAAAAACCTTTAAATCAAGGAATAATTAAAATATTCAAATATATCTAAATTTTTCAGCTTTTGTTAATCAAAATGTACTTATAACAATGTTGACAACTTTTATTTTCTTAAATGAGCATTTTAATTTTAAAATGTTTAATGATTTGTTCCCCTTTGATTTTTATATTTTTAATTACTCACCAAAATTTCAGATAGGATTTGGTTCTCTCTGACGCATCATTGGAAATGCAACCTATTAAGTTTAAAAAATAATTGGAGAAATTGTTATGGTATATTCGATTATAATCGTTAATTTTGTTTACCAATGCTAAGAATAAACGCGAACAATGCAGTCGTGTGTTTAAATGTTGATATTCAAGATATTCATCTACTCGTGCTTGATCTTTTGATGAGCTTGGGTACCAATGGTCTGGCACTTGATATTCTCGTGACAAGTATCGAGCAATCCCTACGCTAAAATATATAGAGTGCATTTATTAAAAATTATAAAAAGCAATGGGATTTTAAAAATTCAATTTTGATTCTATTTTATATTTGATTCCAAGCTATACATTCTTATTTCATTGAAATTGCCAAAGTTTGGATAGTTTATAGAATTTTCGTAAATGATGATTAATAAGTAACAAAATTATTTATTTCAATTACTTTGTTAAAAACGGGATAATGTATTCGTTATATGTGTTATGTATTCGTATTACGTATGTATTCGTTAAATATTAAGAATTAATAATTTTCTTCAAACAATTGAAAAAGCTTCTTAATTTTTTAAACAAATTATATTATTATTAACTTTTATTTATTTGCAGCGGAACTATTTTAATTAATTTTTTTCAACAATATATTAGTCACTTCATCGAATAGACTGAAATTTGAACAGTAACTTTTAAATATGACTTTAATCCACTTGAATGGAACAGATTGTGTTAATATATTCTAATAAAAAAATTATTCTTACCAAATTATTTTAAAAAATTAAAAAATTGTGTAAAAAACGGCTAAATAATTTGTTTATATAAAATGTTTCATTCGAGGGAATTAAAATGGTCTTTAATAGTTACAGTTAAAATTTCAGCCTATTCAATGAAAAAGTTCCTGAGGTATCCTGAGGTAAGCCCATTATGGAAAAAAATCAGTGTAAATAAAATTTAATAATAATATAATTTGTTTAAAAAATGAAAAAGTGTTTTTCAGTTATTATGAAGAAAATAATTAATAGTTAATAAATACAGAAATATGCAACATTTAATGTTGATAATTTAAAGTGAATTAAACATGCCTTTCAATTAATTTAAACCCATCATGTTCAATGGCCGGCACTTTGAAGAAAGGATTGATTTTTTCAAACTCCTCCGATCGATTATTAAAATGGGATATCTTTACGATATGCGATTCAAAGGGAATCTTACAAGTCTTCAAAAAAATATATAGTGCCCTTGAAGGTTGTGACATAAAATCGAAGTACAACTTCAAAACCATGGTTATATAGGACACTGAAATTCCCTGTAATAAAAAGTATTGTATATCTATATATGTGCACATATATACATACATATGTATTTGTAAGCATAAGAACGTGTGCAAAGAAAAGAAAGTAGACATAGTATATATAAGTATATGTAAACATATATAACAATATATTTTTATTAAAATATCAATCGTATTTAAAAAATTAAAAAATATAGTACAATAATATTGTCATTCGTAACAGATGATTGAAAATAATGCTATTGTAAAAAAATTCACTAAAACATATAACTGGGTCGATCATAGTTTGCTGTTTTTATCTCCATGTTTGTGTTCCCACTTATTCAGAAAAACGTGAGCTTCTTCGTAATGCGGCGAGGTCTCTGTTGCAACTCTATCTAGCCATTTAGACAGATTAGGTCTTCCTTCTCGTGGATCGAAACCGGCTATTCCTGAAATGTAAACATTATTATATATACATATACATACACGATAACAATACAATATTTTGTTGCATACAAATTTTAACCTTCATTTTTTGGGTTTTACTCATTTATATCAAATATGTTAATAAAAAATATAAATTTCAATGGAGAAACTGTTTTTTTAACAAAATTAAAAGATTATATTTCAATTTATTGAGAGTAAATCGGTAGGTTTTTAATAATTTAAATAAATACAAAAAAAAATTTTTACTAGGTTTTTGATAATTTAAATAAATTAAAAATAACATTTTTACGTTATGTGCAAAGTTTCGTTGTATTTTTTCTTATAACCCAATAGCCCTCCTACTAAAAATTATCACGTGATTATCACGTGGATAACTACGTGATTATCAGGTGGATTTCCACGTGATAATCAGGGTGAGATTTTCGACCATTTTTCCACGTGATTATCACGTAGATATCCACGTGATAATCATGTGATATATGAAAATGTTTGTTTTTTTATAAATGTAATCTTAGACACGGAGTTGATGGAATTCAATTTCACAGAAACTAAACTGGCCATTCGGTTTTGACAAAAAAAATCCTTTATTCGCCACGTTATTAATATACGAGGCAAAGTAAAGGCATAGAATATGATCAAAGTCGCTTTTACCTTCCTACTTTGCCTCCATATAAGCCCTACGCGCTCGCTAAAACGGTTTTGAAATATGACTACTGCACTTGCTCACGGTATTACCAGTTACTTATTGCATTAGAAATTTTGAAGATTTTTTTTGATAAAGAAAACAAAACAAATGTAAATAAAGTTTTTTTAACCCTAATAGGAATTTATAACAATTGAAGATTAAATAAAACTATAATTTTGCCATTGATTGGGTATTTTACGACACTTGGCCAATTTTTGGTTTCAAAGATGTTGCATCTATATGATTAAGATTTTTAGCAAGTAACTAAATACAGTTGTAGAAATGAAATATTTCAATTGAGAACAGTGTTTAACGTCTGCAAAACATTATTAAAAGACTTACTCGGTTGCTCGACTTCACAAGCTCCAAAGATATCAGCGATGGTAATTTCGTTTCCAGTCAAAAATTGCTTATCTTTCAACCATATGTTTTCGATTTGATCCAAGCAGTCTATCATTCGGGTTTCGTATTCAGATATTTTTTCCGGTTTGGCAGCTGTCCCTTTCATTAACGGTATCAAAAACTATCAATGAGGAGTACAAATTCAATTATTACAATTGTACTTAATAAATGTCAGAATATAATTTAAATACCACAATAATCATTGGATACGCGCATATATTTTACGTTTTTTTAAAAAGTTTAAAATCATCTAGTAACTATGAGTAGTATCTCAGTACACTGAGAAAAAAGATCCTTTGTGTCAAAGACCTCGCGCATTTAAATTTTAATTACGTACAGCAGTTATGGCAAGTCCCCCAAACAAGCCTTAAATGTTATTTTTATAATAAATTATTGAAAAGTATATGTGAAGTATGAAATAATTATTTTTAAACTTTTAAACTTCAAAAATTTATAAAAATTATGCCTTTACCATTGTCATTTCTATCTTTGTACTTAAAATTTTTTTTACCATTAGAATATTAAATATATAATATTATAATGAATTACATTACGTAAAATGCAATTATAAATAAATATTTTAATTATAAGTATAATATAATTATATATTTTAATATTATAATGTTAATATACGATTGCATGCAGAGTAGCTTATACAATAGTCGTAGTCATTAACAACTATGACGCTCCGCGGCTTTGGCCATATTTAAGGTTCTGCACCTTAACTGTTAAGTACTCGCGTTAGATTCAAGGGATCCTTTTTCCCAGTGTATTGATTAATAATTCCATCACGGGTTTTGAGTAAGCTTAAATGGAAAAAAAAATTGTTAATAATTAATTTATTAAATTCAATTAACAAAATTTTTTTAAAGAGTAATACGCTCGTGAATTTTATGTTATATTAAATTTTTTTATAATTATGCAATTTAACCTCTTACATGAAGTTATTTGCTTATATTAAATATATATATATATATATATATATATATATATATATATAACGATAATAATAATAAATATACCAATATTTCTAAATGCGATATGTTATATCATATTATATTTATATTTAAATGCGAGAAATAAAAAAAAATATATATGTTGTAACGTACGATCCAAGATCATGTTAAATCTTCGTATACCGTGCAATACTTCAATTATCGCAGCAAAACCATTCGACAACGAACATCGTTGACGTCGCGCTGACTCGCGCTGACCGCGCAGCCTTCGCGGAAAGCTACTCGGACGCGATTCGTCCAATAAACTATAGATACTTGTTGTCAGGCCAATATTGCAACCATAGCAATTTTGGCACTGCCCACGGAGTATCTACAGGAAAAACCCCGAATCCACGCAGCAAGGAAACGCTGACACCAGGAGCCTCCCACCACAGGCGGAACGCTCCTCGAGCAGCCGATCCGCCGAATTCGCGGTACAACAGAACCGACGCCCGGACCAGGCAATCGCAGAAGAAAGCCATCGCCCAGACGAGGCAGTCACAAGAGAACAGAATCAGCGCCTAGACCAGACGGTCACACTCAGAGAACAGAACCGACGCCCGGACCAGGCAGTCGGAGAACAAAGCCATCGCGCACACGAGACGGACGCAGAGAATAGAAGAGATCTGTTAACGAACCACGATCGACGCGCGAACAGATAGACTCATACACACACACACACACGCACACAGAGGCCTTTCTCCTAAATCAAGAGGAATAAAAAACAGTAAAGGGACTTCATCTTTTTCATTCAACCCGATCCTCCAATCGTGCCTACCAGCTTCGGTTGGTGGCAAATCGCAACCTAAATCCCACACAACCTCAAGTTACGTACGTAACACTGTAGAGAGTGGAGCTTATGAATGAAGTTTTATCGATCAACTATAATTTTTTTACTTTTCGTTGTCGATATATTTAGTGCGTTTGTATCAAACTTTGAGGTCATACATATTTAAAATTTTATGAAGATGTAAATTATAAACCTTAATTGTAAAATACATGCTGCAATGAAGTCTTGTATTCAAGTGTTGCCACTCAAGGTATTCATCAACTTTGGCTTGAGCTTTCGATTCCTTTGGATACCAGTGATTATCGATGTTATACTCACGACAAAGATATCGCAGTATGGCCACACTGAAAATATTAACTTCCTTATAATTAATAACTAAAAATTTTAAATATTTAATATTAAATAATTATCTCAAATTTAATAATAGGCATTTATGGTTATATTTTGTAATGTAACGTAATTGTATAACATTATTGATTTTCATTTATTTTACTTATTTAAGAGAATAGATCATAGTTTACATATGTCTATCATCAGGCAACTAATTATAGAAAAATATACAAAATTAATATAATAGTCTTCAATATGTAGTAATTAAAGACATTAAGGTGTTGTCACAATTTTTACCAGTGAAAAAAGATTATTATTTGTTGGTATCATTTTAAAAAGAACATTGAATCGGCACACGGAGAAAAATTTCTGGTAAATTTTTTAAGTAAACTTTACTTGGACGAAAGACAAAAAATACCCGGTTTTCAAATAAATTTTAACCGAGAGCAGGGTAAAATTTATTTGAAAACTCGGTATTTTTCACCCTGCTGTATCCTTCGTCCCACTTTTACTAGAACACCAGGGTAAAATTTACCAGAAATTTTTCTCCGTGCAGCTTCTTAAAAAGAATATTCATATTGGCATCGTTTTGAAAAGAATTTTTAATTGGCACCTTCTTAAAATTATTTCTGAATCGGCATCCCTTTGCACTGAGCCGATGATATAACTATACTTATTTCTAAAGAAAATATCAAGTCTTCTTCGAAATAAAGAACCAATTGCAGCTGTTTTGATATTCAGGACACGGAGTGTTGTCTCCACTAAATGTCGTAACAATGCAATATTTCTGTCAACGGAGAGTAAATAATATTGCTTCGATTTCGTAAAAAGAAGAGATTATCTTATACCTTTTTTTTAGTTAGTCAAACTTTTCATAAGAACGAAACAATATTTACTTACTTTCCCTTGACACTTATTTATCGTGACATCTAGAGGGAACAACACCTTTTTTTTATTTAAAATAATTCTTTTTACACGCGAAATTTATATTTCTAAAGAGGTTTTGGTGACACGAGTGATCCACAGCGCGACAGTGCGACAAAAATTGTCTTTATAATATTTAATTTATTTAAAACGGTATAGGGTTTAAAAAATCTAAGTTTTCCCATGTATAAAATCAAATATAGATTTATTTAAAATTTTTTTTTATTAATATAAAAAATTGACGGTGCATTTTGTAGAGAAAATCTGTGTCAAATAGCAAACGTTTGTCCACTGCATTATCAATTTTTATTTATAAAACACAATTTCAACTTTTCACATTGTCATACAAAAATATATTAAAAAAAAATCTTTATACCATTTTTCACGTCGGAAAACTTAGTTTTCTCTGATCAAACTCCGATAAATATGCTACATATGATAAACAAATTTTTTGCCGGTCTTAAAATTATCATTACAACTAATTCAAATTAAAAATAAATACGTTTATTTAATGACAAAGACAGATACCAAAATCAGGATGAATGAAGGAGTCAACATTCTCACTAAATCTGCTACTGTATTATCAAGCAATAACAATGATATTCATGTGCGTATGAAAACTTTTAATAGTTCGCAGTAAAATAAATATGAAAATATAACGGAAGGCACATTTTATTTTTAAAATTTGTATGCAAATATTAGATACCTTTGGTTTTATCTTTTCACTATAAAATAACAGTTTATTATTGTCTCTTAATTAAATATGAGGCAACTATTGTAATATAAATCAGCCTTTTTATCGAAACCGAATTGCGAAAAATGACGATATTCTAACTTTTATGCATTTAATAAATTAAAAAAAATGTTTTTTTACATTTACATTATATATTTATATATAATAATATCATTATACATTTACGTAAGAAGATTACATAATATACGTAAACAATATTCAAACACGATCCAAATTAATTATATTCATACTATCATAACTTTTTATATTTATTATTATATTCTTTTTCAGCTACATGTGAATACGTAAAAAAATTTTGCATTGATTTGAAAAAGTTAATACAAAATACAAAACATAAATTATACGTTTCACGTCAGAATGTACATATATAGCAGTTAATATACAACATCGAAGCTATGCCACAGAAAAAAAATTGTATATATACACATATATGTATATATATATATGGGCTATTTCACGTCAAGTGGTACGATGAAAATTTTAAATCGCTCCAAAATTTGAGAATTGGCTGGAAATATCTTCCAGAAGATAGGAAAAAAATTTTAGGTGTTAAAAATAATTTGCCTAAAAGTTATTCCACCATCAAAAATGGAATTTTTTCAATTTTTTAGGAAAATTGCTATTTTCAAAACCATTTATCTCAAAATCTATTGATTTTTTTGAAAAAACATTACAAACAACTTTTGTTCAAAATAATCTTTAGAACTTATCTATCTGGGTTACAATTCTTAATTTTAAATTCTCGAAGAGATAGGGCACCCAGAAATATTGAATATCAAAAAAGGCGACCACGCCACAATCGATTTTGATCTAACACTGCTCAAAAGATCACATTTTTTGAGAACTTTCGAATGGCGGTGGTTAGATTATTGGATTATTTCGAGAATTTAAAATTAAGAATTGTAACCCAGGTAGATAAGTTCTAAAGATTATTTTGAACAAAAGTTGTTTGTAATGTTTTTTCAAAAAAATCAATAGATTTTGAGATAAATGGTTTTGAAAATAGCAATTTTCCTAAAAAATTGAAAAAATTCCATTTTTGATGGTGGAATAACTTTTAGGCAAATTATTTTTAAAACCTAAAATTTTTTTTCTATCTTCTGGAAGATATTTCCAGCCAGTTCTCAAATTTTGGAGCGATTTAAAATTTTCATCGTACCACTTGACGTGAAATAGCCCATATATATATAATTACTTACCTCTCAGATAATTTGAATCCATTGTGCTCGATAGCGGGAACAAGTTTAAATCGGTTGATTTTCTCATATTCCGGTTGATAATGCTCGCCTTTTTCCAAATTAATGAACTTCGACTCGAAGGGTATGTCGAGTTTTTTAAAAATATGTACAACGCTCTGGAAGGTTGCGATAGCAGGTCGTAATAAAGCTTCAAACTCATCTTACGCTCGCGTCCTAAAACGGAATGAACTTATTTAAAGTTCCCGCGTTCATTCGAAATCAAACTATAGTAAAATCGAGGCGTGTATAAATGAAAGCATATAAATAAAAAGAACTTACTCTTTATAGAATGAAAAATGATTAAGTGAATTAAATAAAACGGAAAATAGGCGTTGACACAAAAATAAAAAAGATAAACGTTATCTTGATGGTATACACAACCGATGATCACGTTACTAGTTCTCGTTGCGAAGTAAACTCGAATACTTGCCCAGACAGACAAGATTTCACGTTCCGTTATTGCCGGCTGCGCGACGTATTATAATGCTACATCGAATGCGCGCGCATCGCACATGTATTTCAATTTAATCGAAATTTATTTGAAAAGCATCGGTAATAAATATTACTAATTTTTTGACAATTTGTCAAATAAGTATTATGTTAATTATATACGTCTTGTCTATTGATTGTGTATTTCTTAATAATTTACGCGTTAATAGTTAATTGAATTAATTTGAACACGCTACATGATTTTAAATAAATAATAAATAGTTAATAAATTTTTTTTTTATTAAATTAAAAGTATTAATTTTTAATGTAATATATAAAACTATACCTTACGTTACTCATATTTTTAAGGCTATAACTACGAATTTGTTATACATATATTATCTATTCTTTAGTATATTTGTGGCAACTGCGTGCTTTTCAAAATATATGGGGACTTTTCGTAGAATTATAAAAAAAATAAATAAAGAATTTCATATGAGTTATGTATGATAATAAATTATAAATTACTTCTATATATAATTTTTAAGAAATTTTTCACCGATCCGTTATTTTTTATTTTTTTTTTAATTATTATATTATTTTTAGATTTTTTATATTATTATAAGTTATTTTATATAAATTTAAATTACAGATAGTTTTAAAACTATGTATTGAATAAATAATTTTCATTAATATAATTTACACTTATTTAATTTACGCGAATAAATTTCTCATCTTCTAAGTAAGTGTGTCATTAAAACAAAAAATATTTGAACGTTTTTTTGGTAACATATTGAATTAGTCATATTTGATACACACACATTTGATATATATCTATGTAAATTATACTCATTTATTCAACGACATCGCGACACCCGAAGATTAGACTTCGAAATGAACTCAACTAACAAGAATGACGGTATTGGCTTGCTATTTACCCGACTTGATAACATCACCGCAACAGCTGACTGCACAAAGGCGCTCGATATTTCAACAACCCTGTATACTATTAATTTTTTTCGTAAAATAAAAAAAAGCAATTAACAATTTATACGTATTTATATTTTTGTATATACGTTCAATTTTTGTTAATTGATAAATGAGGTCTCACAAAAAAAATGTAGGTATAGTTTAAAAAACAGGATATATAAAATAAAATTTTAAATACCATAAAAGTGCATTTTAATAATTTATTAAAAAAATAATGTAAATATACGCAAATTAAATTATTTACAATTAATCAAACGGAATAAAACATTTACAAAATCCAGTTAATCTCCAATTTTTCTTTAATAAAATGTTCAAAATTATCTGATTAATTTAATAAATATACGTTATTGTATGTAAATGTGAATATATATATATAGTTTAGTAGAAATATAATAAAAAAAATGCATAACACCTGAGAGTAACAGTAGGTTACTTAGGTAGAGTAAGTTAACACTCTCCCTTAACTTACGACGAAAATTATATTATTATTCTTCATAAAAATTCTGCGTAATATAAGTAAATGCAGTGATACAAATCCTAATTTATAGAGCTAAAGGAAAAAGTAATTAGAAATAATAATTAGAAGAAAAAAGTAAAGGAAAAAAGAAGAATATGTTTTTAAAAAATTTAAAGAAAAGTAAAAAAGATAATCCTCTTAAAAAATTGATGTGAAGCCTCTTAAAACGTAATATGATTGATCAGTTGAAACTGTTGAAAGTGACGTAATTGCATGTATCCACGGAAAAGGGCAAAACAAAAATTTTTGAAAAGTGTGCTTAGGAAAAGTACGGAACCGGCTTTAAAATTAAAACACTAAAAATATAAGGAAACTTATGCTCAAGATGGCTTCGAGTTTGTTATATTTCTAATTGATGCCACCTAAAATTTTCTATGCCAATTGATGAAAAATTCAATTTATTGTACACAATTTTCTTATAATAAAGAAAAATTCTTGATATTCTGGAATATTTGAAACAGAAGATTATGAATAATATTAATTGAGAATTGACGAACTTACCTTTATTTTTCTATTTTAATAATTTTTTTATTACACAAATACATTAACTTTTTTTGGGTAGCTATAACTAGCAATATAAGTTTCCATCAAAAAAGAATAATATTTTTAGAAATGTTATAACATTTTGTTTTAAATGATTAAATAATACTATATTTGAATAATATATTACATATAGGATCGTCATGTTAATTTGAGGAAGCTACGTGCCAATTAATTGACAGCGGTTTTTTTTTAAATAATGGCATACGATAAATACATAACCAATTCTTCTTTGATAATTTAATTATTCTTTTCTATATAAACCTTAAATAAATACACTCGATTGCATCCATGTATAGCGGTTTACCTTTCATTCGTTTTCGAATTTTTCACATTTCAACGCAGTTAATACATAATTCATAACGATATAACAGAGTTTGTACATTTTAATATTTATAACTATTTATATTAATTATTGTCTTACTCTTAACCCATCGGAAATATTTCGAAATATAAAAGTAAAATTTTATTCCTACAAAATTCGCTGTCTCGTTTGCGCTTGTATTATAAAAGTCTTTTATAAAATACGGTATATTAATGTATTTAATATAAAATTGTGTAAAATAAAATTTTAAATACCATAAAAGTGCATTTTAATAATTTATTAAAAAAATAATGTAAATATACGCAAATTAAATTATTTACAATTAATCAAACGGAATAAAACATTTACAAAATCCAGTTAATCTCCAATTTTTCTTTAATAAAATGTTCAAAATTATCTGATTAATTTAATAAATATACGTTATTGTATGTAAATGTGAATATATATATATATATATATATATAGTTTAGTAGAAATATAATAAAAAAAATGCATAACACCTGAGAGTAACAGTAGTTACTTAGGTAGAGTAAGTTACACTCTCCCTTAACTTACGACGAAAATTATATTATTCTTCATAAAAATTCTGCGTAATATAAATAAATACAGTGATACAAATCCTAATTTATAGAGCTAAAGGAAAAAGTAATTAGAAATAATAATTAGAAAAAAGTAAAGGAAAAAAAGAATATGTTTTTAAAAAATTTAAAGAAAAGTAAAAAAGATAATCCTCTTTAAAAAATTGATGTGAAGCCTCTTAAAACGTAATATGATTGATCAGTTGAAACTGTTGAAAGTGACGTAATTGCATGTATCCATGGAAAAGGGCACAACAAAAATTTTTGAAAAGTGTGCTTAGGAAAAGTACGTAACCTGTTTTAAAATTAAAACACTAAAATTATAAGGAAACTTATGCTCAAGATGGCTTCGAGTTTGTTATATTTCTAATTGATGCCACCTAAAATTTTCTACGCCAATTGATGAAAAATTCAATTTAATTGTACACAATTTTCTTATAACGAAGAAAAATTCTTGGAATATTTGAAACAGAAGATTATGAATAATATTAATTGAGAATTGACGAACTTACCTTTATTTTTCTATTTTAATAATTTTTTTTATTACACAAATACATTAACTTTTTTTGGGTAGCTATAAATAGCAATATAAGTTTCCATAAAAAAGAATAATATTTTTAGAAATGTTATAACATTTTGTTTTAAATGATTAAATAATACTATATTGAATAATATATTACATATAGGATCGTCATGTTAATTTGAGGAAGCTACGTGCCAATTAATTGACAGCCATTTTTTCTTTAAAATAATGGCATACGATAAATACATAACCAATTCTTCTTTTGATAATTTAATTATTTTTTCTATAATAAACCTTAATTAAATACACACGATTGCATCCATGTATAGCGGTTTACCTTTCATTCGTTTTCGAATTTTTCACATTTCAACGCAGTTAATACATAATTCATAACGATATAACAGAGTTTGTACATTTTAATATTTATAACTATTATATTAATTATTGTCTTACTCTTAACCCATCGGAAATATTTCGAAATATAAAAGTAAAATTTTATTCCTACAAAATTCGCTGCCTCGTTTGCGCTTGTATTAAAAGTCTTTTATAAAATACGGTATATTAATGTATTTAGTATAAAATTGTGTAAAATAAAATTTTAAATACCATAAAAGTGCATTTTAATAATTTATTAAAAAAATAATGTAAATATACGCAAATTAAATTATTTACAATTAATCAAACGGAAAATATAAAACATTTACAAAATCCAGTTAATCTCCAATTTTTCTTTAATAAAATGTTCAAAATTATCTGATTAATTTAATAAATATACGTTATTGTATGTAAATGTGAATATATATATATATATAGTTTAGTAGAATATAATAAAAAAAATGCATAACACCTGAGAGTAACAGTAAGTTACTTAGGTAGAGTAAGTTAACCCTCTCCCTTAACTTATGACGAAAATTATATTATTATTTTCATAAAAATTCTGCGTAATATAAATAAATACAGTGATACAAATCCTATATTATAGAGCTAAAGGAAAAAGTAATTAGAAATAATAATTAGAAGAAAAAGTAAAGCAAAAAGAAGAATATGTTTTTAAAAAATTTAAAGAAAAGTAAAAAAGATAATCCTCTTTAAAAAATTGATGTGAAGCCTCTTAAAACGTGATATGATTGATCGTTGAAACTGTTGAAAGTGACGTAATTGCATGTATCCATGGAAAAGGGCACAACAAAAATTTTTGAAAACTGTGCTTAGGAAAAGTACGGAACCTGCTTTAAAATTAAAACACTAAAATTATAAGGAAACTTATGCTCAAGATGGCTTCGAGTTTGTTATATTTCTAATTGATGCCACCTAAAATTTTCTATGCCAATTGATGAAAAATTCAATTTAATTGTACACAATTTTCTTTAATAAAATGTTCAAAATGATCTGATTAATTTAATAAATATACGTTATTATATGTAAATGTAAATATATAGATAGGTTAATAGAAATATAATCAAACAAAATGCATAACACCTGAGAGTAACAGTAAGTTACTTAGGTAGAGTAAGTTACACTCTCCCTTAACTTATGACGAAAATTATATTATTATTTTCATAAAAATTCTGCGTAATATAAGTAAATGCAGTGATACAAATCCTAATTTATAGAGCTAAAGGAAAAAGTAATTAGAAATAATAATTAGAAAAAAGTAAAGGAAAAAAAGAATATGTTTTTAAAAAATTTAAAGAAAAGTAAAAAAGATAATACCCCTTGAAAAAAATGATATGAAGCCTCTTAAAACGTGATATGATTGATCGTTGAAACTGTTGAAAGTGACGTAATTGCATGTATCCATGGAAAAGGGCACAACAAAAATTTTTGAAAAGTGTGCTTAGGAAAAGTACGTAACCTGTTTTAAAATTAAAACACTAAAAATATAAGGAAACTTATGCTCAAGATGGCTTCGAGTTTGTTATATTTCTAATTGATGCCACCTAAAATTTTCTACGCCAATTGATGAAAAATTCAATTTAATTGTACACAATTTTCTTTAATAAAATGTTCAAAATTATCTGATTAATTTAATAAATATACGTTATTGTATGTAAATGTGAATATATATATATAGTTTAGTAGAATATAATAAAAAAAATGCATAACACCTGAGAGTAACAGTAGGTTACTTACGTAGGATAAGTTAACCCTCTCCCTTAACTTATGACGAAAATTATATTATTATTTTCATAAAAATTCTGCGTAATATAAATAAATACAGTGATACAAATCCTATATTATAGAGCTAAAGGAAAAAGTAATTAGAAATAATAATTAGAAAAAAGTAAAGGAAAAAAAGAATATGTTTTTAAAAAATTTAAAGAAAAGTAAAAAAGATAATCCTCTTTAAAAAATTGATGTGAAGCCTCTTAAAACGTGATATGATTGATTGGTTGAAGCTGTTGAAAGTGACGTAATTGCATGTATCCATGGAAAAGGGCAAAACAAAAATTTTTGAAAAGTGTGCTTAGGAAAAGTACGTAACCTGTTTTAAAATTAAAACACTAAAAATATAAGGAAACTTATGCGCAAGATGGCTTCTAGTTTGTTATGTGTCTAATTATTGATGCCACCTAAAATTTTCTATGCCAATTGATGAAAAATTCAATTTAATTGTACACAATTTTCTTATAATAAAGAAAAATTCTTGATATTCTGGAATATTTGAAACAGAAAATTATGAGTAATATTAATTGACGAACTTACCTTTATTTTTCTATTTTAATAATTTTTTTTATTACACAAATACATTAACTTTTTTTGGGTAGCTATAAATAGCAATATAAGTTTCCATAAAAAAGATAATATTTTTAGAAATGTTATAACATTTTGTTTTAAATGATTAAATAACTATATTTGAATAATATATTACATATAGGATCGTCATGTTAATTTGAGGAAGCTACGTGCCAATTAATTGACAGCGGTTTTTTTTTTAAATAATGGCATACGATAAATACATAACCAATTCTTCTTTTGATAATTTAATTATTCTTTTCTATAATAAACCTTAATTAAATACACACGATTGCATCCATGTATAGCGGTTTACCTTTCATTCGTTTTCGAATTTTTCACATTTCTACGCAGTTAATACATAATTCATAACGATATAACAGAGTTTGTACATTTTAATATTTATAACTATTATATTAATTATTGTCTTACTCTTAACCCATCGGAAATATTTCGAAATATAAAAGTAAAATTTTATTCCTACAAAATTCGCTGTCTCGTTTGCGCTTGTATTAAAAGTCTTTTATAAAATACGGTATATTAATGTATTTAATATAAAATTGTGTAAAATAAAATTTTAAATACCATAAAAGTGCATTTTAATAATTTATTAAAAAAATAATGTAAATATACGCAAATTAAATTATTTACAATTAATCAAACGGAAAATATAAAACATTTACAAAATCCAGTTAATCTCCAATTTTTCTTTAATAAAATGTTCAAAATTATCTGATTAATTTAATAAATATACGTTATTGTATGTAAATGTGAATATATATATATAGTTTAGTAGAAATATAATAAAAAAAATGCATAACACCTGAGAGTAACAGTAAGTTACTTAGGTAGAGTAAGTTAACCTCTCCCTTAACTTATGACGAAAATTATATTATTATTTTCATAAAAATTCTGCGTAATATAAATAAATACAGTGATACAAATCCTATATTATAGAGCTAAAGGAAAAAGTAATTAGAAATAATAATTAGAAGAAAAAGTAAAGCAAAAAGGAAGAATATGTTTTTAAAAAATTTAAAGGAAAGTAAAAAAGATAATACCCCTTGAAAAAAATGATATGAAGCCTCTTAAAACGTAATATGATTGATCAGTTGAAACTGTTGAAAGTGACGTAATTGCATGTATCCATGGAAAAGGGCACAACAAAAATTTTTGAAAACTGTGCTTAGGAAAAGTACGTAACCTGTTTTAAAATTAAAACACTAAAAATATAAGGAAACTTATGCTCAAGATGGCTTCGAGTTTGTTATATTTCTAATTGATGCCACCTAAAATTTTCTATGCCAATTGATGAAAAATTCAATTTAATTGTACACAATTTTCTTATAACGAAGAAAAATTCTTGGAATATTTGAAACAGAAGATTATGAATAATATTAATTAAGAATTAACGAACTTACTTTTATTTTTCTATTTTAATAATTTTTTTTATTACACAAATACATTAACTTTTTTTGGGTAGCTATAACTAGCAATATAAGTTTCCATAAAAAAGATAATATTTTTAGAAATGTTATAGCATTTTGTTTTAAATGATTAAATAACTATATTTGAATAATATATTACATATAGGATCGTCATGTTAATTTGAGGAAGCTACGTGCCAATTAATTGACAGCCATTTTTTCTTTAAAATAATGGCATACGATAAATACATAACCAATTCTTCTTTTGATAATTTAATTATTTTTTCTATAATAAACCTTAAATAAATACACTCGATTGCATCCATGTATAGCGGTTTACCTTTCATTCGTTTTCGAATTTTTCACATTTCAACGCAGTTAATACATAATTCATAACGATATAACAGAGTTTGTACATTTTCAATATTTATAACTATTTATATTAATTATTGTCTTACTCTTAACCCATCGGAAATATTTCGAAATATAAAAGTAAAATTTTATTCCTACAAAATTCGCTGTCTCGTTTGCGCTTGTATTAAAAGTCTTTTATAAAATACGGTATATTAATGTATTTAATATAAAATTGTGTAAAATAAATATTTTATATAAAATATGTTATGATTACTTTTGCTAACCATATTACTCGCTACTTTGTTAACCTTTACGTGGGCTTCTTCGTAGAAAGGAGATGTTTCTTTGCGTACTCTATCCAACCATCTGGCTATGTTGGGCCTTCCTTCCCGCGGATCGTATCCAGCCATTCCTAAATTCAGTAATAAAATTAATTATACTATATAAATATTATTCATTTTTATTTTGAATTGAAAAATTTACAAAATTATTATTAATTAAAAAAAAACTCGACATAACGGAATTACACGTCTCGTCAAAATTATAAGATCTTCACCTTTCAACCCGAAAATTATATTTAAAATTAGGGGCCTCCGCTAAATGAAACAATACGCAAAAATTAATTGGTTTATGTAAACTATGTGGAAAATTGCATCTAAAAGAAATATTTGTTTAGTTGAGGACTCTGTTTAAAATATTGATTGAAAATTTGAAAATTTATAAACACGGATAGTTTGAAACATAAAAAAAACGTAAATTATTGATATTTTTCAGAAAAAATTATTTTTGTATAATTTTGAGTAAAAAAGATATAAACTTTTAACCCAGACATTATACTCGGTAATTAGCGATTGAAAAGTCTAAAAATATTTATGGGTATATTGTTTAAAGCACTTGTAAGGGTCTGACGTGAAGGATTTTTCCTAAAATTAATATTTTTCTTTATAAAAAATATGTAAGTAATACCCAAGTCCGACAAACCCTTAACTAGTTATAATTTTTCTTTTACTTACTTGGTTGTTCAACTTCGCAAGCACCAAGTAAATCGGCTATCGTGATCATTTTTCCAACTAAAAATACATTATCCTTTAACCAAATATTTTCAATTTGATCCAAGCAGTCGATCATTAACCTTCTAATTCGCAACTTTTTCGGCTTTTGCTGGTTTGTCTGTTTTGAACGGGATCAAATACTAGAACGTAATAAAATAATTTTTAAGAAATTTTTCACCGATCCGTTATTTTTTTTTTTTTTTTTTAATTATTATATTTTTTAGATTTTTTATATTATTATAAGTTATTTTATATAAATTTAAATTACAGATAGTTTTAAAACTATGTATTGAATAAATAATTTTCATTAATATAATTTACACTTATTTAATTTACGCGAATAAATTTCTCATCTTCTAAGTAAGTGTGTCATTAAAACAAAAATATTTGAACGTTTTTTTTGGTAACATATTGAATTAGTCATATTTGATACACACACATTTGATATATATCTATGTAAATTATACTCATTTATTCAACGACATCGCGACACCCGAAGATTAGACTTCGAAATGAACTCAACTAACAAGAATGACGGTATTGGCTTGCTATTTACCCGACTTGATAACATCACCGCAACAGCTGACTGCACAAAGGCGCTCGATATTTCAACAACCCTGTATACTATTAATTTTTTTCGTAAAATAAAAAAAACAATTAACAATTTATACGTATTTATATTTGTATATACGTTCAATTTTTTTAATTGATAAATGAGGTCTCACAAAAAAAATGTAGGTATAGTTTAAAAAACAGGATATATAAAATAAAATTTTAAATACCATAAAAGTGCATTTTAATAATTTATTAAAAAAATAATGTAAATATACGCAAATTAAATTATTTACAATTAATCAAACGGAATAAAACATTTACAAAATCCAGTTAATCTCCAATTTTTCTTTAATAAAATGTTCAAAATTATCTGATTAATTTAATAAATATACGTTATTGTATGTAAATGTGAATATATATATATAGTTTAGTAGAAATATAATAAAAAAAATGCATAACACCTGAGAGTAACAGTAGTTACTTAGGTAGAGTAAGTTAACCTCTCCCTTAACTTACGACGAAAATTATATTATTATTTTCATAAAAATTCTGCGTAATATAAGTAAATGCAGTGATACAAATCCTAATTTATAGAGCTAAAGGAAAAAGTAATTAGAAATAATAATTAGAAGAAAAAAGTAAAGCAAAAAGGAAGAATATGTTTTTAAAAAATTTAAAGAAAAGTAAAAAAGATAATCCTCTTTAAAAAATTGATGTGAAGCCTCTTAAAACGTGATATGATTGATCGGTTGAAACTGTTGAAAGTGACGTAATTGCATGTATCCATGGAAAAGGGCAAAACAAAAATTTTTGAAAACTGTGCTTAGGAAAAGTACGTAACCTGTTTTAAAATTAAAACACTAAAATTATAAGGAAACTTATGCTCAAGATGGCTTCGAGTTTGTTATATTTCTAATTGATGCCACCTAAAATTTTCTATGCCAATTGATGAAAAATTCAATTTAATTGTACACAATTTTCTTATAACGAAGAAAAATTCTTGGAATATTTGAAACAGAAAATTATGAGTAATATTAATTGACGAACTTACCTTTATTTTTCTATTTTAATAATTTTTTTTATTACACAAATACATTAACTTTTTTTGGGTAGCTATAACTAGCAATATAAGTTTCCATAAAAAAAGAATAATATTTTTAGAAATGTTATAACATTTTGTTTTAAATGATTAAATAATACTATATTTGAATAATATATTACATATAGGATCGACATGTTAATTTGAGGAAGCTACGTGCCAATTAATTGACAGCGGTTTTTTTTTTAAATAATGGCATACGATAAATACATAACCAATTCTTCTTTTGATAATTTAATTATTCTTTTCTACAATAAACCTTAATAAATACACACGATTGCATCCATGTATAGCGGTTTACCTTTCATTCGTTTTCGAATTTTTCACATTTCTACGCAGTTAATACATAATTCATAACGATATAACAGAGTTTGTACATTTTAATATTTATAACTATTTATATTAATTATTGTCTTACTCTTAACCCATCGGAAATATTTCGAAATATAAAAGTACAATTTTATTCCTACAAAATTCGCTGCCTCGTTTGCGCTTGTATTAAAAGTCTTTTATAAAATACGGTATATTAATGTATTAGTATAAAATTGTGTAAAATAAATATTTTATATAAAATGTTATGATTACTTTTGCTAACCATATTTACTCGCTACTTTGTTAACCTTTACGTGGGCTTCTTCGTAGAAAGGAGATGTTTCTTTGCGTACTCTATCCAACCATCTGGCTATGTTGGGCCTTCCTTCCCGCGGATCGTAGCCAGCCATTCCTAAATTCAGTAATAAAATTAATTATACTATATAAATATTATTCATTATTTTTATTTTGAATTGAAAAAATTTACAAAATTATTATTAATTAAAAAAAACTCGACATAACGGAATTACACGTCTCGTCAAAATTATAAGGATCTTCACCTTTCAATCCGAAAATTATATTTAAAATCAGGGACCTCCGCTAAATGAAACAATACGCAAAAATTAATTGGTTTATGTAAAATATGTGAAAAATTTCATTGAAAAGAAATATTTGTTTAGTTGAGGTCTCTGTTTAAAATATTGATTTGAAAATTTGAAAATTTATAAACACGGATAGTTTGAAACATAAAAAAAACGTAAATTATTGATATTTTTCAGAAAAAATTATTTTTGTATAATTTTGAGTAAAAAAGATATAAACTTTCAACCCAGACATTATACTCGGTAATTAGCGATTGAAAAGTCTAAAAATATTCGGGTATATTGTTTAAAGCACTTGTAAGGGTCTGACGTGAAGGATTTTTCCTAAAATTAATATTTTTCTTTATAAAAAATATGTAAGTAATACCCAAGTCCGACAAACCCTTAACTAGTTATAATTTTTCTTTTACTTACTTGGTTGTTCAACTTCGCAAGCACCTAGTAAATCGGCTATCGTGATCATTTTTCCAACTAAAAATACATTATCCTTTAACCAAATATTTTCAATTTGATCCAAGCAGTCGATCATTAAACCTTCTAATTCGCAACTTTTTCGGCTTTTGCTGGTTTATCTGTTTTGAATGGGATCAAATACTAGAACGTAATAAAAAATTTTTAAGAAATGAAGAAAAATAAAATACTTATATATATATATATATAGTTTAAAGTGTAACATTTGTATTTTACTTTATTTTATTATAATCTTTTAATAAATTATTGAAAAGTATATGTGAAGTATGAAATAATTATTTTTAAACTTTTAAACTTCAAAAATTTATAAAAATTATGCCTTTACCATTGTAATTTCTATTTTGTACTTAAAATTTTTTTTACCATTAGAATATATATATATATATAATGAATTACATTACGTAAAATGCAATTATAAATAAATATTTTAATTATAAGTATAATATAATTATATATTTTAATATTATAATGTTAATATACGATTGCATGCAGCTTATACAATAGTCGTAGTCATTAACAACTATGACGCTCCGCGGCTTTGGCCATATTTAAGGTTCTGCACCTTAACTGTTAAGTACTCGCGTTAGATTCAAGGGATCCTTTTTCCCAGTGTATTATTAATAATTCCATCACGGGTTTTGAGTAAGCTTAAATGGAAAAAAATTTTGTTAATAATTAATTTATTAAATTCAATTAAAAATTTTTTTTTAATTATGCAATTTAACCTCTTACATGAAGTTATTTGCTTATATTAATATATATATATATATATATATATATATATATATAACGATATAATAATAAATATACCAATATTTCTAAATGCGATATGTTATATCATATTATATTTATATTTAAATGCGAGAAATAAAAAAAAATATATATGTTGTAACGTACGATCCAAGATCATGTTAAATCTTCGTATACCGCGCAATACTTCAATTATCGCAGCAAAACCATTCGACAACGAACATCGTTGACGTCGCGCTGACTCGCGCTGACCGCGCAGCCTTCGCGGAAAGCTACTCGGACGCGATTCGTCCAATAAACTATAGATACTTGTTGTCAGGCCAATATTGCAACCATAGCAATTTTGGCACTGCCCACGGAGTATCTACAGAAAAACCCCGAATCCACGCAGCAAGGAAACGCTGACACCAGGAGCCTCCCACCACAGGCGGAACGCTCCTCGAGCAGCCGATCCGCCGAATTCGCGGTACAACAGAACCGACGCCCGGACCAGGCAATCGCAGAAGAAAGCCATCGCCCAGACGAGGCAGTCACAAGAGAACAGAATCAGCGCCTAGACCAGACGGTCACACTCAGAGAACAGAACCGACGCCCGGACCAGGCAGTCGGAGAACAAAGCCATCGCGCACACGAGACGGACGCAGAGAATAGAAGAGATCTGTTAACGAACCACGATCGACGCGCGAACAGATAGACTCATACACACACACACACGCACACAGAGGCCTTTCTCCTAAATCAAGAGGAATAAAAAACAGTAAAGGGACTTTATCTTTTTCATTCAACCCGATCCTCCAATCGTGCCTACCAGCTTCGGTTGGTGGCAAATCGCAACCTAAATCCCACACAACTTCAAGTTACGTACGTAACACTGTATAGAGTGGAGCTTATGAATGAAGTTTTATCGATCAACTATAATTTATTTACTTTTCGTTGTCGATATATTTAGTGCGTTTGTATCAAACTTTGAGACCATATATATTTAAAATTTTATGAAGATGTAAATTATAAACCTTAATTGTAAAATACATGCTGCAATGAAGTCTTGTATTCAAGTGTTGCCACTCAAGGTATTCATCAACTTTGGCTTGAGCTTTCGATTCCTTTGGATACCAGTGATTATCGATGTTATACTCACGACAAAGATATCGCAGTATGGCCACACTGAAAATATTAACTTCCTTATAATTAATAACTAAAAATTTTAAATATTTAATATTAAATAATTATCTCAAATTTAATAATAGGCATTTATGGTTATATTTTGTAATGTAACGTAATTGTATAACATTATTGATTTTCATTTATTTTACTTATTTAAGAGAATAGATCATAGTTTACATATGTCTAGCATCAGGCAACTAATTATAGAAAAATATACAAAATTAATATAATAGTCTTCAATATGTAGTAATTAAAGACATTAAGGTGTTGTCACAATTTTTACCAGTGAAAAAAGATTATTATTTGTTGGTATCTTTTTAAAAAGAACATTCAATCGGCACACGGAGAAAAATTTCTGGTAAATTTTTTAAGTAAACTTTACTTGGACGAAAGACAAAAAATACCCGGTTTTCAAATAAATTTTAACCGAGAGCAGGGTAAAATTTATTTGAAAACTCGGTATTTTTCACCCTGCTGTATCCTTCGTCCCACTTTTACTAGAACACCAGGGTAAAATTTACCAGAAATTTTTCTCCGTGCAGCTTCTTAAAAAGAATATTCATATTGGCATCGTTTTGAAAAGAATTTTTAATTGGCACCTTCTTAAAATTATTTCTGAATCGGCATCCCTTTGCACTGAGCCGATGATATAACTATACTTATTTCTAAAGAAAATATCAAGTCTTCTTCGAAATAAAGAACCAATTGCAGCTGTTTTGATATTCAGGACACGGAGTGTTGTCTCCACTAAATGTCGTAACAATGCAATATTTCTGTCAACGGAGAGTAAATAATATTGCTTCGATTTCGTAAAAAGAAGAGATTATCTTATACCTTTTTTTTAGTTAGTCAAACTTTTCATAAGAACGAAACAATATTTACTTACTTTCCCTTGACACTTATTTATCGTGACATCTAGAGGGAACAACACTTTTTTTTATTTAAAATAATTCTTTTTACACGCGAAATTTATATTTCTAAAGAGGTTTTGGTGACACGAGTGATCCACAGCGCGACAGTGCGACAAAAATTGTCTTTATAATATTTAATTTATTTAAAACGGTATAGGGTTTAAAAAATCTAAGTTTTCCCATGTATAAAATCAAATATAGATTTATTTAAAATTTTTTTTTATTAATATAAAAAATTGACGGTGCATTTTGTAGAGAAAATCTGTGTCAAATAGCAAACGTTTGTCCACTGCATTATCAATTTTTATTTATAAAACACAATTTCAACTTTTCACATTGTCATACAAAAATATATTAAAAAAAATCTTTATACCATTTTTCACGTCGGAAAACTTAGTTTTCTCTGATCAAACTCCGATAAATATGCTACATATGATAAATTAATAACAAATTTTTGCAGGTCTTAAAATTATCATTACAACTAATTCAAATTAAAAATAAATACGTTTATTTAATGACAAAGACAGATACCATAATCAGGATGAATGAAGGAGTCAACATTCTCACTAAATCTGCTACTGTATTATCAAGCAATAACAATGATATTCATGTGCGTATGAAAACTTTTAATAGTTCGCAGTAAAATAAATATGAAAATATAACGGAAGGCACATTTTATTTTTAAAATTTGTATGCAAATATTAGATACCTTTGGTTTTATCTTTTCACTATAAAATAACAGTTTATTATTGTCTCTTAATTAAATATGAGGCAACTATTGTAATATAAATCAGCCTTTTTATCGAAACCGAATTGCGGAAAATGACGATATTCTAACTTTTATGCATTTAATAAATTAAACAAAAATGTTTTTTTACATTTACATTATATATTTATATATAATAATATCATTATACATTTACGTAAGAAGATTACATAATATACGTAAACAATATTCAAACACGATCCAAATTAATTATATTCATACTATCATAACTTTTTATATTTATTATTATATTCTTTTTCAGTTACATGTGAATACGTAAAAAATTTTTGCATTGATTTGAAAAAGTTAATACAAAATACAAAACATAAATTATACGTTTCACGTCAGAATGTACATATATAGCAGTTAATATACAACATCTAAGCTATGCCACAGAAAAAAAATTGTATATATACACATATATGTATATATATATATATGGGCTATCTCACGTCAAGTGGTACGATGAAAATTTTAAATCGCTCCAAAATTTGAGAACTGGCTGGAAATATCTTCCAGAAGATAGAAAAAAAATTTTAGGTGTTAAAAATAATTTGCCTAAAAGTTATTCCACCATCAAAAATGGAATTTTTTCAATTTTTTAGGAAAATTGCTATTTTCAAAACCATTTATCTCAAAATCTATTGATTTTTTTGAAAAAACATTACAAACAACTTTTGTTCAAAATAATCTTTAGAACTTATCTATTCTTAATTTTAAATTCTCGAAGAGATAGGGCACCCAGAAATATTGAATATCAAAAAAAGGCGACCACGCCACAATCGATTTTGATCTAACACCGCTCAAAAGATCACATTTTTTGAGAACTTTCGAATGGCGGTGGTTAGATTATTGGATTCTTTCGAGAATTTAAAATTAAGAATTGTAACCCAGGTAGATAAGTTCTAAAGATTATTTTGAACAAAAGTTGTTTGTAATGTTTTTTCAAAAAAATCAATAGATTTTGAGGTAAATGGTTTTGAAAATAGCAATTTTCCTAAAAAATTGAAAAAATTCCATTTTTGATGGTGGAATAACTTTTAGGCAAATTATTTTTAACACCTAAAATTTTTTTTCTATCTTCTGAAAGATATTTCCAGCCAGTTCTCAAATTTTGGAGCGATTTAAAATTTTCATCGTACCACTTGACGTGAAATAGCCCATATATATATAATTACTTACCTCTCAGATAATTTGAATCCATTGTGCTCGATAGCGGGAACAAGTTTAAATCGATTGATTTTCTCATATTCCGGTTGATAATGCTCGCCTTTTTCCAAATTAATGAACTTCGACTCGAAGGGTATGTCGAGTTTTTTTAAAAATATGTACAACGCTCTGGAAGGTTGCGATAGCAGGTCGTAATAAAGCTTCAAACTCATCTTACGCTCGCGTCCTAAAACGGAATGAACTTATTTAAAGTTCCCGCGTTCATTCGAAATCAAACTATAGTAAAATCGAGGCGTGTATAAATGAAAGCATATAAATAAAAAGAACTTACTCTATATAGAATGAAAAATGGTTAAGTGAATTAAATAAAACGGAAAATAGGCGTTGACACAAAAATGAAAAAGATAAACGTTATCTTGATGGTATACACAACCGATGATTACGTTACTCGTTGCGAAGTAAACTCGAATACTTGCCCAGACAGACAAGATTTCACGTTCCGTTATTGCCGGCTGCGCGACGTATTATAATGCTACATCGAATGCGCGCGCATCGCACATGTATTTCAATTTAATCGAAATTTATTTGAAAAGCATCGGTAATAAATATTACTAATTTTTTGACAATTTGTCAAATAAGTATTATGTTAATTATATACGTCTTGTCTATTGATTGTGTATTTCTTAATAATTTACGCGTTAATAGTTAATTGAATTAATTTGAACACGCTACAGGATTTTAAATAAATAATAAATAGTTAATAAATTTTTTTTTTATTAAATTAAAAGTATTAATTTTTAATGTAATATATAAAACTATACCTTACGTTACTCATATTTTTAAGGCTATAACTACGAATTTGTTATACATATATTATCTATTCTTTAGTATATTTGTGGCAACTGCGTGCTTTTCAAAATATATGGGGACTTTTCGTAGAATTATAAAAAAAATAAATAAAGAATTTCATATGAGTTATGTATGATAATAAATTATAAATTACTTCTATATATAATTTTTAAGAAATTTTTCACCGATCCGTTATTTTTTATTTTTTTTTTTAATTATTATATTATTTTTAGATTTTTTATATTATTATAAGTTATTTTATATAAATTTAAATTACAGATAGTTTTAAAACTATGTATTGAATAAATAATTTTCATTAATATAATTTACACTTATTTAATTTACGCGAATAAATTTCTCATCTTCTAAGTAAGTGTGTCATTAAAACAAAAAATATTTGAACGTTTTTTTTGGTAACATATTGAATTAGTCATATTTGATACACACACATTTGATATATATCTATGTAAATTATACTCATTTATTCAACGACATCGCGACACCCGAAGATTAGACTTCGAAATGAACTCAACTAACAAGAATGACGGTATTGGCTTGCTATTTACCCGACTTGATAACATCACCGCAACAACTAAATGCACAAAGGCGCTCGATATTTCAACAACCCTGTATACTATTAATTTTTTTCGTAAAATAAAAAAAAACAATTAACAATTTATACGTATTTATATTATTGTATATACGTTCAATTTTTTTTAATTGATAAATGAGGTCTCACAAAAAAAATGTAGGTATAGTTTAAAAAACAGGATATATAAAATAAAATTTTAAATACCATAAAAGTGCATTTTAATAATTTATTAAAAAAATAATGTAAATATACGCAAATTAAATTATTTACAATTAATCAAACGGAAAATATAAAACATTTACAAAATCCAGTTAATCTCCAATTTTTCTTTAATAAAATGTTCAAAATTATCTGATTAATTTAATAAATATACGTTATTGTATGTAAATGTGAATATATATATATATATATATATATATATATATATATATAGTTTAGTAGAAATATAATAAAAAAAAATGCATAACACCTGAGAGTAACAGTAAGTTACTTAGGTAGAGTAAGTTAACCCTCTCCCTTAACTTACGACGAAAATTATATTATTATTTTTCATAAAAATTCTGCGTAATATAAGTAAATGCAGTGATACAAATCCTAATTTATAGAGCTAAAGGAAAAAGTAATTAGAAATAATAATTAGAAGAAAAAAGTAAAGGAAAAAAGAAGAATATGTTTTTAAAAAATTTAAAGAAAAGTAAAAAAGATAATCCTCTTTAAAAAATTGATGTGAAGCCTCTTAAAACGTAATATGATTGATCAGTTGAAACTGTTGAAAGTGACGTAATTGCATGTATCCACGGAAAAGGGCAAAACAAAAATTTTTGAAAAGTGTGCTTAGGAAAAGTACGGAACCGGCTTTAAAATTAAAACACTAAAATATAAGGAAACTTATGCTCAAGATGGCTTCGAGTTTGTTATATTTCTAATTGATGCCACCTAAAATTTTCTATGCCAATTGATGAAAAATTCAATTTAATTGTACACAATTTTCTTATAATAAAGAAAAATTCTTGAATATTCTGGAATATTTGAAACAGAAGATTATGAATAATATTAATTGAGAATTGACGAACTTACCTTTATTTTTCTATTTTAATAATTTTTTTTATTACACAAATACATTAACTTTTTTTGGGTAGCTATAACTAGCAATATAAGTTTCCATAAAAAAAGAATAATATTTTTAGAAATGTTATAACATTTTGTTTTAAATGATTAAATAATACTATATTTGAATAATATATTACATATAGGATCGACATGTTAATTTGAGGAAGCTACGTGCCAATTAATTGACAGCGGTTTTTTTTTAAATAATGGCATACGATAAATACATAACCAATTCTTCTTTTGATAATTTAATTATTCTTTTCTACAATAAACCTTAATTAAATACACACGATTGCATCCATGTATAGCGGTTTACCTTTCATTCGTTTTCGAATTTTTCACATTTCTACGCAGTTAATACATAATTCATAACGATATAACAGAGTTTGTACATTTTAATATTTATAACTATTTATATTAATTATTGTCTTACTCTTAACCCATCGGAAATATTTCGAAATATAAAAGTAAAATTTTATTCCTACAAAATTCGCTGCCTCGTTTGCGCTTGTATTAAAAGTCTTTTATAAAATACGGTATATTAATGTATTTAGTATAAAATTGTGTAAAATAAATATTTTATATAAAATATGTTATGATTACTTTTGCTAACCATATTTACTCGCTACTTTGTTAACCTTTACGTGGGCTTCTTCGTAGAAAGGAGATGTTTCTTTGCGTACTCTATCCAACCATCTGGCTATGTTGGGCCTTCCTTCCCGCGGATCGTAGCCAGCCATTCCTAAATTCAGTAATAAAATTAATTATACTATATAAATATTATTCATTATTTTTATTTTGAATTGAAAAAATTTACAAAATTATTATATTAATTAAAAAAAACTCGACATAACGGAATTACACGTCTCGTCAAAATTATAAGAATCTTCACCTTTCAACCCGAAAATTATATTTAAAATCAGGGACCTCCGCTAAATGAAACAATACGCAAAAATTAATTGGTTTATGTAAAATATGTGAAAAATTTCATTGAAAAGAAATATTTGTTTAGTTGAGGTCTCTGTTTAAAATATTGATTTGAAAATTTGAAAATTCATAAACACGGATAGTTTGAAACATAAAAAAAGCGTAAATTATTGATATTTTTCAGAAAAAATTATTTTTGTATAATTTTGAGTAAAAAAGATATAAACTTTCAACCCAGACATTATACACGGTAATTAGCGATTGAAAAGTCTAAAAATATTCGGGTATATTGTTTAAAGCACTTGTAAGGGTCTGACGTGAAGGATTTTTCCTAAAATTAATATTTTTCTTTATAAAAAATATGTAAGTAATACCCAAGTCCGACAAACCCTTAACTAGTTATAATTTTTCTTTTACTTACTTGGTTGTTCAACTTCGCAAGCACCAAGTAAATCGGCTATCGTGATCATTTTTCCAACTAAAAATACATTATCCTTTAACCAAATATTTTCAATTTGATCCAAGCAGTCGATCATTAAACCTTCTAATTTCGCAACTTTTTCGGCTTTTGCTGGTTTGTCTGTTTTGAACGGGATCAAATACTAGAACGTAATAAAATAATTTTTAAGAAATGAAGAAAAATAAAATACTCACACATATATGTATATATATATATATATATATATATATATATATATACATATATGTGTGAGTATTTTATTTTATATATATATATATGGGGTATTCCACGTGAAGTGGTACGATCAAAATTTTAAAATGCACCAAATTTTGGGTACACATTGTAAATGCTTTTCAGAATATAGAAAAAAATTTTTAGGTACTGGAATCTATTTGCTCAAAAGTTATTCTAACCTCAAAAAGTGAATTTTTTCTAGTTTTTTTCAACACCAGCTGGGTTTACCGCTATTTAACTCAAAATCTATCAACTTTTACTATAAAACATTATATATAACATTCGTAGATAACTATGTCTAGAATTTATCCTTCTGGGTTAGAATTTCTAATCTCAAGGTTAATATTACATAAACTACATGTCAATATTCAACTTAAAAATAGTGTAAGTGCGCCACAATTGATTTTTTATCCAAAAGTCTAAAAAAAAGCTTGAAGCAATACCTTTCAAATGGTCTGTAGCATTTTTGGGGCCTTTAATTCTGTAAAAAGTTATGATAATTTAAAGAAAGACATAAAATTCACAAAAATTAACATGGTAATTCCCATTTAAATTTTTTAAAAAATTTCGAGTTTCTTTAAATTATCATAACTTTTTACAGAATTGAAGGCCCCAAAAATGCTACAGACCATTTGAAAGGTATTGCTTCAAGCTTTTTTTTAGACTTTTGGATAAAAAAATCAATTGTGGCGCACTTACACTATTTTTAAGTTAAATATTGACATGTAGTTTATGTAACATTAACCTTGAGATTAGATATTTTAACCCAGAAGGATAAATTCTACACATAATTAGCAACGAATGTTACATATAATGTTCTATAGTAAAAGTTGATAGATTTTGAGTTAAATAGTGATAAACCCAGCTGGTGTTGAAAAAAACTTGGAAAAATCTACTTTTTGAGGTTAGAATAACTTTTGAGCAAATAGATTCCAGTACCTAAAAATTTTTTTCGGTATTCTGAAAAACATTTGCAATGAGTACCCAAAATTTGGTGCATTTTAAAATTTTGATCGGACCACTTCACGTGGAATACCCCATATATATACCTATAGTTTAAAGTGTAACATTTGTATTTTACTTTATTTTATTATAATCTTTTAATAAATTATTGAATAAAATTTATTATTAATGCTTAAGGTTCAAATTATATGAATAAAAAATAGTACTTAATCTACACTTTACTACGCAAGGTATTAATTATTAAAATTGATTATTATTATTATTATAGTACCTATGTCTTTTCAATCCTTCTCTTTTTATAAATACTTTGCGCAAATACAAAAAAAACATATTTACGACTTCATTAGACATAAAAATACAGTATCGTTCAAAAATTTAAAATGGGTAAATAAAATTTTACCCCAACTTGAAAGACGAGTATCTTTGTGAATTTTGGTCCTGCATTAATGAAGAAAAACCATTTGAAAGTACTCATCAAAGAGCTTTCTTTCTGTTTAATTACATATTTTTTACAGACTTTTTGTTAATTTTAGTAGTCAATACAATTTTTGAATTTTTGAATTTTTTTTTAATTTTGTTTAATCACTTGTAATTTTTACGCAGATAGAAATATCAATATTTTACAAAAAGCATTTAAGAATACTAGAAAAATAACACTTGTACCTAATTTTTTTTACATTTTTTGATTGATATGTACGCTCAAAGTTACTTACGTAAAATAATTAATTTTCAAATACTCACTTCAATATACAATTAATTTAATTATAAATATATTAAAAACAATTTTTAATTACAAAAGTTTCAGTTACAGTTCTTCCAATTATTTGCGATTTTATTTTTCGATTGGAAAGTAACAATTAATCATAATAGTACAACTTCAATACAACTTCAATTGAAATAATTAAGATTAACAGAATTTATGAAAAAACATACAAGTAGCAATTTGAGCGTACGATAGCTATCTATCAAAAAATGTTTAAAAATAAAAAAATAGATGCAAATAGCATTTTTAAAAGAGCTTTTAAATGCTTTTTTTTAAATATTAGTGTCTCTATTTGCGCACAAATTACAAGTAATTCAACAAAATTCAAAGAATCAAAAAAATTAAAAAATTAATAATTATTAAAATTAAAAAATTTTTAAAATCCCAAAATTTAAAGATTAAAAAAATGTAATAATTTAAAAATTGAACAATTTACAAATTATTATTACTATTAAAATTAACAAAAGTATATAAATAATCTGATTAGATAGAAAGAACGCTTTTAGAAAACTTTAAAGTGGTTTTCTTTCTTTTCTGTCTGTACGACCAAAATTCGCAGAAATACGCATGTGCTTAAAGTTGCAGTAAAAATTAGCGTATAACTACACTATTAGAAGATAAGGATACCTAATACTTTAATTTTCCAAAACAAAACAACATGTTGTGGAAAAAAAAATTACTAATTACCTTAGTCCGAAAATATGTTGTACAATGCATGCGCGTGTTCAAATGTTGCCACTCAAGATATTCGTCAACTTTGCTCTGTGCTTTCGATTCCTTGGGGTACCAGTGATCATCGACACGAAATTCTCGACACAAGTATCGAAAAATCCCAACGCTGTGTATAAATATAAAATACGTACAAAGTCTCATAAATTTTTTCAAAGTAAAACTAAAATCTATATACATACCTTTCCGCGAGGTAAAAACCATTATGATCGATGGCAGGAATTTTTTTACGCGGATTAATCAATTCGTAGTCGGATTGAAGATGCTCGCCTTTTATCAAATCGACGATCTTCGGATCGAAGGGAATGTCACATTTTTTTAAAAATATGTACAAAGCTCGTGCGGGTTGAGATAACAAATCGTAATAAAGTTTTAACCTCATGGTTACATGTATACATATATATCACCTGTTGCACGCTAAAATAAAAGTAAACTTAAAAGACACAATTATTTTATTAAAATTAATTAAAATATCACTTTGAACTCCCGCGTTCGCGACACATACTATACACGCACAATACATTCAAGAGTCTCCATACCGTGATGATGACTTTGGTATAGTAAGTGGATTTACCTGCTTGTAAGAATATACGTTCAGTCGATATATATCTATTTTATCGCAAATTGACAAAAGTCAAAACGGTTTTCCGAATTTTCCTTCTTTTGACACGCCGTATTAAATAAAAGTAATCATCGATCGCGCAATTCATTCAATAAATATTTGAACATTTGCTCAACGTACACGATGCAAAAGAGAATACATCTGTATAAAAAAAAATAATAACGTATAGAAGAATCGCATCGAAAACGTAATGTCATAAAAAACTGAACGAATGTGCGATAACAACATTTAAAATAGTACGAATATAAATGAACTAAAATATGCAATTTGGATGTTAGTAAATATTAAATATGAAACTCGTTAAACACATATACAAACCTTTTGTGTGGTAACACCGATGATTCAAAGTAAACTCTATACGCAGAGTCATATATGTGAGAATATATAAGAATAAAACGTTTTTGCAGACGGGTATGTATATAGATGTGTCGGCTACACACATATATACATCATATGCGCTCATTAAAATGATGCGTGCGCATCTATATATGTACGGGAGTTCGTTTAAATTATCGTTTATTGCGAGTGGGTGTTATTTTACAACTAATTTAAAGTATATGAATTATTTAGTTACTTACGGGACATTTACAGTAATATAATATTGAGAAAATTTTATTAACTGTTGTGATATTTAGTAATTTTTTTTATGAAGGAGATGTTAACACCAAAAAGTAGAAAAATTATTTATTTTTTATTAAATGAGGAACGATGTTGTGTTTCTCTCGAAGATGTTATGTGAATGTTTTCACATTATTGATAAATCATCCAAATTTTTTAGCAGACGTGAATCATTGCTTTATAGATATATATTACCGATTAAAAATTGTTATTTACGTATAATTAATTTACAATTAATTATTTCATAAAAATCTCTTTGTAATGCTATTCTACTTGCTTTGAATAGTACGTATAATTTTTTTCAAAATTTTTATCACTAATGATCGAGATTTTCGTGCAGCCGCAAGGATGAATTTTACACCTAATCGTTACCGACGAATAGTGGTTATTAATTTTTAAATAATTTAAAATTAATAATTTCAAAAAAAATCTCTGTCAGCTTTTTCTACATTACTTAAGCATGACGTATGAATTTTAGTCCAGATTTTTAGTTCGATAATTGCAGAAATTTTTTGAGTTTTTAAAAGTAGATCCCTGTAATTTGGCTATCACATCTCCTAAAATGGAAAAGTAGTGTCTAACGGGATGTGAACCCTAAAAAACAGAAAAATGATTTATTTTGTATTAATCGAGAAAATGAATTTATCGATAAAGCGGTGTGTAATGGTGCTGTGTTTTTTTTAATTTTTTTTTCAAATTTTTTAAATATAAATCAACGAGATTTTTGGTCCGTCGTGAATCATCGTTTTATAGAAATATATTGCCGATCAATAATGGTTATTTACATATACAGTGTCCAGGAAGGAAAAAAGTTTACCTAAAAACGCACAAAAATCTGGATAAAAAATTTTATTAGTTATGACTTTTAAAAATAAAATCCGGGAAAACAAAAATCCTAGCTGATTTATTTATCGACATATAGACATTTTTATAAAAAATTATAAAATTAATTTTTATATTTTTCATTACATAAATATAAAAATAGAAACGAAATTAATAGTTTAATATTTCGCACAATTTATTATTTCTATAAATTTTTACAAAAATTTGGTACATATTTATATAATTTTATTTACATTTTATAAAATAATTAATAAAAGAAATAAAAATTTTATGATTTTTAGGAATTTCGATTTCACGGATTTTATTTCTGAAAGTCATAATTAAAAAACCTTCTTTTGTGCGTTTTGAGTAAACCTTTTCCCTTTCCTGGGCACCGTGCATATAATTAATTGACAATTATTGCGTAAAAATCTGAAGAGTATCTGTGATTTTTTTCAGACTTTCCTTATAATTAGATCTTTAAATTTTCAAGATATGCTAAGTAGATTTCTGCAACTTGGGTTTCGCATCCCCTATAATTGGCCTTGTTACGAATAAAAATCTAAAACGTATTAAAAAATTTTAAAATGTATACATTTACCTATTGTATTCACAAATATCTTTTTTGATTTAAATATTAATGTATAATACACGTGGAATATCTTTTGTTGCACTTATATCGCTGTAAGTTTTTACATTATTTTCTATTATACAACAATAAAATATAAAAATAGGAATTCTGTACATTTTAATAAAATTTTATAACGTATTAATAATTGATTTCACTTTTGTATGAAGACTATATTTACAGAATCGTAAGTAATGCTGTGGGAAATATATATTTAAAATTTTTAAATATTCTCTAATTCGTTCGAGTTTTCTACTGTGTTAAATTGTATAACAATAATTTCAGTATATTACAATTCATTAAACAAAATAATAACTACATCATTTATATTATAGATAAAAATGTATATAATAAATTATATATTATATAAAAATGTTCGTTTAATTTAAACATTTATTGATTTTGATCTTTTGTGATTGGTAATATTTATTGAATATTTATTGAATAATTTAATCATTTATTCATACGGATATTTACGTTGATTTTGTTTATACTTACTAAAAATTATTTAACACGTCGTTTACAAATCTTAGCGTTTTTTGAAAATTATAATTAAATAAGTATTTTTAATTATTCACCATTTTTCCCTTCGCCAATTATCAATATTTATCTAAAACTTAAAAAAAATATAAACTTTCGATCGAAAGTGACATGTGATATCATCTATTGAGACTAATTACAAAACTTTCTGAACGTAAATCGCTGCATTATCGTTAACGGGAAGGTTAAATTATTATTTTAAAAAAATGTAGAAAGTAGAAAAATATTAATGAAATTTTATTACTGTACCTAACTATATAACAACACTATTCATGTACTCATTGTCATTTCTGTCATTGGTTGATTTTTCCTTATGTAAAAGTACAATTTTAGAACAGCCGATGGCGTTATCCCTGCGATATTATAAGCTGCCTGCAACTAAAATTTATATTTATAATTTAATTAATAATGTTAAAATACATATATTTTTTTATAGTGCAATTTTATTTACCGTTCGCGGTTTAGCTTCGCACAATTTTTCTCGATCTTCGATGCTGATTAGTAAATGTTTGCTGAAAAAATTTTAAACGTAACAAATTCAAAATATTGTTCAAAAACATTTATTGAATTAATTTATAATAATATGGAAGAAGACATACGAGCTGTAATCTATATCTTCTGGTATGATCATTTTTTCATTTTTTCTTATCTCATCGATTTCTTTCTTTTGCTCCTCGACAGCATGAGCATAATTTGCTATAATCTGTAAAGAAAAAATTAATCAAACTTTGTAGATAAATGAATATTTTATCTTTAAATTTTACCTTTAACCGTTGTGCCAATTTATGATTGTGCTGTAAATGAATTAATTCAGGTATGTGAGGTGCCAAATCGGTGAATGTCACATCTTCGTTAGCTAAAAGATAGAAAGCTGACTTCATCATATTTTTTTTGTTCGCTCTTAGTTTGATGACTTTTCGCCAATTCTCGTGGGTTTTAGTTGTCGTTTTCAACAATTGCAAACACTCTTGAATATGCTGCAACATTATTTCAGTTTTTCTCCTTCGCTCTTCTGATACACAACCAACGTTGTAGCCTTTTTCAGTTAGCCGCTCGTCTGCATTATCAGGACGTAAACTCACACGAAACTCTGCTCTACTTGTGAACATTCTGTATGGTTCTGTTGTACCTCCTGTCGTTAAATCGTCGATAAGAACACCGATGTATCCTTCGGTTCGGCTTACAATCAAAGGCGGTTTGTTTAAAACCTGAAATATTTAATTTATTGTACAGTGAGTACATCATATATTTTTTTAAGACAAAAGTGCACAAAGTTTAAAAATTTAAATTTAAAGTATAAAATTTCTTTTAAGATGTTTTCAATACGAAATTATATTAAAGTGATGTTTCTTAAAACCTTTACAATAATGTTTCTTAATAAAAAATTATATTAAAGTTCTAATGTAGGTACAAAATGAAAATATGTGAAAAAATATTACTTTTGCAGCAGCATTGATTCCTGCAATTATTCCCTGCGCAGCAGCCTCTTCATATCCAGTAGTACCATTTATTTGACCAGCAAGATAAAGACCTCGAATTTTTTTTGTTTCAAGCATACTTGTTAATTCTCTTGGATCAATGTAATCGTACTCTACTCCATAGCCTGGCTGAGCTAAAATAGAAAAAAATATATTATTTAAACTAATAAATAAAACTAATTAAATTGTTTTTCAACACGTAAATTTGATTTTTTAAAATATAAATTATTACAATCAATTTAATGTAATCTAATAAATTGATAACAACTAAATTTAAAAATATTTTTACTTTATGCTTGTTCTTATTTACCAAGTTCTGCATTTTCTAAGCCAGGAATATATTTAATTAGTTCTTCTTGCTTTTCTGCAGGTAATGTACACGATAAACCACCAGGATAGATCAGCGGAGAATCAAGACCTTCAGGCTCTAACCATATTCGATGTTGTAAACCAGGAAATTTCAATATTTTACTTTCTATACTGGGGCAATACCTGGGGCCTTTAGTTTCCTCGATGACATGCCTATTGCAGTGGAGATTTTCCTTGATTATTTTAGCTACACTTTCGGAGGTATATGTTAAGTAACATGGTAATTGTTTCTCAGGTGGTAACCATACAGTGTCGGTCATAAATGAAAATGGTTCCGGAATTTCATCAGGTTCCCACAATTCACATTTAGAAAAGTCTATGGTTGATTTCAGAATACGTGGAGGTGTACCTTTAAAAATGTATAATTATTATTAATGTATAATCTGTACTAATTAAAAATATAAATAATTTAAAAATAAATAAAGTATTATACTGATTGGAATTATTTACCTGTTTTTAACCTGCCCATTTGAAATCCTAATCGTTCTAAAGTATTAGCTAAACCAATGCTTGGCTCATCATTTGATCTTCCAGCAGGTCTTGTTTCTAATCCAATGTTTATCTGTCCTTTCAAAAATGTTCCTGTAGTTATGACCACTGTGTCACTAAATATTTTTGTTCCATCCTCTACAACAATTTGTACATTCATTAAAATTATTATATTGACACATTTAATTTACAGTTTTTGTGTAGCATTATCTTACTTAAAACAATTCCAGAACATTTTCCATCTTCATTATCCAATAACAGATCTTCAACCGAAGATTCAATAACTTCAAGTCCACGGGTATTAAAAAGTTCTTTTTGTAAATTTTGTTTATACAAACTACGATCAATTTGAGCTCTTAAACCCCAAACTGCCGGACCCTTTCTTCTATTTAGTATTTTATAATTAATTCCCGAAATGTCACAAATTCTACAACATACACCATCCAATGCATCAATTTCTCTCATGAGATGTCCTTTACCAATTCCTCCAAACGATGGATTGCATGACATTTCACCTAAAAATACAAATGAAATTCAATACATCAACACTATATCTTGATTATACAAATGAAAATCAATAATTTAATTTAACTCACCAACTGTACTCTTTTTATGAGTAACAAGCAAAGTTTTAGCACCCATTCGTGCAGCTGCAGCACATGCTTCTGTTCCAGCATGTCCACCTCCGATAACAATAACATTATAGTCTTTTTCACCATTATTAACGCTATACGATAGTGATCTTAAAGACTTTATTAATTGGTTTGATCGACACAACGATCGATAAAGCACACTATTATAATTTATTAAAGGCATATTTCATAGTCTGAAATGACAAATAATCTTAAATTATTATTCTTGAATATAAAATTCCTTTTCTCTTAATTCTCTGTAGATAGAAGCGTATTTCACGACATTCTTTATTTTAGGCAAAATAAATGCTTCGCACAAATGTTCTTTATTTACATTCCGCATGTCTTTGTAATTAAGCATCTTTAAAAATTCAATTACAAAATTAAAGCAATTAAAGGTTTGGTCATTATAACAATTGGAATCCCATTGACTGTCTTTACCCAATGCCTCTAAAGTCTCATCCCAAAAAATTTCCCACGATTTTGGTATCAATGTGACAGCTATACAACTTTGCCATTTAACATTGTCATTACGCACCAATCCACACTTATCGTACTCAATCACATTACCGCACGAATTAGTAATACCAATGTGCAAATCATCATTTATATCATAATTGTCAAGAAAATTTCCAACAGACGGTCTGACAAGAATGGCGCAATAACAATCTTTACCATTAACCAACGGATGTGGTAGAACAAACGGCTCAGTTATCCACGATGTCAACGCTTCATTACAAACAGGACAACGTTTTGGGACTCTTTTACAAAATACAGATATCGTGCCGCAATGTTTGAAGCAAATAATATTCTCATGCCCAGGCATGTTATAGGTTAGAAATCACAAACTGCATTAAAATACGAATAAAAACTAAAACAATTAAAAAAACTAATAACACTCGATTCTTTCTTTAAATCAAACGATCTAACGTTAATCTCAAAATACTTATAACAGAAAAAAAAGAAGAAAAAATGGAACTAAATGTAACCGCATATACTAACACAGGGAGAAAGAGAGAACAGAAAATGTATAAAAATTATTGTTAAAATGTAATACATACACTTTTTATAATAAATGTAAATATGCACATTAATTTATTGCAAAATGTCATATCAAAATTTTTGTAAATATTTTAGGTACACAGTAACATTTTTATCTCAACATCACTTTGAGATATATTTTTTATACGACGACAACATAACCTATAGCCTATAGCAGATACTTGACTCACATATTATAGCAGAAGTACAAAATCTCGAAATTTAAATTTAAAAAATTATACTATAAGTATCAATTATTGAGGTAAAACTATGTATATCGATCAAACTTGAATGTTATTTAGATTCTTTTGTGGAAATTATATAAAATTAAATATTGTTATATATTTTAGTTTTATAAACGATTATAATTAATAATCATTTATTTATTTATTAAATAATAATGATAATAAATGTGACAAGAATGTAAAGTTTTAAGAAATTAAATTGCATAACAATTGTAATAATTACATGCAAATGTTGTAATTAATAATAATAATTAATAATAAATAATAATAATTATTATAATTTTAACAATAAAATTTATTATCATGACAATAATTAAAAACCTTAAGAAATTAAATTATATAATAATTCTAATAATTACATATAAATTTATTAGAAATTATTGTTTCTTTTTTTTATATAAAATTACTTTTCCTTAAAATATAAACAAGGCTATTCTAAGATTAATAAATAACAGGACATGAATATTAAAACTGTACTTCCTGTTAAAATTGTTTAATATTATGATTAGTTTCTAGGTATTTGTTTTTTTTTTTCAAATCGATTTTTGCTTTCGAAATTTATAATTTATTATTTTCCAACATCAGTTTCGTTTTCGGTGCGTAATCAAAAGATTCCATTGATAAGTGTTAAATAAAAAGAAATCAAAACCCTCATATACATTTCTCACGTTTTGTGAAAATCGAACCTGTAGATAAAAAAATCCATAGCTGCAGCTCCGCGGATAATAAACATATTATAAGTATGGAACGTAAACACGCAGCTCGAAAACAAAACTCGCTCGATATCACATTTTTCCGATCGAGTTTCATCGTTATCCTCGCGCGAGAGCTGCAATCGCGAGAACTCCATCCCCTCTCTCCACCCCGTCGAGTTCTTGGTACTCACAGCTGATCCATCGGTGCGCGCGCGGCGCTCTCAGGAACTATAGACTCCTCTCTCTCTGTTGCGCGCATCCCCGCCTCTCTCCTCCTCGTGTTGCAGCGCACCAAGAGACTCTCCTCTCCCGTTCGTTTCGACTAGTCGCGGTTCTACCCTACTCGGTGTTGCCTTGCTTGCCGCTCCTCTCTCCCTCGCGTGTATATATACATACATCAGTGCAGTGCGCGTTGTTCCTCCGACACATACACACTCGATTCCTTTATTTTCTCGTGTGAGTGCGTAGTTTTTTTTTTTCAACACCATCCCGTTTCCAAGGAGTCAAATATATTATATACGTGTACGAGGAGGTGAGCCGCTACGCAAAGAGGTGAGTTTTTTAGGTTATAACGTGTGTGTGTTGCGTGTGTATAGAGAGTAAGAGAGAGTGAGATGACGAGTTACGCGCATGATCATATATTTCTCTTACTGTCTATACACCTCTCTATCTCTCTCTCTCGTGTGTATGTACCATTTTTTTTTGTTTATCATATTTATTTTTACCCCTTTTTTCGCAGTAGTACACGCGTGTATTTTTTTTTTTAATTCGCGTTTGTTACTCCGGATGTGCAATGTTTAACACACCGTTCAACGATTATTTATCTACATGTATATACTTTTTTTTTAATTTTACCGAAAAAAAAGTAAATACTAAAATAAGTATAGTTGTTCATATTTAATTATCGGAAAGGAGATTCCGAGAGGTGACTGACACCTGATGCGTCAATGACCATACACCACACGTGTGAGAGACGAAAGACCGGCCGTTGTCTCGAGATATTTCTTCTTATCCTCTCGTGCAAATATACGTATTATATATTACTGTCTTTCTCTTCGCTATATGTATACATGTATATGCACACTCGTGAGAGTTACATTCACTTTGGCTTCGATTATACATATACACGTAATACCTTGCCGGTTTCTTGAGAGAGAAGAGACTTTCCAGCTGACGCGGCGCGGATGTGTGTATATGTATAATCAATCCAGATAGCTTATAGAGGATGTTTTTTTTAGATGTGCGTATATTTTTGTTACAAATTGTTAGGTTAATTATGTAAAAATGTGGATAAAGTAAGTAAACTTATAAAATTAAAATCAAGAATAAAATATATTAGATATAAGATGTGATAAATATTAGATTTGCAAAGAGTGTCACAATTCCGGGAAACGGATCTTTATCAAACTCTAGGATATGTTTACTTAATATAAAAGTATAAAAAAAGCAGGAGTTTTAGACTAGACTCTAATGCTCTTTTTTACGATAGATATAAGCAATTAACGAAAAATTTCGCCAAAAACTCTCTTGACTTTGATTGCCTATATCTCGGAAACAAGTAAAGATGTACATTTAATTATAAGTTGAAAAGAAAACTGAAAGTAAGTAGATACGTTTTGAAGAAAAAGAATCTTAAATATCGTAATTTGGATCAAAAGTTATGGAAGAAATAAGATTAAACGAAATTTTGGGGTAAAAAATCTTCAAATTTTAATGCTAAATTTTCGTTAAAATTTCGTTTTAGAAAATGTAGAATTGACCATCAAAGTTTTATTTTGAGTATTGACAGTAAACCTCTATATGTATATATGTATAAAAGTTTTCAGTATACGCAGATACATAGTGTTTGTAAAAAAATTAGTTTCATATTTTTTTCATACGTTTTAAACAAATTTTGTAGCTTTCAAAAGGGAGGGTGTGAAAACGTCCGAAACATCGACAATATTTGTAAGACTTTGGTTTGGGGATCAATAAATTTTTTTAAAACTATGTATAGATATAGTTACAATGCATTACACGTGCATTTTCCTTCTTTAGTTTTTTCTGTGTCTATCGTTGCAATGAAATTTTTGTTCATTTTTTTGGAGGATCTAAAATTTATATTGTTGGAGACTTCAGTTTAGTCTTTAGACCAAAAGGTAGCTCGATTGAGCCCGTTGTTTATTATTAAGAAACGATTTTTTTTTATTATTAAAAATTTTTAAACTTCATATTTTAACAAACCGTGGAAACATTAAATCCATAATTTATCAAATGTATTGTTGCGTATGGAGAAGGTGATAGGAGAGGATCGAATAAAAATAAAATAAATAAATAAATAAAGTATATAGGACGGGTTTGTGTGAAAAAAATTTTTAAGTTTGAACATAATTACGCTATAATGTGTAGGTAGTTTTTCGCTGTATTACATTTTAATAAACTTTGCACTTAAACTTTTGCAATGATCGTGATTGAAAATATCTTTTTTGCGTGTTCAACAATAAATTTTTACAATAATCTAGAAAAGTAGATTTTTTTTAAACATTCGATGGAAGTTTTATTTTGAACTGACAGACATCATTGACTACATACATTTTTCTTGAATTTGCATATTCACCAACATTATTCGAAAATTCGATAAATTGTTTATTAATGAAATGTTGGAAAAATTGCCTTGCATCCTTACAATATGCATTTTTACAATGATCCAAAAAGTAAGAATGTTTTTTTTTGTCAAGGAATTAAATCTTCTTTCTTTTGTAAGATTGATCATTGCAAAAATTAGATACATTTTCTTATATACATCTTTACTATTAGAAGATTCTATAATTTTGCTTTTGAAAAAAGTTTTTCTTCGTACACGTAAACGTATTAATTATCAAGTCCATTTAAACACCGATTAACGCAACGAGAATTAAGATGCATCCTGAAAAATCAGATAAATCACGCGACCTGGTGATCTAGATTTTACTTCAAAATTGAAGCGTGCACGTTATATATAAATACGTACAACCGTGGGTTAATAAATCATGACGCGTATATCCTGAAAACTAAGAAATTCTTCGAGAATACGTGTATTATCAAAATTATTAAGATTACATGAAATATACAAATTATTAAGATTACGTAAATTATAAAGATTTTAAAAATTAAGTGTATATTTATGTATATAAATCGCAATATATATAGTATATGTGTATGTATATTAATAAATTACATTTTTAAATCACCGGTAAAATTTGAAATGAAAATATTTCAAATTTTCGCATTAATTGGAATTAACATAGTTATTTTAGTACAGCTATAATATATATTACAGTTATATAAATGAGTAAAATACAAACTTTATCCGGTATCTCTCTTTCTCATTCTATATAACATTCGCACATCTGTTTTTTTCGAAGGCCAGTAATTATTATTGATCTAAGAATTTTAAAAACGGTAAATCTTTAGTTTCTCCATTTTTTTTTTGAGAAAAATTTGGTTATTTGAGTGATACCATGTCGTTATATTAAATATATTTTTTTTAATTAACAGTGTTATTATTTAAATAATATACCACATTGTTATAACTAAATTTTAATTATTTATACAATACCACGCTGTTACACTAAATATTTTATTAATTAACAATGAGTTTTTAAAAATGTACATATTCCATCGAATCGATTTTCATAATTATACTTTTGTTTCGTGTGAATATTCGAAAGACCAAATTTATGTAAAATATTAAAATTTTTAATATCGTACAAATCTTCTTCCGATCAATATGTTAAACATTAAAACGTAAACACAAAAACAAACGGATTTAACAATGTTTTTAATTTTCGAAAAAAAAAATTATCTTGTAAAACATTATTTATGCGCGCGTATCGTATCGTACAAATATTTTTTTATCAATCAACCCTGTGCAAATACGCGCGGTGATATTATACCGTTAGTGTGTATGTACAACAATGAAAACGATTTGTCATAATTAACGCATCGTAACCCAATAAATTACGATCGATCGCGCTTGATTGAATTTCAATTAAAAAAAAAAAAAAACCTATAAAAATACATCGCTTTGTCGACGTAAATCTTACCGTGTAATTTCTCGGTATATATATACATAGCGTGAGAGAAAAAAAAGAGGAAACAATGTGTAGGATTTGGATGTACATAATGCATCACCTTTCAAACTTTCGCCTTCTGTTTAAAGGATTTTACACACTCATGGCATTGTCGTAAGCCATTTTTAATACATTACTCGTTTACAACGCGAAGAACAATGTAGAACGTAATGGTTTGATCACTCCTTAGCTTTTATAGACTATCATTCAACGTACCTTTTTATTTTTTAATTATAAATTTAAATTGTTAAAAATTTTTAGTAATATTTTTCTAAAAATACATACATTAATTAATTATTATTTCTTCAAATGCACTTCTTCGAAATCAATCAATTTTTATTAAGCGTGTATGATGAAATAAGAAAATTCACTATTATCATATTTTTTTTAACATCCTTTAAGCAATAAATTTGCATCTATTGTAAACATAAGTTACATTGAATCATCGAATTAAGGAGATGATGTGCATTTTCTTCGTTACGCGTAGAGAAAAGGAGAGAATTTTTTATTCAAATTTATACTGCAGTGAAAAAAATTACCATAACCCCCGATAAACGTGAGAAATTTTTCACTCTTCCCTGTACTTATTGCACATTTTTTCCGCTGCAACGAAAATTGCAAGGTACGAAGATAAATGTAACGAGACGAATTGATGATTTTTTGCGAGCAAAATGAAATTGTTCTAATTTTTCAATTTTTAGTAGAAAACGATAGTAATGTCATTGTTTTTTTTAAGTTGCAAACAGATAGAATATAAATATTCCTATGAATTTATCGGTTTTACTGAATTATTCTAATTTTGTATTAGAAAGATACTTGTAACTTTTCATCCACTCTAATTGGTGGAATTCCTGGTACAGTTCTTTAAAAAACTATGAATTCGTTTCGCCTTCGGTCTTAAGTTTGGACTACTCAGTAAGAAACTGAAAATCTTATATTTATTATGATACGCAGATAAAAATTGATTTAAAAAATCCTCTAAAAATATTATTTATTTATTTATTCATGCATTTCATGTTATCCTTATATGAATAAATATATTTCGTTGAGTTTTCTAGTTGAGTGGTTGGAGGTTTATGCCGAGCTATTCTCAACAAAACTAGCCAACATTTTACTTGAAGATTTAGGTTAATTTCTGTTATCCAGACCTGCGCACAGGAAATTTCACTTTCCTCTGCAGGATTTGAGGTGTTATAGTGAGTTATTATGTAATAACATCTTTCTCAGGAATAAATAAATAAATAAATAAATACATTATTCATTCAGTTTGACGGACTTTACAACCCTATCACAATATAATATTACAATAGTTGGCTAACAATTAATATTTAATCGAAATTAAGTGAATCGTTAACTTAAATATAAGCAGATCAGTTATCTTAGTCACATTAGATGGTAATGTATTTCAATAACATTTAATTTTATTCATTGTTAAATAATAAAACCATAATTAGCAGAACAACTATATTTTCTTGTAAAATTCTAAAATTATTCAATTTTGGCATTATTCTATTTTGGTAATCTAACCGATTATTAATTATTTTAAAACTCAACATGCTATCGATTCAGTACCTCACTGATTCAAGAGTTTGAATATTAATTGGTCTTAAGTTTTCATCGTTGCATTTCAAAATTTTGTTTAAAAAAAATAGATAATAGATACTAAAGAACTTTTTTTTATTACACTTTATTAATTACACTTTTATTAAAGAAAAAAACTCTAAAAATAATAAATATGAGGAAAGGGGGTTATTTGTTTAAACAATTAAAAATATAAGTAACAAGATGTGTTGGATAGATTCTAATGTATTTATACATTCATTTGTAAGTGGTGACCGTATCGGAGAACAATAAGATAATATAGGTATTACTAAAGTTTTGTACAACTGTATAATGGACTGAATATTTGAAAAATCGGCTGTAGAACGTTTGATGAATCCCATGCATTTTTCTAGCATTAGTACAAACATAATTAATGTGGTAATTAGAAGACGAAGACGAATAAAAAAAATACACCCAGATCTTTCCAGTTTCTTAATTGCCAAACTATACCAAAATCCAAACGATCATTAACTGCAGTTATGAATCTAAAAATAAAAATGAAATATAATTCAACAATTATCTATTTTTAGACACACAGTCATTACTGTATATATCATGTTAGTACACCCAGAGTTACACATCGCAAATGTAATAATCACAATTAATATTTCTTATATTTGTCATCCTTGACACTAAATCCAAAATGAACGAATAAGCCACTCGTAGTACACAGGATGGATATAATACTACAAAGACATGGAAATGTCTTTATGAACCAGTGACCGGACTAGATTAAGATCTCAAACTTTCCTCCTGTGTCGTCGAGTCGCAAATGTGTGTGTGTGTGTGTGTCGGAGTATACCCAAACTCCTAAACTTGTATAATTTGTGCCTGCTCGGTAAGATTAATCCCTGGTATATATGTATGAATATATATATATATATACGCACACGTAATGTGTCGTCGGTATAATGTCATAATCCAAAGCTTAGAATTCGTTGTAATACACGTGGTGGTATAATACAGTTATACTTTGGTGATGCAGGGATTCAGATATTACCGAATGCGTTTCTATACACCTATTAACAGAGATTAGACACGCCGCGGCTCTCAATCGGGTGTGTGTATATGTATAGTGAGCTTTCGATATATGTTCTATCGGAACCGGACGATATATGCAGCGAAATTTATTTACGTTTCGAGACAAATGTCTGAATTATCATCATCGTCGTTGAACTGACAACATTGCGATGAAATATCATTTTGGTTGTTATTAGTTATTTTTGGACTTTGGGAGTAAGATAGGCATTTATTCCCGGGATGAAAGTTGATGCTTTCGAGGTTTAGCTTTTCGAGGATAATTTTTGGAAAACCAGTATATGCGACAACAATTTATTTCTCTAAGTTTTATTGAATATTGTAAGGTTTTTTGGTGTACTTAATTTAATATAATAAATATGATTTTGTATTCGTAGGTAACGGCTAAAATAAGCGCTCGAAAACAAAAAACTAAGTGTACGATGAATAAAGTATGTCTACGATGAAAATGGGTCTACGAGGAAAATAAATTAAGTCTATAGGGAATAAAGTAAGTTTGCGGAGAATAAATTCATCGAAGGAATAAAATGCAATTTTACTTCCTTTGTAAAGGTCAATAAAGTATAGAATTTTTAAGTGATTAGGGTGAAAATATATTTATATATCGACATCAATCGTATTAATTAAGAATAGTTTGCTATACTAGTATGTTACTTTTTCTTTGCCTATTCAGCGAAGCATGTCACAGGAATTTTTGGAAATTATAATATCTTTTTTTTACGAGAGGATTTACTAAAAAATCGTTGTCTGTTAATTTTTGTCCCGCATGCGGGGTAAATATTAACATCTCATTTTTTTATTGTAAGACTTAGTTTCATATAAATGTACACATTTAACAAATGTAAACAAAAAATATTTTTACTGAAATACGAATAACAAGTGATATACAAATAAAAAATGTTAACAAATTATTTTCTTTAACACAAAAATAACGCAGGTCTTCGTCTTACAAATTAATTAAAGCTAAAACATTGCACTATAGAATAATACATGTATAAACACAAAATTATAGCAAAGTTCAAATAAAAAATAATATAAATTAATTAGTATTAACAGTGTATACTTGCCCCGAAATTTTGTTAATATTTACCCCGACAATTTTTTTTTAATCGTTAAAATTCGGAAATTACTTTTGGTGCAATGTATTGTTCGCTATTTGGCATAAAGTTAGTAAGCTGATACAATTTGAGATCAATTCTCAGTTTTACATTCGTTTTTTTTATCGTTCGTGTTAAATTGTCTTTCGTTTGTTACAATAATTTGTGGAAATAAATATGTTAATTCTTGGAAAGTATATACATTTATTTTTTCAGGAATTCAGTAGAAAACACGTTATGTACCATATCAAACTTAAAATTATGCGTGTATGTATTAATAAAATGTCATTACATTTACAGAAAAATATAGATTTTGAATCTAAACGTAAAGACTTTTTAAATATGTCTTAAATAAGAAATCTGCTTGCTGTGAAAGAGTTATTCTGTAATTAAACGAATTCTTCTATAATCAACCGGAATTTCCTTTTGTAAAAAATAAGAAAGTGATCAATATTCTAAGATCAAGCAAATTCTTCTTACAGAAAATTCTAATTAGAGCATGATTTTCACAGTTAATGCATATATAAGAAAAATTTCGCTTAGATCGAAAATCTATTTTTTAGTGCCTTAGTAAAAATTTGGCCACACTGACCTGTAGTTGAAATTTGACCATTAGTGTAACGTTTTTCAAGTCAAAAAATAACCATAAGTTTCATAAAATACCGACAATTAATGGTATCATTAGAGTTTTATTTAACCTATTTATATATTTAATTTTTACTAAGAAAATCGGCTTGCTGTAATGTGATTCATTAGTAACAAAAATTGATTGATTTTAAAATTTGATCTGTTGAGTTCCGTATTTTTCTACAAAAGAAGAATACATATATTTGTAGAAGAATCCCATAGAGCAAATAGATCTTCTTTTAAAGAAATATTTAACAGGAATTCCGCTTATATAAAAAATCTATTTTATTTTTAGTGTTTTCTTAGTATTGTAAACACTTTTCTATCAATTTTTAAACAATCGCTAAATTAATCTAAAATTTTTTTCAACTTCTACTAGGATATGCGTTGAGAAAAATATTCTATTAAAAATTGTCATTAGAATTTTTTGCTTGAAAATTACTATACATATTGTAACAATCGCTATAAAACATTGAAGTTCATCTTATAAATATAGAATTTTTTAACTTACCACTTTTTTCATTATAATTATTAAAACTTGCAACTTAAAATATTATATATCTTAACGAAAAGAACTGTATCAAGAAGATTTTTTCGATATTTAATAAATCATATATAAAACGCTAAATAAAACAAAAATATTATGACACCAATAAATGCAAACTGAAACAAATAAAGTGAACAATATTCCAAAGAGCAATTAACTTTAATCAAATTTTAATTACAAAATTACGAATCGGACAGGCGAATAACACTGAAGAAAGAAAAACAATATAATTGCGAACAATGTAATATACCACTCAGTGCTAATCACATGTTAATAGACTGTCCCAAATTCAACAAACTGCGTAATCAATTAAAAATGAAAAGACAATTATACAACTATTGAACGGTTGTATTGAATCTATAAAAATTGTTATACGAATCATTTTATGTTAAGTAATATTATGTAAATATGTATGTGTAAATATAAGAAATGAATTACTTAAAATGTATTGTAATTCTTTTTTTAATAAATTTTAAAACATAATTTATATACTTTTTACGTGAGCACGTATTACTTGACCTTAACCATTTGGTCACGATATTCTAAAATTTTTGCCTCGATGAATAAATATCAATTGATTTGCTTTTTTAAAAAACGTGGTAAAAAATCTACATTAATTTATATTAAAATATTAAAAATGTTATTAAACCATATTAAAATAGTTATTAAAATATATTAAAATATATTAAAATAGTTATTAAAAATATGAAAATGTATTGAATGATTATTTATTAATATAAATACTAGAAAATACCGCAACATTTTTTGTTATTACTAATGTATAATTCAACATAAAAATTTGTAAAATGAAAAATATTTGTTCGATATTCTGTTTAAAGTAAATTGTTTTAATTCTTTTTATTTTTATTAATATGTTTGTGTAAAGTATGTATTTATTTAATGATTTATTGAATCAGTAAACTTTACACAAAATTTAATACATTTTACAAATATGTTTAAACATTCTTACTATATGGAATTATTAAAAATATTTCGTTTAATTTATAAGCAATAATTTCAAGTAAAAGTATTAATCACTCTTACCACTTAAAGCGGAACTAAAAAAGTGGAATAGGAATAATTATACGATTTATTAAATCTTGCAAAATAAATAATTCACATTGTTTTTTTATATTTTATTTTTGACAGGAGGACGTCGGAGCGGTTTTTACCTATATAAAAATGACACGTTCTAATTTCTATCGATAATTAAAAAATTTGTTGGAGATCTTTAGCACCAGAGCACTATTTTGTGTATTATTGCAAGTAATCTATCATTTTTTTCATTGACGAAAAATAACAGAATAGTGTGAAAACTTTGATAATCCTGAAAATGTTTTACTAGATTGTGAATTATAATTTCATTTATTCTTCGTTATTACTCAATAGATTTATATGAAAATTTGACCAATTATTTTAATGTTGTATATAATGGCGTTTTGATGCCAAAAACCCTCAAACTTTTTTAATAATTGATGAAAATTAAAAAATGGCAAACATATAATGTAGGTTGTAACGCTAGCTTCAACCTCTTCTTAGTTTTTTGGTAAATTGTCGGTAGTTGAGGGTCAATAATAAGTATATCCAATTTATTTATTTAAGTGCACACTGCGTTACAAATTAATCTCTTAGTTTATTTCATTACTTTATCATATTTTGAGGTAATTCTTCATACCGGACCTAAAGATTAGGCAATTCAAATTATTGCCTCTATATAAAAGGCCAATACTTTATTATCGTAATTTAATTCTAGTTTAAATAAATAAATAAATTTATAGCTAATTTTCCTTTTCTCTTTCCAAAATACTGCATGAATTCTCTTTTGCCCGCGCGCAACTACATCCATAATGAATAAATTTTGCGTTATCTACATCTCTATTTAAGTTAACATATCCCCATCGATAAACCAGAACTCGAAAATTTCGTACAAAATTTATCGCGGCAATATAAAGTTAAATTTTCTCTACGAAAAATCCATTTATTAATCGCATAAACATTAAGATATATATCCGTATACGTACTCTCGACGCGCCTCACCGTAATTCTAAAATAAATAGTTATAATTAAACTAAACCGTATATATAGTATATATATGTATAGTATCCAAGAGAAAAAGATAAAAAAATAAACGTAACGATGAATGAACATCATCGTCATTGGTATATATATATATATAAGGTGGGGTAAACGTTTAGCTTACTCTGTACGAGAGAGCAGCATCGAAGTGTCACGAACCGGATCAAACGAGAGAGAGTGAGGCACATCGTTTGGTTTGGTATGTATATATATAGGAATTGACTTGACGGTCCGTGAGCGCATATACCCGTTAATTTTCACTGCTGAGTCGGGCACATGTTTACTCCCAAGATTAACTTCGGCAGGTTGCGTGCAAACTAACTAACGATTACGATTATTCCTCTTGCCTCGGGATATGTTGTTGTTGTTGCACCATGCCGGAAAAGACGCGCGCGAGTGAGATATACCAAATTCTGAATTTCGTTTCTTTCTTATTCTTTTTTTGATCTTACCTAAGTACGAAACTAAGTGTATTAGTTGTGTTAGAGAGAGCACAACTAATACACTAAGTTTCATACTTAGGTAAAATTATTTTATTTTTTTTTAAGAAAAATGAATTTATCGTTCGGTAATATGTATAAACATTATTAATCGGGTTTTCCGAACCGAAATTTGATTTTAAATTAAAGAAGGCTATTTTTCACTCTTTTTAAAAGAATTTCATTTCTGAATTATAGGCCATTTACAAGCTACATACTGTTTACAAGGTATTGCTTCAAGCTTTTTTTTTGGACTTTTGGATGAAAAAATCAATTGTGACGAAATTACAATTTTTTCTCAAGTTCAATATTGACATATAGTTTATGAGATATTGACCTTGAAGATTAGAAATTCTAACCCAGAAGGATAAATCCTAGACATAATTAGTAACGAACGTTACATGTAATGTTATACAATAAAAGTTGATAGATTTTGAGATAAATAGCTGTAAACACAGCGGGTGTTGAAAAAACTTGAAAACATATTTCTGTTTTCTGAAAAACATTTTCAGTGTGTACCTGAAATTTGGTGCATTTTAAAATTTTGATTGGACCACTTGACGTGGAATGCTCCATATATATATATATATATATACATTTTTTTGACTATTTGATTTGCAGACTATTGTGTTTAAAATGCTATTGATTATTCGTAATAATTATGATCATTTTAATTAATACCATAATGCAAGTATTTCAACCGATTGACTCGGAAGTTTGCCTCTCAAATTAAGAGTAATTTTATTCACTCGAAGAAATTCCGAGAGCATATTGAAATATTTCAAAATGTATTGTATTTAAATTTATACATAGAACAAAATCTGTGATACAAAATAAATTGAAATGAGTTTTTGGTATAAGTATCAATAGAGAATGGCTAATTATAACATAAAATATCTATTTCTAACTTCAAAACATTAAAAATAGGCAAGTTTCTGTAGAATATACCAGAGTCCAATAATAAAGTTGCAGACTGACAAATAATAAAAATAATGTCATGGTTATTCGCACCAACAATTCACGTAAATATATACCATCAATACAAAAAAAACGATTATAATTTACGATATATAAATTATGTTATATAATTTATGATACATAAATATTAAATGTATTCTACTTACAATTCTTGCATAATATATTATATTCTATTTCTAGGAATTTTTTGGATTTAGACAGTCTATGATTTCGTGAAGACCATGATAATTTTTAATTATACACTTCTCTCCGTGTGATTGAAATTATTTGAATTGAAATTATTTGTAACTGTAGTTTTGTACTACGTATACTATTTTATTTCAATGAGTAATCGAGAGGCAGACTTGATAATTTAAAAAATTACTATGTTTTATAAATAAAAGATTTAGTACAGATTTATTAATATTTACTATATATCTGATAAATTATCGTATAAAAAAACAGTAATTTTAATAACTTGATGAATCTCAATTATTTTATAAAATAATAATTGTTACTACAACATTTTTCTTTGTGTATATCTAACCTCTAATCTTTTCTTTTGCAACAATATTTATATAAATAAATAACTGAAAGTAGCAATTAAAAAAAAGAATTTAATGCGAATTAAATATGCAAGGTTTTAATTTACATAAAAAATGATGAGTAATGCACTTGATCAATTGGAAACTTGATAAGGAGCTTGGATTGACGAAAGTTTGGCAGATCAGTCGCGTTGCGCGGTAAAACGCGAGATCGCGCTCGTGACCATTAACTAACGCGGTCGACGATTATCATTATCCAGGGTGAACGGTTACAGTCGCTTATTTTTCAATTACTCGAGGAACGCCTCGGTTATTTTCTTTTTTTTCACACAATAGTAGAATAAATAATATTTCCATTTTTCTCTCTCTCTGTAAAAATCATAGGTGTACCTACAAAATACCCCACTAAAAACTTTACAATAATTTACAATTATGTGACCAAATATTGGTCAAAATATTGGTAAGATTTTCACCAGGGTTATTATCGTTCTATCGTTCGATATAAATTTCATATTTTTTTTTCTTTCTTCCACTCACGGAGATTATAATTATTTCAACCGGGACATCGATATCGGCACAATTGCGGGTGAAACGGAATTATTATTAAATTGAATCAATTTTCGTGGACGGCAGTGAAAGTTGCAATATTTCAAACAAACGGTAATAAATTGTTTTTTCTTTCTTTCATTCTGTTTAACCACTGAAAAGTCAGACGTAATTTCAATTTATTTTACGATTCAATTTGCATTTATTTAACTTTTACTTTAATTAATAAATATATATATATATATACTCAGAGACGGATAAGCTTTTATTGTACTCAATTTCCAGTATATTTTACGACTAATTTTCTAGCGATGTATTAATATTTGTAATATTAAATTTTGCATTACGAAAATTGGTAACGATCGGGATATAAATATTATATATTTTCAATTAATTGAAAATTAATTATCGGTTTTTCCTTAATCCAGCCATTCGAATTCAGCGCTTTTGTGCATATGTTTAAATACACGTGAATTGGACCAAATTACAGGGAATGAAATGTGTGTATGCAATAAAAAAAAGAGGGGAAAAAGAAAGATAAAAAAATAATATGTATCCCTAGATATTCTGTAAACGATGATGGATGGATTTCCTAATTAGACGCAAGAGATAGCTGACTTTTTTTTTTATTGTTCAGCATTAGCTGGATGATCGACGCCAATCGTTCATTCGTGTTCCTTTGAGTTTATTTACTGTGAAATCCAGATGAAACTTAATTTATAGTAATGAAACATTTCTTTTCTTTCAATTACGCTTCGATTCGTACAAACTATGTTTATTTACTTGCGCGAGATATAAAAAAATGAATAATTAAATTTATTAAATCCTATATAACGTTTTGTAATGCTAACTTTTTTGTGACGGTCTAAGTTTACTTTTGCGTTTTGATTTCACGTATACGTATTCGTGGAAACAAAAAAATATGAATATACAAAGTGGGCACCACGCTTATTGAATGTTCGGACCGTTATATATATGCATTTTTTTTGGCCCCTACTCCCATCCAGGTCGAGTGCATTCATTTGAAAAACGAACCTCGTTTTCTGAAAGTTTCTGTATACTCTAACGGAAATTCAGCAATATGTATATATATGTATGTATTTTGCATCGAACATTCAAATGTGCGAGCGATTGATTTTCTACTCTCTCACTCGTCAACTATAAAATATTTGTAGATGTAATATGTGTGTTGTTCATACGCGAAATAATATTTTCCCCTTTCACGTGAACTGCCCTACGGACTGCATATAGTTTTCTGGATAAACGATTAAGAACTTTGGAAATGTTTATTACACGTTTATCAAGTTGACAACAGTATGTGTCAGTAGTAGACATGTGGTTACTCGATTTATTCGCATTTAATTGATGTAAAGCGTATAATTACAGCAGCAAAAAAAAAAGTATTATTTTCATAGGTGTCTGAAACTTTGCCATTCGTTATATATATCGATAACTTTATATTATTTGAAACGAGTAAAAAATAAGTATTACTTTTGAATTATAGAATATTTTTAAATAGTGCAATTCTCCTATTTTACACTTTTCAAAAGTGACAATTCACGAAATCTATAGCATCATTTTTACATTTTAGGATTTAAAGTGTAGGATTGACGCTACACCCTTCGACCCAATCGATTTATCAATTAAGTGTTGCAGAAAATAAGATTTTTTATGAAATATTTTAAGATTAATGATCAATAGAAGATGAAATTAATTAAATATCAATATAAAAAAAAAATTTTATTTTGATACCAATATTAATATATACGCTTCCGATGTATGTAACAGAGAATATCATACCTCGGTGATTACTTTTTTTCACAATTAAAAAAAATTATAGCCTACGATGGCTTGGTCGGTAAAGTGGTATACTTGGGTTCGATTCCCGGTTGCTGTCGATTGATACAAGCATCACTGGGTAATGTATTTTCAACAATTTCTTTCTTAACAAAGATATTGTATTACCTCCATCGCTGATTAACACCGATTTGGGAGCATAAAAAGAGTAACGTTAAAATAAAAAATTAAAGCATAATTATGTCGGTCTTACAGATCATTAACTACAAAAAATAAAATATTAATTATACGAAAGTACTTTCTTATAATTAATATTTTGTTTTTGTAATTAAGATCCTATAAATCCAAAACAATTATATTTATATTATTGCACAATTATATTACATAAACAATTTATATTAGTAGACAGTTGACACAAGAAATAATTATTCAAAAATAGATCGTTAATAATTTTCGAAAATATGTTCAAAATGTTCTCTATTCGGAAATGTCGAATTGTTATAAATTCAAAGGAGAACTAAGTGTACTACGGTATAGATCAATAAAAAATTTAAATTACAAATAAATTACATTCAAGAATTTCCGCGTCCTCGTCATGAAAAAAAAGAAAAAAAAGCAAAATAATTAGGAAAAAATCACTGAGCATAATTTGTAAAAGTAGAAAAGATTTTTCAAATGGAAAATAAAGTTCGAAGGATTACATTTTAAGCTCAACCTTTGAAAGTATAGTCCGACAGTTGCTGTAGAAATAGCAGGAGAGAGGTGGGAGTCTAAGCTTGCTTAAATTCACTGTTTGTTGCATTATGCTGTAAAGCGCGACGACATTACGCTCCTTATTCGACGTGAGAGAACGTCCGTGCGCATGTACATTTTGAGCTTTATTACAGCTGCTTCTACTACTACTACTACTACTACTACTACTACTACTACTACTACTCCTACTACTCCTTTTACTCTTGCGAATATATCCTTTGTGAGCGTTGAATATCAAGCTCGCGTAGCAATATGTTGAAAACATTTTTCGTCGTATCTCAAGATTATGAATTATTTAATATTGTTGTTGTCACCCAGAAACGCGACCCAGTTTTAACGTGATTGATTTTTAGACGTTATTATTCCTTTTATTTATGAGTGATGGATGCGAATTACGTATAACGTAATAGGTTATTTTTTTAAAGGTGTGTCGTTTTTATGACATAATTATTGTTTGATTAAAACTTTAAGAAATAGCTGTTCGTCAGTAACTTTAACGGGGTTTTTGTTAACTTCAAAAATATGTTGAATTAATAATCTCAAAAAATTCTTGGAAACCATTTGAAATATATGAAAGAAGCTAATGAACTTAGTATTTCAAAAAAATATTAATTTGTTTATATCTTGTACTTTGTTAATAATTTTAAAAAGATAAAATTACAGGAATCTACTTTTATCCTCTCAAAATATTTTGTATAATAAATTTAATTAATAATTGAAAATGAAGAAATTACAATTTTTCTCCTAATAAATATTGCATAATCAGTACTTAATTAATAATTTTAAGATGTCGAACCTAAGTGACAATCTACTTTTATTAACTCTAAAATGTAATATATTATTTAATTGTTATCGATTTATTGAAAAACTCACCTTTGATCTTTTCTCTTAGTATTTAATCTTGCAATTAAGATGCTTCTACAATTTCCAATTTTGAATTATCAACCACCTGCTTGGATCACATTTATCAAAATATAAAATATGAAATTTATATTTAATATTTATTACATCATGATAGTAGTTAACACAAAATTTCGATAATCATTTTTTTTAAATTACCGTAATTTTTAACATTAATGTTAGTAATATAATTTGCTTAAACGTAATACATTTAGTTTAATAAGATATTCTATTTATATTTAAATAAATAAATTATGCATTGTGAACAGTTATTTTTGTAAATACGTACAAACTAATTATTACGAGTTCTTTAAATAATAACATATCACGACCAACTATAAAAATACGTATTATATTCAAATGTTTCATTCTTTATATATAGTTCCGGAAAAATATTAGGAATATTTTTAGGTACTTATAGTACTGAGGTCAGTAGTTGAATATTCAGATATTTTATTAAGTTATATAGATCGTTGTTTTATGCATTATAGTCGTTTACATATTGAGTATGTTTTTATTAAACAATCGTCTAAAAAATAACAAAAGGAAATGAATCATTTAATTTTGATTAAATATTAATTTGCATCTTCTATGTAACATGTTGTCAACTGTAATATCGATATGTATAATAATCTATTAATAATAATGTTCTAATATTTAAAAACACTACAATATTATAAATGTGTATAAAATATATAATTATAAAATAGGGAAAGAGAATAAGTCAGAATAAATGAATGTTAAGCGTATACTATATTAAGAAAATATTATTTTCTATATTAAAATTGATATTGCTTATTTGTATCGAATAAATATATACACTTAACGTGTCATATAATGATAAAAAATGCATTTTTATTTTGACTATTTAATGTTTTAAAAGTATGACATAAAATTAAAATGAACTAATTTAAGAGCTAAAAATCCACCGAAGCCATGTTCCGCTTTGTAGTATATTCCCGCGCCGGAAAGTGGCAAGGGAGGATTCGATGTAACTTCCTGGGAATCAAGGAAAGGCACTGTGTTTTGTCCTAAATCTTTTCGTAAGTCAGTCATTTTGAATTTTACGTAAGAATTGTCTTTAGAATATGTATCTATTTTTCTAGTTCTTGCTGGATCATCAGGCTGCGAAACAAATGTTTCTGATCTAAAAACAATTTAATTATTTTTCATCGAAACTCATTGCGTGCATTACTTCAGAGGACATCGTTTCAATTTTACCTCATATCTTTCATATTGTCATTTGAAATAAAGCGCAATTTTTTAGTATTCAACTGCCCTGTGGTATAATTAAAAGGAGCTCCTACAATCTGCAATTTTATATTATCGTCCACCTGCTTGAATCTCAGGCCAACAACGACTTCATTTTCGTTCAATTTCAAGGTATCCAAACATATAATATTTCGAGTGAAGGTGACAGTGTATACCAGATCATTGTCATAAAATTCTGTCGATTCTTCGTATTTTATCTTATTACCATTATCTCTCGATGCAGGTTCAATAACTTTATATTTATGGAACGCAACTGTGTCGGATAACAAATATTCAGTTGTAACTTTGTTTACGTCTACCCACTGAGGTGTATCTGTAATGGTTCCATTTGGTCCTAACGAACCTTCTTGTATTTGTATGTGAAAAGTGTAATTCTTTTTTACAAATCGCAGTCCTGTCACCACTCTGAAACGTGACATCGCATTCGTGATTTTAATATTAAAATTACCCATTTTTCCTTATACACAATATTTTAAAAGTCTACATAAATGCAGATACTCTTTAAACGAATTTAGTTATATACAAATAAATAAAATTAGAAAATTTACAATTACATATATGGAAAGCTTAAAACAAATGCAAATAATGGATGTAACTGTAAAATAATATATAAGTACTTGTTGTCTTGAATGTTCGCCATGGCATTCTGCAAACTAAAATATCGATCCTCGAGTCGGTTAGGACTTACGCAATTGCACACGCACGTGTGGCTAGCCATGAAAATTGTACCAACACCTTGAGTATTATCACATTTACCTTCTTGTCGTCCATATAAAAGATCGTTTTTAGTTTTCATCCACTCATATCTGCGTTCACTATTTTCTGGCTTTCAGATTGTTCAAATTTTCTATTAATTTACAAATTACAAATGCACATAAATTGCGGCAAAATAATCGGTTACTTACAGAATGGCAGAATTGCATATGTCTGTCTATGAATGTACATTGTTTCAGCTGTCCTCTGCATATTTTTGATTGTGGTTGGTTTTGACAAGATAGTGAATCGTAACACCTTACATATTCGTTGGAAATGTTTTCGCAAGAAGTAAATGGTACTAACATACGATTCAAAGTTGTATCAAATTGCCATACAAAATATGCTTGAAATACTGGAGCTAATTTTAAGTAAGTCTCATCTAAGCGGTGTAATACAAAAATCATTATTAATACTTGCCATTTTCGTTATTGAATTATAAATTATTGTTAACCTTTCACTTGTTGTCTTGGACTACACTTGTACAATTCGTTAGACGCTCGTTCCATGACACTCTTGACTTTGATATACGCGGTTGTAGAGTCATTTACAAAAATATTTAATTCATTTTGAATAATATAATCATAGCTTCCTGTAAAGTTTCATGATCAATACGTTAACAAGTAGTAGCACATTTCTTTCGAATTTGCAATTTCTTTCTCACACTTAAATTTATTTTATAATTGCACCTGCAACACTTACTAGATTCAAATTTCTCCTTTATCATAAAACCGAATAATATGATCAACATTCCTTTTATGTGAGAATTCATTGTTAAATTGTATAATTCATATATTACCTGCTGCGCAGTTTGATTTCTTAAACAAAGTATATTTGATACCTAGAACATTGGAAGTAAAGTATAAATATTTTAAAACATTAATTCTATATTTTCCTAATTCAATGATGATTTATTTAAATTTGGCATGATATAAGCTCTGGTAAAAATTAAATCCAAATTAATAATCAATGTATTTTGAGATACTTAATTTTGAAAATGAAACTTTATGCAGCGTTATGAATATTTCCGACCGTTTGTGTATAGATGCAATTTAGCAATACGTACCCACTTATGATCCGCAATAATAGTAATTGTACTCTCTTCTTTTATGTCTTCTTCTACTAACGATCCATACATTTTCGCGATCACCGATCTCAACTGACCGAGGCTAATAGTTGTTACTGATTCCGCGTAATCTTTCACATATTCAACCGGATAATATCGTAAATTTTTGTACATGTCCAAAAACTGTGAGTACAAAAACTGGATATCGTTAGTATATTGAAATAACATGTCGGTCTTCTCAGTCAACTTGTCAAGCAGTTGATCTGTAATCAGCTCAGTCAGTTGGGCGTGTCTCTCTCGAAAATCTGCGGCTAACTCGTCTAATTTTGATATTAACAATTTTTCACCGTCACTGATAACTGCGGCCCTCTTGATTGGAGGTAAAACAGCAAAAATTATGCCTTCAGCTAGTTTCAATTCGGTGTAAACTGTGGTTAGAAGATTAAAAGCTTTTGTTGCCATCATTACATATGGATTTGCTACACAATTGTGTTGTGTATGGAGTGTCAGTAGCGTAATACACCAAAATGTGAATCTTTGTAACATTGTGTATTTTATACGTCATGTAAATTAGACCGACTATTACTTCAATAATGGTTACAAATGAAGTGAAATTGATCGATTATTTGGCGAACAATAAACTAGCGAAGGGTCAATTTTTTGCCGGAATATATTCCACCTTGAATTTAAATTTCTAATTATTTATTATGATAAAAAAAATAATTAAAAATATACTTACAGAATGATAGTTGAAAAATCAATATTATTGTCAAGATTTAACGAATATTTATTCAGATATTTATAGGTAACTTACATTAAAGTTTATACAAGGACACCGAACATTGAGACCAAACGTTTATCGTAGCAATTTGAAAATAAAAATTTAAGTTGTCGAATTTTTCCGTCTTCAAATTAAAAAATTTAATATTACGAGTACTTTCAAATATTAATACATCACGACCAGATATAAAAAATATGTATCGTATTAATGTAATTCAAATAATTATTTTACGATTCGATAACAACATTGTCAATTCATAATTATCTTTAGAATATCGTAAAAGTTCGTGTTCCTTTGAATACTGTAAATTAATATTCATAATATTTTCTACGTTTATGGAATTTTCTTATTTAACAAAATTTACTATTTCTTTGGTTCTTTAGTGTGTACATATTTAAATTATTGTGAATATTTAAAATACTAAATATAATTTTCTTACATATTCGTTTACGATACCGACACAAATGGTCAGTAAAATCAGGTAAACGCTAAAATTGTATCGATAGTTTATTGTTTAGAGCAACAATCACTTATTTTAAGAAATGATCTGTTTTTTTATTTTCATTGAATAAAATTGAACAAAATGTAATCACGGGTTTAAGCAATGTATATTTAAAAAAAGCGTAATTGTAATAATAGATATATATTGTTTTAGTACGTAAGTAGTTTCTCAAGTGCAAGGGAGTAATTTTTATGTCATCTGGCAGTTTCTTCAATACAGTAGCTCGTCCGCTATCGATCCTGTAAAGAATCTGTGCACACTGACAGTTTGCCTTTACATGAAAAGGAATTGCATTTATCCTGCAAGCAGTCTCCCATTTTAAAGGCAACCGAGTAGCACTTGTGTTCCTCGGTGTTGTCTTTTAGGCTTCCCCGACAGTTCCAACAAAGGAAAATAGAAATATACTTTGTAAGATAGAATTTTAGTTCTGCGTTTGCATAACCAATGTCTATAGCGCATGCTATGATTAACACACATCGATTACATTTTTTTATCGAGTAGTTTCTTCTTGTTGTAGTATATGTAGTATTGTTATACATTTCTTCAAGCAGACGTGCTAAAATATTAGAAAAACAAATTTCTAGCTGCTGATCCTCATATTTAAAAATATTTTAAATAACAAATAAATCTTTAACTAATAAAACTTATAAAATTATGATTATTAACATAATTATTGTACATATAAATACTCCATTTTAATTCAGAGGTAATGGAAAATTATAATACAAACGAATTTATAGTAAAGAAATAAATCCAGGATAAAGATCTAATTTTAATGTTAAAAATTGCGTGAGCACTCGTACTGTCACTTTTAATTACGTACTCGAACATATACCTCAAAAGTAGGAGGTTCTTCTGGATCCCTGTTAATTTCATTTGTATTAACGATCTCTTCTACTATAAAATAATTTTTTACTTATAATATAATTTAAATATAAAGTGTTTATGCAATTATAGTTTCTTTTTCAAACTTTACCTGTACAATATTTATTGATAAGAAAATTTTTATAAAACTTATCTAATTGTTTTAGGTAAATACTGTAAAGTGTTGTAAATATAGTGCCAGTGTTGTAAATATTCTAAAACAAAACACGTGCTCGAAGCGTTTCTGGGCAAAAATTACTATGCGGTGTAGTGAAAAATTTAATTTTTATATAGTATTATTTATACAAACTTTAGTATTATAAATTAATTATATTATACCCAGAATATTTGGTAGTATTTCAACTTTTCTCTCCGTGTAATTAAGAACTAAATAGACAAGATTATAAGCTACTTTCAACGAAAACAAATTATTGTCTAATAAAAATGAAATAAAACAACACTTTAAGGGGACGCCGCGCCTTCATTAAATATATACACCTACCGCCATTAACTGATTTTTCAAATTTATCTTTCAATTTGCATATTTTGTTCAATTGTATGAGGTAAGGTACATTCTATGATGTGCAGTAATTGTGCGTGTTAAAAAAAATTTGTAAAAAATAAAAATTAAAAACTATAATTGAAAAATCAATTACAGAAATTTGGAATATATACGGATTCCTCTTAAGGGGTGGCATACCCGGTGGGTTGCCGTAAAAAATTACGTCAAATCGTACATTGTCGGTGCAGAAATTTTTTATGGTGTCTGTCGTATTGACCTGGAACTTTGTAGAATGATTTATTATTTAATTATCTAGGGCTTCTGTATTTGGGTTTTGCATAAAATTGTACATTTTTAAAAATAAATATATCACATCAACAAACGCGCACTCCCTCTAACCCACAAATTATAAATTTAAATATCCAAAAAGAATTAACGTATCTTTCTTAACTCATAAAAAAAAGAATATCTACCATAAATAACAAAACACAAGGAATAACAAAAATTTCAAGGATTCGGCATCTCGGCATACATCATAACTAATGCAAATATGTTATAAGCATCGCATCTGCGTCTTTGACTAGTGCCGCGTACATACACTAAGCTTTTAAAAGTAAACATCTTCCTTTTTTATTCCTGCATATACATATACATATTTTCCAAAAATCCTTTTAGTTTATGAAATATATTTATATACATCTACAAAGTTGCTTTGCGCTGCTTCGCAAACGCGCGCGCAACGGCATCGCTTATAACGATTGTAAACATAATGATGAATATTCCATGAACACTGGAGTCCCGCGTAAAACAAGATGAAAAATGCTGATGTAAAAGTACGAAATTTTTTCAAAAAGAAAAAAAAAGAGGGAAAATTTGTTTTGTCTCACCATCGCGGAAAAAAAAATTCCATTTGGTTACACTTGCTCTCGAGTGGAAGCGGTTGAGTATGAATTTATCACATCGACGTATATTAAATGCAAAAAAAAAACAGACAATTAAACGGGATCTTCCGCGGTATAGAGTAAACAAACTAAAAACAATCGATGTTATTCCGTATATACATATATATATCTTTTTTGTTCGTGGACCACGCTCCTTTTGTATATAATACCTTAACGCAAGTGCCACCACCCACTTTAGAATCCCTTGGACTCGACCTGGTTCCGTTTTGTTTTCTCGGAGTATAGCACTCCTCGTTTTCTTCTTCCCCTCATGATTCTTTCAACGGAAACCAACCAACCCCACTACAGAGCATGGCTCCTCTTTCCCGTAAAAGCTTTGCTCCGTCGCGTTTCGAAAACACTCGAGTTCACTATCTCTATCTCTTTCTTTCTCTCTTCTTCGTATATGCCGCATGTGTGTGTGTGTGGAGAGACACATCCTTGTTGTCTTCTTTACCGACATCTTTATCTTTCTTATACCACGCCGACGTATTGTTTCTTTTCTATACCGCGTTTCCTGGGAAAAGTAGAGTTCAACTATTTCAATACCGAAGATGATTACTTTGGGTGTATTTACCGAGAGTGTTTAGCCAATCGGTGTGGTATGATTTATCTATTTTAGCGAAGAAAAATATCGGACTCTAAAATAGATATTCTCTTTATTCTTTTTTTTAAGTAATAAGGAATTTTTTCAAAAAATATATAGACAATATCAAGTTCTTACAATTGCTTTAGATGAATTTTTTCGACTTTTTGTTTCATTAAGAATCTCGAAACAATATACGGACTTACAGTTTCTATTGTATGAATTCCAGTAAATTTTGAGAATTTTTCGTATTAATCGAATAAAACAAAAAATTTTATTGTCGATAATATGGCACCCCTTTAGGAGAGTCCATACAGATTACAGATTTCTGCATTTAATTTTTCAAATCATTTTTCCATAATTTTTTTAGCACACGCACAATCGTTAAATATTATAGAATGTGCCTTAACTCATACATTAGATAAAATATTCAAATTTAAAGATATATTGATATATACATAAATGGGTATATGAAGTGAAGACGTGGTATCATCTATAGACATTTACCGATTGAGAATTATTGTTTTACAGAAACTAAAATTTTACAGTAATATTTAAGTAAAATTATGAAAACATTACCCTTCGTTACGATTACAAGTAAATTTTGAAAACTATTAATCTCGGTAATTAATGTAACAATCAGCTTGTAATTTTATACAATTATAAATATTATCGTAGCGAAGTGTAAAATCTTTTCCGTCAAGATATTCACTTTAATGAGATTTCAGTTGCAGACTCACTAAGCGATGTAGAGATGTAAAACTCTAAAATTTATAATTCCTTTTGTTTCTTTTAATAATAGAGGGAATTCTATATTAAAACATTATTTACTTTTTTAAAAAAATTTTTTTTACGTGATTTTATCGAAATATGTGAATTTTTTTAAATTTTTACTTTAATATTATTTGAGTCACAGTCAGTGTATATTTTATGACTGAAAATTACAGACAATTAATCTTCATTATTTTTTCAAATAAAAACAATTGCTCTTGATATGCCATCCGGATATGGTTTTTTCATTGCAATTTTCATGTTCCTGTAATGTAAGTGCAGCAACTCATTTTATTTATAGGAATATTAAGATTTAATTGCTGTTTATTTATCAACAATAATTTCATACCAATTTTTAAAACACATCTAGTTTTTACCCTAAGAATGGTAACTTCAAATTTTACCGAAAAATAATCCATTTTGGTAAAAGAGACCCGATGATGAATGAATAATTATTTTTCTTAATTAGTTATAAATAATCACTTAAAAAAAGCGTAATTAACAAACAAAATACGCAATAACCTCTTAAAACTGCGTTGAATGACGTTCTCGTTTAATAACGTTCAATTACAAATCCGATAAGGATATGGAATGGTGTGTTATTATAACAACTGAACTTAATAAAATGGTCCTTGTAATCGAATTACCGAAACGAAACTGTAAACAAACGATGATTCAACGGATGTGCACGTAGAAATAATAATTATCACGAATAATAGATTTATCGAAGCGTACCGGGGCATTATTCACTCGGTATATATGAACTATTATAAAAAAATATTGACATGTACACACGTAACACAAATAACATTTATACAGTGGAACATTAATCAGCCATCAATTAATATTCTGGCAATTAGGTATCATTGAAAATTTACCTGTTCAAAAAGTATTTGAATACAATTATTGCTTTTGACGTAATGTTCCACGTAACATCCAGCAGAATTGTTAGACTGTTGATAGTTCTTATGATAATTTTGTGTATAATTAAATGTACTTCGTTTTATTAATCAAGGTATGTTGTCTGAAGCTAATTACGAAAAGTCATCGAGACGTCGTCGTTAGTTAATTAAAATTGGGGTTGATTCTACAAGGTCGATAAAATATATTACTTAATAAATATTGCGTAGATGATCAAGTAATTGAGTATGTATTTGACAGAATTTTAAACTCAGAAAATGATCATATTTTACATTTTTTTTATGTATTTTGGGTTAAAATATTTGGGTTAATATCTTATGCCTTTTTTGACGATCGAAATCGAAACGTCAGGCTCTTCCTTATGTTTTAAGCTATTCCATATGAATTTTTTCAGATTTTTAATTCAATATTTTAGATGTAATTTTTGGGTTCAAAGGTTCAAATTTCTATAATTTGGGTCCGACATCACGTCAATACTAAGATCATTTTTCGTCCTCAAGTTATATATATATTATATTTATCACATTTCTATCTTCTAGGTATGTTCATATCATTGCATTTTAAAAATATATCAATAAATTAGTAATAAATAAATTATTAAATAAATAATTATAAGGCCTAATACAAAATAAATTAATACAAAAAAGTAAGCTATTGTTAATTTATTTTAATAAGTAACAATATATGTGAATAAACAAATATTTTTGTATAAATTCATTTTGCGTTAATCTTTATATGTATTTAATTATTTATGTAATATTAACTTAATCAAACGTTTTCTTAAAAATTTTGTTGGTTTTTATACATATGGGGATTGGAATAAATAAAAGATGACAATATTTAATAAACAAACTTAGACACTTTATTATAATGTCACGAGAAAGGATAGGTCTTTACTGTACGAGAAGCGGTTTAAGACTAAACTATAAGAACGATGCCTAAAACTAAGAAAGCATCCAAATTACTATACGCATTATGCACATACTGCACACATATGGACAATAAGCTAGTTATAAAAATGGTCAGTTAGACCGTCCGCCGAGTACGCCGATGCACTCACAGGCAGTGCCATAAAACCTTTCTTTTTGTCACTTTTGTCGAAACAAACATTCAAGCTATAGTCGAGTGATTTTTGTAAAGTACATTTTATTTACATTATTTTACTTGTATATTCCAACAAATTTAATTACATGAGCATACTGTAAAATAGTAAGATGGAATGGATATTGTGAATTATAATTTTTCCTAACCTCTTTGTAGAAATTTTGGGTTATATAATTGTACAATAATTTTTACAGATTATAAATTAAGCCATATTTTTGTGGTAAATTAAAATATATATTATTTGTATTCAACTTAGCGCTATAATTAAAGTATTACATTTTTGTTACATAAATTAATGTATTTATGTAGCATAATAAAAATACAGTCTGATGAAGCACCATCAATACGCCTCTAACTAAATTTTTGGTTTTTATTACCAGCAACCTTTACATGTACATAAAATATTTAGATTAGTTTAAGGTATGTTCTACATACATATATAAGTACAAAAAAAGTATACGAAGCATGTGTAGATAACACGATTTTCGATTAAACTTTCAAGTCAATTACTGATACGACCGTAAGAGGGATCGAGCGTACATGTACATATATATATTAAGCGCCATACGTGTAGAGAATCCATTAATCCAAAAAGGGGCAATTAAAGGGGGAAATTGAAATTACCACCGATTGGTTACGCCGAAAATCGTGGACGACGTTGAAATTCGGCGATGTATAGATATAGAGATAGATTTTCCGATTGAAATCGTTGAACTTCTGCCGAGGTCGCTTGATTACGTCGCGGGAATTCCATCGAAAAGTGGCCGCAACTTGTATGATGTGTACGTGTGTGGGAGGCGTTGCCACTTTTTTCGATTCGGCCGATCATTCCGCGTCATTTTCACGATTTCTCCGCGTTTTTATCGCACACGGATTACACGGTTGTTCGCGAGCGAACTTTGACACGAATATGCTTTTTTTCTCTCTTTCGTTTGATTAAATTCGACGGGAATGTGAAATGTCAGATTTTAATGCTGGCGTACGGATTTTTTTTGCATCGTTTTTGACGGGAATTGGGGTTTTTTGTGTTATTTATTTATTTGTATTGAGAAAGATGTTGTTACAAAAGTTATGCAAGTGATAACGTTTCAAAGGAAATTTTAAAAAGATTTTTAGAAATTTGATGAAATGTTTTGGAATTACACTGATGTTTAAAAATTCTTTTTGTGTATAGTTATCGGTTTCTTATTTATTTTTGTGTTTTAAAAGAAAATTATTCCACTGTGCACTTGAATTTTTGGACGTCTTTTAATTGATAATTTGCGTATGTCAAGTTACCTGATTTTTTTTACTGAAAATCACTGTCGAAATGTTGCTTTTTTTAGTTAATATCAACAGTTACTTTTTTGTACGGTAATTCAAATCAATAATTTTTTTTTGTTATTTTCTTTGACTTCTTATAGAATAAAATCAGCTTTTCCATAAGCTTTTTAATTTATAAGACATTTAACTTCATTAAAATGGCTTTCATCGAGTAGTTCAAAACACCAAAAAGACAAGTGATTAAAGAGACATTAAAAATCTGTTAACAAAAAAGCAATAACTCCTAGTAAAAATATATATTTATAAAACGTTATTTTTGACCGATTGACCAAAAATGGCCAATAAGTCCAGAATAAGTAATGATTAATAGCTATAAAATGGCTGAAAAAATAAACTTTACAGTACAATAAACGTTATAAAACTGAATTAAATAAAATTCGAGGTTATTGTTACTGACTAAAATAATATTACATTGGTTTAAATCCTAATAGAAATCTGTCCATAAATGTAAAGCTTTTTGTGCCAAAAAGATGGTCAAGTGTTTTAAAATACCCAATAAATGCGCAATTTAATGGCAAAAATTAGCGTTTTATTTAACCTTCAAATTTCAAAAAAAGGAAAATTCTTTGCAAGAATGTTTAATAATGTATTAGTTATTTAAACTTATAATTGTTAAATTACGTATATAAAATTTGTAAGCGATTTATTTACGTAACCAATTATTAATTTTGTAAAAGGTGATTCGAATTAAACTTATAAATAATATTTCGATTATAAAACAAACATTTAATAATTTAATTAATAATTCAAGCTTTTGAGAGATAATATATGGAATATATGGTGGTGTGTCAAGAAAATTAGAAAATATTTCTGTAACAAGGAAATCTATAAGCTATGAAAGGCCGTGCTGCGACGAGAGAACATTGTTCTCGAAATCTGGTTCAAGCGAGTACTTTTCTATCTTGAAATATTTTCTCACTTTTCGAAAGCCGAAACTGATAGCGATAAATGCTATCGTGAAACTTGACGGGAATAAATTATTCAATAGTTAGTTTCAATAATTTCCATGAAAATAGATTGGGAAATGCAAACGTTTCGAGTACGCATAACCACGCATACACTTGGAAGAAAACTACAACATATCGACAAAAAATTTAAGAGGGGCAAAGCTTAAAATGTTAGGTCAGTTTGCTTTAGAGTCATTCTTATTTTCGATTTCAACTGCCTTGGTAGGTAGGTTCTTGATTATCGGTCGATAAAAGTGGATAAAAAAGCTGAGTTGATTAAATACACTATTATTTAAAAAGAGCAACTCCAAAAATAATAAATAACGTTACCTAATTTTTATGTTGAAAAATATTAATATAGTATTACTAAAGTACAATGGTGGAAGAATTGAAAAATAATTATTCAATATTAATAATATATATTATAAAAAGGCTATGTCAATTTTTACGAAAAAGCCAATAATTTAGATTATTTTTGCGACGTTTCGATGAATATACTTCAGCATCATCAGGTGTTATTGTCTCGTCAATTAATGCAATTGAAACACATCACAATGTCCTTGACACATTGCACTTTCTTCCTCGTTTTTATACCATATTTAGAATTTTCATATAATATAATATAAATTACCATACTTACAAACATGTAAATAAATAAATAAACAACACTTGATTAAAAACGAAAGGCAGTCAACAACATTTTCGCTATTTTATTATCATAAATGGTTAGTTGAGAATGACAATTAATGAACAATTAATAATTTTTTCCATAATGATTACAAACATTTTCAAATTTTTTAAACAAATTGAATTATTATTAACCTTTATTTAAAATTTTTTAGCTAATTTATTTGCAACACAACTATTTTAATTATTTACGAGACTTCGTTCTCTGATTGTTTTTCTATAATGGACGCAGGATATCTCAGGAATCACTTCATCGAGTAGGCTCAAATTTTAACAGTAATAACAAAAACATGATTTAAATTCGCTTAAATGAAACACAATTTCAAATAAATCGAAATGTTTATTTATAAAAATTATTAACCTGCTTTTTGCAAATTAAAAAAAAATCACCATTTTCTTCTTCGTTTATAGAAGACAACTAAAATTCTCAGCATTTAAATAATTTAATTAAAAGTTAAATAATTATTCTAATACGTACTCAACGAACCATTAAACCTTACGATGAAAATATCACTTCCAAATAAATTTTCCTAAAAACATAAAACGCACACGACGATATTTCCTTCATACTCTCGATCTCTATTTTTATTCCCGTCAATAATGGAACATAATCGAAAGCATAAATAAAAAAAAATGGGTCGGAAAAATAATTGTTTTTTATTTTGTTGAACGCTTTGAGAGCTATTTCTCACCGATAATGTTTCCCTACCGGTTTGAATACAAAGCAGCTTCTTGCTGCGTGAGCTCATAGAATTTACGTGTTTCGTGACTATACACACACACACACACACACGCACATAGAAAGCTCTCTCGATCGCCTCCAACTTTTACGAGGCTTACACGTACTCACGTGCGAATATCGTAAACTAATTTTTTTTAATATTTTTCGTTAATTATTGTTGGAGAACGGTAAGAAAAATAGTACTTCGATGTTTTTCTATTTGTAATATTTTTTGTTTAATTGATTCAAAATGTTGGTGACGCAATACGCGTAAAAAGTACGAAAGACCTTATGTAATTTGGGTATTTGTTTTTTTTTTTCTTCCTTTTTCTTTTCATTTTTATAGTTCCGGATTAACGCAATCGTTGTCAAAATTCTACGGGGATATTTATTATCCTTTGTGATGAATAATGAACAAGATGGATCATATAGATACGATAAACAATCTGTATACCTATTGTGTTTTTAAATGCGTGCATCCTTTTGTTTTCATAATTTCGAGTATGTGTGTGTGTGTGTTGTGTTCTGTGCATTATCGTAAATATTGTTGTAGTTGAATTGTTCTTCCGTTATATTTCTAGTGTGCTTAAAGGAAAACGTAAAAGTTTAAAAAATTTACAGTTTTCTTTTCTTTAGTAGTGATATAGATTGTGGAATCTTGAATATTGGCACGAAGTTTATGTTTTTTTTTATAAATAAAGGATTATTTATTTAGATTAGGATTTAGGAAGATATTATTTAAAACAGAAATGAAGTTAACATTCGGTGATGTGTGTGTGTGTATATATATATATATATAGCTGGATGTGGTTTCTCTGGACTTTTGGAAAAATACTTCATTTTTAATATAGTCTTTTTGGACTATAGGTATAATAAAAGCTGATGAAAATCACATGTGGAAACTGCACGTGGAAATTATCATTAACATTTTTTTAATGTCAAAAATGACTATCATAAGGATAAACAATTTTTCCAAAAGTCCGAAAGAAATTGCGTGGAATTCTACTTGAACTTTCTTGATAAGAATATGTGTAGGATATATTTATTGATCTTTCCGACTCAAAACTTGACTTTAAAATAAAGAAGGCTCATTTTTCTCCTTGACCATCATGAAAGGATTTTATTTTTTGGGTAAATTTTCTTTAATTTATTGTAAGAAATGTAAAAGTTTGATTTGCATACGTTAGGAATCTACTTTTTCAATTTAAACTTCATATTCAATTTATTAATTAAACACCTGAAAGAAAATCATAAGGAAGATATAAAACTTACGGAAGTATCTAACAAATACAGTTTACGAGGCATAATAATTTGTTTTATTAATATTATTTGCAGGGATATCTCTGTAAAAATTGTAAGGACAGTACGGTAAAAATTCTTATTGTTCCCCGCAAATATTATATTATAGTCTGCAAAAATTACTATGCAGTATTGTCATTTTTGTAGGTATTTTCTGTATAAAAATTGCCCGACTGTTTGTTTCTTTTGATTTTACAGGTACCGTCAATGTAATTTTTGTAGGTGTACTTTTCTCCGTGTATGTATAAAAGAAAAGATCAATAATTGGATACTGAACAGTAATTGGGTACGATACGGTATATATTTAACAATGATTCCGTTAATAACAAAAATCCATTTATTTTCAATGCGGTTTCCTTCAGCTTATCAATCAATTTTACTCGTTATAATACATAAATTTTATTAATTAATCGTAAAGGCATAACCTATCTTCTCACCCAAAAAGTGATTTAACACATTTTTAATTCTTAAATTATCCAGATACCTTAATTTTCCGTATATCTCTACTATACCAAAAAAATTTTAATCTTTTTAATTCCTACTACGATGTAACGTTAACGAAATGACCAAAAATCTTAAAAAGAAAAAAAATGAAAAGTAAATCGACAAGTTCGTATAAATTCTTCGTCTAAATTTCGATCTGAATAACAAAGATCATCTGTCTGAAAGAACCTTCATAAAATTCCAAGGCATATCGCGTAGACGAAAATTCTCTGTCAGGACGTATAGTATATAAGAAAATTTCATACCTCCTCCTTCCTCCTTTCGATAGTGTATATACACAGGGTAAAGGTCGCAAAGTTCCGTACGAAAAAAAAGAGAAAAACGGAGAAAATGGTCTGAGTATAAACATGACGCATACGCTATATATAGGATACACTCCTCTTGGAACAGAGATCATAAAGTTACTTACACGTCCAGGACGACAAGCGAGTTACTCTAGGTAAGGTCGTGCGATAAAAATTTCATTCTATACCCGAAGCCCAAGGATATACGGTTGAAAAGAATTTCCTTGGCTTTGATCCGATAATGCAACCGCCGTAACGGCTGAGTTCACCTCTTATGATTAATGGATGGTGGATCTATAGGTCTGTGTGTACCACAACCTTGGGTGTCTGCGTTTAATCGGTTAACTCTGCATCGTGAAAATTTTCTTCTTTTTTTTTTGATAGCGAATCGTTATTTTTTTTTCTGGATGTGTGTCTGTCATCTACGTAGGTTAGTATCAGCGATCAGCTGATTGTGACGTTTTCGGAGAGAAGAGTGGAGGATAGCGAGTTAGGATGCGTAAGGTTTTCTTTTGTTAAAATTAAAAATTGTGTTGGAACAATTTTAGATTAATTTTTGAACATGTGTCCTAGGTTTACGTCGATGGCGTGATGATTTTTAATACTAAACTTTTCATTCTAAAAGTCTGTTAATGTTCTAAATGTGCAACCTTGGTAGAAATTCCAAATTTTGAGGTTAAACAAATCCATAATTAACACTATGATACATAGGTATATTTTCGGTATTTTATCGCTATTTTATCGCTTAAAAATGTTACACGTATATTTCATTTATAGTTTCATTTCTACTAGGGAATGAATGAACAAAAATTTTGTGCAATTTAAAGAAAATATCATAAAAGGAAAATCTATGTTGATTCAACATCTAGATTTAGAAAGATTGATTAAATCTTACAAGTGCTGATACTATAACCAACAATTGGTCTGAAATCATTGAAAAGCATCCCTGGTAAAAAATGTGGCCATTTGTTATAATGTATTAAGCTAAAAATAGGTATTTTATATCTAAAAAAACCATTTTCTATTAGTTTTTAAAAAATGGCTAATTTATTCCTGAAAAATAGTTTTACATTTATTTGAACATCAATTGAGATACATTCTTCTTGAGTATCGAAATAAATCTTCTATTTAAAAAATAAAAATTACGTATATAAAAAAAATCGATGTACTTTTAGTAAATGTAATGATATCTATAAACTTTATTACAAATATTAAAAACAGAAAAAAAAGATACTTATTCTTATACCAAAATTCTATTTAAATCACCGTCCTAAATTTCAAACAGAGCACGGTATTGTTATTCTTCGGTAAAAAAATATATATATTGTAGCAAAAATAAATCGAGAATTCTTTTGAAAATATACCTTTTTCTCTTTCTCGCGTGAGAATCGGGCGACGCCGATAACTTCTTCCAGTCGCGCCATTAAAACGACGCCCCCAGAAAAAGTAAATAAGAAAGGGTGGAACGGAACAAAAAAAAATAATAAAATACAAAACTACGCTCGACCACTGTGAAGGCAATTTATTTTTTAAAAAATAACTTTTCATATAAGTATCATTTTTTTATTTATTTAATTTATTACGATTTTTAATGAGTTTAATCATATTTTGTCATGAAAACTTATATATATATACAGTTTATGTAGTTCAATAAGTAACCTAAGCTATAATTCTGATTTTTTTACATATTTAAATTTCATTATCGACAATGAAAATTTATTATTTGGCCAATTTACAGTACAGTAAATAAAATAAATAAAAATTTTCATTTTTTTAATGATCATATTTTAAAATCGGTGTAATGAAAATTAATTTTTGTTTCTATCGTCAATTTGTAATTTAATGCAAATATAAATAAAATTAAGATACTCTTCTCTAGTCGCATTTACATGATCTTTCATTAACGACTGTTCACGTTTATTCAAATTAATTTAATCACATCAATGGTTCCAAAGCTTCAATGCTTCCTTCTCATGAATTAATTTTAGACGCTACACGCATTCGAATAACAAAGCTTTACAGAAACCAGGCTAACGTCTATTGTTTCGTATATATTAATTAGTTAAATTAATTAAGTAAATCGTGTAATGAAGTTGGTATTATATATATTTTTCAATTAAATGCCAATGTTTCTTGTAAAAGTCATTATTTATCAGATGCTTGGAATGTAATGAGAATTATATATTAAGATAAATATTTTTTATTAAAAATTATATTATTATAAATATTAATTATTATTAAATATTCTTCAGTAATGAAGGTACATACTGTCAAATAAATAATATAAATATTTCTTAGAATATAAGTATACCAAGTATTTTTTAAATGTCTGGTTTACGTTACGTTAAAGAATCTTAATTCAATAAAATGTCAATTCATTGATTTAAAAAGGTTGCTAATAAATTAACTATAATATGGTGGTTGAAATTTAACAGTAATATAATGCAATTAAAAACTGAACAAATATTTTATTATTATATTAAGAGAGATTATTTTAACGATCTTGGTGAACAAACCACATTTTTAATTAGAATGGCGTTATTCGTTATTTTCTTCAGTCTATACCTTTATATTTATGTAAAAGAATACATTTGATTATATCAATATCTGTATTATTTAAAGTCTTATAGATATACATTTGCTTACTGCTTAAAATATTTTTTTACTAATCACTGATTAGTTCGAAACCATAAAAAATGTTTGTTTAAACTTACACAAAGTAATTATTTTTTAAAATTAAAATTTAGAATTTTAATATCATTTTTTTTTTATGCAATTAACAATGTAGTTAAATAAACACTATGATACACTAGGTATATTTTCGGTATTTTATTCGCTATTTTATCGCTTAAAAATGTTACACGTATATTTCATTTATAGTTTCATTTCTACTAGGGAATGAATGAACAAAAATTTTGTGCAATTTAAAGAAAATATCATAAAAGGAAATCTATGTTGATTCAACATCTAGATTTAGAAAGATTGATTAAATCTTACAAGTGCTGATACTATAACCAACAATTGGTCTGAAATCATTGAAAAGCATCCCTGGTAAAAATTTGGCCATTTGTTATAATGTATTAAGCTAAAAATAGGTATTTTATATCTAAAAACCCATTTTCTATTAGTTTTTAAAAATGGCTAATTTATTCCTGAAAAATAGTTTTACATTTATTTGAACATCAATTGAGATATACATTCTTCTTGAGTATAGAATAAATCTTCTATTAAAAAATAAAATTACGTATATAAAAAAATCGATATACTTTTAGTAAATGTAATGATATCTATAATCTTATTACAAATATCAAAAACAGAAAAAAAGATACTTATTCTTATACCAAAATTCTATTTAAATCACCGTCCTAAATTTCAAACGGAGCACAGGTATTGTTATTCTTCGGTAAAAAAATATATATACTGTAGCAAAAATAAATCGAGAATTCTTTTGAAAATATACCTTTTTCTCTTTCTCGCGTGAGAATCGGGCGACGCCGATAACTTCTTCCAGTCGCGCCATTAAAACGACGCCCCCAGAAAAAGTAAATAAGAAAGGGTGGAACGGAACAAAAAAAAATAATAAAATACAAAACTACGCTCGACCACTGTGAAGGCAATTTATTTTTTAAAAAATAACTTTTCATATAAGTATCATTTTTTTATTTATTAATTTATTACGATTTTTAATGAGTTTAATCATATTTTGTCATGAAACTTATATATATATACAGTTTATGTAGTTCAATAAGTAACCTAAGCTATAATTCTGATTTTTTTACATATTTAAATTTCATTATCGACAATGAAAATTTATTATTTGGCCAATTTACAGTACAGTAAATAAAATAAATAAAAATTTTCATTTTTTTAATGATCATATTTTAAAATCGGTGTAATGAAAATTAATTTTTGTTTCTATCGTCAATTTGTAATTTAATGCAAATATAAATAAAATTAAGATACTCTTCTCTAGTCGCATTTACATGATCTTTCATTAACGACTGTTCACGTTTATTCAAATTAATTTAATCACATCAATGGTTCCAAAGCTTCAATGCTTCCTTCTCATGAATTAATTTTAGACGCTACACGCATTCGAATAACAAAGCTTTACAGAAACCAGGCTAACGTCTATTGTTTCGTATATATTAATTAGTTAAATTAATTAAGTAAATCGTGTAATGAAGTTGGTATTATATATATTTTTCAATTAAATGCCAATGTTTCTTGTAAAAGTCATTATTTATCAGATGCTTGGAATGTAATGAGAATTATATATTAAGATAAATATTTTTTATTAAAAATTATATTATTCTAACTATAATTATTATTAAATATTCTTCAGTAATGAAGGTACATACTGTCAAATAAATAATATAAATATTTCTTAGAATATAAGTATACCTAGTATTTTTTTAAATGTCTGGTTTACGTTACGTTAAAGAATCTTAATTCAATAAAATGTCAATTCATTGATTTAAAAGGTTGCTAATAAATTAACATAATATGATGGTTGAAATTTAACAGTAATATAATGCAATTAAAAACTGAACAAATATTTTATTAATTATATTTAAGAGAGAATTATTTTAACGATCTTGGTAAATAAACCACATTTTTAATTAGAATGGCGTTATTCGTTATTTTCTTCAGTCTATACCTTTATATTTATGTAAAGAATACATTTGATTATATACACTCACCACCACATGCTTTTGCCCACCTACGCAAAAACTCACTAAAGATTAAAAGTTTTATTACTCAGGAGCAAAACATCGTAGCTCAAAAATCCAACGCCATTCGAAAGAGCAGGTGAAAACCTTTAAAAAATGCTACTGTACAAGTAAAAAAGTTTAAATTTGAGTTTTTTATAAGTATTAAAAAGAGATGAAAAATTGTTAAAAATCATGCCTCTTTTTGATCCGCTGCAGATTTAGTTCCCTTATTCGTAGCTTAAAAAAACCAACGGGGTTTGAAAGGTAATTGTTTTAGCTTTAAAATGAGGGGTCGGACGTTTTTTTAACCCACTTTTTACCGATGTTAGCGCATTTTTTGTGAAAAAACACGCTTTTTTTTGGAAATGGGAATATTTCAAAGAAAAAGAGAGATAGAGAAAAACTTCAAAGAGAAAAAAGATGCTATTTTACTCACAGAATATAGATCTGCAGGTTAAAACGAGATTTGGACAAAAAATTTTTTTTCAATTTTTTAGCATATCAAAAACTAAAAAACCTTTAATTAAGTTGTAGACAATATAGCATTCTTAAACTTAATGTTATTCTATTATTTTTAAATTAAATTTACGCTTAAATTATGCATTTTTTCAAGACCAATTTTAAAAAAATAACTATACATGGATCTACTCAAATTTAATTTACGCAACCTTATATTATCGTTGATTACAATTTATTTATTATGTACATGAACTAATACAAAGTATAAATTTAGATAACTTAAAATTTAATATTACTTAAATTCATTAAATATAAAAAATCACTTTTTTATTTTTTTAAATTTAGAAAATTTAATTTAAAAATAATAGAATAACATTAAGTTAAAGAATGCTACATTGTCTACAACTTAATTAAAGGTTTTTTTAGTTTTTGATATGCTAAAAAATTGAAAAAAAATTTTTTGTCCAAATCTCGTTTTAACCTGCAGATCTATATTCTGTGAGTAAAATAGCATCTTTTTTCTCTTTGAAGTTTTTCTCTATCTCTCTTTTTCTTTGAAATATTCCCATTTCCAAAAAAAGCGTGTTTTTTCACAAAAAATGCGCTAACATCGGTAAAAAGTGGGTTAAAAAAACGTCCGACCCCTCATTTTAAAGCTAAAACAATTACCTTTCAAACCCCGTTGGTTTTTTTAAGCTACGAATAAGGGAACTAAATCTGCAGCGGATCAAAAAGAGGCATGATTTTTAACAATTTTTTCATCTCTTTTTAATACTTATAAAAAACTCAAATTTAAACTTTTTTACTTGTACAGTAAGCATTTTTTAAAGGTTTTCACCTGCTCTTTCGAATGGCGTTGGATTTTTTGAGCTACGATGTTTTGCTCCTGAGTATTAAAACTTTTAATCTTTAGTGATTATTGCGTAGGGTGGGCAAAAGCATGTGGTGGTGAGTGTATAAGATTATTCTGGTTATTAATTTAAAGTCTTATAGTATATTACATTTTGCTTACTAGTCCTCAATACGTTGAAGATTTAAAATTAAATTTTTTTAAATAGTGGAATCACTGAGTTGAGGGATAATCGAAAACCATAACAAAATGTTTGTTTAAACATTACACAAAAGTAGAATTATTTTTGAAATTTAAAATTTAGAATTTTTAATATCAAATTTTTTTTTAATTTTCAAAATTAAAAAAAAAGATGTATAATAATTTTACGAAATTTTTTTTAAATCATATCGCTTTTGTTTAAATGATTTATTATATTTTTCTTATTTAAACCCAAAATCTTATAGTACAACAACGATAAAAACTATTCAGATTCTTATTATTCTGATGATCACCTTTCATTCCCGTTAACTTCTTCACACAATAATAATAAAATTAAAAAATTAAATAAACGAGTAAATTAATACATCGCAACAAAAAAAATAAATAATACGAAAATTAAAAGCAACAACACGACTAGAATATTAATATTACAGACGGTTAAATTCAATTTCTACTCCTGTGTACAACATTGCAATCATCTGCTACAATCGTTTACTAGCGTATTGCATATTAATTTATTTTTAATAATTATAATATACCGGTTTTTAAAAAAACTAAATTAAACTATTTATAACACAGTAATATATCGAATTTAACACACCTAATTTTGGATGTAGTGCATGAATGATGCCCAGTACTCCGGATGAATCTTGTTATTGACAACTTGACATACATAGGATATATATATATATATATATATATATATATAAATTTGAGATTGCCACATATATCTGGTCATCGCTGCAACTGACTTGCAGTGACAAATCTCGTCTCGAACATCAAGTTGACGATGTGAGTTACAACTCGAAGGTTATATCTATATAAGGCGTAAGCTTGTACGCTATGTACGACAGCTTGTATAAATCTAGTTTACTTTACATTTTTTTCAAACATACTTAAAATTTTACTCGATGCATGTCGAGCATAAGTAAGAAGTAGAAAAATCGTAATTATGAATAGAGAAAGAAAATTAATATACGAGTTTTAATTTTTTTTCGGTGGAATGCTATATTTTTAAGAGAAATTGAGAGGTTTATGTTAGAAAATTATTATTTTTTTCGTTAGTAATAATTAATTTTTTTTTTCAGAGTTCCAATGTTAATCGAGAGAGGATGATTACAAGTTAGGGTAAGTGCACATTTTTTTATTTTATTTATTTATTATTAATATTACTTTCTTATAACTAGTAATTTATTTTTTATAGTTAATGAACTGTATATCACCAAAATAATTATGTGTTAATTTAGATTATTGAAAAGTCGACGAAAGACATAATAATTTTTAATTAATTATTGTTAAAATATTTGTATAAAATTAAAAGTGTAACAATCGCTCTTAACTATTTAAAGTTACTTAAAAATTATTCGAATTGTATATCGAATGAATGAAAAAACAAAAAAAAATTTCCAACTAGAAATTTAATTTGTTTTTAGTTACAAACATCTTTTTTTCTTGAAATTTTTAATAATATTATTTATGATTTTTTAAGACATTTCTCTATCGAAATGTCAAGCTGACACGCGTTCGAAAAATAAATGTAAACACAGAAAATGTAAATTTTTCTAAGCGTAATTTTCGTTTTAAAAAAATAAAATGTAAATCTAAATGATCTAAAATCAAGGAAATTTCTCATAATTGTAAAAGTGAAACACATAAATGCAATCATTTTTTGTATTTGACTAAAATTCAAGAAAAATTTCCGTTTTTTCAGTGCATTTGTTTTTACCATTCAAATATAATGGTATTTTTCATTACATTGAACGAGAAATCGCATTTTAAAAATGTAAATAATGTTAATAATTAAAAATGCGAAAATCACTATCCCTCAGAAACATCGATTAAATTTTTATTAATACTACAAAAAACAAAAATTGTATATATTATTTTATTTACTGTAATATCAGCATCGTACATATAATTACGGTGCCGCAGTGAAAGATAATTCCGTATTATTTTTTTGTAAAAGCGATATCAGCTCGAAATTAAAATATATAAAATGATATTCACGTCTTTGATGTTGTACACGCGTTAGAATTAATAATAAGCAGTTTTAGTATGCAGTACGATAAAAAATGTAAAATCTCAGCATTTTACAGTAGAGTGTAAGAGCCAACGTGTATTTCTCAGTATCAACTGATTCTATGGAAAACTGGATAAGAATGCGCATAAAAATATTGCTTACACAATATCTCCCGAACACCCACACGCGCGCATGCATTGACTTTTCTCACATCGCGTATTCGTGAATTTCCTTAGTTAAATATTGAATTTTCGAAAATTTGCAATTCCGCGCTAAAAACGCAAATGAATATTATAGTTCGCAAATTAATTCTAGAAGAAATGGAAATAGAAATCGGTTGGTTTGCATTGAAAAAAAAAATGGAGTCAATTTTTATTTTAGTGCATCAAATGATTTAATAACGTTATATGCCTTTGATAACCATTTTTCTTTGGATGAAAATTAGTTTTGGACGTTTTTCGGTATGTAAGATTACGGTCTCGATTCAGGTTACGAAAATCAACTAAAAATGTTTCCATTTGATTAACACGTTGATCAGTGTAACTGGGTTATTTTCTATACCTCGTCGAGTTTAGTACACCATCTAATCGAGAAACTGTTTTTAAATTCTTTAAGGTTATGTTCATTCGATTAAATGCGCGATCACAGTGTAAACTTACTGGTTCTAGTTTTTTTTCCAATTATTCCAATTTATTAATATTTATACATTAATTTTTCCAATAAAAAAATAATAATTTTTATAAAATAGTAATTTTAGTGTCATATTTTAATTTTAATAATATAGTCTTTACTCCGTACATAAAAAAATTTTACCTTAATTTGATTCTAAATTTGGGAACACGTTAAAACACTTTTCAATACACTAAATAAAAAGTTGTAGTAAAAATTACAATACTGCCAAGTAGTAGAAAAAAGTACAGACAGATCGTAATAAATTAACTACGTTATATAGTAAAATTTACTCAACTTTTTCTTAGAAAAAATCACGAAACGTTTCTTTAGCAAAAAAAATATCAATGATTACTATCCTGCTTAGTACTCCATTATTGACACATTTCACGTGATTCGGAACAATGATGTAAAGATATTAATGATTACTATACTGTCTAGGGTAAAGTTCTATTTTGTGATAAATTAGTACTCAATACTATCCAATACAGTAATTATTACTGTATATTTAAAAATTATAATATATATTCAAACGAATTTTTTATAAATTATACTATTATACAATAACCAAACAAATTTAATAACACCGGTATGTAGAATCCAATTTTATAATATGAATAATTTATTTTTTTGAATTTTTTTTAGTTACTAACAACATATGCTTAATAATGATAATAAAAATAACAATTATCTATATATCCTTGGCGTAATAAACTTATTTTTTCTGTCGATTGTACATAAAATTTGAGAAATATTTTATAATATTGTCTCACAGTTTTCATCAAAATCTGTTAAAGTAATAGAAAGAGCAATTAAATGGTTACGTATACATATATTAGCCATAATTTTTTGAACGTAAACTCAATAAAAATATATTTTATAATAATTACCTATAATTTCGAAATCAATGTGTATCTCATTGTCCCATGATCATTAACGTGCAATGAAAACCATAAAGAATATAAATTGCGCGAAGATAGCGCTGTGAAGTTATATGCGCATGTACTAAAAAAATTTGTCTGCCACATAACCACGGAGAAGCAAATCGTGACTTTTAGGTTCTTACATTGATTTACTTAGAGTATTATGTTTTAAATGGATAATATATGTTGGTAGATTTCATATTATTTGTCTTAAAAAAATATAAAATATAACATCTACCTTAGTTACCTTAATTATTATTTATTTTGTTTTATTATTATTATTTATTTTTTGGCTGATAACTTTCATTAATATGATAGTACAGTAATTAGTACTAAAACGCTTATAACTTCTGACCTATCAATATTGACAATCAAACCAAAGTTTACTGAAAAACTGAGATAAAATAGATACATTTTAAAAAAAAGTACGTTCAAATCCGTTAAAATGGAGCAGAGTTATAGCCGAATTAAGAATTTGAAGAAATTTAGCTTAAAAAAATCAATAAAATTTGTACTGCCCAATTTTTGTTTAAAATTGCTTCTAATTCTTAATTTGGTTATAACTCTGCTCCATTTTAACGGATTTGAACGTACTTTTTTTTAAAATGTATCTATTTTATCTCAGTTTTTCAGTAAACTTTGGTTTGATTGTCAATATTTGATAGGTCAGAAGTTATAAGCGTTTAAAGTGAAGTCTCTTTTTTATGGAAATTTTGTTTTAACAGCATATAACTTTTGAAAAAACGATTGTTAGAGTCTGCGGCTCTGGCTTTTTTCATATTTTTATATAAGAAAACATATACTAAAAGCTGGGCACGATCCGTTTCCCAAACATATGAACAAGTACTTATAGTGTCTGTATTTTAAAAACAAAGAGAAAAACGACTCGTTACTTGACATTTTAGTATTCACTGCTATGCATTACAAGTAGTAAGTAAAAAAATGTTTCATGGTTTCTGATTTACTAGTCATGTATAGTAATGATATAGCTATTCTTTTCTTCCCAGTGTAGTAATAAATCTCTGTAATTAATGGTCAAAATATAATTTGAACTAAACTAAAAATGCTTGATTTTTATTAAGGTATGGTAAATGTTACAAAAATTGATAGTAAAATGTCACACTACACATACACACATACATTACACTATAGTAATTATTTTTACATATATTCTGACACTTTTGTAAGACACATTCTTAATTTTTTTTCACTAAATCGATAATGCAAAATTAAAAAAAATCTCGAAATATCGCAGAAAGACAGAAACGAAATTACAACGATATAATTTGCACAAACGTATGCACATACATAGAGAGAGAGAGAGAGAAAGAGAGACGGCGATCGCGCACGAGAAAGGATCCCGCGTCAAATTCCAACAATCTCCTCTCTTCAGCGTAACACCGCGTTTAATTCGATTTTATTCTTTGCCGCCGCGCGTGTCGCGTGTAACGGCGTGACCGACGAGCGCTTAATTTTATACGGCGTTCACTCCTTTTTTTTTCTTTTGCAAAAAAAAAGAACCCGAGCGTCTGGCCTGGATTCCCTTTTATCTCAGCCCTCTGTGTCTTTGTATACCAGAGGAAAAGAAAGAAAGAAAGAAAAAAAAACGGAGGTGTTTACTTAGTATAAAGTTGGCGCCTGTAGTGTGCTCGCGCGCGCCTTTTTCTCTAGGTAAAGAATGACGTTCACAATCACGGATATATGTACGTGTGTATATAGATATATATATATCTGCACGTGGAGATGAATATATATCGTGCCTCCGGAATCGTAAATCCAAAATTCCTGTTCCGCTCGTGATATCTAATTGCGTTTTGTTTTTTTCTTCAGCGAGGTTTATGGAATTTTGCATGTAGGGACGAGGGGAAGGGATATTCAAAATTTAATTATTTTGAAATTGCAAATTATATATAGGTGTACATGGAAGATCACGGTTAACTTTACTTTTGAAAATTTTGAACATTTTTTTTATTGTTGGAACGAATGAAATTTGTAGTGATTGAAATTAAAAGAAGGCTGTTTTTATTCTTCGTCCTTAAATTTACTATGATTCTTGTAATATTTACTATCAAGTTTAACATAACATTTCGTAAATTTTTATATAAATATAATTTTATTATAATATTATGTAAATTTTAATAAAACTATAGTTACTTTCTTCAGTTTGTGATTTCTTTTGTTTAATTTTTACAAAAAGAGTTTTCTAATTTTTAATACAAAATTTCTCTCCGTGTAGGAAATGTAATTCGTTTGGTTTAATTATTTACAAAGCTGTTTATTTATTTTTTTTATGTACAAAGGATATAATTTTATTTTAGTAATTGTTTCCTTCAAGTGCTTGTTTGTTTTCGCTTATACCAATACTAATGAATTTTTGTAGAATTTTAAATTAATAATTTGAAGATAATTCTTGGGTTACCATTTAAGTTCATTTTTGGAATGAATATAAATACCGATAATCCATTTTTGTTTTTTTAGTAAAAAAACTATTTTTTCTTAACGCACTATTAACTACTTCCGCATAATTTTTAAACTTATCCTGTAAATTTTTTGCAGATATACAATTTAATATTTTAAACATATTTTTTTTAGAAACAAGTAGATTCTTATACTTTTGAAATTCATTCAATGATGCACCATATTTAATTTTGCAAAAATTGAAAATCTTAATTTAAAAATTATAATTTAGAAAAATTATTTAATAATATAGAATAATTAATATGTGCCGCAAAATTCAGAGTTCAATCCTCAAAATATATCATTAATATACTTCCTAAATAAATTTCTTACATTCAACTAAAATTTCGCTCAACAAACAATAATATTAAAATTTCTCTTTATTATTAAACTTATTTTTTTATAATTATTAAATATTATTAAACATTATAACGATACGCCAACTCGAAGTAAAATACTACATCATCTTATTTACTGTGTATACATTATGTAATTTTTTCGTTTGTATTATTTAAAAGAAGAAAAAAAAAAGGAAAATTTTTCTCCTCGACTGTGTATTTTATAAAACGTACCGTTCGAAACGTCGGAAAACAAACATCTCATCTTGTAAGTACAAAGAATACAATTTTTAGTCCAATTATTCCAGCAAATTATAAACCAGTCTCCTTTCTTTTCATATTTCTCTCTCTTTCTCTCTCTTTTTTTGCGAGATATTTCCCTTTTCAACTCGAGGCTCCGGACATTAGAAAAAAATCTTTGTTATTTTCCACGAGCTGTACCTTTTCTTTATACGGTAGGAGAACGTTCCAGATTCACATGTACAGCCTCGTATAACAAGAAAAATGCTCGAGATTAAAAGGACTGCGAAAGACTCGAGATTTCCAAATGATTGTGCCAAATTGTATTGTTGAAGATTTAACCAGAGACGAGTTTCATGGTGAATTTGTAGCTTTCTTCGTCGTCGTCCTTTATAATTTGTAAAAAGTAATTAAAAAAAAGTAATGAAAACTTAATGAATCATGAGATTATTATTGTGAAATTGTGTAAATTGTTTGAATAATATTTATACCCTTTTTTTACCATTTTTTTACCTCTTTTTTAGTGATAATGCTCTTGTAACCATTAATGTAGTTTGTTATTATCGAAAAGATTGAAATTTCAAAATTAGCTTTAAAACATTATTCGCCTTCGAAAAAAATTTTAAAATATTGTATGAAAAAAAATTTCTGTTTACTATTATTTACGTAGATGTAAAAAAATGTATAGATATCATAGTTAGTATTTACATTTTGTACCTATTTGACACCGTTTTGTATATAAAGAGACAAAAACAATATATACATTTAGCAAGAAGAGATTATTCTGAAATTAATAAGGTAAACTCTATAGTGAAAAGTAAACTAATAAATGTTTTTTTATATAAATTTATTTAAATTAACTAAAAATTTTTATTTAAAGCTACCTACCCTTCAACATACTTATAAATTGTCCTTGTAAATTTTTAAATTATATTCTAGGAAAAATATTTATATATATATTTTTGGAAATTTTACTATATTCTCTATTGATTTTTTGAATGATAGTATGTGATTTAATTACTGAATTTATGGTATTATTAAATATGCATTTTTTCATACCCTCGATAAATATAACTGACGTGATTTTTTTGTCACGATGTTTATTCTTTAAGTTTAACATTTTAACTTGATTAGATTACATATGAAAATCTGACGCAGATTTGCTTTTAAAGACGTAAAAAAAATTTAATTATTAAAACTATCTACAACAATATTTTCAATAATTTTCTAAATAACAAATCGTAGATAATTCAGAAGTATCCAGTATAATAACACGATTAATTATGCAATTTTAAGTATTTTATTAACATTTTAAGTTTGGACCCTCTTAATTAAATTACGATACTAATACTTCATCATATTCGTTACACGTTTTTATTTCAACGAAAAAAAAAATTAATTATCCTCGTTAATTAGTTGACAAAAAAAGAGTACAAAGAATAGTTAAAAAAAATTAAAAACTATCAATGCGTGACTGGGATATATTAAAAAAAGCTTTATCGGTCTCTACGCGTAAAATCCTTTCGTACAACGCTCGGAGTCAAGTTTTATTAAATAAAAAAAAAGTGAGAGCGAGAGTGCCTTTAAATTAGCGTTACAAAGGTATTCCCATTAAATAGCTTAGTGATAAAATGCATCAGCGTTTGTGACTTTTATCTCGGCGAACGATATTTCAACGAAACTTTATATATATATTTTCATGAGTTTACCGCATAAAGTTCGATCATACGTTATGCATCCCTGACCCTATATATATACATCCCTTAGAGTTTTCGTACTATTAATTACTCCGTGGAGTTTTGTTGTACTATTTTAAAAATTACCTAAATTCACCAAATGAAATTTAACCTTGGTCCAAGTCGATAGTAGTATTCATATATATATACGTATATAAATTGTACGTAAAGTAATCGAATAACTTTCTCTATACGTTTCGGTTAATTTACAATTTTATTTGTGTAACGATCTGGAAATAATATGTGCTTAGAATTGTTGGACATTACAGTTTGTAATAAAAAAAAATTGAGAAGCTTATATTTTATCACCATTTATTTTATTAAATGTTGATCGCATGATTTTAAAAAGATAATTTTTCCTTAGTTGTATTAATGAGACATTCTTAAAAAAATTATTATAAAGAGTAAATCTTCCTCATGAATAAATGGTAATTATTTGGACAAAATTGGTTTTACCTAATCTTAAAATACTTAATTTTTACTGGAGTATTATTAGCCTTATTATTTAAAAAAAAGACCTTAAAATAGTGAATGTCATCGATCGAGGCAGTTAGAAAAAAATAGATGTTTTATTTATATTCTAATTGATGTATGGGAAGTTGACGTGACAACTTTTACTAAACTTTATAAAAACCATTGGCTAATTTGCCGTTTATTAGCTGTATATTATCCAATATATCATCTTATTAAAATTCGTATTCAATTAATAACATTTAATAATGAATTGATAGTTTAAATTAAGTGCTCAAAAAAATAGACGTAAAATTTGTCTATTTTTATCCTAATGATAGAAACATTTTTCATTTGACGTGTTTCAACTATTCATTGGTGTAAAATCCAAATTTTGTCGCGTTTTGAATTATTATTAGCTTTTGAACACAAATTAAGTTTGAAACGAGCTATGACCCAGAAAAGTCCTGTTAAATATTGTCAAGGTAAAAGTATAATAAAATCGCGTAAATATGAAACAGTTGTAAATTACACGAAGATTCTAAACAGCCAACCGAAAGTTTAAATTAACTGTTCCTAGAAAGCTGGAATACAATTAGAATATTTTGAGATTATATGGCCACTCGATTAAATGCTAAGGAAATCAGATAAAGCTTTTCGGTCGATGTTACTTGTACAAGCAATTTTTTACTACCTAATTCTAAAATTGAAATTTCTATATTTGTTGATCATATTTCCATTTCTAAAATAACATTCCACATTTTCGACCTTTACACTTTTGTCGCTTCTTTCTTTACAATTCACAATGAAACATTACCCAGAGATCTTGGAAAGCTTTTATCCGGATAAAAGGTTCATTAGACGTTAAAATTTACAATGATCAAGTTGTCAGTGTGTCGTAATGGGACCTAGAGAGAGAGAGACAAGGAAGACTGAGAATGCATTTAATTTCCATTTGGTTCTTTATTTCGCATCTTCATCTTACATTAACGTTTCACCTCCAATGGGTGATGTTCTTGGGCAAGGCGCCAAGGGGATGCAAATCGCGACTCACTGTGTCGAGGAGTCGAGCGTCAACCGTCTGCTTTCCAATGAGATTACACGACTAAAGCAATGGAGCCGGAGAAGACTCTCTCATCCTCTCTCTATCTCTCTCTCTCTCTCTCTCTCTCTCTCTCTCTCTCTCTCTCCCCCATACCTTTTGTATCCTATATACTCTTAGATTCATCATTTCATTACGTGTGGTACGATCGATTCTGAGCTTTATAGTGTACTAATTTATTTACGGTTCAAGTCTAATTGCGATTTAATTAGTACTTTACTTTTCTTTTACGGTTTACAACTTTTGGATATCATAATCATGGTGTGTAAGTCTGGTGGTCATCGAAACTAAATATGGTACTTGATGTCACTAATTGTTTATGGGATGAAGGTCGATCATGGGTCGAGACACTGTAGTGGTTTTTCGGACCTCTGAAGGTTAAGTACGTTACCATTTAAAGAAGATATTCATTTTACGAAGCCTGATACTTGTTATTCCTTTCATTTATTTTTTTATGTAGAAAAAATAAAATACTTTTCAGTAAGTCCTTAAATATACTAATATTTCAAAACTGAAAGTTCAAAACTTTGGGTTGATTTGCACCAAAAATTAATGGGTTTATGATACTTCAATTGAAAATTTAATTAGTTTTCTATAATTTAGATACTTCATTATAAAGTAACCTGTTGACAAATTTCTTTTCTTCTCTCTCTTTCTCTCTCTTACGTGTACTGATGTTTATTATGCGAAAGCAATGATCAGGAAAAATCCCCATCAACAAAATAAAGGTGTAAACACACCCAGTAATTCGATAGACAGTTTTCGTGAAAATGTATATGTGAATTTTCGGACACGTTCCACAATTTCTGGTAACGCTATATGGCATAACGCATATTTCCTGGTTATCCAAAGACAAATCCATGGAAACCTTTGGGAAAATGCTTAGACCCGTTGCCGTCCGTCATCTAATTACATCAGAGGATGTTGCCTATATATATGTATATATACATCTGGAGAGACTGGACTGCTTGTGATGCAGTTTCCGAGGATAGCCGGCACACGTTGACTACGTGCTTTCGTCCCTTTTGGATGAGAGAGAATCTCGCCTTCGTTGCACCTGCTTGTGTGTGTGGGTGTGTGCAACTACGTGTCGATGGTGTGTGTCATTGTACGATGCATTATTCAGCGAGTACGTCCATCGTGGATGTGTGTATACGTGTGGAAGACCGTCATCTATTAATTAATAGCATTATCACGTACCGAGGATTTTCGAAAGTACCAAGTCGAATCGAGTGTACGTACGTACGCATGCACATCTTCATCGGGGGAACACATCAGCTGTTTCACCTGGTCGAATAATTGACGATGGGTGGAATATCTCGGCAACGTTGTATTTCTCGAACCATCTATATACAAACTGGATCAGAATTGCGTATTGACATATTGCGGTGTTCTGAAATGGAACAATCTGCATTAAACTACTCATCTTCATTCGTACGCGTTTGAACGTGTAGATGTTAAGTTATTTCCAATGAAAAATCGAAAAGTGTAAACTATTTGCCAAACGATTCGGAAAATTCAAGTGGATACGCGTGCACACACGCACTAATAGAGTGGGCGATGAAGAAAGAAAAAATGGATGGGGGGAGAAAGAAAACAAAAGAGAAGGAATTAGAGAACGAGTGTGGAGATATATAGGTAACCTAATGGAGGGATTTTCGAATGAAGTTGCGCGTGGATAACCTCGTTATCGCCATTCTCTGTCTCGCTTTTACGAGTCGCCTCTTTGGTTCTGTAATCCTATCCCTCGTCCACGTGAGCCAACCGACCGATTTCCAGCCAGCTTTCATCGTCGAATAATTGAACGCCGATCTGCTTGCAGTCAGCAATGCTCGGTAATCCAATGGTAAGGGTGGGTAACTGCTCTACGTGTATGTCTCTCTCTCTCTCGCTCTTTCTCTGTGTCTGTGTGTGTGTGGGCGGAAGGCAACCTCGCTAATTGAAGGCTCGAGCCGCGTCCGCGTTGCATTTCTCGCGCGAGCCAGACGTGACCGGAAACATCCGCGCACGGAAATCTAGGCATTTTCGTTCCGCACACAATTATACCGTTTTCCTATATATATATATATATATATAGGAAAATTCAGAGAGAGAGAGTGGCTCTATGCGCGACTAAGCTTTTTATTTAATCGTTCGAATGTCGTTCCCCACTTTTACTCATTTGGATTGCGGGTGATTTAATCTAGGGTATGGTACTATGTGGAAGAGGACTTTGATTTATGAAGTATATGAATATTGTTAACGAGTTGGTTGGATTTTTTTTTTAAGTTTGGGTATACGTTTATTGTAAGAGAATTTTTTCCCATTTTTAATTCATCGATTTATTTAATGTTTAATTATTGATTGATTAATTAATTATTGATTTGAGAAGTTGGTTGTTTCTGCTTTAGTATTGATCCACCTGTGTACGATGTTTCAGGCAGAAATATTTATTGCATTTTATCAAATTAATTCATACGTGTTCACAAAGTTTAAATGAGACAAACTGTTTTCTGACGAGCACATCGGACAGTACCAGGGCCAAACATACAATTTTCAGCATATTTTTTATCTTATCTTTTTAAACTTTAGGTATTAATTATTTTTTGCACTTTTCATTTTATATTTTTACATTTCCTAATTACAATATTTCTTAAACTTAGAGCTTTATAATATTCTCCGAGGATAAGTTTCAGTTACTCATAATAGGACCACTTTCCGGGACTGAGAATCGAAGTCTTGCCAATTTTGGGAATGGTTTGGCTCGTAGAAATCAGTAACTTCATTTTTATCTATACAATGATTTCTTTTTCAATAAAGAGATTTTATAGTAATAAAATGGAGTGATACCTTCTAGAATGTGTTCTTTTTATGCTTTGATTTCCGTACCAGGGAATTTTTAATCAAAAATACTTTTAGCAGCGAACACTACGACCGCCCTCTAATATTTATTTTTTGAATTAGTCATTCTTACAGAATATATATGTGAAAGTAAGTAAGCAAATTTTGCTTCAGCCTTCCCACAACGGGATGGAAAATGCTTACAAGTTTTTCAAAATAAATTTTTTGATATTTTGCAAGTAATTCTCGTTAGTTTGTGTTCAAAATTCAGGAAGAAACACCTCGTACAATTTTGTGAAACGATCATTTATGTTAAAAATATTGAATCTATATTATCGGTAATCCAAACATCTGTTGCCAACAATCAATTAAAAAAAAATCTATCTGAAACGAGCAACTTAACTTAAAATAAATTAAACTTCTTAAATCTAATGAAATTCGCAAAAAGTAATTAATAGCGCGTACATTTTTAAACACGTCGGTAACAATGTACAAGTCGAAAAAAAACCCGCACATCGCAACAGATCGGTAAAAATTCATCAAGAAGCGAAATTTTTAATTTCCCACGGTGACACCGCATTTGAAATATCACCTCTCGTACCTTCCGGGGTTTTTTTTTCCAACTCACACCACGAGAATGGAAAGAATTTTGCTTCGCAGAAAATTAGCCAGGCGTTAAAAACTAAGGGATTGAACATTCTTCTTTTTTTTTTCCTCCCCCCCCCCCCTCCTCTCTCACTCTTGGCTCCGGGGCGTTTGTAATAATGTCAGTGTCGTACTTTTACACCAGCCATCAGCGGTGTCACTCGGTAGAAAAGAGAGAAAATTGCCGGAAATTCCCCGAAGGGTGATCACGTGGAATTCAGGACTCGGGGTATCTTTTCCCTTCTTCGCGCACTTTTCCGATGCACGCCGGTTTTCTCGATCGTATATACCGGCAAGATGATGGCTCGCGATCGTAAAACGCCGAGAGTGAAAAAGAAAAAACGGGAGAACGAAGAAAATGACCTAGTGATTTTTCCTCTTCGAGTGACCGGACATGCTTCTCTCTTTTTTTCTTCTTCTTTTCTCCACTGTGTGTACGTGTAGGTAATCATTCCTCGTTTTATCATCTTATACGTGACACCTTCAACTCTTAATGACTTGTTTTTGTTTTTTTTTCTTTAATTAAACTGTTACTTTTATATATACGGTTTCACCTTTTTATTTTTTATTTTTTGACGTAAATGAATACGGTGTGTATATACCGTTTTACTGGGAGCAGTGTAAAAGAGATTAATAAGTTTGAAATTGAATGTAGTTAATTGGCTTTTAATACACTCGGAGGATAATTATATTGCGCTTTGTATTATGTACCTTACTGTTTTTTGTTCTCGAGGTGTCTATATGTGTATATAGATGAACGAGAAACTGAAGTTGTGCTTTGCTTTTACGAAATGAAAATATCGTTAAAAATAATTATAATGTTTTACGATGTGAAACTAGTATTTAATTCGTTTTATCTTATTTCCAATTTATTATGTATATTTATTTTTAAATTAAAAGAATTATTTATCTATTTCTATATTTATTATTTTATAAAGCCTTATTCAATATAAAATTAGATCAATTTGGACGTACACTCATGAACATACAACTTTACCAACCGATAAATTTAACTTTTATGAGTAAATAAAAAAACTAATTAATCACAAACTTGATACTATCATAAAATTATGAGAAACAAAACGCTGCCTAAAAAATCGAATAAAAGAACATCAGAACAATAAAAATCCAGAAGCCGTTGTTACTGCACATATTTTAACTAACGTAAATCACAATTTTAACTGGGAAGATGCAAAAATAATAGATAAAGAACCTTGTTATAAAAAAGACTCATTTCGGAAATGCAACATATCAATCATCATAATTCGACGATTAACAGAATAGAATATACTCAACATTTAAACCGTCAATATAGAAATGTTATGAATATAGTTTAAAGAGACAAATATACACAAACTATGACGTATAATTTGTAAACACACACCTACTTTATTTTTGTACAAATACTCGTTGATTTCGTGTCAAATCTTATTCGACAAAGCTCACTTGGGCTGTAACATTATATTCAATATTAAGGTAAAATTTAATTTTTAATTCACAAGTATTATAAAATTTGATATAATATTTATAATTTTGTCCAATAAATTCAGCACCTGAAGAGGTCTGCAAACCTAGCAGACGAAACGTTGTGCACTTAAATAAATAAATTGGATTTATTTATTATTGACCCTTAACAATCGACTATTTTACTAAATTTCCATATCGTTATTTCTCAGTGGAAAAAGTCTCGTTTATCGTATATATATTTTTATACGTAAAAGATCAAACGAATTTCAAAATAACAGGACGTAATCGAGTAGATTAAAAAAAAAAAAGAACGGACGAAGTAGCCAAGGGTCTGGGACATCTTGTGTGGTATCCGATATAGAAAACTAGAGAATTATGCGCAGGGTGCGGAGTATGCAACAAAGCATCGAGAGGCAGCTGCTCAGGATGTACATTGGCTTGGGTTGTTGGTCGACAACCCAAGGAGAGTAGAGAATCCAAGGGGGTTGATGTTTCAAAGGTATCGCGCCCGTGCAATCGACGATACTCCTCCACCTCTCCACCCTCCTCTAAAACCTCGGTGATCGCGTTGATATACCTTCACAAGAATTCCTTGAATTCGTGACGTACAAACAACCGTCCCGAGAGTCCGTGAATTATTTCGTAACCGAAGGATAGATATATATCCTGTCCGTTTTGTATGAAGGTTTTATAACTATTACGTAATGTCGAACATGATCTTTTAACAATTATATATTGCCCTGATAGAAGCGGTATTCCATTATATAAGTATTTAAATAGATTGTTTGAATAGAATGGGCAAACAATAGGCGAAAAATGTGTCCTTTTTTCTTCTATCGATGAAACGCTTTTTGTCCCATTTTATGATCATTTATTAATGTAAAATCCATTTTTGAAGTTGTGTGTTAAAAATGAGCAAATGAGAAATCTAATAAAATTGCGTTTATCTTCGTAAATAGGAATTTTGAAGTTTACTGCTCGCGGATAAGGTGGACATATTGTTTCAATTTTTTGATGTTGTGGTCATTTTATTAAGTACTAATAAAATGGGAGAAAAAAGCGTTTCATCACAAGGTACCACCAATTTTTAATTCCTAGTTTTTAGATTTGAATTTCTACTAGGGTATAGGAATATATTGTTCTATATATTGTTCAGAGAAAATTTTTTTTTCTTTCGATGAATTTGTATAATGATTTGGACTTTAATTAAAGGAGTGTGGGATACGCATAAAAATTTATAACACTATTAAGTATTTGTTTCCAATGACAGGTGATTAATAACGATGTGATGTGATTAACATATACAATTATTCAGTATCGCTATTAATTTTTTATTAACGATGGTAATTCTTTTTATAATTGACATCTTTCTTTAGCCGCTAAATTCAATTCTTTTGATGCACCCTGTTGCTACCGACGAAAGTTGATTTTATTTATTATAGAAAGTTACAATAAAGTTCATCTAATGGAATAATCGCCCACTTTACTCCCAAAGGGTACATACAATGTTTCACCCAAATCATTTTGGAAAAGGGTAATTTATTCAACAATTTTATTCTTTTTTTCTCTTTGTAAATTTTCCTGTTTCATTACATCTTTTCGACAAAATATCGATTAATTTTCATTTAAAAATTATGATATTGATTATCTTAAAATTTCTATTTATAAACGAATTTATTTCGCATCAGTCGAACGATGTACGATTACACATACATTGCGTTATATAGTTCAAAATGTATTATCAAGAATTTTTAAGATAAATCCGAGAGAGAGAGAGAGAGAGATATTTTATCTTTGGTTACTCCATACACACATACACGTGCACAATTATTTTGACGCGGTAGCTCATTTAAATTTACTTATTTTATCTATTTTTCAAATTTTTCACTTTTGCGCGATATTGGACGAACAAGTGCTCAGATAACCTAAAATTAGCAGAATTATTATTATTACAGCCACTTTATCTTATACGGATGTACTTACATATGCGCGCACACACACACACACACACACACACATATGTACGTGAATCCACATACGTATACATACGTGCGTCTGTGTGTGAGTGTTTTGTAAATTTTTGTGCGTGAATGCGTGCGTATGTTTGGTATGTGTGTGCATGTGTTTGGTATGTACGCGCGTGTGTGTGTGTTGCACACGACCAGTGTGATACGACAACATGTACCGGACTCGAGTAATTCGATTGGAGCTAATAGTAGGATTATTAGCTCGAATTTCTATTGGTTTATTAAAAAGGACGTAATTAATTGCACGATTAGAAATTCCAAAATTTTAAATATATTTACACACATACACGTGCTCGATTTGCGTGAAATAGTAAATTCCTTCAATTATTTTAATGCTTTACGGGTTGGCTCAGTTTGAACCTCGGTTTAATAAGGCTAAATACGCCTTCGCACGATGTGTAAGAGATGTTTAGTATATAGAAAGGATAAATCGGATAAATTAATATAATTTATTATACGACGGTGTTGTTTATTATTTTTGTAATAATAGTTAATCATTATTATTATTATTACTATTCATTATTATTATTCATTATGGATATTATTGTTAATAATAATTATTATTATCGTTGTATTTTTTTTCATAAATGCTGGTATACATGGTAACGACTTATTTCTAATCCTTGAAATTAACTCAGAGATTCTCGAAGAAACATTTTTATATTTGTGTATTATTGATGGACGTACAATGTAGAAAACTTTATTTTTACGATACCTCATACAAAAAAAATTTATTTCAGCTTAGCATAACATATCGAAAGTTAAAAAAAAATATGTTCGAGGATCGTGAAGGGGGGGGGTGTATCGACCTCCTCTCAATGCGCTCTGAAATGGTTTGAGGGTTTCAAAGGTAGAGAGAGCAAGAGAGAGAGTTACCTGCGAGAACGGTGCGGGCGTATCAAAGGTTCGACGTCGTCGTGTATAGTTGTTAATTAACACGAATGAATCTTCCGTGTGGGTGACTCCCCTGTACACATACGCGCATCGTGGGGTTTCCTCTCTTTCGTGATTGGGCAAATATTGCTCGGTCGGTAAGGTAGTGTGTGTGGTACCGCGCACTGGGGAGGAGGGACGTAAATAAACTGGATAAAAAATTATCTTTCGGCAGAGTGTAATGTGCGTATATACGTAGTGTAGATTTTTCGTTTTATTTTTGGAAAGGAAATTTCGTTTTTTTTTATAGCGATGTATGTGTACATGGTGTGTACGTATATACGTGGGAGAAGCGGATTTTCTCGTTAAAAAAGTAAAAAAGGGAAACGTGTATATAGCTTATACGTACATATATATGGAAAACGCAAATTTTTAAAACTAGAATTAACTGCCGAAGCAATTTGTTCGAAACCAGTTTTGCGGTTTTTTTTTGGGTGTGTGTGCGATAGGCGAACTCGGTCAGTGTCTATATAGAATTTTTTACGGTAATTTTAGGAACGTTGAATTTTTAAATGTAAGGATATATTTTAGTCAGCGATTCCCGCATTGTGTGTGAGAGAAATTCGGCTCGTCACTTTTCGCGAAACGTTCGATCAAAATTATCACATAAAAAAATTTGAAATTAGAATTAAAAAGAAAAAAAAATAGTTGAATTTTTAAGTTTGACGTTCCTTATAGTAGTTATTAGACCATTTGTTAATGCTTTGAGGTTATAAATAGCTATTTTATAGGTCGTAATTACCCTGTTTTCTAAAAAAAACTGGCTATTTTCTACCTTAAAAATCGTTTACATTTCTACTAGGCTTAACATGGTAAATATATGCTTAATTTGTTTATTTCGTTATATACGGCTCATTTTTATTACAAATTCACGGTTGTTACATATGCGTGAACCCGAAGCGTATATAAGCAAAAGTAAATGTTTAAAATTCGCATCAAAGCTTGAATACACGTATATAATTTTTAACAAAAATTCAATGCAAATATAATGTTCTTTGATATATTACTGAATGTGATTATTTATTAAGGGGATTATTTATGTCGGACCCTCAAAAGGTTATGCGTTAATGTAAAATCTGACAACGTTAGGCTCTTGTATTTGTAATAGTAAATAACAAAAAATATCTTATTAAATATATTTTTACTTGAATTAATATGACATAATGAAAATTAAAATTATTGATTTAAGTATAATATTTCTTTGCATATACATTTGAGAAAATATTGAATTGAAATGATTATAAATAGATATGAGGTTTCCATGATCATCAACTTTTTGTTAGAAAACTAGAATATTAGAGTACAACGATGAAAACGTCAGACGTCTACGAATAAATAAATTTTTAATTTTTTTAAAATAATGTTAGATAAATATGTATTGTATTTATACTTAAATATATAATTTATCTATTTTAATTGAATAATAAATTTTTAATAAATAATATAATTAATTATGTCATTTAGGGGTGTCCGATTAAGTGATTAAGGTAATAAAAATAGATTAAATAAATTATTTTAAAAAATCTGACAACATCAAGCTCTCCATTGTGTTTTAAAGTATCTTTATCAACTTTTTTAGATTTCTAATTTAATCTTTTGAATACGAATCTTGAGTTGGAAAAGGCAGAGTCTTGTAATCTGTAGTTAATGTACTTAAGGACACAAGACTGGGTTAAAATTGAAAAAAACTATGTAATATTAACAATTAATAATTTTTTTCATAATAATTATAAAATTTTTTAATTTTTTTAATCAAATTATATTATTATTAACTTTTATTTAAATTTTTTTGGCCAATTTATGTCACATAACTTATTAATTAATTATGAGACTCTATACTCTCGTTTTTTTTCCATAACAGATTTACTGCAGGATGTATCAGGAACCATTTCATCGAATAGGCTGAAATTTGAACAATAACAACAAAAGATAATTTAAATCCACTTAAATGAAATAGAATTTCGAAACTAGTCTAAATGTTCATTTAAAAAAATTATGTAGCTGTGTTTCACACAATATTTCACTTTTATAAATAATTTATTAAAAATATTTTTTTATTAGAATGTTAATACAGTATGTTCCTTTCAAGTGGATTAAAATAATATTTAAAAGTTACTGTTAAAATTTCAGCCAATTCGATGAAGTGGTTCCTGAGATATCCTGCGGTAAGTCTATTATGGAAAAAAAATCAGAGTATGGTGTCTGATCAGAGTGGCGTACCAACCGAGCGAAAATTGTTAATTATTACATTTATTTAACGATATATAGTATTTAATGGAAAACCAAAATACAGAAGCACTGGATTATTCAATAATTTATTATTCTACTTCTCTAAATTGCAAAGTGTATAATCACTTTGCTACAGCGAAAATTCGGTCACTGCGAAAAAGTGATTTTTAACTTGCAAAAAAAGTTTATACGTATTTTTAAAAAGAGAATTGTTACTTTTTCCGATTGTTACCTTTCTCAAAAAGCAGATGTTTGACAAAAGCGAACATCCACTTTGCAAAAGAATATGTTCGCTTTTGAAAAAAGTGCCTGTATTTGCACTATTAAGAAAGTAATTTTGCAGTATTTGCGATTTACAGAGTACAAAGTTTTAAATGTATATTTCACCTACATTTTCAAAAATATTTGCACCAAAAATATATGTAATTTCCGTGTAAACATTTTTAAAGGTGTCTTTTTATTTATAAACTTGTAACTTTGCATAATGACGTATTATTCAATTATCTTGTGCTCCTGCATTTGGGTTCTACATTAAATGCTGCAAATCGTTAAATATATGTAATAATTAACAATTTTCGCTCGGTCGGTAAGAAGGTACGCCATCTTCTTAACGAGAAAGAGCGAGAAATATAGTGCGGAAACAACAAAAAAATAAATGTTCCAAACCTTCTGAGTAGCAGCAAATGACCGAACGGCGTATTAAAAAGGCAATTTTCGAATTACGCAATGTCTCGTACACAACTGCGAGAGAAACTCGCAAGGAGTCAACCAATGAAACGGAAAGGTATAATACGAATTTCCAATAATTAGAGAAAATCGTTCGAGCGCCGATAAAAGAAAATTGTGGAGCAATCGAACAAAAAAAAATCAAGGAGTATTGATTTCAAGAATCCACACATGTATATATAGATACCATCCGAAAATTTCGTATAAAGCAAAGTTTAGGAGGAGTGCAGTCATCGGTCATCCCGGATATTGGATATCGAGTTTGCATCGATAGATTGAATCATACCGAGAGTTACAGTAGGCTCCTCGACTTTCCATTACAAATCGAATTTCTCTGGCATGTGTGTGTGTGTGTGTGTGTCTCGCGTCGACGTCATATAGTACAGTTATTCACTTGGTCCATCGATAGGTACTTTAAGTTTCGTGAGATTATCCTTTTTTTTCGTCCTTCAATCAGGAGAGTCCAAGGGATGAAAGAAAAATAATATTCGTCGAGGAAACTTTTTGGTAAATTGTTTTTTACGCTTTCCTTTTTTTTCAAGCTGTTACTTTAAAGTTCGATATCCTTTTTTTTTAATATTGAAAGAGTTGGGGTTTACTTTGAAGTCTCGGCAACGCGTCCGAACTTTCGGTCGCGGATGTATGTGTGTGTAGTTGAGATTCGGGGTTGTGTTATGGTACGTATATTTTAGTTAAAAAAATTGTTTATCCGTATATTTTTAAATATTTAGTTTTTATTAATTTTACTCAAATAGTGTTAAAAATCACTAGGTTGAGTTCTTCGGTGAATAAAAGAACATATAAGAAATTTATATCAAAACTGAGTATTTTTCGTTTGTTCACCCCCCAAAAATTGATTTTTTTTGTCGATAATAAAGAATAACATGATATAAAATAATAAATACAAAATTTGTTGGGGAAACTCATTTTTCGATCATACTTCTTATATTTATTGATTATTATTATTTTTATTTAGTTTTATTTATATTTAAATTATTTATTTTATTATATTATTTTTATTATTACTTCATATCTCCACACAAGTATATGGTATTTGGGTTATTGGGTTATTGCATAAATGATTATATAACATAAATAATTAAAAATTAATTTGGAAAATGTTTTTGTTAATAATTAATGATGAAAATTATTTTTTTAGCTTTTTAAGATACTTTAAACCAATAACCCATATTCCACATAAACACTTGGTCGGAAAATTTTTTTGGGGGTGAATAAATAAAAAAAAACTTCAAAATTTTATGATTTATTGTTTATTTCAATTTATAAGAGATTAAAGTACATTTTTCTCATAGTTTTCTATACAAAATTTAGATAGTGTAAAAAAAGAGAAGGTTCATAGGAGATATTTAAGGCTAGCCCAGTCCCAATATAATTTAAATTCCTGAAAACTTATATTAATGAATCCAAAATTTTGGTTTTTAAATTGAAAAAAATCGCATCAATAATTAAACAGATAGAAGTTAAGCACAATATTGTTAGAAAAATTTCTTAAAAATAATATACTCGATATTTGGTTTACTTTTAAATAATAACAAAAGATCATTTTTGAAACATGTATATAATAATATATATGAAAATTTTTTAATCTTTTTTATTTTGAGGTCAGGAATAGTGTAATATTTTATAGATTACAAATAAATCAGTTTTAATCTATTTTTAAACAAATAAGTGATTTTTACCTAAAAAACGTTTTAATATTTACTGACTGTTGTAAATTACGATAATTTTAAATTAATTTTAAATTATTTAATAATGAATGCACAAATTAAAAAATAATGAATCACTGAATGGGTTAACAATGAAATGTACGTTAATTAATTATCTACCTACTAGTGAAGTTGCGTTTTGATTTCAACTTAATTAATATGAATTAATCGACGAAAATGAGGATACGCTGCGTTGTATACAATTATTTATAACGTCCATGGAATTCTTTGTTATACACTTTGCACAAAAGATAAATGTATTTTAAATCAAATATTAATTGTAAATTATTATTATATCGAGGAAAAAAATATCTTTTGTTCAAAATTAAATTAATATGATGTATTTGCTGAATTATTGTGAATTAATAGGTGTACGCAGGGGTTCAATCTATAATTTGTGTATTGCCTTGTGTTCGATAAGTGAGGAAGATGATACGATGGTGTACAGTAATTATTTATCGTTTCATTGAAAAATTTTCTTTTGAAATCGGGAAATTATACTGTATACAGCGAGAGGAAAATGATAAGTGGTCGGTGAATTTTTACGAATGAATAACAATTTCTAGGAAATCTATGAATATGTATATAGTTTTGACGTTTTTCTTTATTTGAAATTACAAAAAATTATTACTAAAAGATTTTTGATAATAAATTAATTATCCAAAAATTCTAGGTAACAAATTAATTACTACATAATAATTTTTATCATAAATTGTCAAAATATTTTAGGTAATACGTTAATTACTAAAAACATATTCAGATCATATATTAGATATTCAAAAATTTCAGATCATAATTTAGCATTAAAAAGTTTTAGAGTAATAACCGTAAATGGTTTAAGGAACATTATCATCAGTAACGTAAAAATTATGATGACAAGAGAGTAAAAATTGAAATTAAAGATTTCCTTAAAAATAAGACAGTTTAGGTTTTAATTTTTGTGAATAGTTCGTACGATTTACGAGTCACTGTAATTTATATTTATCAGAAAAACAGTTCGTTCCACGTTTACCATGCTTACAGAACATAATTTTTCGAGGCCTGCGATGGCTCGGTCGGTAGGGCGTCGGGCTCGTAATCTGGAGATCCCAGGTTCGATTCCTGGCCCCGACCTACTGATACAAGCACCACTGGGGAATGTATTTTCAACAAGTGTGCTTTCTTCACCAAGACATCGTATGACCTCCGTCGCTGATTAGCACCGATTTGGGAGCATAAAAAGAGCGACATTAAAATAATTATAAAAAAAAAACATAATTTTTCTCTGTGTAGTTGAAATTAAACCATTTGTTAATGTTTCGAGATGAAAAATAGCTTATTTATAGGTAGTAATTAGCCACTTTCTACCCATTTTTAAAAATTGGCAATCTTCTACCTTAAAAATCGTTTACATTCGTCTAGTAGGGTAAAAATAACCGTGACAATCACAGACAAAATTATGGTGATATCCTTACAAATATTACGACCTATTACGTTATTTTTTCTGATAAAATATATTACAATTTCTTTTCCAAGGCAATTCCCGGTAATAACCACTACTAAATTCTTTTAACCTGTACAAGCTAATCAATCAAGAATACGCTATAAATATATATATATAGATAGGTATAGATAGAGACATACAAGTCAAAGGAAGGTAGATAGAGAGAGATCCATCCAAAGCGACTCAGTAAACTTTCCCCCTTGGAGCCTTTATTCACGGTTGAGAGGAGTCTTCAGTCTTTAGGTACCACAGAAATTGGAAAACGTCTAGTGCGGGGGCGGAGGAGGAGCGGGGTTTAGGTGAATAGGTGACGCGTGAAAAGGGCAAGGGGCAGTATATACTTCATCCTTACTCGTCAAAATATTGAGCTGCCGATCGAAACGTACCTATAGAGTGAAAGCGCAAGGAGAAAGAGAAGAACGTGACGTTACGTCCGGTCAACGGGTCCGCACCTTTTCAATTTCACGGTTCCGCGAGCCAACGAACCCAACGAATCGTATAAATTGACTTTCGGCACCGTTTATATATATATATCTATTTTCCTACAGCCTGATTTTGCATCTGTACGCCCATTCTTTTTTTCTCTCTTCGCGTTAAGAGAGAACAAGTGAAAGCTTTTCGGGTTCGATAACGTTGTAATTTTTAACGAGCCTCTTAAATATTAGTTTATCGTTAGAATGGGACTTGCGGGGGTTGGGTGAGCAATTAGTGGCCTTACCTTCTTTCTTTTATTTGAGGAATAATGAACGATTCCTTTAACGAGTTTCGATGTAATAATAATCTTGGTGCGTAATGTTTCGGAGACATCTTTCCGTCTTTCTATCTTCAACTGCTACCGTCATGGGTCTAAGCTTTTCACCGTTTACCTATTGGAAGGCGAAGCCATTTTTGGAGTGGGAACTGGCTACTTTTTTAAACAATGGTGGAAAAATGGTTTTTTCTTTACGTTCTTACTAGCCACATCGATTTAATCCACCATTCTCAGCATCTAACTAGCTATTTTTCTTTTGTATTTTGGAACATACGAAAACTGGTTGGTTTTTACGCCATAAAAAGAGGTTTCAATACTATTACTATTTTCGACAAATGTGAAAAAGATTCATATTTACTCACAAAAATGTATTCTTGCGATTAGAGGATTGTCGTGTATAATAGGACTTACAAGGAACTCCACTTGATATTAAACGAATCTGCTGTAACTCAGAAAATTCGATTTCTATTTAGAATAGTGAGATTTTAATTTTAATGGATTGTACGTGGTAACAAAAGAATCGTCTAACATCAACAGGATTTCCTTTTAAACCATATTTGACACGACAATCCGATAATCACAAGATTACATTTTTGTGAGTGTTACTCAATATGAATGTTTGCAACGATAATTTCGATCACTCAAATAATTAACTAATTCAATATATACAGCAATAGTATTTATTATTATTATTATTATTATTATTATCTATGTAATTATATTATATCGTTATTATATGCAATTTAAACAAACGTATGCAATGCTAATAAAATCTCGTATGAGGTTAATAAACTTTAATAATAAAAAATATTAAAAACCATATATTTTTGATTATTTTCATAATTTGCCCATGAACTGTTAAGTTTTGAATAATATATTTTTTAATAATTAACAGTAAATTCTGATCTAATTTTTTAGTTTACTTTTGATAGATATACATCTAGGCTCATACACTTCAAATTTATTTGGTAGTCCTGTTAAAAGTTCTAATAGCTACAAGATAACTATTTTTATAACTCTAGTAGAAATCGTATTCCATTAAATAGGTAATAAATAGATATTCTAAATAGAATGGTCAAAAATGGGTGAAACATAGGCGAAAAATGTGTCCATTTTTATCCTCCGATGAAACGCTTTTTCTTCTAATTTTTAACTATTATATTCCGTTTTGAGCTAATTTTTAGCTTATAAATATAGATCAAATTTGTGTCTAGTTATGTGCTATTAAATGTCTATTAAAAATTTACAAGTGAAAAGTATAATAAAATTGCATTTATCTTCGTAAAAACTGGAAATATAACAGAAATTAGTTGTAAATCAGACGAAAACGTTAAAAACCGTTCCAAAACTATAGGAATTTTGAAGTTTACTGTTACCGGAAACATTATTCGAATGTTTTGAAGTTGTGGCCATTTAAGTGTTGAAAATGGGTGAAAAAGCGTTTCATCACAAGGTATTTAATAAAAGAAAAATTTGATTCAAGGATAACTTTTTTTTTTATCAAAAAATGTGTTTAAACTTATATTATTATTTCTTTTTTTTAAATATTTGCGTATTAGAGATGTACTAAGATTTCCAAGTGAGAAACGTGTTAACGCAAGAATTAATGTGAAAATTATAAGATTCGACGTTGTCCGCGTACACGTATCACGTCTGGTGCGGTGTATACCCAGTGAAAACGTTTATTCCGCGAATAGAAAAAGAAAAAAAAGAAGGAAAGAATGTGTACGGTTGAACCTCATCAGGCCGAAACGCAATCAACGTATATATGTACCCTCAAGAGGAAAACTATACACATACACACATATATATACACGGTAAGTCTTACTCGAGTGAATTTCGCGACCTGAAACGTGCGTTCGTGGAAATTCAATCTCACCACGTGCGTCAACCTCTATAATTCGTATAAAACACAATCACAAGCGTTATCCTCCCAGGAAGGAAAAATAAAGAAATTCCCGTGTTTCGTGTCGTTTCGATTCGACCAAGTAAACCGACCATGTGTGTATATACACAACTGCTGTGATTCCCGTTCCGTATATATATACACACACACATAAAGGTCAAGAGGTGGAGGTAAGCAAACGCACTTGGCATTCTATAGACACGTTGACTCGATTTCTTTTTTTTTTTTTTTTTTTTGGAGAAGAAGAACCGCATGGTTATTACCTTAAGGGTTCCTATATATAGCGCTCGACATTCGTCAAGATTGGAATAACAGGTGTTGACTTAACGTTGGGTAAACGGGTTACTTGTAATAAAGAATGATTGCATCGTAAATTGACCCGCTTCCTCGCTTTTTCGATGGTGCATCCGAGCTTTTAAGCGCTCGACGAAGACACTTGTTACAAAGTAGAGAAAATCACCGTTTGTTTTCTCCCTCGATCCAGTTTTACTTTCTTCTCTCTCTCTCTCTCTCTCTAGTTAATATTAACGACTCAATATTTTTTCCCCTTGTTCCATGCGATCCTTTGTTTCGACTTATCGTTAATACTTCTCTTAGTGTGTACGTAAACAATATTTCTTGTTTTTTTTGTGAGTGATCGTTATTTAACGTTTTTTTTTGTTATCTCGATTTTTAACTGAAATACGGTTTTGTTTTGTGCTTTCAGGTGGTACGTAATACGAAATACCGGACGGAAGTTTTACGATTGACTCGACGGATCAAAGGTACATTTCTCTTTTGTTATTTATTATTTTTCTTGGGTTTGTACAGAAGGAGGGGCGTTACGTCGATTTTGCGCTGGAGGAATAAAAAATGTAAACGACAGTATAGCACTGGGTTTTTGTCATCGAAACGATTTTTTTTTCGTTCAGAAAAATTAACGTAATGTCCGTGTGTTAAAAGGTTTCAGGGGATGATCATTGGAAATTGATCATTTAACATTATATTGAATTAAATTACTTATTATATTAAGAACTATGGGTTGAACTTAGTTACAATCATAAAATCCTTATGCGTACTCTTACGCTTTAGGCAGCGCATCTTCTCTTTTCTCTCAAAAATGTACCAGTCTAGTTTTACCTTCGATACCAAGAGGCCGCGTACCCCGAGAATAAGCAAGACAATCTTTAATGTCACTTTCTTTATTCACTGGTAAATACTCTTAGCTTTATTCACATACATTGTGTGTATCTCTAGTTTAATAAATATGAATATCGTGTATATTTTTTATTCATACGCAGCGTGTATTTAATTTATTTTAAGGGGGTGCTATTATAGTCAATCCTCTCTACCTTACCGACAGACGCGATAATTGGCAATAAATCTGTAAATAAAACTGTATATACAAGTTATATGATAAATGAATTTATTGATCTTTACAAGCCAAAGAAACATTCCTCACATCTCAAGTAAGGCGGACTGTATTAATACCAGTCACTTTAGAAACCTCACAGGATGAGTGTTTGAAAAAAGACTAAGACAAGCTAAGTCAACAAAAATATATAATTTAATTGATTGTAGTATAAAATTAATAAAAACTTGATAAGACGGAAAAAAAAAAAAAATTTGTATTATGTATATACAAGGATAAGAAAATTACAATAATAAATTTCAAACTGAAATATTGCGTTTTATAGAAAGGTCATACTAACAAGTGTGAACCTAACCTCAACGCAATAGAAATATTTATTCTTTTTGATAAACGAAGGCGCCTCTTTTCTTATCTTTGCAACAAAATTTCAGATTAATCAACAAAAAATTGAGTATAGAATGCCATTAAATTGCACTCAAATAGTGGACCTTCGAACCGAATATAGCAAAACTATCATAATTTGCGAACCATAAACTTGATGGAAGTACATTGTAACATTGTGAAATCTGTGACGAATCAAAAGTGAATTAAGTATGTTAAGGAGGTATTTAACTGAAAAATTGAAATCACTATTTATTTCTTAATTAATAAATAGTCGACAATTATTTGCTTTAAATATCATGTATGAATTTTTCGAAATTTTTTATCACTAAATGATTTAAATTTTTGGAGTCAGTTGTACAGATCAATTTTATACTTAATAATTATCGATGCAAAGTGATTATTGATAATTATTTCGTAAGTAATTAATCTATGAAAAAGTTTAATTTTTATGTTTTTATTATACAAATTATGAATTATATTATTATTAAGTATATTTTTTCTATTTTTACATTGTATTCTGTTATTTTGTTACTTGATAAATACAAATGTTTTTCTTTTTTTTTTTTTTAATTTCCTCAATATTATTTTATTGAATTATATAGAAATGTTGATGATGATTATTGAATAAATTATAATGATTTAGGATAAGATTTTAAAAGTTTCTATTTTGATATAACCAGTCTCAGAAACAGGTAACTATGTTTACTTCCGAAAGAGGTCAATTAATAAATAAATATTGTTTTACAACAAAGTTCTATTTGCTTTCAACACTATTTGTAAATCTTCCCAGATTTTAAAACTCGTTTACATTTAAAAATTTTTTGATTTTGGAAGTCAGATCCCTGTATTTTGGCTTTCACATTTCCTTAAGCAACGATTTATCATACAACTTAAATTTATTTGAGCGTAACTGAATATATCAACTGTACATTTAATATAATCAGTGAAGATTAAGTAGTACTACTGTACAATTCAAGACAAATTAATATTCTTTTTTCTGTCAATTCAGCGGTAACAACACTTTAACAACACAAATTTGAAACTCAAATATCAAATCCGAAATGTATTACGGTGAACTGCGAACAGACTTGGACTTAATTATCTAAGAACAATTGGACTTTGTGATAGCTTCACAATATAGTAATTCAAGTACTTGAACGCCTGATTTCACGAATCTATAGAAGAGTAAGGTCTTGTTCTGATGGTGAACGAGATATGACCTATGAGTTTTTCTTTGTTTTAACAGAAATCATTACCTTATTATTATTTCTGTAACGTACTTCTATTTGCAATTAATTCAGTACAATTATGGACGACTTAACGAATAATAGAAAAAAACCGATGAAAGCCGCGTTAACACGATTTGATAATAGTTTATCCGAGAATAGTGTCAATAGACATCGCGGCATCGGAAGTAAGTTTAGAGAAAACGAATCTTTATTTGATAAATACGATAATATTCAAACCGAAATTGAAAATTTACTTCACGATGATGAAAGATATTATAAATTGAGCTTGTAATCTTCAAACATATTTTCGGCAGTTTATATTGCTTATAATATGATAAACCTCGTAACGATTAGAATTTCAAAATTCTAAAACTACCAAGGTTTTAATATCCGGCATCGAAAAATCACAGATTTTTTGTTCCTACTCCCGGGGAAAACTGCAGTAAAATATCCACTTTTTTAAATTCCGGACGCACTCGATATTACCAAACGTCATATATAGGAGTATGAAGTTACCATATTGGATTCTTCGTTTTAAAATTTTGATATTCCGATCGCGAATTCGAAATCATCCGTATAAAAACATTATAAGATTAACTATTCACTCACTGGCATTATTCACCGTATCTAACTGAAACATCGTTAATTGTTAATAATAAATCTATACACACACACACACGCGCGCGCGCGCGCATACATACGTATATATACCCCCTCATTAGTATGAAAATGACGAAGAAACTCCTTAAACTCCATAACCAATAATCCCATTCAGCTAAACTATTTAAAAAAAAGAGGAAATAAAAGAAAGAAAGAACTTTACTAATGAACCGGGCATTTGAATAAGTAAATCGAAATCTTAAAACCCTTCAAACATCTTCACCGGGTAACTTCGATTCATCGACTCAGCGAGAGAACCGCTTCATTAAAGTTTCTTTCCAATTTTTTTTCTCTCTCTCTCTCTCTTCTTCTTCATCTCTATATATACAAACTTCCCTCGTATAACGCAATATTCCAGAGAAAACTCTCGCGCTTACGCAACCAAAAACTTGGGGAAACTTGTAATACGTATGTATATATATTTTAATCCGTTGAACCTTCAATCAGTCGATCTGTTCCTTTGATAACATGTTGAAAAGATTCGGGTACTGTGAGGAAATCCTTCTTTAAATATTACCACCCGTCACGCGCTGATGTGGCAAATTTCGTCAGGATCATGGAATAACGAGAATACGAATGTATGAGGGCAAAAAAATGGAGCAGCAGATTTGTCGATTGGAGAGTTAGAAGTAATGCTCCTAGTAGGTATTCGTAAGTCTTTAATTCCTAGGAATAGATGGTATTAATTGCAATCGAATGGATAAACTTATATTGTCGTTTTGTGTATATGCGTGTGGTGGTATAGTGTACCTGTTGATTTACAAATTCGAGGAGTACTATAAAGGTTCGAGGTTATTTTCGCTCGACGGCACCTCTGACGAACGTGTAGCTCGACATCCGCAAAATAAAGAGGATTGATGGATGTACCGAGTGAAAGAGAGAATGTGGTTTTCAAGATGAAGGGATCAATGTGTCTTACGTAGAGATGATGAATTGTTTAGATGAATTTTTGGGGATGATTGGTGGTCAATGGATTCGAATGTATATATGGGAGATTCTATGTCAAATGATCCGGATAAAAAATAAATATTGTTTGAAATATTTTTGGATTTTTATCTCACGTTGGTGTAAAGTTACAGACAGTCCAAAAATTGAAATTATTCGAAAAATTAGTATTTTCAGCATTTCTAATAATTTTTAACTCAAAACTATCAACTTTTTGTTATATACGTTAAATGGAAAAAATCTTATAAATTTATAGAAGAATCTATTAAAATTGTGTGGACTTGTTAAATACCAATTTTATTATACTTTAGCATTACAACAAACTTTAAATAACAAAAACAAGAATGTACGATCAAATATTTTTTAATGAACCGAATTTTTTCTTGTATCCAACAATATTATCTTTCATTTGACCCTCGAAAGGTTGATGGCCGAGCTTTTTGAGCCGAGTTATGGCATTTTTAATGAAACGATGACATGTAATACAAGAAAATTTGCATATAATATGTTTTTAATTTTATAAAAAATTCCATAACTCGATTAAAAAAACTCGGCTATAAACCTGTTGGGGATCAAAAGAAATACATTTTAATAGATGCTTAACGAATAATAGCTTACTGATTATTTTGAAAGCATGTGGAACCTTTACGTTAATTGTAGATCCCTTCAATAGGACTCCAGCATCTCAATAATCAGAAAATGATGTACAAATTATTTTAAATTTGAACGTCTGAAAAGAAAAGTTGGAATATTGTTGGTATCGCATGTAAACTAAACTCTACACTAAAAAGATAAATTTAAAAAAAATTTAATTTCTTTCATTCGCAATATATAATATAATAATAAAACTCTACTCTATAACACAAACTTTGAAAACCAAAACGTCAGTCGAAACTAAAAAAAGAAACTTACACAATCTTATTCTCGCTCATCGATATCCACAATCACAAGTCAAAAAGTGACTTGTGACGCATTTCCAATGGTCAGTGCCTTGGTCGGTACATAACCGTAAGTCGCGTAGAATCCGACAGCTGAAATTATATATATATATATATATATATATATATATATATATATATATATATATATATATATATATATATATATCAAAGGTATATATATAGGGATCGGGAGAAGAGACAAAGTCGATTAATCCAAGCCGCGTATCGACACGAACCTCGCGGACATTTCGTTGTAACGAGCCGCCGCGACAACGAAGGTATATATATAGGTTACACCCTGTCTGTCGGATTAAGTGTAGATGTATGGATTATCGTCAACTGACAGAGCCGCCAGAGGGGGTTCGGTTGTTTCGCGTATATATCGCAAACGTTAATCCTCGGTTCGGCGACTGGTTACCGAATGGGCTTGTGACGTTTCCGCGACGGATTACCGTATTAATCAACCTGACTGTTTAACTTTCGTTTTTTTCTTTCTTTTTCTTTTTTTCGTTTATGATTCCACGGCGGTGTGTACAAAGTGCAGAGGATCTAGTTTTATTATTTGAGGAATTATGTGGAGAATGTTGAATTTAATGCTCGAGGAAATTGAGAAAGGAAGAGTGAAACGTGTGGATGGAGTTAAATGTTGAGAGTTTTGAGGAAAAAAATTATTTTTTTTAATTTTAATTTTAATTTTTATAAAATTACTTAAACATAAATTGTTAATACTTTGTAGTTATATTTCAATTATCAACTTAAAATTGTCTGAAATAATTTAAGTTCTATTGCTTAAAGTAAATACGAGGATACGACGAAAAGAATTTTTGAAAGTAAAATAAATGACTTATTTTGACCAAATCACAGGAATCTATCTAATTATAGAAAACTACACTCGTACCGATATTTTCGTACTTTTCCTTATTTATAATTTTACAATTTTTTTTATGTATACTAATTATTTTTATCGTCGCGCATTTTCCAATTATAACAAATGTGCGATCACAGCAATAATTATGTAAAATCAAAAAAGCATATGTAATAACAAAAAATATGTAATATAGGAATCTGTAATTACCTACGACACTTAAGGGGTTATAAGCATTATGTATCCCAGTAGTAATAAATTAAAAAATCTAAAAAAGAAACGATCAAATATTTTTTAATGAACCGAATTTTTTCTTGTATCCAACAATATTATCTTTCATTTGACCCTCGAAAGGTTGATGGCCGAGTTTTTTGAGCCGAGTTATGGCATTTTTAATGAAACGATGACATGTAATACAAGAAAATTTGCATATAATATGTTTTTAATTTTATAAAAATTCCATAACTCGATTAAAAAAACTCGGCTATAAACCTGTTGGGGATCAAAAGAAATACATTTTAATAGATGCTTAACGAATAATAGCTTACTGATTATTTTGAAAGCATGTGGAACCTTTACGTTAATTGTAGATCCCTTCAATAGGACTCCAGCATCTCAATAATCAGAAAATGATGTACAAATTATTTTAAATTTGAACGTCTGAAAAGAAAAGTTTGGAATATTGTTGGTATCGCATGTAAACTAAACTCTACACTAAAAAGATAAATTTAAAAAAATTTAATTTCTTTCATTCGCATATAATAAAACTCTACTCTATAACACAAACTTTGAAAACCAAAACGTCAGTCGAAACTAAAAAAAGAAACTTACACAATCTTATTCTCGTTCATCGATATCCACAATCACAAGTCAAAAAGTGACTTGTGACGCATTTCCAATGGTCAGTGCCTTGTGTCGTATAACCGTAAGTCGCAGAATCCGACAGCTGAAATTAATATATATATATCAAAGGTATATATAGGGATCGGGAGAGAGACAAAGTCGATTAATCCAAGCCGCGTATCGACACGAACCTCGCGGACATTTCGTTGTAACGAGCCGCCGCGACAACGAAGGTATATATATAGGTTACACCCTGTCTGTCGGATTAAGTGTAGATGTATGGATTATCGTCAGACTGACAGAGCCGCCAGGGGGTTCGGTTGTTTCGCGTATATATCGCAAACGTTAATCCTCGGTTCGGCGACTGGTTACCGAATGGGCTTGTGACGTTTCCGCGACGGATTACCGTATTAATCACCTGACTGTTTAACTTTCGTTTTTTTCTTTCTTTTTCTTTTTTTCGTTATGATTCCACGGCGGTGTGTACAAAGTGCAGAGGATCTAGTTTTATTATTTGAGGAATTATGTGGAGAATGTTGAATTTAATGCTCGAGGAAAATTGAGAAAGGAGAGTGAAACGTGTGGATGGAGTTGAAGTGAGAGTTTTGAGGAAAAAAATTATTTTTTTTAATTTTATTTTAATTTTATAAAATTACTTAAACATAAATTGTTAATACTTTGTAGTTATATTTCAATTATCACCTTAAAATTGTCTGAATAATTTAAGTTCTATTGCTTAAAGTAAATACGAGGATACGACGAAAAAGAATTTTTGAAAGTAAAATAAAGACTTATTTTGACCAAATCACAGGAATCTATCTATTATAGAAACTACACTCGTACCGATATTTCGTAGCTTTTCCTTATTTATAATTTTACAATTTTTTTTTATGTATACTAATTATTTTATCGTCGCGCATTTTCCAATTTATAACAAATGTGCGATCACAGCAATAATTATGTAAATCAAAAAAAGCATATGTAAATAACAAAAAATATGTAATATAGGAATCTGTAATTACCTACGACATCCCCTTAAGGGGTTATAAGCATTATGTATCCCAGTAGTAAATAAATTAAAAAATCTAAAAAAAGAAAAGATCATTATATTATTTAAAAAATATCATTATCTCCAAGTTCCTAATCTTAATTCAACATTTATTGCGGTTGAAACTTTTCAATCGTGTTTTTTAACCCATTTCCTCCCAAAATGTCCATGTTGGCCATCAACTTTCAACAACTTTGCTATTTGTTTTCACAACTCCAAAAAATGCTAAAGCCATATTCCACTATTTTCGAGGTCGCTCTATCGATTCATGCCATTTAGAAAACGGAAAAATAATTTCCAGCCCCGAATTTTCCATTTTAAAAAAAAAAAAGCTTGTTTTTAAGGATTTTTTTTTCAAAAAAGTGCAATTTACAGTGTTAATGCACTTAGAAATTTAGTAAAATGAATGAAAACAGGGAGGTCGAGGTCCAGTGTAAGAGTTATGCTTTTGGATATTTATTTTTTTCGTCTAAGGGTTGTAAAACCACCCTAAATAGGACAATTTGACAATAACTAAGGTTGAATATGTATATTCACATATACACATATGCGTATGTGTAATGTTTTGAGGGCGCTGATTTCGATTTTAAGTCAAATATAGGAAATTCAAGATGGCGGACCCAATATGGTGATCGATAGATTTTGATTTCGCGTATTTTTTTTCAAGCTCTTTCGGATTGTTGTTGACGAATGCAAGGTCAAACTGCAACATTCAAATTCGTAAATTCAAAATGGCAGATTCAGTTTGGCGACTATTTTTTCGAATTGTCAGTTCTTAAATATTTTTGGATTTTTATCTCACGTTGGTGTAAAGTTACAGACAGTCCAAAAATTGAAATTATTCGAAAAATTAGTATTTTCAGCATTTCTAATAATTTTTAACTCAAAAACTATCAACTTTTTGTTATATACGTTAAATGGAAAAATCTTATAAATTTATAGAAGAATCTATTAAAATTGTGTGGACTTGTTAAATACCAATTTTATTATACTTTAGCATTACAACAAACTTTAAATAACAAAAACAAGAATGTACGATCAAATATTTTTTAATGAACCGAATTTTTTCTTGTATCCAACAATATTATCTTTCATTTGACCCTCGAAAGGTTGATGGCCGAGTTTTTTGAGCCGAGTTATGGCATTTTTAATGAAACGATGACATGTAATACAAGAAAATTTGCATATAATATGTTTTTAATTTTATACAAAATTCCATAACTCGATTAAAAAAACTCGGCTATAAACCTGTTGGGGATCAAAAGAAATACATTTTAATAGATGCTTAACGAATAATAGCTTACTGATTATTTTGAAAGCATGTGGAACCTTTACGTTAATTGTAGATCCCTTCAATAGGACTCCAGCATCTCAATAATCAGAAAATGATGTACAAATTATTTTAAATTTGAACGTCTGAAAAGAAAAGTTTGGAATATTGTTGGTATCGCATGTAAACTAAACTCTACACTAAAAAGATAAATTTAAAAAAAATTTAATTTCTTTCATTCGCAAATAATATAATAATATAATAATAAAACTCTACTCTATAACACAAACTTTGAAAACCAAAACGTCAGTCGAAACTAAAAAAAGAAACTTACACAATCTTATTCTCGCTCATCGATATCCACAATCACAAGTCAAAAAGTGACTTGTGACGCATTTCCAATGGTCAGTGCCTTGTGTCGGTACATAACCGTAAGTCGCGTAGAATCCGACAGCTGAAATTATATATATATATATATATATATATATATATATATATATATATATATATATATATATATATATATCAAAGGTATATATATAGGGATCGGGAGAAGAGACAAAGTCGATTAATCCAAGCCGCGTATCGACACGAACCTCGCGGACATTTCGTTGTAACGAGCCGCCGCGACAACGAAGGTATATATATAGGTTACACCCTGTCTGTCGGATTAAGTGTAGATGTATGGATTATCGTCAGACTGACAGAGCCGCCAGAGGGGGTTCGGTTGTTTCGCGTATATATCGCAAACGTTAATCCTCGGTTCGGCGACTGGTTACCGAATGGGCTTGTGACGTTTCCGCGACGGATTACCGTATTAATCAACCTGACTGTTTAACTTTCGTTTTTTTCTTTCTTTTTCTTTTTTTCGTTTATGATTCCACGGCGGTGTGTACAAAGTGCAGAGGATCTAGTTTTATTATTTGAGGAATTATGTGGAGAATGTTGAATTTAATGCTCGAGGAAAATTGAGAAAGGAAGAGTGAAACGTGTGGATGGAGTTAAATGTTGAGAGTTTTGAGGAAAAAAATTATTTTTTTTAATTTTAATTTTAATTTTTATAAAATTACTTAAACATAAATTGTTAATACTTTGTAGTTATATTTCAATTATCAACTTAAAATTGTCTGAAATAATTTAAGTTCTATTGCTTAAAGTAAATACGAGGATACGACGAAAAGAATTTTTGAAAGTAAAATAAATGACTTATTTTGACCAAATCACAGGAATCTATCTAATTATAGAAAACTACACTCGTACCGATATTTTCGTACTTTTCCTTATTTATAATTTTACAATTTTTTTTATGTATACTAATTATTTTTATCGTCGCGCATTTTCCAATTTATAACAAATGTGCGATCACAGCAATAATTATGTAAAATCAAAAAAAGCATATGTAAATAACAAAAAATATGTAATATAGGAATCTGTAATTACCTACGACATCCCCTTAAGGGGTTATAAGCATTATATATCCCAGTAGTAATAAATTAAAAAATCTAAAAAAGAAAAAGATCAATTATATTATTTAAAAAATATCATTATCTCCAAGTTTCCTAATCTTAATTCAACATTTATTCTGTTGAAACTTTTCAATCTGTTTTTTTAAATAGTATATTCAAAAAAATCCAAATATTTACTAAAAGAATTTTCAAAAAGAGAAAAGCACTAACAGAAATAGAATGGTAAAATTCGCGGCATTTAGAGATAAGAACAAAAAATATAAAGATGTTAATCGTTGATACAAAAATACAATTATTTCTTTAAAGAAAATGTCGTTTCTAATAGACAAATGAAGAAAACTGAGTTAAATGTCTTCTAAATTCTATTTATACAGTTTTTACATGTGAAAAGTTAACGCACACACACACACACACAATATGAAATAACTAAAGTATCAAGTCCTAAGTTTCGTTCGTTTAATCTCATTGTTCCAAAGTTTACTAGACTTCGTATAGAAGTCGGTCTTAACAAGTTTAATAGCTACTGTATTCATTGCCTCTTTGTGTCTCGAGTTTTAAGGGGGGAATATATGCTTGACATTTTAAATGCACGTAAATTAACTTATTCGCAAAAGTTAATCCGCCCATTCATATATATAGATGTGTGCATGTGCGTGTATTTTTTTTATCGTCAAAATGACAATTAAGGGGAAGTCGTAGTTCTATACCTTATACCGACATTATCGATTTTTCGTTTTATGCACTCAGTTTTTGTTTAATCCTAATTGTACGACGTACCTACACTCTATGAAATACATAGATTGTTGATATGTTGTCCAAATTTGGAAATTTTACTTATTTATTGAATAAAACGAAAAATTGTAATGTCGGCAATACGCCTATTCCCCTTAAGAGTAAACGGATAATTTTTATTTAGGGGGTTATCGAGCTCAATTTTTAGCTTACCGACTTGATAATGTGAAATAGAATTGGATGCAATTTATATTTAGAGGTCATTGAATTTTCGTCTATTATTTTTGAGCTTTTTGACAATCCAAAAATTTCTTTTTCCTAAGCTTGCAGATGCTCAATTTCATGTAGGGGGCAGTACTACTCGATATGTAGCGTTTCCGATTGAGAAAACGTTACTAATTTTTCTATCTTACCGACCTAAAAATATGGCATATATATGTGTGGATATTAGTAAAAAAATGATAAAATTTATAAATTTGTGTAAGAGTTCATCGTTTGTCGTTTATTAGTAATTGCTTTCGTATTTCAAAATTGACAGAATTCTTTATTAAAATTTTCAAACAATATTTGAGGTTATGTTTAATGAATTAAAAAACGGATTTGTTCAAACTTAATAATTATTTTTAGTTAAAATGCACTACTCAAAATGATGTAACTCTTCAAATTGTTATTGATATTTATAAAATATGATTCTATGACGATAATGTAGGAATAGTGAGAGATGAGTTTGGAACCCCCTTCATAAAAAAATGTTGTTTCTATTCATTAAGAAAATCGTTTTTTAGTAACATTTTACATTTGACAAATCATCGTATTTAATCATGAATTTTGTTTGCTATATTATATTTTTTATTATTTTTAAAACAATACTGTGTAACATGTAAATATTAATAATATTTTATTATACTGCAGTACATTGCATTAGGACTTTTATTGCATGAATTTCAATTTTTTCTGCTTGAACATAATTTAGTCGAAAATTAAAATTCAACGGTTAGAAATTACTAACGAATTGGGAAAAAAAATTTTAAATTCTCATTATTAAATTTTTTTAAATCGAAAATTAATTAAAAAAGTTTATAATATTTTTAGGAGACTTTTTAATAATAATGTATATGATTCCTATCCGTTGAGGGATGGAATTTTCTCATAGAAATTACAGCGACAACACGATAAACCTTGTACGATCGGTATCTTAAAAATACCATGATAGCTTGATAAAAATTGTAACGTTTTTATTATAAATATTTTGATTTTTTTAGGTTAACGTTTGTGAACAGCTGATACGAATCCTAAATTTACTTGAATAATCATAATATATGTCATGATAATTTTTATTAAAAACTTCTTTCCGTGTTTAATTATTTGATGCGACTTTTCGACAATTTTTGAAATCCGATTACATAAACTTTATAGTAAATTTTATAATTTTAAGGAAAAAAAAGTTTGTACCACAAGTAAAAATTCATCGATTTTTCGTGACTTCCTTCAAAAGTTCAATAGTACAATAGTAAACCCATTCGATAGTATTTACCGTAACATCAACTTTTATTTTCCAAAGCGCGCGCTTTATTTTTTTCTCGCTCCCTCCAGTATGCCGAAGCACACCCCTTCATGAATAGATTTCGCATCTTCCAAAGATGTTGCGTATACAAATAAACCACGTGGAAGTGAATTTTCCATTTGGCAATGTTGAGATACCCGAGCGATAGAAGCGAAACGACACGTACCAACAAAATAAATTGACGCAGGTAAAACTGCAATACCGTTCAAATAAATATTAACCACCTAAACTCGCGGTATGTTGAAAATTCATTTGTCACTATACATATATATGCGATCGCAGTTCGCGTAAGCTCCTTTCGCTGAAATTTGCACGGGGAAAATCGGCTTTGCCGATATACATCCTGAATGACGTCTTTAACTTAGAATTTGTTCCGTTTTCATTTCAATCGGTTATTTTCACTTGCGGTTGATGAATCGAGTGACTCGCAGGACTCGCATCTGTAGATATCACGTGTGAGGCTGGTTTTTGGAATCGCGCCAGACGTGTTGACCGAAAAAAAAATGATGAAGTTTCAGTGAATCGAATCCTATAGATTTTACTTTTATTACTTTCATCTCGGTATACGCGTGTATATGTTAATTTTTGTAATGTCTCTGGAGTAATCGGTTTCTTCGTGTATACCACGTTCTGGACTTTCGGGGGAAAAATTTTAGAAGATTATTTTCAATAACGTTAATCACTTTACGGTTTGACGTTAAATTTCTAATTACATTATACTCCGATTTTATAAGGGGCTTTATAAGTGAAAAGTTGAAAATTAGAAGCCTCCGAACTCGCGAGTTAATTTAAAATAAGTAGCGCTAAGCGCGTCTTAATTCCGCGAGAGTGATAAATCCAAGATAAACTTGGTTATTTCTTCTAACGATATAATATACGTACTACGTTGGAAAAACAAAGGATTAAATTTTATAACGAAGCGACGAATTTTCTCATTGATTGATATAAAAGTTTGAAACAGTTAACGGGATGTGATAGTTGAATTTTACCGACCGAGTCGTTGGAACTGAGAAAACTATTTTAATTAAATAAATATGGTAAATTATGAAAACCAAGACATCGTCGATTTTCGTTTCAATATTACATATCAAGATATCAATGCATTCAATAACATCGCTTGCGCAGGGAATATGACCTTTAACCTTTAGACTGCCAGGATTTGAAAGAGCATATCGCCCTCAGAAAACTGGTGTATAAGGTATCTTATATCAACAATTGATCATGCACAAAGTGTCGATCAGGGGGTGCGTCAAAATATTGATTTTCCGACAAGTTAAGGGGATGGAATACTCAATATTTACTGACCGAGTCAATAGAGATGAACAAATTATTCTGGTTAAATAAATAAAGAAAATGATGCAAAATAAAGATGTCATTGCCCTTCCCTTGATTATTATTATTTATCACTGTGGGAAATTTCAGACAAAAATAATGTTGCGTGAAAAAATGGCATTGGAAGGAAATCTATCAGAATTGTAACATTGGAAGCAAGAGTCAAATTTCCTTCCGATGCAATTTTTTAACGTTACACTTTTGTTTGCAATTTCACATAATCATAGACAATAGTCAAAGAAAGAGGAGAGATGTCTTTGTTTTGCACAATTTCCTTTATTTATTTAACCAGAATAATTATTTCATCTCTATTGACTCGATCGGTAAATATTGAGTATTCTATCTTCTTAATATGGGACAGATAAGTAAAAGTCAAATTCTTTGCCAATGTCTTTTGTAAATGCGTTCAAATTTTACTCTGAGATTGTTAACATTTAAATGAAGAATTTATAATTTATTATATTTATTTCGCTATAAAAGATTTTTGTATCATTTGACTCGGTCAGTAACAATGTAACAACAGTATATCACCCCTTTAAGAAGATCAGTAACTCATATTTTTCACAAAAGATCAATTTTCCAAAATGCCGATAGAGCAGGCATCACTGATTAAGGGTGAAACTGTATTTTCATTATTAAATTATTTTATTTTAGAAAAAGCTTTTAAGAGCAGTTTTTGGCCTTGCTAATATACTATATAGAAAAAAAATTATAGCCAATGATCAAACTGAAATTCTTATATCTTGTTCTGCACATGTACTGTTGTGAGGATTATATTGTTCGATTAATATTTGACCCATATTTTAAACATTTTGCCAATTTTTAAAAACCATCAATTTTTCTTATTTTTTTTTATCGTAAAGTGTATTCTTAACTAATCTCAAATGTTAATATTATTTTGAACGCTTCAAAAGTGATTTATCATCAGATATCAGGAAAATTAACCAGCAAACAAAAAAAATTCCTTTACTAATTTTAAATGTCACCTTTTACGTATACAAAAAGTAAGAATTAACAAAACTAATTTTACTTAAAAAAAATTAAAAAAAAGTCTTTGAAATGTGGTAATAGCTCCTTAATTATAGAGCAGACGGTACGGTATTACCTTTACCTTTACGCGGTGGTTACCACTTTGGATGATAATTTGAAAAGGTTAGGTGGATTACTTTTATTCTCTACTTTTCCGAGGTTATTAGGTGCTCAAACCTATTGCTTATAAGGATCATCGAACTTGGACTGTTTAATCGTCGCGTTTCTTCTTGAAAGGGATTAATTAATTTCACCTCTTCCTCTTTCCAAATGCTCTATATCGATTTTCTTCACGAGCTAACGATAATTAATGCATTTCATTGTCGTTTGTATTTATTTTCTTTTTTTTTCTTTTCGTACTCAAGGAAATTCGATCGGCGGGTTGATTGAATTTTAATTGTTGATTTTCTGGCTTACTGGTTTAAACGGCGACGCACTCTTTATAGATGTAGTCGTTACGGTTCAATTCTTCCTGGTAAGTATGTATCCCATAAACGAAAATTACTTTCCGACAAATACGAATATCGATGGTTCCACTCTTTTCCATTTTAACGGAGGTGTGTTTATACCTTTTTTTTCTTTAAAATTAACAACAATAATTATTTGTGCGAAAATGTATATGTATATATAAAACGTATGTTTACTTAATCATAGGAAATCGATCCGATTAAATTGAATTGACTACTTTTTCTTTCTTTTTTTTGAAAAAAATGGGGGATGACTAACTGCTCCTAGGAAATTGAATACCCGAAGGAAATGAAATCTCTGCATTTTTACACTCTCTCGACATAATTCCGGTTTATATTGAATCTTATTTTAACGAAAGGATAGTTTCCATTGGTTAACTTTTTTATCTTACGAAATTTGGAAAATTCGGGTCGTGTCTTTAACCCTCGATGTGGTGATCGATTTTTCTGGTAAATGTTGGTGCCTATACCTAAGGAAATGGAATTTTTAATTAAATTTCACAAAAAATAATGTGTTATAGACAAAAATGAATTTATTGATCGATACGAGCAAAATCGTTTCAAATACTAGCAACACTGACAATTCTCAGTTCCGGAAAGTGGTCCAATTATTAGTAACTCAAGCTTGTCTTCGGAAAATAATATGAACCTCTAAGTTTAAGAAAGATTACAATAACGAAATGTAAATAAAATAAATAAAATATACAAAAAAATATTACTATCTAAAATTTAAATAGAAAGCAAAATATAACTAAAATTGTGTGTTTTAATAAATAAAGGTGACAGATTTGCTAGAGGAATAGAAATGTATCTTCTCATCTAGCGATGGAAATGAGAATTATTTGAAGAAAAGAAAAATAATATGATCGTTGACATATACGTGATATTGAGGTGTCAATGATGATATCCCTGAATTGAAGATTTTAAGGTTAGGTCAAATCATTTTTTTAGTCTTTAATTAGAAATTCATTGTTTTTGGACGAACAGCTAGTTTCTTAAATACTTTGACTTCCACTAGGGTATGAGTCTAGTAATATACATCTATTTTACGTTTTAGACACTCTAAATTACACGCATAAAGTACAAAATAAGCATAAATAAAAAATTAATAACTTTTATTAACCAATTACTTTCTTCTCGTAAAATAACAGAGCATTATATTTACCAAACGTAATTCTCATTTAATATTCGATCGTAAAAAAAAATAGAAAAACAGATAGAATATTTCCAGCTACATCGAATATCGTTAAATCAATTTGCCGGGAATTGTAATACCGATCGAATGCACATGTAAAATACACAAGGAAATAAAGAAAAATGCCTGATAGCAGTTAAATAAGCTCCTTGTCGTATTTAAATAAGCAACCCAAGAAATTGTTCTATCTCCTCTCCACCTGCGTCGTCCAAAGTAATGCACTATAAAATTGAAAAAAAAAACAAGAAAAAAAGTAAGAAGTAATTCTATACTGAATAGCCAAGATTCTCAATCGGTTTTGAATACTAAAATGATATTGCAGTATTTCTACTTAACCCTTGTGCACTTTTACATTTTGAATATCGCGTACTTTCTGCTTCGAGAAGTTTCATGTCGTTCCTACGCGGTTTTATGTAAAAGGAGAACTTTATTACACAGGCATGAGACACGGAGAGAAAGAGAGAGAGAGAGAGGACGGATTCTTGGCTGTTGTTACTCTTTCTCTTTGTGGTACTTATCTATCTGGCTCCTTTCTTGCGTTAGTCAATAAAAGAAATTGGTTGCTGCCAGCGTCAGTCATTAAATTCACAACATTGCGTATATATACGTTTGTCCGATAGTAAAAGAAAAAAAACAACAACTTCATGATTTCCCACGTGGGTCGTTCGTAGATAATTTTAAAACGACTGCGCTAGCGAACGATTATTATTCTATTAATTTCTTTACGAAGTAAAATAATTCCTTTTTTTTTATTACTGTACGTATGTTAATAGTGATCCTCGTGACTTCAGCGCCATCTAGGCTGAATAGAATTTTTGTATAGTACTTAGCTTGTTTATCGGAGTTAGAGCAGGGACAATTAAAGTTTTCCCACGTGGAATAAAATGATTTATTTAAAATTGTTTGTAAAAGAGCTGTTAGAAGCATTGTTATAAGAGGAAGGATAGTGACGGATTGGTGATTTGTTACCACCGACTTATCTTTATGAACTGTATTTCAATGAAATTTTAGAATAATGTGGATCAGATATTGTATTGTTACATGAAAATTAATTGAATAAAATAATGTAATCATGATAATATAAATATGTTTTGTTCGTGCATAAATTTAATTTTTCCTGTCCTTATTACATTTTTTTCGACATCCTAATAATAAATATTGCAAATTTTAGAGTTGATTCTGTTATTAAGTAACAGTTTGAAACAAGTCTATATTTACCTTTTTAATAGGTATGCAGATATAAAAATAAATTGTAAAAAAGATTATTTAGTTTCTACAGTTTAGGTTTGAGTTAATATGTAACAAAAAATTAAATTATGAATTTGTATCTTTAATTAATTTTAAATTCAAATTCTTAAAGATATTAGTTTTATCTATATCCTTCTTGTTTTAATTAAAAAAGAAATTCCTCTTCGTATAAAAATTAATGTGTTTATACATTGGAATAATATCCAAATTTCAAGCTGTTTTTTAGTTGGCAAACTTGGATTAAATTTAAACCCAGTTACACGGAGGATGAAAGTTCATGTAAATTAATTGTGAAATTAAAAATATTTGAATAATACTGCAATTATTATTTAAATCGTGATTGGTATACTTATATCTTATGCGAACACTTTGGAATCGTACTGATTTTACGTATAACCTAGAAACTAAACAAAATAATTTGAGGTTCGATCCTTCATTCCCCCAAAAAGCTAAGAAAATTCTTCTCGTCGAAAAGCTCTATCATCGAGTATACACTGAAAAAAATATACTTTTGGATCTAAGTGGAATACTTGTTAAATATGTTTCAAGAACAACAGAATTTAGAATCAAGAGGAATACGATTGATTTTCGAATACTGATCTTTTTGACTTGCACCACGTCATTTTTTACAAAAAGAAAATTCGCTCGATTTTTAGAAGAATTCCGCTTAGATCAAAAATCTATTTTTTCAGTGTACCTCAATATGTACAGAATAAACTCTATATCCCACACGGACGAAAAATCCCGAGAAAAGTGAAAATGCACTATAAAAAAGAAAAAGGAAGAAGAGATATAAAAAGCAATGAATTACAACATCATAATTCTTCACCATTAAAACGTTAATGACCGAGCATTCTAATTTAAAAGTTTAATATATAACGATACAGTTAATACAAGAAAAAAAAAGGAATGGAAGGAAGAAAGAAAAAGAAAAGTGTTCGCATTAAAGTAGTAATTACAAGAGTTAAGTGTAACGTTATCTCGGTAATTTATCACGGTGTGATTTCTTCATAGACGAGATGAAGAAGAAGAGGATGTAAGGGGGAGGAGGGGATACACGGAGTCTTGTAATTCGATAAATTTATCATTCGTCTCATCTAAATATTAATATAATCTCCGGGTGTGCAAGCTCCTCCGTAGGCGATAAGGGAAGAACATCGTGCAAAGGGAACATTAACGTTTTAGGGTATCAGAACTAGTTACATATAATCCCAACTAAATGTAATTAATTCCACGTCCAGTGGAATCTTAACTCGCGACACGGCAAACTTGCTGAAAGCGCATTTCTCGTTGCTGCTGCTGCTGTTACTCCAGAGAGGAGGAAGCACGAGCGAGAGATACAGAAAGATGAAGAACGTTTGAGAGAGACAGGGTGTGCGAAAGTTATTACTATATGTAAAATCTCTCCCACACAGTTCATAATTCAATATTATCTCTCTCTCTCTCTCTCTCTCTCTCTCTCTCTCTATCGTAAAGTAGCCGTGTCTGTTGGAAATTCTCGTCTTCTTTATTAGATTAACCTTCAAGTGTGAGGAAGTGGGAGAGATTGTTGATGGTTATTGAAAAATTTTTAAGGTTATATTTTTCCATGTTGTTGAGTCAGCGGTCTTTTTTCTTGGTAGTTATGTAAGTTAATACGGTTTTATGGGATCGTTTAAACGAATATTTAACGTTACATTTATTTTAGAGGTGTTACGGGGATGTATATGTTTCGATTCATGTTATCACTGGAGACGCTCTTACGTATGTCAAGGTTCGCTAAATTTTTTTAATATTTAATTTAATAATTAATATTTTAATTTTAATATTTTTTTAATATTCAAATTTTGTATACTTGTTTTTTATATTTTTTTATATACGACGATAATACTATTTTTTGGAAACCATCTTTGGAAACGTTGCTTTGAATGAAGAATCTGAATTTTTAAATTTTAAGTGCTTTGTCTTGAATTTTCAATACAGACCAATTTTAGGTCTGGGTTAAAAATAGCTTGGTGTTTTTAAATGTTCTTAGGAATTTCTTCGGATTTTTTATTACTTCATAATAATTAATCTCTTAAGGAAAACATTGTTTAAACTGTAGAATTACCGAACAAAAATTGACGACACGCTTTTCGAGAAGTCCTTTTCTAGTGTTTTATGGGAATCTAAAGGTACTAAATTTTTTATGTTTACCTTTATTTAACGTTTTACCTGTTTAAACAATTTTTTTTCTAATTGTTAACACTAAAATGACAAAATTTTGTCTCTTTTTCAAATTACTATTGCATAATCTACTAACGACTTTTTTAAGTTATAAAAAAATTCATAAAAAGTGGACACTTCGATCTTGAATAACTATGCCAACATTTAAATTTCGAAGAACGGGGTTACAAATATTGACGTTTTTAAGTAACAATTTCAAAGTTCCTATAACTTTTATTGTTCAAAAGGTTATGAGTGTCTGTGTAATTATTTGGATGATATACATGTGTATCAAATTACTGGTATCCTCTTTGAAAAAATAAAAAATTATTAAGTGCAAATTAAAAAAGAAATAATTAATTTTAAATTTATAAGTAAGTAATCACTTTTCACTTTAGTTTAAAGTAAAATTAGTGATGCTTTGTACGTAAAGTTATTATATTACTAGCAATTAAGTTTCAGTGCATCAGTACTATAATATTGATTTTTGGATCTCGACCTGTAATATTGCAAAAGTAAAGAAATGTATTCTAGTTTTCGCTTTTATTATTTAATTAACGCCGAAATACTTATAGGATTGTACATAATTACAAAATGCAATGTTTAAAATAAAAAACAATAATTCCTCTTTATATAATCGTCACTGTCCTTACTCCAATCCGTACAATTATGCGATATAAATGATTTACATTTTCTAAAATCGTTCTAAAAAAAGAGTCTGTAAGTTTGTGCGAAAATCGAGTTGAGACTGCTGGTCAGAGAAAAATTTAAAACGTGCCGTTGAGAGGGAAAAAATAAAAGTAATTCATTCATTTATTTATGTTTTTCTTATTTTGTGATTATAATTAAACGAGAAGTGTCTTTATTTACTAATTTGGAATAAACATAGATTTTTTTGTTATTTAGTGGATTTTTAGTTCATTTTCCCTGAAATGTTTATCTTGACCAGCGATTTTTGAGTACCTTAAAATTTAAACAGTTTTTCTTTTCTTTTTCATTCGTTAAATTTATTTTTGAGAGCTAAAATTTCTTGGGAATATTCATTATTGTGTATAGTTTATAGTGAATTTTTATCAATCAATTAGTAATGTTATTTAGTATGTATTTTTATTTTTCCTTAACGAGATGTGATAGCCAAATTACAGGGATCTACTTTTAAAGACCCAAAAATTTTCTGTAAATACGGAACTGAAAGTTTACGAAAAATTATACGTAACGTTTGACTAACATAGAAAAAGCTGACAGCGATTTTTCTGAAATAATTAATTTTCAATGAATTAAAAATTAATAATCATTTTTCATCGGTAATGATTTGGTATGAAATTGATCCTTGCAGCTGCATGAAAATCTCGATAATTTAGTGATAAAAGTTTTGAAAAATATAATACATACTATTCAAAGCTCAAGAAGAGCGCTACAGAAGATTTTTTTGGAAAAAGTTAACCCATTGTTAATTAAAAAATAAATAAATATTCCAATTTTTCAGTTTCACCATACCCAGTGTGTTACCGATCGTGCAAAAAAGATAATTATTACATTTATTTTAAAAAATACGCATTTTTATGAAAATCTCAAATACAGAAGCAGTAGATTAATAAGTAATATATCATTCTAGAAAGTTCCAGGTTAATACAACAAAGACGCTAATAATTTCTGCACCAAAAAATCATGGAAAATCGTACATTTTCGTTGCAGAAATTTTTTAGGGTGTCTTTGTTCTATTCACCTGAAAATTTATAGAATTACTTAATATTTAATTATCTAGTGCTTCTGTATTCGGGTTTTGCATAAAATTGCATACTTTTTTAAAATAAATGTAATAATTATCTATTTTTGTTCTGTCGGTAACCTGGTATACCACCTCCTTAAGGTGTCCGTCTTCCACGGGTACCTCTTATACATTGTGTTTATCATCAAAAAATCGCACAAAAATTTAAAGAAAATTTATATAGGTTACACTCAGAGCAAATATAAAAGTTCTGGAGTGTAATTTTCAGAAAAAGTTAACCAATCGTTAATGAAAAAAATAACTATCAATACCGATTTTAGTAATTTCTCATAAAAACGAATAATACAACACTTGATTTATAGTCATCATCTACTCGGACATCTCGACGCTCTGAATCCACAATAATAATTTTATTACACTATACTGGCACAATATATTTTATACAACGTTCTCGACATTTTATAATGCAGTGTTATACATGCAAATCAAAGCTTTGTTTTGCGGTGATGTTCTACAAACAATCTTTCAAAGAATGTACACATATAATTCTTTCCACTTTTATTACATCTTTTTACGATAGCGCGTGGGGCTATTAAAAGTTTTCAACCGCGCATTCGTTTTATGGTAATATCTTGATTCTTCGAAAACTTGTTTGTTTTTAATATTTTTACGCAATATAGAAAATTACATTTTTAGGTCATTGGGAGAAGCAAAAAAAAAGGCGTTTATCTTACTATCGCCCAGTTTTGAAAAGTTCGGATCGTATTGTAAACGTCCTGGAAGGTTTTGTTTATCCTCATAAATGTAAAAAAAATGATAAATACCACGGACGATCCAATAAATTTTCAATAATTTCCAGGATGTAAAAAATTGTTTTAGTTTCATTAGTCAAATTGGATCTAATCAACGTAAGTTTTTCAAACAGCGCATTATTGGTACGCAATTACGAAAGTAAGGGAAACAGTGTCGAATATAGACGATTTTAGTATACAATTAGATTATTTACGAGCAACGCTTTTCTTTTCAATATTCCTCAAATTATATTCCGAGAATCGAGAATGGAATTTATACACCTCCTTTTTTCTAGAGGAAATAATAATTATCATATATTTCCTTGATATTTCTTTAACAACTATTTCCATATCGATATACGAGATTTCGTAAGAATTTATTTCCTCTCTTCTCCATTTTCTATCTTGGTCTCATCGAATTTTTCGCTAAACTCGAGAAGTCGGATACCCATCGCTTTTCAATTCCATTGAATTCTTGGCGTGTATAACTTTTCCAAGACGTTGTCGCACCATCGTCGGGTTCAATTGATAGAAAGTTATATAATACCATAGACGAAACTATTCGGTAATTCGCGTTATGATAATTGTGTAGATTTTTTACTCGTCGCATGTGTCTGTAATTTGACTTTTCGTTTTTGTTTTCCAAAGATATTTAAAGTTTGGATCTTAAGGACATGTTGGACCCAAAATTACAGGGATCATTCAGATCCAACTCAAAAGTTTCGTTCAGAAAAGTAATTTAAAAATCTGATAAAATTTACCAAGAGAGTTTTAAACATTTGGGAGGGTCTGATTGTTCGACTTTCAACATAATATATTTTTATTTAATTCCAATTCAGTAATTGATGTTGTGCCAGTAATTTTCAATCGAAAAAATAGCAATATTTCTAACCTAAAAATTATGTTGAATTTTTTAACTAAACATATTGAAATAATTAACATATATTGTTTAAGTGATGATATTCGTTTTGCGAAAATTAATCACCATTACATTAAAAAGAATTAAGAAAATTGCTATCGTCGTAGTTTATCACAACTTTGCACAATTATGATAAAAACTGTGGAACAATATTTATTTTTTCTAAAGTTTTAATTTATTTTAATGCTGGTGGTGATTGATATAGTTATTGGTCAATTCAGAAAGTTACTACATAAATCATTCAATAACTCATCAACACTATTATAAGTTAAATGTAAAAATGGTTTTAATTATTAACGATGACAAAGCCAAGTTTAATTCTCCCTACCTTACCGACCTCGAAATTTACATAAAATTAATGATAATTAAAAAATAAAGTAAATTTACGTAAATCTAGAAGAACGGTCCCCTTCCTTTATTAATAATCAATCTGTCTTTGAAGCAAAAATATTGACTAGTTTTCGAGATAATTCTTACCAAAAATCTTGACAAGCCTTTTAATAAGACGAGCGCATAACCTAAAATTGCACGAAATTATCCTAAATTTTGGTAAGGGATTCCTCGAAAAACAAATCGATATTTTTGCTTCAAATTTTGAGTGAGGTAAATTATGAATAAAGGAAGACAACTGTTCTCCTCAATTTGCGTAAATTATCGTCCTTTTTTAAATTATAACTAATTTTCTAGGACTTTTGAGGCTGGTAAGGTAGGGAGGATAAAATTTGACTTTGGTACCCCCTTAATAAAAATTATCGTAATTTAAAACGTGAACGGTTTATTTAATGAAGCTATATCGACTAAAAATATTTTTATTAGAATATACATTTTGATGTTACAAAATTCCGTTCAAGTAAAAAATTATTTCTGCCATACAGTTGGATAAAAAATAATAGACGTAAGTTTCCAACAAATGTTTATCTATCTAATATCTTCAAAACATAGTGATTGGCCAGTTAAAAAATTTAGTCTCATTTATAATACTAATAGTGAAACTAAGAAAAAAAAATTGCAGAAAATCAAATTAATAAGTTTCAAGTATATAATTGTATTAAATTTAGTACTGATAATACAGTTGAATTTTACTTTAGACATGTTTTTCGAACATTGAATTCTATAGCAATGTGTAGAGAAAAATTACGCGAGAAGATACAAATAATTATACATTATTTCTGCATTCATTTCATTATTAACCGAAACAAAGATAAACAGATTTTTCGCATCTCTGACTTATCAATGATAGGATGTATAGGTATGTGTAAGCTAATAAAAAATGTACGATGTCCAATTCATTGAACAAATTTCATTGACGATGCACACAACTCCTCTCTGCGTGAAAATCAGTGTACAAACTTGAATGTCATTCACCGTGAAAATAAAAACTCAAAGCCTAATTCAATTTCCTGCGCAGGAAAGGGAGAGAGAGAAAAAAAAGGGCAGGTTACAGTACACCTTGGTGAATTTGTCTCGGGGCATTGTAGCCAGCCAAGTTTTCTTTCGTCTGCCATCGATCATTGTCGGACAAATGGTGTACACACACACACACATACCCACGTACACGCACATACACACAGGTTGTTTGGAAACACGACGGTGCCAATGCCCGGAAGGAGCTCCACCGAAATTTCCAAGCAACAGTTGATTTCGGTCCACATGTATGTATACTATATATATATATTTATACGGGCGCGAATAAAGGGAACTGGAACGAGGAGCCAATAACGGTTTTAGTTCTCCTCCCCTCTTGCTTTTCCCTTATTGGTCGAGGGTAAATTATAGATACGCACTTAAGTAAAGTGCATCGCCCGATTTCGCGTGGACCGCATCGATTGCACCTTAGGGATATATATATGTATATATTGTGCCACGTTTCGTGGTGTGCGTTTGTGTATATTCAATGGTATGAGCTCCCTCTCTGGGCTTTATGGAAACCGATCCTAACCTGTAAGAGCCTCATTCGAGTCCATATTTTTATTTTTATTTTCCTCACGCTTATTCTCTGGATTTAGTTTAATTGTTTTTCTTTCGTGTATTATTGCGTTTGAATTTCTCGGCGGATATTACACTGGAAATTGAGTTGTTGGAGAGAGGGAGGGCAGGTGTGTATTACCTTACACAGACGGCTAGTGAAAGATGAAAGGAAATTCCGGTGCGACAGAGAGAGAGAGAGAGAGAGAGAGAGAGAGAGAGAGAGAGAGAGAGGATAGTTATTGCGAAATGTTTGGTTGACACTTTGTTGAGAAATTTAGCGACCTTCGTAATAAAACTTAGTTCAACCTCAAAGGAAATGAGATTCAAACGGGTTCGAATATTAATTTCACGAATTGTTCCTGAAAGTATTAATGTCGTTTCCTTCATTATTTACTGATATTAAAAGTACAAGAGTAGTAAGTGGGTTAAAATTATGTTTGAAATGTTAATTATTATTTGATTACCTAAATAAATCTGTAACAGATTTGATGGCGTAATGGTAATAAGAAAAAAATTATAATTAGATGATAAAATTGTCGGCTTAGTAAAAAAGGGAGTTGATTCAGAAATGATTTGAAGAAGGTGCCAAAAAAATAATAATCTTTTTTCACTGTTAAAACTTGTGACAACGCCTTAATGTCTTCAATTAACACATATTGAAGACTATTATTTTTTGGCAGATTCTTAAAAAGAATTTTCAATTGGCACCTTCTTAAAACTATTTTGAATCGATACCTTTTTAAAATTATTTCTGAGTGGTACCTTCTTATAATTATTTCTGTATCGGCAGCTTCTTAAAATTATTTTTGAGTTGGCACCTTCTTAAATTTATTTCTGAATCGGTACCTTTTTAAAATTGTTTCTGTATCGGCAGCTTTTTAAAATTATTTTTGAGCTGGCACCTTCTTAAAATTATTTTTGGATTGGTACTTTCTTAAAATTATTTCTGTATCGGTACCCTTTTGCGCGAACCCGACGAAATGTTTTCTACACGGAATCGAAATTGAAGCTAATAAAATTTTTGAGTATTTGTGGCTAGATTTACTAAATTTTGGTGTAAGAGAAAAGTATTGAAATTTTTAAATTGTTATGAAAATAATTCAATTAAATAGTAAATTTGAATGATTATTTGATTGATACATAATGACCTACCCACTAAGGAGATTGGAATCATAACCTCAATTCATGCTAATATATTTTTAGTCACTTTAAACTTACCTCAAATATTTATAATTTACAGTACAGAAAACTATAAATCTTTTCTTAAAACTGCTGTCTAAAGACCGTCACAAAATTTGTAAGTTGGTCACTTTGCAGCTCTAGTCATTCTACTTCAATTGCTTTCCTGTTACGATAATTTCTCGTTTTCACTAACTTACAACTATTAATTAATAGTATACCTATAAAAATACACTTTTACATTTAATTAACTATAATAACCTTTTTGAGAACATTCAGAAAAATGTGAACTATAAACAAACTTAAAATTACGCATAAAATTTATTTTAGTTTAATACACCATATCGTAATTTTTTTTTAATTGTAAATTTCTAAGTAACACAACGTACTTTATATCAAGATTACACTTGTTAAAAAATTTGTACATAAATATTAATCTTTCGAAAAGTTTAAAAGATTCAATATTACACCTTTTTCATTTTATAAAGTGTACTTTTGATAAACGGTAAATTTTCGTAGTTTAATTGTGCATATTTACAATTATTGGAGTTAATAAACGTAGTTTTAATCTTTACCAAAAGTATATAAAATTACAAAACGTATCTTTTGAGAAACTTTTAGACTTTTCAAAACTTGAAAACTTGTTAGTCTTTGAAAAATTGTAAATGCTTTGAAGCTAATCTTCATGTATATACATAATATACATTGCGATATCGACTACATTATTCTTTCTATTGTTTGTAAACGTTGTAATATTTTTACTTTCAAATTTTATCCTCTTAATTTGCAGTATAGTAAAATTTTGGATATTTACGAAATGTAAACTTAAATTTTGCAGTCACACATTTTTCTACTCAATATTTCAGCCTAAATGTTGTAGCTCGGAGATTTATGGGGTCACTGATTACGAATCTGAGGATCAGACTTTGAACATTTTCATTTCTAATACGGCGGATTCAATATGGTGGGCGTGAAAATCGTAAAAATTATCTAAGGTTTGCTATTGCATATCTAATCCTACATTCATAATTAGCGATCCTAAAATCCCTGGATGATATTTTAGACGTTTATGAAAAACGTATTAAATTTTATCTCATTTGGGACATACTTGACCCTTCTAGGGTAAAATTTTCACTCTATACCCCAAATGTAATAAGTTCCCTATTGCAAGTCTGACCCCGAAAATCGTAATTAATGACCTCAAAAACTCAATAGATAGTTTTTTTTTCAACATTTTTCGAGAATATTAAAAATATTACCTCATACATCAAATACTCGAAAAATCACCAAAAAAGGTTTAAAGTTGCGAATAAAATGATTTTTAGGTGGGATGTTCAGCGTCTCACTGTGACTGAAAAAGTTATATATTCTGATAATTAAAAAAAGTCTCTTATTATTCAAGTGATGCAATATTTACCTAAAAATTTGCTTTCGCTATGTATTTGAAATATCTCAATGTAAAATCACGAATCACAGTATACAAACAAACTGGTAAAATATATTTTCGACTTATATATCTATAAACTAATCCGAGGAAAAAAATAAAAACTGTAAAAAAGCCACTATATAGACGAAACTGATCGAAGCAAATCAATTCTATATATATAGCTACAAAATTATTAATCGTACACCAGGATATAAATATATATATACACAGAGATGTGGGTATAGAGAAGGTTTCGTCGCGTGGTTTTGCGGGTTGATGCAGCCCCGCGTCGACAAGCAGAGACTGCAGACGACCGCTAACGATGGTTAACAGGATGAACGAAACAATGAATGCTGAGGGATTCGGAATCGTCCTCGATTTTCTCGGTTCACTCCCAGTGAAATCGCTACCCATACTGTCAGCTGTTGAATTTCGTGGGTGCGCGCCTTGTTATACGTTTCCCTCTAATAAGGTTATTCGGTTATTGGCTATATATATTCCGTTTCAATTTACCGATCGACAGTGAGTAATGTCCTTTCGTATATTGATTTCGTGGGATTTCGAATGTTTAACGGTATATATTAAAAAAAACGATTTTTACGTATATATAGGTATGAGTTAGATCGTTTATTTGAAAATTGGCGGGAAATGTAATTGGTCGTAATTTATAAGATAATTTGATTTTAAAATTATATTCGGTCAAAGTTGATGATTGGCTATATCAGTGAATTTGTGCTAAAATGAGGAGAACATAGTGTATTTTGTATAGGCCTTGATAATCGTTAGTGAATGAGAAATTATTTTTAAGGTAGTTCTTCGATATTCGTAAGAATGAGACAGATACATAACAAAATTCCTTCATATATTGGTTAAAGTGAACTATTTTTTGAACATTTTTCTTTACAGTATTGTCGACATAATGTTAAAGAAAAAGATGATTAAACGTCACGATTCTTCTACGTCAGCTAATGAAAATCTTATTAGACAAATATAGTTTTTAAATCATTTTAAATGTGGGAGTTAAAAAACTAGAAATTGGCTTTAAAAGATACAATTGTGACCTACTTATTCCAAAAAGTTATTTTGATCTGAAATTTTATTGATTTCCAACCTCTTATCGGGCGCATTAAAATCATGGCACCGTCGCTTATGACGGTTGATCGCAAAAGAGATCATTGTTTTAAATATTACTTAAATGATTAAAAAATATTTACGAACTTAATCTCAACTTACTGAACAGTCTAAGAAAATTTTTGATTCATAAACACTACATTGACAATCAGAAGATGTCACAGAACTATACTCAAAGTAGATTTTTAGGTATAATTCTTAAAAGATAGGTAGAAAATGGCTATTTTTGAGCTATAACATGGCTATTTCTAACCGTTGAAAATAATTGCTAAATTTCTACCAAGATTGTCATTTCCTAAATTTTGTAATTAATCTTTTTCATTAAATTATTAAATTAGTTCTTTCGAAAATTAAGAGCTAATGGCTTTGTAAATTAGAACATTTAAAACAATTCATCTCATTAATTGAATTTTGAAAAAAGGATGCATTTTTTTAATTTTCATGTCAATTTTAATCATACGCTAGTAGAAATTAGACCATTTGTTAATGTTTCGAGGTTAGAAATAGCTATTTTATATGTCGTAATTAGCCATTTTCTATCCATTTTTTAAAACTGGCAATGTTCTATCTTAAAATTCGTTTTTATTACTACTATGGTATTTATTTTACCATTGTCTCTTTATGAAAATTGATATATCATTTTATTGCGATTAAGCGCGGGAAATTTGAATTATTAATTATTTATTTATTATTCATTAATTATTTTAAACAAAAGACTGTACTCCTAACAATTCAAAAACTACGCGGGGCATTATAAAAATCTGAAAAAAATCGCAATAAAATTAAAATGACTTACTTTTAAAAAAAATTTGAGTTTTACAAATTATTGGTAATTATAAAATAGTATAAAATATACACCAAATATTGTATTAATAAATATCAATATAAAAATATGAAATAATTCATACAACATTGTTAAGTCAGAGTTGACGCAAAATAAAAAAGATTTTTTAGATTAACAAATTTTCACGATTCGTCATCTTAACTATTTTAAACAGCACAAAAAATCCGTAAAATGAAAAAATCTACCACAAAATAATTAAATAAGTTTAAAAAAAAACCTACCGTTGATTCACTTATTACAACGTGAAAAAATAACTATTTCGAAATCAACCACAATTTTAAACATCGCGAAATAAACCTCAACTGATACAGTTCGAAACGTTCCAACATTTATGGTCCAGGCCTAATGAAAGTAAAATTAAACTGAATATACATTGAGACTAATCCGTGCTCGACCGAACACAGATTTATTACCAAAGTTTTTACGTTTCAAATGACTTCCTTATTAATGATCCCCATTCCGTTAAAAAATTATTACGCAACCGCAGTATTATATACATAAATACAACCTGAATTCATTTATTTTTTTTTTCGCTATGCACTTCCTTAATTTATTCATCGTCCGTTAAACAGAACTTTTATTTATTTGCTACGATTTTTTTTACGACCGCGTCTTTTCTTTTTAAATAAGTATTTATACAAAAATAGAAACTATCATAAATTAACATTTCTGTCAATACTGAGTATATACATTATTTTTTTTTAATTTAATTTATCGTGATATCGTCACTTTTTTTTGTCTTAAAACACTCGATGGGATTGAGACGTATTTTATTATTCCGCATTACACCGTGTAAGAAATCTAAATTTAAACGTTCCACATTACTTTTTCTAGGGGGTTCGATCTTTATTACCTTATTACAGCTGTCTGACTTTCTATTTCGTGTAATTAATTTTTTATGTCTATCTGACTACCTTGCCAATGAACTAGGCGATGTTGATTTTAGGAAAAAGGAAAAAAAAGGAAATACTGTTCGGACGACGACGTTTTTATCGGTGACCGCGTATATATTCCAATTGACTCTGTGATATAATCAAAATTAATAATAATATTTGTGCGTGTATACCAGTTGTCACGAAATTTTCTCACGATCACAGAGAAAAAGTACGCTGAAAAAAAATGTTGTAAATTCAACGAAATCTATTACTTTAAATTAAATTTCGTTGATTTATATAAATATTCCTTTGTTTTATAAATAAATGCGAAATCTGTACAAATCAATATTTATGTAAAATTATCAATTGGATTAAAAAATTATAGTTTGTTTAGTAAAAAAGTCACAGACTGAGAATCTAGGTAAATTAAGATATAGTTTCCACTAAAATTGAGTATATAGCTCATAACGAAATTCAATATAATTTTTGTTGCTACAAATTTTTATAAATTTTAATATATAAACTATATATAGTCATTTTCATCAATTTCTCAATCTGTGATTTCTTTGCCAGAACTGAAAAAATTTTTTGTAATTTTTAATATAAAAATTCTCTTTACGTGTAAAATGAATGGAAGGTAATACACTGAGAAAAAAATATGGTATCAAATACCATAAAATTAATATAAAATATAGTATAATACGGGAAAAACTAGAATTTATAGTTTGCATTACTAAAAAGCTTCATGTGGAACATAGAGTCGTATACTATAAATTCAAATAAATTAAAAAATCAAAATATACCGTAAAAAATACAGAATTATTACGTATTATATTATATAATGGACTACATATTCTAAAGTCAATATTAAAAAAATATGCTATAATAATAATAAAATATTCTATAAGCAAAAAATGTAATAATACATTTTCAACTACATTCAATACTAAACTAAAAAAAATTAATATAATTTTAATTATAGTATATTTACGTTTCGTTTACAAAATACAAACCATATTTAATTTTACTACATATGCGATATGGTAAAATACACCAAGTACTACGATTTTTCTCAGTGCAACGATCGGAAAGAAATGACGAAAAAAAATGTATCGAAACAGAAACCTCCAGATAATCGTTTTCACCGTCACGAGTTTTGCTTCGCCTCTCCCCCTCCTCATAATATATTTTTTTTGTTCTCCTTTACCTTTACAAATCTTTCACGAGGTGGGGCCTTCCTTGGGAAATTCACACGGCGGATGGAGCATATACACGTCGTGATCGGAGCACCCGGACAAATATATATATATATACTAACCGAGCGAAAGTGAATAGAAAGTGCGATACTGCTTCACAGAGAGTATAAGAGACACAAAGAGAGTGGGAGGAGGTTTGCGCATCTCGCTCGTAACGACCGATTGTAATTATATATATATACATGTATACCAAACGTAATCGTTTCGGAAATCGATCGTCCTTCCGTTTTTTTTACCGACTGAGCGTTTTCTGTATAGGAACGTTTCTTTTCTATTGTTTCATATTCTTCTAACTCTTTTTTTTTAGTCGAGGTAAACGTTGCTCTTTTCGAAAGGTCTGTTTGTTTTTCATTAATTTGCTATGGAAATTTTAGAATGTACGTGATTTTAATTTGGAAAATGAGCGGATTATTTTTTTTATGATAGTTGTCGAGCGGAAGATCCTAGGAATTAATAATAATTTTAAGAAGACGCCGTACCGACATACTTACCGACGTTTACAGATTCAAACTTTACAAAACCAATAATCACTTTTTTCATAATGTATGAGTTATCCCCCCTAGGTTTAGATAAAAGCTAGCGGGGACAACTCATAAAATTTTTAAAATTTATAATTCTCTTATTAAAGTTTGAATCCGTAAATGTCGGTAAGCATTGTTGGTCCGGCGTCCTCTTAAGGTTTTCTTTTATTTTAACATTGCTCTTTTTATGCTCCCAAGTCGGTGCTAATCAGCGACGGAAGTCATACGATACCTTTGTTAAGAAAATATTTGTTAAAAATACATTCCCTCCCCAGCGATGCTTGTATGAATCGGCCGGGGCCGGGAATCGAGCCTGGGACCTCCAGATTACGAGCCCGACGCCCTACCGACTGAGCCATCGTAAGTTCAATTTTAAGGTTGATCGATGTATGTATTAGTTAAATAAAATTTTTAAATATTTTGAGACGATATATCGAAATTTCATTTATGACTGACTTCAGTAATTAAGAAAACAATTTACTGTATTTTTAATGCTTTTTCATATTGTTTAAACTTATCGCTTTTAAAATGGTCCTTAAACATTTCGTTTTATAAATTTGTAAAAAATAATCGTGATGTTAAATCTCTTCACTTTTAAAACTTTTGGAAAATAAAAAAGAAATCAAATAATCTCAATTAGCACTGAAATTGACTTAAAAAGAATATGTACTTTACTTATATAAATTGTATTGTTTATAAATAATCGTACTTTTAAATTCTCAGTAGAAATGGAAACGATTAATAGTCATTTTTAAAAATAGGAAAATAAAATCGATTTAAAACATTAAAAATAACCAAATTTTTATCAGCACTGATGTTGCCCAAAAAAAAAAATTAAAAATTACTAAAACATTTATAAAATGTTGTTTAAATCAAAAACTGAACAACAAATGTCCGCGATTAATGTAAATATTATGATAATTCATAAATATTTCTACTTCTATCAATAACTAAATATAATCAGTAAACAATAATAAATAAATATAACTAATAAATAATAATAATAAATAAATGTTACTAATAAATAATAATAATAAATAAATGTAACTAATAAATAATAATAATAAATAAATGTAACTAATAAATAATAACAAATAAATTAATAAAGATTATATCATAACATCTTTTTTAAACTCTACGAACATAATTAAAAAATAATTATAACCGTAATCCAAATTTTTCATAATGATATAAGGTTATCATGCCAACACAACGGGTTCTTCGGAGTACTGCACGTGTTCATTACTCCCAGTGATTCTGAAAAGGTGACTATATATATATATATACGATCATAACGCTGCGGTATGAATGGAACGCCAATCGAAATCACGAGACTTCACTCTGTCTTTCTTGGTCGAGTAAAATACGTGTATATATCGATAATCCCACGCGGTTAAAAGTGAAAGAAAGTACATGTATACGAGGTTTGCTTCCTACATATTTCTTCCTACTATACCTAGATCAATGTTTTTTGATTTAGGTGTACTCTTGCGGTGTATTCTCATTATTTCTTGTTTTTCTTTATTTTCTTAATAATTAAACCTTTTTTCATTATTATTTTATTGAGATAATTGATAATGGCTTGCATTAATTAGAAATTGTTGTTATCAATGGTCAGTAAATATATTTACAAAGATATATACATTTATAATCATGTGAGAAGTTAAATTACAATAATAAAATATATATTAAATATATATATAAAATATATATTAAATATAAATTAAAATTGCCAGTGAAATTATAATTGCAATGTAAAAATCGTTCAATCATTTATGAATTATACGGAGTGCAAATGTATACAAGTAAATAAATAAATAACGAAGGTAAATAAATAAATTTTCGAATTTACAATAACGCGTGTACAATTGATCGAGAGTATTAACGAAATGGAAGTGTATATTTGTTTAGTGTAATCAAAATTTAATTACGAATTTTTTAATCAGGTTTTTTTTGCAGTTGCGTAATTTGTTAGTTTGCGAGTTGTTGCGTTATTATTCATTAGTGAATTTAAAAAAACGTGATTTTTTTTATAAATAAGACTGAGGGATATGGAAAATTTGTGATATTGCGTTTTTAAACATTTTAAATTTAATATTTAATCGATTTTCTATAGGAGATTTACTTTTAAATTCAATTCGACATACTGACACATATTAAATATTGTCGTTAATTGAAAATATTCTGATTGTTTTATTTGGAATTAATTATTTTGTTCAATGGTATAGTGTATCATGTTTATATTTAAACTTTATTAAATTTTTTACTAAAAACTAATTTGTTTATTTTATTATTATTTTTTTTTTCAAAAAAGTCAATCGTCACGCCCTCTCTTACGTTTTAAGCGTATAAATTTTTTCAAATTGTTAATTTCAACTTTTTTTATTTTAATTTCATTTCGTTTCATATATTTTAAATATAATTTTTAGGCTGAAAAAGTTTCTCATTCTGTTTAAATAATTGTACATTATAAAATTTAATTTATTGTATATGATAAAATTAAAAAACATTTGAATAATTGAAAATTTGTATTAACCAACAAATCTGGATTTGTGTTTAGAAAATCTGGAATGTTGTTTAGAAAAATTTATTTACAATTTTTAAATAATAATATATTTATACGTTCTTCTTATATTAAATTGAACTGGATTTGTAACATTCAATATTTTAAACCACCAAAAATTTAATTATCACTAAAATTAAGAAATATTTTGTTAATTAATACAACAGTCTTATTCAGCAAAAATATTTTTAATAACCACATATTTAGTCGTTTAATAAGAAAAGAAAATAATTTGTTCAATTTTAAAAATTTTCCTCCACCGCAGCAAAAGTGTATAATTAACGTTATAACATTCCGGATAATTAACCATAGTTTTTCTTTGTAAAATTAAACCAAAATTTAAATAACTCAAAATTCTCAAAGATCTACCCTACCTCAACAATCTTACACCCCCCGAAGAAACCTATACATGCATCTTAACAATCATCATCAAATCAAAGAGAAAAACAAAATGAAATCAATGAAAATGAAATATAGCGTTATTTCGTTACGTTTGTTAGCAAAGCTCGGGATTTGATAAAAAGAAAAATAGAAAAAAATGGGAGAAAGAAATTTAATACGTTTATCATAAAAGAAAGAAACGAGAGAGAGATAGAGAAGAATAAGAGAATGTAGAAAATCCGCGAACAGAGAAAGTCTTGTACATAGTATATATATATACGCCGAGACCGCAATAGCAGCAATGAAATCGAGTCAGAAGGGACTGTCTGAATGCATCCTATGAAGATATACATAAGTGGTACAGATGCAACCGAGGATATATAAGATAAAATAATTCCAGACAAAGACGGAAGTTTATGCCGTATAAGCCTCAACTTATATATTTCCCTCCCCCGATTTATTGTATCAGACATTAATATCTTTTATTAGACTTTTACTTTTTATTTTATCTTTTGTACGAATATACAAGTACAGGTTGTAATAAATTGTATTTTCCGAGAAGATTCATACCGTTACTTTTGTTACCCTGTATATATAGATATGCACATTATTTATCATTTTACTTCGATGATTAAACGGTCACTAGGTATAAGTAAATTTATTATGCATATAATTTGAGAAAGTTTTCCAAAAATATTCGTTGCAGTATGGAACGCACAATTTTGGTTTATATATATAGAGGGATGCATAGCTCAGTGTAACTCACCGGCATATAAAATGAAATTCTATGTCCAAACTCACCACCATTAAAAACTTATCTCGTTCCGCGATTATCCACTTGTTTGTGTGCGGTGTGTCTACGCGTGTACCTCAACTTTTAGAAAATTAAAATTCAAATGATCACGAAATATGCTCTATGTGTATCGTAATCATTACAAAGAGGTGGTACGTTCCGTTTTTACCGACGGAAAATAAATTGTTACATTTAATTAACGGGCTCTGTAACGGTGTTGCGTTTCCTTTGAAAATAATCTGTGAATTTTTTTTATAAATAAGACTGAGGGATATGGAAAATTTGTGATATTGCGTTTTTAAACATTTTAAATTTAATATTAATCGATTTTCTATAGGAGATTTACTTTTAAATTCAATTCGACATACTGACACATATTAAATATTGTCGTTAATTGAAAATATTCTGATTGTTTTATTTGGAATTAATTATTTTGTTCAATGGTATAGTGTATCATGTTTATATTTAAACTTTATTAAATTTTTTACTAAAAACTAATTTGTTTATTTTATTATTATTTTTTTTTTTCAAAAAGTCAATCGTCACGCCCTCTCTTACGTTTTAAGCGTATAAATTTTTTCAAATTGTTAATTTCAACTTTTTTTATTTTAATTTCATTTCGTTTCATATATTTTAAATATAATTTTTAGGCTGAAAAAGTTTCTCATTCTGTTTAAATAATTGTACATTATAAAATTTAATTTATTGTATATGATAAAATTAAAAAACATTTGAATAATTGAAAATTTGTATTAACCAACAAATCTGGATTTGTGTTTAGAAAATCTGGAATGTTGTTTAGAAAATTTATTTACAATTTTTAAATAATAATATATTTATACGTTCTTCTTATATTAAATTGAACTGGATTTGTAACATTCAATATTTTAAACCACCAAAAATTTAATTATCACTAAAATTAAGAAATATTTTGTTAATTAATACAACAGTCTTATTCAGCAAAAATATTTTTAATAACACATATTTAGTCGTTTAATAAGAAAAGAAAATAATTTGTTCAATTTTAAAAATTTTCCTCCACCGCAGCAAAAGTGTATAATTAACGTTATAACATTCCGGATAATTAACCATAGTTTTTCTTTGTAAAATTAAACCAAAATTTAAATAACTCAAAATTCTCAAAGATCTACCCTACCTCAACAATCTTACACCCCCCGAAGAAACCTATACATGCATCTTAACAATCATCATCAAATCAAAGAGAAAAACAAAATGAAATCAATGAAAATGAAATATAGCGTTATTTCGTTACGTTTGTTAGCAAAGCTCGGGATTTGATAAAAAGAAAAATAGAAAAAATGGGAGAAAGAAATTTAATACGTTTATCATAAAAGAAAGAAACGAGAGAGAGATAGAGAAGAATAAGAGAATGTAGAAAATCCGCGAACAGAGAAAGTCTTGTACATAGTATATATATATATACGCCGAGACCGCAATAGCAGCAATGAAATCGAGTCAGAAGGGACTGTCTGAATGCATCCTATGAAGATATACATAAGTGGTACAGATGCAACCGAGGATATATAAGATAAAATAATTCCAGACAAAGACGGAAGTTTATGCCGTATAAGCCTCAACTTATATATTTCCCTCCCCCGATTTATTGTATCAGACATTAATATCTTTTATTAGACTTTTACTTTTTATTTTTATCTTTTGTACGAATATACAAGTACAGGTTGTAATAAATTGTATTTTCCGAGAAGATTCATACCGTTACTTTTGTTACCCTGTATATATAGATATGCACATTATTTTATCATTTTTACTTCGATGATTAAACGGTCACTAGGTATAAGTAAATTTATTATGCATATAATTTGAGAAAGTTTTCCAAAAATATTCGTTGCAGTATGGAACGCACAATTTTGGTTTATATATATAGAGGGATGCATAGCTCAGTGTAAACTCACCGGCATATAAAATGAAATTCTATGTCCAAACTCACCACCATTAAAAACTTATCTCGTTCCGCGATTATCCACTTGTTTGTGTGCGGTGTGTCTACGCGTGTACCTCAACTTTTAGAAAATTAAAATTCAAATGATCACGAAATATGCTCTATGTGTATCGTAATCATTACAAAGAGGTGGTACGTTCCGTTTTTACCGACGGAAAATAAATTGTTACATTTAATTAACGGGCTCTGTAACGGTGTTGCGTTTCCTTTGAAAATAATCTGTGAATTTTTTTATTGCTATATATTACCGACTAAAAATGGTTATTTACATATAATTTATTAGTAATTAATTATTTCGTAAAGATCTCTCTGCGTCACAGTATTCTATTAGTTCGAATCGATTTAACATTTATGCGACTGCGAGTTCGTTCGATCGTAACGCGTCGCCACCTAACGGTAGCTAGTGACAACTTCCTCGCAGTTAACATTTCTTTACAAATATTACTATATTCGATGGTAAAAATAACATATGTATGTAAGAAAGAAAATACACTCATCACAATTCTTACTACGAAACATAGTAAACTTTAAGATTAGGACCGTTTGTAATTTTTCAAAATATAAGCGTAAATATATCTGATATTTATTTGAATTCTCATTTTTTACTTAACTGTGTGCCAGCGTTATAGTATGGTATCCAACGTAGTAAAATTTACTGAAAAATTTTCCTTCGTGTAAGACGCTAAATTTACACCGAACCTAATACCGTTCCGAAAGATACTAATCGTCTCGGTTTTGAAATCGATTCTAAGCAGTATGGTTGACGTATACTGCACTCCGCATAGTTTGCGTTGCGCTAGGTCAACCTACGAACAAACAAGTGACGCCTCCAAATTATAATATTAATTATGACATACCTCGCGACTGAATATAAATAATCTTAAATAATAAATTACATCATTAAAACACGGTGTTGTTAACTTTCGTCGATTTCGGATGAATTTTTGCGCTGGTTCATCGTGATGCAGCGCAATCGAGATAATAAAAAAATTGCAATTGTTGTATTTGAACTGCTGCCTCGATTAATAGGTTTATGAACGATGGTATATGTACTTTCAAGTCGATGCATGGATAAATATACATGCTTGTGTTTAATTCGTTATATATATCGTAATTGTTATTTTACTAGACAATAGGAGGATTTTTCTAGTTTAAGCGACCTCTGCTTAAATGCAACTTTGAATATCGGAGCATTGAAGATGTGTAAATTGTGAAATATTGCAAGGAAAGTGATAGTTTGATATTATAAATTATTTGGGTGAATCGTTCGTGAAAAACGAAATGGTTAGTTATAGAGAGACAGCCCAAAATAATAGTGTAAAATAAATGGAATTACAATGTGTTTATGAATACTATTTATTTATTTATTTATTTATTTATTTATTTAGTATTTTATTTATATATTTATTTAGTATTTTATTTATATATTTATTTAGTATTTTATTATTAATATGTTATAATATTAATTTGTTTATATTCAGTCAAATTCTATAATAAATTATTCACTGCTTTTCTCTTAGACAAAAAAAAATAAGAGTTGAAGAATAATTTTTGATAAACACAGATTAAATGTTATTTTTTAGTAACTAAACAAACTTAAAAAATATATTTATGAATCTTAATAATTCTTAAAATTAGTTTTGTTTGAGCTAATGAAGAAAAAAAAAGATTTTTATATCGCATGTTTTCCGTTACTCAAATTTATCTTTAATTTTTACGTAATTATTTCTGTCATTGTTAAACAAATTTTCTTCACTTTATGGGTTTAAATTCAAACTCTCCGTAAGAACTAACGTTAAAGGAGTCAACTTTAAACATATATTCTATTTAAAAAATTACACAGTTTACAATCTATATAGGTTGAAATTAAACAGGAACGTTTATTAGATTTTAAATTATCAATTAAATTTGTAAATAAAATATTTTGTCAGTTACTTCGTAAATCTATATAGACCTCAACCGATCAGAAATCGAGTACGTATTTAGAGAGTTCTGAACGTAATAATTCTTTAGTCTTTATTATTTTCTTTTCAAACTCTCCGTCGATGCGTATTCAAATAATATTCACATCCGCTTGATTCCACAGAAATTCTTTTTTCATCGGCCGTTAAAATATAATTTCCATCGATATATACACACATACGAAACGTAAGACGATGTTAAAATTTACGAAGTTTCTCGTACTATCCTTTCGCTTACATACATATATATATATACATACGAATATGCCCTATCATAAATAAGATATAAAAGATGTATTATAGCCTACTAATAAAACGCATAAACTTTAACAGATACTCCGTCTTCGTGTAATATCTCTTTCTAGTTAAAATGGTATATATACAGAATAGCAGAAAAAACGGACGACTCGCGACCGGCTCACACGCACGTGCACACACTCTCCATTCCTTCCGTCCGGCAAATATATAAAATTATATATTTAAGTATTTTAAATAATTCGGCCGCCCGTCGGCTAACCGTAAAGATTACTCGCCTAATAACTCTTCTCAGCTCCAAGACAACTCGACTCACACCTCGACTACAACTCTGTACTCTACTCTACAAAACCTCAAAAATACTCGAAAAATGGCTACTCTGCCTCAAAATACGACTCTACGAAAATACTACTGCTCAGAAAAATCGACTTGCCTCGTCGGACGATCGGGTAGCGAATCCTCGAGACCGGCTTCTTCATCCGGCTCGCGGCGTGGCTTGATCCCCAAAATTAAGGATTTTCCCCCCCACCCTATCGCTATCCTTCTCTAACTTATTCTACTCCCTTATCTACCGGCGTTGATTAGGGTGGTTGATTGCGTGATCGATACGCGTAGTCAGCCTTGATCTTATTTCCTCAAGGCCGATTACCCAATAATAGTGGTTTACGTCACCACCAACCTGTTCATTATTGGGTCGATCACGCAACCAATCATCCCCGACACTCGGAAGGCGCGCATTACAAATACTGAATTACCATATCGGTATCCAGTCGGTGCTGCCGCCCCGTGCCTACCGGCTATGTAATTAATACTAACTATTCCCGACACACTCATACACAATTAAAATTTAATTCATGTCCTCCGCTATTTACAACTATATACATACTTTAAAACTATTACGAATCGCCCCAACTCAACCGACGGATCTATGTATTTGACTTAATTAACTAACTAGCGCTATCTGATTAAAATAATTATTAAGCTATATCCGTGTTGCGCGCTATATACAAAATATACACCAATCCATAGGTGTGCGCGCCGGCTATATATCTATATATATATATGTTCTAATATGCCGCGGTATACCGTATAAATTAGGTATACCGCGACTCCTACTCTTCTCGCGCTCCCCTCGCTCCGCGCGCCTCCACCCCCATTATCCCACTACGGTTGCTCACTCGAGCATCTTCCGCGCGCGCAACACTCTCGCTGCTCGAGTGTTTCCCCCTTCCCCGCGCACCTCGCCTATGCCGCACGAAGCGTCGCCGTCGTGCCGCGTTCCCGCTATACGGGTGTAAGGTGGGGAGCACCCTGGCTCTCCCGACTACTAGTACGTAGTTCGGGCGTGCGCGCACCCCTGCGCCATCTCAGCCGTCGTCGTACTGCTGAGCACGTGTGACGGTTGAGGTAGGACGCCGCCTAACCTCCCGTCTTGTTGACATCAGCATCGGATTCGCCAGGTATCGTGAGACGACCTGGGCTCGGTCCTTGGCTCACGATACCTCTCGGCCGTGGTCTGGGTCGTAGTCCCGTACTGCCGGAGTATAGGACTTCGATACCGATCGACTCTAAAACATACCCATACCGTGGGTATCAGTGTTTATTTTTAAAAGGTGCATCGGTGCACTTCGGTCCGCCTGCGAGGGATTCGCTACCGCGACGCGATCGCGAACTAACATAAGATAAATGTATGCAGCACATGACTTGTAAATACAAGCCATGTGCATGTACTGTACGTTGTATGTTTTACAACGTCACACACAAGTGTTGTTAACTTTCGGTCGATTTCGGATGAATTTTTGCGCTGGTTCATCGTGATGCAGCGCAATCGAGAATAATAAAAAAATTGCAATTGTTGTATTTCAACTGCTGCCTCGATAATAGGTTTATGAACGATGGTATATGTACTTTCAGTCGATGGATGGATAAATATACAGGCTTGTGTTTAATTCGTATATATCGTAATTGTATTTTACTAGACATAGGAAATTTTTTTAGTTAAGCGACCTCTGCTTAAATGTAACTTTGAATCGGAGCATTGAAGATGTGTAAATTGTGAAATATTGCAAGGAAAGTGATAGTTTGATATTATAAATTATTTGGGTGAATCGTTCGTGAAAAACGAAATGGTTAGTTATAGAGAGACAGCCCAAAATAATAGTGTAAAATAAATGGAATTACAATGTGTTTATGAATACTATTTATTTATTTATTTATTTATTTATTTAGTATTTTATTTATATATTATTTAGTATTTTATTATTAATATGTTATAATATTAATTTGTTTATATTCAGTCAAATTCTATAATAAATTATTCACTGCTTTTCTCTTAGACAAAAAAAAATAAGAGTTGAAGAATAATTTTTGATAAACACAGATTAAATGTTATTTTTTAGTAACTAAACAAACTTAAAAAATATATTTATGAATCTTAATAATTCTTAAAATTAGTTTTGTTTGAGCTAATGAAGAAAAAAAAGATTTTTATATCGCATGTTTTCCGTTACTCAAATTTATCTTTAATTTTTACGTAATTATTTCTGTCATTGTTAAACAAATTTTCTTCACTTTATGGGTTTAAATTCAAAGTGTTGGTAAGAAAAAAATGATGTGCTTCTCGATAAAAAAAGTATTATTTATCGATAAAGATAAGAATATTTATTATTTTAAAATTTTTTAAATATATATTTATTTATGTATTATCCAGTGTAAAATTATAATAAATTATTACAAAAATAAATATTTTATTATTATTTAATGAAATCAACAAAATAGAATGTACAATAAGTGTTGGTAAGAAAAAAATGATGTGCTTCTCGATAAAAAAAGTATTATTTATCGATAAAGATAAGAATATTTATTATTTTAAAATTTTTTAAATATATTTATTTATGTATTATCCAGTGTAAAATTATAATAATTATTACAAAAATAAATATTTTATTATTATTTAATGAAATCGACAAAAGAATATACAATAAGTTTTTTTTTTTTTTTTTTTTTTTTTTTTTTTTTTTTTTTTTTTTATATATTATTTAGATTTTATTATTAATATGTTATAATATTATTTGTTTATATTCAGTCAAAATCTATAATAAATTATTCACTGCTTTTCTTAGACAAAAAAACAAGAGTGAAGAATAATTTTTGAAAACACAGATTAAACGTTATTTTTAGTAACAAACAAACTTAAAAAATATGTTTATGAATCTTAAATTTTTAAAATTAGTTTTGTTTGATTAATGAAGAAAAAGATTTTTTATATCGCATATTTTCCGTTACTCAAATATGTCTTTAATTTTTACGAATTATTTCTGTTATTGTTAAACAAATTTTCTTCACTTTATGGGTTTAAAATCAAACTCTCCAGTAAGAACTAACGTTAAAGGAGTCAACTTTAAACATATATTCTATTTAAAAAATTACACAGTTTACAATCTATATAGGTTGAAATTAAACAGGAACGTTTATTGGATTTTAAATTATCAATTAAATTTGTAAATAAAATATTTTGTCAGCTTACTTCGTAAATCTATATAGACCTCAACCGATCAGAAATCGAGTACGTATTTAGAGAGTTCTGAACGTAATAATTCTTTAGTCTTTATTATTTTCTTTTCAAACTCTCCGTCGATGCGTATTCAAATAATATTCACATCCGCTTGATTCCACAGAAATTCTTTTTTCATCGGCCGTTAAAATATAATTTCCATCGATATATACACACATACGAAACGTAAGACGATGTTAAAATTTACGAAGTTTCTCGTACTATCCTTTCGCTTACATACATATATATATATACATACGAATATGCCCTATCATAAATAAGATATAAAAGATGTATTATAGCCTACTAATAAAACGCATAAACTTTAACAGATACTCCGTCTTCGTGTAATATCTCTTTCTAGTTAAAATGGTATATATATACAGAATAGCAGAAAAAAATACGATAAGCTTTATTGCATCTTCAAAATTGTCTCCCGATCGCTGTGCGTGTGTCTATAAAAAAAAGTTGCTCGTAACCAAGATTTCATTTCGAATCGTAAGGAAAACGTGCAAATATGTAAACGATGTTGCATCGTGGGTATGAACATTGAAAACTACACCTTTTCATCTTGGTTTTTGTCATGGGTTTGTCGTTGCAAATCGAATTTTTGGTTTTAAGAGGATGTCAAACTTAGAAAATGGCCATTTTTTACTTTTTTTTATAAAGAAATGAATAAATTTTTACCCTTAGGTACGTTTTAAATAATATACCCAAATTTTTCCAGATTTTTAAATCCATTATTTAATTAGGTTGAAAGTTTATGCCTTTTTTGACTATTAATAACCGACCAAAAATTGTTTACTCGATTATTATCTAAAAAATGACTTTTGCTTAAGATAATTAAAAGGCCAAGCCCTTTTTTATATTCCAAACTATCCGTATGAATTTTGTACAGTTTGGATACAATTTTAGATATAATTTTTGGGTTGAAAGCTGCAGATTCCTATAATTAAAAAAATAGATATAAAACTTATAGAAACTTAATTAACCTTTTCAGACTTAAATTCATTTAGAATTCTTTTACATTTTTATTTGTGATTTTATTACTACGATTTTTTTCAACTGTAGAATTGGTTCAATGGAATGTCGGATCCAAAGTACAGGATCTGCACCTTTCAACCAAAAATTCATATTTAAAATATTGAATTAAAAATCGGAAAAAATTCATAAGGATACCTAAAAGCTTAAAGAAGAGTCTGACATTTCGATTTAAAAAAAATGTCTTTTTGAAATAATAGTTAAGTAAACAATTTTTAGGTCCGTAATTAGTAGAAAAAGACATACATTTTCAACCTGAATATCGTAATCAACTTATGGATTTAAAAATCTGGAAAAATTCGGATATAATACGTAAAACATGTCTGACCGGACCAGGGCTTTTTAGAAAATTTGCTTATTTGTTTAAAAAATGACTATTTTCCGAGTGCAGCATCCCCTCAATACCATCTTATAAATCTAAAAATATTAATGAAACATTTGTTTTTACTATTTTTAATAATATACGTTATAATTTTATAATTTTTGTATGTACATGGGTCTAAAAAAGTAAAGTTAATTATTAAAAATTATTATTATTATTATTATTAAAAAATAGCAACTCTAAAAATAATAATTAAAGGAATTGAAGTATAACGGTGGAAACTTCAAATCCATTTTTTGTACGTGTGTGTATCACTCAACCTTCTTTTTTTTGTCTCGATGAGAAAGGAGAGTTTTCCTCGTATGGCAGCAATTTGTTAACGGTTAGCTGGATATAGATTAGGGAAAGTATCGCTTTTTGCTGTTTACGATTTTAGGACGCTCTTTTTTCGTACACATACACATATTGGCTAATGTGTTTCTTGACGTTAATTATTTCTACGGAAATTATTTGTCGTCGGGATAGTTTCAGTCGCGTTTTTACTCCTCTCCTACGCGCTTGACCGCAAGAAAGTAAAAAAAAAATTACTGGAGGTAATTAACGTATTATTTAGGAGAAAGAAGTGTATGTACGTGTCGCGGATATTTATGTTAATTGCTTGGAATTTTTATTTATCTTTTTTTTTTAGTGAAACGGACGGAATAGTGTGTAATTTTTTTTGGAAGGAAAAGTTGTCGTTTTAAAATATCGTGGTAAATGAAGATTTTGAGTTTAGTTGAAAACATATTGTTGGGCATGTTAGGTCAAACGGTTAGTTTTTTTTACGAAAAGAGCATTTTATTAATGTTTTGATTTGATTTTATAGAATTATATATGTATTTATTCACGAGAATAAAATTTGCGAGAAAATTTGAGATTTGCTCACCAACATCGATATGATATTTTCCTAATACTAATAAATGTGTGAACAAAGGAAAATAGATAAATAGAATTGAATTAAAATTTTCATTAAGGAATAAGATGGATACGTGTCTGGAATTTTTGTTGATTGCTTGGAACTTTATTATTATTTAATGAAATCAACAAAATAGAATGTACAATAAGTGTTGGTAAGAAAAAAATGATGTGCTTCTCGATAAAAAAATGTATTATTTATCGATAAAGATAAGAATATTTATTATTTTAAAATTTTTTAAATATATATTTATTTATGTATTATCCAGTGTAAAATTATAATAAATTATTACAAAATAAATATTTTATTATTATTTTTTTTAATAATTCATTGTAATTTTATTTTATTTTTTTTACTATTCATGTCCAGTAATCTGCGCTACAATTTCGAAATAAACGATCTCTCTATAAATCCATTTGAGTTGAAAAAGTGAAAAAAGTCTCTTCATCAGACTGAAAACTATATAATTCAATCCTATGAAAGAGTAGCTCAATTTTTAGTCCAATAAAGTGATATTTTTTTCAATTTTCTTCTTTTTTCCCACGCTGATATCGATAATAGATATTCGTCATGACACATTTTACATTTTATATTTATTTATCGTCATGAATAAAAAGAACTATCCCGAATCAAAAAGCAAGTATATTTTAACATCCTTTGCGACACAGTGTATGAAAGATAAAAAAAAGGATACTGTCTCGGGGCGAAGTGGTAGGTTACATTATGAACTTGGTGAACTCCTGTCTCTCCCGCATAGATATATATATATACGTTTGGAGATCTCGCGAGTGTGAGAAAATCCGCACCTTGTGTCGTTTCTTTATTCTCGTGTGCTTTCTCTCTATCTCCTTTCTCTTGATCGCATGCAACGCCGACCTTTTTTTTTGCCAAAGCAACAACCGACTTACATGCACTAAATGGAGCTCTTTTGAAACTACAACTACTTTACGTTATTTTTCTTTTATATGTATTATTATCATTATTGTTGTTGTTACTGTGTTGTTACTTTTATTAGTGGATTTTTTTTATTTTCATCGACGTTGATTTCGAGTAGCTAGTTAACTAGAATGTTTACAATATTTTTGTATAAAGTTTAACGTTGCAATAATATATATATATATAGAAGATAATCGTCATTTTTTAAGGTATTTTTAGTAATCTATCAAAAATAATGGTTTACAATGTATTGTAAATCATCGATTTAAATGAAAAAAGGGACTTTATTCGTCTGTAAAACGGAGAGTATAAATTGAAAATTTTTTTAATTTTAACAATTTTAATGTCTAGATGTTTATTGAAGTTATGGGAATCAGTGATAGACTCTCATTACGCTTAGAATTTTTGGATTTCTAATTGAAATAAAAAATTTCAAACAAGGAAAATTTTAACCGTAGTTCGATAAATTGAATTCCTTGTTTAATAAAATTAAATCATTTTTTGTTTTTTGGTAACCCCGTTATCCGTGATATAAAAGTGCACAAAGAGCAAGTATAATCATTTAAAATAAATTAATAATAAATAATCACAAACCTGTAAATAAAAATTATATGAGTATACGATCAACTTTTACCCAATCGACCCAATCACTAACGTCCACCTAAAAAATCCCGTTCGATTTTTACATCGAATTCTTGAATTGTTGGATGGAGATCAAGACCTCGTGACTCGTACCAATTAGATTTTGACGCACTCATAAAAAATGGTTTTTTAATGCTAGCGGAATTCTTCTCAAATATCCGCCAAAATGAAATCCACTTAATGTTAAATGATTCTTCTATTATTAACATGATTTCCTCTTGCGTTTATTAAGTTGGGATTATTCGTGAAACAAAAAGCATAATCCTTTAAATTTTAGAAGAATCATTTAACATTAAGTGGATTTCATTTTGGCGGATATTCGAGAAGAATTCCGCTTGCATTGAGAAACCATTTTGTGAGTGCAGGATAAAAGATCCAACTAGTGTTCTCCAAATTTGTGGATATGAAAATTTATTTTTTATTTAGTACAGTAATGAAATCTACTTGTTAATAGAAGCCCTATACTCACAAAAATTTGACGTTCCAATAGGGCTCAAAAGTAAATCTACTTGATATGAACGATTATTCTATAACACTGAAAATTTGATTTCTATTTAGAATAGTAAGATCGTGATCTTAATGGAATGCTATTTGGTAATAGTAGAATCGTCGAACATCAAGTGGATATCCTTTTGAACCATATTTCAGACAACAATTCGTTAATGACAACAATACATTTTTGTGAGTGTAAATCAAATGTAAAATAATGATCAGAAATTGGTCTTGAGTGATTAATAATTGGGTACACGATGGTAAATCCGTTCGATTTTTCCGAATACCAAACCACCCAGCGTTAAATTACAAATCATACTTCGCCACACCGCAAACTAATTCAACTTATCGCGATAAAACGCCCAAAAAGTTTGAACACATATCGAGGAATAAAGAAGACCGAAGATGTATATGAGACAAGAACAACATATATATATATACACATCTAAAGTTTGAGCAACACGAATTTCCGCTTAGACGGTAATTCTACACACGGGTATATCAGAGAGAAGGTGTTAAGGTAGAGTACGCGACAATACATCGACCCTCTTTGCAACAGTTTCAGTTTGGGTACCGCAAAGCCCACCCACTTCAATGCGCGCACACACAGACACGTAAAGGTAAAGCCATGTTTAAAAGGCTCTCTCACGTGAGATGCGCGCGTAACGTCTCATTAGTTCCTCGAACGAGCTTAGTCTTTTTTTTTTAGTGAAACGGACGGAATAGTGTGTAATTTTTTTTGGAAGGAAAGTTGTCGTTTTAAAATATCGTGGTAAATGAAGATTTTGAGTTTAGTGAAACATATTGTTGGGCATGTTAGGTCAAACGGTTAGTTTTTTTTACGAAAAGAGCATTTTATTAATGTTTTGATTTGATTTTATAGAATTATATATGTATTTATTCACGAGAATAAAATTTGCGAGAAAATTTGAGATTTGCTCACCAACATCGATATGATATTTTCCTAATACTAATAAATGTGTGAACAAAGGAAAATAGATAAATAGAATTGAATTAAAATTTTCATTAAGGAATAAGATGGATACGTGTCTGGAATTTTTGTTGATTGCTTGGAACTTTATTATTATTTAATGAAATCAACAAATAGAATGTACAATATTTATGAAATCAACAAAATGTCAAATAGTGTTGGTAAGAAAAAAATGATGTGCTTCTCGATAAAAAATGTATTATTTATCGATAAAGATAAGAATATTTATTATTTTAAAATTTTTTAAATATATATTTATTTATGTATTATCCAGTGTAAAATTATAATAAATTATTACAAAAATAAATATTTTATTATTATTTTTTTTAATAATTCATTGTAATTTTATTTTATTTTTTTTATTATTCATGTCCAGTAATCTGCGCTACAATTTCGAAATAAACGATCTCTCTATAAATCCATTTGAGTTGAAAAAGTGAAAAAAGTCTCTTCATCAGACTGAAAACTATATAATTCAATCCTATGAAAGAGTAGCTCAATTTTTAGTCCAATAAAGTGATATTTTTTTCAAATTTTCTTCTTTTTTCCCACGCTGATATCGATAAATAGATATTCGTCATGACACATTTTACATTTTATATTTATTTATCGTCATGAATAAAAAGAACTATCCCGAATCAAAAAGCAAGTATATTTTAACATCTTTGCGACACAGTGTATGAAAGATAAAAAAAAAGGATACTGTCTCGGGGCGAAGTGGTAGGTTACATTATGAACTTGGTGAACTCCTGTCTCTCCCGCATAGATATATATATATACGTTTGGAGATCTCGCGAGTGTGAGAAAATCCGCACCTTGTGTCGTTTCTTTATTCTCGTGTGCTTTCTCTCTATCTCCTTTCTCTTGATCGCATGCAACGCCGACCTTTTTTTTTGCCAAAGCAACAACCGACTTACATGCACTAAATGGAGCTCTTTTGAAACTACAACTACTTTACGTTATTTTTCTTTTATATGTATTATTATCATTATTGTTGTTGTTACTGTGTTGTTACTTTTTATTAGTGGATTTTTTTTTATTTTCATCGACGTTGATTTCGAGTAGCTAGTTAACTAGAATGTTTACAATATTTTTGTATAAAGTTTAAGTTGCAATAATATATATATATATATAGAAGATAAATCGTCATTTTTTAAGGTATTTTTAGTAATCTATCAAAAATAATGGTTTACAATGTATTGTAAATCATCGATTTAAATGAAAAAAGGGACTTTATTCGTCTGTAAAACGGAGAGTATAAATTGAAAATTTTTTTTAATTTTAACAATTTTAATGTCTAGATGTTTATTGAAGTTATGGGAATCAGTGATAGACTCTCATTACGCTTAGAATTTTTGGATTTCTAATTGAAATAAAAAATTTCAAACAAGGAAAATTTTAACCGTAGTTCGATAAATTGAATTCCTTGTTTAATAAAATTAAATCATTTTTTGTTTTTTGGTAACCCCGTTATCCGTGATATAAAAGTGCACAAAGAGCAAGTATAATCATTTTAAAATAAATTAATAATAAATAATCACAAACTGTAAATAAAAATTATATGAGTATACGATCAACTTTTACCCAATCGACCCAATCACTAACGTCCACCTAAAAAATCCCGTTCGATTTTTACATCGAATTCTTGAATTGTTGGATCGAGATCAAGACCTCGTGACTCGTACACAATTAGATTTTGATGCACTTATAAAAAATGGTTTTTTAATGCAAGCGGAATTCTTCTCAAATATCCGCCAAAATGAAATCCACTTAATGTTAAATGATTCTTCTATTATTAACATTTTCCTCTTGCGTTTATTAAGTTTGGGATTATTTCGTGAAACAAAAAGCATAATCCTTTAAATTTTAGAAGAATCATTTAACATTAAGTGGATTTCATTTTGGCGGATATTCGAGAAGAATTCCGCTTGCATTGAGAAACCATTTTTGTGAGTGCAGATAAAAGATCCAACTAGTGTTCTCCAAATTTGTGGATATGAAAATTTATTTTTTATTTAGTACAGTAATGAAATCTACTTGTTAATAGAAGCCCTATACTCACAAAAATTTGACGTTCCAAATAGGGCTCAAAAGTAAATCTACTTGATATTGAACGATTATTCTATAACACTGAAAATTTGATTTCTATTTAGAATAGTAAGATCGTGATCTTAATGGAATGTATTTGGTAATAGTAGAATCGTCGAACATCAAGTGGATATCCTTTTGAACCATATTTCAGACAACAATTCGTTAATGACAACAATACATTTTTGTGAGTGTAAATCAAATGTAAAATAATGATCAGAAATTGGTCTTGAGTGATTAATAATTGGGTACACGATGGTAAATCCGTTCGATTTTTCCGAATACCAAACCACCCAGCGTTAAATTACAAATCATACTTCGCCACACCGCAAACTAATTCAACTTATCGCGATAAAACGCCCAAAAAGTTTGAACACATATCGAGGAATAAAGAAGACCGAAGATGTATATGAGACAAGAACAACAATATATATATATATACACATCTAAAGTTTGAGCAACACGAATTTCCGCTTAGACGGTAATTCTACACACGGGTATATCAGAGAGAAGGTGTTAAGGTAGAGTACGCGACAATACATCGACCCTCTTTGCAACAGTTTCAGTTTGGGTACCGCAAAGCCCACCCACTTCAATGCGCGCACACACAGACACGTAAAGGTAAAGCCATGTTTAAAAGGCTCTCTCACGTGAGATGCGCGCGTAACGTCTCATTAGTTCCTCGAACGAGCTTAGTCTTTTAATTAATGCCTCCTCCCCACCTTCCACGTGCATTAATTACTCGTTATCGTGCGGCTAATCGTCTTCCAGACCGAAGGAACACCCAAACTAAGAGAATTTCAGGGTAACTGAGATTTTTTAAACTTGAGCATATTTTTTTTTAAATGTTTCTTAGTCTATCTTTTTATATCGAGTTGCGTGCTTATGGACATCATATCGTTACACTGAGAAAAATTTTTTAGTATAAATTAGTAAATTAGACTGTTTCTCTAGCGAGTAGAGAGAACAGTCAAATCCCCCTGGTGGCAGGGACTTCCACCAACCAGAACATGACTTTTTACCCGGAGTCGGAAATTTTAATCATAAATTTAATCGTTCGCTATAAAGGTTTAAGATATGATTACCGGTGTTATAAATTATTTCCAATATGCTTTAAATAAAAGGTCTTACGCTTTGTCCACTGTGGTTGGTGGAAGTCTCAACGTAGCCTTTCCAAAAAAATAAAATTCAAAGAAAAGAAAAATTAATAAAAGGCGTTTCACCAGGGTTCTCTAGCCCTCTATTGGAAATGGTTCGCGAAACCCGTAATAATTTATTTTAAACCTTTATAGCAAACGATTAAATTTATGATTCGTTTTATTTTTTATAAGTGATTAATATGTTACAAACACACACATATATATTTATGATAACAACATCCCTAGCAGTAATGTAAACGATTTTTAAGGTAAGAAACAGCCAGTTTTTAAAAAATTGGTGGAAAATGGCCTATAAAATAGCTATATCTAACCTCAAAACATTAAAAAGTGGTGTCATTTCTACTAGAATTAGGAATTTTTTTTTTAATTTGTAGCCGATATTTAAACAACCAAAAAAAAGAACAGAAAAAAAGTCATCGTTAAGGTGATGTCTGCGCCAAATTACTGGGATCTATATCTTTCAATCCAAAAATTCAGTTAAACATATTGAATTAAGAATCTGAAAATATTTATACGGATAGCTTAAAACATAAGAGAGGGTTTCGATGCTTGACGTTTCGATATTTAAAGAAAATAATAATATTATTAATAATAATAATTGAATAAACACTTTGTTGATCGGTAATTTGTAATAAAAAAGACATAATTTTTCAACCCAAACATCGTAATCAAATTATTGATTTCTAAATCTGAAAAGATTTGGGTACATTATTTAAAATATGCCTAGAAACCTGACGTTAAGGATATTTTCAAAAACTCATAAAAAATATAACAAATTATCGATTTCTGACTAAAAAAAAAACAGCGACCACAATTTTTTAATTTACTACTACCCTCAAACGAAGTTGACAATGCTGAAACGTACATTCGAATATTCACCATTAATTTATCAAATTATTTAAAGTCTAAATAAATAATGAAGATTGATTATTATTTTTCGGTTATTCCACCACCAGAATATACGAGCGAATGCTTTTAACCATTTACAAGTCGATGTAGAGATGCTATATATGCATTTTTTCTCTTCTTCTTCCGTTTTTTTTCTTTCTCCCAGACATTTGTCAAACGTGACGTCTACTATTCATGGAATTGGACATTACTTTTTGAAATTCAATATCCTGGATTTAATTTCTGGACGCCATATTTCAGATGTAAAATAGATATATACATATATAGATCACGTCGATTCCAATTCGAGATTACATTACATCGAACGCGATTTTTTTTTGAAGTGTAAAAAATTTTGAGAATGAGAAATCACGAATAGAGTTTTGCGAGGCAGTCGAAAATTTAAGTGAGAGTCTGATTACAATGAATTTAATTTACGTGCGAAAATTACTCAAAAATAACAAAATATTAAGTAATTACCAGTTGTTTATTTTATTACATCGTTTAGTTTTATATTTTTAAAAAAAATTAATTCATAGATATTATTAAATGTGTAATGTAAAATTTCATTGGGTATTGTATATAAATTAGGTATTATTTGTACTGTAATAGAAAAAAAATGGTGACTAAACAGCGTCGTCGTAACGGAAGCATTGAGACATTACCACGCGTTTATTCGTCCTTTGAGAATCGAGCCGCACCCACGAACAAAGATGTGAAGGATAAACCAACACATTTTCTTACGAGCTGACAAACCGTATATACCTTTTACTTTTAGACCTCTTAACCATCTGCATGTACGTACATTTTTTTTGTTCCTTGACGTCTTTATAATAATTACTTTTTCTTTCAAATTGGAAATTCAAATTTACCTTGCCTAAAAATTTGAAGGTTTTTTTTATTGTATTGAGGAAATGCATTCATTTTTGTCGAATCTAAGAGAATTGATTACACTTTCAAATTTGAATTGATTGTTTTTCTTGGTTTGTTACTTCGATTGTTTTGGAATAATTTAACCTATTTTAAAGTTTTTTAAAATAATTATAAGCTAATACAATTTATTCAAATTTCGTCGAGTAATAGATTATGTTAATGTTTTCTATGTGTTTCATCAAAAATTTCAGTGCAATTAAAAATTTTAAAATTTTGTGCGCAGGAAATTCGAATTATTCATTTGTGACAGTTACGTAATGAGTGCGGGAAATTTGAATTATGTATTTGTAATAGTTTCAATTTATTATGTTTATCTTAAAATTTTAGCTTGAAAAAATTTCAATTTTTCGATTTATAATATTCAATTCAATAATAAACGCGGGAAGTTTGATCGTTTTGAAAATCATTTTATTCTTTACGTTTCGCAAGGAAAAATATGATAAAGAATATGATACCAAAGTTCCGCCATATAGAACAGTTTGAAGTAGGGATAATAAACTATAAATCTTCGATCATCTGCTATTCGTAAAGTCAATTGTCCATGATAGAGTATCGAAGAGACCTCGACCGTACGAAAGTCGTAAAGGAAACCCTTTAAATTATATTTAGTACCTTGGATTAAGTTATTAGTAGCATACCCGCAGTAATGTCAGAAAATTCATTTTAATAATTCCGTTCAACTGTGTATTTATACATTTTCCAACTCACATTCGCACGTATTTCATTTATAAATTTTAAACGATTCAGTAATTTTATTTATAAATTAAACTTAAAGTAATAAGTGTTTACGTAAATGTAAGTAAAGTTTTTTGGATTTACATTCACTGTATCATTTTCTTTTTTCATGGAGAAAAAAGTTGCAGTAAATATTATTATTTTAAGAAATAATCGATAGAGAGTTGATTTGTTTAAAAAAATTTACTATATATGAATACATATCTAATTATAAAAAGTATTTGCACATGGGTTCAATTTCACCAAACTTTATGAATTTTCATACCTACACTGAAAAAAAAATTTAGTAAAATCAAACAAATTTTGTTTGAAACAAATAAATGATTTATCTGGTATATACTTATCAAATTATTTACTTAATCCAAGTAAATATATTTATTCACTTTGAATAAAACTTTAGTAGTACTAAACAAATAAAAAATAACCGGTAATAAATATATTATTTGAATCAATGAAAATTAATATATATTCAAATAATCAATTTCTTGATTTAACGAAATAAATATTAAAAACCGACAAATTTTTATTTAATGTTATAAAATATTTCTTAACAACCAACAAAAATTTTTTTGTATCAAATAATCAATTGCTTACTCGAAATAATTGGTACATTGTTACTAATAAATTTATGTTAATATTCAACAAATTTTTATTTAATGTTATAAAATATTTATTAACAACCTATAAATATTTTTTTATATGAAATAATCAATTACTTGTTCTAAATAATTGATACATTGTTACTAATAAATATATGTTAAAAACCAACAAATTTTTATTTAATGTTATAAAATATTTCTTAACAACCAAAAAAAAATTTGTTGTATCAAATAATCAATTACTTATTCGAAATAATTGGTACATTGTTACTAATAAATATATGTTAAAATTCAACAAATTTTTATTTAATGTTATAAAATATTTCTTAACAACCAACAAAAATTTTTTTGTATCAAATAATCAATTGCTTATTCGAAATAATTAGTACATTGTTACTAATAAATATATGTTAAAATTCAACAAATTTTTATTTAATGTTATAAAATATTTCTTAACAACCAATAAATATTTTTTTATATGAAATAATCAATTACTTATTCGAAATAATTGGTACATTGTTACTAATAAATATATGTTAAAATTCAACAAATTTTTATTTAATGTTATAAAATATTTTTTAACAACCAACAAAAATTTTTTTGTATCAAATAATCAATTACTTATTCGAAATAATTGGTACATTGTTACTAATATATATATGTTAAAAACCAACAAATTTTTATTTAATGTTATAAAATATTTCTTAACAACCAAAAAAAAATTTGTTGTATCAAATAATCAATTACTTGTTCTAAATAATTGATACATTGTTACTAATAAATATATGTTAAAAACCAATACATAAATAAATGTTAAAACTTATAATTTATTATTCGAAATAAATAAATATTTGTTTGTCACAAATAAATAATTTGTTATTTTCAAAATTAATTTTATAAGTAAAAGATTATTTCGGCGTTATTCGTTCAGTAATTGAATCTGTATAGTTTCCTATGTAGTGGAATCCACCCCTGGAAATGAAACTTATTTATTTAATTATTTTATATTATATATGTTATGAATATATTATTATTAGGTTCTAACTAATTATTAAGTATAACGCTTATAAATATTTTCGTTTAACGCTTACGCACGCATTATTATATGTACAACGCAACGCATGAATACAATTTTTCGCACGAACAGTAAATTTTGGAACTCCTATTTAAAGCAACTTTTGGCTTTTTCGCCATTCGCGAGAAAATACGTAGCCACCTAGTAGCAGAAGTTGGAATAAATGCGCGCGAAATTCAAAATTAATTAAATTATTTTAAAATAATTAATTAAATTATTTAACTATTGTTTTAAATCTACTATTATGTAAAGAATAGTGACTGTTAAAACAATTATTTTTTAATTTTTTCATAATTACAATTTAATAAAATTTTTCGTAAGAATAAACAAATAATCATTTATTATACTCGAAGAACATTTATTTGACTAGGATCTAACTGCTTTAGTTGACATTTATTCAGTTCATATAAGCAACTTCTTTAAAAAAATGTAGTACTTGTAGAACCAGAAAATTATTATCTTATTTAAAACCAATTATTATCTATTTAGAACTAATTATGAGTATTCATAACAAGTAAACATTTATTCAAATTCAAATTATTTAAAATAAGTCTTATTTGTTAATAATAACTTAATTTAGCATTACGCAAAGAATTTATAGCTGCAAGCATAGATTTGTTTGTTTCATATAAATATTTTATTACACGTTCTTGCTCCATTTTTAATGAAATTTTTAATATTGGGACTAATTATTTGTTATTTCTTAATAAATATTTAACACAAATATTTTTATACCACCAAAAATATCACTTTATATGCATTAAAATATACTTTTATTTCGTTGGAACAGTTATTTACTTAATTTTAATGAACATTCTTTGTTATAAATAAGTTACTATTGAATAAATTATTTATCAAAATTGAATAAACAGTTACCAGATATAAATACTCATAAATAGTTCTAAATACATATTTGTATGTTTTACACTATTTAATCTCAAATAAATCAATTAGTATGTTTCAAATAAATTTTGTTTCATTATATCGTTCCTAATAAACTGCTTATTTCAAACAAAAAAATATATGCCTACCCAGAGAAGACTGATCTAGCAAATGTAGATTTGAGTACAGTACATGATTAATTGTTCCTAATTTAATTTACATTGGTTATAAATTAATATGTATTTGAATTTAATAAATATTTACTTGATTAGGAATACGAAAAATTTGTTAGATTCTAACAACTGACTTCCTGATTCTAAACAATTATTATATCAATCCTAATAAGCTGCTTATTTCAAACAAATAAATATTTGCCTACCCAGACCCAGAGTAGGCAGATCTAACAAATATAGATTTGAGTATAGTACATGATTATTTGTTCTTAAATTAATTTTATTGGTTCTGAATTAATATGTATTAGACGTTAATAAATATTTACTTGACAAGGAGTACGATAAATTTGTTAGAGTCAAACAACGGACTGCCTAATTGAAAACAATTATTATATCGTTCCTAATAATCTGCTTATTTCGAACAAACAAGTATTTGCCTACCCAGAGTAGGCTGATCTAGCAAATGTAGATTTGAGTATATCACATGATTATTTGTTCTTAAATTAATTTTCATTGGTACTAAATGAATATGTATTAGAATTTAATAAATATTTACCTGACAAGGAATACGATAAATTTCTTAGATTCAAACAACGGACTGGCTGTTTCTAAACAATTATTATATTGTTCCTAATAATCTGCTTATTTCAAACAAATAAATATTTCCCTACTCAGAGTAGTCTGATCTAACTACTGTAGATTTGAGTATAGCACATGATTATTTGTTCCTAAATTAATTTTCTTTGGTTCTAAATGAATATGTATTATAATTTAATAAATATTTACTTGACACGGAATACGATAAAATTGTTAGATTCAAACAACGGACTGGCTGATTCTAAACAATTATTATATTGTTCCTAATAATCTGCTTGTTTCAAACAAATAAATATTTCCCTACCCAGAGTAGTCTGATCTAACTAATGTAGATTTGAGTATAGCACATGATTTTTAGTTCCTAAATTAATTTTCATTGGTTCTAAATGAATATGTATTACAATTTAATAAATATTTACTTGACAAGGAATGCGATAAATTTGTTAGATTCAAACAACTGACTGCCTGTTTCAAACCAATATTATATCGTTCCTAATAAGCTGCTTATTTCAAACAAATAAATATTTGTCTACCCAGAGAAGGCTGATCTAACAAATGTAGATTTGAGTATAGTACATGATTATTTGTTCCTAATTTAATTTACATTGGTTTTTAATTAATATATATTAGACTTTAATAAATATTTACTTGACAAGGAATGCGATAAATTTGTTAGAGTCAAACAACGGACCGCCTGATTCTAATCAATTATTATATCGTTCCTAATAAGCTGCTTATTTCAAACAAATAAATATTTGCCTACCCAGACCCAGAGTAGGCTGATCTAACAAATGTATATTTGAGTATAGCCCATGATTATTTGTTCCTAAATTAATTTTCTTTGGTTCTAAATGAATATGTATTATAATTTAATAAATATTTACTTGACACGGAATACGATAAATTTGTTAGATTCAAACAACGGACTGGCTGATTCTAAACAATTATTATATTGTTCCTAATAATCTGCTTATTTCAAACAAATAAATATTTCCCTACCCAGAGTAGGCTGATCTAACAAATGTAGATTTGAGTATAGCACATGATTATTTGTTCCTAAATTAATTTTCATTAGTTCTAAATGAATATGTATTACAATTTAATAAATATTTACTTGACAAGGAATGCGATAAATTTGTTAGATTCAAACAACTGACTGCCTGTTTCAAACCAATATTATATCGTTTCTAATAAGCTGCTTATTTCAAACAAATAAATATTTGTCTACCCAGAGTAGGCTGATCTAACAAATGTAGATTTGAGTATAGCACATGATTATTTGTTCCTAAATTAATTTTCATTGGTTCTAAATGAATATGTATTACAATTTAATAAATATTTACTTGACACGGAATACGATAAATTTGTTAGATTCAAACAACTGACTGCCTGTTTCAAACCAATATTATATCGTTCCTAATAAGCTGCTTATTTCAAACAAATAAATATTTGTCTACACAGAGTAGGCTGATCTAACAAATGTAGATTTGAGTATAGCATACGAGTATTTGTTCCTAAATTAATTTTCATTGGTTCTAAATGAATATGTATTAGAATTTAATAAATATTTACTTGACACGGAATACGATAAATTTGTTAGATTCAAACAACGGACTGGCTGATTCTAAACAATTATTATATTGTTCCTAATAAGCTGCTTATTTCAAACAAATAAATATTTGCCTACCCAGAGTAGTCTGATCTAACAAATGTAGTTTTGAGTATAGCACATGATTATTTGTTCCTAAATTAATTTTCTTTTGTTCTAAATGAATATGTATTATAATTTAATAAATATTTACTTGACACGGAATACGATAAATTTGTTAGATTCAAACAACGGTCTGGCTGATTCTAAACAATTATTATATTGTTCCTAATAATCTGCTTATTTCAAACAAATAAATATTTCCCTACCCAGAGTAGTCTGATCTAACTAATGTAGATTTGAGTATAGCACATGATTTTTAGTTCCTAAATTAATTTTCATTGGTTCTAAATGAATATGTATTACAATTTAATAAATATTTACTTGACAAGGAATGCGATAAATTTGTTAGATTCAAACAACTGACTGCCTGTTTCAAACCAATATTATATCGTTCCTAATAAGCTGCTTATTTCAAACAAATAAATATTTGTCTACCCAGAGAAGGCTGATCTAACAAATGTAGATTTGAGTATAGTACATGATTATTTGTTCCTAATTTAATTTACATTGGTTTTTAATTAATATATATTAGACTTTAATAAATATTTACTTGACAAGGAATGCGATAAATTTGTTAGAGTCAAACAACGGACCGCCTGATTCTAATCAATTATTATATCGTTCCTAATAAGCTGCTTATTTCAAACAAATAAATATTTGCCTACCCAGACCCAGAGTAGGCTGATCTAACAAATGTAGATTTGAGTATAGCCCATGATTATTTGTTCCTAAATTAATTTTCTTTGGTTCTAAATGAATATGTATTATAATTTAATAAATATTTACTTGACACGGAATACGATAAATTTGTTAGATTCAAACAACGGACTGGCTGATTCTAAACAATTATTATATTGTTCCTAATAATCTGCTTATTTCAAACAAATAAATATTTCCCTACCCAGAGTAGGCTGATCTAACAAATGTAGATTTGAGTATAGCACATGATTATTTGTTCCTAAATTAATTTTCATTAGTTCTAAATGAATATGTATTACAATTTAATAAATATTTACTTGACAAGGAATGCGATAAATTTGTTAGATTCAAACAACTGACTGCCTGTTTCAAACCAATATTATATCGTTTCTAATAAGCTGCTTATTTCAAACAAATAAATATTTGTCTACCCAGAGTAGGCTGATCTAACAAATGTAGATTTGAGTATAGCACATGATTATTTGTTCCTAAATTAATTTTCATTGGTTCTAAATGAATATGTATTACAATTTAATAAATATTTACTTGACACGGAATACGATAAATTTGTTAGATTCAAACAACTGACTGCCTGTTTCAAACCAATATTATATCGTTCCTAATAAGCTGCTTATTTCAAACAAATAAATATTTGTCTACACAGAGTAGGCTGATCTAACAAATGTAGATTTGAGTATAGCATACGAGTATTTGTTCCTAAATTAATTTTCATTGGTTCTAAATGAATATGTATTAGAATTTAATAAATATTTACTTGACACGGAATACGATAAATTTGTTAGATTCAAACAACGGACTGGCTGATTCTAAACAATTATTATATTGTTCCTAATAAGCTGCTTATTTCAAACAAATAAATATTTGCCTACCCAGAGTAGTCTGATCTAACAAATGTAGTTTTGAGTATAGCACATGATTATTTGTTCCTAAATTAATTTTCTTTTGTTCTAAATGAATATGTATTATAATTTAATAAATATTTACTTGACACGGAATACGATAAATTTGTTAGATTCAAACAACGGTCTGGCTGATTCTAAACAATTATTATATTGTTCCTAATAATCTGCTTATTTCAAACAAATAAATATTTGCCTACCCAGAGTAGTCTGATCTAACAAATGTAGATTTGAGTATAGCACATGATTATTTGTTCCTAAATTAATCTTCTTTGGTTCTAAATGAATATGTATTATAATTTAATAAATATTTACTAGACACGGAATGCGATAAATTTGTTAAATTCAAACAACTGACTGCCTGTGTCAAACCAATATTATATCGTTCCTAATAACCTGCTTATTTCAAACAAATAAATATTTGTCTACCCAGAGAAGGCTGATCTAACAAATGTAGATTTGAGTATAGTACATGATTATTTGTTCCTAATTTAATTTACATTGGTTTTTAATTATTATATATTAGACTATAATAAATATTTACTTAACAAGGAATGCGATAAATTTGTTAGAGGCAAACAACGGACTGCCTGATTCTAATCAATTATTATATCGTTCCTAATAAGCTGCTTATTTCAAACAAATAAATATTTGTCTACCCAGAGTAGGTTGATCTAACAAATGTAGATTTGAGTATAGCATATGAGTATTTGTTCCTAAATTAATTTTCATTGGTTCTATATTAATATGTATTAGACTTTAATAAATATTTACTTGACCCGGAATACGATAAATTTGTTAGATTCAAACAATTGAGTGCCTGATTCTAAACAATTATTATATCGTTCCTAATAAGCTGCTTATTTCAAACAAATAAATATTTGCCTACCCAGAGAAGGCTGATCTGACAAATGTAGATTTGAATATAGTACATGATTATTTGTTCCTAAATTAATTTACATTAGTACTAAATTAATATGTATTTGACTTTAATAAATATTTACTTGACAAGATGTTTGATAAATTTGTGAAAATTAAGGGAATGATTGTTTAATATCATGTATGTGTAACTTCATTTTCAATGATTGTAATTAATAAGTAATCGAAGAAATATTTGTTGGTATTTAATAAAAAATTATTTGGCAAAAACATAATCTTACTTTTGTTAAACAAATTTGTGTACAATTTGATTACGCTTTACTTGCAATACATTCTAATAAATTTGTTAATTTTGGTTAAATAATATACTTGTTTTAAATAAATATTTGCTGTTTTTTAATTTACAAATATTTGTTTCTACTAATCAATTCAGTAATTAATTTATTATTTATTAATATTAAGTTTATTTAAAACCTATAATTATTTGGTTGCTTTAAAAATAATCTTTTAGTTTACAATAAATATATTTTAGTATTTCAAGTATTGGTTTTGATTGTTTCAAAGAAATCGTGTTATTTGTTTTAAATAGTTTTAATTAGTGTTAAGCAAAGAATTTACATCTGCAAGATGATATTTTTTTGTTTCAATTAAATATTTTATCAAATATTTTTACCCTGTTTTTATAAAATTTTTGTTTATTATGAATAAATATTTGGTTGTTCTTAGTAAATATTTATTATAAATATTTTTATAGCATCAAAAAAATCACTTTACTTGTACCAAAATATACTATTATTTTGTTCAAATAATTTCTTCTTTGATTTTAATAAACTTTGTTTGTTGCAAATAATTTAAATTTAAATAAATTATTTATTAAATTTGAATAAATATTTACTTGTTGTGAATAGTAATAATTAGGTCTATATACATATTTGTTTGTTTCAAACAAACTAGTTTGAAATAAATCAATTTATTTGTTTCAAATAAATTTTTTTTTCAGTGTATCTTTTGATTACGCAATAACAATTTTATAATTTTTTTAATTTTATATACAACTTTATAATTTATATAATGTAATACTAGAACCTTTTTTTCTAAAATTTCTCTATAAAAGCACCATTTAAAAATTTAAATATTACATAATGTATATTATTTCAATTTAATTTATAATTCAAAAGTTTATTAATCGAATTGCTCTCAAACACATGAATTTTATAATAACCAATTTTATAAATAATATTAAAAAAAAGTCTTTCCGTATCAATGATTCCTTTATTCATTTAATGTATACATCGAGAAATTTTGGTCGAAGAACGTACATATCGTTGTACAGTCACAGCTGAAACACGTGTCAGAACGGACACTTGCATTTGTGGAAGGAAAAACAGCTAAGCTTGAGTAAACCGTCTTTAACCTAATTTTGCAGGACCCGTAGCATTTATCGTAAATTGATCGATAAATTTTAACCAAATTATTATTATTAATATCATTATAATAAATATTTATATGTCGTTAAGCACCCAAAGTATTATAACTTAAGGAAACACTGAAAAACAAATTTAGCGATTTCAATCAAATATTTTGTTGAATGGGTAAGATAACTTCAGTAAAAATTACTGAACCACTTAGGCAATTTTTACTCGGCTCGTACAGAATAAAAATTTTACTAAAGTGATTTCAGTCAGTTTTATTCAATTTTTCCCTTTTGCATATATTTTTTATTTGATTTTTTTAAGTTTTAATTATTTTTCGTTTTTCTTTTATTTTACAAACGCAAGTCCTACACTTGGACCGATAAATTAATTTTATTCCCACGCAAGTTCGAAATATTTAAATAAATGAATATAAATTAAAATAAAAAAAAAGAAATATTTAAATAAATAATAAATTTTTTAATATAAATAAATAAATAAATAAAGATTTAAATAAATAAACGCAAATACAATATCTCATCATCGACGTATCAACTACATCCAAACGATATATTTGTTCTTGATTCGTAAAATAACTCTTCGTAACCAAACGTACAATTTCTATTATTAATAGTCAATTGTGACACGCTGTAGCAATAAAATAAGGTGTCGAATGAACAAAAAAAGAATTCGATAGCGAACAAAAGCGTGCCTATTTTGAATTATCAAAATACAATAGAACAGTATAGATGTAATCTAACGATTGTTTTTTTTTTACGGTTTTATAAAGCGCACTGTAAATTACCGAGCACTTTATTCGTGTGTGTGTGCACAAAGAGACACACTTTCACTTTAATTCACGAATCTTCGAACATTTTTTTATCCTCCACATATACATACGCAATCGATATTTTATTATCTTTATACAAATTATATGGTAATAACATATAGTGTATTTCTTTGTTTCAGGTAAGCGAGAAATTCATCTTGAATCGTTGAATGTTGCGTAAGTGTATAGATAAAATTTATTTGTCATTTTTATCAGAAGGATTTTTGAAAAATGTGGAACGTATAGAAATGAAAATGAGATATCAACTAAAATTCTTATTCGAGAAAAAAAATGTGATTGTTACGCAATAATATATAGAATAATGATTTTGAAGAGAGAGAATATAAGATTAACAAGGAGTGCCCTTGACACACTCGCGGAAAGTTTGTGTTGGCGGAAAGGTATTTTATCTGGCACGGTGGAAATACCTTTTTTTTCTTTCTCTTTCTTCTTCTTGAATTTGTGCCAAGCTAATTGTTTAGTCATTCTATACACCTGCAGGGTTTTTTCAATTTTGTTTGGGTAGACGGTAGAGAATGGCATGATGTAATTGTTGGATCAATCTAAAACGATTTGTTGTTTTAATTAATAAATTAATGATTTATTGCGGTAATATATAGATATTTTTATATTGCATCTACACGGAGAGAAAAAAATAGCAATGATTACTATACATGACAAGTAATTCGGAACCATGAAACAATGTTTGACTTACTACTTGTAATGTATAGCAGCGAATACTAAAATGCCATGTAATGAGTCCTTTCTTTCCTTATTTTAAAATACAAGGACTGAGTACTTGTTTATTTAGTATTAATTACTATTATAATAATTAAATCATATAATAATGAAAAATTATTAAAGAAAAATAATAATAAAACTATTAATAATTAAAGTAAATATAGATGTATATTTATATACGTAGATGTTATATTTTACATTTTTAATTTACGAAAATAATGCGAAATCTACCAACATATGTATACATTTAAAATATAGTACTGTAAATAAATGCGCGTATCTATAGTATACGTAGTGTACATACTTAGTTCCATGAAAACCAAACAAGGCCCGCGTCGAGACGCGGTTTGGGGCATCGTATACCGGCACGCACGGGTTTCAGGCACGAGAGCGTCCAGAGCGGGTAAACAAAACGTACGATAGAAGGCACAATTTCCCTCTCCATGAGTCAGTGCGTTTTTCAGCACATGCGCATACAAACTTTACGGTGCTATCTTTGCGCGCGGTTTCTATCACCCTGAATCGTGTAGTGATTGTTCGAAATACATTTTTTATGGGTTTACACGTTGATCATCATGGATACCGATATTGAGATGCAAATTGATTCCGAAATCGAGGTAACTATTACAAGATATATTTTTCTTCAGTTTATATATAAAAATTCTAGCGCTAATAAACTTTACGTTATGTGTTTATATTCAAAAAATTATGTCGCCATTTTTCGGCGTAGCCGCGCATTTCTAACCTCAACGTTATTATGTCTAGAAGGTTCCAACACACGAGCACGTGGAAGCGGCGGGAGAGGAAATTCTTATAGAGATTGGTGCTGGAATATCCGCAGCAGATGTAGAAACATTCACGGAAAGGAAAAATCTTATAAGTTATTGGGAAAATTTACGAACGTGAGTAACTCCGATGATTTTCAAGTATACAATGTATACAATGTATATACATATGTGTATGTGTATGTGTATAATATAATAATATTTCAATTACTTTCCCTTTTACAGTTCAACGAGATTACTGGATTATTTGAGATCGACAGGTGACGGCAAAATAGTACTTTCTGCCTTTTTAACCAACGGCGCATTATCTTCAAAAGTAAGAGAGCTGTTGGTTCATCATGTGATTGCACGAGAACGCAATAACTGTCTATCGCAAGTCACTATTGGAAATTGTTTAACTGAGTTTAAGTAAGTTTGTTTACTTTTGTTTATTTTACTTCCCTTAGTATTTATGCACTTATGAATTAAATAAAATGGTACAATTAATTATACTTACATAGAGTATATATATATATATATTATTAATGTGTACTATGTAAGTCATAGTATGAGTCAAATTAATAATATACTCTAATGTTACACTATTATTCGTTAGTTCAATTTTATCAAGTTTACTCTTTACAAAAGATTCTTTTTTAATAATTACATCTTTATGTAGGATTACGTGTGATCGTTTCTTGGATTTAGCAACAGATATTTGTTCAGTTTTTCAAAATGAGAACATAGGTACATATTACAACAGAAGTAAATCAGTCAAAGGAAAACGTGTTCCTACAAACGGTAAATTATATGACCACTTCACATACACCAAAGGATTGATGATTGGATCGGGAATTCTTATGAAAAGACAGAGTGATTCACAGCTTATTCTTCAAACAGAAAATTGTAAGTATAATTCTACAGTACATAACAATTAATTAAACTAAAAATTGATGTTGAATCTAATGGACAGTGATTATAGTATCGATACTTTTTTCTTTTTCACAATTTGCGGGTTATTTATAGACATTTTCTCAAGTTTATTGCATACGAATCTTTGTATCTTGGCTAAATTATTTGCTGCTTTAAGTGCAATTACCATTTTATCTCGCCAAACGAAATTTTAATTTCTCGCTTTGACAGAAATCATGTTTAGAATTATTGAAGGAAGTGCATTGAATTTAAGTGAATGAGACATTATGAGATATATTATTTTTGTTAAATTTTCATGTATATATACTTATATTCCAGTAACTATTTATTAATATTTTGTTAGTTGTCACGTTTATTTGTAAGTGATGAAACACTTTTAAATATGGTTAAGAATATTTAATTTGTAATGTAAAATTAATGTAAATTCACTTTATTATGGATATAAATTAAAATATAACTATTTTTTCAGCTGCTTCTAATATTGATTGGCTACAGAATAACGTTGAACCTGAAAATGCTGTTAAAGAATTATGGAAAAGTACTTTTGATGTTCGTCGAGCAGAAGTATTAACAAAAGATACATTAATAGAACATTATTTTGACAAATATCCATGTTTGAAATTGCAAGTAGCGATAAATTTGGTAAGCAAAGTATTATTTAGTAATTTTTATTATTTATATTACAACCAGTATTTTTTTCATAGTTCGAATCAGATTTCGTCTCTTTGCACAATAAATCACACAATTTAAATGAAGATTGGCCAATTATAAAACAAAAGTTGATTGAAATTATGCAAACGTCTAATAAACCAAAATGTGCCACGGATTTAGCCCTCCTGCAATTGCTTACGACAATCGAAGAAGGTATATTTTTTATAAAATTTAAATATGTACAATAATTTTTGTGTTTTTTGCAAACTTATTATTGTTGCTGTTCTTGCTATTATTATTATTATTATTATTATTATTATTATTATTATTATAATTATAATTATTTTAGACAAACAAGACGCAATAATCTTACATCTGTTATGTACGTTAATTAAATCTAGTCAAACTTTACGAAGTAAGAAAAAGAGCAAGGCTGTTGAAGAGGTCTCAAATGTAGGTGCAAATAAAACATCCGTACAAGAACGTCGAGATTCATTTTTATTTAACATACAGGTTGGTTCTTTGACAACTTTTATCTTGGTTTAACGGATAATAAAAATTAATGTTAAAAATTAATTTATGGGAATAAAAATAATATTCCTTAATAGTTCGCAGGATAATTTATTATTGGTATATTGATTCAAATATTGAAATATTAAATGTTTCAACCCATAGACTACATTTATAATAATTTATTAGACAATATAAAAAAAAAGACATTTAATTGAAAAAATAAAATGTTATTTAAACATAACAATTTATACACTCGTAAAATATTCTTAATACAAATAAAAATTACAAGTTATACTGTTCAATCTTTTATAAATTTAATAATATATTTGTATTAAAACTTCGTACTATAACTTTTAGAGTTCAGCAGATATTGATTCGTCACTTGAAGATTTAGCGTCTACTTTACGAAAAAATGGAACAACACTTCAACCACTGCCAATTGTTGTGGGTCCGATACATAATGTGCAAGACTGCTATGTATTTTTTAATGACATAAAGTACAAAGTGTCCAGTCCCATTGATGCTGTAATTTCAGCATTCTATATGTTTTATGCATTGAATTTGGATTATCCTATAAGAAGTTATTCGATTTGGATATTCGTTCAAAAAGTTTGTTTCGATATTCATGATAAGTCTGATCAAATAAGTAGATCATTAAATATAATTTTAGGCCACTTTAAAAATTAAAATGCATAATTTCTGCTTAATTTGCCAAGAAGTATGGCCTAATAATGAGAAATTTATTCAGCATATTAATTATGTTCATGAATTTGCAAAAATATTTAAATGTGCTGCTGAAAACTGCAATAGATCTTACAATTTATTGGAATCATTTGTAAGACATGTACGACTTAAACACAAAGAGACCACAAATAAAAAAGAAGAATCGTATCAGTCAGAGGGAAATGATGTGAATTTGAAGCAAATTGGTGATTCACAATTTAAAGCAGAGAATTACCCAAATCAAGAGAAAGTCATCGAGAGTAATTTTTCAGTTGATGAAAATCTATTTAGTAATCAGACTAAAAAAGAATTGAATGCTTCCCAAACCTCTGAAGTGACGAGAGAACCTTCTAAGACAAATTTTGAAGAACAGCTTCACACTTTAACAACTGATTTTGAATTAGAAGTTGCAAATTTAGTTGCAGAATTATATAATCAATCAAATATTTCCAGAGTAAAAATCAGTATTATTATTGCTTTAATCAAAAAATTATTATCTGGGAAAAGCATGGAAGCGTTGCAGAAGATCATTCTTTTAAATTTTGAAACTTCGCATAATCTAATTAATACTTATGTAGAGGTAGAATCATTTTTTAAAATTTTGTCACAAACACTTAGAAAATTTGATTCGGAGAATAAGTGTTTCGAGTATTTTAAAAATAAGAACACTTATATACCTCCTAAGGAAATAATGTTAGGCGAGCGAGTAGAATTTAAGAAAAATTGTAATTTATCATTAAGCTTAATTCACGTAAAGACTGTGGCGCAATTTATAGTTTTAAGATTTGTATTAAAACAATTTTTTGAATTAGATAATATTTTTTGTGAAACTCATAATTATTACAATTCACTGATTGAAGACGATTCTAATCTTACAAATATCGTTCAAGGATCATTATGGAAAAAGAAATGTCTTTTCTATGAGGGAAAAATAGTTTTTCCACTCGTTCTTTATTTCGACGATTACGAAAATAACAATTGTTTAGGTAGCCACGCCGGTGTGAGTAAATGTGGAGCTTGTTACGTAAGCATTCCGTGTTTACCTATACATTTACAATCAAAGTTAGAAAATATATTTCTTTTCATGTTATTTAATACCATTGATAGAGTCGTTTATAAGAATAAATTAGTTTTCTCTAAAATTATAGAAGAATTGATGTATTTACAACAAAACGGTATTGAAATTGTAATTAAAAATGAAAAAATTAAAATTTATTTTGTATTAATTCAAATTATTGGGGATAATCTGGGAATGAATCAGATACTTGGTTTTACAGAAAGCTTTCGAGCAAACCGCCCATGTAGACTTTGTACTACTGATCGAAATATATTTACTTCTCTCTGGAACGATAATAATTGTGAGTTTCGCAATAAAGATAACTATCAACGAGCAATTGATAATATTGATGAAAAGCACACAGGTATTAAAGAAGCTTGTGTCTTCAATGCTATACAAAACTTTCATGTAACAGAAAATCGTGCATTAGATGTAATGCACGATCTGTTAGAAGGAATTTGTCAATACGATGGTGCTTTTTTATTAGAATATTTTATTTACAAAAAAAAGTATTTTAGCCATAGTAAACTGGAATCAAGACTGCAAAGCTATGACTATGGATTGAACGATGGACGGAACAAGCCACCCAGCATTTCATATAATCATTTAAAAAGAGGACGATTATATCTATCCTCTGCAGAAACTCTTTCTTTTATGAGACATTTAACTGTAATTCTAGGTGACTTTGTTCCGGAAGATGAAGAAGTTTGGAATTTAATAATTTTACTTAAAAAAATTGTTAATTTTGTTACCGCAACGAGTATCCAAAAGTCTTCGTGTTTTTATTTAAAAACTTTAGTTGAAGATTACTTACATTTATATTTAGAATTGTTTCCACAAAAAAAGCTACGACCAAAACATCATTTTATGACTCACTATTGGCGAATATTTGAGGAGTTAGGTCCGCTATGGAATATCAATACAATGAGGTATGAGAGCAAACACCACGAAGGAAAAACTGTATCAGCGTCAGTTACTAGTCGTGTAAATATATGTAAAACCATCGCTATACGCCATCAATTGAAGTTAAATTATCGGTTCCGTAATAACACTCCTACTAATATTATTGTAAGCGACTTGTGTAAAAAACAACAATTGATAGCAGACCTAACTTGCTTCCATGATATTAAACATTTGTTGTCTTCTTCTTTAAAGGATGGCGTTACTATTAATAAAATTAATTATTTAGGAAAATTAATTGCTCCTTCTTCTGTTTTAATAGATTTTGATGAAAACGGTGAGGCAATATTCTATAAAATTTCTCTAATTTTATGTACAATTATTGAAAAAGAAATAAGTTTACTTTGCCAAAGAGTAGAGAACTGTTATTTTGATTATCATTATCAAGCATATGTGATTGATAAACAAAAAGCAAAAAATTATATGTTAATGTATGTAGATTACGTTCAATTTTGTGAAGTTTCAAGTTATGTTCAAATAAAGGATAAATTATTTATAATAAAAAATTGGATTTAAGATACCTATGTTATTTCATTTGTTGTTCCTATTGTATTATAATGCTATAATTACAAATAATTTCATTTGATTATATAATTTCATTTTTAGACATTTAGTAATGATTACTATACTGGATAGTATTGAGTACTAGTTTCACTGTTTTTTCGGAAAGTAGTACTCAGTCCTAGACGGTATAGCAATCATTAATATCTTTGCATCATTGTTCGGAATTACTTGACATGTACATTAATGAGTACTAAGCAGGATAGTAATCATTGATATTTTTTTCTCTGCGTGTAGAGAGGGGAGATGTTCATTCGTGGATATTATACGATTTGGTCGAGACTGTGCTCAAGATATATACCATACTGTCCGATTTGCGTAATCCGAGCACCACCGGATTTCAGATTAATGTTCGAACAAAGATATATACATATATACATATATATATATACACACACACGTACACTATGCGCGTCCAAGGAAACGGAAGGGACGGCTATAGACCCGTCGTGAATGCAAATGTCCCGAGTGTTTCCACGACGATCAATTCGCGGGAAATTGCAATCCCTCTTTTCTCGCCAATGCGTTCTGGAGGGGGGGGGAGAAAACCGATTGTTCCTACGTGGGAGGATGATTTTGATTTTTTTTTATCTTACAAGGAAATTTCACGGCCTTTGGATCACGGATCTTATCCAAACATTAGGACTTGATTTGTAATATAGAGGTTTATGCGTATAACAAATATATTAGCTGTACAGATTTTAAGTAACTAGCGTAACATACCCTTCTCTTTCGCTATTTCGTAAATTATTGCACTTTCAAGCCTATTTAAATTTATTACCGAAAATCTCGTACCGTAAAGCAACAAAGAACTGAGTTTCTTCTCTGTTTATTATATTCGACAGATGCGCGACAATCCCTCTGTTATTTAGTGTTTCTCAACGCCTTCTTAGTTTAAAAATTTGTACAGCACAAAAAATTCTAGAACCTAATACTACGCACTCTTTTTTATAGAAAAAACAACACATGAATTTGTATAAGCGCAAACCGTGCGCGACTACCAAGACCTACCGAGCATATGCAGGTATAATCATAAAGGCCCTTCCGCGTTCGCTTACTCTTCAAGAAGCGCATCTTTGTTTTCCACATTGTCAACCATATGTATATTTGTTAGTTAGGAGTTTTCTTCCAAAAAGGCAAGCAGTCTAGCCTTAGCATCGACACTGAACGGTCGCATACACAGAGCATAAGCAAGGCAATCATTTACGTCGGTTTTTCCTTAATCACGTGTAAATTATGTTTAAGTTAATTCACATATATTTTGTTGATATCTAGTTTAATAAATATACTTCAATATGAACTACAACACAGCGTGTATTTAATTTATTTAAATAACACCCAAACAATAGAAACATGAAAAAAGACAGAGTTTTAGATTCCCATGGGTATTTTTACTGAAGTTATACGTAATTAAAGGAAAATATTAAAAAATAGATGCTTTACTTCATGCTTAACAGATGCTTATAAGTCCTAAACGATTTAATATAGATACTCAAACTAAAGTTTAAAAGATAGTTTGTATCGAGTGGTTTGGATTTAAGAAAAAGAAACTTAAATCCGTCTATTAGATCGAGAGTTATAGCACAAATAAGAAATGCATCAAATTTAGCTTAAAATAGTATTAATTTTGTAGCTAAAGATTACTCAGCGGTATCAGTATTGGTAATTTGAATTTCTGACTTAGCTATTACTAACCTCAAATTTTAACTTCATCTTTAGCAAATGAATATAAAAATTCAATCATATTCTTGTAAATTATAAAATAATTATGTCAAAGCAAGCAGATTTCTTTTTGGATCATATGTGAGAAGATTTCCGCTTAGTGTAAGACTTTACTTTTATGAGTGTAGTACAGATAAGTTGTTCAGGACCAAGGGGTTTATCTATTTGTAAAAAATAGTTCTGAATTTCATTTTCAAGGTTATTTGAAGGTTAGAGTGTTTTTTTTAATAAAGACTCCAATTTTCCGGATGAAACACCCAGCTGTAAAACCATGTTCATATCAACAATTTCATTGGAAGAATAATCAGCAATTTTTTAAACTTTACTTAATTCCAGTGTCTGTGTGATTAAGCTAATGAAATATTTATCGACATTGGATACATTTACAAAAAATTACGTTAAGTATTTCAAAATTTGACATAAATTAAAATAAAAAATAAAAATCTGAACCATTGTTGTCAATACTAATTTGACAGAAGATAATGGCCTTCTTTGTCCTGGACAATTTTTATCTGCACTTGCGGATAGAAACTGAGAAATTTGAGTGGAAAGATCAAAGTTGCCTACTATGTATACATCCACGTAACCTCAAAATTCTTAAAAATTTACGATACAAATTATTCTTTCAAAATTCGATAAAATTTCATCATTCCCATTTTCAATCTCACAATCATTACTACATTCTTTCACAACGAAAATGTCAATTTGTTTAATTACCCCTTACGCATTTAAACATACACCCATCGCACAAAATGTAAAATGGAACGAAAAAAAAACCGCAATTATTATTCCGACAATCGCGTTTTTCGATTCGACGACCCCACGCAAACACCGACGTATATAACATTCGTTTAACAAGCAGAAAATTAACTTACAACAACCGATTTTATTATGATTTTACAAAAATCTTGTTTCGCGCGTGGGTAACTTTCAATTCAATTTTTTAAAATAATTTTTAACCTCGATAACATTTGTCTCGCTACACGTGAAATAATAACGAATTTTCCTCCCTCTACGGGTTGCGGGTTATACAGACTCGAAATCTCTAAACGAAACGTTTGATGTCGGGTCGTATCAGTCGATTTTAATAAACTAAAATAAAATAATTCCATATTGTCGCTGAATGTATAGAATCGAACGTTATTCACCACTGATATTTTATATACAATATAAACGCTCTGACTAATTCGTAAACGAATCAACTGTAGTTTTCTTTACGAACTTTTTTTTTTAAATCAAAAACAAAAATTCATTACATACTGGAATGTGAATAATTAAAAAAAAAGATGTTTCTTTAGCCGACGGTAATATTCGATGGCAAAAAAAAGAGGAAGAGTAGTAAATGTACTAATAGCAATGAAATATCCAATTTCCATGGAAAACCCATACAACGTGTAGAATATCATCTGTATATATATATTCGCTAGAAAAATATATACAGGAACGCCGAAAAAAAAAACGCGAAAGGAATGTACAGAAAACGTGTTTTTGCGATCGGATGGATGCTACGTCATTTGAGAACGTAAACACTTCTTTCATAAATGGAAAATACTTCTCCAATTTTCTCTCTCGACGTGCACGTATATACGCCACGATAATAAATATTTTCTATCGAAATCAACAATAAAAGAATTTCTACGATAAAATACGAATAATAATAGGGCGTTCCCGTTCCCTTTTTGGATAATATAATAACATTGTATTTTGTGAAAATTGCGTAAATGGCTGGCACACAACACGTCAATGCCCGTTCGTTTCGACAAATCCCACATTACGTAATGAGCTACGTAATAATTATTAATTAAATGGCTATTCGTTAAAATTGTACACACTGGATTACTTAATTAACAAAATCTGCGTATAACCTGAATTTGAAAATAATGGATGTACGTATACGGGCAAACAACACACAGACGTATATATTATATAGAATACACAAAATAAGGAAAATTTACTAGAGTACAAATAAATTGGTTGAGTACTGATTTACTTTGGTATATTTGACTAAATTACAAAATTACTAAATTATAAAAATTAAATTAAGGTTTACTTTGGAACAATTTAGTAAAAAGTATTAGTCTTTTATTTCATTTATTTTTTTTTTGGTTGCATCGACGACTAGGTTATTAGCGACCATATAAAATTACAAGTATATACATATAAATATAAGCTGTTTGAAATATATGTATCTTACAAATGGTTATTTTTATAGTCAGTAGGCATACAATGACAACGGCTTATAATGGGATGGAAGCATGAATTTGTTTTACGGATATATCTTTATTAAAATAGGTACTTATTCTACCACTCGCTGTACTTGAATCTCGATCTTATAAATCACTGGTAACTTTTGAGGTTGAAGTGGTTATCTGATTTAAAATGTAATTTCTGTAGGCAATCGTTTCATTGTATGATTTTTTTATACATATTGACTTGATAAATTAATTGGTTGTTATTGGTTCAGCCTAATACCTGTTTCATGTTCCATTTCTGATTCAGAAGCCAGGTTTTTTCTACTTTTTTAATAATTTTAGTAAAACAAATTTTCATATTTTTTTTATAGACTAGGATAGAGTTGTCTTAGGATGTCTAAATTCTGTTTAGTATTTTCTGTGTATTCCTTAGCTATTTCATTAGGGGTCGGGTTAGATTTTGTTTTATCTAGAAAAACTTTTGAGTGTTTTGCAGTTTAGTGGAAATTGATTATTATCATCATTCACTTTATCTTTCACATTTAGTGTAATTTCATTTATTATCTCATCTACCGTTTACCGGGTTACGATTTGCTCTGATTTAATTTTTATAGTTTTTTTTTTTTTTTTTTTTTTTTTATGATTGATTTCTATAGATTTTTTACTATATTTGTTTTTATGTAACAAGGAAACATTAGAATCTGATCCTGAAATTAATTTAGTATTTGTAAGGTTTGAACTATTATTTAATAAAATAGGTAATGGTATCTTATATGTTTGTTTAGGAATTTCCATATCATTATCATCGTTATGTTCCTCGATTGTCGGAGTGGTAATATCGGGCCTGTTTATGTGTGGAGTTTTGTTTACCGTATCCTTAGAAGTATTTTAAATTTAATTTTTTTTTTGAGTATTATTTACGTTTGTATGTAGCTCGAGTATGTCGATAGGTTGAATGGAACTTAAGGATTCATTAAAAACTGGTGGGAGTTGGTGATGTAATATTTATATTACTATTTTACAAAGAGAGCATCTAATTTCTTCAATAGAAGGATACCAGTAATAAGTGGTACCTTCGTAATTTATTTTTATTATTTCTGGCAATTTAGTAACATCTTCAGGGTTTATGTAAACCTGTCTTCGATTTCACTAGATACATGTGAGTATCTTGGTTTTGTTATGGCCGCTTTGAGGCTAGATATTGATGGAACACATTTAATATCTAAATTTGTTAGGATATTTTCGAGTACAAAATGTGGGATAGCTGGGAAAACGTTTGAAATAATTTACGCTTTCTCTATTTGTATATGTTTATACTTATTCTTACTCTGTTATTTGAAATTTTGGATGCATTAATTACATTTATTGGTTACACTGTATCTCCTATTGCACAAGCGTAGTCTGTTAGCGTAAAACCATCTACACAATTTAATATGAATCCTTGTTCAACTTTTGGAAATTGGAGTTTCTGTGAGATTGTAGCATAACTGTGCGGGTTTGTACTTTTTTCTATAGTAGACTATACATATAAAAGCAAAAGCGTCAAAAGTTCTGAAAAGGAAATCGATATGTCATTTCTTTTCACAGCTTTTGTTTTGATATGCATTAATGAATTCAAACGGAATTTGTTGCATAATAAAGATAAATCATTAAGGAACAATTTAGGGGTAGTCAGAATACGAAAACATTAATTTTTAATTTAAGATTTAGCCAAGGAAAAATACGCATAGCGAGTTAGCTGAATATAAGACTAGCCGCGCATCCCACACTTGCGTCGGAAGCGCGAGCGCGTCCCTTGATCTATACGGACTCAAATTGGTTTACTAAATGTTGTACTAATCGTTTGAGTAAAATTTACTACAGTACGAAATTCAGTTTGGTTAAGATAATTTTAGTAAAGTATACTTTTATTTTCTTATTTAGATTTTACTTTGATGCATTATCTTATTTTAGCAAAACATATTTATTAACAAATAGCGAAAAATGACTAAAATTCGATAATTTTTATATATATTTTCAATAATAACCAAATTTCTGACTACCTGACAATAACAATTTACAATATAGCATCCTATGACCTTTTTTTATTCACAAGCTGAAGGATTTAAAAAGCTATTGTTACGGAAAAAAGTTATTAAAAAAATACATCAATACGTATTTTACATTTTTAACATTTGAAAAACTTTTTGAAGTGAGATAAATTTTCCTGAAATAAATAAAAACAAACTATATAATAAAAAACTCTCATCATTATGTTTCATGAATCAAAAAACTACGAAAAACAAAAAAAAACTAATTTTCCTAAATATTACTTTCAATTCCCAATCGGGACAATTCACCGAAGATTTTACTTGCCATTATTTTCTCGTCCACTTCATTTTTTTCGCAAATATTACATAACATTTTATCCATATAAATCACGAAACGTATACTAACAATATTTACCATTATTTATAATGAAAAAAAAATGAAAACAATCGAGTAGTCATAAATTAATCTTAAAACACAATCAAATAAAAATGTAACAATGACTGCATTATCGTAGCATTTATATATCTTAGAATCTTCGGATAGGTATATATATATACGTAGTCGGCTCTTCCTGTCTCGTCTTTATATTCCGTTATTCTTTATCGTCTGGCGGCGCGAGGTGGATAAAACGTTTTCTTCCTCTCTCTCTTCCTCTTTTGCATGCGTAACTGCGACTGAATTTATGAAGAGTACTAAGAGCTTTTTTGCATTATAGTTGGGATACGTATATATATATATATATATATAAACTTATTCACCGCTCTCTCAAAAGGCGTATAATTTTATTTCATTATACGTGTACGTATATACATATCCTAGTTTAAGCGCTCGAAACTCCTGTATAGCTGAATGTAATATATTTCGTTCTCATTAGTTAAGATTCTTTTTTTTTACGAGTGCATGTGTATACGTTATTATTCATATGTATATGTTTTTGTAAGTCTTACCGACAAGTGGAGGTATCATGACTTTCTCAACTCTCGTCGTCGCGACTCTCGTCTAAGACTCTGTAACGGGATTATCTCCTCTCGTATATATATATATATACCAGAAGCACATTTTCAGTTATAACGTTCGACATTCGATCTTTTTCTTCCGTGGTAATATTTATTTATTTACGTTAATTTTTAATTGATTTTTTAATATTTTTATTTCTAATTTTATCACCACGATCGTTTCTAAATATAAGAAATTGGTATAATATTATCGATCTAAAAATACTAATGACATATTTTTTTTACTATTTTTAATAATTTACGTTATAATCAAAACGTATAAAAATTTATCATCTATGTACATTACAATATATACTGGGTCTGAAGGGGTTAAATATGAGCTAAGGAGAAATCTGGTTGGTGTCAAATGAATTCTCTGTAATCAAACTGTAATTCTTTATGTCCAAAATCAGGAGGTTGACTTAAGTAGATCAAAACACAGCGTCAAAAATATTTTTCTAAATTTTAAAAAATTCATTTAATATCAACCAGATATTTTTTTGGGTCATACTTAAGAATGATTTCACTTGAAGTAAAAAATTATTTTTTTCAGTGAATGCTTTGTATTTTGTTTTGACTAATTGGCATAAAATATCTATTTTAAATGGGCAATTTATGGTTTCTCTTTTGATTTCTACTACGGTATAGGTTGGTTTTAAATTTAGACAGGATTTTTACTTACAAAAATTATGAGAGTGAATCCGAAAGAATATTCGGAGTTTGAGAGAAAATAGTAATTGCGAGAAAACGATAGAGATGTTTTTATTGAATTTGTGATTTAACGCCATCTGGATTTGTCGGACCCACAGGGAGAAAAAGAAATCGTAAAAAAATCAACTTATAGCTTTTAATAGAATTACCAGTATTTTATTTATTGATTCTCAGTACGAACATTTTTAGTTCCAATATTAGAATCAATTTTCGCAGATGCTATGAGTATACAATTTATCAATGCTTGAAACGTAAGTTTTGAAATTTTTGTTACAACTTGGCATAACGTTAAAATTTGTAATCTTTGATGCTTTTGTCGCATTTAGGATCTATTTCACTGATGATCTTTATTCTCTGTGCATGCAGCATTAAAAAATATGTAGATAATAAAATGTTTAAATCTAAATACCCTATTTAAAACGAAATAACTTTTTTCCTTGTGAAATGGATACTCCTAACCTCAAAACATTAACACATGGTTTAATTTCTACCAGGAAGTAGTAAATTATTGGTGTATTAATTGATATTGAAATAACAGAAATTACATGGTTCAGATAATTTAATAAATAACGAGATAATTTTGAGGTTAACGGAAAATATAATTTCCCTATAATGTAGGAACTTTTTTTGGTATTTCATGCTATTTTTCTAAATTCTTTGTAATGAAACAAAATAAAAAAAATAATTTTTTTAGAGTCACTCTCTCTAAAGCGTAATTCAGTTTTGACTTTAAATACAGTGATTTCTCTCTTTTTCAATCCATAGGGAATTACAGATTATATCAATTTTTCAAAATTTTAAAGTTATGAATAGAAAATTATTATTTTTTCTTTCACTGTAAAAATTGTTATTCAGAGATACACAGGTATGTAGTAGACAAGGATATAATTTTATATATAATTATAATGTATAATTTTCATCAATACTTCCTTTTATCAATTTTTTTTTATTTTATCGATACTTTTAAGAAACCTACTCTTCTATTAAAAATTTTTTAAATGCCGCGTTGTAAGTTATATCTGATTTACAGTCAGAGAAAATATCTAAAATTTATGCAAGATTATTTCGAAATAATATTAATACAATAAATTTTCTAACGCAATTTCGTCGCGACATATAATTTTGAAAACCTTGCATTTTATTTCAAGCTCAAATGCTCATAAACTACAATGCTATTTACACTGTTGATTTAATGTACAAATATCACTTACAATTTTAACGAGTGCACAAGCAACCCGCATAGTATACTTTTCTTACCTGAACTAACCACCCACATTCCACGACGCGTATTATACGTATAACCATCTGAAAATTACGGTGTCGCTCGTCACTTCCTGTAACAACGCACATAAGTGTCGAGTTTTCCCGGCACAAGGAGATCCCCGAGGAAGAAAACGGTCCGTCTCACCGTCGTCCCGAGGCGAGGTCGAAAGTGGCACGCGCGTGTCCAACCGAGAGGACGTCTACTGCAATTTTGGCGAGGTTCGAATAACTCGGGTGCTTGTGGTACCAAAGGCTTTACCATTTATTGACAGAAACTACCATGGACTATGTCCTTTCTACATCCCTCTTTCTCTCTTTTTCCACAAATAAAACCTATACCCTCGTCGACGATTTTTTTTCATCAACGTTACTGTTCTTTTTTGTGACGTTTTCTGTGTATACATTGGCCCTTGTGTAATGAGACATTTCTATTTAGAAAGAAGTATTTATTAAAGTTTCCAGGTCGTTTTTTATTCGATTTTTAGAGTACAGGGTGGAAAATAATGAGCTTGGGTATAGTATTTGGTTGTAGTAGTTTTTGGGCAGTTGAATAGGGCTTAGAATTTTTTATATCAAAATTTTGCGGTGAAGGTTAAAAAAAGAAAATGAATGTAGATTAGAAAATATATAAAATAATAAAAATAACATAAAATTAGAAAATAAATGGATCGATACGATGTGTTTACTTTGAGAAATTTATCATCTATGTACATTACAATATATACTGGGTCTGAAGGGGTTAAATATGAGCTAAGGAGAAATCTGGTTGGTGTCAAATGAATTCTCTGTAATCAAACTGTAATTCTTTATGTCCAAAATCAGGGAGGTTGACTTAAGTAGATCAAAACACAGCGTCAAAAATATTTTTCTAAATTTTAAAAAATTCATTTAATATCAACCAGATATTTTTTTTGGGTCATACTTAAGAATGATTTCACTTGAAGTAAAAAATTATTTTTTTCAGTGAATGCTTTGTATTTTGTTTTGACTAATTGGCATAAAATATCTATTTTAAATGGGCAATTTATGGTTTCTCTTTTGATTTCTACTACGGTATAGGTTGGTTTTAAATTTAGACAGGATTTTTACTTACAAAAATTATGAGAGTGAATCCGAAAGAATATTCGGAGTTTGAGAGAAAATAGTAATTGCGAGAAAACGATAGAGATGTTTTTATTGAATTTGTGATTTAACGCCATCTGGATTTGTCGGACCCACAGGGAGAAAAAGAAATCGTAAAAAAATCAACTTATAGCTTTTAATAGAATTACCAGTATTTTATTTATTGATTCTCAGTACGAACATTTTTAGTTCCAATATTAGAATCAATTTTTCGCAGATGCTATGAGTATACAATTTATCAATGCTTGAAACGTAAGTTTTGAAATTTTTGTTACAACTTGGCATAACGTTAAAATTTGTAATCTTTGATGCTTTTGTCGCATTTAGGATCTATTTCACTGATGATCTTTATTCTCTGTGCATACAGCATTTAAAAAATATGTAGATAATAAAATGTTTAAATCTAAATACCCTATTTAAAACGAAATAACTTTTTTCCTTGTGAAATGGATACTCCTAACCTCAAAACATTAACACATGGTTTAATTTCTACCAGGAAGTAGTAAATTTATTGGTGTATTAATTGATATTGAAATAACAGAAATTACATGGTTCAGATAATTTTAATAAATAACGAGATAATTTTGAGGTTAACGGAAAATATAATTTCCCTATAATGTAGGAACTTTTTTTTGGTATTTTATGCTATTTCTCTAAATTCTTTGTAATGAAACAAAATAAAAAAAATAATTTTTTTAGAGTCACTCTCACTAAAGCGTAATTCAGTTTTGACTTTAAATACAGTGATTTCTCTCTTTTTCAATCCATAGGGAATTACAGATTATATCAATTTTTTCAAAATTTTAAAGTTATGAATAGAAAATTATTATTTTTTCTTTCACTGTAAAAATTGTTATTCAGAGATACACAGGTATGTAGTAGACAAGGATATAATTTTATATATAATTTATAATGTATAATTTTCATCAATACTTCCTTTTATCAATTTTTTTTTTATTTTATCGATACTTTTAAGAAACCTACTCTTCTATTAAAAATTTTTTTAAATGCCGCGTTGTAAGTTATATCTGATTTACAGTCAGAGAAAATATCTAAAATTTATGCAAGATTATTTCGAAATAATATTAATACAATAAATTTTTCTAACGCAATTTCGTCGCGACATATAATTTTGAAAACCTTGCATTTTATTTCAAGCTCAAATGCTCATAAACTACAATGCTATTTACACTGTTGATTTAATGTACAAATATCACTTACAATTTTAACGAGTGCACAAGCAACCCGCATAGTATACTTTTTCTTACCTGAACTAACCACCCACATTCCACGACGCGTATTATACGTATAACCATCTGAAAATTACGGTGTCGCTCGTCACTTCCTGTAACAACGCACATAAGTGTCGAGTTTTCCCGGCACAAGGAGATCCCCGAGGAAGAAAACGGTCCGTCTCACCGTCGTCCCGAGGCGAGGTCGAAAGTGGCACGCGCGTGTCCAACCGAGAGGACGTCTACTGCAATTTTGGCGAGGTTCGAATAACTCGGGTGCTTGTGGTACCAAAGGCTTTACCATTTATTGACAGAAACTACCATGGACTATGTCCTTTCTACATCCCTCTTTCTCTCTTTTTCCACAAATAAAACCTATACCCTCGTCGACGATTTTTTTTTCATCAACGTTACTGTTCTTTTTTTGTGACGTTTTCTGTGTATACATTGGCCCTTGTGTAATGAGACATTTCTATTTAGAAAGAAGTATTTATTAAAGTTTCCAGGTCGTTTTTTATTCGATTTTTAGAGTACAGGGTGGAAAATAATGAGCTTGGGTATAGTATTTGGTTGTAGTAGTTTTTGGGCAGTTGAATAGGGCTTAGAATTTTTTATATCAAAATTTTGCGGTGAAGGTTAAAAAAAGAAAATGAATGTAGATTAGAAAATATATAAAATAATAAAAATAACATAAAATTAGAAAATAAATGGATCGATACGATGTGTTTATACTTTGAGGGGATGTGATCTGCTAAATGTAGAAATCTATACTTACAATTTCACAAAAATTTTGTAATTTGCACTAAGAGAAAAAAATATTTTTAATAAAGGAATGGTGCATCTATTACTAAAATTGATATTGACTTGAGATAAAATTATATATTCTTTCAAAATTATTAATTGGTCCTTAACTTCAATATTTTAGCAAAATATAAATCAATGAAAGTTTAACTGCTGAGAACTGCTTCAAGTAATATTTAAGGAAATGATTTAATTTGACTGATCGTGATCTCACCTTACGCTATAGTTTACGTTATTCGTCAATGATATACTTTTTAATTCGAAAAGTAGAAAGTAATATGGATTTGTTATTGTGATAAAATTTCCATGAATAAATAAATAAATACATGTTTTATTTTATTAAGGGGATCTCGGAAAATGGTCATATTTTTTTATAAACAAATAAATAAATATTTTTAAAAAATCTTCAAGGCCTCGGGGAATTAGGCATGTTTCAAATAATATACCCAAATTTTTCCAAATTTTTAAATTCATAATTACGATGAAGTATTGAATATTTACGTCTTTTTTGACTAATAATTACTAATCAAAAATTGTTTACTCAATTATTATTTAAAAATGATTGTATCTTAAAAAAACTAAAACATCAAGCCCTTCCTTATGTTTTAAGCTATCCGTATAAATTTTTTCAGATTTTTGATTGAATATTTTAGATATAATTTTTGGTCTGAAAAGTGCAGATTCTTGTAATTTGGTTCCATTCGTGATCCCGTTAAGGAGACAAGCATGAAGGGTTTAAATTGGAAAAAACTGTTCAATATTAACAATAGATAATTTTTTATTTTGTTGCTTAGAAACATTTCTTAATTTTTTTAAACAAACTGTATTATCATTATCTTTTATTTACAATTTCTCTATAGTTTAATTAATTATAAGACTCCGTACTCTGATTTTATTCCTTAAATAACTTACCGGAGGATATCTTAGAAACCACTTTACTGAACATGCTGAAATTTTATCAGTAACAAAAAAAACATGATTTTAATCCACTTAAATAAAACAGAATTGCTAAAAATTTCAAATTTTTATTTAAAAAAATTATTTGGCTGTTTCTTACTTAATTTGTAAATATTGGAGTACAGAGTCTCATTATTAAATAAAATAATTATGTTGCAAATAAATAAGCTAAAAATTTTTAAACAAAAGTTAAAAATAGTACAATTTATTAGAAAATTGCGATATGTTTTTAATCATAAGGAAAAAAAATATATTAATTGTTAATATTGAATAGTTTTCTTTCGGTTTGAACCGAAGTTTGTCTTCTTAACGGGACGTGGACACCAAAAAGTAGAAAAAACCAATCAGCGTGGCTCCAATATTTCTCAATATTGTTTTATTATTATTTTAACGTTCCTCCTCTTGTGCTCCCAACTTGGTGCAAATCAGTTACAAATTAACATAATATAAAATCATTATTTTTCCCTCCTAAAATTACACATACGTTGATTAGATCAGAATTTAAAAAAAATTCATTTTTTCTTCGTGTCAAATAACAATTTACACCTCAAAACAAAAAAAACAACGATACGATCCAAATGCCATAACGGTATACACCAGTTTCTTATGTTCATCTAATGCAAAATCAATAAACAACTCGTTAATTTTATTAAAGATACACAATTTATCGTAATCGTTTTCTGCATACGTAATACAACTGTATCACTCACACATACGCGTATATGTATATATATATATGTATGTGCTGTAGGCGAGGCTGTTAAACGCGTGTATGACTCTAACGGACGACCTAAATTCCGTTAAATTCGAGCGAGCGCGGTTAAGACCGGAACGTGAAAGAAATTTTCGCGTCACCTGTACAATCAACTTTTGTGGCGTGTTTTCCTCGTTGAGCAGCAACGCGATTATGTATTGTAACGCGAATCGACACACGTTGATTGAAAACGTTGATAATACCGAACGCATTTCATTTTTTTTTCTTTGTCTTCTTCTTTGATACATAAATGCAGTGAGTCGTTGAAAGGAAGGAAGCGAAAGAGAGAGAAAAGTTTGAAATATTTTTTTTACGATGAAAACTTTAAAATATCGTTAGGACGTAATAGGATTAAAGATGTTTTAACTTACTTTAGGTTATTTAATTTTTCAGAACAGGTGGCACCGATTTAATAATGAGAATTAAAGTTAAGAGATATTTTTGATGTGCAACTTTGTGTTATTACTTTTTTTTTAACGTTCAAAATTATTATTAATTATTGAAATTTTTTTTATTTGGTTAGTTGGAACCATTGTTGTATAGGTAATTAATTACGATGTTACATTAGACAAGGAAATAGATATTTATGACAACATCACAGTTTTCTGTAGCTAAAGGATAAAAAATTGTGTAATGAAAGATTAATAAAATGAATATAGATTTAAAAAAAACATATTTATACCAAAATATTATTACTATTTTTATATTTTTAGGTTAATATTTGACGAAAAAAACATTCCTTAAATATTTTGTTGTTTATTAGAAAAGATTTATTAAATTTAATTAAATAATTTATTGATTCTACAATGTATTTAATTAAATCGAATAATGTGGATCAACTAAAAATATTTTATGATATAAATTTGTTCTATTCGTCCACGCAGTTGGTTCAAAAGGAGGCGTTTTTATCGATTTTTAGTGAACTAACCATTTAATTTATTTAATTGGCGACGTTTCGATGGAAGTCCTCCATCCTCATCAGGCTATACCTTTATTGAAACAATCATTTGTTACACCAGCATTTTACAATTTTGCATATATATATCTAAATATAATTACTCACTATTTGGTCAAATTAATGCACATATGTGGCTTTTCTCATAATTTCCATAGTATCTCTAATGTGTCGCTCTATAATCAAAAGCAAAAGCAAGTAGCAAAACATTAGTGTTAAAAAAAAGAATGGAAAAAATAAAATATAGAACTAATAACAATAATATTCAACAAAATAAACAAAATAGATACTTTGCAACTTTAAGCGTTCCATATGTTCCAAATTTTTATAATAATGTGTCTGGTTTTATGAAACAGAAGGGTATTAGGGTTGTTCCTAAAATTTGTAATGGATTAAGTAATGTTATTGTTAGAGGCAAGGAAAAATTAGACAAACTTTGTGAAACAAATGTAGTATACAGAATTAAGTGTAATGATTGTGACGCAGCATATATAGGAGAGACAAAAAGGCAATTAAATTGTAGAATAAAAGAACACGAATCTAATAGTAAAAAGTCGGGTGTGCAATATGTTATAAATGACCATATAACAAAATATGACCATACATTTAATTTTAAAGATGTAGACGTGTTAGATAGAGAAAAAATTTGGGGTAAAAGACTGATATCAGAGATGACCCATATTAAACTAGAGAAGAATGCCATTAACGTAAAAGATGATACAAAAAATCTTAGCCAATTTTACAATAACATTGTTAATCAACTCAAATTACGGTCCAAATTGTAATAATTTCCTTTCTTTCTTGAACGTAATTCAAAAATAATGCTAGTTATCTACAGATGGTAGATCAATTAGTTCAAATTTAATTACAAGTATTATAATCAGCGCTGTAATCGATTACTGATTAATACGCGCATAAATTTGAAATTGGGAAAAAATCAAAATTTAATTTTTAATTTGTAAATGGTAAATATATTTTAACAAAGTGCAATAAATATAGACTGAATTATTATTAATTTTAAGAAAAAATTTTTAACAGTAATTGACAATAATGAATGAATCAATGTTAATATAACTTTAAATTATAGAAATATTAAAGTACAAATAATAATATTTATATGGTTACGTGTTCATTAATTATTTTTTTTAGTGGTATTTAATTAATGATATTACATTTCGTATAGGATTTATTAATATTCAAATTTTTGCTACACGTCTATGTCATGAATACGGTCAAATTGACACACACTACAAGTGTATAATGACGGGTCGCAAAAATTTGAATTATAGCTTTACCAACTATCTGTGATAATGACTAGCAAATTTTGTTTTCTGATAAATTTTATTGATATTGACTGCTTTTTGCTTAATTGGTGTTGTGTGTTC